>VCCP01000006.1:2539264-3802646 GCA_005765155.1 Zelopaecilomyces penicillatus
GATTTATAAAGATATTATTAATAATATCTTTTAATATAATTTAAAATAAAGGGATAAATATAAAATTAATAATTTAATCTTTTATTTTTAATATATATAATAATTAATAAAGCCTAATTAAATAATTATTTTAGTTTTATTTCTATAATCTATGTAAAAAAAGGTAAATTATAAATATAAATATAATTATCTTTATTATTATTATTTTATTATTAAAGTTTTAAAAGAGAAATAATAATAGATTAAGCTAATTCTTTTAAAGGATTATAAAGCTAGATTGTATTTAAAATCCTATATTTAAAATAAGCTTATTATCTTTAATCCTATAATTATAGAATAATCTATTTCTTTCTTTAAGCTATATATAATTAATTGTAATAAAGAGATATAAGGATTTATTATTTATTTAAAGAAAGAGTATTATAATCTTTTAATTCCTTTTTTATCTTAATATATTTTCTTTTTATATATTAAATAAAGAAGAATATAATTAAATAATAATAAAGATTAAAAAAGATAATAAATAAAAATACTTATATTAAGAAATAATAAGTAAAGAAAAGAGTAAAGATATATATAATATAAAAGAGAGTATTTTAATAGAAATATAAGAGTTTACTTTAATCTTTTCTTTTTATATATATATAATTATTTAATTAAAGATATCTTTTATTAAAGATAGCTATTCTTTAAATATAGCTTTTTATTATATTTATAATAATTTATAGTTAATAAATAATATATATTTTCTATTTATATCTTATTTAATATAGTTATTTTTTAATCTTATATCTTTTTTTTATTTTAAAAAACAAATCTTTTTTTTCTTTAAATAAGATTTTTAATAGCTTTTTTATTAATATTAATATAAGTATTATTTAATTATAAATATTGATTATAATAATAGTTATTTATAACTTTTAAATATTTCTTTTTTTATAAATATAATTATCTTTTATAATATTATAGAATATATTTAATAATATTATAGAATATATTTAATAATATTATAGAATATATTTAATAATATTATAGAATATATTTAATAATATTATATAGAATTAATTATATTATTCTATATTTATCTTTATTAAGATAGACTATATCCATAAATATTTCTTTAATATTTTAATAAAGTATTTTAAAAGGATTTATTCTTTATTTATTAATTATTATAGAATTATTAATTTAATCTTATATTTTTAATATATATAATTATTTTTAATTATTATTATAGCTGTTAAAATAAGTGGGTTTTATATAACAGCCTAACCTATTATAAGACTAGTAGCTAGATCTATTATAGCTTAGCAGCTAAACCTGCTATAACCCTAGCAGCCAGACCTACTATAAGGTAGCAGCCTGACCTGCTATAAGACCTAAAAAGCCTGTGCAGCCTGACCTGTTATATCGGGCTAGACTAGTAAAATAAGGGCTTATCCCTTATACCCCTCCCTTTCTTATTATTTAGAATACTTAGAAATCCAAAGAAATATTATTTAAAATTCTTAAATAATTCTAAATAATCCTAGTATTATTTAGATATATAAGATAACTAGATTCTTAATTAAATCATGCTTTCATTCTATATTAATAATATAATTATTTCTTTCTTTTTTTCTTTAGAATTTATTTTAGATAATTATTTACTACCTTTCTTTTATTATTATAACTATTAGCTTTAATTATAACCTTATACTATAAATTATAATACTTATAAATCCTTAAAAGGATTAGGATTATTTAATTTATTTTTTAAAATATAAAAAGTTTAATTATATTATTTATTTAATTTATTAATTCTTATTTAATTATAATATTTAAATCTAGATTTAAATTAGTTAATATATAATAAGATTTTTTAATAGTTTTAATTAATAATATCTCTTTTAATTTTATTTTATAATAAAGAAATCTAATATCTTAATTTATTAATTATATTATATTTTCTATTTAAATAATAAATTAAAAAGCTATTATATATTTAGGGATTAATATTAATTTTTTAATACCTTTTTAATAAATTATTATAAAGATTTTAATTAAATTCTTATTCTTTTTTTTTTAATATTCTTTTTATTTATATTAATATTAATAATATAGATAGATATTATTTAATTATAATTATTCTTATAATAAGACAAAAAGATATAAGATATGTTTAATATATTTTTATTAAGAATTATATTAGATTATTATAACTTTATTAGGTATTATTTAGATTTAAGATAAATAATATTTCTTTTTATAATTATATCTTTATATTTAATTAACCCTTAATTAAAGTATTAAAGTATTTTTTTAATAAAAAGAATTAAAGATATTATTATATAGTTAAGAAAATATAAAGCTTAAATTATTATTAATCTTTAATAATGTTCTTTTATTTTTAGGAACCAAGCTATTATAATTAAAAGGATTATACTTTAATTTATTATATAGTTTAAGTTTAATATATCTATATAAGAGTTATATATATAGAATCTAAGCTTAGTATTATATATAAATTTATTATAATATAAAGAGAAATATATAAATAAATTATAATATTAATAAATATTCTTATTTTATAAATAGATTATTAATATAAAGATATTATTATTATCTTAATTAAATAATATTTAATTAAATAAAAAAGTTATTAATCTATAAAAATAAAAGTTATTAATAACTCTTATATTAATATTAATTTAAAGTTTAATAATTATTTAGATTATATTCTTTTTAATAATTATATTAATCTTAAGATTATTAATTAATTTTATTAGATTATTAATATTTATTATCTTTTTTTTATAAGAAAGAGTTATTTTAGATATAGATAAAAAAGCTTTCTTTTAATTAATATATTATTTAATAAAAGCTAAAAGAATAATATTAATAAATTAATTAAATATTATCTTAATTATAATAGTATTTATATAGTTTTTAAAATTATTTAAAGTCTTTCTTTATTTAATTATAAAAATAATTTTAAAGTATTATATAAAATAGATTCTTTTAGGTATAAAGATTAATAATTAAATATTTTTTAATAAATTTTATAAGAAGATTTAAAGATATAATTTTAAAAAATATTTTTAATAATAGCTTTAATAATTATTATTTTTATTATATTTAAAAGTATAAAATTTATATTTATTAAATTAATTAAATATCTTTTTTATTAATTATAAGTATTATTATTTTAATACTTTTAAATAATCTTTATAAAATCTTAATTATTATAAATCTCTATTAAAGAATTAGTTTTTTAATATATCTTTTATTTTATTTTAAATAAAACTATTAAAAAGCTTTTTAATACTATCTTTATAAATATTAATTATATAATATTTAAAATATATTTTCTTATTTATATTTTTAATATTATTATTTTATATTTTAAATTTATAATTTAAAAGATATTTTATAATATTAATATTATTAAAATGTTTTTTAAGCTTTAGATTAAATATATATTTTTTAGATTTATTTATTTTTATAAATATTTTAAAATTATTTAAAAATACTTTATTAAGCCCTTTTAAAGGTATTTTTAATCCTTTTTAAATAATATTATTAATTTAATTAATTAATAATATTTTAAAAGTTAATCCTTTTAAAATAAATTAAATAATTATATTAATAAAAACTAATATAATTAATATAAGGATCTTTAATATAAGAATATTTAAAATGAAATTAATAGATACTTTTAAAGTATTTAATAACTTTTTTTTATAAGCTTAAATATAATAATTAAAGTATATATTTATAAAAATAATAAAATTATTAAATAGTTTTAATAAAATCCTTTTATAATTAAATTTAAATATTATTATAATTTATAATATAAGGTTATAACTAAAGCTAGTAATTATAATAATAGAAGAAAGGCAGTGAATAATTATTTAAAGTAAATTCTAAAAAAAAAAAAAAAGAAATAATTATATTATTAATATAAAAAAGAAACCAGGATTTAACTAGAAATCTAGCTATCTTATATATCTAAATAATACTAGGATTATTTAGAATTATTTAAGAATTTTAAATAATATTTCTTTAGATTTCTAAGTATTCTAAATAATAAGAAAAAGAGAGGTATAAGGGATAAGCCCTTATTTTACTAGTCTAGCCTAATATAGCAGGTCAGGCTGCACAGGCTTTTTAGGTCTTATAGCAGGTTAGGCTGCTGGGGCTATAGCAGATTTAGCTGCTAAGCTGTAGTAGGTCTAGCTATTAGTCTTATAACAGGTCAGGCTGTTATATAAAACCCACTTATTTTAATAAATATTTAAATAGATTAGGAATTAGCTTAAGTATTTTATAAATATTCTTATCTATAAATTTAAGATAATATAGCTATTTTATTAAAATAAAGGATAATAATTATATTTATATTAATTTTAATCTTCTTTTATTATCTTAATTAAATAATATCTTATATTTAAAATATTAGAATTATTTATTTAAAAATTATTATTTAATAATTAAAAAAGTAATATATAAAAAAGAATAAACTATAAATTATTCTTTAAATAAATTAATATATAAAAATATTTATTTATATTATAAAAAGGTAAAATATATTTTTAATATATAAAAGATATTTTTTATTATTTTAATAATTAATATCTAATTTAAATTAAATTTAATACCTTAAATAGTTTTATTTATATTTATTAATACTTTATTTAAATAAATTAAATATAATTAAAGTATTTTATCTTTTAAGTTTAATATTCTATAAATAGATTCTAGATTATAAAATATTTTTATAATTATTTATTTTAGAATTAAATAATTCTATAATTATCTTTTAATTATTTTTATATTTTTTATTATTATTAATTAGATTTAAAGAGATTAATAATATTTTATTATTTAATAAAAATAATATATATTATCTTTATAAAATAAGCTTAGGGTTTTTTAATAACTTAATATTAATTAATCATTTATAGATTTTTAGGCTATTAGCTTTAAAGGTATCTTTTAATTATATATATTAAAAGATCTTATAAGAATACTTATAATAATTCCTTTTAAATTAGTTTTTATAATAGCTTAAATATATTTTTAATTATATTATAAATATTAGTTTAATATTAATTAATCCTTTTAATAATAAAATAAATAAGAATTTCTTTTATTTTAATTATTAATTTTAATAAAATAAAATAATATATAATAATATATTATATTTAAAGTTAATTAAATAATTTAAGGTAATTATATATAATTATATATAAATATATGATTTAAAATAATTAAGAAAAGCTATAAAATTATAATAAATAAGAATAGATTTAAGAGATTAATTAATTATTTTATTCTTAATCTAAAAATTAATTAATTTTTTTTTAATTAATTATTAAGAATTATATAAGAGTTTTAAAAAGATAAAAAAAGAAGCTTTAAATTTAATAATAATAATAATTATTTTAATTAAATTAAATTATATTATTAAAATAATATATTAATATAAATTTATTTTTATTAAATAATATCATAAAAGAATTATAAATATTAATTTAAACTTTTTAAAATTAAATATAAATTTAAAATAAAGATTTAAATAAAAAATAATAAAAAACAGATATAATAAGAAATCTTTATTAAAAAATATAAGAATTTTTAAAAAAATTATAATTATTATATTTTAAGGGTATTATTATTTATATATAAAGAAATTATTATTTATATATAAGAGTTATATATATATCTGGTTTTTTTATTTCTATTTTATTAAGTCTTTAAATAAAAACCCCTCTTTCTTAATTAAACAAGCTATTATAATAAATAATTAAATAATTAAGCTAATATAATATATATAATCTATTAATTAAAGAGGCTATAACTAAAGAGATTATAATATATATAATTAATTAAGTTATAAAATCGCCTTATAACAGCCTTATAAATTAATTATATATATCGGTCTATACTGTAATAGTTTGCGCTGTGCTATAGCCTTTTTAATTAATGGGTTGTATATACTATAGAGCCCTGCTTATTTAATTGCCTACTATAATAGCCTATTTTATTAAGGGGGAGGGGGGACTGCAGATCTGTGACCCTTGTGTGCGAATAGTAACTTTTTTGTGTGCGAATAGCAATACTCTAAATTAAAGCCATTTATAAATAACACTCACAAGGCCTTGCTTATAATATGTAAAAAGGATACGTGCACAGGCATGTGGTGTTTTTATTGCCACAGGCCTATGTGCACGTAAGGGACCCCCACCGTCTAATGTTGGCTAATACTGCCATACACATGGACTACTAATGTCACAGAAGCGACATTTTGAAACAACGATGCGACCAGGAACTGTGATGAAACTTGGTCAGCAAGGCTATACCATTAACCAGTGTTTCATCCCCCACACGAATTGCATACGGCCGTGTGTTTCCTAAGCCCGACATCTGCTTTTTATCGTATAGAGTGTGTCGCCCTTAAAGCCGCAGGACCATTTCCCTCTCAGTGACTTTAGTTTAAATTGGTGTTCCGACCGTGTATTTCTTTTCCGTGGCTTTCTTAAGTTCTTTTTTTGTTGATATACTTGACTTATTGGCTGGTCCACCTGGTCCATCATATCCTTCCACTTATCTGCTCGACGCTGGCTCAAGGCTTCACTAAGCACATAATTCCGCAATCGACCATTTCTCAAAGCCAAGGTGTCCCAGGAGGATAGAAGGCTTGGAATACGGCGGACGATCCAGTCAGCACCGCCAATTTCTGTACTTTACGGGCAGGCGTTTTGACCAAGTCTCGCAAAACCTTTTTTCCTCAATTGGCATTGTTTGCCGGCCGAACATTATTTACTTGATACTGACCCTGCCTACCTCAACCTTTTGACACGACTTTCCTCCATTTGAGCCAACTATATACCTCTCTCGCATCCAAGAAATCACAGCACTCTTTTCATCAGTAAATATGCGTACTGCCTTCAAGTCGCGACGGTCAGTCTCGTCATCATCAAGAGACTCATCCTACTCGACTTCGTCAACCTTATCAGCTACGGCAAGCATGATCAACAGCATTGTGTTTCAGCAGCCATCCATTATTGGTTTGGAAGAAGAGCGCAAAAGCTTCCCTAGCGAGCTCTTTGTTCTCGAGCCTCGACCCATCTTGTATTGGGGTAGTCTGGAGGAGAGGATTGTATCTGCTTGTCTCTGACTTGAATTACAAACACAACTCGAAGCCGTATTTGCTCGATGAACATCTGTACGATGAGCGTTAGAATTTGTCACGCCCGGCCCTGTTGAAAACCGTTGGACATCGACAGATGGTCGCTGGATGTTGTTGCTATAGTGTCATATTTTGAGAATATGAGCTTGAGGATTTTGTTTCTTCATTTGGGGTGCCCCTGCCTAATTCTTCTAATATGATATGAGGCTCGTTTCAGATACCTACTACTACCCGTTGGCTAAGGTCTGGGTGTGTCACACTCAGGCACCTATCTAAGAGGCAGAGCCTCTTAGTTAACTATAAAATCTCTAGAATACTATGAAAATCTAGAACGGTAGCCCTATACCAAATAATATTAGTCCTATTACTATAATTTATACTTTCCCTAAATATTATCTAATAATCTGAGACTATTATATAATATATTATAATTTTATAAAGGTTAGCCAGAGCTAGTAGTTAAGATAATAAAAGAAAAATATAATAGTTATCTAAATAAAAGTCTATAAAAAAGAAGATAAGAATAATTATATTATTAATAAAGAAAGAAAGCAGGATTTAATTAGGAATCCAGTTTCTTTATATATCTAAAAAATATTAGAATAATTTAGAATTATTAGATATTCTAAATATAAAGAAAGAAAGGATTTTTAAGGGATGAGCCCTTATTTTCTATTCTAGCCTAGTCTGGCAGGTCAGGCTGTTTAGGCACCTTATGTCTTATATTAGGTCTTATAGCAGGTGAAGCTGTTATATAATAATAGCAGGTCTGGCTATAAGGTAATAGTAGATTAGACTGCTAGGCTATAATAGGTTTAGCTGCTAGATTATAATAGGTCAGGCTGTTATATTAAGAACCCACTTATTTTAATATAATATATTAGACTTTTTTATTTATTTTATAAATCTCAAATATTTATTTTAAATCTAAAAAGCTTCTTCTTTAAATTAAGTTAATATAAAATATAAATTTAATCTCTTTTTTAATATATTTAACCCTTAATTAATAAAGAAGCCTTAATTAATAATAAAGATAAAGCCTTATATATAGCTTTATATAATTATATATAATTATATATAACCTTATATATATATATATATATAGTATTTTATTTATATATATTGTTAAAATAAATGGGTTTTATATAACAGCCTAACCTATTATCAGATTAGTAATTAGACCTACTATAGCTTAGCAGCTAAACCTGCTATAAGATAGCAGCCTAACCTACTATAATACCTAAAAAGCCTATATAGCCTGACCTGCTATATCAGGCTAGACTAATAAAATAAGGGCTTATCCCTTATACCCCTCCCTTTCTTATTATTTAAAATACTTAGAAATCTAAAAGAAATATTATTTAGAATTCTTAAATAATTCCAAATAATCCTAGTATTATTTAGATATATAAGATAGCTAGATTCCTAGTTAAATCCTGGTTTCTTTTCTATATTGGTAATATAATTATTTCTTTCTTCTTTTCTTTAGAATTTACTCTAGATAACTATTCACTACCTTTCTTCTATTATTATAGCTATTAGCTTTAGTTATAATCTTATACTATAAATTATAATAGATTATAAGCCTAGAAGAATAATTATTCCAGACTATAAAAAAGAAGACTCTTTTTTTCCTGCTATATTTAATCTCTTTATATATTAGATTTTTTGCCCTCCCTTTAATCAGTTGGACCTATATTTCCTATTAATCAAAAGTTATAAAAAATATTATATATATAAGAGTTGAATATCAGACCTATAGCTTATAGTATAACCCACTTTTAGATTTATAGATTACTAATTTAGATTTATAAATTATAGGTTATAGCTTTATTAACTATACTAAATATAGTTAATTATTTAAATTATTAATTAACTTTATAAAAGGCCTATATAAGACTATTAAAGTCAGCTGATTAAGCAAAAGCATTATACTAGCTATATTATAACTTGATTATAGCTAGTATATAATAGGTAACCCTTATACCTGGTATCTCTCTAGCTAATTAACTAGTTTTAGGGCTCTTACTAAGATCCGGCTATCTATAGTATTACTATAACTAGCACTTTTAGCTATTTATAACACTATTATATAGCTATAAGCTTATTTTCAGAAGCTTATTTTTCTACTATACTACTATAACTATTAGTTATAGTAATCTAACCCTGAAAATATCAGGTCAGGACCTTTTAATAGAAGAGAATTTATTAAAATTATAGGCTCTTCGATCTTAGATACAGAAGCTTATACAGCAATTATAACAGCTATAGGCCTAATTTATAATAGCTATAACTATTAAGACTACTAAAGAGCTGCTATAACCTTAATCTAAGCCACCTCAGCCACTACTATAGCCAGTATAGCCTATAAATATACTAAGGGATCTAGCTTTAAAAGAGCTATCTAAGAAAATACAGGCCTTTCTAAAAGCTTATAGGTTAAAAAGCCTTAATAATTATAACTAATAGCTTCAGACCCTATCAATCCAGTTATAAATACTTAGATTATCTACTTTTCTTTTAAACTCTATTATAAGCCTTAGCCTTAATAACCACTATTAAACTATTTTATTTCTATTACTCTATAATAGCTGCTTATAGCATCTATAAATCTTTATAAGTTAGGTTATAATACTATTAAAAGCTTATTAAATATTAAATAAGTAATACTGCTATAGTACTACCCTATAGTATAGAACCCTCTATAGTGCCTTTTACAAGCTTAGCTTTAGTAGCTATAAAGGCTCTATAAAGGTATTTAATAATAAATTTAATACTTAACTTACTAAGCTATAATTAGCTTCAGTTATTATATAGCCTATAGATCAGATAAATCAGTATCTAAAGGCTATAAAAGAAGCTTTCTTATAGTGGATTAAATACTAAAGGAATAATATCAGGATTTATATAGTACTTAGTATCTTATTAGATACCCTGAATTTATAGTTCTTTATAGTAGACTTATTAGAAGAGCTATAAGATAAAAGCTCTTTAGTTATAAGAGCTAGCTCTTATAAAGCTAAAGAAGCTAAGGAACCTTTTAAAAAGACCTATAAGGACTTTAAAAAGAAGAAAAAACCATCTAAATCCACTAAAAAACAGTATTATAAGCCCTTTTAAAAGGATAAAAAGATAAAGAAGCCTGCTATTAGCAGTAAGGAACCTAATAAAGCTTTTTTTATAATAGATACTTATAATCTATTTATAGGTAATTAGAATATTATAATTAATACCTAGAGCTCTGATTTTGAATCTGATATAGAAGGTTTAGAAGCTATAATGCTTAAAGAATTAGCTTATAATACTTATTATAATATTAATCTAAAGAATACCCTATTATATAATACTGGCTTAATATACTATATTATTAATAATAAAACCCTCTTTACTAGTTATAGCGCTTATAATAAGAAACCAAGGCCTATAATAACTGATAGCAGTCTAATCTACCTAAAAGGATCTGGAACAGCTATTTTGATGGCTGAGTTGAACACACCCCCTTACTAGTTGACTAAGCTGTAGCTGTATAAGCTGTACTTAGGGGGATTGAACTATATAAGTAGATAGGCTATACCCGGGCTATTTGAATGGGTAGATATTATTAAATTCAAGTTTTTTTTCCCTCTTCTACCTAAGAATTTTCCAATGCATTCAAAAGACTAGCTATTAAAAAGCTATCTTCTTTATCTGATCAGTTATAAGATGATTAATTAATCCCTCAAGTTCAATTCATTATATTACTGCTTTATAGCTTTTCTTATCTATCCAATCCTTATGGACTATGCTAGCTATATAACTACCCTAAAATCACCCTATAGTTCTATAGGTGGTATTGGTGTTGTTATATATATTGTTTTCCCTTTATTAAACTATATTTATAGTACTTATAAGGCTTAAACCTAGGACTTATAATACTTTAGAGCTGAAATATATACTATATATTCCTAATATAGATATAAATATAATAAATAAGATAAAGCATTATATCTTTAATAGTATACTTTTATAAGAGACGCTATTTATAGCAGATCTGTTAAGAACTAAGGTTAAGAGGTTGTGAAGAGAGTGAAGAAGGTTAGGAATAATATCAATTTTGCTATATATAAGCAGATAGGTAGCAGATAACTAAAAGCTTAATCTCTGGCCTTCTTTCTTTTCTTAAAGGAGAAGGCCCTCTCTATAGATATATATATTCCTAGCCTATATAATATAGATTCTCTATAGGGCCCCTTTAGGATCCTGATAGTATACCCCCCTTCCTTTAAAGCTACCCTTAGCCTTAATAACTAATAGCAGCTTTATTATTATAACTATATAACTATAAACAATTAATCAGCCTAACTATTAATAAAGAAACTATAATTAATTAAAAATAAAACTTTTAATAGATTCTATTTCTTCCCTATAAATCTTTATATATAGGCTCTTTATATTTTATAAGAAATCCCTTACCTTATAACTCCCTTAAAAGAAGCCTTATTACTAGCTAATTTCTTTATATAGTATTATCTCTTTAAGGCCAAGGATTTAAATAATATATCAGACTTATAGAAGCATTAAAAATATACTTATTATATATAAATAGCTTTTTAGCTTCTTTTCTATTTATAATATTAACTTTCTTAATTTATCTAATAATAAAGGGGCTATTTTATCTTCTTAATCTATTAAAAAGTAATAAATTAATCATTTTCTTCTTTATACCTTTTTATAGCTAATCTTATATAATAATAGCTTTCTATTAGTATAGGCTTCCTTACCTCTTAGGGCTTTACTTAATATTAGATTATTAAAAACCTTTAGATCCAGTATAGATAATAAGAAATAAAAAAAAACTAATAAAGAAATAATAGTATAGCTATAGTATAAGTATTATAAAACTAAGCATCTAATAATAATTATTATTAAGAAAGCTATTATAAAAGGTTCCCTTATATTAATATTAATTATATTTAAAATCTCTATTATTAAGTCTCTGGTTTTATCTAAGGCTTTAATTAAGACTAAGAAACCCTTTCTTAAATCTTTTATTTTTATAGGACCTAATAATAATAATTTATCCAATAAGATAAAGAAGATAGACTTTAATAATAATCTATCTCTTTATTCCTCTTAGGATATTCCTTAATTATTAACTAATAGTTAATTAATAGCTACTTCTCTTCTTATATTACTTCTAAGCTTAATAGTATTATAGGGATTTAGACTCTTATAAAGACTATATAAATTAAGTCCTTAAGGATAATACTAATAATAAGAGAGATAAAGAGAGGGATAAAATAAATAATAAAAGGGTTAGGAAATTAATTAATCCTGATTCTTCTTTAAGCATTTCCTCTGCTTTTTATTAATAAATCCTTCTTAGATTCTATCTTATTATTTCTTTTTTATTAACTTTTAGCTTTATAATTCTTCTAGTGATTTTGAATTGCTTTTTAATATTAATATTATTATAGCCTCTTTTATAGTATATAGTACCTCTATCTTCTTCTCTATTATTCCTAAGTCTTTAGCTTTATCTATTATTAATAGATAACTCTATATAATACTTAAGCCACTCCCTTTCTCTAGTAGTAAGTATCCTATATCTTCTATTATTAAGGTTATAATAATAGCTATATCTACCTATATTCCTAAGAACCCTTTAACTATAAAGAATATAATACTTAGTAAGATATCTTCTAAGAAGAAGATAATACCTAATAAGATATCTCTTAAATAAAGTCTTATTAAGGCAGATATATTAACTATTATTAATAGCTTATCTATTATTAAGTATATTAAGTAATAATAGTATTTATTTAATAGTTAATAAGCTATTAAAAATCTGATCTTATATTATAAGTAAATAATTAATAATATAATTAAGTAAGGTTTATTATTATAATTACTTAACTATTATTAATATTTATATAGCTATCCTAAGGTCTATTAGTATTATATAGCTATATAGATTAAATAGGATTTAATAACTAATCCTATTATAGAATCTAAAAAGGCTAAATAGCTTAAACCCTATTAGCAGAATAAATATATATTATATCCTATTATAGCTTAAATTTAAAAGTTATTAATAATTATTCTATAACTATTAAACTCTAGTATTTATATTATATAGATAATAACTATTCCTATTATAGAGTAATAATAAATTATTATATATTTATATATAATCTTATCTAATATAAGATATAATTAAAGCTTGATTTAATATTACTCTCTTTATTCTTTATAGCTACTTCTTTATTAATACTTCTTAGAAGATATTTTAGTATATATAAAGTAAGGCTAAATAAATACTCAGCTATATATACTAAAAGCTAATAACTGCCCTTACTTATATTAAGGCATAATAAAATATAAATAAAGATAAAGCTTTTCTTATAAAGAGTACTTTAAATTTTCAGATTTAATTAATATTAAATTAAGCTAACTCCCTTTAAGTTATTATAAATATCCAGGCTTAATAATATAATATTAATTTTAATATATAATTAAGCTTAATATAACTACTAATAATTATATAGGTATATATTAATAATACTTTTATATTATTATTAATAATTCTTCTCTCTTATATTATACTTAATAATTAGGCTGATATAAAGGCTGCTTTAAATAGTCTTCCTAATATAGCTCTGAAATTAAGTTCCTTTAATAAGGATTATTGCAATTTGCAGTATAAAGTTATAACTAAAGCTAGTAGTGATAGCAGTGAAAGAAAGACAGCGAATAGTTATTTAAAGTAAAGTCTATAGAAAAGAAGAAAAAAGTGATTGAATTGCCAATAGAGAAAGAAAGCAGGATTCAACTAGGAATCTAGCTATCTTATATATCTAAATAATACTAGGATTATTTGAAATTATTTAAGAATTCCAAATAATATTTCTTTAGATTTCTAAGCATTCTAAATAATAAGAAAGGGAGAGGTATAAGGGATAAGCCCTTATTTTACTAGTCTAGCCCGATATAGCAGGTCAGGCTGCACGGGCTTTTTAGGTCTTATAGCAGGTCAGGCTGCTACCTTATAGCAGGTCTGGCTGCTAGGGCTATAGCAGGTTTAGCTGCTAAGCTATAATAGGTCTAACTACTAGTCTTATAACAGGTTAGGCTGTTATATAAAACCCACTTATTTTAACACTCCCTCTAGCAAGCTATATATATATAGCTAGCTCTTTATAAGGGGTTTTTGCAGGTTTAAAAGGCTTAAAAAGCCTTGAAAAATAAGGCCTATTAAAGCCTTAATTAGCCCATCAGCAGGCATAGCCTTAGTTATAAGATAATTTATCTTAAATAGCTTGCTAGCTGCTTCCTGCCTAATATAATGGAATTTTAGCAGGGTATGCTTAGTTCGGGCGTGCTGATCAGGGTTCTTAGCATTGCTTATAGAGGCTGTATTATCATAATATAGGTCTATAGGCCGCTGAAGGGGGATTTTTAGCTCTATAAAGAGCCCAGAGAGCCATTTTAGCTCTTTTATAGCCTCTACTAAAGCATCTAATTCAGCTTCTATAATTGAGAGGGCTATAATAGTCTGTTTTTTAGCCTTCCAGCAGATAGGCCCGCTAGCTAGCTTAAAGAGGTACCTGTAGGTGGATTTGCTAGTGGTTTTACAGCCTGCAAAATCACTGTCTGAATAGCCTAGCAGCTAAAGAGCTGGCTATCTAGCCTGTATAAGGCCTGAGGCCTTATATAAGATAGCTAGTTCTTTAAAGCCTTTTAGGTACTTTAGAAGGTTCCTAGCTGTGTTATAGTGGTTAATATAGCTCTGTTGTATATATCGAGAAAGCCACTATATTAAAAAGGCTATATCAGGCCTGGAAAGCAGCATAAGATATATTAAAGTCCCTATAATCTGCTAATAGGTCTGTTGTTCAGCAGGGGTAAGACCCCTTTTTAGGGGTTCTTTTAGTACTCTAGGCTATAGGGGGATAGCTATAGGGGTTGCATCTTATAGCTGAAAGCACTGAAGAGCCTTATTAATATACTAAGACTGGTATAATTATAGCTCCTTTTTAGCCCGATTACAGCTGATTTAGACCCCTAAGAAAAAGGCTACAGAGCCTCTATCTTCTATAGCAAAAACCTTATTTAACAGGCATTTTAGCCTATTAATATAGGGTAGGTCAGGTCCTATAATAAGGCAGTCATTAATGTAGGTGATAATAAAGGTATTAGTCTGGGCGTTAATAAAGACAGCTGGGTCAGAGACTAAGGGTTAGAACCCTAGGGTAGCTAGCAGCTTAATTAGCTGCTGTTGCCATTCACGGGGGCCTTGCTTTAACCCGTATAGGGCCTTTTTTAGCAGGATAACCTGTTTTATAACAGGGTTATAGCCTAGCTTAGCTAATAAGGCTGTTAAAGGCTGGTTTCCAGGGGTCTAGGTCTCTATAAAAGAAGAGAGACCTTCTAGAAATTCCATAAAACTATCCTCAGATAACTAGCTATTTAAAAAAGCCTTTATAAAATCGATTTGTTCGATTTCCCAGTTATAAGAGGCTATTAAAGCTAGTAAAATCCATCAAGTAAAGGGAATACTAGTAGCTACAAATGTTTCAAAGTAGTCTTTTCCTTCAATTTGTATAAAACCCTTTATAACAAGCCTAGCCTTATATTTTAAGGGCTGATTTTATAAATCCTTTTTAAGCTTAAGAATAAGCCTATTTTTCAGGATTTTTCAGTCTTTTAGAACCTCTGAAAAAGGGATAAAATACATAACTTTAGCTTGTAAAATCTGATGGAATTCACTATAAATAGCACTAATCCATTGTTTTTTAATAGGGTCTTCTAGGGCTTGTTTCCAGCCAGTAGGTTCTAAAGAAGCCTTAGCAGTGAATTTTGCCTTTAGCTTATAGCAGATATCTATAGAGTAGGCAAGATCTAGCTGTATAGGTTTAGAGTCTTCTAACAGCTGTTCAGGCTGTTCAGTAGGCTGTGGCAATTGTGTTATAGGCTGTGATATAGGCTGTGGTAGCTGTTGTAGTGGTTGTGGCAGCTGTTATGGTGTCTGTAGTATAGGCTCTGGCAGCTGGATAGGTCTTCTGGCTTGATCAAGGGCTTGTAAATCGGTCAGATCCTTTAGGGTAGGTTGATCTGTTGATTTTGGTGGGGTGTAAAGCTCTTCTAATTCTCCCTCTAAGCTAGAAGAGCTCTGAAGACTGTGAAAATTGCCCTTAAGGCCCTGATTTATAGGGCCTATTCTTTCTATAATATGAAGAAAAGAGGTCTTAGTTATCTGCTGGTGGGAAGGTATATAGACCGAATAGATGTTTTTGCCTAGTATAGCCAGCAGCCTAGCTGGCTCTGTTCTAGGGCTTAGTTTAGCACCTTATTGGCACTTCTTAGCAGGGATAACAACCTTACAGTAGGCTCTAATAGCTCTATAGGCTGCCAGATTTGGCTTGTTAGCTGCTAGAGCTGGTTTTAGCTCTTGTAAGAAGAGCTGTAGTGGGCTGAGGTCCCTGTTTATAACTGCTGTACAGTTGATAAGGTTAACTATAGCAGGTAAAATAGCGGTCTAAAGAAAAAGTGGCAGTTGGGCCCAGATCATAGTAGCCTGTAGTCGATCTAGAATAACCCTTATAGAGCGTTCTGGCAGGCTATTTTGCTCATAAATATAGGGGCTAGATATGCTAAAACCAATGCCTTTGCCTGCTAGCCAGTCTTTTAATAGTACTAAGACCTCTTTTTCATCATTAAAATATAGCCGTAAAGGGTATTTTTTATAGTGGGCTTTTAGCCCTCTAAATAACCCCTTTATAATAGAGAAGACAGTATAACCTTCCTTATTAGGTAGTAAGAGAACCTTTTGATAATAGGATTTTCTTTTTATTAAAATAAGCCCTATAGGGAGCTTATTATAGGGGGTTAGTTTTATCTGAAAGGTGTCTCCCTCTATAACCTCTAGTACTTCTAGTAGGTCTAGAATT
Organism: Zelopaecilomyces penicillatus; assembly: GCA_005765155.1. NCBI lineage: Eukaryota > Fungi > Ascomycota > Sordariomycetes > Hypocreales > Pseudodiploosporaceae > Zelopaecilomyces > Zelopaecilomyces penicillatus. Next base: position 2,556,368 of record VCCP01000006.1, read on the forward strand.
GGGTTTTTAGAGGGTCTACATACTGATTTAGCCTGTATACAAGCTAAACAGAAGAAATCTGCTTCTTTTATAATAGTAAAATCAGATAAGCCCGCTGAAATTTTAGCGGTCTTTTTTAGCAGCTATAGGCCAATATGGCTGAGATGGATATGCCAAATCCCTGCTAGCTGTAGCAGCTTTTAGTAGCTAGTTTTAACTGAAAGACCTATATCTCCCTCTATAATAGTGTTTTCAGAGGGTTCTAGAAGGGATATAGTATCTTCTAGTGGGTCTTATAGCAGGCCTGAGTCTGGATCAGGGCTTTCTGATGTGTATAGGCCTGAAATTTCAGGGCTTTTTGTTGGTTCCAGCAGCTGTTTAGCTGGTTCAGAGGGCTCAGTGAGGTCCTCGTACACACCAGGGGGGGGTTTGGAGGTGATTTCAACCACTATTGGATAGCTATAATAGTGGTTGGAAGGCCCTATAAATTCAGGTATAGGCTTCCCTTTTTGCTGAAGGAAGAAGCCATATTTAGTAAAGTTTAGCAGTCTATAGCAGATTCGGTCTATTATAAATAGCTTCTCTTATAGAAGTATATTATCAGAAGCATAATGCTTTACCCTACTTATTATATTTATATCCATATCAGGGATATATAGTGTATTTTTCAGCTCTAGAGTATTATAAGTCCTGGGTTCAAGCCCTATAAGCACTGTAAATACAGCTGTTCTAGATCCTTTTAGATAGATTGGACTGCTATCAATTGCTATAGGCCTTGGTTTCTTATTATAGGCACTATAACTAGTAAAGAGGGTTCTATTATTAATGATATGGTATATTGAGCCAGTATTGTATTATAGGGTATTCTTTAAATTAGTGTTATAATAGGTGCTGTAAGCTGTTTCTTTAGGCTCTATAGCTTCTAAACCTTCTATATCAGATTCAGAATCAGAGCTTTAGGTGCTGGCTGCAGTATTCCAGTCACCTATAGATAGGTTATAAATGCCTATTATAAAGGAAGCTTTATCAGGTTCCTTGCTGCTAGTAGTAGGCTTCTTTGTCTTTTTATCCTTCTAAAAGGGCTTATAAGGCTGTTTTTCAGTGGATTTAAACGGTTTTTCCTTCTTTTTAAAGTCCTTATAGGTCTTTTTAAAAGGTTCCTCAGCTTCTCTAGCCCTATAAGAGCTAGCTTTTACAACTGAAGAGCTTTTATCTTATAGCTCTTCTAGTAAGTCCGCTATAAGGAACTATAAATTTAGGGTATCTAGTAAGGTATCAAGCACTATATAGATCCTGATATTATTCCTTTGGCGTTCAGCCTACTGTGGAAAAGCGTCTTTTACAGCCTTTAGATACTGATTTATCTGATCTATGGGCTGTATAGTAACTAAAGCTAATTATAGCTTAGTGAGTTAAGTGTTAAATTCGCTGTTAAATGCCTCTATAGAGCCTTTATAGCTGCTAAAGCTAAGCTTGTGAAAGGTGCTATAGAGGGTTCTATACTGCAGGGTAGCACTGTAATAGTATTGCTTGTTCAGTATTTGATAAGCTTCCAGAGGTGTTATAGCCTAACTTATAGAGGCTTGTGGGTGTTATGAGCAGCTGTTATAAAGTAACAGAAGCAAAATAGCCTGATAATGGTCACTAAGGCTGAGGCTTATAGTAGGGTTTGAAAGAAAAGTGGGTAATCCAAGTGCCTATAATTGGATTGATAGGGTCTAAAGCCATTGGTTATAGTTATCAGGGCCCCTTAACCTATAGGCTTCTAGAAAGGCCTGTATTTTTTTAGATAGCTCTTTTAGAGCTAGTTCCCCTAGTATATTAGAGGGCTGTGCTAGCTATAGCAGTGGCTGAGATGGCTTAGGTTAAGGTTGTGGTGGTTCTTTAGCACTATCAGCTATTATAGCCCCTATAACTCAGGCCTATAGCTATTATAGTTGCTAGGTAAGCTCCTATATCTAAGATCGAAGAGCCTATAATTCTAATAAATTCTCTTTTATTAAAAGATTCTAACCTGATATTTTTAGGATCAGACTATTATAACTAATAGTTATAGCAGTATAGAGGAAAAATAAGCTTCTAAAAATAAGCTTATAGCTATATAACAGTATTATAAATAGCTAAAAGTGCCAGTTATAGCAGTGCTAAAAGTGCCAGTTATAGTAGTGCTATAAGTGGCCAGGTCTTAATAAGAGCCCTGAAAATAGCTAATTAACTAGGGGGGGGGGTAACAGGTATGAGGGTTGCTTGTCATATGCTAGCTATAGTCAGGTTATAGTATAGCCAGTATAGTGTCTTTGCTTAGTCAGCTGACTTCTATAGTCTTATATAGGCCTTTTATAAAGTTAACTAGCAATTCAAGTGATTAACTGTATTTAGCATAATTAGTAAAGCCATGACCTATAATTCTATAAGTCTGAATTAATAATCTATAAATCCGAAAGTGGATCATACTATAAGCTATAGATCTAATATTCAATTCTTATATATACAGTGTTTTTTATAACTTCTGATTAGTGGGAAATATAGGTCTAACTAGTCAAAGGAGAGGCGAAAAAATCTAATATATAAAGAGGTTAAATACAATAGGAAAAAGAGTCTTCTTTTTATAGTCTAGAATAACTATTCTTCTAAGCTTATAACCTATTATAATTTATAGTATAAAGTTATAACTAAAGCTAGTAGCAATAGCAATAGAAGAAAAACAGTAAATAGTTATCCAGAGTAAAGTCTATAGAAAAGAAGAAAGAAATGATTAAATTACTAATATAGAAAAGAAGAAGAATATAACTAGAAATCCTTCTATCTTTTATATCTATCTAATTCTAAGATAATTTGGAATTATTTTAAGATATTCTAAATAACTATTTGGAATTATTAAATATTCCAAATACTAAAACAGAAAGTAAGCACTAGTCTATCTCTTTATAGGTTAAGCTATAAGGGCTTTATAAGCTTAGCTTATTAAGCTATACAGGTCTAGCTACTAGGCTATAGTAGATTAAGCTGCTAGACTATAACAGATTAAGCTGCTATATATAGAAAAAACCCATTTTATTTTAACAGAACCTTTTAATAATAGGATTTTCTCTTTATTAAAATAAGCCCTATAGGGAGCTTATTATAAGGGGTTGGTTTTATCTAGAAAGTATCTCCCTTTATAACCTTTAATACTTCTAGCAGGTCTAGAATTAGGTTTTTAAAGGGTTTATATACTGATTTAGCCTATATATAAGCTAAATAAAATAAATCTGCTTCTTTTATAATAATAAAATCAGGTAAGCCTATTAAAATTTTAATGATTTTCTTTAATAGTTATAGGCCTATATAACTGAGATAGATGTGCTAAATTCCTGCTAACTATAATAGCTTTTAATAGCTGTTTTTAATTAAAAGACCTATAACTCTCTATAGAATAGTGTTTTTAATGGGTTCTAGAAGGGATATAGTATCTTTTAATAGGTTTTATGATAGGCTTAAATCTGGGTTAAGGCTTTCTAATATATATAGGCCTGAAATTTCAGGGCTTTTTATTGATTTTAGTAGTTATTTAACTGATTTAAAGGGCTTAATGAGATCCTTATATATACTGGGGGGGGGTTTAAAGATAATTTTAATCGCTATTAGATAGCTATAATAATAGTTAGAAGGCCCTATAAATTTAAGTATAGGCTTCCCTTTTTACTAGAGAAAGAAATTATACTTAGTAAAGTTTAATAGACTATAATAGGTTTGATCTTATCAGAACCCCAAAGGGGCCCTACAGAGAACTTATATTATATAAGCTAGGAATATATATATCTATAGAGAGGGCCTTCTTCTTTAAGAAAAGAAAGAAGACTAGAGATTAAGCTTTTAGTTATCTACTACCTACCTGCTTATATATAATAAAATTAATACTATTCCTAATCTTCTTTACTCTCTTTATAATCTTCTAAGCTTAATCCTTAATAGATTAATCTCTTTTATCCCTTCTTTAAATAAAGAGATTATTAAAGTTAAGAATAATAGTAAAATAAATTATAACAGCTAGCTATTAGCTTATAAGCTATAAGCCTGAATTAATCCTAAAAACCTAAGTAATAATTAATAATATTATAGCTTTATTAAGGACTATAGAATAATCTTTAAACCAATAGGAATAGCCTTTAGCCTAGCTTCTTACTTAATATTAAACTAGATTTAAATATCCTATAATTATCCCTTTAGCTAATATATTATTAATAAATAATAAGACTCTTTCTAAAATAGAGCTAGATTAATTGATTTAAATAATTAAAAGATAATTAAGAGAAAAAAGAAAAATAGAATATTTATTCTTATTTTAGAAAGGCGATTTAAATACAGTTTTAGATCTCTTAGGGCTAGAAGATTTAATTACCCTAATTCAATTAATTAATATATTAAGCTATAAAGGAATAGAAGAGTTAAAGTAATATTATAGAATTATTTAATACTAAGCCCTTCTAATATCTAAGTATTAAGGGAAGTCTTAGATCGAATTATAAATATTCTTAATCTAACTTAATATATAGTTTATAGTAATCCCTATAGAATTCCTAAAGAATATATAAAAGATACTTTTTAGTATTATCTATTTCCAAGATAATATATTTAATTAATAAATTAACTATCTCTATATTAATTATCTAGAAGGTATTAAAGATATTACTTAGGCTATACTAATATATTAGCTATTAAATAATTAAGATAATAATCTAATATACTATTATAAAGCTATTAGAAAGCTAAATTAGCTTTAATAAACTATAAATCAGATCTTCTAATAGTTTATCTATATATATAAATACCTTATTAATAAGCTATTAGAGCTATTACTTTTAAGCTATTATATAGCTTATATAGTATAGAGATTATTAGGGCCTTTTTAGGCTAAAGTTATAAATAATAGCTTATCTATTATTTAAGAGCAGCTACTTTAAGCAGATATATAAGGAGAGTTTATATTAGCCTAATAAAGATAGAATAACTAGAATACTTATAAAGCCCCTTTATAGCAAAAGAATAATAATTAGAATAACTCAATCTCTCCCTAAAATAAAGCTAATAATAATATAACCCTTTTATTAAATTAAGGAGATTACTTATTAAATAATAGTTCTATCCCTTAATATATAAAGTATTATAAATATAATAGTATATACTATAAAATAGTATATTAAGCCCTTGATTATATAATATATAAGAGTATTTATTATACTACTAAAAATTATAAAATAGCTTAATAATAGTAAGCAAACCTTAATACCCTAGCTAATAATTTTAATATTAATTTAATTACCTATTATACCTAGGATAATACTAATTATTTTATATCCTTAATAATAAGAAAAGCAAGAATATAAAGTGATTATAGCTAAATAATAGCTATATTATTATTTAACCTAGGGTTAGAAATTTACCTTATTAATCTAAAGTTATTAATAGACTTTAATTATTTAAAAGAAAGCCTTTTATTAAAGATAGTATATAAGGATATTGATTTTCCTATATATAAGAGAATTATAAAGTTAATAGAACTTTATAATAATTAGAGAATAATAAAGAGATATTTTATAGATTATATTATAATAGATATTAAAGAAGATTTTATCTTAGGATTATCTTTCTTTTATATTATAAACCTAAGAATTATATAATTAAAGGATTATTAAAACTATCTTTTAATAGAATAGAATATTAAATTTATTATTAGTATAAAGCAAGCTTAATAGATTATAAGGGTAATAAAAACTATAATAATTATCTTAGATATAAGACCTATTAATAATAATAAGCTATAGTTAAAAGAAGAAGAAGAATTTATAAAGACTCTATTATCTAAATATATATAATTTATAAAGGTATTTAATAAGAAAGTAGCTATTAAGCTATTATTATTTAAAGAATAAACTTATTTAATAGAATTAATTAATAGGAAGATATTATTATAGGGCCTTATCTACTTTTTAATAGAAAAAGAGTTAAAAATACTCTAGAAATACCTTTATATAGCTTTAAAATAAGATTAGATATATTAATTAATAAGCCTATATAGAGTATCTATTCTATTTATTCTAAAGAAAGGAGGTAGGTTATACCTTTATATTAATTATTATACTCTTAATCAAATAATAAAGAAAAACTAAGCCCTATTACTATTAATCTATAAGATCCTAAATTAACTTTAAAGAGTAAAGAAATTTATTAAATTTAATCTTAAAGATATATATTATTAGATATATATTAAAGAAAGTAATAAATAGAAGACTGCTTTCTAATACTATTATAACTATTTTAAGTATTAAATAATACTCTTTAAACTTATAAATACCCCTATTATATTTTAGGAATATATTAATAATATACTATAAGGCCTTATAGATTATATTTATATTATATATCTGAATAATATTTTAATATATAATAATAATCTAGATACTTATATAGATAATATATACTAGATACTTTAAAGATTAGAATAAAATAGCTTGTATATAAATTTATAGAAATATAATTTTAATATTAATATAATAATATATCTAGGGTTTATTATTAATTCTAAAGGAATATATATAAAGGAAGAATAAATATAGATAATAATTAATTAATTATTATCTATTAATATTAAAGATATTTAATAGTTCCTTAGTTTTATAGGATTTTATTAATAATTTATTAAGAATTATAATAAGATTATTATACCCTTTATAGACTTAATAAAGGGTAAGAAGAAAAGCCTTATATATATAAGAAGCTATAAGCAAGCTGTTTTTAAGGAATTAAAGTAAAAATTCTTAAAGCAGCTAGTACTAGTCCACTTTGATCTAGCTGCTCCTATTTATATTAAAATAGATATATTAGATTTTACTATAGGTATTATACTAATATAATATATTAATAGGAAATAATATCTAATAGCTTATATATTAAGGAAACTTAATAGAATAGAATTATACTATTATATATTAAATACTAAGATATTAATAATTATAGAAGCTTTTTAGATATAGTATTATTATTTAGCCTATTTAGAATATAAGATTATAATTATAATAGATTATCTAAACTATAGCTATCTAATAATAAAATAAAAGCTTTTAAGTTAATAAATAGATATATTTAATTAGCTAGTATTATTTAATTTTAGAATTAAATATAGATCAGATAGATTGAATCCAGTGGATATATTATTTAAAAGGCTAGATTATATAGATATAGAAGATATCTAAGAATCAAGGAAAGGCTATTTACTCTTCTTTCTTAAATATTTTTATAATACTAAAGAAACCTTAGAAGTTATAATTATATAACTAATAGAGACCCTAATTATAAATAGATTTCTAAAGGCTAGCTATAAGGGTATAGGGTTATAATCTATATCTATCTCTTTTATTAAGAGGGTTTTGATTATAATTAAGTAAATAGCCTGCCTTTAATATATAACCCAAAGAATTTCAACTATAAATAAGCAAGTAATTTAAAGGAGTACTATTATAATATTATTAGAGGATATTAATACCTTTATAATTATATTATTAAAAGTATAAAATAATGATTTATTTTATATCTAAAAATAATCTAAGGTAAATAATTCTTTTAATAGATATAATAATTAATTAATAGATAATAATTAATTATTATTATATTTTAGAAAGGTCTTTATTCTAATTAAAATAAGAATTAAAATTTTAATAATACTTTATAATAACCTAATATTAAGCTATTAAGGAATTAATAGAATATTAAGATAATTAATAATAACTTATTATTAGAAAGGTATAAAAAGAGATATAATAAAATTTATATAAATCTATAACTCCTATTAATCAAATAAACCCAGGTAATATTAATTATATAGCTATCTAGCTGCTCTATTAATCCTAAAAGGATCTTAATTGGAAATCTTTATAGACTTTATTATAGATTTATTTAAATCAGAAATAAAGAATAAGATATATAATAGTATTCTTATTATTATAGATAAATATATAAAATTTTTATTATTTATCTTTATAATAAAGTATATTATTAATAATAGTTTAGTAATCTTATTCTTAGATTATATATTTAAGTATTTTAGGATATTATAAGGAATTATATTAGATTATAGTATAGTATTTATAAGTATATTCTAGAAAATATTCTATTATTTATTAGCTTATAAGCAGTGATTAAGTATTATATTCTATCTATAGATAGATAGATAGATAAAATAAATAAATTAGATAATTAAATATTATTTATAAAGCTTTATTAATAAAGATTAGCTTGATTAGATTATAAGACTACTATTAATCTAGTTCTATTATAATATAGTATAATATAATACTATAAGAGAATCTCTGGCTTATTTACTATATAGCTATAAGCTAATAGTATTAATATAAGATAGAATTTAATTAAGAGGATTATATAAGGGCTCTAAGGAAAGAATCTAAGAGCTATAGGCAAGCTATAATATAATAATAGAGATATTAAAAAGGGTATATTAATAGTATAAAAAGTGATATAATAAGAAAAGATAAGAAAAGTAGTTTAAAGTTAATAATTAGGTAATAATTATTATAAAATAACTTAAGCTAAAATATCCTATAAGAAAGTTAATAAAGAAATTTATAAGCTCTTATTAGATTAAGAAATAGATAGGAAGTAATAGCTTAGCTTATTAACTCCAGCTATTAAATTCAGTTAGGATATATAATATATTTAATATTATAAACCTAGAGATATATAATAATAAAGATAAATTAAATAAATTAAAAGATAACCCTTTTATATTAGAATAATTCTATATAATAGAAAAAATCTTAATATATAAATAGAATAATAAGCAATAAATATACTATATAAAATAGAAGAATTATAATAATAAGGATAATTATTAGCTAAATAAGAGGGATTTTTTAGATTATATAATAATATATAAATATAAAGCTTTCTTATTAAAAATCTAGCTATTAAGGAGTAGAAGTCTTTAATAATATTAATAAAAGCTAAATAAATTATTTTCCTAAATACTAGAATCCCTTAAATAATTATCTTAGTAATTATCCTTATTATTATTATTATTACTACTTTTATTATTATCCTTATTAAAATAAGTGGGTTTTATATAACAGCCTGACCTGTTATAAGACTAGTAGCTAGACCTACTATAGCTTAGCAGCTAAACCTGCTATAGCCCTAGCAGCCAGACCTGCTATAAGGTAGCAGCCTGACCTGCTATAAGACCTAAAAAGCTCGTGCAGCCTGACCTGCTATATCAGGCTAGACTAGTAAAATAAGGGCTTATCCCTTATATCTCTCCCTTTCTTATTATTTAAAATACTTAGAAATCTAAAGAAATATTATTTAGAATTCTTAAATAATTTCAAATAATCCTAGTATTATTTAGATATATAAGATAGCTAGATTCCTAGTTAAATCCTGCTTTCTTTCTCTATCAGTAATTCAATTATTTCTTTCTTCTTTTCTATAGACTTTACTCTAGATAACTATTCACTGCCTTTCTTCCATTACTATCACTACTAGCTTTAGTTATAACTTTATACTGCAAATTATAATAGGTTATAAGTCTAGAAGAATAATTATTTTAGACTATAAAAAGAAGACTCTTTTTCCTACTATATTTAACCTCTTTATATATCAGATTTTTCACCTCTCCTTTAACCAGTCAGACCTATATTTCCCATTAATTAAAAGTCATAAAAAACACTATATATATAAGAGTTAAATATTAGACCTATAGCTTATAGTATAATCCACTTTCGGATTTATAGATTACTAATTTAGACTTATAGAATTACAGATCATAGCTTTACTAACTATACTAAATATAATTAATCACTTAAATTACTAGTTAACTTTATAAAAGGCCTATATAAGACTATAGAAGTTAGCTAACTAAGCAAAGATACTATACTAGCTATACTATAACCTGACTATAGCTAGTATATAATAAGCAACCCTCACACCTATCACCCCCCCCCTAGCCAATTAACTATTTTCAGAGCTCTTACTAAGACCCAGCCACTTATAGCACTGCTATAACCAGCACTTTCAGCTATTTATAATACTATTATATAGTTATAAGCTTATTTTTAGAAGCTTATTTTTCCTCTATACCACTATAACTACTAGTTATAACAGTCTGATCCTGAAAATATCAGATCAGGACTTTTTAATAGAAGAGAATTCATTAGAATTACAGGCTCTTCGATCTCAGATATAGGAGCTCACACAGCAATTACAACAGCTACAGGGCCAATTTACAGCGGCTACAGCTGCTAAGACTGCTAAAGAACCTCCATAACCTCAACTTTAGCCACCTCAGTCACTGCCACAGCCTATACAGTCTGCTAACCCATTAGGTGACCTAGCTCTAAAGGAGCTATCCAAGAAAATACAGGCCTTTCTAGAAGCTTTTAGGCTAAAAGGCCCTGATAATTACAATCAATAGCTTTAGGCCCTATCTATCCAGCTATAGGCACTAGGATTACCTAATTTTCTATCGGAACCCACTATAAGCAGTCAACTTAGCGACCATCACCAGGCTATTTTGCTTCTGTTACTTCACAACAGCTGCTCATAACACCCACAAGCCTCTATAAGTTGGGCTACAACGCCTCTAAAAGCTTATCAAATACTGAACAAGCAATACTGCTATAATGCTACCCTGCAGTATAGAACCCTCTATAGCGCCTTTTATAAGCTTAGCTTTAGCAGCTATAAAGGCTCTATAGAGGCATTCAACAGCGAATTCAACACCCGACTCGCTAGGCTATAGTTAGCTTCAGTTACTATACAGCCCATAGATCAGATAAATCAGTATCTAAAGGCTATAAAAGAAGCTTTTCTATAGTGGGCTGAACGCTAAAGGAACAATATCAGGATTTATACAGTGCTTGGCACCTCTCTTAACGCCCTGAATTTACAGTTCCTTATAGCGGACTTGCTAGAAGAGCTATAGGATAAAAGCTCTTTAGTTATAAAAGCTAGCTTCTATAGAGCTAGAGAAGCTAAGGAACCTTCTAAAAAAACCTATAAGGACTTTAAGAAGAAGAAAAAACCATCTAAATCCACTAAAAAACAGCCTTATAAGCCTTTTCAGAAGGATAAAAAGATAAAGAAGCCTGCTATTAATAGCAAGGAACTTAATAAAGCTTCCTTTATAATAGGCACTTATAATCTATCTATAGGTGACTGGAATATTATAGCTAGTACCTGGAGCTCTGATTCTGAATCTGATATAGAAGGTTCAGAAGCTATAGAGCCTAAAGAAATAGCTTATAATACCCATTATAATGCTAACCTAAAGAATGCCCTGTTATATAATACTAGCTTAATATACTATATCATTAATAATAGAACCCTCTTTACTAGTTATAGCGCCTATAATAAGAAACCAAGGCCTATAGCAATTGGTAGCGGTCCAATCTATCCAAAAGGATCTAAAACAGCTGTATTTACAGTGCTTATAGGGCTTGAACCCAGGACTTATAGCACTCTAGAGCTGAAAAATATACTATATATCCCTGATATAGATATAAATATAATAAGTGGGGTAAAGCATTATGCTTCTGGTGGTATACTTCTGTGAGAGAAGCTATTTATAATAGATCAAACCTGCTATAAACTGCTAAACTTCACTAAACACAGCTTCTTCCTTCAGCAAAAAGGGAAGCCCATACCTGAATTTACAGGGCCTTCCAACCACTATTATAGCTATCCAATAGCAGTTGAAATCACCTCCAAACCCCCCCCTGGTGTGTACGAGGACCTCACTGAGCCCTCTGAACCAGCTAAACAGCTGCTAGAACCAACAAAAAGCCCTGAAATTTCAGGCCTATACACACCAGAAAGCCCTGATTCAGACTCAGGCCTGCCACAAGACCCACTAGAAGATGCTATATCCCTTCTAGAACCCTCTGAAAACACTGTTATAGAGGGAGATACAGGTCTTTTAGCTAAAACTAGCTACCAAAAGCTGCTATAGCTAGCAGGGATTTAGCATATCCATCTCAGCCATATTAGCCTACAGCTGCTAAAAAAGACCGCTAAAATTTCAGTGGGCTTACCTGATTTTACTGTTGTGAAAGAAGCAGATTTCTTTTGTTTAGCTTGTATATAGGCTAAATCAGTACGCAGATCCTCTAAAAACCCAATTCCAGACCCACTAGAAGTACTAGAGGTTATAGAGGGAGATACCTTTTAGATAAAACTGACCCCCTATAATAAGCTCCCTATAGGGCTTATTCTAGTAGAAAGAAAATCCTGTTATCAAAAGGTTCTCTTATTATCTAATAAGGAAGGTTATACTGTCTTCTCTATTATAAAGGGGTTATTTAAAGGGCTAAAAGCTCACTATAAAAAATACCCTTTATAGCTGCATTTTAATGATGGAAAAGAGGTCTCAGCACTATTAAAAGACTGGCTAGCAGGCAAAGGCATTGGTTTTAGTATATCTAGCCCCTATATTCATAAGCAAAATAGCCTGCCAGAACGCTCTATAAGGGTTATTCTAGATCGATTATAAGCCATTATAATCTGGGCCTAACTGCCACTTTTTCTTTGGACCGCTATTTTATCTGCTATAGTTAACCTTATTAACTATACAGTGGTTATAAACAGGGACCTTAGCCCATTATAGCTCTTCTTACAAGAGCTAAAACCAGCTCTAACAGCTAACAAGCCAAATCTAGCAGCCTATAGAGCTATTAGAGCCTATTATAAGATTGTTATCCCTGCTAAGAAGTATTAATAAGGTACTAAACTAAGCCCTAGAACAGAGCCAGCTAGGCTGCTGGCTATACTAGGCAAAAACATCTATTCAGTCTATATACCTTCCTGCCAGCAGGTAACTAAGACCTCTTTTCTTCATATTATAGAAGGAATAGGCCCTATAAGTAAGGGCTTTAAGGGTAATTTTCACAGTCTTTAGAGCTCATCTAGCTTAGAGGGAGAATTAGAAGAGCTTTACACCCCGCTAAAATCAACAGATCAACCTACCCTAAAGGATCTGACCGATTTATAAGCCCTTGATCAAGCCAGAAGACCTATCCAGCTGCTAGAGCCTGTACTACAGACGCCACAATAGCTGCCATAACCGCTACAACAGCTGCCACAGCCTGTATCACAGCCTATAACACAATTACCATAGCCTACTAAACAGCCTGAATAGCTGTCAGAAGACTCTGAACCTATATAGCTAGATCTTGCCTACTCTATAGATATCTGCTATAAGCTAAAGGCAAAATTCACTGCTAAGGCTTCTTTAGAACCTGCTGGCTAAAAACAAGCCCTAAAAGACCCTGCTAAAAACCAATGGATTAGTGCTATTTATAGCGAATTCTATCAGATTTTATAAGCTAAAGTCATATATTTTATCCCTTTTTCAGAGGTTCCAAAAGACCGAAAAATCCTGAAAAATAGGCTTGTTCTTAAGCTTAAAAAGGATTCACAAAATCAGCCCTTAAAATATAAGGCTAGGCTTGTTATAAAGGGTTTTATGCAAATTGAAGGAAAAGACTACTTTGAAACATTTGCAGCTACTAGTATTCCCCCTACTTGGCGGATTTTACTAGCTTTAGCAGCCTCTTATAACTGGGAAATCGAACAAATCGATTTTATAAGGGCTTTTTTAAACAGCCAGTTATCTGAGGATATTTTTATGGAATTTCTAGAAGGTCTCTCTTCTTTTATAGAGACCCAGACCCCTAGAAACCAGCCTTGAACAGCCTTATTAGCTAAGCTAGGCTATAACCCTGCTATAAAACAGGTTATCCTGCTAAAAAAGGCCCTATACAGGCTAAAGCAAGGCCCCTGTGAATGGCAACAGCAGCTAATTAAGCTGCTAGCTACCCTAGGGTTCCAACCCTTAGTCTCTGACCCGGCTGTCTTTATCAACACCCAGACTAATACCTTTATTATCACCTACATTAATGACTGCCTTATTATAGGACCCGACCTACCCTATATTAACAGGCTAAAACGCCTGTTAAATAAGGTTTTTGCTATAGAAGATAGAGGCTCTATAGCCTTTTTCTTAGGGGTCCAAATCAGCCATAACCAGGCTAAAAAGGAGCTATGGTTATACCAGTCTCAGTATATTAATGAGGCTCTTCAGCGCTTTCAGCTATAAGATACAACCCCTACGGCTATCCCCCTACAGCCCAAAGCACTAAAAGAACCCCTAAAAAGGGGTCTTACCCCTACCAAACAACAGACCTATCAGCAGATTATAAAGACTTTAATATATCTTATATTGCTTTCTAGGCCTGATATAGCCTTTCCAATACAATAGCTTTCTCAATATATACAACAGGGCTATATCAACCACTATAACACAGCTAGGAACCTTCTAAAGTACCTAAAAGGCTCTAAAGAACTAGCTATCTTATATAAGGCCTCAGGCCTTATACAGGCTAGACAGCCAGCTCTTCAGCTACTAGGCTATTCAGACAGTGATTTTGCAGGCTATAAAACCACTAGCAAATCCACCTACAGGTACCTCTTTAAGCTAGCTAACAGGCCTATCTGCTAGAAGGCTAAAAAACAGACCATTATAGCCCTCTCAACTATAGAAGCTGAATCAGATACTTTAGTAGAGGCTATAAAAGAGCTAAAATAGCTCTCTAGGCTCTTTACAGAGCTAAAAATCCCCCTTCAGCAGCCTATAGACCTATATTATAATAATACAGCCTCTATAAGCAATACTAAGAACCCTGATCAGCACACCCGAACTAAGTATACCCTACTAAAATTCCACTATATTAAGCAGGAAGCAGCTAGCAAGCTATTTAAGATAAATTATCTTACAACTAAGGCTATACCTATTGATAGGCTAACTAAGGCTTTAACAGGCCTTATTTTTCAAGGCTTTTTAAGCCTTTTAAACCTGTAAAAACCCTTTATAAAGAGCTAGCTATATACTATATAACTTGCTAGAGAGAGTGTTAAAATAAAATGGGTTTTTTCTATATATAGCAGCCTAACCTACTATAGTCTAGCAGCTTAACCTGCTATAGCCTAGCAGCTAGACCTGTATAGCTCAGTAAGCTAAGCTTATAAAGCCCTTATAGCTTAACCTATAAAGGGATAGACTAGTGCTTACTTTCTGTTTTAGTATTTGGAATATCTAATAATTCCAAATAATTATTTAGAATATCTTAAAATAATTTCAAATTATCTTAGAATTAGATAGATATAAAAGATAAAAGGATTCCTAGTTATATCCTTCTTCTTTTCTATATCAGCAATTCAATCACTTCTTTCTTCTTTTTTATAGACTTCACTCTGGATAACTATTCACTGCCTTTCTTCCACTGCTATTACTATTAGCTTTAGTTATAACTTTATACTATAAATTATAATAGGTTCTCTTACTATTAAATAAAAAAGGTTATACTATCTTCTCTATTATAAAAAGCCTATTTAAAGGGCTAAAAGCCTATTATAAAAAATACCCTCTATAGCTATATTTTAATAATAGAAAAGAAGTCTTAGCACTGCTAAAAGACTAGTTAATAGATAAAGGTATTAGTTTTAGTATATCTAGCCCTTATATTTATAAGTAAAATAGCCTGCTAGAACACTCTATAAGGGTTATTCTAGATCAATTATAAGCTACTATAATAAAGGCCTAGCTATTACTCTTCCTTTAGACTGCTATTTTACCTGCTATAATTAACCTTATTAATTATATAGCAGTTATAAACAGGGACCTTAGCCTATTATAGCTCTTTTTATAAGAGCTAAAACCAGCTCTAACAGCTAGCAAGCTAAATCTAACAGCCTATAGAGCTATTAAAGCTTATTATAAGGTTATTATCCCTACTAAAAAGCATTAATAAGGTACTAAACTAAGCCCTAGAATAAAGCCAGCTAGACTATTAATTATACTAAGCAAAAATATCTATTCAATCTATATATCTTTCTACCAGCAGATAACTAAGATCTCTTTTCTTTATATTATAAAAGGAATAAGCCCTATAAGCTAGGGTCTTAAAGGTAATGTTTATAGTCTTTAAAGCCCTTCTAGCTTAGAGTGAGAATTAAAAGAGCTTTATACCCTATCAAAATCAATAGATCAACCTACCCTAAAGGATCTAACTGATTTATAAGCTCTTAATCAAGCTAGAAGATTTATACAGCTGCTAGAACCTGTATTACAAATACTATAACAGCTAATACAAACACTATAACAGCTCCCACAGCTGCTATAGCCCTTATTATAGCCCTTAGTATAACTGCTATAGCTATCAGAAGACCCTAAATCTATATAACTAGACCTTGCCTACCCTATAGATATCTACTATAAGCTAAAAGCAAAATTCACTACTTAAGCTTCTTTAAAATCTACTAGCTAGAAATAAGCCCTAGAAGATCCTGTTAAAGAAAAGTGGATTAATGCTATTTATAGCGAATTCCATCAGATTCTATAAACCAAAATTATATATTTTATCCCTTTTTCAGAGATTCCAAAAGATTAAAAAATCCTAAAAAATAGGCTTATTCTTAAGCTTAAAAAGGATTTATAAAATCAACCCTTAAAATATAAGGCTAGGCTTATTATAAAGGGTTTTATATAAATTAAAGGAAAAGACTACTTTAAAACCTTTATAACTATTAGTATTCCCTCTATCTAACGGATTTTACTAGCTTTAATAGCTTCTTATAACTAGGAAATCAAGCAAATTAATTTTATAAAGGCTTTTTTAAATAACCAGTTATCTAAGGATATTTTTATAGAATTTCTAAAAGGCCTATCTTCTTTTATAAAAATCCAGACCCTTAGAAACCAGCTTTTAACAGCTTTATTAACCAAGCTTGGCTATAACCCTACTATAAAACAGGTTATCCTATTAAAAAAGGCCCTATATAGGCTAAAGCAAGGCCCTTATAAATAATAATAGCAGCTAATTAAGCTGCTAGCTACCCTAGGGTTCTAACCCTTAATCTCTAATCCAGCTATCTTTATTAATACTTAAACTAATACCTTTATTATTACCTATATCAATAACTGCCTTATTATAGGGCTGGACCTACCCTATATTAACAAGCTAAAACACCTATTAAATAAAGTCTTTACTATAAAAGATAGAGGCCTTATAGCCTTCTTTTTAGGGGTCCAAATCAGCTATAACCAGGCTAAAAAGGAGCTATAACTATACCAGTCTTGATATATTAATAAGGCTCTTCAGCGCTTTCAGCTGTAAGATATAACCCCTATAGCTATACCCCTATAACCTAAAGCACTAAAAGAACCCCTAAAAAGGGTTCTTATCTCTATTAAATAATAGACCTATTAATAGATTATAGGGACTTTAATATACCTTATACTGCTTTCTAGGCCTGATATAGCCTTTCTAATTTAATAGCTTTCTTAATATATATAATAAAGCTATATTAACTATTATAATACAGCTAGGAATCTTTTAAAATATCTAAAAGGCTTTAAAGAACTAGCTCTTTAGCTATTAAGCTACTTAGATAGTAATTTTATAGGCTATAAAGCTACTAATAAATCTACCTATAGGTATCTCTTTAAGCTAGCCAGCAGACCTATCTACTAGAAAATAAAAAGATAGACCACTATAGCCCTCTTAACTATAGAAGCTGAATCAGATACTTTAGTAAAGGCTATAAAAGAGCTAAAATAGCTCTCTGAGCTCTTTATAAAGCTAAAAATCCCTCTTTAACAACCTATAAACCTATATTATAATAATACAGCCTCTATAAGTAATACTAAGAACCCTGATCAGCATACCTAAATTAAGTATACCTTATTAAAATTCCACTATATTAGGCAAAAGACAGCTAATAGGCTATTTAAGATAAATTATCTTATAATTAAGGTTATGCCTGCTAATAGGTTAACTAAGTCTTTAATAGGCCCTGTTTTTTAAGGCTTTTTAAGCCTATTAAACCTGCAAAAACCCCCTATTAAAAGCTAGCTATATATTATATAGCTTACTAAAGGGAGTATTAAAATAAATAGGTTTTATATAACAGCCTAATCTATTATTAGATTAATAGCTAGACCTACTATAGCTTAGCGGTTAAACCTGTTATAGCCCTAGCAGCCAGACCTATTATAAGATAATAGCCTAACCTGCTATAAGACCTAAAAAGCTTATATAGCCTGACCTACTATATCAGGCTAGACTAGTAAAATAAGGGCTTATCCCTTATACCCCTCCTTTTCTTATTATTTAGAATGCTTAGAAATCTAAAAGAAATATTATTTAGAATTCTTAAATAATTCTAAATAATCCTAGTATTATTTAGATATATAAGATAATTAGATTCCTAGTTAAATCCTGGTTTCTTTTTTATATTAATAATATAATTACTTCTTTCTTCTTTTCTTTAGAATTCACTCCGGATAATTATTCGCTGCCTTTCTTCCACTGCTATAACTACTAGCTTTAATTATAATCTTATACTACAAATTATAATATATATAATTTTATATATAGCCTTATATAGCTTTATATATAGCTTAAATATTATATTATTAATTAAAAATATAAAAGTATTTAAATTAATTTTATAAATAAGAAAATAATATATTAATTAAAAACAAAGATATTTTATTTATCAAGTATATTTATATATAAAATTTATATTTTAAGTTCTTTAATAAGATTTATAATTAATTAATTAATAAAGCCTTTTAATTAAATATTAAAATATAATATATATAAATCTTAATTAATAAGTATATCTTTATCTTATTTTTATTTATTTTTATAATTCTAATTAATAAAAAAGATATTAACTAGCTTTAAAGTTAAAAGAATATAATTAATAAAAGGATTATTATAATCTTATATTAAATATATTAAAGATATTTTAATAGATATTACTCTTATATATATAATATAATAAATAAATTTATATATATAAAGGTTTTTATAATAGAAATTATAATCTTTATATTAATTTAATATTAAAAAATAAAATTAAAATATCTTTAATAAAAGAAAAAAGATTAAAAATAATTATAATTTAATTATATAATAATAAAGATAAAATTATAATAAAAAGCTTAATCTTTAATTTATTTTATATTAAAAAGAAAAGGGTTAATTTATATATATATATTAAATAATTATATAATATAGGCTTTTTATAAGGCTTTTTAAAATCTTAATAATAAAGAGTATTATTATTTATATTATAAATTATTATTATTTAGATTATATAGTTTATATAGTTTATATATTATTTTAAAAAATTTATATATATCTTTTTAATTTATATTTATATATTTAAAATTAATTATATAATATTAATACCTTAAAGGCTATTATAAAGTTATATATAGACTATAATAGCTATATTATAATAACCTTTATATTTTAGCTTATAATACTATTAAAATCACTGGGTTTTTAATATAATAGCCTGATCTATTATAACCTAGCAGCTAGACCTGTTATAGCTTAGCAGCCTAACCTGCTATTATATAATAGCTTTACCTGCTATAAGACCTGATATAAGACCTAAGGTGCCTGAGCAGCCTGATCTATTAGATTAAGCTAAAATAGAAAATAAAGGCTTATCCCTTTAAATCCTTTCTTTTTTTTTAAAAAAAATATTTAATATTATAAAATAATTTTAAATTATTTTAATATTTTTCAAATATATAAAAACCTAGATTTCTAATTAAATTTAGCCTTTTTTTTTCTTTTTTTATTAATAATATAATTATTTTAGATTATTAAAATATTATTCTTTTTTCTTTATTATATTTAATCTTTTTATATTAGAATTTCCTTTTATTTAATTAATTAAATTTACTTTTTTTATTAATTAAAAATTATAAAATATATTATATATATATATATAAGAATTAAATCTTAGATCTATAATTTATAATATAATTTATTTTTAGATTTATAAATTATTAATTTAAAATTATAAAATTATAAGTCTATAGCTTTATTAATTATATTATATATAATTAATTATTTAAATTATTAATTAATTTTATAAAAGCCTTATATAAAACTATAATAATTAATTAATTAAATTAAAGATATTATACTAGCTATATTATATATTATAGCTAATATATAATAGGCCTTATATATATTTATTAATTCTTTTATTTAATTAACTAGAAAATAAAG
Organism: Zelopaecilomyces penicillatus; assembly: GCA_005765155.1. Taxonomy (NCBI): domain Eukaryota; kingdom Fungi; phylum Ascomycota; class Sordariomycetes; order Hypocreales; family Pseudodiploosporaceae; genus Zelopaecilomyces; species Zelopaecilomyces penicillatus. The sequence continues at coordinate 2,576,488 of VCCP01000006.1, forward strand.
CTTTTATTAAATCTAGCTATTTATTATATTATTATAAATATCTAAGCTTATTTTTATAAGCTATTTCTCTTTTCTTAATTATTATAATTATTAATTATAATAATCTAATTTAAAAATATTAAGCTAAGATTTTAAATAAATAATTTATTAAAAGTATAAGCCTTTTAATCTCAAATTTAAAGCTAAAATATTCTAATATAAGATCTTATAATATACCTTTAGCTATTAAAAGATAATTTTATAATAACTTTAATTATTAAAAATACTAAAAATCCCTTATAAACTTAATTAAAGTAATAATCTATATAATAGCCTATATAATAACCTATATAATTAATTAATTTATTAAAAGATCTGATTTTTAAAAAACTATTTAAGAATATATAGATTTATTTAAAAGCTTTTAAATTAAAAAGTATTAAAAATTATAATTAATAATATTAAATCTTATTTATTTAATTATAAATATTAAAATTAAAATTATTTTTAAATAAATATATTATAAATATTAATTTTAATAATTATAAAGATTTTATAAAGATATTTAATAAAAAACTTAATATAAGATTTATTAAATTATAATTAATAAAAATTATTATATAAACTATTAATTAAATAAATTAACATTTAAAGATTATAAAAGATACTTTTCTTTAATAGATTAAATATTAAAGAAATAATATTAGGATTTATATAATAATAAATACTTTATTAAAAGCCTTGAATTTATAATTTCTTTTAATATATTTAATAAAAGAATTATAAAATAAAATCTTTTTTATTATTAAAGCTAGCTTTTATAAAATTAAAAAGATTAAAAAACCCTTTAAAAAACCTTTTAAGAATTAATTTTCTTTTTATTTAAATCTATTAAAAAATAGCTTTATAAGTCTTTTTAAAAAAATAAAAAGATTAAGAAATTTTATTTTAATAATAAGGAATTTAATAAAATATTCTTAATAATAAAGATTTATAATCTATTTATAAATAACTAAAATATTATAATTAATACTTAAGATTTTAATTTTAAATCTAATATAAAAGAATTTAAAGCTATATAATTTAAAGAATTAATTTATAATATTATATATAATATTAATTAAAATATATAATATTATATAATATAGATTTAATATATTATATTATTAATAATAAAGCTTTTTTTATTAATTATAGTATTTATATTAAGAAATTAAAGTTTATATTAATTAATAATTATTTTAATCTATTTTAAAGGATTATATATAATTATATTTATAATATTTATAAATCTTAAATTAAAGATTTATAATATTTTAAAATTAAAAGAATATATTATATTTTTTAAATATAAAATTAAATAAAATAAATAAAATACTTTATTTTATTTTTAATAATATATTCTTATAAAAGAAATTATTTATAATAAATTAAATCTATTATAAATTATTAAATTTTATTAAAAATAATTTTTTTTAAATAAAAAAGAAAGCTTATATTTAAATTTATAAAGACTTTTAATTATTATAATAATTATCTTATAATAAATAAAATTATCTTTAATTATCTTTTTAATATATATAAGAATCTTATTAAGCTTTTAAAATTAATTAAATAAATATTAAGATTAATATAAAGCTTTATAAATATAAATTTATATATATTAATAAGCCTTAAAGATTTAAGCTTTTTAAAACCTTTATTAAAAAATCTATTAAAAGATATTATATCTTTTTTAAAATCCTTTAAAAGTATTATCTTAAAAAAAGATATAAAGTTTATAGCTAGCCTTAATTATTAAAAGTTATTATAATTAACTAGAATATAATATATTTAATTAAACTATATTAATTTATAATTATTAAAATATATTATTAAAACTTTAATAGATTTATTAGATTTTATTATTATAAAAGATATTATTATTTTTTCTTTAATTTTAAATCTTTTAAAAATATAAAGACTTTATAAAAGAAAGTAAAGCTATATTAAAACCTTATTATAAATTATATTATTATTAAAACATCTTTAAAATTAAAATTATTCATTTATATTATAATCTTATTAAAGAGATTAATATAAATCCCTTTATTTATATTTATTTATTCTTTAATTTTATTTTCTTTATACTTTTTATTTATTCCTTTTTTATATTATATATTATAAATATTATTTATAATAATATATTTTTTAAAATTCTTTTTTATTTTATTATATAAATTCCTTTTAATTTTATTAGTAATATTTCTTATTTAATATTATTATTATAAAAAAATATTTTAAAAGAGATTAATAACTCTAAAAGATATAAACTCTAAAATACTATTATTAAAAATATATATTCTATAATTATAATTATATTAAGATTCTTTTTTAATAATATAATATTTTATAATTTTAAGATTAATCTTATTATATAAATAATTAAGAATCTGTTTTATAATATTTTCTTTAATATTCTTTAAATTTAATAAAATAAGACTTATATAAATTCTATTATTAAATTTTATTATATAAATATATTTAATTATTTATATATTTAATTGTATTTATATATTTAATTATATTTATATATTTAATTATTTATATATTTAATTATATTTATATATTTAATTATATTTATATATTTAATTATATTAATATATTTTAAAAGCTCTTTTTAAATATATTTATAATTGTAAATAATATAATTAATATATTATTAATAAGAAGTTCTTTTTAAATATATATAATTATAAAAAGAAAATATAATATATTTATAATAGCTTATTAAAATTATCTTTTAAATTCCTTTATAATAATTAAAAGAATAGGCTTTTATTACTTATATAAACTATATAAAGATTAATTTAAATCTAATATAAAATAATATCTTTAAAAACAACCTATTATAATTAATAATCTTTATCAGAATATAAATATAATTTCTTAAAATTATTATATTAATTAAAATAAATTATTAAACTCTTTTCTTAAAGCTTTTATAAAAATATTCTTTATATTTAATATTAAATAATTAAATCTAGATAAAATTAAAAAATTATTTATAATTATTTAAATAAAATATTTAAAAGGTTTATAATAAAATAAAATTAAAGCTTTTTTATCTTTTAATAAATACTTTAATATTAATATATATAAGAGTTTAATATTCATTAATTATATTATTTTTTAAAATCTAAATTATTATTATAGATTTAAGTTAATAAATATTTAATTTAAGAAATATTAATTATTCTTATTATTAAAAAGATTTATAAAAGAAAAAAAATATTTCTTTTATTATTTAAATTAATAATCTTTTAAATTTAATTATAAAAATATTAAATATTATTAGCTTAAATATAATAATCCTTTTAAAAGAAGTTATATTATTAAAATAATAAGATTTACATAAGATATTATAATTAAAGTATTATTATAATAAATTAATAATATTTATTAAAAAGAATTAATAAAATAAATAATTTAAGAAATATAAGTATAATAGGATTATAAGGTATAAGATATATATACCTAGAATAGTATATAACCCCTAGGTACATAATACTTCTTGGCTTGCTTTTACTATTATAATATAAATAAAGTATATAACAGTCTTTTATAATAATAATACCTGAATATAATTATCCTTATCCTGCTTAACTACTATATATTAAACCTGCTATTATAATAAGAATAAAAAATAATTTAAAATATATAATAAAAAAGAATAAATCTTATTTAAAAAAATAAGGAAATCTAAAAAAGATTAAAAGATAATAAATATATTAAGCTATAAATACTTTATAATTATTTATTATTATTTAATATAAAATAAAGATTTAAAAAATATAACTTTAAAAGATAATTTTATATCTTAAAAATAAATATAAATAAATATTTTATTTAAATACTTTTATAATTATTAAAGAGCTTAGATTATTATTCTTTTTTATTTTATTTATTCTTTTATTTTCTTTTTATCTTTTCTTTATCTTTATAAGCCTTTTTAATATATAAGCCTTTTTTATATAATTATATATTACTTTTAAGCTTTTATTTATATCTTTATAAATCTAGCCTAAAATAAATATATTAAATAAATACTTAAAAAAGCTTATTAAAGCTTAATTAAAAGATATTTGTTTTTTTAAGATCTATTAATAGAATTTAAATCCTTTTCTTAATATTAATTAAAATAATATATTATAATATACTTTTAAAAAATATTAAATATTAAATAAATATAATAAAATATTTATTTAAAAGTATTAATAAAATCTAATTAATAAATAAGTATTATAATAATAAATTAAAATAGATTTATTAATAAATAATTATATAAAAATATTTTTAAGCTATATATATATTTATTTTTAAATATATCTTAATTTAATTATTTAAAAGATATAATAATATTTTTAAGAATCTAAAATATATATTAATTAATCTTAAATTATAATTTATTAATTATTCTTAAAATTATTATATATAATATTAAATATATAATAATAATTTCTTTATAAAAACTCTATTAAAAAAAACTAAAATAGGAAATTTAATAATAAAATACTATATCTTGTTTATATTATTAACTATATTAAAGCTAATATATTAGTAATAATTATAATTAATATATATATCTTTAATTTAATATTAATATTTTATTATTAAATATATTTATAAATTATAATATTAGACTAGTAATATTTAAGATCAATATAAGATAATTTTATATTTTTATAATATATTTTAAATCTTTTATTAAGATTAGTTTTTTTATATTATATATCTTTAAAAATAAATATTAATAAAATAAGAGTCTTTTAATAAATTTATTTAAATAATTATTTTATATATTAAATAATAAAGCTTTTAAATATATAAATATTTTAATTTATATTTATATTAGCTTATATTATATAGATTATTTAATCTTATAATTAATAAGATTATAATTATTAAAGAGTTTATATTATTAAATAAAGAAAAGATATTTAATTTAATTATTATTAATATAAATAATATTTCTATTTATTTAAAGTATTACTTTTTCAAATTTTATAATTAATATATTTTTAATTTTATAATTAATCTTAATTATAAAAGTAAGCTTATTATAATATATTATTATTTTAAATTTATTATTTTAAATAACCTTAATTAATAAGTCTTTTTTATATTAAAAAGCTATTATTAATAAATATAATAATTAAAAGTATTATTAACTATAAAATATAATTCTATAATTTATTTTAATTAATAATTAAAGATTATTTATAAATTATAATATTAAAGAAATAGATTTTTATAATTAATATAAAATCTTTATATTAATAAATAAAAAAATAAAATAAACTTTAAGATAATTTAATAATATTACTTTTAATTATTAAATTTATATCTTTTTAAGTTTTTATTTTTATAATAATAATAATAAATATATAATAACAGGTTTAATTTATAATAATTAAATAAAATAAAGATAATTATATTTAAATATTATTCTTATAAAAGACTATTACTTACTTTATTTAAATTATAATAATAAAAGCGAGTTAAAAAGTATTATATACCTAAGGATTATATATTATTTTAAATATATATATTTTTATATCTTATAATTCTATTATAATTATCCCTTTATTATTATATATTAAATTTTAAACTGTTATTATTATTATATTATTATATTATTATTAATTTAATTATAAAATCTTAATTAAATAATAATAAAATATTATCTTTTTATTTATCTTTTCATTATATTTTTATTATTATATCTTTTTTATCTTATCTTTTTATATCTTTATTATTTATACCTTTTTATTTTTTATTTTATAATATTTATTATAGTTAAATTATTATATTCTTATCCTTTTTTCTTTAGCTTTTTCTTATTTTTTCTATTATATCTTATTATTTATTAAGATAATATTTTAAAAGAAATCCTATATATTTATTTATATTATTAAAGAATAATTTAATTAAATAAATAAGATCTTAATATAAAGTTAATAATATATATATTATTTTTATATCTTTATAATAATTAATAAAAAGAAGATAAAATATAAGATAAAACCTATTAAAATTATAAAGATATATTATATTTTTTTTAAAACTTATATTAAATAATATAAATAATATAATAATAAAATAATGAAATACTTTATATAAATAAATAAAATTCTTATTATATTTAATTTATTATTATTTAATATTTCTTTTATTTTTTAATCCTTTTATAATTATATAAGGTAATACCTAGAACTTAATTAATTACTTAATTTTTCTTATTAGCCTTTTAATAAAGATTTAAAAGCATTCTTAAGATTCCTTATTTAATAAAATATATTAATATACTTTAATTAATATTTTATTAAACCTTTATCTAGCTTTTAATAATATTAAAATAATATATTAATATAAATTTAATCTTATTATTCCTTTTAAAGAATATAATTTTATAAAAACTATATATAACTCTTTCATTAATTAATAAAAGAATATTTTTATTTATATTTAATACTAGCCTAAAAAAGCTTTTAATTTAATTATAAGTTTTATTAAAAATAATATTATTAAACTTTATTAATATATTAATATTAATAGAATATTAAATAATAAAGGCTTATAAAAGCCTTTTTTAAAGATAAATTAATTATTTAAAAAAAAGACTAAATCCTATATTTATAAAAGAATAATAAGGGCTTTATTATTTAATAAATTACCTTATATAACTATTATTTATTTATATAATAAATAATAAATAAATATTTAAATTATATTTTTAATATTATTTAGGCTTTATTTATTTTTTTAATAAACATAAGTATATTTAATTAATATTTTAATTTATTATTTTATTTTATATTTTCTTCTTTATATTTTATTAATTTTTATTTTATAATAGCTATTATCTATTTATAATAGATTTAAAGGTATATTTTATTATTTAAAATAAAATATAATATAATTATAATTTACTTTATTAAGCTTTTAGCTTTTTCTTTATAATTTTTTAAATAATATTTTATAATTTCTTTATTAATATTTTATTAAAGGCTATTAATACTTTTAATATATTAATATTATTTATTATAATTTATTAATTATAATTTAAAGGCTAATCCTTTTATTTAATTAAATAATATTATTTATCTTTTCTTATAGCTTAATCTTTAATTCCTTTAATTTCTTATTCTTTTTTATTTTAAAACTCTAATATAAATAAAATATTTAAATTATTAAATTATTATTTTTCCTAAGATTTAAATAAATTAATATAAAAAGTATTATAAAACCTTATATATTAATTAAATAAAACTAATTAATATATTTATATTTTAATAAACTATAATATTTTAGATAAATTAATAAAATCTAATACTAGCTTATACTTTATTTTTAATTTTTAATATTAAATATTAAATCTAATTAAGGATTCTTATTTAAAATCTATAAATAAATATATATTATTATAATATTTTATCTATCTTATTATAATATTCTATTAATTATTCTTTAACCTTTCTTATATTTTAATTAGAATCCTAATATAGGATTTAATTATAAGAATTTATATTATTCTATTATCTTTATTAATTATTTTAAAATCTAGATTATAGCCTATAAAAGCCTTATATAATAAAAAGCTTATTATAAAAAACTTTACTAAAATATAAATAAATTATATTATATAAAATAAAAATAATTAAGCTATTTATTTCTTTCTTATAAAATATTAAAAATAATATTATAGTATTTAATTTATTCTTTTTATTTAATTATTTATTTATAAATAAAATACTATTAAAATAATATTTTATTTATAAAATAAAATATAATTCTAATTAAAGCTAGTTTATAATAATCAGCCCTTAATCTAATATAATTCCTTTTAATACTTTATAATATAATTCTATATTATTATAAAATAATTTAATTAGCTTTATTATTATTATTATATATATAATAAAATATAAAATATATTTAATATATTTATTAATAATAATTAATATTAAATCTATTTCTCTTTATTAAAAATTATTAATAATAATTTTATAATAAGATTTATTAAGATTTATTTTTATAATTATATAGATATTAATAAGAAATCTAAGTATTTATATAATTAATAATATTATAATATTATATCTTAATAAATATTATAGCTTATAATATATCTTTTAATATCTTTATTTATAAACTATTATTAAAACTTCTATTATAATAGTTTTTAAATATAATTAATATTAAAATATCTAGATAAAGAGTTATTATAATAAAGCCAAAATAGCTTATTTTTTAAAAATAACTCTTTTAAAATATAAATATAATTCCTAGATTTAATAAAATTATATATATTTATTAATTAATATCTAGTATTATTATTATCTTTTCTTTATAATAAATCTATCTTTATTAATATATCTTTTTATTATTAAATTAAATATTCTTAATAAATTCTTATAAAGATTAAAAAATATTAATATTATAAAATATTTCTTAAAAAAATACCTTTTTTATTATTTTTAATAGAATTCTTTATTTATAATCTATTATAGATTTTATTTATAAAAAGAAATTTAAATAATTCTTTAATAAAAGATTATTATTATCTTAATTAATTATAATAAACTCTATAAATTTAAATTATAATAAACTCTATAAATTTAAATTATAATATAAAAAAGAAATCTATATTATTTAAAGCTTTCTATTTATAATTTTAATACCTTAATAAGATATTTATTAGATTTAATTTATTTAATTAATATTTAATAATAAAATTATAAGATATTAATATTATATATTATCTAGCTTATCTTTTTATAATTTTATTTAAGATATAAAAGATTTAAGGTTTTAATAATTAAATAATATCTTTATTTATTTTATAAATCTTTTTATATATCTTTATTAATATTAAAATAAATAAATAATAATAAATATCTTTTAATTAAGAATATTATAATTAATCTTTATTAATTATAATATTTAAGATTAAAAAGCTATAAGATATTATATAAAATTATTATTTTATTATAATATATAATATCTATTATTATAAATCTAGATATATTAATTTTAAAATATATTTAATATTATAAATTGAAATAATAGAATAATAATATTTCTTAAAATATATTTATAAGCTTAAGAAAAGCTTATTATTTAAAAAAGTTTAAGATAATTTTTCTTAGCTTTTTTCTATTAATACTTATTTTAAATAAAGTATTTAATAATATTATAATATTAAAATATTAATAAATAAATCCTTTATAAACATTATAGAATTTAAAAAAGATTCATATTTCCTTATATATTTTTAGTTTTTATTATTTTATAATTATTATAACTTTATCTAGATTTATTATTATTATTTTTTTATAAAATTAATATTTCTTTAGATTAATATATAATTTTATAGCTTTTAATCTTTATAATATTTATTTAATATATTTTATATACTTTTTATATATTTTTAAAAAAATTAAAATATTAATAAAATAAATAATATAACTTATATTTATTAATTTATTTTATATTTTATAAATATAATATTAAAATATTATTAATATATTAATTAAATTAAAAGGTATTATTAAATATTTATAATATTTACAATATATTTAAAAAGCTATTTTTTATTTATTTAAAAAGCTATTTTTTATTTATTTTCTTTTTTAATTTTAATTTAATAATAGATATCTTTTATATTAAGCTTTAAGAAAAATTTAATATTTATAATCTTATTTAAGATTTTTATAATAAAATATAAAATATAATAATTCTTTTTTATAATTTTTATTAAAATTTTAATAATTTATATATAATTTAAAAATCCTATTCTTTTTAAATATAAAAAGAATTAATATATTTATAAGGCTTTTAAAGGCTTATAAATATTTAAATAATAAGTTTTTATTAAGATATTTTTATAGTTTTTATAATTTTAATTAAAATAAAGAGTAAATAATATTTATTATAATTTGCAGTATAAAGTTATAACTAAAGCTAGTAGCAATAGCAGTGGAAGAAAGGCAGCGAATAGTTATCCAGAGTGAAGTCTGTAGAAAAGAAGAAAGAAGTGATTGAATTGCCGATATAGAAAAGAAGAAGGATATAACTAGGAATCCTTCTATCTTTTATATCTATCTAATTCTAAGATAATTTGGAATTATTTTAAGATATTCCAAATAACTATTTAGAATTATTAGATATTTTAAATACTAAAACAGAAAGTAAGCACTAGTCTATCCCTTTATAGGTTAAGCTATAAGGGCTTTATAAGCTTAGCTTACTGAGCTGTGCAGGTCTAACTGCTAGGCTATAGTAGGTTAAGCTAGACTATAGCAGGTTAGGCTGCTATATATAGAAAAAACCCATTTTATTTTAACAATATTATATAATAAGATTTTATTTAATAATAGATTAATAATATAATTTATTCTCTTAGATATAGATAATATTTTAATATTATTAAATTAAAAGATATTAAGAAAATTATATAATTTTAATAATTATTTTTTAATATCTTAAAATCTTTTTATTTATTTCTTTTTTAATAAAAATATTAATTTATTTAAATAAATAATTAAAAAAATAATTAATTTATTTTAATAAGCCTTTATAAATTTATATAATTATAATACTTTTATTTTATTTTAAATTTATTTAAATTATTAAAAACTATTATATATATTTAAATATATTTAATATTTTTATAATATTAATATTTTAAATAAAATAGGATTTCTTTTCTTTTTTAAATTATAATTAATTCTTAAATAAATATAAATAAATTTTTAAATAAATCTCTTTAAAATAAAAAAAATAATAGATATTTCTTAAGTATTATAAATATAAATTAATCCTTTATTTATTACTTTTAAAAAAAGGATTTTTTTAATAGATATTTATTTTAATTTATTTTTTCTTATAAATATTTTATTGATTTAATTTAATTTAAAATATATTTTAAGATCTATATATATTTTAATAATATTTTATCTTTTAATTATTATTAATATATAAAAATAAATAATTATATTAATCTTTATCTTTTTAATTAAAATTAAAAGATTTATTTTAATTAATAATCTTTTTTTAGATTATATTAATTATTATATTTCTAGTTTTAAAATAATTTATTATATATTATATTTATAATATTCTTTTAATAGTATTTTATTATATAATTAGGATTATTATAAGAAGAATAAATAATTTTTATTAATTATAATAATCTTTTTTTTTATATTTAAAATAAGCTTACTTTTATTAATTAATTTAAGTTTAGGCTTTTATTTTAAAATATAAAGTTTAAATAATCTTTTTTATAATAAAATAAAACCTATATAATATTAATCTTTTTTTTTATTATTATATTAATAGGTTTTTTAATTATATTAGATTTATTTTATTTATCTAGGTTACTTTTTTAAATAATATATTAAATCTTATTATTATTATTTATTAATTTTATAACTTTCTTTTTATTTTATAATCTTTTTATAATTATTCTTTTATATATTATTAAAAGGTTTTTATTATTTATTTTTATATTAGCTTAATATAATAATTAAAGCTTAATAAAGAAAAATAATATTAATTATATTTTTATAAGCTTTATATAGATTTTTTAATATTTTAAAATTAAAAAGAAATTATATAATAATTAATTAAATCTTTATATTAAAGAATTATTTATTAAATAAATATTTATAATTTAAAAATTAAAATATTTAAATATATATTTAATCTATATAATAAATATATTTTAATTTAATTATAAATTAATATCTTTTTATTAAGGATTTATTTTATATTTTATATTTAATAATTTTTAATATTTTTAATTTATATTATTAATTATTTTATTAATTTATATTTTATATTAATTTATATTTTCTTATTTTTTTAGCTTTTTTAATTTTTTAATAATTAAATAAAATAAAGATAATTATATTTAAATATTATTCTTATAAAAGATTATTATTTATTTTATTTATATTATAATAATAAAAATAAGCTAAAACGTATTATATATTTAAGGGTTATATATTATTTTAGGTATATATATTTTTATATTTTATAATCCTATTATAAAATATTTAATTATTTAAGGCTTATTAAAACTCTTTATAATAAAAAAAGTCTATAATCTTTAAAAATATTTTAATTTTAATTATATTATTATTATTTATTAATTTAATATTTAAAGAAAATAATATTTAATTTTATATTATATTTAATATTAAAGCCTTAATTATTATTATTTAAGAATTTATTAAAGCTTTTATTAAATATAATTATTTTATTTTAAAAATAGTTATATATAAAGCCTTTTTAAAGCTATATATAATTTAAATCTTAATTAATAAAGAATTAATTATATAAGAAAATTCCTTAAAGATTCTTATTTATATAAAAATATTTAAATTATATATAATTAAACCTTAATCCTTAATAGATTTTATTATTTAAAAACTCTTTTAATAAAAATATTTATTAAAACCCTTTAATAAAGATTTAAATATTAAAATAAGATATCTTTAATAATTAATATTCTTTAAAAATATTTATATCAAAAAGGCGTTTTTAAATAAATATATTAATTATTTTAATAAATAAAGCTTATATCTATAAATAAATTAAATTTTAATAATTTAAAAAGCTTTACTCTTAAATCTATTAAAAATATAAATAATAAAATAAACTATAATAAATTTAATAAAAGATATAATTATAAAGACTTATCTATTAATTAAATACTATTTATAATTAATTAAGAGTAATAGCTCTTTATTAGCCTAAAAATATCTAGGATACCTAAATACCTAGGATATAATAGCACTCTTATTAAAATTAAATATATTAACTAATAACAATAGGTATTTTTAAAGATTTTCTAACCCTAACTCTTTCTTTTTTTTAAATTCCTTTTAAATTCCTTATTTAAAGAAAAAATATTTTATTTATAATTTTTATTAAATAAAGGATTCTATAACTTAAATTTTTTATCTTAATAATAGTTGATAATATTTTTTTAAATATAATTATAGTACTATCTTAGAATTCTTAGGTATCCTAGAGATCTTTAGGTTAATTAAGAGCTGTTACTCTTAGTTAATTATAAATAGTACTTAATTAATAAATAGATTATATTAAAAAAGAAGCTATTAAAATAAATATTAATAATATTAATATTAATAAATCTATTTTAAAGATAATATCTATACCTTTAATAATAAAAGATAAAAGAATATTATTATTTACATATAAATCAGAGTTTTTAATAATTTTAAAGAATTAAAAAATAACTTTAAATAAGATTATTTATTTATTTAATTAGTTAAGTTATTATAAGATATAAGATATTAAAGATATTTAAAATAAAGCTAGAAATTATTTTATTATAATTATAAAAAGGATCTTTTTATATAAGATATTTTTTAATTTTAAAAATAAATTAATATTATTTAAATTATAAGTATTTCTTTTAAAAATATTTATTTTAATATTATTCGCTTTTTATAATTAATTAAAGACTATAAGAATATTATTATAAATAAAGGTTTTTATTTAATATAATTAATATATTTAATTAATAAAACTATTAGAAAATTAAATTAAGATTAATTTATTAAATATTTATATAATATATTTAATAAAGTAATTAAGATAATATTTAGGCTATAAAAATAATATAAAGTATTCTAGATATTATATATATATAATTATATTAAGTCTAAATCTAAAATATATATAAATATTATTCTAAGTTAATATAATAATATAGAATATTTTATTATTTTATAAATATAAAAAGAAAAGAATATTAAATAAAGAAATTAAAATTATATTAAAATAATAGAAATATTCTTTTAAATAATAAAAAGATATTATTAGATATAAAAAGTATAATAAAGAAATAAATAATATATTAAAAGAATAAAAATAATAACTAGAAATATTTCTTATATATATATATATATTATTTTTTTAGAGTTTTATTTATTAAATAACTTATATTAATAAGAATAACTTTTAATCTATTTTAATAAAGGTTTAATTATTTAGATTTAATATATGTTATAATATAATAAGCCTAAACTTATAAATAATAAAATTATTATCAAAACAATTATTAAAAGAAATAGATTATATTTATATATATATATTAATTAAAGCTATTATTTAGAATTTATTATTTATTCTTTTTATTAAGATATTTCTTTTTATAAATAAAATTATATTTAATTTATTAATATAATTTTAATGGATTTAAGCTTAATATAAAATAGCTTTATTATAATTATAAGCTTTTTAAATAATATTAGCCTTATATAAATATAAAATATTTTTAATTAATATATTTCTTTAATAATCTTTTCTTTATATTATAAAAGACTTTTAAAAGTATTAATAAAAATCTTTTTTTTATATTTTTAATTTTCTTTTTTATTAATTTAAATACTTTTTAATATAATTTCTTATTTATAATAAATTATATTATAATAAGATTTAAATTTAATTTTTAAAATATAATAAATAAAACTATTAAATGATTAATTATTTTATTATATAAGTATTATTAATAAAAGATATATTATTTATTTAAATAATATTAAAGATATATCTTTAAGATATAATTATATTTATATTTTTAAGATTATTTTTTAAGATTTTATATTCTTATTAAATATATTTAAAGCTTTATAATTCTATATTAATAATAAAATAATAAAGGATAAAGAATAATATAAAAGTATAATTATATTTATATAATAAAAATTATATATATATATATAATTTTAATTTAGATTAATATATAATTTATTTTATAATAATTTATAATCTTTTTTAATATTATATAATTATTAATATAATATATTTATTATATATTTTAATTTTTATTATAATATTATAATATTATTTATTTTATTTATAATTATATTATTAAAAAGATATATATTATATTAAATTTAATATTATAATTAAATATAATAAATAATTAATATAGCTAATAATACTAAGCTAAGATAAATAATAATATAAAAAGATTTAATACTTTATATATTAATTAATTATATAAATAATATGACTTTTTTTTATATATATAATAATAATCTATATTAATTCTAGCTATATTATTAATTATAAAGATACTAGAATATTTATTCTAATAATATATCTATACTATGATTAATGTATCTGAAAGTTCTATTAACCCTTGCTATAGGCGTTTTAAGAAAATATAATTGGTTACTTGTGTTTGGCAAAGGTACCTGCTAGACAATAAAACAGGGGTCAGAGTGTAGGCTAACACGTGGCTCGAGACGAAACTGGAGCCTGTCAACAGCCAGATTCAAATCTGTATGTATGGTCATAATCATTAGACCAATCAGCTGTTTCCTAGTTTCCAATGTCCCACTGGCTGCTGTCACCGATACCAACTTCCACTCCTATTCTTATTGCACCGATTATTTTATCCAAACCTTTGACCGCGAGATCTAAGTACCAGTGAGATGAATATGCATGCTGTTCGCACTAATCTCCATAATCATCCTCACCATCTACACCCTTAATATTGGCATCCTTCCGAATGGGGATTTTGATTCCCTGGGTGGCAAATGTCTTGCTTAGAGGTGTACTCTCGCACACCCCAGGAAACTTTTTCGCCGAATACACATTGAATACATCACTAAAACATGACGCCAAAATCGGTGCCCTCCCAGTGTTCACTTTGGGGGCATTTCCATCTCGAGAAGTAGCATTTCGTGGGCCAACATTGACAAATGAAAATCTGAGGCTATTCGACCAATTAGCTATAATATGTCGAGATTCGGCATGTCAATGCAACGTACCGGAAAGGGCCTTCGGTTCTAACACTGAGATCCTGGAGAACAAACCAAACGCCGACTTGATCTGAGGTGTCGCTGAGGCGGAATGCGCTCGCAGCAAGGCTACCGATAAGATTACGGGTGAACATCCCCTGCGGTTGCCCACCCACCATTGCCATCCTTGTCAAGGAGCTTTGGTCTTGTCCGTACCCGGTAGAGCCAGTAGTCCCATTTCTGCCAAACGAGGTCATGCTGACCTGGGATGGCAACGATGAAACCCCGCTGTCAGAGCGATATGCTTGATGTTGCGGGAAGTATTGTTGTGGAGGACCATAGGTAGCATGTGACGGGTACGTGGTGGGACCTGTTCCGTGATGTCAGTACCCGAAAGTGGCACAAATCTATCCGGTCACAGAAGGTTACTACCTTGTGCGTAACTGGGTTGTGCTTGGAAGCTTTGAGTGTAACTGACGGGGTTAGATGTATTATATGCCGAATCACGACCTGGAATGCCGTGCTGGCCGTATGCAACGACGCCAACATCTCCACCATTGAGCGTGGTGTAAGAATATGGAGTGGTAGCAGAGATAGAGGGACTGCTTGTCGAAGACCGAACCAAGTTAACCTCACGCGTTCCATCCTCGTTCCAGAGATCAACGTTCAGAACGAACATAGAGTGATCAATATCGCTACAGGGGTTGTTAAAATATGTCAATGTATCGAAAAAAGCCGAAAGAGTCGTTGTAATAAACATACTTGCAGTCAACTTCCTTGCCAGTAATCAAGTCAATGATGACTAATCGCACACATGGCGGAGGCGTGATAGGACGTCGATCCTGAGACTAGTTAGACAAGCATAGAGTGATCAATATTAAAGTGGAAGCGCAGTAACCTTGTCTCCAAACCCACACATGCGGGCGCGTCGTGGTTGTTGCACAACATCGAGCCTAACTGCGTATCAGTGAGTCTGAATGTATTGAAGGTCTGACCAAAGCTAACTGGTATTTGCGGCCGGTAGATTCGTCTACCTTAGAGAGTGGTAACAGCATCTGTGGGGAGCCTGGCTTTTGATCAGAAGCGATGACTGCGTTGGGGGCGGTTGCTGCAGTCTCATGAAGTCGTGTGGGGTGACTTGAAGTTTGATGGGATTGTGGTAGGGTTTGAGCTGTTATCTGGTGCGGGTGTGGATGTGAGTGTGGATGCACCTGGTTTTGGTGTTGTTGGAGGTGCTGATATTGATGATGATGCAAATGTTGATGTTGATGTTGATGCTGGTGCTGATGCTGGTTATGAGGTAGGAGAGGCTGTTGATAGAGACTGGTAGACAGGTGGTTATGTGAGTGGGTATGTGAGTTCTGGTTCGAAATTTGGTGATGTGGTGATTGAGGTTGGGACTGAGCCGGGTGAGTATGTGAAGGAGCATGCGTTGGCGGTAGTGGATGAGAATGAACTGGGGGGTGCGAGTTCGGGCGAGAATGGTGTGTTTGAGATTGCTCGTGAAGTTGAAATGAGTGACTGGTGCCTGGCCCGGAGCTTGAAGCAGGTGTTGGTTGCTCGTAACTGGGTCCTCCAATAGGCATTTGCTGCGATATGTCCGGCGGAGGGTAGTGCATGGTAAATCCTGGCGACGGAGATGACACGGCTAGGTCTCCTCGATTGATTCTTGCATAGGTTAATCGCCTCAGAGAGCATGGAATGAATGTCAAAATGGCACGTCGATGTTGTAGACAAGTGGAGAAACGAGTAGCGGGCAACAGCAGCTTATGAAAGGTGGGGTTGTTTCCAGCCATGCGGCTGCCAGGTAACTGTAGTACAGTGCACCACAGGTAATTCCAAGCCCACCCCACCAGTAAATGTATAACTGTCCCAATTTCTTTCTATATAAAAAACAATGTTTAACTCTCAGATGTGATAACTATTTCTATAATACCTTAATATATATAAGACAGATATTAAAATTTTAATAAAATATAGGAATTTTAATAAAATATAATTTAAGATATATTAAATAATATATTATATTAATTTAAAGTATTTATAATATTATATAATATCCTATATAATAAATACTAAGAAAATATATTTTTATTTTAAATAATAATTTAAGCTTTTAAAATTAATTAAAAGATTTTTTTTTTTAATTATTATAATTCTTTTATTTTAAATTAAAATCTTTTTTTTTAAAGTTTATATTATTTTATATTTAATAATTTTAAATTTATTATTAAAATTAAAAGATATTTTTATTAATAAATTTAAATATTTATTTTTTATTATAAATATTTAAAAAATAATTATAATACTTATAATTTTAAAAGATTAATTTATATAAATAAATAAATTATATTTAAATAAATTAAAATTATTAATAATAATAATTATATTAAATACAATTATATTTTTAAAATATAAAATATATTTATATTTATATTTAATTATATTTATAAAGAATATTTAAATATATTAATAAATAATTATTATAATAAAATAAAATAAAATAATATATTTTATATAATCTTATAAGTATATCTTTATTTATAATAAAGATTAAATTAATAAAGAAATTAATTATTTTAAATTTAATATTTAAGGATATTAATATAATATTATATTTAATATAAAGATATTAAAGAATATAAATTTATATTAAATTATTTTAAATAATTTAATAATAGTTTATAAATTAATTAAAAGATAAATTAAATATAATAAAGTATTATTATATTATTTTTAAAAGATTATAAAGATTTAATAATTATAAATAAAATAAGAAAAGTATATTTTATAATTAATAAAAAAATCCTTTTTTTAAGAAATTATATTAAAAGATTATATAATAATTATTAATAATAAATTTTAGGGAATTATTCTTAATTTTAAAATAATTATAAAATAATTATAAAAATACTTTAAAATAAATTATTTTTAAATATAAAAAAATAGTTTATATTTATATTAAAGAATATTATAAATATATTAAATTATCTTTTAAAGAACTTAAAATAAGGCTTTTTTTATATAATTAAAATAAATATAAATCTAGATTATAATTAATAAAAAGCTTATTTTTATTAAAATCTAAATATTAATTATTAATAAACTAAAGATATTATAAAAGTATATTAAAGAATATTTAAAAAAGAATATATTTAATTATTTATATTTAAAATAAAATATCTTAATATATTTATATTATAAAAGAATAATATAAATTATAATTAATTATAAATTATTAGTTATTAATATTAATTATAATTAAGAATTATATACCTTTGTTATTAATTAATAAATTATATAATTAATTATATAAATTAAGCTAGTTTATTATTTTAAACCTTAAAAGTATATAATTTAATTTAAATAAATAAAGATAATAAATAAAAGATTACTTTTTAATTTAAATTTAAATTCTTTAAATATTTAATAATATCTTTTAGCTTAATTAATACCTTTATAATATTTTAATATATAATTAAAAATAGTTTTTAAAAATATTTAAATATCTTTATAATAATAAACTTAAATAATATCTTATTTTCTTTTAAATAATAAAATAATTTAAAATATATATTTATAAAATCTTATAATTATTTTAAAATAATAATATTTTTATTAAATTAAAAAATATAAATTTTATAAATAAATAATTATCTTTTTAAAATATATCTTTTTATTTAATAAAATTTAAATAAAATTAATTAATATTATAAAATATTATAAATATATAAGAGTTTTTAAGCTTTATTAATTATAATTAAAAGTATATTTATAATTATAATAATTTAATTATAACTTTTTTTATTTAATCTTATATTATAACTTAAGCTTATAAAAGGCTAATATTTATTTATATAAGATATATAATCCCTTTTAAATTAATAAATAAAAAAAATAAAAAAAAACCCTTATTCTTTTTTATATTAATATTTTCTTTTTATATTATTATAATATTATTCATTACTTTTTTATATATAATAAATCTTATCTTTATATTTATTAATTAATAAAGAATTAGCTTAATATATATAATACCTTTATTTTAATAAAGAAAAAACAATATATATAATAATATATTATACTTAAAGCTAATTAAATAATCTAGAATAGCTATATATAATTAAATATAAATATAAGATTTAAAATAATTAAAAAAAGCTATAAAGCTATAATAAATAAAAATAAATTTAAAAGATTAATTAATTATACTATTTTTAATCTAGAAATTAATTAAAATATATCTAATTAATTATTAAAAGATATCTAGGATTTTAAAGAAAATAAAGAAAAAGCTCTAAATATAATAATAAAGCCTATAATTTAAATATACCTTATCTATTTATATAGACTAGCCCTTTAAAGCTATAACTAATATAATTCCCATAATTATCTTTAATAAAAAAAGATATATCTAATCTATTTATTAAAACCCTTTTAATAAATATTAAAAATATTTTTATTATTAATTATATTAATATTTATATTTATATTAAGCTAGTTTAATTATATAAATACTTTATTATTAGATTATTAAATAAATTATTTTTTTCATTTTATTTATTTATAATTAAATATCTTTTATATATTAAAATCCTTTAAATCCTTTAATATTCTTAAAATCTTTAATCTTAATATTATTATAAAAAGAGATAATATTATAGATTATATTTAAGCTATATAATATTTCAATCTATTAAGCTAGATTATATTATTAATAAATACTTTAAAGATGTTAAGGGTATATAGCTTTTTAATCTTATTTATCTTTTAATAATAATAATATTAAAAGCTTATATTAATTCTCTTTTTTAATTATATAAAGAGTTTATATATAATACTTTATATAAATTTAAAGCTTTATTAAATTAATTTATAATCTTAAAATATAATAATAATATCCTATTATTTAAAGTTTATAAATAACCTTTTAAATAGTTTTATTTTATTATAATATAGGTTTTATTTTAATTTTATTATTTCTATATAATATTGTTTACTTTATAATATTTTATGATTATATTATTAAGGTATTAATTATATAATCTAAAATCTAATACCTGTTTAAGCCTTAAAATATAATTTTAATTATTTTTTAAATAAAATTTTATTTATTTTTCCTTATATCTATCTTTTAATTAATAATATTTATAATTATAAATTTATTATTATCTTAATTTATATAATTTATAAATAATAATTTAATTTAATTATATTTATATTAATACTTATATATTTATATATTAAATCTATATTATATTAAACTAGGTTTAAAGTATTAGACTCTTTAATATCTTTAACTTATATTATTATCCTATAAAGTATAATAAAAAAAAGGCCTTAATATTAAACTATATTTAAAATAATTCTAAATCTTAATTATCTTTTATAATAAGTATTTTATATAAGATAATATATATTAAAGTCTTTAATAAAAATACATTATACTTTTAGTTATTTTATATTTATTAATAATATAATATATATTCTTTTATTATAGGATTTTAAATAAATAGATTATATTATAAGGGTATTATCCCTTTATTTAATTATAAGATAAGCTGAATCTTTATTTATTTATTATAATTATAATATAAGATTATATCTTTTATACATATATATAGCTATATAATTATTATATTATATTATATAATATTTATTTTTATTTATTATATAGGATATCTTAATTTATAAGCTTATAAATAGCTCTTATATAATAATAATATTATATTTATTATATAATTATATTAATAATTCTACTCTTTTTAAGCTCTCTTCTATTATATTTTAATTAGAGCTAAAAATATCATTATTAATCCTTATATCTATTTATTATTATTTCTTTGAATAATTAATTAAATTCTTTAAAATAGATTTAATACTAGTATTATATATAAATAGTTATATATCTATTATCATAATTATATTATAATATATTAAATTGAATAAAAAAGGCTTATATTTATAAGCTTTTTTTAATCTATTAATCTTTATTTATTTCTTAACATATATACTTAAAAAGGCTATATATTATTTATTATAAATTATATAACTCTATAACTATTTATTCTCTTTAATAATATATTTATTAAATCTTTTAGAATAAATATTAGTATTTTTATTATAAAATCTATATATTATTATTATAATATTATAAGTATAGGCTTTATATTTAAATTTTAAGTATTTAAAATACTTAATTAATTTAATAGCTTTATTAAAGAGTTTATATTTATAAAAGCTCTTTTTAAATATAATTTCTTTTTTTATTAATTTATTAATACTTTTTAATATAATAATTTTAAAAAGAAGTAGTATCTTTATTATAATTATATTATAAGAAAATCTAATATATAGATAGATAATTAATTTAATAATATTTTATTATTAAATTTTAATCTTAACAATATTTTATTATTAAATCTTAATCTTAATAATATTCTTATTTTATATTTATAATAATAATATTAGAATACCTTTAATTAATATTAAATAAACTTTTATAAAAATTAAGATATTAGATTTAAATATTAAAAGCTAGATAGCTTTATTTATAATCTATTATTTTATTAAAATAAAAAAGATAATAGCTATATTATTATTATATAATCTTTTTTATTATTATTATATCTTTATAATTTATTATTATTATAAGAATATTAAGATTACTTTTAATTAATCTATTAATAATATTATTATTTATAATAGTTTTAATAATAAATTTATAAATATATCTTTTAGATATTATCTTTATTATAAAAGTATTAAGCTTTTTTAATATCCGTTTTATTATTATTATTTATATAGATTAATTTAATTTAATAATATTAAATTCTTTTTTAATCTTTAGTTTTTTATATTCCTTTTATTTATAATTCAATATTATAGCTTTTTCTTATATTATTAATTCTAATATATTAAAGGATATAAATATTATAATCTTTAATATATAAATATATATAATATTTATAGTATCTGTAATAATATCCCTTTTAAAGCTATTATATAATATTTCAGTTAAGAGTATTTAAATCTATTAAATTTAATTCTTATATTAATATATATATTAGAAGTAGCTTTATTAAATATAATACTTATAAGTTTTAAAGGCTTTTTTTATAAGAGTTATTAAAAGATAATAACATAATATCTATATTATATATATTATCTTAATCTTTTTAAAGATTAATAATTTATTTATTTTATAAAATATTATTATTTTATATATAATATTATTATAGATTATTATAATATAAATAATTTATATTATATAAAGAGAAGATTCTTATATTTTTATAATAAGCTTTATAGATATTAAATTTTATAATATAATTTGTTTTTAAATCCTAAATTAATATATAATAAATATAACTATATTATTAAATTTAATATATAATAATTATATATATTTTATATAGTATATTATAATATTATTAAATAAACAGTATTATATATATATATAATATAAGCCTTAATAAAATAGATTAATTTAAATTTATTTAATATAAATTCTAGTCTATTAATCTATAATTATTTTTTATATATTCTTTAAGCTTTTTTTAATTAAAGATAAATATTATTTATATTGGAATTATTATTAAATAGATTTATATTATTAATAAATCCTATTATATTTAAACCTTAAATTTTAATTAAAGCTTAATATAAGATAATAATATATAAAATAAAAAGGATTAAAGAAAATAAGGATTCTTATAATACCTTTATAAAAATAAAATATAAATCTATTATAATATTATTTAAATATAATCTTATTATACTTTTATTAAAATAATTTTATAATTAATCTATTATTTATTTTAAGAATCTTTTTTTTAAAAGATTTAAAAAAGTTTATAATATAGGATTATCTTAATAATCTTTTTTATTATAATTAATAAAAAATTAAATCTTTATTCTTTAATAATTTAATAAATTATTAGATTTTTCTTTAGCTTTTTTAAGATTATTATAATTATATTATAAAATTATTATAAGAAATATTATAATTTAAAGCTTATAATTATTAAATATAATATTATTATATAAAATAATTAATTATAAGTTTTAAAAATTCTTATAAAGATATTATCTTTATTAAAGGCTTTTTATATTTTAATATTATAAAGTATTTATTTAACTTTTATTAATTAAATTATTTTATTAATTTAGATTTTATTATTTTTCAAAATCTTAAGTATTTTTATTATCTTTTTTTAAAAAAAGAATTTTTTAATTAAAATTAATATCTTCTTTATAATTATAATAATCTCAATATTATTATTATATTTTAATAATAATAATATTAATAATTTTAAAGATATCTAGCTTTTAAATTTAATCTATTTTTTTAAATCTTATATTCTCTTTTCTTTTAATAAAATTAATATTAATAGCTTATATTAATTCTTTTCTTTATTAAATAAAGGATTTTATTATAATTCTTTTTTTTATATAAAGTTTATTTAAATTTATTTATAATCTTAAAGTATAATAATAATATTTTATTTCTTTAAGCTTTTAAATTATTTTTTAAATAATCTTATTCTATTAAGATATAAATATTTCTTTAATTTTATTATATTTTTAAAGTATTATATTATTTATATACCTTTATAATTATATTATTAATATATTTATTTTTATATTAATATATTGATATTTTTATTAATTATAAAAGATTAATTTAATTAAATCTTTTATCTTTATTATATTTATTTTTCTTTAAGCCTATCCTTTTATTATATTAATTTAAGAATAAAATCTTATTATAATCTTAATCTTTATTATTTATAAAAAATAATTAAATCCTATTATATTTATATTAATATCTTAATATTTATATAATAAATCCAAATTATATTAAATTAGATTTAAAATATTAATTTATTAATTATTTCTAATTTAAATAATTATTCTATAATAATTAATTAATAAAAATATTATTATTATTTTAATCTAAATATAATCTAGATTTTTAATTAATTTCTATAATAAATACTTTATATTAAATAATATATATTAACATTATTTATAAGAATATATGTTTTTTTATAATTAAAATATCTTTATAAAAAATATAATTTATAATCTTTTATTATAAGGTTTAAAGTATTTAAATTATATTATAAAGGTATTTTTATTTTATTTTAAAATAATATAAGCTTAATCTTTATTAGCTTATTATATTTATATTATAAGATTATATTTCTTATAAATATAAATAATTATATAATTATTATTTTATATTATATTATATATATCTTTTTTTATAATAAAGAATACTTTTATTTATTAATTAATTAATAATTCTTATATAGTAATAATATTATATTCTTTATATAATTATATTAATATCTTAGCTTTATTTAAGCCCTTTTTTAATACTTTAATATAATATAAATAATATTATAAAAAAAGAATAATTATATAGCCTTTTTATATTATTATTATTATTATAGTATTTATTATAAAGGCTATAATTATATTTTAATTAAAACTAAAAATATTATTATTTATCTTTATATTAATAATATTTTATCTGTTATAAGAATAATTAATTAAATCTTTAAAAAGCTTTATATTTATATTATATTAAGGTAATTAAGTATTTATTATATTTATTATATTATAATATATTAAATTCAATTAAAGGGATTTATATTTATAGGCTTTTATAAATTTCTTTATCTTAATTTATTTTTTAGGATATATTTATAAAGGCTTTATATAAATTAATATAAATAATATAGCTTTATAATAATATATTCTTTTATATAAAAGATTTATTAAATCCTTTAAGATATATATTTATACCCTTATTATAAAAATAATATATTATCTTTATTATATTATAGATATAAATCTTATATTTATATTTAAAATATTTAAAATATCTTATTAATTAAATTATTCTATTATAAGGTTTATATTTATAAAAACCTTATTTAAAAAAAAGCTTTTTTTAAATAAATATATATATATTTTTAAAGATAATAATTTTAAAAAGAAGTATTATTTTTATAATAATAATACTTTAAAATAATTTAATATATATTCTTAATATTATTTTAATTAGATTTTATTAATAGATTTTAATTTTAATATTATCTTTATTTTATAAATATAATAGTAATACTAGGATTTCTTTTATTAATATTAAATAGGTTTCTATAATATTTAAAATATTTAATTTAAATATTATAAATTAAATAATCTTATTTATAATTTATTAAAATATAAAATTAATAAAGATTATTATAACATTATTATTTAATATATATTTAATTCTTATTATATTCTTATAATATATTATTATAATAAAGATATTAAGATTCTTATTAATTAATTAATTTATAATATTATCTTTAATTATAGATTTAATAATTAATTTATTAATATATATTTAAGATATAATCTTTATAATAAAAGTATTAATTATTTTTAATATTCCTTTAATTATAATTATTTAAATAAATTAAATTTTTTTTATAATATTAAATTCTTTAAAAATTATAACAGGATTATAAGATATAAGATATATATACCTAAAATAATATATAACCCTTAGATATATAATACTTCTTAGCTTACTTTTATTATTATAATATAAATAAAATAAATAATAATCTTTTATAATAATAATACTTAAATATAATTATCCTTATCCTATCTAACTATTATAAATTAAACCTATTATTATAATTTTATTACTTCTTTATATAATTACCTAGGATAAATATAATTATATTATATAAAACCTTAATATAAAAAGGATAAAAACTAAAAAAAGTATTTCTAGAATATCTAGATAATATTAATTAAAATACCCTAGCTTTAAATAAATCCTTTAATTAAAGATAATTAATTATAAAAAGATCTAAAATATAATTAAAACTCTAATAAAAGATAATTTAAAAATAATAATATTAGATTAATAATCTTCTTTTAATATTTTAGATAGAAATATAATTAAAGATCTAATAAAATAATAATAATTCTAATTATAATATAAGGCTTATAAAATTAATTTTAATTATTTATTTATTTTATAAAGGATTATTAAAAAATTAAGAAAACTAAAAAAATAATTTAAATTATTATCTTTAAGGAAATAAAAAAGTATATTATAATATAGAAAATCGAATTAATAAAGTAATTAATAATATAAATTAAAAGTATTTAAAGTTATTAAATATAAAATACTAGATAAATCCTTAATAAAAAGGAATTAATTTATAATTAAATTAGGATATATTTATTATATAAATCAAATATCTATTTAAGGATTTTAGTTTTTAGATAATAGATATTTATTTAATATATAATTCCTTAATATAAAGACTTAATTAATTATTATAAGATTTCTTTTTAATTCTAAGATATTAAAAAGCCTATATAAAGCTTATAAAGATATAATTAATATTATTTTTCTTTATTAAGCTTAATTATTATTTTAGATTAATATAAAGATAAATAATAAAGAATTCCTAATAATATATAAAGGAATAATTAAGGTAATAGAATAGTTATAAAAAGATTATAAAATAAAGAGAAAACTATAGGATTAATAAAAAGAAAATAATAAAACCTAATATATTACTTAAAAAAGAAAACTAAATAAATAAAAGAAATTTAAATATAATTAAAAAACCTATTAATATAATAATAAATAAAAAAGAAATAATTAATATTATATAGATTTTATTTAATTATAAAGAAGATTATTTAAATCTTATATTTTAAAATAAGAGCTTAAATTTAAATTAATTAATAAAACTAAGCCTATTCTAAATATAAAAAGAAAGGCTATTATAATTAATAAAATTTATTTACTATTTCTATAATAATCCTAATTATATAATAAAATACTATCTAAAAAGTATTATAAATATAATAAATAATAAATTATTTTAAAACCAGAAAAATAATAATTAATATAATCTAAAAAAAGATTATTAAATAAAATAAGCTTTTTAACTTTAATTAAAAAGATAGATATTAATATAATTATTTATTTTTATATATTAATAATAATTAAGGGATAAAATACTATCAAAATATATATAAACCTTAATATATATTTAAAGTTAAACCTAATTAATAAAATATTTATAAAAAAAAAATTAAAATAAATATCTATAAAAAAATCCTTTCTTTAAAAATAATAAATAAAGGATTAATTTATATTTATAATACTTAAAAAGTATTTATTATATTTATTGATTTAAAAGGGTTTATCTAGAAATTTATTTATATTTATCTAAGGATTAATTATAATCTAAGAAAGAAAGGAAATCTTATCCTATTTAAAATATTAATATTATAAAAATATTAAATATATTTAAGTATATATAATAGTTTTTAATGATTTAAATAAGTTTAGAATAAAATAAAAGTAGTATAGCTATATAAATTTATAAAGGTTTATTAAAATAAATCAATTATTTTATTAGTTATTTATTTAAATATATTAATTTTTCTATTAAAAAAGAAATAGATAAAAGTATTCTAAGATATTAAAAAATTATTATTAGAATTATATAATTTCCTTAATATTTTTTAATCTAATAATATTAAAATATTATCTATATATAAGAGAATAGATTATATTATTAATCTATTATTAAATAAAACTTTATTATATAATATTATTTATTTTTTATCTTAATAAGAGTTATAAAAGCTATAAAAATATCTTAATAAAAGTTTATTATTTAAATATATATAAGCCTTTAAGAGCCCTATAAATATATTAATTTTTTTTATATCTAAAAAGGATAAGACCCTTAAATTATATATAGATTATTAAGATCTTAATAGGGTTATAAAGAAGAATTATTATACTTTATCTTTTATTATAAAGATCCTAGATAGGATTATAAATATTAAATCTTTCTTAAAAATTAATATTAAGGATATTTATTATTAAATTAGAATTAAAAAAGGAAATAAATAAAAAATAACTTTTTAAATATATTATAGCTATTATAAATATCTAATAATATCCTTTAATTTAATTAATATATTAATAATATTTTAATATTATATTTATAAGATATTAAGTAAATTAATTAATATAATTTATATTATTTATTTTAATAATATTTTAATCTTTTTTAAAATATATAAAAATATATAAAATATATTAAATAAATATTATAAAGCTTAAGGGCTATAAAATTATATATTAACTTAAAGAAATATTAATTCTATAAAAAAATAATAAAGTTTTTAGATTTTATCTTATTCTTAAAAAGAATAATAATAAATTTAAATAGAATTATAATAATTATAAAGTAATAAAAGCTAAAAACCTATAAGGAAATATAAATCTTTCTTAGATTTTATAATTTTTATTAAAGATTTATTTATTAATATTTTAATATTATAATATTATTAAATACTTTATTAAAAGGGAGTATTAATAAAAAAAAGCTAAAAAGAATTATTTTAAATCCTATTAAATAATAAGCTTTTTTTAGGCTTAAAAATATATTCTAAGAAATATTATTATTTTATTATTTTAATTTATAATATTAAATATATTTTAAGATTAATATATCTGGATTTATAATAATAGGTATTATATTATAATAAAATAATAATTCTATATAATATCCTTTAGCCTTTTAATCTTAAAATTTATATTAATAAAGATTAATTATAATACCTTTAATTAAAAGATATTTATTATTATTTATTTATCTTAATATTAATAAAGATATATAAAAGGGTTTATAAAATAAATAAAGGTATTATTTAATTATTAAAATCTTAAATCTTTTATATCTTAAATAAAATTATTAAAAAAATAAGCTAGATAATATATAATATTAATATCTTATAATTTTATTATTAAGTATTAATTAAATAAATTAAATCTAATAAATACTTTATTAAGGTATTTAGATTATAAATATAAAGCTTTAAATAATCTAGATTTATTTTCTATATTATAATCTAGATTTATAAAATCTATTATAATTAATTAAAATAATAATAACCTTTTATTAAAGAATTATTTAGATTTCCTTTTATAAATAAAATCTATAATAAATTATAAATAAAGAATTTTATTAAGAATAATAAAAAGAGTATTTTTATAAGAAATATTTTATAATATTAATATTTCTTAATCTTTATAAGAATTTATTAAAGATATCTAATCTAATAATAAAAAGATATATTAATAAAAGATAGATTTATTATAAAAGAAAGATAATAATAATACTAGATATTAATTAATAGATATATATAGTTTTATTAAGTCTAGAAATTATATTTATATTTTAAAAGAGTTATTTTTAAGAAATAAACTATTTTAGCTTTATTATAATAATCTATTATTTAGATATTTTAATATTAATTATATTCTAAAGCTATTATAATAAAGGTTTTAATAATAGCTTATAGATAAAGATATTAAGAGATATATTATAAGCTATAATATTTATTAAGATATAATATTATAATATTATTAATTATATAAATACCTAGATTCCTTATTAATATCTATATAATTATAAAAGCAAATCTTAATAAATTTTATTATTAGATTATTATTAATAATTTTTAATAAAAAAAAGATAGATTTAATATTAATTATTATTAATAGATATATTAAATATATCCTATATTTTATTATATATATAATAATAATAATAATAAAGCTAGTTAAATTATTTTATAATAAAATAGAATTATATTATAAAGTATTAAAAGGTATTATATTAGATTAAGAACTGATTTTTATAAGCTAGTTTTAATTAGAATTATACTTTATTTTATAAATAAAATATTATCTTTTAATAATATTTTATTTATAAATAAATAGTTAAATAAAAACAAAATTAAATATTAGAATATTATCTTTAATATTTTATAATAAAGGAATAAATAGCCTAGCTATTTTTAGTTTATATAATATAATTTATATATAACTTAATAAACTCCTTAATAATAGGCTTTTTATTATATAAGGCTTTAATAGATTATAATCTAGATTTTAGAATAATTAATAAAGATAATAGAATAATATAAATTTCTATAATTAAATCCTATATTAGAATTTTAATTAAAATATAAGAAAGGCTAAAGAATAATTAATAGAATATTATAATAAAATAGATAAAATACTATAATAAGATATATCTATTTATAGATTTTAAATAAGGATTCTTAATTATATTTAATATTAAGAATTTAAAATTAAAAATAAAATAAAGGCTAGTATTATACTTTATTAATCTATTTAAAATATTATAATCTATTAGAATATAAGTATATTGATTAACTTAATTTAATTAATATATAAGGCTTTATAATACTTTTTATATTAGTTTATTTAAACTTGAAGAAAAATAATAAAATAATAATTTAAATACTTTATCTATATTAAAACTTTAAAATAAAAAGGAATAGAAAATCCAAGAAATTAAAAATCAAGCTATAATAAAAGATAAATAATATTATTTAATTAAATAAAAGGATTAGCCTTTAAAGTATAATTAATAGATTATAATAAAAGATATTAATAGCTTTTAATAAAATATTAATAAAAAAGTTATAAAAGATTATTAAAAAACTATTAAAAAAGAGCTAAAAACTTAATAAAATAAAATTATAATTATATTATATTTTAATTTAAATAATAAGATATATCTTTAAATCTATTATAAATAAATAATAGCTTTTTTAAAGAAAATCTTTAAAAAATAATAATTAAAAAAAATATAAAAAAACCTTAATTAAATATACTTATATATATAAAGAAATTATAATACTTTATTAATAAGTTTATTATTAATATTATTCTTTTTATTTATTATATTCTTAATAGTTTTATAATAGTTATAAAAAGTAATCTATTAAATAATATAATCTTTATTATTTTTATTTAAATAAAGAATTTTATTCTTTCTTTAAATACTTATCTTATTTTTAAAAAAGGCTTTTATAGATCTTTATTATTTAATAATCTATTATTATTAAAATATTAATAATACCTAATAATAATATTTTTATTAAATTTATAATTAAATTAAATAACTCCTTAAACTAATATTAAATAATAATAAGGATATTTTTATATTAAATAATAAATAAATTATATATAGCCTTAATAGGATTATATTCCTTTAAAGGAATAATAAGGCTAAACTTATAATAATATATTATCTTAATATTATTAAAAGCTAGATAAAGGTTTAATAAAATATTAATTAAAATATATTATTTATCCTTAATAAATAATAGATTTTTAGAATTTAATTAATTCTCTTTAATTAAGCTAATAAAAAAATCTAAATAATTAATTAAATCTTAGGTATTACTTTATATAATAATAAAAAGATTAAATAATAATAGAAATATTAATAATTATTAAATAAAAAGCTATAATAATATTATTTATTTATAAGAAGTATTTAATTAATTGCTTATTATATTATTTATATCTTTTAATATAAGTATTAGTAAATATATAAAGTATCTCTATAACTTTTATAGGCTTTACCTTATATTTTATTTTTTTATTATTAATAGCTAAAGAAATATAAAAATAATATTTTAATAAAAGGAAAACAATATATTTAATAATACCAACACTACTTATAGAATTATAAAGTGATTTTAGAGTAGCTATATAGCTAGTATAGTCTATAAAGATTAAATAGGTAAGAAAAGCTATAAAGCAGTAATATAATAAATTAAACTTAAAGGATTAATTAATTATCCTATAATTAATTAAATAAAAAAGATAGCTTTTTAATAGCTAGTCTTTTAAATATATTAGAAAATTCTTAGATAAAAAAGGGAAAAAAACTTAAATTTAATAATATCTGCTTATTTAAATAGCCTAGGTATAGTCTATTTACTTATATAATTTAATCTCCCTAAGTATAGCTTATATAGCTATAGCTTAATTAATTAATAAAGAAGTATATTTAATCTAGTTATTAAAACCCTTTTAATAAATATTAAAGATAACTTTATTATTAAATTAAATAATATTTATAATTAATTAAATAATAGTATTTAAATATAATCTTTAGATATCTATATATATATACTTTATTTCTTTTATCTTATTTATTCTTAATAAAGTATTCTCTTAATATTTAATCCTTTTAATTCTTTTAATATTCTTAAAGTATTTAACTCTATTACTTAATTTATAAATAGAGATATTATTAATTATACTTATATAATATAGTATTTAAATTTATTAAATTAAATAACTTAAATTATTAGGCTATTAAAGAAAGCTTTTATTATCTTCTTAATATATTAAAGGGTTTTTTTTATAATTATTCTATTAAAATAAAGATTAATATAATTATTAAAGTATTTAATATATAATATAGATCTTTTAATAAGAAATATATTATTTATCTTTTTAATGAATTTAATAGTTATAATATACTCTATTACTTTTAAATATTATAAAGGTAAATTAGTATTTATTTAATTAATAATCTCTTTTTTATATTTTATAGATTAAATTAATAGTATATAGTATAGAGAGGGTTAAGGGTTTAATTCCTTTTATTAACTCCTTTATTTCTTCTTTAGATTTCCTTTTTCTTTATTAAAAGGATTAGTTTATTTATAAGAAAGATACCTATTATTTTATTAAAATACCTTATCTAGATTCCTATTAATAAATTATCTTAGGGTTATAATAATATTCTTAAAAGTATTAATATCCTTATTTAAATTAATTATAAAAGTATTTAAAGAAATTAATTTAATTATCTATTTCTTAAAGGTAATTTATTTCTAAGGATTTAAATATAATATAAACTATATTAATATAAACTCTAACTCCTTATTTAATAAATCTTAATTAAATAATCCTTAAATATCCTTAATATTATTATATATAAATAAATTAAGCTTAAATAAAAGCCTAGAAATTAAATAAATAATAAATAATCTATTCCTATTAACTTTTAAAGAATACTATTAAAATACTATTGTTTAATTATTATTAAATTAAATTATAATTAATTTAGCTTTTTTAATAAGAATTATATTAATAATCTTAATTACCTTAGGTTTAATTATTTTATTATACTTAAATTTATTATTTAATTATTAAGTAATAATAGCTTTAAAGAATATAGATTTTTATATTTTAATAAGATAAATAAATATTACTATAATAATTTATATAAATAATATAAATAGGCTATCTTTTATAAATATATAAAAGACTTTAAAATTATTATATAATATAAATAAAATATATTTATTAATTAAGAATAATATAATACCTTTTAAATAAATAAAATAGAATACTTTATTTATATCTTAATTATAAACTATTTAATTATTAAGATCCTATAAAGTAATATAATAAAGGCTTTATAAACACTTAATTATATCTAATTTATTAATAATAAGATATAGTATAATACTTCTTATTTTAAATATATAACTAGATATAGGCT
Source organism: Zelopaecilomyces penicillatus (assembly GCA_005765155.1). Lineage (NCBI taxonomy): Eukaryota > Fungi > Ascomycota > Sordariomycetes > Hypocreales > Pseudodiploosporaceae > Zelopaecilomyces > Zelopaecilomyces penicillatus. The sequence goes on from VCCP01000006.1 coordinate 2,610,752, forward strand.
AGTTTAAATTATTAAATAGGTATTAATCTTTTAATAATAAATAAAAGGGATTATTAAAAAATAAATAAAATATATTATTATAAGATTATTTAATCTTATTTAAATCTTTTTTAATTTAATTAAGATAAGAATAAAACCTAATTAATCCTTTAATAATAATATAGATTTAAAAGAAACATAGATAACTATACTCTTAACCTTATATTTATTTTATATATAAAATAGTAATAAATATAAAGTTATAAAGAAGATTAAGCTTATAAAGTATTTATCTCTATAAATATATAAACTCTTTAATATAATATATTTATCTATCTATTTATAAATTAAAGATATAAAGCTAGCCTTTAAATTAATCTTAAATAAAGAAATATTAATATATATTCTTATAATTAATAAATCTAATAAAGAATTATTTATTAAATATATTCTTATAAAAAGCAGCTAGCTTATTAAAATAATTATAGATATTAAATATTAAATAATTATAGGATCTAAATTTATATAATATATTAAAAAGATCTATATATATATAAAAGTATTTATTTAACTTAAAAATATATATTATTTTAAAGGCTATAAATATATTATTAAAGATATTATAAAGTATAATTTAAAGTAAAGGATATAATATAAAATTAATAACCTAATCTTTATTCTTTAATATATATAATAATTAATAAAGCTTAATTAAATAATTATTTTAGTTTTATTCTTATAAGCCTTAAGGAAATAGCTATATAATAGAGATAAGATTATATATTATTAAATTTAGGGTATTTATATTAAAATTCTAAAAAAGGGTTAATAATAGATTAGGCTAGTTTTATTAAAAGATTATAAAATAAGATTATTTAAAAAACCCTAGATTTATTATAAATATAATATATTTATTAATATATTTATAAAATAAATCTATATCTTTTTTAAGTTGTATTACTTTTATAATAATAATAAGGCTTATATTTTTAATATTTATTTAAAGGAAGGGTATAAATATTCTAAAAATTCTTTATTATTTTAATATTATATATTAATAAGGAATTAAATAAAGATATAATTAAATAATAATAAAGATTAAAAGAATAAAATAAGATAATATAAATATTAAGGGAGATAATAAAGATAGAAGGGAGTGATATATATAAAATATCTTTTTATAAAAAGGAGCTTTATAAATATATAAGGGTTTAAATTAATAACCCTTTATAATTATATATAATTATTTAATTAAAGATATCTTTTATTATAGATAGCTCTTCCTTTAAAGTATAGCTTTTTATTATATTTTTATTTATATACTTTTTAAAGGGGCTATCTTCTAGTTTCTATAACTTTTTCTTTTTTATTTTATAATTTAACCCTTTTAATTTTAAAATTATTAATCTATTTTTTATTCTTTTTAGATTTTTAATATAAATATTATTTAATTATAGAAACTAATTAAGATAATATTTATTTTTAGCTTTTTAATATTAATTCTATTATAAATATAATTATTTTATATAATATAATTACTTATAAAATTATCTTATTATAGAATAATTATATTAAATTCTTTAATAATATTAAATTATCTTTTATAATAAAAATAATAATAAATTATAAGGCCTTTCTGATTTAATATTATTTAATCTTTATAAATTAATATTAATTCTCTTTTTTATTTTTAAATTTAAGTAATATTTAAAGAATAGATTCTAAGAGAGATAAATATAAACTAAATAAATTACTCTTTTTATTATAAGGTATTCTTTATTATTAAGTTTATAAAAGATATATCTAATATATTTATATAATTAATTAAAGGATAAAATCCTAAATAATACTTTTAGAAAGATAATCTTTATAATACTTAAAAATATCCTATATTAAAATCTATTATAAAAACCTAAATATCTTACCCTATATTTATATTAGTTAAAATAAGATATATTTATAGATATTTCTTTAATATCTTAATAAAATAAAAAGAAAAGATCTATTCTTTATTTATTAATTATTATAAGATTATTAATCTAATCTTATATTCCTATTATATATAATCCTTCTTAATTATTATTATAATTATTAAGAAATATATTATATAATTATATAATTTATATATTTTAATCCTAGATAAATATAATAGATATTATTTAAATTATAAATAGGATAGATATATAAACTATAAATAAAGAGAATTTTATAATTATTAATCTAAGTTAAAAGATAAAAGGAAGTAAATAATTTTCTTAAAAAAGAACTAAATTAAAGATTTAAAAAGATTAACTATTTTAAATTTCTTAAATATATCTATTACTCTCTATTTATAAAAATATTAACTATTAATTTTAAGGATTAAATATATAATAAAATAGGATATAAATAAGATAATAAAGAAAAACCTTAATAGGATTTAATAGATATAAATAGGATTAAATAATTCCTTAATTATTAAGATATAGATTTAATTTAAAAAAGATAAAATAAATTAATTTTAGGATAATAGTATTAATTATATAATCTAGATAATTTAATATTAATAAATAAATTAACTTTTAAAGATATTAATTAATCTTTATAAAATAAAATAAATTAATAAAAAAGTATAATTAATTTAATATAGTATTATAAAATATATATATAATAAAATAAAAAAGGGATTTATATAAATAAGAAAATTAAAAAAAGATAATATTATAATATTAAAATAATTTATAAGAACTCTTATTTTTAATAAGAATTTAATAAATTTTTTAAAATAAAAGAAAAGGTTTTAGGTATATAAATATAAGCTTTATTTATTTTTAATTAATATAAATATAGGATAGATTTAAGAATAGGCCTATACTTAAAAGTATAATAAAATTAAATTAATATAGATTAAGAAAAGATTATAAAAAAAACAAGATTAATAAGAATTATTTAATTATTAATATAAGAATAATTTAATTATTATAATTAAGGTTTAGAAGTATTAATTATTTATTATAATTAATTTAATATAATTAATTTATATATTAATAATAGAATATTATATATAAAGAATAAAATTTATTATATCTTTTAAGAAATATTATTAAGATCCTCTTTATTAAGGATTTTTAAATAGAATTCAGGTTAAGAAATCCTTAGTTTAAATATATAAAAAGTTATATATATATCTAAAATAAATATAATTAATATATACTCTTTTAATATTAGATTAGACTAGGGATTATAATTTTAAATTAAGATTTAATAATTAATAATAAATCTAGAAAGTCTTTTTTAAGATTAATATTAGAGTTAAAGTCTTAAAGTATTATTTAATTAATAAATAAATTAAAGTATATAAAAGGATCTAATAATCCTAGCCCTTTCTTTTCCTTATATAATTCTTATTTATTTTTAGGTTTAAAGAGCTATATATTAGTATTAGATATCTATTAATTATGTTTATCTTTAATAAACTTCTTTAAATAATTTCTAGAATAGGTTTTATCTAGAAGAATCCTATTTATTATATAAAATATATATACTTTAATAATATCTGCTTATAAAGCAATCTAATATAAGCTATATTAATATATTAATATTTTTATTATATAGAATTTATCCTATTTCTTAAGTATATTATATATAAGTATTAGATTATTTAATATTAATTAATTATATTCTAATTAAAGTATATATTTATTAATAATATCTGTTTTTATTATTAGCTTTTTCTTAAAGTTAATTATCTTTTCTTTAGTCTTTATTATATCTTTTAATCTTCTTTTTAATATTTAGATATAAGATTTAAATAAATCCTTAGTATTAATAATAATATCCTAATTAATAAGCCTTTATATTAGAAATTTAATTTTAAATAATAAGATAGGGTTATACTTTGATAAGGGGAAAACAACACATATAACAACACCAACACCACCCATAGAACTGCAGGGTGATTTTAGGGTAATTGCATAGCCAGCATAGTCCACAAGGATTGAATGGGCAAGAAAAGCCACGAAATGGCGATATAATGAATTGAACTTAAGGGATCAATTGATCATCCCATAACTGATCAGATAAAGAAGACAGCTTTTTAATAGCTAGTCTTTTGAATGCACTGGAAAATTCTTGGGTAGAAGGGGGAAAAAAACTTGAATTCGATGATGTCTGCCCGTTTAAATGGCCCGGGTATGGCCTATCTATTTATACAGTTCAATCCCCCTAAGTATAGCTTATATAGCTATGGCTTAGTCAACTAGTAAGGGGGTGTGTTTAACCCAGCCATCAAAATACTTATATATAAGATAAAAAGTAAAGAAGCTATAAGATAATTTAATTATAATTCTATTTATAAGAATAGCTATTTTAAGGTATCTTATCTATTTAAAATCCCTTTTTAATATCTTTATTATTATAAATATAAGGCTTTAATAATTAACTTTAATTATAGAATTAATTATAGGATTATATTTAGATATTTAAATATATTTTATACCTTAATTAAATAATATCTAAGAGAGAAGCCTTTTTATTTTAGATCTATTATTAATAACTATATAAAGTATAAGTCTATATTATTATATTAAGATTATAATAAATCTAGTTATAGCTCTTAAATTAATCTATTATATTAATTAAACTTTTATTTATTTAATTAAGTTATAATAAGCATTTATAAGGAAGTTTATATTATAATTAAATAGTATATATTATAAATTAAAGTATACTTTTAATATTAATTATCTAAACTTTTAATATTTAAAGTAATATACTATAGCTAAGGAAATATTATTTTATATCTTTTTTTAATAATATCTATTAAAAAGAGTTTTAAAGATAATTATTTTATCTTTATACCCTTAAATTATATAATAGCTTATTATTAATTTCTTATAGATAGATAAGTTATTAATAATTAATATAAGATAGTTTTTTTTATAAGTTAGCTTTAATTAAAGTTTTTTATTCTTAATAAAGAATCTTTAAGCTTTTTAATATAGTATTCTGAATTATATTCTATTAAAATTAGATAATCTCTTTAATAAATATAGGAATTTAATAATCCATTAGAATTCTATAGAATATCCAGATTCTAATATATTTAATTATATTAATCTAAGATATATATTAATTATATCCTTTAAATCCCTATTAATTTTAATATTTATTTAATTAAATAACTTTAATCCTTTTTAAAAAAGTCTATCTATTATATTATTATTTTTCCTAGTTTAATAACTGGGTTAAATATACCCTCTTATTAGTTGATTAAACTATAGCTATATAAGCTATACTTAAAGGGATTAAATTATATAAGTAGATAGGCTATACCAAGGCTATTTAAATAGGCAGATATTATTAAATTTAAGTTTTTTTTTTCCTTTCTATCTAAGAATTCTCTAGTATATTTAAAAGACTAGCTATTAAAAAGCTATCTTTTTTATTTAATTAATTATAGGATAATTAATTAATCCCTTAAATTTAATTTATTATATTATTGCTTTATAGTTTTTCTTATTTATTTAATTCTTATAGATTATACTAGCTATATAGCTATCTTAAAATCACCTTATAGTCCTATAGGTAGTATTAGTATTATTATATATATTGTTTTCCTTTTATTAAACTAGGAATATATTTAATAATAAAATCAAATAATATAATATAGTTAATCTAATAGATAATAAGATTATTTAATATATTATAAATAATATTATTAAATTAATATATAAGGATATATATATTTATCTTTAAAGTAAATTATATATTATAAATATATTCTTTAAGTCTTTAAAATATAAAAAAAATAGCCTTATACTCTTATTTTATTTTATTATAATTATACTTAGCTTTATTTTAATAATTACTTTTAAATCTAATTAAGTATTATTATTTATTTAAGATTTATATTAAAACTATTTCCTATTCTTTAAGGCTGGTATTTATTATAAATATAATTTCTTTACTCTTTTTAAAGAGATTAAATAATATTAGAATAGGAGTAATTATTATTATATCCTTAAGCTTAATTATTATCTTTAATTATAATCCTTCTTATTTCTAAAAGGCTTTCTTTTATAATAAAATAATAAAAAAAAAAAAAATAATAATAAAATTATATATTTAAATTTAATAATAATTAATAAGCCTAAGAAAGGCTTTAATATCTATTATATTATAATAAATAAGCTATTTTAGGATTTTAATAAGTTTCTCTTTAATTAGTTTTCTCTTAAATATCTTATAAAGAAATCTAATAATAATAATTATATTTTAATAATATCTTAATTTCTCTTTTAATATTATATATCTAAAAAGCTTAATATTAAAAAGGATTTTATTAAGATTTTATAAATATTTAAATATATATTTCTATAATCTAAAAAAAATCTTTTTATTATTATAAATAAATTATAATCTATATATAATAATATTGCAATTTGCAGTATAAAGTTATAACTAAAGCTAGTAGTGATAGCAGTGGAAGAAAGGCAGTGAATAGTTATCTAGAGTAAAGTCTATAGAAAAGAAGAAAGAAGTGATTGAATTGCCGATAGAGAAAGAAAGCAGGATTCAGCTAGGAATCCAGCTATCTTATATATCTAAATAATACTAGGATTATTTGGAATTATTTAAGAATTCTAAATAATATTTCTTTAGATTTCTAAGCATTCTAAATAATAAGAAAGGGAGGGATATAAGGGATAAGCCCTTATTTTACTAGTCTAGCCTGATATAGCAGGTCAGGCTGCATAGGCTTTTTAGGTCTTATAGCAGGTCTGTCATGACCCAACGACATGGTCGTACAATAGGCCGGTCACGTGACCTGAGGAAGGTATGTACCATGGAGGAAAGGGGACCAGTCATGATGGATCAGTGGGATCACCATGAGAATGGTGGTGAGCTAGGTGAGTCAGCAACTTGGATCACCTGGATCACCACTTATATAGCAAGTGATTTAAGTGATCTATAATGTATATATATGCCCTCAATTTTCATTCTTTAGATATAGCTTAGATAGTTATTAATATACTTTCAACTTTATTATATTATTTACTATCACTTACTATACTAATACCTGATCCCTGATTATAATACCTTATATCTATCACCAATATAACAGACCTATTACTTAGAATACCCTAACTCATCTACCAATATAAACCCCTTTTTATTAGATTTATCCCTTAGGAATTTATTAAATATCATATATTAATAACTCTTGTTTAGTGGGTTACTGTGTTACCCTGAGCAATATTACTATTTCATAAGATGGCTCCTTAAACCCCCATCCTATCTAGAAGTACTAACCAAGGAGGCACTCCTAATGCTCTTGTTAATAACAATCCGAATATAGAGGTAGATAAAGAGGAAGAAGATAATAATAATATCAAGATCAAAGGACTCCAAGAAGATATTCTTATACTAAAGGAAACCAATAGACACTTCAAACAAATACTAGAGGAGGAATATAAGGGATATACAGAAGAAGTAAAAATAGTTAAGCTTATCACCGAAACCTTGCAACTCCAGGTCAAATAGCTTCTCGAGAATATGGAAATCCAAGCAAAACAGTATAAACATAGGTTAGAAACAGTTGTAGCATAGATATACACCGGAAAGGATACCGGAGAAATCTTAAAGTTATGAACACCTGAGCCCTTTGATAGCACTTTAAGCAAACTTTAAGGGTTTCTTACCCAACTCTATGCTTTCTTTCTATACTACCTAATATAATTCCAGTGTCACGACCCAACGACATGGTCGTACAATAGGCCGGTCATGTGACCTAGGGAAGGTACGTACCATGGAGGAAGGGGACCAGTTAGATAGATCAGTGGGATCACCATAAGAATGGTGGTGAGCCAGGTGAGCCAGCAACTTGGATCACCAGGATCACCACTTGCACGACAAGTGATCCAAGTGATCCACGATGTATATATACGCCCTCAATTTTCACTCTTTAAAACATAGCTTAGATAGTTATCAACACACTTTCAACTTCATCGTATTGTTCGCTACCGCTCACTACGCTGATACTTGACCCCTGGTTACGATACTCCGTATCTATCACCAACGTGACAGACCTATTGCTCAGAACACCCCGACTCATCTGCCAACATAAACCCCTTTCGTTAGGTTTATCCCTTGGGAATTCACCAAACGTCACACGTTGATAACTCTTGTTCAGTGGGTTACTGTGTTACCCTGGGCAATATCGCTATTTCGCAAGATGGCTCCTCAAACCCCCACCTCATCCGGAAGTACTAACCAAGGAGGCACCCCTAATGCCCCTGTCAACAACAATCCGAACATGGAGGTAGATGAAGAGGAAGAAGACGATGACGACGTCAAGATCAAAGGACTCCAAGAAGATGTTCTCGCGCTGGAAGAAACCAGCAGACGCTTCAAACAAATGCTAGAGGAGGAGCGCAAGGGACGTGCAGAAGAAGCGAAGATGGCCAAGCTCGCCACCGAAACCTTGCAACTCCAGGTCAAACAGCTTCTCGAGAACATGGAAATCCAAGCGAAACAGCATAGACACGGGTTGGAAACAGTTGCAGCACAGATGCACACCGGAAAGGACACCGGAGAAATCTTGAAGCCACGAACACCCGAGCCTTTTGACGGCACTCCAAGCAAACTTCAAGGGTTTCTTACCCAACTCCGCGCTTTCTTTCTGTACTATCCAACACAATTCCGGCTCGAACCAGTCAAAGTAAGGTACGCCGCAGGGCTCCTTACCGGAACCGCACTTACCTGGTTCGAACCAACACTTCGAGACTACGTCAACAATGCCTCGATGGGGACCTCAAAGGAGGAAACTGACCTAATCTTTGCCGACTACGACATCTTTGAGCAACAACTCCTGAACACCTTCGGATCGTCAAATGAAAAACGACAAGCTGAACAACACCTACGCAACCTCCGTCAGACAGGGTCTGCCTCGGACTATGTTGCGAAGTTCCGACAAATCTTGTCCAAACTACCCGAAAAAGATGAGCAAACGTGTATGGAAACCCTGTACTATGGACTCAAGTCAGAAGTCAAAGACGAATTGTACAAAGAAGTCCGACCGGACTCTTTCACGGAATATTGCGCTATGGCTGTCGCCATCGACGACAGACAGCACTCGCGCCGACAAGAAAAGAAGTACGAAGGACGAAACTGGAAACCAACTTACTTCGGATTCCAACCACGGCAACAACAACATAAGGCAAACCATGGTCAACGACGAAATGACCCTAACACCCTACCAATCAGAATGGACCTCGACGCTGCACAACGACGAGACGCATCCAAAGTCAAGTGCTATAATTGCGACAAAATGGGACATTTCGCCAGGGACTGCCGACAACCGAAACGAGAACGAAAAGACTGGAAACCAGTACCTGATGCGCGACGAAGCGCACACACCATGGCCAAAGATGGACGAACCCTGGCCATGACGGGACGACGAGGATGGGGACGAGGACGACCCGGAAACTACGGACACCCCACACCTCGACAGTCACCAATGTTGCGGACCACGCTAACCCGATCCGGTACCGCACAATGGGACCAACAACTGGATATGGACACAGATGAGGAAGAATACTTCGAAGAGATTCCGGACCGACAAGTAATCCCTGCCACGGATGACGAAAACACCCTGGTTGAAGATGAAACAACAAGCGACAGCTCGGACTCCAGCTCTTCAGAATCCGAGAGCGAAGAACCTCTCAGGACAACTCAATACCATGCTACACCATATCCACCACCTAAGAGTGCTGCCCATAAACACCTTAGAGAAGCAGCAATCAAACTTACGCAAGTACCAAGCCACGCGGACAGAGTCAACCTTCGACTCACAATCACCAAATACGTTCGTGAATGGACGTTGGAAGAAGGCCTAGGCGTCCCTGTCCCAGGAAACCACCTTGGAAGAGCCTTCATGTTGAAAACCAACTACAGCAAACACGAAGACGATCATGCACTCCTAGACCCTAATCATGTTTTCCACAGCGAAATCAGTTGGATGTCATGCATCGACTTCTCCTGTTTTCAACACCAGAAAACAAAAATCCAGAACGAATTCTTCCCACGCCGTATGGGAGCACGAGGAATTAAGAATGTCCTCACAGGAGATCAATTCGTCGACTGGCACGAGGCTGAGTACTTTGCACCTTTTGGAATTGGCGTGTTCGAACCACACCCCAAGACCCCAGAAGAATGCAGACAAGGAGCCGAAAACAAAGACTGCAAGTCCATCTATTGCGAGGTCCACAAATGGGAAAAGCTCGAATTAGGACACAACGGGCCACAACTCACAGACTGTGGAAAGGAGGACTTATATGATTGCACCAACCTCAAGTGCGATATACACTCACAACAGAAGCTGGTACAATGGCACGAAAGACGACTACTGGAAGACAGTATCCCAGGGAGAACTCAGTGCGAAGCCACGATGGCAATCAACTGCAACAAACCTCGGTGCAGACAACATGCGGAGGAAAACAAACGCATGTACGAGGAAATGAAGAACCTCCACAAACGAGAATTCAACTTCCGAACCCACGAAGGAAGTCAAGCCGATCGAACTCTGTACCATGTAATCACTCAAGGCTTGGACAGAACAAAATACGACGGACCATGCAAAGAATGCAACCCCGGAAACTCAAAAAACGAGTAAAGTCGCCTGTAAGAGGGTTACAGCGCGACCCCCCACGAAAGACCCTCTGTGCAACAGGCACCAACGGGCTCAAACTAACGACGGAAATACGGATCATGGGACATTGTTTTCACGCTCTAGTGGACAGCGGAGCAATGGGCAATTACATATCACCAAAAGCCGTGAATCGCACACGACTACCATGGCGTGACAAGGAAGAACCGTACCCCTTGTATGACCTGGAAGGAAATACCTTCGCCTATAATGGAGGACAGATCGACAAAGAGACTGATCATCTCCAATTCGAAGTCCAAGGACATCAAGACAGTGCTACATTCGACGTAATGGACACTGGAGAATACGAACTTGTGTTAGGCCACCCCTGGTTATTTGATAGTAACCCACAGATCGATTGGAAGACAGGCCAGATGCGATGGAGCGACACCGCATCGTCCCCAAAAAATCACGAAGATCCAACGACAATGGGCAAAGCGAAGAAAGTACGCTTTATGGCTACCGAGAAGGGCCTCCCACCGGGAAATCACACTAAAAAACGACACGACGGTCGACAACGACAAACCCGACGGGTTATTGCCGCCCTTAGGACAACAATGGAGCAACTACGAGAACACTCCAAGAACGAATCACCCTCAGACATGGAAAAACGACTTGCACCTATACCAGAAGAATACCGCAAGTACGTCAAACTGTTTCGCGAAGAACTCGAAACAAAACTCCCCTTGCACAACCAATGGGACCACGAAATCCAGATCATGGACGGAAAGAAGCCTACTTTCACCAAGATCTACACACTGAACGCCAAGGAACTCGAAACACTACGAGAGTACCTTGACGAAATGCTCGAAAAAGGATATATCCGACCATCCACATCCGAAGCAGGATACCCTGTCATGTTTGTACCCAAAAAGAATGGCAAGCTACGACTAGTTGTGGACTACCGATTGTTGAATGCAGTCACAATCAAGGATCGGACCCCCCTACCGTTGATCAACGAACTACGCGATCGATTGCATGGAATGAACTGGTTTACTACCCTAGACCTCAAAGGAGCGTACAACTTGATTCGAATAAAGAAAGGCGACGAATGGAAAACCGCTTTCAGAACCAAGTTTGGACTTTTCGAATATCTGGTAATGCCTTTCGGCCTAACCAATGCTCCTGCAACATTCCAACGCATGATCAACAACGTTCTCCGAGAACATTTGGATATCTTCGTAGTAGTCTACCTAGACGATATTCTGATCTTCTCCCGAACGGAAGAAGAACACAGAGAACACGTCCATAAGGTATTACAACTACTCCAAGACAACAATCTTCTCGTCGAACCAGAAAAATGTGAATTTCACAAACAAACGGTTACCTTTTTAGGACATATCTTTTCACCAGGTGAGATTCGAATGGAACCAGCGAAAATCGCTGCAGTACGTGACTGGCCGACGCCACAAAACGTTACGAACGTACAAGAGTTTTTGGGCTTCACCAATTACTACCGAAAGTTCATCCGCGACTATGGCAAGATAGCCGCGCCACTCACCGAATGCACTAAAAAAGATCGCAAATTCCTATGGAAACCCGATGTGGATGCCGCATTTGAAGAACTTAAGAAGCGAATCTGCGAAGAACCTGTACTAGCGATGTACGATCCAGACAAACCCACGGAACTCGAAACTGATGCTTCAAACTACGCCATCGGAGCGCAGATTGGACAACGGGATAACGAAGGCAGACTACGACCTGTCGCCTTCTACTCCAAGAAACTTCATGGAGCAGAACTCAATTACCCAATCTACGACAAAGAATTCATGGCTATCGTCAAAGCCTTTGACGAATTCTCACATTACTTGCGAGGAAGCAATCACCGAATAAAGGTTTTTACCGACCACAAGAACATCTCTTACTTCGCCACCACACAGAAGCTAAACGCACGACAAACCCGCTACGCAGAAACCCTTGCGGATTACGACTACGAAATCATCCACCGCAAAGGATCCGAAAACGGCAGAGCAGACGCTCTAAGCCGACGAAGCGACCATGATGATGGAAAGCCTCATCATGAAGGACAAATCTTTCAAATGACCGAATCAGGCGCGCTACAGATGAAACTAAACGCTACATACCGAGTTATGTCAGCTAACCCTGTCTTGAAACGAGTCAAGCAAGCGTACTCCTCAGAAGACATAGCAAAGGCACCTGAAGGCACAAAATGGAAAGATGGACATTACGAATATGATGAGAAACTTTGGATACCTGAAGAACTCCAGGAGACCATTATACGAGAACTACACGAATCCCCTGTTCATGGTCACCAAGGAATTACGAAGACCACAGAACGAGCACAAAGATACTACGGATTCAAAGGACTACGACGAATAGTCCAGAAAGTAATAAGTGACTGCGTCACTTGTGGACGAACCAAGCTAGCACGACACAAACCATACGGAGAATTACAACCGTTACCGGTACCAGCACGACCATGGGAGTCAGTATCGTTCGACTTTATCGTCAAACTACCCCTGTCTGTGGAACCTCTCACGGGAGTAGCTTACGACTCCATATGGGTTATTGTGGAAAGATTAACGAAGTTCTCTTACTTCATCCCTTACCTAGAAGCAAGCTCAGCCGAAGATCTTGCTTATAGTTTCAACAGAGTGGTTGTAAGCTCACACGGCTTACCAGAAGAAATCATATCCGACAGAGGAACAACATTCGCCTCTAAGTTTTGGCAAGGATTGATGGGATATCTTGGGACCAGACACAGACTCAGTACCGCCTACCATCCACAAACGGACGGACAAACGGAACGAATCAACCAAATTATTGAAGGATACCTACGCGCTTACATTAATTACCATCAGGATGACTGGGTAAAACACCTACCAACCGCGCAACTAGCCTACAATACATCCGTTTCCGAATCAACACAACTTACGCCAATGTACGCCAATTATGGATTCACACCGGAAGCATTTCACCTACCACGCCAAGAAGGACCAAAATCAGAAAAAGCCATGCTTGACGCCACACAAAAACGACAATTGCACGAAGAACTCCGTGCACAACTCCAAATCGTCCGCAACAGAATGAAACATTATGCGGATCAACAAAGATTGAAGGGACCAATCTTTAAAGAGGGAGACATGGTGTACCTTTTGCGCTACACACCAGGCAAAACTTCTCCAAACATTACGACAACGCGACCAAGCGACAAATTGGATTTCAAAAAACTTGGACCTTTCAAAGTCAAGAAAGCCATTTCTAACACCAACTACGAACTTTCACTACCAAAGAACATACGGTTACACCCCGTATTTCACATTTCCTTACTAAGCAAAGCACCAGACAACGCGAAGGAACACACAGACATCACAGTACACGCAATAGAAGAAGAATGGGAAGTCGAAACAATCATAGACTACAGGCTAAACAACGGCAAGAAAGAATACCTGGTTAAGTGGAAAGGGTTTGGGCCCGAGGAAAACTCATGGGAGCCCCCTAACCACCTAAATCATTGCCGACCCCTGATGCGACAATACCACCAGAGGGCAAGGAGCCATCCTGGAAAATCGAGTTCCAATCAATCACGTCAAAACCCCCCAATGACTGGATCTCAATCACCGCATCCGACTCTATCCGTTCAGCCGCATCCAAATCATCCAGCGATTGCAAACCCCGCTTCACCATCTCGTGACCACGCGACACCACGGATTGACGCTGACGACGCAAACGACTCAGTCGTGCTACCGCAGCAGACACCGCCTCCTGAGCTGCCTGAAGCTGTTTTTCTGTCTCCTCCTCTTCTCGCTCAATACGATTCTTTTCTGACAGGATCTTCGCGACTGGATAGACCAGTTACCTTCCGGAAAGTAAAACGGAATGGAAAAACATACCTGAGGACATAGTTATCCCCGAACCGTCACAAGAACGACCACGACGAACGCACTCGGAACAACGGGAAGTTGTTTCAATCATACGACACGTCAAATGACGCTGAGAACAAAAGGAACAAGGCATGACGATATCACCAGTACCCTCGATAAGAATCGCAAGACTTTTGCGCTGATCAGTCTTCTGACTGATACGACGTTTTGAGATACCTTGAGGCATGATGTTAAAACATGAAGAAGGAAGAAAGGAACCACACCTACAATTGTGGCTGGAATTACGTTTTACGAAGGAACAACCAACGGGCCTTGAGGACAAGACCGTTGGGAGGGAGACATCGTGTCACGACCCAACGACATGGTCGTACAATAGGCCGGTCATGTGACCTAGGGAAGGTACGTACCATGGAGGAAGGGGACCAGTTAGATAGATCAGTGGGATCACCATAAGAATGGTGGTGAGCCAGGTGAGCCAGCAACTTGGATCACCAGGATCACCACTTGCACGACAAGTGATCCAAGTGATCCACGATGTATATATACGCCCTCAATTTTCACTCTTTAAAACATAGCTTAGATAGTTATCAACACACTTTCAACTTCATCGTATTGTTCGCTACCGCTCACTACGCTGATACTTGACCCCTGGTTACGATACTCCGTATCTATCACCAACGTGACAGACCTATTGCTCAGAACACCCCGACTCATCTGCCAACATAAACCCCTTTCGTTAGGTTTATCCCTTGGGAATTCACCAAACGTCACATCCAGCTTAAACCAGTTAAAGTAAGGTATACCGTAGGGCTTCTTACCAGAACCGTACTTACCTGGTTCGAACCAATACTTTAGGATTATATCAATAATGCCTTAATAAGCACCTTAAAGAAAGAAACTAATCTAATCTTCGCTGATTATAATATCTTCGAATAATAACTCCTAAATACCTTTAGATTATCAAATAAGAAATAATAAGCTAAATAATACCTATATAACCTCTGCTAGATAGGATCTGCCTTGGACTATATTATAAAGTTCTAATAGATCTTATCTAAACTATCTAAAAAGGATAAGCAAATATATATGGAAACCCTATACTATAGACTCAAGTTAAAAGTTAAGGATGAGTTATATAAAGAAGTCCGACCGGACTCCTTCATGGAATATTATACTATAGCTGTTGCTATTGATAATAGATAACACTTATACCAATAAGAAAAGAAGTATAAAGGATAAAACTAAAAACTAATTTACTTTAGATTTCAATCATAGTAATAATAATATAAGGCAAACCATAATCAATGATAAAATAACCCTAATACCTTATTAATTTATATAGATCTTGATACTACTTAATAAAAGGATATATCAAAAGTCTAATATTATAACTATAATAGATATAGATATATCGCCTGGCAATGCAAATAACCCAAGAAAGATAAGAAACCTTAGAAGCCAGTATTAAATGCATGATGAAGCGCATACACCATAGCCAGAGATAGATGAACCCTGGCCATAACAGGACAAAGAGGATGGGGACAAGGACGACCCAGAAACTATAAACACCCCACACCTTGATAGTCATTAATACTGTGAATCACACTAATCTGATCCGGTATTATATAATAGGACCAGCGATTGGATATAGATATAGATAAAGAAGAATACTTTAAAGAGATTCTGGACTGATAAGTAATCTCTGCTATAGATAAAGAAAATACCCTGATTAAAGATGAAATAATAAGCAATAGCTCAGACTCCAGCTCTTCAGAATCCAAGAGTGAAGAACCTTTTAGGATAACTCAATACTATACTATATTATATCCACCACCCAAGAGCATTGCCTATAAACACCTTAGGGAAGCAGCAATCAAACTTATATAAATACCAAGCCATATAAATAGAATCAATCTTTAACTTATAATTATAAAATATATTTATAAATAGATATTAGATAAAGGCCTAGGTATCTCTATCCTAAAAGACTATCTTGGAAGAGCCTTTATATTAAAAACCAATTATAGCAAATATAAAGATAATCATACACTACTAGATCCTAACCATGATTTCTATAATAAAATCAGTTAGATATTATATATTAACTTCTTTTGTTTTTAATATTAGAAAGTAAAAATATAAAATAAATTCTTTCTATATTATATAGGAGTATAAGGAATCAAGAATATCCTTATAGAAGATTAATTTATTAACTAATATAAGGCTAAGTACTTTATACCTTTTAGGATTAGCGTATTTAAACTATACCCTAATACCCTAGAAGAATATAGATAAGGAGCTGAAAATAAAGACTATAAGTCTATCTATTATAAGGTCCATAAATAGAAAAAACTCAAGTTAGGTTATAATAGACCATAACTCACTGATTATAGAAAAAGGGACTTATATAATTATACTAATCTTAAGTATAATATACACTTATAACAGAAACTGATATAATAGTATAAGATAAATATACTAGAAGGAGGTATATAGGTAAGAACCGCTTGTTCTATAAGAAATGCTATCAACTGCCCTAGATTAGTGTATAGATAATATTATAGGGAAAGCCGCTATATATAAGAGGAAATAGAGAACCTATACCAATAAGGTTTTAACTTCCAAACATATAAAGGAAGTCAGGAAGACTAAGATCTATACTATAATATCACCAAGGATCTAAATAGGATAGATTATAATAGATTATATAAGAAATACAATCCTGGAAACTTAAAAAATAAATAAAGTCGCCTATAAGAGGGTTATAATATAATCCCCTATAAAAGACCCTCTATACAATAGGCATCAACAGGCTTAAATTAATAATAGAAATATAGATTATAGGATATTATTTTTATACTCTAATAGATAATAGAGCAATAGGTAATTATATATTACTAAAAGCTATGAATCATATATGATTATTATAATATAATAAGGAAGAACTATATCCCTTATATAATCTGGAAGGGAATATCTTTACCTATAATAGAGGATAGATTAATAAAGAGACTGATCATCTCCAATTCAAAGTCCAAGAACATCAAGATAATGCTATATTTAATATAATAGATACTAGAGAATATAAACTTATATTAGGCTACCCCTGATTATTTAATAATAACCTATAGATTAATTAAAAGATAGGCCAGATATAATAGAATGATATTATATTATCCCTAAAAGATTATAAAGATCTAATAATAATAGGTAAAGTGAAGAAAGTATACTTTATAGCTATTAAGAAGGGCCTCCTATTAGGAAATTATATAAAAAAACAATATAATAGTTAATAGTAATAAACCTAATAGGTTATTATCATCCTTAGGATAATAATAGAGCAATTATAAGAACACTTTAAAAACAAATCACCCTTAGATATAAAAAAATAACTTGTATTAATACCAGAAGAATACTATAAATATATTAAACTATTTTATAAAGAGCTCAAAACAAAGCTCCCCTTATATAACCAATAGGACTATAAAATCCAGATTATAAATAGAAAGAAGCCTACTTTCACTAAGATCTATATACTAAATACTAAGGAATTTAAGATATTATAAGAATATCTTAATAAAATACTTAAAAAAGGGTATATTCGATTATCTATATCTAAAGTAGAATACTCTGTTATATTTGTATTAAAAAAGAATAGTAAATTATAACTAGTTATGGATTATCGATTGTTGAATATAGTTATAATCAAGGATTGGATACCCCTATTATTGATTAATGAATTATATAATCGATTATATAGAATGAACTGGTTTACTACCTTAGACCTTAAAGGAGTATATAACTTGATTTAAATAAAGAAAGGTAATAAATAGAAAACCGCCTTTAGAATTAAGTTTGGACTTTTTGAATACTTAGTGATGCCTTTCGGCCTGATCAATACCCCTGTAATATTCTAATGCATGATCAATAATATTCTCTGAGAATATTTGGATATCTTTATAATAGTCTATCTAGATGATATCCTAATCTTTTCCTGGATAGAAGAAGAGTATAGAGAATATATCTATAAGGTATTATAACTATTCTAAGATAATAATCTTCTTATTAAACTAGAAAAATATGAATTTTATAAATAAATGATTACCTTCTTAGGATATATCTTTTTATTAGATGAAATTCGAATAAAATCAGTGAAAATCATTATAGTATATAATTAGCTAATACTATAAAATATTATAAATATATAAGAATTCTTAGACTTTATTAACTATTATTAAAAGTTTATCTATAACTATAGTAAAATAGCTATACTACTTATTGAATATACTAAAAAAGATTATAAATTCCTATGGAAACCTAATATAGATACTGTATTTAAAGAACTTAAGAAGCGAATCTATAAAGAGCCTATACTAGTGATATATAATCCAGATAAACCTATAGAACTCAAAACTGATACTTTGAACTATACTATTGGAGCATAGATTGGATAATAAGATAATAAAGATAGATTATAATCTATTATCTTTTACTCTAAGAAACTTTATAGAGCTAAACTTAACTATCCAATCTATAATAAGGAATTCATAGCTATTATTAAAGCCTTTAATGAATTCTTATATTACTTATAAGAAAACAACCATCAAATAAAGGTTTTTATTAATTATAAGAATATCTCTTACTTTATTATTATATAAAAGCTAAATATATAATAAACCCACTATATAGAAACCCTTATGGATTATAACTATAAAATCATCTATTATAAAGGATCTAAGAATAGTAGAGCAGATACTTTAAGCTAAAGAAGTAACTATAATAATAGAAAGCCTTATTATAAAGGGCAAATCTTCTAAATGTCTGAATTAGGTATGCTATAAATAAAACTGAATACTATATACCAAGTTATATTAGTTAACCCTATCCTGAAATGAGTTAAATGAGTATACTCCTTAGAAGATATAGTAAGAGCACCTAAAGGCATAAAATGGAAAGATAGATACTATAAGTATAATGAAAAACTCTGGATATCTAAAGAACTCTAGGAAACTATTATATAAGAATTATATAAATCCTTTGTTTATAATTATCAAGGAATTATAAAGACTATAGAATAAGTATAAAGATATTATAGATTCAAAGGATTATAATGGGTAGTTTAGAAGGTTATAAGTGATTGTATTATTTATAAATGAATCAAGCTGGTAAGATATAAACTATATAGGGAGTTATAATCACTATCAGTATTTATATGATTATAGGAATCAGTATTATTTGACTTTATTATTAAACTACCCTTATTAGTAGAATCCCTTATAAGAGTAGCCTATAACTTAATATAGGTTATTATAGAAAGATTAATAAAGTTCTTATACTTTATACCCTATCTTAAAGCAAGCTTAGTAAAAGATCTTGCTTATAGCTTTAATAGAGTGATAGTAAGCTTATATAGCTTATTAGAGGAAATCATCTCTGATAAAGAAATAACCTTTACCTCTAAGTTTTAGTAAGGATTAATAAAATATCTTAGGATCAGATATAAACTTAATACCATCTATTATCCATAAATGAATAGATAAATAGAATAAATTAATCAAATTATTAAAGGATACTTATATACTTATATTAATTATTACTAGGATGATTAAGTAAAGTACCTATCAACTATATAACTAGCCTATAATATATCCATTTCTGAATCAATATAACTTATATTAATATATATTAATTATAGATTTATACTAGAAGTATTTTATCTATTATACTAAGAAGGATTAAAATCAGAAAAAGCTATACTTAATATTATACAAAAATAATAATTATATAAAGAACTCTATATATAACTCCAAATCATCCATAATAGAATAAAACATTATATAAACCAATAAAGATTAAAGGGATTAATCTTTAAAGAGAGAGATATAGTATACCTTTTATACTATATATCAGGCAAAACCTCCCTAAATATTATAATAATATAACCAAGCAATAAATTAAATTTTAAGAAACTTAAACTATTTAAGGTTAAAAAAGTTATTTCCAAAATCAATTATAAACTTTTATTATCAAAGAATATATAATTATATCTTATATTTTATATCTCCTTATTAAGTTAAGTATTAGATAATATGAAAGAATATATAGATATTATAGTGTATATAATAGAAGAGGAATAGGAAATTGAAATAATTATAGATTATAGGCTAAATAATAGTAAAAAAGAATACCTGGTTAAGTGAAAAGGTTTCAGACCCGAGAAAAACTTATAGGAACCCCCTAACCACCTAAATTATTACTAATCTCTAATATAATAGTACCACCAGAGGGCAAGGAGCCATCCTGAAAAATCAAGTTCTAATCAATTATATTAAAACCTTTTAATGACTGGATCTTAATCACTATATCTGACTCTATCTACTTAGCTGTATCCAGATCATCCAATGACTATAAACCCTGCTTTACTATCTTATGATCTTATGATACTATAGATTGATATTGATAATATAAATAACTTAATCATGCTATTATAGTGAATATTGCCTTCTATATTGCCTAAAGCTATTTCTTTGTCTTTTCCTTCTCTTGCTTAATATGATTCTTTTCTAATAGAATCTTTGCGATTAAATAGATTAGTTATCTTTTGGAAAGTAAAATAAAATAGAAAAACTTATCTAAGGATATAATTATCCTTAAACCGTCATAAGAATAACCATAATAAACGCATTCTAAGCAATAGGAAGTTGCTTTAATTATATAATATATTAAGTAATATTAAGAATAAAAGGAATAAGGTATAATGATATTATCAGTGCCCTTAATAAGAATTATAAGACTCTTGCATTGATCAGTCTTTTAATTAGTATAATATTTTAAGATACCTTGAGGTATTATATTAAAAATATAAAGGAAGAAGAAAAGAATCATACTTATAATTATAGCTGGGATTATATTTTTATACAGGAACAACCAACAGGCCTTAAGGATAAGACTATTAGGAGGGAGATATCGTATTATAACCCAATAATATGATTGTATAATAGGCCGGTTATATAACCTAAGGAAGGTATATATTATAGAGGAAAGGGGACCAGTTATAATAGATCAGTGGGATCATTATAAGAATAATAGTAAGCCAGGTAAGCCAGTAACTTGAATCACCCAGATCACTATTTATATAGTAAGTGATCTAAGTGATCTATGATGTATATATATGCCCTTAATTTTCATTCTTTAGATATAGCTTAGATAGTTATCAATATACTTTCAATTTCATTATATTATTTGCTATTACTTACTATACTAATATCTGATCCCTGGTTATGATATCCTATATCTATTACTAATATGATAGACCTATTGCTTAGAATACCCTGACTTATCTGCTAATATAAACCCCTTTTCGTTAGGTTTATCCCTTAGGAATTCATTAAATATCACAAGGTCAGGCTACTACCTTATAGCAGGTCTGGCTGCTAGGGCTATAGCAGGTTTAGCTGCTAAGCTATAATAGGTCTAGCTACTAATCTTATAACAGGTCAGGCTATTATATAAAACCTGCCTATTTTAATACTCCCTCTAGTAAGCTATATATATATAGCTAGCTTTTAATAGGGGGTTTTTGCAGGTTTAATAGGCTTAGAAAGCCCTGAAAAACAGGGCCTGTTAAAGCCTTAGTTAGCCCATCAGCAGGTATAGCCTTAGTTGTAAGATAATTTATCTTAAATAGCCCACTAGCTGTCTCTTACCTAATATAGTGGAATTTTAGCAGGGTGTGCTTAGTTTAGGCATACTGATTAGGGTTCTTAGCATTACTTATAGAGGCTGTATTATCATAATACAGGTCTATAGGCTGCTGAAGAGGGATTTTTAGCTCTATAAAGAGCCTAGAGAGCTATTTTAGCTCTTTTATAGCCTCTACTAAAGCATCTGATTCAGCTTCTATAGTTGAGAGGGCTATAGTAGTCTGTCTCTTTGCCTTCTAGCAGATAGGCCCGCTTGCTAGCTTAAAGAGATACCCATAGGTGGATTTGCTAGTAGCTTTACAGCCTGCAAAATCACTATCTGAATAGCCTAGCAGCTGAAGAGCTAGTTGTTTAGTCTGTATAAGGTCTGAAGCCTTATAAAGGATAGCTAGTTCTTTAGAGCCTTTCAGGTATTTTAGAAGGTTCCTAGCTGTATTATAATAATTGATATAGGCCTGTTGTATATATCGAGAAAGCCATTGTATTGGAAAAGCTATATCAGGTCTGGAAAGAAGCATAAGGTATATTAAAGTCCCTATAATCTGCTGATAAGTCTGTTGTTCAGCAGAGATAAGAACCTTTTTTAGGGGTTCTTTTAATGCTCCGGGTTGTAGGGGTATAGCTGTAGGGGTTGCATCTTGCAGCTGAAAGCGCTGAAGAGCCTCATCAATATACTGAGACTGGTGCAGCCATAGCTCCTTTTTAGCCCGGTTACGGCTGATTTGAACCCCTAAGAAGAAGGCTATAGGGCCTCTATCTTCTATAGCAAAGACCTTATTTAACAGGCGTTTTAGCTTGTTAATATAGGGTAGGTCCGGCCCTATAATAAGGCAGTCATCAATGTAGGTAATAATAAAGGTGTTAGTCTGAGCATTGATAAAGACAGCCGGGTCAGAGATTAAGGGTTGGAACCCTAGAGTAGCTAGCAGCTTAATTAGCTGCTGTTGCCATTCACAGGGACCTTGCTTTAGCCCATATAGGGCCTTTTTTAGCAGGATAACCTGTTTTATAGCAGGGTTATAGCCAAGCTTAGCTAATAAAGCTGCTAAAGGCTGGTTTCCAGGGGTCTGGGTCTCTATAAAGGAAGACAGGCCTTCTGGAAATTCCATAAAAATATCCTCAGATAACTGGCTGTTTAAAAAAGCCCCTATAAAATCAATTTGCTCGATTTCCCAGTTATAAAAGGCTGCTAAAGCTAGTAAAATCCGCCAGGTGGGGGGAATACTAGTAGCTGCGAAGGTTTCAAAGTAGTCTTTTCCTTCAATTTGCATAAAACCCTTTATAATAAGCCTAGCCTTATATTTTAAGGGCTGATTTTGTGAATCCTTCTTAAGCTTAAAAACAAGCCTATTTTTCAGGATTTTTCGGTCTTTTGGAACCTCTGAAAAAGGGATAAAATGCATGACTTTAGCTTGTAGAATTTGGTGGAATTCGCTATAAATAGCGCTAATCCACTGTTCCTTAGCAGGGTCTTTTAAGGCTTGTTTCCAGCCAGCAGGTTCTGAAGAAGCCTTAGCAGTGAATTTTGCCTTTAGCTTATAGCAGATATCTATAGGGTAGGCAAGATCTAGCTGTATAGGTTCAGAGTCTTCTAACAGCTGTTCAGGCTGTTCAATAGGCTATGGTAATTGTATTACAGGCTGTGATACAGGCTGTGGCAGCTGTTATAGCGGTTGTGGCAGCTGTTGTGGCGTCTGTAGTACAGGCTCTAGCAGTTGGATAGGTCTTCTGGCTTGATCAAGGGCTTGTAAATCGGTCAGATCCTTTAGGGTAGATTGATCTGTTGATTTTAGCAGGGTATAAAGCTCTTCTAATTCTCCCTCTAAGCTAGAAGGGCTCTAAAGATTATAAAAATTGCCCTTTAGGCCCTGGCTTATAGGGCCTATTCCTTCTATAATACGAAGGAAAGAGGTCTTAGTTACCTGCCAGCAGGAGGGTATATAGACCGAATAGACATTTTTGCCTAGTATAGCCAGCAGCCTGGCTGGTTCTGTTTTAGGGCTTAGTTTAGCGCCTTGTTAGCGCTTCTCAGCAGGGATAACAACCTCACAGTATGCTCCAATAGCTCTATAGGCTATTAAATTTGGTTTGTTAGCTGCTAGAGCTGGTTTTAGCTCTTGTAAGAAGAGCTATAGCAGGCTGAGGTCCCTGTTTGTAACCGCTATACAGTTGATAAGGTTAACTATAGCAGGTAAAATAGCGGTCTAGAGAAAAAGTGGCAGCTGGGCCCAGATTATAGTAGCCCGTAGTCGGTCTAAAATAACCCTTATAGAGCGTTCTAGCAGGCCATTTTGCTTATGAATATAGGGGCTAGATGTGCTAAAACCGATGCCTTTGCCTGCTAGCCAGTCTTTTAGCAGTGCTGAGACCTCTTTTCCACCGTTGAAATACAGCCATAGAGGGTATTTTTTATAATGGGCTTTTAGTCCTCTAAATAGTCCCTTTATAGCAGAGAAGACAGTATAACCTTCCTTATTAGGTAGTAAAAGAACCGTTCGATAACGGGATTTTCTTTCTACTAAAATAAGCCCTGTAGAGAGCTTATTATAAGGGATTGGTTTTATCTGAAATATGTCTCCCTCTATAACCTCTAGCACTTCTAGCGGGTCTGGAATCGGGTTTTTAGAGGGTCTGCGTACTGATTTAGCCTGTATACATGCTAAACAGAAGAAATCTGCTTCTTTTATAGTAGTAAAATCAGGTAAGCCCGCTGAAATTTTAGCGGTCTTCTTTAGCAGCTGTAGGCCAATGTGGCCGAGACGGATGTGCCAAATTCCTGCTAGCTGTAGTAGCTTTTGGTAGCTAGTTTTAGCTGAAAGACCTGTATCTCCCTCTGTAACAGTGTTTTCAGAGGGTTCTAGAAGGGATATAGCATCTTCTAGTGGGTCTTGTGGCAGGCCTGAGTCTGGATCAGGGCTTTCTGGTATGTATAGGCCTGAAATTTCAGGGCTTTTTGTTGGTTCCAGCAGCTGTTTAGCTGGTTCAGAGGGCTCAGTAAGGTCCTCATACATGCCAGGGGGGGGTTTGGAGGTGATTTCAACCGCTATTGGATAGCTATAATAGTGGTTGGAAGGCCCTGTAAATTCAGGTGTGGGCTTCCCTTTTTGCTGAAGGAAGAAGCTGTGTTTAGTGAAGTTTAGCAGTCCATAGCAGGTTCGGTCCACTGTAAATAGCTTCTCTCACAGAAGTGTACCACCAGAAGCATAATGCTTTACCCCACTCACTATATTTATATTCATATTAGGGATATATAATGCATTTTTTAGCTCTAGAGTGCTATAAGTCCTAGGTTCAAGCCCTATAAGCACTGTAAATACAGCTATTCCAGATCCTTTTGGATAGATTAGACCACCACCAGTTATTATAGGCCTTGGTTTCTTACTATAGGCGCTATAACTAGTAAAGAGGGTTCTGTTATTAATGATATGGTATGTCGAGCTAGTGTTGTATAGCAGGGCGTTCTTTAGATTGGCGTTATGATGAGTGCTATAAGCTGATTCTTCAGGCTCTATAGCTTCTGAACCTTCTGTATTAGATTTAGAATCAGAGCTTTAGGTGCTGGCTGTAGTGTTCCAGTCACCTGTAGATAGGTTATAAGTGCCTATCATGAAGGAAGCTTTATTAGGTTCCTTGCTGCTAGTAGCAGGCTTCTTTGTCTTTTTATCCTTCTGAAAGGGCTTATAAGGCTGTTTTTTAGTGGATTTAGATGGTTTTTCCTTCTTTTTAAAGTCCTTATAGGTCTTTTTAGAAGGTTCCTCAGCTTCTCTAGCCCTATAAGAGCTAGCTTTTACAACTGAAGAGCTTTTGTCTTATAGCTCTTCTAGTAAGTCTGCTATAAGGAACTGTAAATTCAGGGCATCTAGTGAAGTGCTGAGCGCTGTATGAATCCTGATATTGTTCCTTTGGCGTTCAGTCCACTGTGGGAAAGCTTCTTTTATAGCCTTTAGATACTGATTTATCTGATCTGTGGGCTGTATAGTAACTGAAGCTAATTGTAGCTTAGCAAGTCGAGTATTGAATTCGCTATTAAATGCCTCTATAGAGCCTTTATAGCTGTTGAAGCTAAGCTCGTGAAAGGCGCTGTAGAGGGTTCCACGCTGCAGGGTAGCACTGCGGCAGTATTGCTTATTCAGTATTTGATAAGCTTCCAGCGGTGTTGTAACCCAACTTATAGAGGCTTATGGGTGCTGTGAGCAGCTGTCATGAAGTAATAGAAGCAAAATAGCCTGATGGTGGTTGCTAAGGCTAAGGCTTATAGTGGGGTTTGAAAGAAAAGTAGGTAATCCAAGTGCCCGTAACTGGATTGACAGGGCCTGAAGCCATTGATCGTAGTTGTCAGGGCCCCTTAACCTATAAGCTTCTGGAAAGGCCTGTATTTTCTTGGATAGCTCTTTTAAAGCTAGGTCCCCTAGTATATTCATAGGCTGTGCTGGCTATAATAGCGATTGAGGTGGCTTAGGTTGAGGTTGTGGCGGTTCTTTAGTAGTCTCAGTAGCTGTGGCCACTGTAAATTGGGCCTGTAGCTGTTGTAGTTGCTGTGTGAGCTCCTGTATCTGAGATCGAAGAGCTTGTAATTCTAATGAATTCTCTTCTATTGGAAGGTCCTGACCTGATATTTTCAGGGTCAGACTGCTATAGCTGGTGGTTATAGCGGTATAAAAGAAAAATAAGCTTCTAAAAATAAGCTTATAGCTGTATAACAGTGTTATAACAGCTGAAAGTGCCGGTTATAGCAGTGCTATATATGGCTGGGTCTTAGTAAGAGCCCTGGAACTAGCCAATTGGCTAGAGGGGTGCCAGGCGTAAGGGTTGCCTGTCATGTGCTAGCTATAGTCGGGTTATAGCGTAGCTGGCACAGCGTCTTTGCTTAGTCAGCCGACTTCTATAGTCTTATATGGGCCTTTTGCAAAGTTGACTAGCAATTCGAGTGTTTAACCGTATTTGGCGTAGTCAGTAAAGCCATGACCCGTAATTCCGTAAGTCCGAATTAGTAATTCATAAATCCGAAAGTGGGTCGTGCCGTAAGCTGTAGGTCCGATGTTCAACTCTTGTGTGTGCAGTGTTTTTCGTGACTTCTGATTGGTGGGAAATGTGGGTCCGACTGGTCAGAGGAGGGGCGAAAAATCTGATGTGTAAAGAGGTTGAATACAGCAGGAAAAAGAGTCTTCTTTTTACAGTCTGGAATAACTATTCTTCCGGGCTCATAACCTATTGCAATTTGCAGTATAAAGTTATAACTAAAGCTAGTAGCGATAGCAGTGGAAGAAAGGCAGCGAATAGTTATCCAGAGTAAAGTCTGTAGAAAAGAAGAAAGAAGTGATTAAATTGCCGATAGAGAAAGAAAGCAGGATTCAGCTAGGAATCCAGCTATCTTATATATCTAAATAATACTAGGATTATTTGGAATTATTTAAGAATTCCAAATAATATTTCTTTAGATTTCTAAGCATTCCAAATAATAAGAAAGGGAGGGGTATAAGGGATAAGCCCTTATTTTACTAGTCTAGCCTGATATAGCAGGTCAGGCTGCACAGGCTTTTTAGGTCTTATAGCAGGTCAGGCTGCTACCTTATAGCAGGTCTGGCTGCTAGGGCTATAGCAGGTTTAGCTGCTAAGCTATAGTAGGTCTAGCTACTAATCTTATAACAGGTCAGGCTGTTATATAAAACCCGCCTATTTTAACAGTAATAATACCTAATTAGATTTAAAAGCGATTATTAAAATAAGGCTGAATATAGCTATAATATAATAAAGCAAGAGTATAAAGCTATTTTCTTTATACTCTAAAGGCTTAAAGGATATATCTATAGTATATAATTTACTTTAGAGATAGATATATATATCCTTATATACCAGCTTAATAGTATTATTTATAATATATTAGATAGTCTTATTATCTGCTAGATTAGCTATATTATATTATTTGATTTTATTATTAAATATATTCCTAGAAAAAATAATAGTATAATAAATAGACTTTTTTAAAAAGGATTAGGGTTATTTAATTAAATAAATACTAAAGTTAATAGGGATTTAAAGAATATAATTAATATATATCTTAGATCAATATAATTAAATATACTAGAATCTAGATATTCTATAAAGTCCTAGTAGATTATTAGATTTCTATATTTATTAAAGAGATTATTTAATCTTAATAGAGTATAATTTAGAATACTATATTAGAAAGCTTAGAGATTCTTTATTAAGAATAGGAAACTTTAGCTAAGACTAATTTATAAAAGAAACCATTCTATATTAATTATTAATGACTTGCTTATCTATAAGAAATTAATAGTAAGCTGCTATATAGCTTAAAAGTATAAAGGCAAAGTGATTATCTTTAAAACTCTCTCTAATAGGTATTATTAGGGAAAGATATAGAATAATATTTCCTTAGTTATAGCTTACTGCCTTAAATATTAAAAGTTTATATTATAATAGAGTAGAGAATTAATAATTCTAATATTACTTAGATAATTAATATTAAAAGTATACTTTAATTTATAATATATATTATCTAATTATAGTATAAACTTCCTTATAAAAGCTTGCTATAACTTAATTAGATAGATTAAAGTTTAATCAATATAGCGGGTTAACTCAAGGGCTATAACTAGGTTTATTATAACCTTGATATAGCGATATAGACTTATACTTTATATAGTTATTAATAATAAATCTAAAATAAAAGGGCTTCTCTTTTAAATACTATTTGATCAAGGTATAAAATATATTTAAATATCTAGATATAATCCTACAGCTAATTCTATAATTAAAGTTGATTATTAGAGCCTTATATCTATAATAGCTAAGATATTAGAGGAGGACTTTAAATAAATAAGATACCTTAAAGTAGCTATTCTTATAGATAGAACTATAATCAAATTATCCTATAGCTTCTCTATCTTTTATCTTATATATAGATATAACCCTATCTTATTATTTAAAGTTAAATTCCTAATATAAAGGCTTATTAATTAGGATATTATTATTAATACTAAGGATTTATTTAAGTCTTATATCTAAATACTAGAAAGAAGATCAGAAGATATAATAAAGGCTAGAGAAAAGATAATTAACTTTAGGAAGAAGCTAATAGTAAGAATGGATACTATTAATAAACATATACTTTGGTTAGAATATAATCAACTAATACCAAATAACCTAATACTTATATATAATATACCTAAGAAACAGGATAAATCCTATATAGTAAAGATAATAATATACTAGTATAGCCTATATTAGATTGCTTTATAAGTAGATATTATTAAAGTATATATACTTTATATAATAGATAGGATTCTCCTGGATAAGACCTATTCTAGAAATCATCTAAAGAAGTTTATTAAGGATAAATATAACTAATAGATATCTAATACTAATATATAGCTCTTTAAACCTAAAGATAAATAAGAATTATATAAGGAAAAGAGAGGGCTAAGATTATTAGACCCTCTTATATACTTTAACTTACCTATTAATTAAATAATACTCTAAGACTTTAACTCTAATATTAATCTTAAAGAAGACTTCCTAGACTTATTATTAGCTATTAAACCTTAATTTAAAGTTATAATCCCTAGCTTAATCTAATACTAGAAAAGTATATATTAATTATACTTACTTTAGATATATATATAACTTCTTATATACTTAAATCAAGGATTTCTTAGCTTGAATTCTATTTAAAAATCCTTAATAAGAAGGATCTTAATAATATTTCTTAAAAGATATAATAAATTTCACTTTTTATATATAATATTCTATTACTAATATATAAACCAACTATACTAAACTAATTATAATAGATAATTAATACTCCTAAACCTTAATTATAATAATTAAACTATTCCTATATTAATAATTAAATAATCCTTATTGATCTTATTTATTTATAATCTTTTTTTAATCTATATTAGTTTGATTTTATTATACCCTTAAGTATAGATCTATTCTTAGATCTACTCTATACCTATACTAACTAGGACTAAATAAAGCTTATACTTATATACCCAAAACCTTTCCTTTTACTCTAAAAAACTTATTAAATTCCTATTAAAAATAAAAGTTCTTATAAATCATTTTAGTACTATAATATTATCTTTCTTTAATTTTCCTATTTATATAAATCCCTTTTTTATTTTATTATATATATATTTTATAATATTATATTAAATTAATTATACTCTTTTATTAATTCACTTTATTTTATAAAGATTAATTAATACCTTTAAAAGCTAATTTATTTACTAATATTAAATTATCTAGATTATATAATTAATATTATTATTCTAAAATTAATTTATCCTATCTCTTTTAAATCAAATCTATATCCTAGTAACTAAGGAATTATTTAATCCTATCTATATCTATTAAATCCTATTAGGGTTTTCCTTTATTATCTTATTTATATCCTATTTTATTATATATTTAACCTTTAAAGTTAATAGTTAATATTTCTATAAATAGGGAGTAGTAAATATATTTAAGAAATCTGGAATAATTAATCCCTTTAATTCTTTGATTTAGTTCTTCCCTAAGAAAGTTATTTGCTTTCCCTTATCCTCTAGCTTGGATTAATAGCTATAAAGTCCTCTCTATCTATAGTCTATATATCTATCCTATTTATAATTCGAATAGTATCTATTATATTTACCTAGGATTAAAATATATAGATAATATAGCTATATAATATACTCTTTAGTAGCTATAATAATGATCAAGAAGGATTATATATAATGGGAATATAGGATTAGATTGATAACCCTATAATAACTAATAAATAAAGAATAGATCCTCTCTTTCTATTTTATTAAGGTATTAAAGAAATACTTATAAATATACTTTATTTTAGCTAATATAAATATAAGGTAAGATACTTAGGTTTTTATAATAGATTTTAATATAGGATATTCTTAAATACTATAGAGATTGCTTTCCTAGAAATATTATTTAAGACTTTAGCCCTTAGCTAGCTATATAAGAGTATTAGATATATCTTTTGCAAACTTAATAATAAAGGATACCTTATAATAGAGAGGGTAATTTATTTAGCCTATATTCACCTCCCTTAAAATCTATACTTTAAATATCACCCAAATCTAAAAATAGGAAAGAGAATTAATATTAATTTATAAAGATTAAATAATACTAAACCAGAAAGGCCTTATAACTTACTATCACTTTTATTATAGAAGATAATTTAATACTACTAAAGAACTTAATATAATTATTCTATAATAAGGTAATTTTATAAGTAATTATATTATATAAAATAATTATATTTATAATAGAATTAATATTAAAGAGCTAAGAATAAATATTACCCTAATTAGTTTCTATAATTAAATAATATCTATATTAAAAACCTAAAGAGAATAAGAGATAGATTAATAATCTTAAAGTTAAGAGGGTTAAGTTATAAAATAAAGAAGGAAAAGTTATAGGAGTTAGGAGGCAGCCCTTCTAAAAAGTATATAAATAAAAATACATATTACTTACCAGCTATAAATCACTATTAAGTATAATAAAAAGCTATACTTTAAAAAAAGAGCTATCTATAATAAAAGATATCTTTAATTAAATGATTATATATAACTATAAAGAATTACTAATTTAAACCCTTATATACTTATAAAGCTCTCTCTTATAAAGAGATATCTTATATATATTACCCTTTTCTATCTCTATTATCTCCCCCTAGTACCTATACTATCTTATTTTATTCCTTTAATCTCTATTATTATTTAATTATACCTCTATCTAACTCCTTATTAATATATAATATTAAAATAATAAAGAATTTCTAGATTACTTATACCCTTCCTTTAAATAAGTATTAAAAATATAAGCCTTATTATTATTATAGGAGTAATATAGCTTAAAGGAGATATAGATTTATTTTATAAATATACTAATAAATATACTATATTTATAATAAATCTAGAGTTTTCTAAGTAACCCTGTTTTATAATCCCTTAATAAGATTAGTTTAATCTATTATTAACTCTCTTTTAGAATTTTAATATAAATACCCTAGATTTAGTAATATATAGCCTTATCTCTGCTATACAGCTATTTCCTTAAGGCCTATAAGGATAGAACTAGAGTAATTATTTAATCAAGCTCTATTAACTATTATATATACTAAAGAATAAAGATTAAGCCATTAATTTTATATTATACCCTCTGCTTTAAATCATACTCTATAGTATCTCTAATAATATATTTATAGCCCCTAAAATAATATATATTTTTAAATTAAAGGAATACTTTTATATATATATAGATCTCTCTAATATTTTATATAAGTTTAAACCCTATAATTATTTAGTATTTAATACCTATAATTACTTTAATAGGCTGGTTATCTTCTATAAGAATATATTTAATAAATAATTCTTTATTAAGTTTATTAACTATAAGAATATATATTAGTATTTCTTTATTTAGGATTGATTTAAAGGCTAGCTTTATATCTTTAATTTATAAGCAGATAGATAAATATATTATACTAAAGAATTTATATATTTATAGAGGTAAATGCTTTATAAGCTTAATCTCTCCTATAACTTTATATTTATTATTATTCTATATATAAAGCAAGTATAAGATTAAGAGTATAGTTATCTATCTTTCTTCTAGATCTATATTACTATTAAAGGATTAATTAGGTTTTACTCTTATCTTAATTAGATTAAAGAAGATTTAAATAAGATTAAATAATCTTATAATAATATATTTTATCTATTCTTTAATAATCCCTTTTATTTACTATTAAGAGATTAATATCTATTTAATGATTTAAATCAGTCTATATCTAGCTATATACTTAGAGTAAGGAATACTATATTATATCTTATTATTAATAAGTTAAATATAGCTAAGTACCTATAAAGCTTTTATTATATTACTTTATAGGATCTTAATAATTAAATAATCTATAACTAAGGTATAGATAAAGCATTCTATTTTATTTATCTAAGAGGTATTATATTATTCTTAATTAATAGGTATACCTTATCTATACTATATAATAACTCTAGAGTCTTTTATATACCTATAGGAAATAGCCTATTTATACTATTTATATAGACTGTTATAGTATTGCTTATTTACCCTATTAAAGTATAGAAACCTATATTCTTTAAAGCTATTATTAACTAATAATTAAATAATAAGTTTAAATATAATAAGATAATCAGGCCTAAGATAATTAAGACTATTAATATAATCATTACTAAGGAAGCTAAATTAATTATAATTTAGCCTAATAATAATCAAATAATAGTATCCTAATAGTATTCTCTAGGAGCTAATAAAAATAGATTATTTATTATTTATTTAGTTTCTAGGCTCTTATTTAGGCTTAATTTATTTATATATAATAATATTAAGGATACTTAGGGATTATTTAATCAAGATTTATTAAGCAAGGAATTAGAGTTAATATTAATATAGCTTATATTATATTTAAACCCCTAGAAATAGATTACCTTTAAGGAGTAAATAGCTAAGTTAACTTCTCTAAGTATCCCTATAATTAATTTAGATAAGGATACTAATACTTCTAAGGATATTATTATAACTTTAAGGTGATTTATTAATAGGAACCTAGATAGGATATCTTAATTAGATAATAGATATCTTTCTTATAAATAGATTAACCCTTTTAATAGAGAAAAGAGAAATCTAGAAAAGAAGCAAAGAAGCTAATAAAAGAAATTAAACCCTTAGCCCCCTCTATACTATATACCACTAATTCAATCTATAAGATATAAAGGAGAGACCACTACTTAAATAAGTATTGATTTACCTTTATAATACTTAAGAGTAATAGGGTATACTATAACTATCAAATTTATTAAAAAGATAGATAATATATTCCTTACTAGAAGGCTTATATTATATATTAAATACTCTAATAATTATATTAATCTCTATTCTAATAGAATAATTATAAAAGGGACTCTTTAATATATTAAAGAGATAATAGAAGCTTTCTTTAATAGGCTAGTAACTCAAGCTATTCAACCTAATAGATCTAAATACTATACTATATAAGTATAACTAATAATACCTTTATCTATAGATTAAATAATAGAATTAAATACTTTAGGGATATTAAGGGAGTTAAAGGGATTAAATATTAAAGGAATACTTAATCAAGGATAAATAAGGCAGAAGAAGTAAAGCATATATATATAGATATCTAAAGATTATATTTAAATATTATTGCTTGATTGGTTATGAATATTGCCTGATTTAATAATAGGGTTATCTTTAATATTTATTGGGAGGGTTTTGATGACTGGGTTGAATATACCCCCTTGCTAATTGATTAAGCTATAGCTATATAAGCTGTATTTAGGGGGATTGAATTATATAAGTAGATAGACTATACCCAGGCTATTTGAATAAGTAGATATTATTAAATTTAAGTTTTTTTTTTCTCTCTTCTACCTAAGAATTTTCTAGTGTATTTAAAAGATTAGTTATTAAAAAGCTATCTTCTTTATCTGATTAGTTATAGGATGATTAATTGATCCCTTAAGTTTAATTTATTATATCGCTGCTTTGTGGCTTTTCTTATCTATTTAATCCTTATGGACTATACTAGCTATGCAACTACCCTAAAATCACCCTGCAGTTCTATGGGTGGTGTTAGTGTTATTGTGTGTATTGTTTTCCCCTTATCAAACTATTATATATTATTAAAATACTTAATAAGATTATTAAAAAAGAATAATAAAATATTATATATATTATTAAAAAGTATTATCTATTCTAGAGATTATTAATAATAATTATATATTATAATAAATAAAAATTATTTCTATTAATAAATATATCTTAAAGATTATTATTCTTTATTAAAAGATCTATTTCTAATAATAGTAATATTAAATAAATACTTAAACGTTTAATTAGATTTATAATACTAAAAAATATATATCTCTTATTAATAAATAAATTAAATAAAAAAATTAAAAAGAATATTTATTAAACCTTAATAAAAAACAATTATAAAAAGGTAATTTTAATTAATATAAACAAAGGAATTTATAATAAAAGGAATCCAAGCTATCTATTAAACAGATATTAAAATAATTTACCTTTTAATCCTAATCAAATTATTTATAATAATATCTAATAATTAAATCTTAATAGTTATTAAAATTAAAGAAATAATTATAAATAATATTATTATAATAATAAATATAAAAAATAAAGATTACCTTTATATATTTATAAAAAAATAGATTATATAAAATTTAAGTATTTATTTATAAAAAGAATAAAGAATAAAATAAAGATTTTATTACTTTAAAAAGGATTAGACTTAATTAAAACTCCTAAAATAATAATATTAATATTAATAATTAAGGATTAAATACTTTATTAAAAGATTAAAAAGAAAACTAATTATATTATTATAATAATATAATTAATAAATAAATAAATCAAATTTCTTATTATATTACTTAAATAAAATCAGTTAGAAAATATTATTTTAAAAAAGAAAGTTTATATATTATATAATAAACTTATAAATAATTAATATAAGATTATTAATATAATTATTAAAATCAAGATAATAATTAATAATATAAATAATTAAATAAAATTAAAATTATAGAATTAGATTATAAAAATAAAAACTAAAATATAAGGATTAACAAATAATTAAACTATAATAATATAATATCTGATTAAAGCTAATAATATATTAATTTAAATAATAATTTAATTAATTAATTAAGGGATTAATTATTCTTTTTTAAGAAAGGATAATTATTATAATTATATAATTAATTTATAATAATCTGATTATTAGATTAAATAATTAAATAATTAGATTATTTTTATAGATTATTTAATTAAGATACTAAAGATTTAGATTTATAGATTAGATAATAATAGGATTATCCTTTTTATATATAACACTTTTATAAAATAAATTAATAATTTAAATAATTAATTATATTTAATATAATTAAAAAAGCTATAAATTTATAATTCTATAATTTTAAATTAATAATCTATAAATCTAAAAATAGATTTTTTTATAAAATATAAATCTAATATTTAACTTTTATATATATAATATAATTTATAAATTTTATTTAATAAATAAAATAGTTTTAATTAATAAAAAAAGAAAAAAATTAAATATAAAAAATTAAATATAATAAAGAAAAAAGAATAATTTCTTTATAATTTAAAATAATTATATTTTAGGTTTATAATTTATTATAATTTTATAAAGATTAATTAAAATTAATAATTAAAATAATAAAGAAAGAATATAATAATTATTTAAAGAAATATCTATAAAGATATATAAAAATAATTATATTATTAATAAAAAGGGAAAATAAGATTTTATTAAAGATTTTATTTTTTAATATATTTAAAAAATATTAAAATAATTTAAATATTTTTAGAATTTTAAATAGTATTTTTATAAAATTATTAAATATTTTAAATATAAAAAAGAAAGGATTTTAAAAGATAAGCTTTTATTTTCTATTTTAATTTAATTTAATAAATTAAATTATTTAAATACCATAAATCTTATATTAGATTTTATAATAGATATAACTATTATATAATAATAGATTTAATTTAAAATAATAATAGATTAAACTATTAAATTATAATTGATTTAAGTATTAAATTATAATAAATTAAGCTATTATATTAAAAATCTATTTATTTTAGTAATTTATAAAAAAGATTATTTAAATCTTATATTTTAAAATAAAGATTTAATAAATTTAAATTAATAAATTAAATTAAGCTTATTTTAAATATAAAAATAAATTATTATAATTAATAAAATTTATTTATTATTTTTATAATAATTTTAATTATATAATAAGATATTATTTAAGAGTATTATAAATATAATTAATTATAAACCATTTTAAAAATTAAAAAGAATTAATATAATTTAAAAAAGATTATTAATTAAAATAAGCTTTTTAATTTTAATAAATAAAATAAAGATTAATATAATTATTTATTCTTATATATAAATAATAAATATAAAATAAAATATTATTAAAAAATATTTAAGTCTTTATATATATTTAAAATTAGATTTAATTAATAAAATATTATAAGAAAAAGTTTATTAAAATAAATATTTATTAAAGAAATTCCTTTTTTAAAAGTAATTAATAATAAATTAATTTATATTTATAATATTTAAAAAGTATTTTTTAAAGGATTTATTTAAGAGTTTATTTATATTTATTTAGAAATTAATTATAAATTTTAAAAAAATAAAAATCCTATCTTACTTAAAGTATTAATATTATAGGCTTAAGCTTTATCTATATCTTATATAAGCTAAGTTTAATTTAAGCCTGTTTATTATATAAATAATCTTAATATAATAAATAATATAATAAAATAAAGCTTATAATATAGCTATTTTTATATAAAGATAATTAAAGAAAGAGAGTTAAAAAAAGCTTTTTTTTAATAATATTAATATCTTTTTTAATATTTATTTATAAAAGTTATAAGGCTAGCTTATTATATTTAATATTCTTTAAAAGTATTAATAAAATAATATTTAATATTGTTTTATTTAAAAATATTTTATTAATAATTTATCTTAATAAATTAATTAATTATATAAAACCCTTAAATATATTTATAAGGAATTATTATTTTTTATTATATTATAATTAAAAGATATATATATATATATATATATATATTTTTTTTTTATTTACTTAATATAAATCTAATATAAAATCTATTATAACTATTTTTAATTAAAAGGCTTTATAAATAATTTAAATTATATATATTATTATTAATAAAAGTGTATAATATAGATTTAAAACCTTTATAAAATAATATTTATATATATAATTATTAAGCTATTATATATAAAAATAAAAATAAATAAAATCTTAAATAATAAAAGTTTAAAATAAGAATTAAAGGATATTTAAATTATTTAATTAAATACTTTAATAATAATAAGAAATATAATATTTAATAAATAATAATTTTATATTTAAATATAAAAATTAAAAAATAAATAATAAAATATTAAAATAAAGATTTAAAGAATTATATATTTTATATAAAATAAAATATAAAGATTATTTAAACTTTTTATAATTCTTATACTTTAATATATATTTAAAAAATCTAAAAATAGCCTTAAATTTAAAGATAAAAGTATAGAAGAGTTTATATATAAATATTTAAAATATAAAAAAGCCTTTAAAAAACTTTAAACTTTAAATTTTATATTAAATTTTAAAATCTTAATTTATAAAACGAATTAATAAATTTATAAGCTTAATAAAATATAAATTAATTTTATTAATATATATTTAAAAATAAAATAAAATTAATAAATTAAAAGAATAATATTAATAATCTATATAAATAAATTTTAAAATTATAATAAAAATATCTTTTATTTTAAAAAATAATACTTAATAATTAATAATTTTAATATAAAAAGAAAAGAAATATTATAATTTTTATTTAATCTTTTATTATAAATAAAGAAAAAAGAATTTAATTAATTAAATTTATTTATTTAAAGGAATTATAAAAGATCTTTTATTATATTTATAATAATATTTAATTATATATATTTATTAAAAGTTAAGATTATTTTTAATAAACTAGATATAAAGAATTAATATTTTAATATTTTATTAAATTAAAAGGTATATTAAGAAATATTTAATATATAATTAAATTAAAAAAGTAATATTAATAGAAATTAATATCTTATATAAGAAAAAGATATAGAAAATTATTAAATATTTAAAAGCTAAATTATAATTTATATTATTAAAATAAGTTTTTAACTATTAAATAAATCAGAATAAAATTTTATAATATTAAAAAATATAAAGATATATATAAGAATATTTATAAAGAAGTTTATTTATAAATAATACTTATATTATTATATTTATTATATTTATTATATTTATTATATTTATTATATAATCTTTTATATTATTATAATAATTATAATTTAATTTAATTAAAAAATAAAATATATTTATAAATCTTAAATATAAAATATATAATAAGCTTATTATATATAAGCTTTTTAATATATATTAATAAAAAGATATATATATATAATTTAAGAATATTATTTATAAGCCTAAGAATTTATTATTACTTTAATGTAAGGAATTTATTTTAATATTAAAAAAGTTTAATTTAATTGTATATATAACTATTATAATATTAAAAGATATTATTTTTATAATCTTTATATTATTAAAATTCTTAATTACTCTAAATTCTAAATTCTAAATATTATAAAATAATTTATTAATTAATTAATTAATTTATTAATTATTAATTATTTATTATTATAATATTAAATATAAAGAAAATATAAGAATAATCTTTTTATTATTTATAAATAAATAAATATAAAGGAAATTATTATAAAGTTATTTAATAATATTATTTAAACAATTAATTATTAAAATATAATAAAATAAACTATAATTATAATATTTATAATTAAAGCTAAGTCATTTATTTTAAATTAAATAAAGAAAAGCTATAGCTTTTATATATATATTAAAAGTATATATTTAAATAGTTATATTTTATAAAATATTAAATATAATAATTAATAAACTATTAAACTATTTATTAAATATGGCTTTTAAATTATTATATATCTTATTATATTAATATATATAATATATAGATTTCTTAAATATATAAAGAAAAACAATTTAAAATCTTATATCTTTTAATTTATAAAATATTTATAAATAGGTTTATTAAAATATTTATTTTAATAGAAGAAAAACAATATATACACTTATATAATACTTATAGAATTTAAAGAATAATATAAGATTATATATATTCTTAAGCTTAATATATAAAATAAAAATAAATTAAAAAGGCTATAAAATAATAATAATTAAAATTAAATATAAGGGATTAATTTATTATCTTATAATCAATCTAGAAAATAATTAATAAATCTTTAATTATATATTAAGAATTTATTAAAACCTTTTAAAAAAGAAAAGAGAAAGGTTTATATTTTATAATATCTTTTATTATTTAAATATACTTTATATAATTATATAGATTAGCTTTTTAAAGCTATAATTAATATAATTATTCTTTAATTATATTTTATAAAAAAAATATTTAATATATTTTTAAATTAATTATTAATATATAATTTAATTTTAAATATAGCTTAATTTAATATATATAATATTATATAAAATAATCTTAAAATAAAGAAAAGAAATATTTAAAAATAATTTATATTTATATAAGTATATTTAATTATAAAAACTATATTATAAAGAATTTCTTAATTATTTTTAATTTAAATAAAATTTATAATTATCTTTTTAAGCTTAATAAAAATAATATATATATTTATATATCTCTTTTTTTTTCTTTTTTTTCTTTATAAAATCTTCTTTTATTATAATAATAGCTATTAAATATAATATTAAATATAATTTAAAGATTAACTATAAAATAACTAATATAATATTTAATAAGCTTATTTAAAAATAAATAAATAAGATTTATCTTTTTATTATTATCTTTTTTAATATAAACCAGTTATTTTATAAAAGATTAAATAGCTTTAATAATAATAATAATAATAATAATAATAATAATAATAATAATAATAATAATAATAATAATAATAATAATAATAATAATAATAATAATAATAATAATAATAATAATAATAATAATAATAATAATAATAATAATAATAATAATAATAATAATAATAATAATAATAATAATAATAATAATAATAATAATAATAATAATAATAATAATAATAATAATAATAATAATAATAATAATAATAATAATAATAATAATAATAATAATAATAATAATAATAATAATAATAATAATAATAATAATAATAATAATAATAATAATAATAATAATAATAATAATAACAATAATAATAATAATAATTATTATTATTATTATTAATTCTTTTTAATCGGTCAGAGATTTGTATCTTAGAATTTTAAGATGTTAAGATTTTATAGATAACTGCGAGGCCTGCGGTTGCTTCAGTTTGCTCCACATACAGACCTTAGCCAACGGGCAGTATTGATCTTTTATGCCACGCTCGCTTCAATTTATAACTGAGGCCCAGAGAAACTTCTCTGAGCCTTTCAACCAATTCAAGGCAGTTTTTGTCAAAGATATCCAGCTATGCCTTCCCAGAAGCGCCCCTTAGCAGAAACACACGATGATTCAAAGGAGTTTCCGACACTCCTGGGTCAAATCCGTAATATGTGGCAGTTCGCCAATCTCAGTCAATGGATATATACATTCGGCAAAGCTGCCAAGATTGATGAGTCTATCGATATTGACGTACGTTCATGCTCGGCTTTTTTTTAGAGCCCTTACACTGGCGCTATGGAGACCCTCGGCCTTACTCTGGAATAGAAATTAGAAGCTGAGTGCTTAACGCCAGGTTCCAACATTCTGGCAGACATAGCCTTGGCCCTGCTAAAACTAGTGTCCTCACATCGCGGGCTAACGTACGATATTCCACTGTGTTAGCTATCTGCGATTTTGTATGGTTAAGCTAATATGTGTCATGCAA
The DNA here is from genome assembly GCA_005765155.1 of Zelopaecilomyces penicillatus. NCBI lineage: Eukaryota > Fungi > Ascomycota > Sordariomycetes > Hypocreales > Pseudodiploosporaceae > Zelopaecilomyces > Zelopaecilomyces penicillatus. The sequence goes on from VCCP01000006.1 coordinate 2,652,608, forward strand.
AGACATGATATATTCGACGATCAAGTGCGGAAGCAGTACCATGTCATGGCGGGTGCGCATAATCCTTTCTGCGATGGAGATTCCCTCCTTGGATTTAACGATTTGGACATATTCACAAAGGTAGGTCTAGCTAGCATCACTTGTTAGAACTCTAGTTGACATGCGTTCTCTAGATAATAGTGTTACAACAATTGACACAATGGGCCATGATGTATCCAGACCGTATTCGAGACAAAATGGAGGAGCAAAGAGATATCGACCAAACAACATGGGTAAGTAACAGTGTCATTGAGAATGCGTTATGATCTAACCCAGGATCTAGCGTATAGAACCATACGGCTGGGACAGTCAAGACCGGACCTATTATGTCCTTGATGACAACCGCGTATATAGACTCTCTGAACCAACCGTCTCATTGCATTGCCGAAGAAAACCAAGGACCAGATATCTCCCGCCCGGACGTCGATCAAGCAGCAGACTACAAACATCAATCTCAGGCCAAATCTCGCAAGTTGGCGATTGTGCCACTGGTATCCCAGACGAATACACATCATTATCTGCAGCAGCCGAAGGGCTGGGTGGGATGGTATGGGAGTGTATCGCCGTTACTTTGAATGATGTCCAAAAAGTCCTGAGAAATCTCCACAATATTGGCGATGAGAACGAAGAAATATTAAGGACACAAATACAGATTCACCTTGTTCCAATTCTAGAAAAGCAAGAAGAAGAACGGACCCGCAAAAAGGCTCAGCGAGAACGGGAACTACTTAATTTAGCTAAAATGGCAAATGCTAAGCGCTCAACTCGCATCGCAGTTAAGGTTGAGCAACGGAAACAAGAAGAGAAACAGAAGTTGGAGCAGCGGCGGTTCGCCGCAGAGGAGGGAGAGAAACGACGCACGGAGCAGGTTCGCCTTCAAAAAGAAGGGGATCGCGATGTCAAGATAGCCTCCAGAAAAGAGCGTTTGGCAGATAGAGCGGCCCGCCTTCGCCGTCATGAAGAGTTGGAACAGTTATCAACCGACGGCCGACAGCTTTCAACTGCTACCTTACGAATGTCTGAACGTAGCCCGCATGCAGAAATCAAAACAAACATACAAGCTCTCAGAAATTACGATCAAGATGGAGCAGGTTGGGTTTTTGACTGTGCATGTGGCATGTATGGGCAAGTTGACGATGGCACCCATAGTGTCGCGTGCGAAAAGTGTAACGTCTGGCAACACAGCAAATGTTTAGGTATTGGCCAAGCAGTAGCAGACTGCTCTGACTTTCGTTTTATATGTCAATCTTGTCTCGGTCAAAATACTGATCTTCAGCTGTCTGAAAAATGCACGACGATGCTGAAGTCTAAGCATGCAGCCGACTTGGCCGCGCCTTATGAGCAAACTTACCAGAAGACTGAGGCCTGTGAAAGTACAATGCCTAGCAGGTTCCTTTCTTCAGTTGAAGACTCAACACCTTATATATCGCCTCAACTGACGAATATGCAACCAGCATTGGCGACAATCTTAGCAAAGGCGCCAATCATACATACGGATACTATGCAACAACAAAACGATATTCCCACAGAGAAGGATAAATCAAACAGTGTCTTGAATTACAATACAAAGAAAATATCGGAAACATTAATAGGTGTGGGTGTGCAGAACTGAGCAGGCATTGCGGTGAACACTCATCACCGTGCATATGGCCATTGCATGCCGTCTTTTTTGCATTGAAGGGATACTATATGATATCGCGGGTCTCTAGTGCCTTGAGTTCATATCTAGCCAGTCGCTGAGATTTTTCGGGGGCTGTGACCATATTGCTAAAACGCTTTACATAACAGTAAGCAATGAATGATTTAGCAGCGTACGCTATAGGACTGGTTGAGTATTTTGCTCGGTATAGCTTGATCCTCAAAATTTTGTAATCGACTTGATATTGATACAACAGAGAAGAGGTGTATATATAATGATCAGACCAGACCCACTAAGCTTGTCACGTTGGAAATACTAGAAGAGGAGGTTAAATCGTTAAGTTACGTTACATTTGACAATGTAACTCATTGATGTGGTGTTGACAAAAGACTTATAGTAAACTTAAATAGACATTTGAGACCCTTCCATTTCTAGACTAGAATTTGGGCGATGGATATTCAAAATTGCATGCACACTATTGTAGACCACCTTTGGCGGTTGCTTTGCATGAGGGTTGCTAGACAATTTCAAGGTATATTGAGTTTCTTGACATCTTTCCAAACCAACATCCTCATTTCAGTGTCAGTGGCATGACAAACATTATTAGATGAAGAAGCATCGCACCCTTGGCGCGTCTTGGACGCTATCACGCACACCTTTTGTGTACAGCCTAAAATTAGATGTCTCTACTTTGCAAACCTCTAGAATAGCTAATGGCTACAAATTAGCCTAGGTCTAGAGGCCTGCAGAGGTATTAATAGTCATACCTATTCTCTACAACAATTCACGGACGACTCTAGTGATAGCACTTCCTCTAAAAGCTCTGCCCTCGTGTCAAAGAGATTTAGATACGAAAATTTTGCTGTGTCCAACTTCTTGGACTTGGAACACTTAGTCTCTCTGTCATCTATTTTTGCCCAAACCAAATGCATCTACCTGGACTGGGAGACCACGCTCTCTCAGAAGGTTCAAAAGTCAGTGTTACTGAAAAGTATCGCCTCACAATTCTTAGTTCAAAGGGGACTCGGGCGGTGAACAAAGCAGAATGAACTTGTTGGGCAGTCAATCGAGCGTCTGCCAACGCTATTGACACTACATTCCAAGGATTTAGGCAAGAACCTAGGTACTTTGCACGCATTACAGTGGTTAGGTGAGGTACCCTGAACCGTGTTTTAACGTGATTGTTCATGACGAGCCACCTAACGGCACTTGCACATTGCTCTGGTAGATGCACATGGAACAATCCGCGGAGCGGTCCATGTCACCGGGCGACATTGTGCTCCGTGTCTTCTTTATAACCGCATGCAGTAAAGTCCTACTCCATACTGCTCTAGGTGTTCGCCGTGTTGGATTCAGCGATGAAACAGGCTGCCAAACACAAGACATGATGGACATGCATATAATCTCGTCAATGAAACCCATTGCGAAAACAAAGACTATGCACTTGCCAAAAATAAGGCTCGTGGTACACATAAAACTACTTTGCAATCCTCAGTGTAAGTCATGACTTTCAAGTGCACAAGAGGCTCCGTTCTGACAGACGAAACATTTTCTACTGGATTCAGTAATGCCCTACAAATCATCGCTTACTCCAGCCTCAAATATATGAACCAACGTCCTATAATAATCTGGTTTATCGACAAGCCCCACAACTAACGCTCAGTTTGTGCGCTTGATTGTACATCTGTTGATTGAGTGAAGGAACAAGCTCGGTATGGGTGACGCAGCCTTATCACCTCCGACTGGTACCCCTGTTGAGGTTGTTCGTTGGGACCAAATTCTAGACACCTCATATCATGAGGCATCTACAGTTCATGGGAGGAGCCCCGAGCAATTTGGGGCATTGCAGCCGAAATTCAACGCTTATATTCGGCCAGAAGCTTTCAATGACTTCCAATTCGTGGACTCTTCATCCCTTAACCTGAATTGTTCATTTGTAGGTTGTCAACCATTGTCACCGCTTACTTGCTTGGGAAACTAACAAGGACCACTCAGGTCACCAATATGCCGATCAACGAACTTAGCAACGTATTTCAAGACTCAACGGTGAGAGATACGGGCATACACGTATGTCGTCAATCAAATTGCACGATCTATAGAGACTAATAGTGGCAGGGTTTTGCAATGTTTGCCTCCGAAACTTCTGTTTATCCTTTGCCTGGAGTCGCGGGAGGGGTTTCATGTAGACCACCAGGACAAGGTAATCCGAAGACTCCACTACACTCCAAATCACGAGCAGCTAGGGAACGTCGGGCTGAGAAAAGGGGCAAGAATGCAAAACGGCGAGATGTATCCATATCCATTGGGAAACCTCTCTCTCAAATCGCTATTGAAGTTCCACAGATTGCCGTTGCTGATGCCGGAGTATTTGCAACTCGATCTATCGAGACACGGCGCGAAGAGGCAGCCAGAGCAGGAAAGATCAAGAGACCTCTTAACGCATTCATGCTATATCGCAGATCATATCAGAACGTTGCAAAGACGCGATGCACACGCAATAATCACCAACAGGTGTCAACAATTTGCGGGGACTCTTGGTCATCTTGGGAAGCACCACATATATTGGATGAATTCAATCGCCTAGCAGGAATTGAGAAGAAAATGCACGAACAGGCATTTCCTGATTACAAGTACGATCCAATCTTGGTAAAAAAGTCGGGGGAGGATTTGGAAGTGACATCTATCCGTACGTCGGACGTGAGCGACCATGACTACAACAGCCGACAAAAGCCTACAAAACGTCTGTCTCGCAAGCGTGAGCAAGCAAGAACTCCTCAACTGGGTCAGACAGCAACACTACGAGGGAGTGACTTTCCCGGACCAATTGGTATGACCTCGATGCAAGAAGTATTACCAAGCCATGGCCCTTACTGGAATTCACCCGCCCTACTCCCTGTAACTGCACGGCAAGACATGACCCACCTGAATTACGCTGCTCACACTTCATACTACGAGCACGAAAGTGGGCCTGCATGGCCTCATATGGTCAGTAGAACCCCATCACCAGTGGTAAAGTATGAATTGCTTGAAAGTAATGCCAACTTTCCAGAACCATGTGTGGATCCGTCTCTTCTCCCAGAGACTTGTTCTGTGGCCTATGACACATATCCTGAGAGCTTATCAATGCAGCATGGAGAGACGGCATATCAACCTGACGACCTCAGAGGAGATCCCAACTTGATACCTGACCTGGATGGCCAAGGGGCCTGTGATGCTTACCTTAGGGGAAGCCATGATGACTGGGAGGTCGCGCAATTGGACGAGGCTGCTCAATTCAAAGATTGGATTACACAAACAGAAGGTGCTAGCTTTTAAGGATACCATGTATATTCGGGCAAAGCGATATTTTGTGAATCAAACATCGTTAATGCTTAGACAGTCGAATCACGGAAAGGAGTAAACTCAGTGTTAGCGTTTTTAATCAATCAATGTTCGTGACTTTCTGAATTTTTAACACATTTCCTAGTTCAGTTTGCAACAAATGCCCGTCAGTCAAGATATAAGTGGCGGGTGGTTTGGGGACAGGTGGGAGACAAGGTACTCTACTCATACCGCGACCCACTGTTTTTTATCTCGCTTTTGCTTGTACTATAAAAGGTATATTAAGCTATATATATAGCTAGGCTTCTTAAGATATAAGTTCGCGTTTAGCTATGTTTAGCTATACTATGCTTATATAAGCAGATATATTTTAAGGCTATTTTTATATATCTAACTCTTTAATCTTGTTTTTATTTATATAAATTAAACTTTTTTTTTTTTATAATTATAATAAATCTTTATATATTAATATATTATATTATATAATTATTATATTTAAATTTAAATTTTAAATAAATAATTTAATATTATATTTTTAATTATTTTCAAATATTAAAGATATTAAAAAATATAAAAATTAAATTCTTTTATATTATATTAATTTAATATAAATAAATATATATTAATAATATTATAATATTTTATTTTTATAATTATATAAATTATATATAAAAGGATTATTTAATATTATTAAAAGATAATATTAAAAGTAATATATAAGATTATATAATTAATTTAAATATATTTGATTTTTTATTTTTTATTAATTATTTATATATTTTAATATAATATATTAAATTAAATATTAAAATTTATTATTTAATGTAATTATATAATATAATAATAATATAAAAAGAATATTATATTTTATTTTCTTTAATATTAATTATTATTAGTATTTATATAATATTTTATATATATTTTATTAAATTAATATTATTTTTATTTTTATTATTTTTATTATTTAAAAAGCTTATATTAAATTAATTAAAAAAATATTTTTTATTAAATATTTAATTTTTATTATAATTTTTTTAATTTTTTAATAATATTTTTAAAATAAAGTAAAGTATTAATATATATTTTATATTATTTAAAGGATTATTATTATTTTTATTTTAAAAGCTTATTTATAGTTTTATTTTTATATAAAAAAGATATATTTAATTTATATATATTATTTAATAAAGATTATTATAAATTAATAGATTTAATATAAAGTCTTATAAAATATAATTATAGCTTTTATTAAATATAATTAAAAATAATCTATATAAGAAAAGGCCTTTATCTAGCTATAAAAAATCTTTTATATTATTATTTTATAATATTAAATATTAAGATAAGAGAATAAAAATAAATAATATAATATAAATACCTTATTTTTATATAAGGCTATATAATTTAATTATTTATAATTATAAAACTAGATTAATTTATTTAGAAAATATATCTTTATTAATTCTATTAAAGTATTATACTTTAATTAATAAATAAAATAAATTAATAATCTAATTAAACTAATTTCTTTAATTTCTTTAATTATATAATTAAAATAATATTATTATATTATATTATAAATCTTATCTCTTTTATATATTATCTTTAAAATAATATTTATATAGTATTTAAAGCTAATTTAAATCTAATTTTAAATAATTCTATAAATAATTATCTTATAAAAAGACTATCTTAGCCTTTATTTATATAAGAGTTTAATAAATAAGATAAATTAATATTATAAAAAGTTTATAATTATATAAATATTAAAGAATAGCTTAATTAAGCCTAAGAATTATATATAAAATATTATATTATAAAGAAAGAGTTTAAATTAAGCTAATAGATCTTATTATTAAAAAAAAATCTTAAATTAAGAAAACCTAATAAAAAACTAATTATAAAATATCTAAAACCTTTTATAATAATTAAGGTTATTAATAAATATAAGCTAATATATAAATTAAAGCTATCTTATATAACATATTTTTATAATATATTTTTTATTTTAATATTAAAAGGATATAATAATAAAATATTAATAAATTTATAGAATAATATTATAATTAAAAATAAAACTATTTATAAGATTAAATAATTAATAATTTATAAAGATAATAAAAAATAAAAAGATTATTTAAAATCTAAGAATTTTTAAATTAAAAGATTATAATTTTTAAGCTTAATTATATAAAAGAATTATAATAAGATACTTTAAAAGAAATTAATAATAAATAAATAATATAATTATAATAAATAAAAGGGAAATTAATTTATTTATTATTTTTAAAAAAGAATTAAAAGGCTTTAAAATTATAAATAAATCTTAAAATAAAAAAATTTAATCTAGCCTAATAAATAATTAATAAATATATAATAAATACTCTATTCTTTTTAAAGGCTTTTATCTTTTTCTTCTTTTTATTATTATTATTCTTCTTTAAATCCTTTAATTAAAAGAGTAGATATTAAGATTTAATTATCTTATTAAGATTATATTTAATCTCCTTATATTTTATATTTTATATAAAGTTAATAATAAATTAATATATTAATTATAATAAATGTTTATAGAAAGATATTATAATAGGATTATAAAGTATAAGATATATATACTTAGAATAGTATATAACCCCTGGGTATATAATACTTCTTGGCTTGCTTTCGCTACTATAATATAGATGAAGCAAGTAATAGTCTTTTATAATAATAATACCTGAATATAATTATCCTTATCCTGCCTGATTACTATGTATTAAACCTGCTGTTATAGATATAATTATTAGATTTTAATAATAGCTTATATACTTTAATTAATATTAATAAATATCTTTAATAAATAAATAATTATATTATATATTATTATAATAGCTTTATTTATAATAATAGCTATAATAATAGCTTAATAATAAATTAATAAAAAGATTATATTAAATTTAAATAAAATATATATATGAATAATAGATTTATTTATATTAATATAAGATGAATATAAAAGTATTTAATAAGCCTTTAATAATATAATATTAAATTTCTTTTAGATTATAAATTAATAATAAATTTATTAATAATAGATTAAGAATTTATAATAAAACTAATATTCTTTAATATTTTATATATCTTTATTAACTTTTTAAAGGCTTTATAATTATTATTTTAAAGCTATAATAATAAATTAATAATAAAATAATTAAAATTAAATTATAATACCTATATAAATATAATCCTTATTATTAAATATATAATAGAAATATTTAATAAAAATAACTATAATAAATAATTAATTATAAGAATATTATAATATTATAAAGAAATCTATAATTAACCTTAAGTTTATAAATAAAAAAGGGGATATTATCTTTTTTCTTAGTTTTTTTATTAATATATTAATTAATTAATATTTAAAGATAATATATATAAGAAGTATTATTAAAATTAATTATAAACTAATTATTAAAAAAAGGAATTATTTATATTAAAATTATATTATAAAAAAAAAGAGATAATAATTTTATTATATTAAATTAGCCTTAATTAGATTATTATAAAATTATAATAATAATAAAAAAAAATTAAAAGTATATTTATATAATTTAAATAGATTTAAAAAAAGAAAAAATAGATTAAAATTTTATAATATAAATTAAAGTTATATATATTAAAAAATAAAAGCTAAAATAAATAATTATCTTATTTATTTTATAATTATTATAAAAATCAGGCTATAAAAAGTATTATTAAATATTATAAAAAAGAATATAAAAAGGTTTTAAGGATAGCTTAAATAAATACTTTATTTATTTATATTAATTTTAAGTTATATAGAAAATATTAGATATAAAGGAATTCTTTATTAATAAATTATAAATTATTTATTTATTAGTTATAAAGATAAGCTATAAATTAAGAATATAAATTTTTAAGGGATTTCTTTATATAAAAAAAGAGATTTAAAATATAAGATATCTTTAAGAGTTAAGGATAATCCTTAAAGAGAGGGTAGTTTATTATATATTATAATATATTAAGCTATATTAGGGTTAATTAATAAGGCTAGAAATATAATTCCTTAAACCTTAAATAAATAGACTTTAATATAAAAGATTTAAGATATATAATAAAAAGATAAAAATAAAAACTATTATTAATTATAATCTAGCTATAAGTCTTTTAATTATTAATAGCCTTATATATCTTATTTACTTTTTAGTTATTTAAATTTTAATAATATTAAACCTAGATCTAAAATATATATAAATATTATTCTAAATTAATATAATAATATAAATTATTTTATTTTATTATTTTATAAATATAAAAAAAAAGAATACTAGATTAAGAAATTAAGATTTTATTTAAAATAATAAAAATAAATCCTGAAATAATAAAAAGATATTATTAAATATAAAAAATATAATAAAGAGTTAAATAATATATAAAAAGGATAGAAAAATTTCTTATATATATATTTTTTATTTTTTATATAGTTTTATTTATTAAATAGCTTATATTAATAAGAATATCTTTTAATTTATTTTAAAAGAGGTTTATTATCCAAATCTAATATATTTAATAGTATAAAAGCCTAAACTTATAAATAATAAAATTATTATTAAAAATACTATTTAAAAAAAAGGTTATATTTATATATATATATTAACTATAACTATTATTTAGAATTTATTATCTTTTCTTTTTATAAAGTTATTTCTTTTTAAAAATAGGATTATATTTAATTTATTAATATAGTTTTAATAAGCTTAAGTTTAATATAAAATAGCTTTAATATAGCTATAAGCTTTTTAAGTAATATTAGTTTTATATAAATATAAAATATGTTTAATTAATATACTTTTTTAATAATCTTTTCTTTATATTTTAAAAAGCTATTTAAGGTATTAATAGAAATCTTTTTTATATTAATTTAAATACTTTTTAATATACCTTATTACTTTTAATAAAATATATCTTTATTTATTTTTTCTATTTTTAATAAATATTCTATTTATTTACTTATTTATAGTTTATAAATTATTTAAACTTTATTTATATAGGATAATATAAGGTATAAAATTTGAAATAAAATAATAATAAACCTAAAATAAGGTTTTTATTAATTAAAAAGAATTATAAATAATATATAAATATAGTATTATTAATAATATATAGTTTTCTATTAATAAAAGGTTTAAATAAGATTTAAATAGTAAAATAAATATTAATAGATTTTATTTTAATTAGGAAATCTGATTAGTTATTTAGCCTAGTATAGTTTTTTCAAACCTTGGTTATAGTGTTACTATCATTATTAGGCGTTTATGATATATAAGGGTATAATTATCTCTTATCTAGCTATAGCTAAGCAATATATCCCTATCCAGTGTCCTATGTGATCTCCCTAACAGATAGCCTCTTATTTAACAGTCTAAGAGTACCCCACTCAAAGATGATCATGAATGGATTGTAGCCCCTCGCTAGAAGAGATGATGGTGGGGGCACCTTCTATACTCTTGCAAACATACCTCTACATGCGGCGCAATGGATCACGTATTCGAGCCATTAAAGAATGATTTGTTACTCCGGTCAGCGTGGGGTGAGTTTTTTATCTCCCATTTTCCTTGACATGCGCAAATACTGTAATATTTATGCTGAGACACTATGCTGTGAACAGGCCAGGTCGTCGAGCGCCCGCCCATGTGGGTGATGCGTCAAGGTAACCCCTCTCTTGGGCGCCCTGTCCATGGCTATGTGCTTGCACCAGCTAAGCAGTTACAGCTGGCCGGTATCTCCCTGAGTACCATGAGGCGAAGGGATCTCGAGACTTTTTTGCGTGCTGCCGTGATCCGGAGGTAGCGTCTACATTGACCCTGCAGCCCGTGGAGCGTTTTGCTGAATTGCTTGATGCCGCCATCATCTTTTCGGACATTCTCGTCATTCCGCAGGCTATGGGCATGGTTGTTGAAATGGTCGATAAAAAAGGCCCTCATTTTCCAAACCCTCTGTTGTCGCCCTCCGATGAGCAGTATAGCAAAATATTGGCGAGCGATGTGAAAGTCGCTGATGAACTTGACTATGTCTACAAAGCAATCACGCTTACAAGGCAGAAGCTAGCCGGCAGAGTACCTCTGATTGGGTTTTGCGGCGCTCCATGGACACTCTTTTGTTACATGGTTGAGGGGGGGGGCACTAAATTGTTTGCCCAAACCAAGACCTGGATGTACCGCTACCCAGAAGCAAGTAAGAAGCTTTTACTAAAGATTGCCAACATTTGCATAGATCACTTGGCGCTGCAAGTCAAGGCCGGGGCACAGGTATGTTCAAGAAGCATTCTGTCATGGCAGTCTTTTCCGTATGGCTATGGACAATAGTTGGCTGACTAGTTTTTGTGTAAGGTTGTGATGGTGTTTGATTCGTGGGCTGGCGAACTTTCTCCCACCTCATTCCGCAAATTTTCCGAACCTTATCTCGCACTCATTGCACAGAAGCTCCCCGAAAAGTTGCAAAGCCTTGGCCTTGACAAGGTACCAATGATTGTGTTCCCCAAGGGAGCATGGTACGCCCTTGATTCTATATGCGATCTGGGATACAATGTGGTCGGTCTAGACTGGCTCCAGGAGTCTGGTGCTGCTGTCAAGATTCGAGGCGCGCGAGAAATTGTTTTCCAAGGCAACGCAGATCCGGGAATACTTTATGGTAACAAAGCCGGGATAACTGAGGCCGTGGAAGAGATGGTGGCTGGTTTTTGGGTTGGAAATAAAGGCTGGATAGCAAATCTTGGCCACGGTCAGTTTCGCTGGTGTTAGGGTAGAGGGCGTGCAAAGCTAACGAGATCTAGGTATCACTCCTGGTGTTGATCCGGAGAACCTCAAATTCTTCTTTGAGGAGATTCACCGGCTGACCAAATCCTAAAATCAATTTCCTCAGATGGACATTCCTGATAACAGAACGTGGGCTGGCTGATCGATGCTGAACGTGATCAGCCAAAGTCTAACAACTAAGACATGGATATTTATGGAACAACTTCAAATGTCAGCGCGTGTTTCTCATCCATCCGCTCTTCTATCACGTGCGATATTGACAACCTAGCTTTACAAACTAAAATAAAAGCCTCAATAACTCGCAGGCCTTGAGGCTCCATCACCCTCTGTTGCGCGCCATTTAAATTCAAACCAAATAGTGTAAAACAGGCTCATCTTATACCCCTTCCCCAAAGAACCAAGTGCCATTCCTTGAAGAAGTGCTGCCTCCCTAATTAAATTCCTCGGCCTTTTCATCAATAGCGCTATTCTGTTGTAACATCGGCTCTAAATCGTCGTGATCCTTGAACGCGTTGCCAGCTCCGCCTCGGCCTGCATACTGCGCCCCGGTGCTTGGTCGTTTGAGAACACTGTGAGATACCATCGTCAGTATGTTTAATCTCTGAAAGCATGTATGATATATTCCGGCGCCCTTAGAAAGAAAATCTAGGAAATTCTATGAACATACGCCGCGACGTCCTGGCGCAAACGAGTCTCAAGAGGATCCTCATTTTTGGCCATATTTCCTGTACCTCCACGTCCCGTTGTAATGATAGCTGTCTTCAGCACGGGCGTTTGCAGGTCTGATGGTTTCAACTTTGGTAATTTAGAAGTATTAGAGATATTTCCAGCGCCACCGCGACCATGGGATGAGAATTGCGAAGACATTCGTATGGTGGAGGCGTGAAGGCGCAGGGTTGTTTCAACACGATGTACTGCAGCACCTGAAATGCCGCCAACAGGCGCTATGGAGTACTTTGAACAATGTCTTAGTAGTCTTTGGTCGACGAGGTGACTATGTCTGGTGTGCCAGTGTTCGAAACAAATCCGACGCAGGTGAAGGTTAGTTGCAACGAAACCGAAACACAGGGTGGGAGCATTGATAACTAATGGCCAAGATTGGGGTGGCGTTTCTCACCCCACTTCTCAAAAGACGGTTTGCTTGCTGATGACACGGAGCGGCATCACGAGACAACGGCTACTGTCCTCTGATGACTACAAGTACTTCCGTTCTGTTCCGATGGTGCTTATGACTTGGATATTATGGTTTTGGATTTCGATCAGAAACTAAGGCCTTGCTTATTTATATATCATGCCAACTTGTTGAATATATGGCTTCTAGCCGTAGTTTGTTGTGTACTCTATAATTTTGAAACTACATTCTTACAAAGTTCCTTAGCTACTGTTAACCAAAGCTGAGCAAGGCAAATCACGCAATCCTGTTAGAGGTACTTGAAATTCTCATGTTCATCGTGTGTTGTGAATATCAAGAACTAAGATATCCTGGGCTCCTACCTGAGCTAAGTCATCCATGACTAGCGCAATCCTCTTTTTTTCTACCATGGAACTGACTGCCACCCAGCCATCCCCATCTAGGCTTGTGATCGTTGGCGCACGCTTGCCTGGGGTAACCTTAGTTGCCGCAGCCAGTCGAGATCGCTCAACGTTGTACTGGCAAAGGACATAGCGCTGAGCAGTGATAACGCCGCGAATACGGGATGCAATCAACTCTACCATGTTGGTGTTGGAAGGCGAACGAGATTTGATAAGAACTGCACTCGACTCAACAACGGTATCGATAGCCTTCAAACCTGCTGCTCTCATAGTCTCGCCCGACTCTAGAATTACTGTCAGCAACGAGAAATGTGAACACTACTAGAGGCTCAAATCAGTGTGGTAGGACTCACCAACAAGGTCGACGATTCCATCAGCCACCCCTAAAGCACAAGCTGCCTCAACGCTGCCACTAAGCTCAACGATTTTGGTTTGAAGCTTTGTAGAGGAAGTGGGCTTGATTGACGTGCCATATTCGGCCTCTAGCTGTGCAAAGTATTCGACCGTCAAATGAACAAAGCTAGTGCCGATGGTACGACCAATGAGGTCTTTGGGGTTGGTATACCTTCCTTTCTCCGGAACCTGAACCTGCAATCGACAACTGCCAAATTCTAGTTCCATAACCATCTCACTCCCAGAGGATCCATGATGAGTATTATTATCGGTTGCCGCATAACGAACAGCCGCGTCATACTCTTGAATTTGATCCCAACCAGTTATGCCAAGGTCAACTCGACCTTGACCAACGAAAGTTGGGATATCGGCAGCAGGGAGAAATATAAGAGCAATTGGGAGGTTTTTAACGAGAGCGATGTCAAGCCTGTTTTCTCTCCTGAATTGGATATCTGCACCTTCAAGAAGATTGAGCGCAGCCTGGTTCAGGCGGCCCTCTAGATAAATGCTGTGCGTCAGTATAGGCCAGGCTGAGTAAATTGTACTATCGGTTAGGATCAGTGTTGCTCACTTTTTGGGACAGCAAAAAGCAGGCGGCCTTCGAGACTACGTAAAACCATATTAACATTAGCCTAATAGCATAGCATGGATTCAGCATGGATTCAGACTAACCTGTTGACGAGGTCCATGTTTGTACCACCGTGGGAACAATGGCAACGATTTCAAGTTCGCGTTACCTCAATACCTGCCGAATCCCTTTTCAGCAGTGGCCTTACCTATTTGAGTGGATTTGCTGCAATGTGTCAACGGCTGCACCTGGCGTGAAATTACGGATGAGAATTAGGTAGGCTGGGGTATGGTCATTGTATTCTGATTAGGAGTCATACTCGACTGGCTCTCCAAGTTGCGGCTCCGACCGCGGGGCAGTTTAGCCACCTACTTTTCTCGCCAGTAAAGGGTACATGACCAACCAGAGCTGATGCAGTGCGCCGAACTCGGAGATAAAAAAGTACATAAAAGAGATATATATTATATTCAATAAGCTATTATATATTTACCATAAAAATGGAATTTTCTATGATAAAATTGATTAATTAACTTATAATATTAAATTGTGTTTATTATTATTAAGGTTAATATTAACAACTCAACTTGAAATTATAATATAAATATAACTATATACACATGCTTTGCTTATATATATATATTGTATAGCATATACCCCCCTGGGTAGGAATTAAAATACGACTTAGGGAGGTGCAGGTATAAGACCCCTTTTTCCTGCTCAGGCTCAGTTCAGGTCCTCATACCGACTCGAACTGTTGCCTGGCTTGTGAAGCGTTGTGCTCCGTCGAATATTCTCCATCCACAATGAGTCGTCAAGCATGTTCTGAGTTGGCGGCATGTGGACGGAACTCCTGTGAGATGTCATTTCGCCTCCAGGTGCTTCTTGGCCCTCTGTTTCACAAAGCTCAAAGCTGAAAGTCGCTGGAGAATTAGATGTTTGCACCAACGAGGATGACGCGCGAGGCTGGTTAAGGGGGTGATGCCGCGCGACGTCGCGGCTAGTCATATCATCGGACCGAGCTGGTTCCTCTGACAGCGTAACCTCATCACAAACCTGCGGTGGTCTAGAGATCGAATTAAGCCGTCTGGTTTCATCCCTGGTCTCATAATCATTGTCATCATCGACTAAAATGCCAGGAAGTCTGAGTTGTGGTATCTCAGACATGCGCGAGGCTTGCTTTCGCCTCATGTGCTCCTTGAACTTTCTTGACCAATAACTGAACATGACGTCATATCAGCTCCGTCTCCTAGCTGTATCTTGGGGTTTTAGCAATACATACAGTGTGTCGAAAAACCCTTGTACTATTCGTCGCCGAATTCCTTCATCAACCCGTTGCAATCTGGCTCGTCGTCTTAAAAATTCCTCCAATCTAGACCCTTGTTAGCGAACGAATGCCTTGTACCACTAGGAAACCTACTTTAAGCTCTTGCTGTCGTTAATGATGTTGTAATGTGCTAGGATCATCAAAACATCTGTGAATGCAATTCCTTTGTCAGGATCAGCGCTGACGAGAACTTCTTCGTAGAAGATATTGTAACGACGACGCCTTTGACGGATTTTTTTTACATCAAGACGCGCTAGTCTTTGATTGAGCTTGCTAATATCAACCTCATTATTGAATATGCTTGCTGATGCAATAGACATGTGACGTGAGGTCTGGGAGTCACTCCGAACGTCCTCGAGTATTTGTCTGACGGAGTCCTCTGCTTCGTAAATACGCATCTGAAAAACGCCAGAGAGCTCCCCTAGAAGCCGGGGAAAAGCTTCTTTTGAGATATGACCCGTACCAGCGGGGTCCACGCTCCGCCAAGCTTCTTTGAATCTTCGAATCTCGTCCCGATCGACAACTGCCATGCCACTTGAGCGTTGATAGACATAACTGAAGCTTTCATAAATCAGAGACACGAAAAGGTTCACAAAGATATACATGCTAACAATGTTCCAGGCAACGAATAGAAACCTAGCCCAAGGCTTGCTTCCGCAGTCGCTGTTAAAGAAGTTGCGCGGTTTGATACAAAGCGGAGGTTCGATGGCAGCGTAATCTTCCATAATCTGGTTCCATCCCTCTCCGAGACTCATCCGGAAAAGCAGAATCAGTGCCCTCGGAACTGTCCGGAAATTAAGGTCGCTACCTTCATTTTCTCCGAATCTGGTCAAACTGAAAGCCTGTGTCATGGCAATCGCAAAGCCAAGAAAAAGAACAAGCCACGTTGCTAGCAAATTAAGAATCAATGTGAGGCTTGCAGCAGCTGTCTTGAACAGCTGATCCAAGGCATCGTTTCGAGGGATTACAAGGAGTACAATTGCAACAAGGAAAAATTTGTGCAATTGCACGTAGGTATCTGCACGTGTGTCGGCAATCAAAACCGCCAGAGTGGCAATAAACGCCCCTGACACGATCGTGAGTGAATAGAGATCCCAAGAACTTCGTCGAAAACGAGCCCACCCAAGACCGATAAGGCGAATCGCAATGTTGGTTATGTAGAGAAGAATGAATGTTAGGAAGACATATTCGCGAGTTGTTGTCCACCAAGTAGGCTCGTCATTGAATTCCACCACAAGTAGGAGCAAATGCAGCACAAGCACAACCGTGATGCACTGGTACCACTTACCTCGCTTCTCAATAGCCCTCTTGTGACACCATTTTCTCCATGTTTTTTCTTTGTCGCTGTAAGAACTCTTGGATGGTGAAATGTGACGAAGGAGCTTACGCAACTCGAGCCATGATCGCTGCTCTGCCGTAAGAAACGCCACTCCAGTTTGCTCAGTATAGTTGCGCATAAAAACTGAGATAAATAAAGTTAAGACAAAAACAGTAGCCAATAAATTGAAGACAACGAAGAAAAGGGCATTGCCTTGAGCAGCCATATTCCGAGGTTGCAAATCTCGCCCGGTGATGGCTTGGGCGGCGAAAGAGACGTCAGTCCATCCCTCTTGACTGACAATTTGGAAGAGTGTAAAAAGGGAGGATCCAAAGTCATCAAAGCTGAAATAGGGATTAGACGCAACTCTGGGAGACAACATTGGCCACGTGTCTCGATAAGGCGTGCTTTGAAACTCGCCGAAGCATTCGTCAAGAGACAATATATCACCAGAATCGTTACATCCAACCATCAGTCCACTAAACAAATTAAGTCCGTAGATGGCAAATGGTATTAAGAGAGATATAGAGACAAATGCTGCCTAGAAGCTAGATTAGTACACCAAGGACCACCACAAGCTAGTCAAATAAGAGAAGGAGGGGTGGTGAGAGCTGGGCCTTACTCCTAGCAGCTTCCACCAGCCAACAATTATAAGAGAATGAAATGTGTCCCTTGCACTGTCGCTAACGTTGAGGAGGCGAAGAGCCCGGAGGGCTTTGAAGGCGCCTACAGCCCTAGATATGGCACCATCGTTGATAAGAAGGGTCACAACATTGATCCAAAGGGTGATAAGAACAATGATATCGATTATACCCCATGAGCTGCGAAGATACGCATTTGGAGTCCACACAAGTCCGTCCGCGATGATCTTGATGATGCTCTCAACAGTGAAAACCGCGGCAAATGACATATCAGTCCAGACGTACCAATTTGCGACACTGAAGGAATGCCTTTCCCTGTACTCTTTTTGATATAGTGGTGTTGTCACACAAGCAATTGCAACCATCGCAACAACAATAGCATATATGAATGCGGAAAGTGTATACCAAGCCAGCTTGTTCGGCTCCACTCCGTCAAATCGTTCGACTCCTCTAGCGGGACCTACAAGGGACTGACAAACCCGTCGAATGCTGCTCTTTGGTTGAAATATGTACATTGAAGTATTGTAATTTGGATAACGGGCGAGATATTCCCGTTGAGCCTTTCTGCGAGCAGATGTCGCCGAAACTGCTTGCCGCGCCATTTGTCGAGGATCCAAAGTGTCATTAGGGCCATCAAAACGAATGTTCGAATAAAAAGGATTGGGTTCTCTATTGTTGACGTAATGGATCATCCTGCCCCAAATGCTTCTTAAAACTCCTGGTTTGCCATCTTTCAAACCGCTCGTTGCAGTCCGTCGTGGGGCTCCAGTCGGGTTCACATGCGAGTGAAGAGGGTCTGCTGGGTCATCATCGAGAAATTCGCGCACAACAGTATCCTTTAGCAGCATTTCCATCATCGCCGGGCCGTAATCCAGCGGATCCTTACGTCGACGAGATTTGCCCATATTAAATATTGTGGATAGAGCCAAGTTATTTGATGCATGACCAAGTTCCTTTCGCTGAAGGAAAGCCTTTACTTGTTCGAGCCTTTTTTCGTCCTCCGATACATCGAAGTTCTCTTGAATTACCGCAATAAACATGTTAATTAATATGAAGAAGGACAAGATGAACCAGCCAATCAGGAAGATGGCACCAATCCAAGAAGTTTTGAACTGCTTGGTGTAGGATGTAACGGAGTATAAGATATCAGTCCAATTCTCGCTTGACAAGATCTGATACATTCCAAGAAATGAGTTGAATATGGTATTAAACGATATGCGATTGAACTCGCCGCCGTCATCTAGAGGAATTTGTCCTCGAAACAGTTGCGAAGCAAGGATTGCTACAAGAAATGTCATCAAGAAAACAAATAACATCAGATTCCCAATACCTGCAGAGCTGCCAAGAACCATCAATATGAGTTTCCGGGTAACAGGTATGGCTAGAACAAGTCGATAGACCCGCAAAATTTGAAAAACAGTGAGCCAAGCGTATGCTCGAGACATTCGAATCGGAGGGATAAGGATAACTGATGTAACTATCGCCAAACCAAGATCGAAAACATTCCGCCAATTTCGATGAAAGCCACGCCAGTCAGTCGCAAATCGAATTGCCATTTCAATATCAAGTAGAATGGTAGCGATCACTTCAGCAGCGTCTACAAACGTTTCCCGTGAACGCGACATAGAAGCGCTTCGCAATGCTTGGCATAGCAATGCCACTGCTATGACAAGAACCCAAAATGCAAAGCTGTTGTCATAGAGGCGCTGCAAAGATGACGACCGGTGCATGCGGTCCTCAGAGTGCACCTGCATCGGTAGCTCTTGCTCGTCTGTGAAGGCACTAGATTTGCTTTCCTCTCGGATGACTTGGAATGATGATGTGATTACTGCAATCAGAAGATTAGTTAACCACAGCATCATTATCATTATTCCAGCCCCGAAGAACAATGCTGCTTGCGAGTAATCCGAGCCCATTGTGTAATACATAAGATCCGAAAATGTATTTGCACTCATGATAACGAAAACGAGTTCTAGGGAATGAAATATGTTGTCGAAATTGACAGTCCCATTGTGAGGATTACCCTGCTGAAGACAAATTGAACCTCGCGGGCAAAGAAACCCTTTTCCATCGCCAGTTCCATTCTGGAGATTACTTAGCGAGCCAGGAGTGCTAAACTTGACCCAAGGCATAGTTGCCCCTGTGTTGTTGTGCAGGTATCCGCCACAAAATTCCATGTGATTGGTAAAAGATGCTGAGAGATTTCCCGGATCGAGAGGATCAAGCCATACACATTGACGACTCAAGCTAGATTTGAAGCTCTGAATGCCAATGATAGCAAAAAGAAGCCAAAAGAAACTAATTAGAAATGCAACCCTAACAAGAAGCGGGGCAGCTTTCTTCAAGCTTCTCAAGATAATCTGAGACTTGTCAGCTTACTCTGGTAGGTACATGGAGTTGCTTGCTTTATATTTCTCTTACCGCAGTGCCATGAGTGAGTGCCAGTAGTCGTAAAATACGCAGGCAGCTAAGCATTTTGAAGAGATAAAGATGATGCCTGTTCTCCAGGCCAGTAATTCCTAAAATGAAAGCAACCCAGAAAGAGACTACAGCGACGAAATCCAGACGGTTGAAGGAATGGCGTAGAAAGGCGCGCCGTGCCAGCTGAAGCCTCTGTTGTTCTTCGAGGCTCGCAGGCAACGCTTGCTGCCCTTGCATTATGGTCGTAAATGATCGTGAGAAGGCGGACGGCTGTGGCTCGGTATTGCTAGTGCCTTTAACGGACTTATGCCTTTCAGGCTGGAAAATAGTTCGGTACTGCTCTGTTATGGCAGCTCGAACACCCTTTTTGCGATCAATGCTACTATACTCTTCTGCGTTCAATATAAACCCGGAAACGATAATTCGAGCAAAAAGTTCCATAGTAAAGACGATGAAAAGTCCAAGCATAGCCCAGTCAATTGAACGCCTGCCCCACCGTTCAGGGCGGCCATTGCCCTTGCTAAAAACATCAGGACCTGACTCCACAGCAAGTAGGATGGCTTGCAGAACAATGAGCAGAAGAATAAGTGGCTCAGTATAAGGGTTCACCATAATGTCACACATCCATCGTCTAGTTGGGCTTTCAGGAGGGAAAATGCCTAGAGCATAACCTTTCAGAGGGTTTGAACAGGGCTTTGGGGATTTTGTGAGACGCTGAGAATGAGGCTCAGCAACACGATACAGTGGACCTTCCGATTTCTCAGACCGCAATGGAGACACGTATGAAGTATCGGCTTGTATTGAGACAACAGTCTGTCTGGAGGGGTAGACGCCGGAATTCCGAGGAGAATGAGGTCGATCTCGTGACGCTCGTTTATCAACCATCTCACTGTCTCCACTAATATTAACAACTCTTTGCGACATTGCTCGAACAATTGATCCAGCGCGGTGAAAAGCTCCAGATGAAGATTGTGAGCTAGAGATGCGATGTTCATGGGGTGTTAACGAAATCCCAAAGCTGCGATGAAGGGTTAAAGCATGGCCAGAATCTGTACTCCGTCCTAGTACATCGATTTCATGGTTTCTAGTTGAATCATTGTCGGGGTCGGACACAGTTTGGAAGCTATCTCTGTCATCAGAATCATGGTCATCCACTGCAAGTGAGCCAGCAATTAGCTGAGCACGTGCTGTAAGCGGAATCCTATCTGATTCTGTGAAATACGGGTTTGTTGCTTCCATGTATGCTGAGTCTGTATTAAACTGGTCTTCTGAGTTTGTGGGAAGTCGAGGCGAATCTGCCAGCGGATAGTTGATACCAGGCGGCAAAGCCGCTTGCAAAGCTGTGAGGTCTATAGGTGATTCGGGAGAGATTCCATTGTCTGATGGAGTGTATGAGTACCAGTAGCTCGACGCATCCCGCAAGATTGTATCAGTCTCAGCTACATCAGGAGTACAATTACTCTCAGCAGCAAGTTGCTCGTTTCCAATGCAATTAATATCCAAGAGACGTTGCAAGTGAATCGACCGTCGGCGCCCTGGTAGGGGCATATCAGGGGGGTCGGACGACATATTCGAGAACACAGAGAAGGCAAACGAAGCAAGGGAGTAATGGGCAATAGACAAAGGGCAAAAAGTATCACCACTAAGGAAACCACATGCTACAACCCTCCATCATCGTGGCTGGCGTATAATAGTGGTGACAGGTTCAAACGGTGTTTCAAGCACGTTTCAGCTGTGCAACTGCGATAGACTAAAGTGGGCTATATAAAATATTACAAAATAAAACAGATCCGTATATTAAGATTTAAATAGTTTATTAGAATCTATAAGGATAATAAATATATATTATAGTATTATAAGATATATATATTTATATTATAAATATTTTAATTTCTTTATTTATAAGTATTAAACTATTAATAATAAAACCTTTTAATTTATAATTTATAAAAAAAGAATTAATTTTAAATAAAGTAAATCTTATAATTATACTATTATTCTTATTTTTAAATATTTATAATATTATAAATTTATTTTTTAAAATATAATATTTTTATTTATTTATATATTATTTATTATTTTCTTTATAATAAGATTATTATATTCTTTATAAATTTCATTAAATATAAAAAGCTTTATATAAATAAAATACTATATATATTATTTTTAAAAAATAAAATAAATATTTTAAATAATTAATATTAATATATTTTTATTTAATAGTTTTTATTTATATTAAAATAGATATATTAGATTTAATTATAAGTATTATAAAACTAAAATATATTAATAAAGAATAATATTTAATACTTTATATATTAAAAGAATTAAATAAAAAGAAATTATATTATTTTATTAAAATATATTAAAATAAATAGATTTTTAATATAATAGCTTAATCTATTATTATCTTATAATTAAATCTATTATTATCTTATAATTAAATCTATTATTATATAATAGTATTATCTATTATAAGATTTAATATAATATTTAAGGTATTTAAATAGTTAAATTTATTAAATTAAGCTAAAATAGAAAATAAAAGCTAATCCTTTAAAATCCTTTATATTTAAAATATCTAATAATTTTAAATAAATATAATTTTAAATTTTAAAATAATTCTAAAGAATTCTTATATTTTTTAAATATATAAAAAGCTAGATTCTTAATTAAATCTTATTTCTTTTTTTATTAATAATATAATTTTTTTTATAAATATTTATATAAATAATTATGTCTTTTTTTTATTATTTTAATTATTAGCTTTAATTAATTTTTATAAAATTGTAAAAATTATAAGCTTAAAAGATAATTAATTTTTTATTAATTAAAAATTATATTAAGCATTATATATATAAGAATTAACTATTAAATCTATAGCTTATAATAAAATTTATTTTTAAATTTATAGACTATTAATTTAAAATTATAAAATTATAGATTTATAGCTTTATTAATTATATTAAATATAATTAATTATTAAAATCATTATTTAATTTTATAAAAGCCTTATATAAGATTATATTAATTAATTAATTAAATTAAAGATATTATATTAATTATATTATATGTTATAGCTAGTATATAATAGGTTTTATATATATTTATTAAATTTCTTTAATAAATTAATTAAAAGACAAGGCTTTTATTAAAATTAAATTATTTATAATACTATTATAATTAATATGTTTAGCTTATATAATATTATTATAAATATTTAAGCTTATTTTATAGATTATATTTTATTATTTAATTATTAATAATTAATAATTAATTATTTTATTTCTTTTATTATATAATAATTATTTATAATATTTATAATATTTATAAATTAAATAAAAATACTTTTAAAAGCTTATAAATTATTATATAAATAATATTATTATAATATTATTTTTTAAATATAAAATAATTTATAATATATTTTAAAAGCTTAGTTTTAATAATAATAAAGATTTTATAAAGATATTTAATAATAAATTTAATATAAGATTTATTAAATTATAATTAATAAAAGTTATTATTTAAGTTATTAATTAAATAAATTAATATCTAAAAGCTATAAAGAATTTATTTTTTAATAAATTAAATATTAAAAGAATTATATTAGGATTTATATAATATTAAGTATTTTATTAAAAGCCTTAGATTTATAATCTTTTATAATAGATTTAATAAAATAGCTATAAAATAAAACCTTTTTTATTATTAAAGCTAGCTTTTATAAAGCTAAAAAGATTAAAATATCCTTTAAAAGACTCTTTAAGAATTTTAAAAATAAAACATTTAAGTCTATTAATAAATAATCTTATAAACCCTTTAAGAAAATTAAAAAGATTAAAAGGCTTATAATTAATAATAAAAAACTTAATAAAGTATTTATTATAATAAGGATTTATAATTTATTTATAAATAATTAAAATATTATAATTAATATTTAAGCTTTAATTTTAAATTTAATATAAAAGATTAAAAAGCTATATAATTTAAAAATTTAATTTATAATATTATATATAATATTAATCTAAAATATATATCAATATATAATATAGGTTTAATATATTATATTATTAATAATAAACCCTTTTTTATTAATTATAATATTTATATTAAGAAATTAAAGTTATAATAATTAATAATATTTTAATCTATTTTAAAGAATTTAATATAATTATATTTATAATATTTATAAACCTTAAATTAAAGATTTATAATATTTTAAATTAAAAAATATATTATATTTTTTAAATATAAATTAAATTAAATAAAATATTATATATTTAATAATATATCTTTATAAAAATATTATTTATAATAAATTAAATCTATTATTAATTCTTAAATCTTATTAAAAATATCTTTTTTTTTAATAATAGAAAACCTATTTTTAAATTTATAAATATTTTTAATTATTATTATATTTATTTTATAATAATTAAATTTATCTTTAATATCTTTTTTAATATATATAAGGATTTTATTAAGCTTTTTAAATTAATTAAATAATTATTAAAATTAATTAAAAGCTTTATAAATATAAATATATATATATTAATAAATCTTAAAAATTTAAGCTTTTTAAAATCTTTATTAAAATCTTTATTAAAAGATATTATATCTCTTTTAAAACCCTTTAAAAGTATTACTTAAAAAGAAAATATAAGATTTATAATTAGCCTTAATTATTAAAGGCTATTATAATTAATTAGAATTTAATATATTTAATTAAATTATATTAATTTATAATTATTAAAGAGATTTATTTAATTTTTAATAGATTTATTAGATTTTATTATTATAAAAGATATAATTTTTTTTATTTAATTTATATATAAGTTAAATTAATATATAATCCCTTTAAAAATCTAATTTTAAACTCTTTAAAAATATTAAAGATTATAAAAAGAAATACCTTTTTTTAAAATTAATCTTATATAATAAGCTTTTTATAAAGCTTATTTTAAAAAAAAGAAAATCTTATTATTAACTAGTTTTTTTAATATTTAATAAGAAAGATCTTATTATTTTTTATATTATAAAAGGCTTACTTAAAAAGCTAAAAGCTTATTATAAAAAATATCTTTTATAATTATATTTTAATAATTAAAAAGAAATCTTTATATTATTAAAAAGCTAATTAATAAATAAAAAGATTAGCTTTAATATATTTAATCTTTATATTTATAAATAAAATAACCTATTAAAATATTTTATTAAGATTATTTTAAATTATTTATAAGCTATTATAATCTTAGCTTAATTATTATTATTTATTTAAAGTATTAATTTATTTATTATAATTAATCTTATTAATTTTATAATAATTATAAATAAAAACTTTAATCCTTTATAATTTTTTTATAAAAATTAAAACTAGTTTTAATAATTAATAATTAATAAATTAAATTTAATTAATTATAAAGCTATAAAAGTATAATATAAGATTATTATTTTTATTAAGAAATATTAATAAAGTATTAAATTAAATTATAAAATAAAATTAATTGAATTATTAATTATCTTAAATAAAAAGATCTATTTAATATATATATATTTTTATTAATAAATAATTAAGATTTCTTTTTTTTAAAATATAAATAAAATAAGCTTTATAAGCTAATAATTAAAAAACAATGATAATCTTTAAAGCCTTTTTAATTTAATAAAGGAATTAAAAAGCTTTATATTTTATTAAGTTTAATAAATTAAATTATATTAAAAGATTTAATTAATTTAAAAGCTTTTAAATAAGCTAGAAAACCTTTTTAAGATTTATCGCTTTTATTATAATTATTATAATCTATATTATAGCTCTTATTATAATCTATATTATAGCTTAAATATTAATAAAATGATTTTAAATTAGTATAGTTTAATTTAATTATTTTATAGATATATATTATAAATTAAAAGTAAAATATATTATATAAATTCCTTTAAAATCTATTAATTAAAAATAAGCTTTAAAAAACCTTATTAAAAAGAATTAATATTATTTATAATAAATTTTATTAGCTTTTATAAATAAAAATTATATATTTTATTTTATTATTAAAATTCTAAAAAATAAAAATATTTTAAGAAATAAGCTTATTTTTAAGCTTAAAGAAAATATATAAAATTAATCTTTAAAATATAAGATTAGGCTTATTATAAAAGATTTTATATATATTAAAAAAAGATTATTTTAAAATCTTTATAATTATTAATATTCTTTTTATTTAATAGACTTTAGAAATTTTAATAATCTTTTATAATAAAATAGTTAAATAATTTAATTTTATAAAAGCTTTTTTAATTAATTATTTAAGGATATTTTTATAAATATTTTAAAAGCTTTTTTTTTATAAAGATTTAAATCCTTAAAAGTTATTCTTTAATAGCTTTATTAATTAAATTAAATTATAAATTTATTATAAAATAAATTATTTTATTATAAAAGGCTTTTTATAGCTTAAAATAAGATCTTTGTAAATAATAATAATAATTAATTAAGCTATTAATTAATTATAAACCTTAATTTTTAATATTAAATCTAATTATCTTTATTAATTTATAAACTAATATATTTATTATTATTTATATTAATAATTATTTTATTATAAGTTTTAATTTATTTTATATTAATAAGCTAAAATATCTATTAAATAAAATCTTTATTATAAAAGATAAAGGCTTTATAGCTCTGTTTTAAAGATTTAAATTAATTATAATAAATCTAAAAATAAACTATAATTATATTAATCTTAATATATTAATAAAGCTTTTTAATACTTTTAATTATAAAATATAAGTTTTATAATTATCTTTTTATAGCTTAAAGTATTAAAAAAGACTATAAAAAAGATTTTAAGCCTTATTAATTAATAAATCTATTAATAGATTATAAAGATTTTAATATATCTTATATTATTTTTTATATTTAATATAACCT
Source organism: Zelopaecilomyces penicillatus (assembly GCA_005765155.1). Classification (NCBI taxonomy): domain Eukaryota; kingdom Fungi; phylum Ascomycota; class Sordariomycetes; order Hypocreales; family Pseudodiploosporaceae; genus Zelopaecilomyces; species Zelopaecilomyces penicillatus. Next base: position 2,679,560 of record VCCP01000006.1, read on the forward strand.
TTTAAATTTAATAGCTCTTTTAATATATATAATAATATTGTATTAACTATTATAATATAATTAAAAATCTTTTAAAATATTTAAAAGGCTTTAAAAAACTTATTATTTTTTATAAGATTATAGGCCTTATATATATTAAATAGCTAGCTTTTTAATTATTAGATTATATATTTAAATAATTCTTTTTTAAAATTATAAATTTATCAATAAATCTATTTATAAATATCCTTTTAAATTAATTAATATATTTATTTATTTAGAAATAAAAAGAAAAATTATTATAGCTTTTTGAATTATAAAAGCTAAATCTAATAGTTTAATAAAGATTATAAAAAGATTAAAATACCTTTTTAAACTCTTTATAAAATTAATATTCTCTTTTTAATAATCTATAAATCTATATTATAATAATATAATATTTATAAATAATATTAAAAACCTTAATTAATATATTTAAATTAAATATACTTTATTAAAATTCTATAATATTAAATAGAAATTAATAAATAAGCTATTTAATATAAATTATCTTATAATTAAGATTATATTTATTAATAAGTTAATTAAGGCTTTAATAGGTTTTATATTTTAAGCATTTTTAAGTCTATTAAAACTATAAAAACCTTTTATAAAAGGCTAGCTATATATTATATAGCTTATTAAAAAAAGTATTAAAATAATTAAATCTTTAATATAATAGCTTAATCTATTATAATCTAATAATTAAATCTATTATAATTTAATAATCTAATCTATTATTATTTTATAATTAAATCTATTATTTTTAAATCTATTATTATATAATAGCTTTATCTATTATAAGATTAAATATAAGATTTAAGGTATTTAAATAGCTTAATCTATTAAATTAAATTAAACTAGAAAATAAAAACTTATTCTTTAAAATCCTTTCTTTTTTTATATTTAAAATACTTAATAACTTTAAATAAATAATATTTAAAATTCTAAAATAACTTTAAATTATTTTAATATCTTTTAAATATATAAAGAAATTAAATCTTTAATTAAATCTTAATTTTCTTTTATTAATAATATAATTACTTTTATCTTCTTTTTTATAGATTTTATTTAAATAATTATTATGTCTTTCTTTTAATATCTTAATTATTAATTATAATTAATCTTTATAAAATTATAATAAAATATTATAATATTAATAATTATAAAGGTCTTTTTATTATAATAATATTATTTAATTAAATTAAAAAAAAGAATATAAATATAAATAATTATTTAAATTATAAATATTTAATAATAATAAAATAAAAGCTTTTATATAAATAAATAAATAGATTTTTTATTTTAAAATAAAATATAAATATAATAAATAAGATTTAACAGATTTATTAGTTAAACATTTAAATTAAATAAATATAGATAATATTTAAAAAATCAAAAGGAATTTTATTTTTCTAAAATATATTTATAATATTAAAAAAGCTTTAAAGATTATAATTATATAATTAATAAAGACTTTAATTATAAATAAACTTTTAAAATTAATTATAAAGATATAAAAAGATATATTAATTTTCTTTTTATTAAAAAGGTTTTAATTATAAATAAATAAGTAATTTATTTTTAATATAAAATTTAAAGAATCTTAATTATATATATTTAAAATTTAAAAGTATATTATTATAATATTATTAATAAATATTTATACTTTTATATTTATATAATTAAAATTATTAAATAATAATTTAATAAAGAATAATTAATTATTATTATTTTTAAAAAAGATTTTATTTTTATTTTTATAAAAATAAAGATTTTAATAATATTTTATAATAAATTAATATTAAAATTTAAAAGAATTAATATTATATTAAGATATTTATTAATACTTTATTATTTAAAAGATATAAAGAAAATATAATACAATTTATTTAGATTTTTAATTTTTATTAAGAATCTAAATTTAAATTAGATTAATCTTATAATTATTTTTTTATTTTATTAATTTAAAAAGAATACTGATAAATTATAATATAAATTTATTTTAATTTAAATTATATAATATAAAATTTAATATATTATTATTATATTTATTATTATTAATAATATATATTAAATCTTTATTATTTTTATTTTTTATTATTTATATTATAATAATAATTTAATAATTTAATTTATAAATATTATATTTATATATTATAAAATAATATAAAAAAATTTTTTAATTAAAATAAAATTATATAAATATATTTAGAAAATAATTTTATTAATTTACAATTTATAAATTATAATTAAATATAATATTTTTTAATATTTTATAAAATTTAAAATATTTAAATAATAATCTTAATATTATAAATAAAATAAAACCTTATAATAAAAATATAATCCTTAAAAGTAAATTATCTTATTATTAATATTATATTATAATTATAATTATATATTATATTAAAAAAGAAATGATTATTTTAAAATAGCTTAAAAAGATATATTAATAATTATAATATAAATTATAAATCTGATTTTAAAGAATATAAGAAATTATATTTTATATATTATATAAGATTTATTTTGAAAAAAGAAATTTAAAGATCAAATTATACTTAATATAATTCTATTAAATTAATTTATTTTTAATAAGTAAATAATATTATATTATATTATTTTAAAGGCTATTAAAAAACATTTAATTTAAAAAATATAAATAATATAAGCTATAATTATAATAAAATAAATTAATATATTATTTCTTTTTATTCTATTATAAAATAGCTTTATTATATATTTAATCTTTATTTTAATTTAATAAAATAATTTTGTTTTAATTTAAATAAATATATAAAAAGTATAGATTATTTAATTAATATAACTTTAAAATAATATCTAGCTTTAATAATATAAATACTATTTAATAATAAATAATACTTATTTTTATAATATTTATAATTATTATATATAATATTAAAATATAGATTTATAAAGTATTTAATATAAATCTATATTTAATTGAATTTATATATTAAATAACTATTAAAGGGTTTTTAATATAATTATTTATATATATTAAGATATACCTTTATAAAAGAAATTAAAAAGCTAAATAATATAAATATTATATATATAAAAAGGCTTATTTTAAAAGATAGAGATATTATAAAATAATTATAATATTATATAAATAAATAAAAATCTAATATATTAATAAATTATATAAAACGAAATTAATTATAAATTATTAAATCTATAATATAAAATTATATATAAGAATTTAAAATTATATTAATATTAAAAATATTATAAGATAAGTTATATAATTAAATACTTTATTATAAACTTAATATATAAATAATATATAATTAACATAAATATATAAAAGAAATAGAATTATTTAACCTTAATTAATAAAAGTATTATATTAATATAATCTTTATAATAATACTTATTTAATATAATATTATAATAATACTTATTTTATATAATATTATAATTATTAAAAAATAAGATTATATTAAAATATACTTAAAGTAATTTTATATTTATAATTAATATACTTTAAAGTCTATTTAAATCAGAGTAAAATATAATTATTTATTTAATTAAAGATAACTTTAAATAAACCTATAGCTATATTATCATTATAATAAATATCTTTATTTAAGAGATTAATTATTTTTAAAAGATTAAGATTAATAAGATTCTTTTTAATATCTTTTTAAATTATAATTATTCAAATTAAATAAAGGCCTTTAAAAATAAGATTAATTATCTTTATAAAAGACTATTAAAAATAATAATAATAATATAATATAAGATAATAAAAATATAAAACTAAAATAATATTAAAAGATTATAAATATTTAAAGAAATCTTATATTATTAAATATTCTTTATTATAATATAAAGAAATATTTAATAATAATAAAGAATTATTATTATTATAAATCTTATAATTCTATTAATTTAGATTTATTTAAATTAAACTCTTTATAAAATAAATAATCCCTTTTTATTTAATAAATAATAAGAAAAAGATAAATAAAGAATCCTTATTCCTTTTTATTATTATTTATACTTATATTATATTATTATAGCTCTTTTTCTTTATTACTTTATATATAATAAATCTTATCTTTATATTTAATAATTAATAAAGAATTAATATATTAATTATAATACTTATATATTTATTATATTATAATAAAAAGATAAATAGATTAATAAAGCTAGCTTAAAGATTAGATTAATTTTATTAATATATATTATTTATAATAGCTATATTACTTTATTTATATTATATTTATAAATTAAATTATAATTTTAATATAAAATTTTATTTAACTTTTTTTAATTTTATTTAATTTTATATAATTCTTTTTTTTAATCTTTATTTTATATTTATTAATATTATTAATATTATAATATTATTATAGCTTTATTATTATTAATAGTTATTTATTATTAAATAATTTTATTCTTATTTAGTTTTATAATATAATTTATATAAATTATATTTCTTTTTTCTTTTTTTTCTTTTCTTTTTTTATATTATTTTATTAAATAAATCTTTTTTAACTTAATCTTTTTCTTTTTTTTCTTTTATTTAATTAAGCTAATATAAATTATATTATTATTATATTATTAGATTTAATTAAATTAAATGATTAATTCAATCTCTTCTTTATTCTTTATAATTCTTTTAATTAATATAGCTATTATTAATATACCTTTAATATATATTTATTAAATTAATTAAACTTTTATATAATTTATTCTTTTTAAATCTAATATAAATAACTTTAAAATATTTATTAAATAAATATTATTAATTATATTTATAGATTATTATTTTATTATTATTATTTATATATATAATTAATCTTATGTTTATAGATTATTTATATAATAGAATAGTTAGCTATTTAATTACTCTAGCTTTATTATATTAAAGAGTAGATTTAAATCCTATTATAATAAAATAAATCCCTCTTTCTCTTAATTTAATTATTTAGAAAAGATATCTTATTTAATAATATAAAACTTAGATTATTATTAAAATAATATTATAATACCCTTTTAAATAATATTAAGATATTAATTATAGAGATATAAAATTATAATAAATATCCTATCTTAAAATAATTATTAAATATTTAAATCAATATTATAATATATATATAATATATTTATAATATATTTATGATAGGTTTCTTAATTATTAATAAAGATATTAATTAATTTTTAAATTATAAGCCTTATATTTAATAATACTATCTTTAAAATATAAATTAATATAAAAAATAAAATTATTAAGACTAATTATCCCTAGCTATAATATTATATAATAACTTAAAAAAGGATATTATAAAGAATAAGATAGATATTATATATACTAATATATTAAAGATTATAATATTTATAGTCTTAAATATATTAAAATTAATAGAATTAAAAAAAGCTATAATATTAAATTATAAATAAAATATAAAATAAAAGAAATTAAAGATTAAAAAAGAACTTTAATATCTATTAATTAATAAGGAAATACTTATAAAAGTAATTTAATTAATTTATTAATTCTATATATTTATTAATAATATTATAAATATATAATAATGTTATAAATATATAATAATATTATAAATATATAATAATATTATAAATATATAATAATATTATAAATATATAATAATATTATAAATATATAATAATATTATAAATATATAATAATATTATAAATATATAATATTATTATTAATAATTAAATATAAGATTAAAAGGATTATTATAAAGACTTTTATAATAGCAGGTTTAATTTATAGTAATTAAATAAAATAAGGATAATTATATTTAGGTATTATTATTATAAAAGATTATTATTTACTTTATCTATATTATAATAGTAAAAGTAAGCTAAAAAGTATTATATATCTAGGGGTTATATACTATTCTAAGTATATATATCTTATACCTTATAATCCTATTATAACTGTCCCTCTATTACTATAATAATAATCTAATACTATTATATATTAAATTCTAAATGTTTATTATTATTATATTATTATTAGCTTAATTATAAAATCTTAATTAAATAATAATAAAATATTACTTTCTTATCTGTCTTTCTATTATATTTTTATTATTATATCTCTTTTATCTTATCTTTTTATATCTTTATTATTTAAGCCTTTTAGTTTTTTATTTTATAATATTTATTATAATTAAATTATTATATTTTTATCACCCCCCCCCAGCTCTCTATCACCCTTTCTATTATATTTTATTATTTATTAAAATAATACTTTAAAAGAAATCCTATACCCTTATTTATATTATTAAAAAATAACTTAATTAAATAAATAAAGTTATAATATAAAGTTAATAGTATATATATTTTAATAACTGGGTTAAAAACACCTTTTTATTAATTAATTAAGCTATAGCTATATAAGCTATACTTTAGGGGATTAAATTATATAAGTAGATAAGCTATACCCAGGCTATTTAAACAGGCAGATATCATTAAATTCAAGTTTTTTTCCCCTTTTTACCTAAGAATTTTCTAGTATATTTTTAGCTATTAAAAAGCTATCTTCTTTATTTAATTAATTATAGGATAATTAATTAATCCCTTAAATTTAATTTATTATATTATTATTTTATTGCTTTTCTTATCTATTTAATCCTTATAGATTATATTAGCTATATAACCACTTTAAAATTATCTTATAATTCTATAAATAGTATTAGTATTATTATATATATTATTTTCTCTTTATTAAAATTAATAATTAAAATAAAAGGATATCTTATTTATTTTATTATTAAAAGGATTAATTAATACTAAACTAATAATATAATATATTTAAGAGTATTTTTAAGCTATTATAAGGATTAATCTAAAAAGAATTATTATAAATACCTTTATAAAACCTTTTAATTAATATAATTAAAAAATACCTTTAAGGATAATAATTTAAAAATTTAAAAATAAAAGAGCTAAGCTTATTTATTAAAAGATTTAAAATCTATAAAACAGGGATATTATATACTATCCTAATTAAATAATAAGATATTATTAATTTCTTTTTTATCAAAATCTAATATTATAAAATATTAAATTATTAAAAGAAAAAATAAAAGAATATTTAATTTTAAGATAAGCTTTTATTTAGAATATATATAAAAAATAATTTATATATTAAATATTAAATTAAAAAAATAAAATATCTTAAATTTATTAATTTTATTTAATTAAAATATAAATAAATATAAAAAGAACTATTATAAATAATTAATTTATATAGTTTTTAATATTAATTATTTAATTAATAATAAATAATATTAATTATTTAATTAATAATAAATAATATTAATTATTTAATTAATAATAAATAATATTAATTATTTAATTAATAATAAATAATATTAATTATTTAATTAATAATAAATAATATTAATTATATATTAACCTTTAATTTTACCTTTTTATATTATAGATTAATATTTTAATAATTTAATTAATCTTAAAAAATATTTTTATCTCTCTTCTCTTTTTATAGATTTTATTCTTAATATTAAAAAAGATTTTTAAATAACTTTAACTCTATTATTAAAATTATTACTTCTAAGATTATTACTTTTAATATTCTTACTTTAAATACTCCTTTATTTAATATAATATCTATTATAAATTCTAATAATTTTTTCTTTAATAAATTAGGTTTATAATTAATTAATTAATTAAAGGATAATATTATTAAGAGTTTTTAATAAAATATTATTAAGATTAATATTACTTTCCTTAATAATTTTAAGGATATCTTTATTATAAATAAATCTAAAAGATATATTATTAATTTTAAATTTATTAAATATTTTAATAGGATTAATATTATTAAATATCTTTTAAGCTATAAGCTTAAGATAAAAGATAATAATATAATTAATAAAAAGAAATATAATTATTTTATATATCATATAATTAATATCTATAAAGATATTATTTAAGGATTTATTTATAATCTTTTATAAATAAAAGCTAAAGAAATATTAAAGAATTATTTTTTTAAAAAAGATTTATAATAATTAAGATTATATAAAGATTATTTAAAAGTATTTAAATAATAATACTTAGAATCTATTAAAGATATTTTAGATTAGTTTAATAGATATAGATTCTATATTTCTTAATATAATTTAAATTAAAAGGATTTAAAATTATTATCTTATATATTATATAAGATTATATTAATAAGGTTTCTTATTAAGGTTATTTAAATAAATTCTATTAATAATCCTTATAAACTTAAGAAGATATTATATAAGCAGCTTTAAGGATATTTTAATAATTAAATAATTATTAAATTAATTATTAAATAATATAAGATTTTTAATAATCTTAGGAATTAAATAAATATAATTATTATTAAGGTAATACTTAATTAAATTATTATAATAAAGAATCTGGTTATATAGGATCTTTATTTTAAAGAAAAATTCTTTTTAATTATTATTAAGATTATATCTCTTAAAACCAAGTTAATAGATATAAAGGAGTTAATTAAGTTTATTAATAACCTTAAGATTAATATAATTATTAAGAAAAATATTATTTAAATAATTATTAAAATATAAATAGATATTAATATATATATTAATAAGGATTTATAGTATAAAGGCTTAATAAGTTTTTTATTTAATTAAATAATATTTAATTTTAATATTAATAAGGATTTTAATATCTTTTTGTTTTAAAGGAGATAGGATAAGAATAATTATTAATATTGTAATTTATTAAACTATTTTCTTTTTTATTATAATAAATTAATATATAATATTAAATTTAGATTATATATATATAATTTATATACTAGGATATTAAATCTAGAATATATTATAAGCTAGAGTATAATTTCTTTTATTATTATATAATAATTTCTTAAGATAAAAGGATATTATTAAAAGCTTATAATAGCTTAAGCTATTAATTTCTTTAATTATATAATTATATCCTTTATTCTTTTAATTAAAGCTAGAGCCTTTTAATACTTTAAATAGATATTAAATAAATATAAAAGTATAATCTTTAAAAAATATATCCTTTATCTAAATCTTAAATAATAGTTTATAAAATTATAGTACTTAAATATTATATTTAATAAAAATATAATAAAAATCCTTTATATCCCTAGGAATAGATTAGATAATCCTATATCTTTAATAAAACTAAAGAATATAATAAAAATAATTTAAGTTTATTTATAAATAAGATATAATAAAGCCTTTTTTAATAGATTAATTAAATAATTATATATTAATATTATAACTATAATTAAAATATAAATAAAGCCTTTTTTAATTATAGCTAATATTAAATAATATTATTTAATTAAGATTAAGATAATATAAATCTATTAAGCCTATATTATTTTTATATTCTAAAACTAATTGAAGATAATCTTTATAATAATATAAGCTTCTTTTTTAATAAAATATTTTATAAGATTATTTAAATATATTTAAATAGCTATTAATTATTAAATATATAATAAATACTTAAGATTTAAATCAGGATTAGTTCTTAAAAAGGGAAAATAATAAATATATTTATTAATTTAGGCTTTAAAGATAATATTATTTTAAAATTATTAATTAAGAAATATAAGATTAAATATAATTTAATTAAGATTAAAATAATATTATTCTTTAAGTAGATTATTTAAATAATTAAAGAAGTAGAAGTTTAATTCTATATAGGAATTACTTAGATATTTATTTATTTATTTATTTATATATAATATTAAATAGAGTTATAATACCCTTTATCCTAGGGATACTATTTATTAGAATAGCTAAGCTATTATTTAATTATTTTTAAAAGGGTAGAGATTTATATATATAATATTAAATAAGATAAGTATAAGTAATTACTTTTATTATAAATACTATTTATTAGGAATAAAATAAACCTAACTTTTTAAAAAACTAAATATTAATTATATTATTAAAGATATAATTAATAATAAGGAATTAATTAATCTAGAATAGCTTTTTAAGGATAATAAAGAAATATTAATAAAACTTATTTTTAATAATAATAAAGTAATTATTAGATATATATTAATAGAATTTATAAAGCAGTATATTAAAGCTTTAGAAATAATTAAGGCTGAATTAAACTTTTTAAAGAAAAAGAAGAAATCTAGAAAAAAAGAAATATATTAAGTATATAATCCCTTTAAAATATATATTTATACCTTATATAAGAAAAAGGCTAATAAAATTAATCCTATTAATAATATTTCTTTAAATAGGTTTATATTTAATAATAATCTATTTTAAAAAAAGAAGAAATAAAAAGAAATAAAGAAAAAACTTAATCTAGATATACCTTTTATTAAATATATTATCTTAAAGTTCTTTAATATATTTAAAGGATTCTGATTTTATAAAGAATACTTTAAGAAAATCTTTTTTTAAATTAAGGATATATTAATTTAATAAAAGATTAATATTTTTCTAGAGATCCTTTATAATAAAGAATAAGCTTTATTTTAATAATTTAAAGAAAGTAAAATACTTAATCTATTAATTATATCTTCTTAAATTATTAAAATAATTTCTTATTTAACTTAATAAATATATTCTATCTCTATTTTATAAGGATTAAAAGTAAAAGTTATAAAGTTATTAAAGGTATACTTTAAGAATTATATATTAAAAGAGTTTTATATCTTTTATAAAAATTGATATTTCTTTATTAAGAAAAAGGATAAGAGGCTTTATTTAATTAATACTATTATAAAATATAATACTATTATTCTTAAAGGTATATTTATCCCTTTTAATATTAATTTCTTTAATATTAATTTCTTTATATATATTATACTTTTATTATTAGATTTCTTTTCTAGCTATAATTAAATCTTATTAAATAAAAAGAGTAAGAATCTTATTATATTTTCTTTTATTATTAGTCTTTTAAGGATATATATACTCTTTTAAAATACTATAAATTTTATAATTTAATTTATAAAAATTATAATTTAAATACTATTTAATCTTATCCTAAATATATATAAACTTCTTTTTAATAATATTATTTGTTAAAATAGGCGGGTTTTATATAACAGCCTGATCTATTATAAGATTAATAGCTAGACCTACTATAGCTTAGCAGCTAAACCTGCTATAGCCCTAGCAGCCAGACCTGCTATAAGGTAGCAGCCTGACCTGCTATAAGACCTAAAAAGCCCGTGCAGCCTGACCTGCTATATCAGGCTAGACTAGTAAAATAAGGGCTTATCCCTTATACCCCTCCCTTTCTTATTATTTAAAATGCTTAGAAATCTAAAGAAATATTATTTGGAATTCTTAAATAATTCCAAATAATCCTAGTATTATTTAGATATATAAGATAGCTGGATTCCTAGCTGAATCCTGCTTTCTTTCTCTATTGGCAATTCAATCACTTCTTTTTTCTTTTCTATAGACTTTACTCTGGATAACTATTCGCTGCCTTTCTTCCACTGCTATCGCTACTAGCTTTAGTTATAACTTTATACTGCAAATTGCAATAGGTTATGAGCCTGGAAGAATAGTTATTCTAGACTATAAAAAGAAGACTCTTTTTCCTGCTGTATTCAACCTCTTTATACATTAGATTTTTCGCCCCTCCTCTGACCAGTCGGACCCACATTTCCCACCAATCAGAAGTCATGAAAAACACTGCATATACAAGAGTTGAACATCGGACCTATAGTTTACAATATAACCCACTTTTGGATTTATGGATTACTAATTCGGACTTATAGAATTATGGGTCATAGCTTTATTGACTATGCTAAATATGGTTAAATACTCGAATTGTTAGTTAACTTTGCAAAAGGCCTATATAAGACTATAGAAGTTGGCTGACTAAGCAAAGACACTGTGCTAGCTATGCTATAACCCGACTATAGCTAGCACGTGACAGGTAACCCTTATGCCTGGCACCCCTCTAGCCAATTGGCTAGTTCCAGGGCTCTTACTAAGACCCAGCTATATATAGTACTGCTATAACTGGCACTTTTAGCTGTTATAACACTGTTATATAGCTATAAGCTTATTTTTAGAAGCTTATTTTTCTTTTATACTGCTATAACCATCAGTTATAGCAGTCTGACCCTGAAAATGTTAGGTCAGGACCTTTCAATGGAAGAGAATTCATTAGAATTACAAGCTCTTCGGTCTCAGATATAGGAGCTCACACAGCAACTACAACAGCTACAGGCCCAATTTACAGTGGCCACAGCTACTAAGACTACTGAAGAACCGCCACAACCTCAACCTAAGCCACCTCAATCGCTATTACAGCCAGCACAGCCTATAAATATACTGGGGGACCTAGCTTTAAAAGAGCTATCCAAGAAAATACAGGCCTTTCTAGAAGCTTATAGGTTAAGGGACCCTGACAACTATGATCAATGGCTTCAGGCCCTGTTAATCCAGTTATGGGCACTTGGATTACCTACTTTTCTTTCAAACCCTATTATAAGCCTTAGCCTTAGCAACCACCATCAGGCTATTTTGCTTCTATTACTTTATGACAGCTGCTTATAGCACCCACAAGCCTCTATAAGTTGGGTTATAACACCGCTGGAAGCTTATCAAATACTGAATAAGCAATACTGCTATAGTGCTACCCTATAGTATAGAACCCTCTATAGCGCCTTTCACGAGCTTAGCTTCAACAGCTATAAAGGCTCTATAGAGGCATTTAATAGCGAATTCAATACTCGACTTGCTAAGCTATAATTAGCTTCAGTTACTATACAGCCCATAGATCAGATAAATCAGTATCTGAAGGCTGTAAAAGAAGCTTTCCTACAGTGGGCTGAATGCTAAAGGAATAATATTAGGATTCATACAGTGCTTGGCACTTCACTAGATGCCCTGAATTTACAGTTCTTTATGGCGGACTTGCTAGAAGAGCTATAAGATAAAAGCTCTTCAGTTGCAAAAGCTAGCTCTTATAGGGCTAGAGAAGCTGAGGAACCTTTTAAAAAGACCTATAAGGACTTTAAAAAGAAGGAAAAACCGTCTAAATCCACTGAAAAACAGCCTTATAAGCCCTTTCAGAAGGATAAAAAGATAAAGAAGCCTGCTACTAGCAGCAAGGAACCTGATAAAGCTTCCTTTATGATAGGCACTTATAACCTATCTATAGGTGACTGGAATACTACAGCCAGCACCTGGAGCTCTGATTCTAAATCTAATACAGAAGGTTCAGAAGCTATAGAGCCTGAAGAATCAGCTTATAGCACTCATCATAACGCCAATCTAAAGAACGCCCTGCTATACAACACTAGCTCGACATACCATATCATTAATAACAGAACCCTCTTTACTAGTTATAGCGCCTACAGTAAGAAACCAAGGCCTATAACAACTGGTGGCGGTCTAATCTATCCAAAAGGATCTGGAACAGCTGTATTTACAGTGCTTATAGGGCTTGAACCCAGGACTTATAGCACTCTAGAGCTAAAAAATACACTATATATCCCTGATATGGATATAAATATAGTGAGTGGGGTAAAGCATTATACTTCTAGCGGTACACTTCTACGAGAGAAGCTATTTACAATAGACCGAACCTGCTGTGGACTGCTAAACTTCACTAAACACGGCTTCTTCCTTCAGTAAAAAGGGAAGCCCACACCTGAATTTACAGGGCCTTCCAACCACTATTATAGCTATCCAATAGCGGTTGAAATCACCTCCAAACCCCCCCCTGGCATGTATGAGGACCTCACTGAGCCCTCTAAACCAGCTAAACAGCTGCTGGAACCAACAAAAAGCCCTGAAATTTCAGGCCTATACACACCAGAAAGCCCTGATCCAGACTCAGGCCTGCCACAAGACCCACTAGAAGATGCTATATCCCTTCTAGAACCCTCTGAAAACACTGTTACAGAGGGAGATACAGGTCTTTCAGCTAAAACTAGCTACCAAAAGCTGCTACAGCTAGCAGGAATTTAGCACATCCATCTCGGCCACATTGGCCTACAGCTGCTAAAGAAGACCGCTAAAATTTCAGCGGGCTTACCTGATTTTACTGCTATAAAAGAAGCAGATTTCTTCTGTTTAGCATGTATACAGGCTAAATCAATACGCAGACCCTTTAAAAACCCGATTCTAGACCCGCTAGAAGTGCTAGAGGTTATAGAGGGAGACACATTTCAGATAAAACCAATCCCTTATAATAAGCTCTCTACAGGGCTTATTTTAGTAGAAAGAAAATCCTGTTATCGAACAGTTCTTTTACTACCTAATAAGGAAGGTTATACTGTCTTCTCTGCTATAAAGGGACTATTTAGAGGACTAAAAGCCCATTATAAAAAATACCCTCTACAGCTGCATTTCAACGGTGGAAAAGAGGTCTCAGCACTGCTAAAAGACTGGCTAGCAGGCAAAGGCATCGGTTTTAGCATATCTAGCCCCTATATTCATGAGCAAAATAGCCTGCCAGAACGCTCTATAAGGGTTATTTTAGACCGACTACAGGCTACTATGATCTGGGCCCAGCTGCCACTTTTTCTCTGGACCGCTATTTTACCTGCTATAGTTAACCTTATCAACTGTACAGCGGTTACAAACAGGGACCTCAGCCCGCTACAGCTCTTCTTATAAGAGCTAAAACCAGCTCTAGCAGCTAACAAACCAAATTTAACAGCCTATAGAGCTATTGGAGTATACTGTGAGGTTGTTATCCCTGCTGAGAAGCGCCAACAAGGCGCTAAACTAAGCCCTAAAACAGAACCAGCCAGGCTGCTGGCTACACTAGGCAAAAATGTCTATTCGGTCTATATACCCTCCTGCTGGCAGGTAACTAAGACCTCTTTCCTTTGTATTATAGAAGGAATAGGCCCTATAAGCCAGGGCCTAAAGGGCAATTTTCACAATCTTCAGAGCCCTTCTAGCTTAGAGGGAGAATTAGAAGAGCTTTACACCCCGCCAAAATCAACAGATCAACCTACCCTAAAGGATCTGACCGATTTACAAGCCCTTGATCAAGCCAGAAGACCTATCCAACTGCCAGAGCCTATACTACAGACGCCACAACAGCTGCCACAACCGCTACAACAGCTGCCACAGCCTGTATCACAGCCTGTAACACAATTACCACAGCCTACTGAACAGCCTGAACAGCTGTTAGAAGACTCTGAACCTATGCAGCTAGATCTTGCCTACCCTATAGATATCTGCTATAAGCTAAAGGCAAAATTTACTGCTAAGGCTTCTTCAGAACCTGCTGGCTGGAAACAAGCCTTAGAAGACCCTGCTAAGGAACAGTGGATTAGCGCTATTTATAGCGAATTCCACCAAATTCTACAAGCTAAAGTCATGCATTTTATCCCTTTTTCAGAGGTTCCAAAAGACCGAAAAATCCTGAAAAATAGGCTTGTTTTTAAGCTTAAGAAGGATTCATAAAATCAGCCCTTAAAATATAAGGCTAGGCTTGTTATAAAGGGTTTTATGCAAATTGAAGGAAAAGACTACTTTAAAACCTTCGCAGCTACTAGTATTCCCCCCACCTGGCGGATTTTACTAGCTTTAGCAGCCTTTTATAACTGGGAAATCGAGCAAATTGATTTTATAGGGGCTTTTTTAAACAGCCAGTTATCTAAGGATATTTTTATAGAATTTCCAGAAGGCCTGTCTTCCTTTATAGAGACCCAGACCCCTGGAAACCAGCCTTTAGCAGCTTTATTAGCCAAGCTTAGCTATAACCCTGCTATAAAACAGGTTATCCTGCTAAAAAAGGCCCTATATAGGCTAAAGCAAGGTCCCTGTGAATGGCAACAGCAGCTAATTAAGCTGCTAGCTACTCTAGGGTTCCAACCCTTAATCTCTGACCCAGCTGTCTTTATCAATGCTCAGACTAACACCTTTATTATTACCTACGTTGATAACTGCCTTATTATAGGGCCGGACCTACCCTATATTAACAAGCTAAAACACCTATTAAATAAGGTCTTTGCTATAGAAGATAGAGGCCCTATAGCCTTCTTCTTAGGGGTTCAAATCAGCCGTAACCAGGCTAAAAAGGAGCTATGGCTGCACCAGTCTCAGTATATTGATAAGGCTCTTCAGCGCTTTCAGCTGCAAGATACAACCCCTACAGCTATACCCCTACAACCCGGAGCATTAAAAGAACCCCTAAAAAAGGTTCTTACCTCTGCTGAACAACAGACTTATCAGCAGATTATAGGGACTTTAATATACCTTATACTTCTTTCCAGACCTGATATAGCTTTTCCAATACAGTGGCTTTCTCGATATATGCAACAGGCCTATATCAACCATTATAATACAGCTAGGAACCTTCTAAAATACCTGAAAGGCTCTAAAGAACTAGCTATCCTTTATAAGGCTTCAGACCTTATACAGGCTAAACAACTAGCTCTTCAACTGCTAGGCTATTCAGATAATGATTTTACAGGCTGTAAAGCTACTAGCAAATCCACCTATAGGTATCTCTTTAAGCTAGCAAGCGGGCCTATCTGCTGAAAGGCAAAGAGACAGACTACTATAGCCCTCTCAACTACAGAAGCTAAATCAGATGCTTTAATAGAGGCTATAAAAGAGCTAAAATAGCTCTCTAAGCTCTTTATAGAGCTAAAAATCCCTCTTCAGCAGCCTATAGACCTGTATTATGATAATACAGCCTCTATAAGTAATGCTAAGAACCCTAATCAGCATGCCCGAACTAAGCACACCCTGCTAAAATTCCACTATATTAGGCAAGAGACAGCTAGTGGGCTATTTAAGATAAATTATCTTACAACTAAGGCTATGCCTGCTGATGGGCTAACTAAGGCTTTAACAGGCCCTGTTTTTCAGGGCTTTCTAAGCCTATTAAACCTGCAAAAACCCCCTATTAAAAGCTAGCTATATATATATAGCTTGCTAGAGGGAGTGTTAAAATAGGCGGGTTTTATATAACAGCCTGACCTGTTATAAGATTAGTAGCTAGACCTACTATAGCTTAGCAGCTAAACCTGCTATAGCCCTAGCAGCCAGACCTGCTATAAGGTAGCAGCCTGACCTGCTATAAGGTAGCAGCCTGACCTGCTATAAGACCTAAAAAGCCCGTGCAGCCTGACCTGCTATATCAGGCTAGACTAGTAAAATAAGGGCTTATCCCTTATACCCCTCCCTTTCTTATTATTTAGAATGCTTAGAAATCTAAAGAAATATTATTTGGAATTCTTAAATAATTCCAAATAATCCTAGTATTATTTAGATATATAAGATAGCTGGATTCCTAGCTGAATCCTGCTTTCTTTCTCTATCGGCAATTCAATCACTTCTTTCTTCTTTTCTATAGACTTTACTCTGGATAACTATTCGCTGCCTTTCTTCCACTGCTATCGCTACTAGCTTTAGTTATAACTTTATACTGCAAATTGTAATAATTACCTATCCAGGACTTATATTAAAACTACTCCCTATCCTTTAAGGCTAATATCTATTATAAGTATGATTTCTTTATCCTCTCTAGAGAGATTAAATAATATTAGAATAAAGATAGTTATTATTATATCCTTAAGCTTGGCTATTACCTTTGATTATAATCCTCCCTATTCCTAAGGGGCTTTCTTTTATAATAGAATAATAAAAGAGAGAGTAATAATAGCAAAGTTATATATCCAAATTCAATAGTAATTAATAAGTCTAAGAAAGGCCTTAATATCTATTATATTATAATAGATAAGCTATTCTAGGATCTTAATAATCTTCTCTTTAGCTGATTTCCTTCTAGATATCCTATAGAGGAATCTAATAATAATAATTATATTTTAATAATATCTTAATTTCCCTTCTAATATTATATATTTAAAGAGCTTAATATTAAAAAGGATTTTATTAAGGTTCTATAAATACTTAAATATATATTTCTATACCCTAGAAAGAATCTCTTTATTATTATAAATAGATTATAGCCTATATATAATAATATTATTAAGAAAGGGTTTATAGATATCTAGAATAAGATTAAATAATATCTAAGTTATAATTCTTATAAACTGGGCTATAGAATTTATAGTGCTCTAAAGGAGTGTATATATCCTTAAAAGACTAATAGTAAAAGAAAATATAATAAGATCCCTACTCTTTTTATCTAATAGGATTTAGTTATAGCTAGAAAAGAAATCCAATAGTAAGAGTATAGTATATATAAAGAAGTCTTTATTAAAGGAATTAGTATTAGGAGGGATAAATATATCTCTAAGAGTAATAATATTATATTTTATAATAGTATTAATTAAATAAAGCCCTCTATTCTTTTTCTTAATAAAGAAATATTAGTTTTTATAAAAGGTATAAGACTCTTTTAATATATAATTCTTAAAGTATATCTTTAATAACTTTATAGCTTTTACTTTTAATCCTTATAGAATAGGGATAGAATATACTTATTAGGCTGAATAGGGAATCACTTTAATAATTTAAGGAGATATAATTAATAGATTAAGTATTCTACTTTCTTTAAATTACTAAGATAAAGCCTATTCTCTATTATAGAGGATCTCTAAGAAAATATCAATCTCTTATTAGATTAATATATCCTTAGTTTAAGAGAGGATTTCCTTAAAATATTCTCTATAGAGTTAGGATCCTTTAAGTATATTAAAGAACTTTAGGGTAATATATTTAGTAAAGGGTATATCTAGATTAATTCTTTTCTTTATTTTCTTTTATTTTTTCTTTTTTTAAAATAGGTTATTATTAGGTATAGACCTATCTAAAAAAATATTATTAATAGGGTTAACTTTATTAGCTTTCTTCTTATATAAGGTATAGATATATATCTTAGGGGGATTATATAATTAATATATTCCTTTTCTTCTAGATTTTTTCTTTTTCTTTAAGGAGTTTAATTTAGCCTTAATTACTTCTAAAGCTTTAATATACTGCTTTATAGACTCTATTAGTATACTTCTAATAATTATCTTACTATTATTAAAGTTAAGCTCTATTAGTATTTCTTTATTATTCTTAAGGAGCTATTTTGAATTAATTAATTTCTTATTATTAACTATACCTCTAATAATATAATTAATATTTAATTTTCTAAGGAGTTAGATTTATTTTATTCCTAATAAATAATATCTATAATAAAAGTAATTACTTATATTTACCCTATTTAATATTATATATATAAGTCTTTACTCTTCTAAGAATAATTAAATAATAGCTTAGCTATTCTAATAAATAATATCCTTAGAATAAAGGGTATTATAACTCTATCCAATACTATATATAGGCAAGTGAATATCCAAATAGTTCTTATATAAAGTTAAACTTCTATTTCTCTAATTATTTAAGTGATCTACCTAGAGAATAATATTGTTTTAATCTTGATTAGATTATATTTAATCCTATATTTCTTGATTAATGATTTTGAGATAATATTGCCTTTAAAGTCTGAATTAATAAATATATTTATTACTTTCCTTTCTTAAGAATTAATCCTAACTTAAATCTTAGGCATTTATTATATATTTAATAACTAATAGCTATCTAAGTATATTTAAATAATCTTATAAGGTACTTTATTAAAAGAGAAGCTTATATTATTATAGAGATTATCTTTAATTGGTTTTAGAATATAGAAATAATATAGATCTGATAGATCTATATTATCTTAACCTTGATTAGATAATACTATTTAATACTAGCTATAATTAAAAGAGGCTTCTTCTTATATCTTAATTATAGCTATAATACTAGTATATAATTGTTTAGTTAGCTTATTAAAGAAGGCTTTATTATATCTTATCTATAAATAAACTTAAATTGCTTTTATTATATTCTTTAGCTTTATTAAAGATATAGGATTATCTAATCTATTCCTAAGGATATAAAGGATTTCTATTATATCTTTAACCTAATCCAATAGATCTTAATCTATAATTATTCTAAGCTTTGGATTAAGATTAATTAATATATAAAGTGGTATAGTAATTATCTTTATAAATAAGATCTTTTTTAGTTTTAATTAATAATAAGGAAGTCTTATACTCTAATCTATTATTTATAATATATTCTTAGGTATAATTATTAGGTTAGAAGGTATTATTTTATCTGATGTTAGGGTAGCCTTAGGAGTGGGCTCTTAATATATAATAGTTAGAGATTTAATTAACTCTCTATTATTACCCCTTTATCTCTTTCTCTTATTAATATTTATATCGATTATATATATTAATACTATTTAATTCTCTATATCTTTATATTAAAAGAGTAATATAAAAGAAGTTTAGATTATATTTTTATTAGATATAATATCTAAGCATTATAACTTTATAGGTTATTACTTAGGGCCTAGGTAAGAGATATATTTTCTAAAGATTATACCTTTATATTTATTTAATATCTATTTAAAGTGCTAAGGGGCTCTAGCTTTAATTAAGGGAATAAGGGGTATAATTATATAATTAGGGAAGTTAATAGCTTAAGCTATTATAAGCTTCTAATAGTATTCTTTTATCTTAAGGAATTATTATATAATAATAAAAGGAATTATACTCTAGCCTATAATATATCCTAGGTTTAATATCCTAGTATATAAATTATATATATAGAATCTAAGTTTAGTATTATATATTAATTCATTATAATAAGAGGGAAAATAGCTTAATAAGTTATAGTATTAGTAATTATTCTTATCCTATCTCTTTTAGAGGGAGGAGATATTAAAATCCTTATTATTATTAAGATTAAATATTATCTAATTAAATAAAAAACTTATTAGGCTTTTATACTATGGATCTTTATTAATATATATGTTAGTGCCTATCTATATTTTAGTGATTATTTAAGTAATATCTTCTTTAATAGCTATATTAATCTTAAGGTTATTAATAAGCTTGGTTAATTTCTTTATATCTATTGGCTTAGCTTTAGGGGGTATAGTCTTAGTAATAGTTAAAAAGAACTTTTCTTTAGGGTAAAGGTCTTATATAATTAGATTCTTTATTATAATAACTTAATTAAGTATTACTTTAATAATAATTATATTTATCTGGTTTCTAAGATTATTAGAAGTCTTATACTATTTAATAGCTAGTCTGATAATTATTTGATTATTAAAGTATCCTTAGAGCTGCTTATATAATATCTTTTTAAGTTTATAGGGATTATTAATGGAATTTACTTGAATAACCTTAATAAGAAGCCTTACTAGTATAGTCTTATATAATATATAAGATAGTGGTTTTAAGTTCTTCTAATTTAAATTATATTAGGAAGTATAGAATCTATATTTATTAAGCTAGTTTAGAATATCTTTGATAGACTTTAAGTACTATTATTTAAGTGCTTTTAAATAATCTTTATATAATCTTAATTATTATAAATCTCCTTTAAAGAAATAGTTCTTTAATACTTCTTTAGCTTTTATTTATAAGAGATTATAAATAAGTCCTTAGATAATATCTTTATAGGTATTAATTATATAATATATAAAGTAATTGTATTTCTTCTTATTAGTTATATTATTATCTTTTATCTTAAGCTTATAGCTTAAAAGGTATTTAATAATATTAGTTCTATTAAAGTATTTAATAAGCTTAAGGTTAATAGTATATCTCTTAGGTTTATTTATAATAAGGATATCCTTAAGATTATTAAAAAGAGTAATATTGGTTTTAGTAATACTTTATTAAAAACTCTTAATAATATTATCTTTTAATTAATCAATTAATTATAAGCTTAATCTATTAGGGGAAGGGTTATTAGAATTTATAATAGATATTATACTAGGTAAAGGAATGCTTAGAGTAAGGATATTAAAGGTAATAGTCTTAGGAGTAGTAATTCTAATAATAGAGTTAGAGCTATTTAAAGGTTTTCTTCTTTAATATAGAGAGTATCTATTTAAATTAGGGATTAATAGTATATTAAGAAGATCTAATAATAATAAAGGCTTCCTATTATAGAGATATTTAGATATCTAGTCTAAGAAGGAGTTATCTTAACTCTTATATAATAATACCTTATTAGTTATATCCTGGTATTAGTATAAAACCTTTCCTTTAGGGATAGGTATTATACTTAAGTTAAGAATAATAGTTTCTATATTATTATAATTAAATAGTATCTTATTTCTAAAATACTAAGGTTGCTTCTAAATAGAAAGCTTTTTTAATACTAAGGATAAGACCTATAAAAAGAGAAAAGAGATAAAAATATTTCCTAAGATTAGCTAAACTATTAGAATACTAATCTATAATATAAAAAAGCAAAACTAAGGGTTAATATATAGCTGATATTATTTATTATTAATTAGATAATTAATATTAGAAGCTATATAAGCTAATCATCTATAATAGTTCTTCTTATACTTATTTATATTTTAATTAAATAAAATTAATAAGTTTAGAATATTCTATCTTTTTAATCTAATATTTAATAGATAAGTTATCTTTTATATATATTCTAGGTAGAAGCTTATCTTAGGATTAAATATTCTTTTATTTTTTCTTTTAATAATTCAATATTCTATAATATTAGATTCTAATAAAAAAGAAATTAATAATACCTTACTATTTAGCTAGGATAGTATATAATATCTCTGCTTTATAGATTTTAGGTCTTTTAATAAATAAGCTTAGCTCTTTTGCTTTTAGATTTCTAGGCTATTATCCTTAGAGATATCTCCTGATTATACTGGTTAGAAGGTCTTATAAGGGTATCTATAATGATTCTTCTTGGATTGATCCTTATAATAGCTTGAAAGTGCCCCTGAATATATTATATTATTGGTCTGGTATTAATTAATCCTTCTGATAGTAAAGTAAATAAGATATCCCCTTATCTTAATCATTAGTTTTAATAAGGGGAAAACAATATATATAATAATACTAATACCACCTATAGAACTATAGGGTGATTTTAGGGTAATTATATAGCTAATATAATCCATAAGGATTAAATAGATAAGAAAAGCTATAAAGCAGTGATATAATAAATTAAACTTAAGGGATTAATTGATTATCCTATAATTAATTAGATAAAGAAGATAGCTTTTTAATAGCTAGTCTTTTAAATATATTAGAAAATTCTTAGGTAGAAGGGGGAAAAAAAAAACTTAAATTCAATGATATCTACCTGTTTAAATGGCCTGGGTATAGCCTATCTACTTATATAGTTTAATCCCCTTAAGTGTAGCTTATACAGCTATAGCTTAGTTAACTAATAAGGGGGTATATTTAACCCAGCTATTAAAGTAGTATAATATATTTTAAATAAATTATTTAATTAATATTAATACTTAAAACGTTTACTTTATATTCTTTTAATTATTCTTTAATATATTTAAGGCTATTCTATAATTATTATTTATTTTTAAGAAGTATCTTTATTAATTCTAATTTAAATATTATTACTTTAATTAATTCTAGATATTATCTATAATATAGGCTAATATAATAAAATATTTTAATTATTAATATATAATAATATATATTTAATTCTATAATACTTAATTTTTTAAAATATTTAATATTATAATAGTTTAATAATATAATATAATATTTATTTATTATTTCTTACTTATTTAAATAAAGTATAAACTCTATATTATTAAATAAGTTTATTGAATTTTTAATTGTGTTTTTAAGGATTTAATTAATTAATAAGTTTATTTAATTATATAAGGTATAGGTTTTCTTTTTCTTTTTTACTTTAATTATTATTCCTTTTAGAAAAGTTTTCTTTACTTAGTTTTTATAAATTCTTTATTTTTTTATTTTCTTTTTATTTTCTTTAATAATATTATTTATAAATTTATCTTTAATATTTTAATTATTCTTTTCTAGTCTTTCTTTTATTTTTTTAATTTATATTTTATTTATAAATTCTAAATAGGATTTCCTTATTTATATTCCTTAATTATATTTATAGTAGTTTATATTAATTATTTTCTTTTTCTTTATTTATTATATTCTAGTTTAAATCCTTTTTATTTAATTATATATTTAATTTATAGATATTTACTTTTTTTATTTAATTATCTTTTAATTATTTTTTTAATTTTTTATTCTTTATCCTATTTATTTATTATTATAGGTTATATCTATTTATTTAATACCTTTTTAAATCGATTTATTTTATTAGGTATTAGACATAAATATATAATTAATATTATTTAATAAATTCCTTAATAAATAAATAAATCTAATTTATATATAAATAATTTAATTTATATATAAATAATTTAATTTATTTAATTATTTTAAATAATCCTATTTATTATTATTATTATTTTTATAATAGCTTATTTAATAATTAATATTCTTTATATAGCCTTAAATATATCTTATTATCTACTTTAACTTTAATTAATTTATACTTTTAATTATATGTATATTTTATATATATAATTATAATATTTATAATATAATTAGGTTTTTTAATAAATAAATATCTTAGGGTATTTAAAGCTTTAGTATTTATTTTATTAATATCTATTTATAATATTTTTTTTAATCTAATTAATTTAAATTCTATAATTAAATTATTTAATAATTTCTCTATAAATTATTAATTAAATTATTTAATAAAAATTATAGAGCTAGAATTATCTTAATCTATAATATATTTAATATTATTATATACTATCTTAGTATTAATTCTATAGTTTAATTCTTTTTTTTAAATAATTTATTAATTTATAAATAATAAATAATATTAAAAGTGAGTTTTATATTTAATATCTTAATTATTAATTATAATTCTAGGAATTCCTTAGTTATATAATAATAATAATCTTAATTATATTTTAGCTTATTATTTAATAATATAATAATATAATCCTAGGATTAATATTAATCTTTTATTTTATTTATATATTATAATTATTATTATATTAAATAAATATTTATAATCTAATACTTTCTAGAATAATTATAATACCTTTTTTAAAAGTCTTATAATAAAATTAATAGCTATTATATAAAAAGGTTTATATAGAGTTATTATTAATTATAATTCTTTTAATAATTTTATTTAATTAATTAAATTTTTTAAGTATACCTTATAATAAGAAATTTATTATTTAATTTATTTTATTATTTTATAAAATATTAAATCTTTTAAAGTTATATTTATCTTATATAATCCTATATAAAAGTTCTAATTATAAGCTTTTATTAAAACTATTATTATATAATTCTATAAGATATATAGCTTTATTATATTATTTAATTTAAATTAATATAATAACTTATTATTTATTAAAAATAATTTAATATTTATTAATCTTCTTTTTATATTAATTTCTTTTTTTTATTTTTATATTTTTAATATTTTAATTATTTTAATAAATTTATAATTCTTGATATATCCCTTTATAAATTCTACTTTTAGTTTATTATTAATTAATACTATAATTATTAAATAATATATATCTTTTTTTTAAATATTATTAAGCTTATTTATTATTATCTTTTTAATAAATTTTTCTATTTCTTTTTATAATATTTATTATTTATAATTAAAAATTATAATAATATATTAAATATAAAATTAATTTTGTTTTAAGATATAATAAATATTTAGTTTATATTAATTTAAGTAAATAAATACTATTATTAATTAATAATTTATCTTTATTAAATCTGATATTAATATATTAATATAATTAATTATTCCTTTTATTATTATATAATCTATTAATATTATTATTAATTTATTTAATAATTAGATTATTATTTGAGTTTTTAATAAGATTATACTAGATATTTAATCTTAAGTTTAATTAGCTTATATCTTATTTTAGATTTTATTAATAATCTATTTAAAAATATAATTAATTATATTTATAAGATTAATACTTTCTTATTATTCTATATATTATTTTATTTTCAATTATACTTATCTTAAGTATATTAATTTAGAATTTAAATAATTTAATTAATAAATATATATAAAAAGACTTGAATAATAATATTATTAATTATAAATTTTTAAATAGTTTTAATATTATATATTTTTAATTCTTATAAATTAATAATAATTATTTTATCTTTATATTTATTATATATTATATATTAATAGAAAAATACTAATATATCTAGTATTAATATATATTTCTTCTCTTTTAAAAATAAAATTATCTTTTTTTATAAAAAAATAGAATAGATATCTAATATTAAAAATTTATATAATTATCTTAGGTTTATAATTATTTTATTTTTTTATTTTCTTTTAATCTATTATTAAATAATAAAAATAAGATAATTAAAATATATTAATTTTTTTATTTAATTTATATATCCTTATTTATAAAGCTTATTTATTATATTATTAAGAAATCTTATATCTTTAACCCTTAATAAATATAGTCTTATTATTAGTTTTTTATAAGATTAATTCTTATTTTATCTTTATTATCTATTAGAATAATCTCTTCATTATATTATATATTATAAGCTTTAATTAATTTTATAATTATCTTAGCTTTTATAAGATTTATAGTATATATATATATATAAATTTCTTGTTTAATCTTAATTTCTTTTAGTTTAATTAAGTTTATAATAAATCCTTTTTTTAGGTTTTTAATATTACTTTTATTTATTAAATATAATTTAATTTATTCTTATAATACTTTTAAAGGTAAGTTTAATACTTTAATTATTTTATTAAATAGATTAAATTTATTATTTATTATCTTTATATAGCGTATTATTATATTAATATTTTTTAATAATATTATATAATATTTATATCTATTATAATTATCTAAATATCCTAGCTTTTATTTATATTAATATTTTATTATTTTATTTATATTATTTATTATTATAATCTAATTAATTATTAATAATATATTAAAAATATTTATAATATATATAAAATCTATTATAATTATATCTTTTAATATAAAATAATATATTCTTTTTATAAAATATAGATTATAATAATTAAAATATGTATTATTTATTAATATTTATTCTCTTAATCTTAATAATATTATTATATTTTATATTATTATAATTCTTAGTAAATTAATTTATATTTTATTTATATTTTAAAAGGTATTATTATATTATATATTATATAGATTTTTAATTTCTTTCTTATAATTAATATATTAATATTATATTTATTAATAAAATTTATTTTTAATAATATATTAGGTTTTAGATCCTTTATTAATTAAATATTAATTATAAAATAAGTATATATTAAATTTCTATTAATTTAATCTATAATATAAAAATTAAATCTAGTTTTATTAATAATTTTTAATAGTTTAATTATTTCTTATATTAGTTTTAATTTATTTATTTTATAAAAGATTATATTTAATAAATTCTTTTAAAGCTATTCTTTATTAATTAATATATTTAAGTATATTAAATCTATTATTATAATTATAATTATTCTATTTAATAAAAAATTTATTTTAATCTTTAAATAATTATATTTTATTAATTTATTATTATTTAACTTTTAATTTATTTTAATTATTTAATCTTAATAAAAATAAAGATATATTATAATTTAATGTTTTTTTTTTATTAATTAAAAGTTTTTAATTAATTTAATAGCTTAAAGGATTTATAAAATACTTTTTTTCTTAATATTATATAATTATTTATAAATGTATAATATATTAATAAAGATTTTATTTTAAAATATATATTATATTTTAGAAAAGTCTTTTATATATTTTTATTTTTATTAATAATATATCTAGATATTATATATAAAAAGGATAATTCTATTCTTTATTTAATTTAATAATCTAATTAATTATTTAATAATTTAATTAAAAGAATAAATAAATAAAAGAATAACTATTTTAATATTTTAATATAAATAATATAAATAATTATAATAATTACTTATTATTATTAAAAAAAAATTAATCCTTTATTATTTATTTATTTATTATATAATTAATTTTATATATTATATTATTTCTTTTTAAACTTTTATTATTATATATTATTATATTTAGCTTAATGTTTAAGATTATAATATTTATTTATAAATCTAATTTTATCTAGGATATAGTATTATCTAGATTAATTTTTATTAAAATAAATGGGTTTTTTATATAACAGCCTAACCTATTATCCTCTAGCAGCCAGACCTATTATAGCTTAGCAGCTAAAAACTGTTATAGCTTAGCAGCTAGACCTATTATAAGACCTAAGATGCTTAAGCAGCCTGACCTGCTATATAGGGCTAGACTAGTAAAATAAGGGCTTATCTCTTATATCCCTCCCTTTCTTTATATTGTAATTTATAGTATAAGGTTATAATTAAAGCTAGTAGTTATCGTAGTAGTTTGATGGCTGGGTTGAACACACCCCCTTACTAGTTGACTAAGCCGTAGCTATATAAGCTGCACTTAGGGGGATTGAACTGTATAAGTAGATAGGCTATACCCGGGCCATTTGAATGGGCAGATATTATCGAATTCAAGTTTTTTTTTCCCCCTTCTACCCAAGAATTTTCCAGTGCATTTAAAAGACTAGCTATTAAAAAGCTATCTTCTTTATCTGATCAGTTATGGGATGATCAATTGATCCCTCAAGTTCAATTCATTATATCGCCGCTTCGTAGCTTTTCTTGCCTATTTAATCCTTACAGACTACGCTGGCTATGCAACTACCCTAAAATCACCCTGTAGTTCTGTGGGTGGTGTTGGTGTTGTTGTGTGTGTTATTTTCCCCTTATCAAAGTAGAAGAAAGGCAGCGAATAGTTATCTAGAGTAAATTCTAAAGAAAAAAAGAAAGAAGTGATTATATTATTAATATAAAAAGAAAGCAGGATTTAACTAGAAATCTAATTATCTTATATATCTATATAATACTAGAATTATTTAGAATTATTTAAGAATTCTAAATAATATTTTTTTTAGATTTCTAAGTATTTTAAATAATAAAAAAGAGAGAGGTATAAGAGATAAGCTCTTATTTTACTAGTCTAGCCCTATATAACAGGTCAGACTGCTATTTTATAGCAGGTCTAGCTGCTAGGATTATAGTAGGTTTAACTGCTAAGCTATAGTAGGTCTAGCTACTAGTCTTATAATAGGTCAGATTATTATATAAAACCTATTTATTTTAATACTCTCTTTAATAAGCTATATAGTATATAGCTAGCTTTTAATAGAGGGTTTTTATAGATTTAATAGGCTTAAAAAGCCTTAAAAAATAAGGCCTATTAAAGCCTTAATTAATCTATTAATAAATATAGCCTTAATTATAAAATAATTTATTTTAAATAACCTATTAATTATCTTTTATTTAATATAATAGAATTTTAATAAGATATATTTAATTTAAATATATTAATTAAGGTTCTTAATATTACTTATAAAGGCTATATTATTATAATATAGGTTTATAGATTATTAAAAAGGGATTTTTAGTTTTATAAAAAGCTTATAGAGCTATTTTAGCTTTTTTATAATTTTTATTAAAGTATTTGATTTAGCTTTTATAATTAAGAGGATTATAATAATTTATTTCTTTATCTTTTAATAGATAGGCCTATTAACTAGGTTAAAAAGATACCTATAAATAAATTTATTAATAGCTTTATAGCCTATAAAATCATTATTTAAATAGCCTAATAATTAAAGAGTTAATTATTTAGCTTATATAAAATCTAAAGCCTTATAAAGGATAATTAATTCTTTAAAACCTTTTAAATATTTTAAAAGGTTTTTAATTATATTATAATAATTAATATAGCTTTATTATATATATTAAAAAAGCTATTAAATTAAAAAGATTATATTAGGCCTAGAAAGTAATATAAGATATATTAAAGTCTTTATAATTTATTAATAAATCTATTATTTAATAAAGATAAAAACCCTTTTTAAAGATTCTTTTAATACTTTAAGTTATAAAAATATAATTATAAAGATTATATCTTATAATTAAAGCATTAAAAAGCCTTATTAATATACTAAGATTAATATAATTATAGCTCTCTATTAGCTTAATTATAATTAATTTAAATCTTTAAAAAAAAGATTATAAGGCCTTTATCTTTTATAATAAAAACCTTATTTAATAAGTATTTTAGTTTATTAATATAGGATAGGTTTAATTTTATAATAAAGCAGTTATTAATATAGATTATAATAAAGATATTAATCTTAATATTGATAAAGATAATTAAATTAAAGATTAAGGGTTAGAATTCTAATATAGCTAATAATTTAATTAATTATTATTATTATTTATAAAGGCCTTACTTTAATTTATATAAGGCCTTTTTTAATAGAATAACCTATTTTATAATAGGATTATAGTTTAATTTAATTAATAAGATTATTAAAGGTTTATTTTTAGGTATTTAAATCTTTATAAAAAAAGAAAAGCCTTTTAAATATTCTATAAAAATATCCTTAAATAACTGATTATTTAAAAAAGCCTTTATAAAGTTAATTTACTTAATTTCCTAGTTATAAAAGGCTATTAAAGCTAGTAAAATCTATTAGATAAAGAAAATACTAATAATTATAAAGATTTTAAAGTAATCTTTTCCTTTAGTTTATATAAAACCTTTTATAATAAGCCTAGTCTTATATTTTAAGGGCTGATTTTATAAATTCCTTTTAAATTTGAAAATAAATTTATTTTTTAAGATTTTTTAATCTTTTAGAATCTTTAAAAAAAAAGATAAAATATATAACTTTAATTTATAAAATTTAATAGAATTTATTATAAATAATATTAATCTATTATTTTTTAATAAAATCTTTTAAAGCTTATTTTTAATTAATAGGTTTTAAAAAAGCTTTAATTATAAATTTTATTTTTAGTTTATAATAGATATTTATAAAATAAATAAGATCTAGTTATATAAGCGTAAGGTTTTTTAATAGTTATAGTAATTATATTAAAGGCTATAATAAAGGCTATAATAGCTATAAAGGTTATTATAATATTTATAGCAGCTATTATAATAACTTTAATATAGATTCTAATAGCTATATAAGTCTTTTAGCTTGGTTAAAAGCTTATAAATTAGTTATACTTTTTAGAATAGATTAGTTTATTAATTTTAATAAGATATAAAGCTTTTTTAATTCTCTTTTTAAATTAAAAGAGCTTTAAAATCTATAAAAATTATCTTTTAAGCTCTAGCTTATAAAGCTTATTCCTTTTATAATATAAAAAAAAAAGATCTTAATTATCTATTAATAAAAGGGTATATAAATTAAATAAATATCTTTATTTAATATAATTAATAATCTAGCTGGTTTTATTTTAAGGCTTAGTTTAGTATTTTATTAATACTTTTTAATAGGGATAATAATCTTATAATAGTTTAATAACTGGGTTAAATACACCCCTTTATTAATTGATTAAGTTATAGCTATATAAGCTATATTTAGGGGGATTAAACTATATAAATAGATAGGCTATATCTAGGCTATTTAAATAAACAGATATTATTAAATTTAAGTTTTTTTTTTTTCTATCTAAGAATTTTCTAATATATTTAAAAGATTAACTATTAAAAAGCTATCTTCTTTATTTAATTAATTATAGAATAATTAATTAATCCCTTAAATTTAATTTATTATATTACTACTTTATAGCTTTTTTTATTTATTTAATTCTTATAAATTATATTAATTATATAATTATTTTAAAATCATTTTATAGTTCTATAGATAGTATTAGTATTATTATATATATTGTTTTCCTTTTATTAAAACTAATAATTAAGATAGAGGGATATCTTATTTACTTTATTATTAAAAGGATTAATTAATACCAGATTAATAATATAATATATTTAAAGATACTTTTAAGCTATTATAAAGATTAATCTAAGAAAAATTATTATAAATACCTTTATAAGACCTTTTAATTAATATAATTAAGAGATACCTTTAAGGATAATAACTTAGAAATCTAAAAATAAAAGAATTAAATTTATTTATTAAAAAACCTAAAATCTATAAAACAGAGATATTATATATTATCTTAATTAAATAATAAGGTATTATTAATTTCTTTTTTATTAGAATCTAATATTATAAAATATTAAATTATTAAAAGAAAAAATAAAGGAATATTTAATTCTAAGATAAGCTTTTATTTAGAATATATATAAAAAATAATTTATATATTAAATATTAGATTAAAAAGATAAGGTATCTTAAATTTATTAAATTTATTTAATTAAAATATAAATAAATATAAAAAGAATTATTATAGATAATTAGCTTATATAGCTTTTAATATTAATTACTTAATTAATAATAAATAATATTAGCTATATATTAATCTTTAATTTTATTTTTTTATATTATAAATTAATATTCTAATAATTTAATTAATCTTAGGAAATATTTTTATCTTTTTTTTCTTTTTATAAATCTTATTTTTAATATTAAAAAAGCCTTTTATTTAAAAGTAATCTTAATATTTTAGAAATAAGATATTATTTAATTATAATAATATAAGATTTATTATCCTTAATTTAAGTATAATACCTATTCTTAAAGAAAAGATTTTATATTAATACTAAAATATAATTAATAAAATATTATTATATAAGAATTAAGATAATTCCTTTCTAAATTAAATATTTAAATATCTTAATAATAAAAAGCCTTTATTATTATTTAATCTTTTTAATATATTATTAACCCTTAATTTAAGCAGATATTCTTTATATTAAAAAAGAAGATCTTTAAATAATTTTAATTCTATTATTAAAATTATTATTTTTAAGATTATTATCTTTAATATCCTTATTTTAAGTATTCCTTTATCTAAGATAATATTTATTATAAATTCTAATAACCCTTCTTTTAATAGATCAAGCTTATAATTAATTAATTAATTAAAGGATAATATTATTAAGAGTTTTTAATAAAGTATTATTAAGATTAATACTATTCTTTTTAATAATCTTAAGGATATTCTTATTATAAATAAATCTAAGAGATATATTATTAATCTTAAGCTTATTAAATACTTTAATAGAATTAATATTATTAAATATCTTTTAAGCTATAAACTTAAAATAAAAGATAATAATATAATAAAAAAATAAAAATATAATTATTTTATATATTATATAATTAATATTTATAAAGATATTATTTAAGGATTTATTTATAATCTTTTATAAATAAAAGCTAAAAAAGTATTAAAAAACTATTTTTTTAAAAAAGATTTATAATAATTAAGATTATATAAAGATTATTTAAAAGTATTTAAATAATAATACTTAAAATCTATTAAAAATATTTTAGATTAATTTAATAAATATAGATTTTATACTTCTTAATATAATTTAAATTAAGAGGATTTAAAACTATTATCTTATATATTATATAAGATTATATTAATAAGGCTTTTTATTAAGGTTATTTAAATAAATTCTATTAATAATCCTTATAAATTTAAGAAGATATTATATAAGCAGCTTTAAGGATACTTTAATAATTAAATAACTATTAAACTAGCTATTAAATAGTATAAGACTTTTAATAATTTTAGAAATTAGATAAATATTATTACTATTAAAATAATACTTAATTAAATTATTATAATAAAGAATCTGATTATATAGGATCTTTACCTTAAAGAAAAATTCTTTTTATTTATTATTAAGATTATAACCCCTAAAGCTAAGCTAATAGATATAAAGAAATTAATTAAGCTTATTAATAATCTTAAGATTAATATAACTATTAAAGAAGATATTATTTAAATAATTATTAAAATATAAATAGATATTAATATATATATTAATAAAGATTTATAATATAAAGGCTTAATAAATTTTTTATTTAATTAAATAATATTTAATCTTAATAATAATAAGGATTTTAATATCTTTTTCTTTTAAAAAAGATAGAATAAAAATAATTACTAATATTATAATTTATTAAATTATTTTCCTTTCTATTATAATAAATTAATATATAATACTAAACTTAGGTTTTATATATATAATTTATATACTAGAATATTAAATCTAGGATATATTATAAACTAAAATATAATTCCTTTTACTATTATATAATAGTTCTTTAAGATAAAAGGATATTATTAAAAGCTTATAATAGCTTAAGCTATTAACCTTTTTAATTATATAGTTATATCCTTTATTCCCTTAATTAAAGCTAGAGCCTTTTAATACTTTAAATAGATATTAAATAAATATAAAAATATAATCTTTAGAAAATATATCTTTTATTTAAGCCTTAAATAATAACTTATAAAGTTATAATACTTAGATATTATATTTAATAAAAATATAATTTAAATTTCTTTTATATTATTTTCTTAATATAAAGATATAAAGGATTAAAAAATATTAATATATATAATTAATATAAATATTAATAAAAAAAAAGATAAAGAAATAATAATAAAGAATTAATTAAACCTTTAATTATTATATATTAAAAGCTTACTTTTAAGGCTATCCTACTATTAAATAAGATAATATCTTTTAATTTAATAATTATACCTAAGAATATATTATAAATAATAGATTAAAATATAAGATTTCCTTATTATTAATTAAAACTAAAAAAGATCTTATTTATAAAGATAATTATTATATTATTTTATATATTAATTAATCTTAATTTAAAGCTTAGGATAATTATAAGCTAGGATCTATTAGATTAGATTAAAGATATAATAGAAATCCTTTATATCCTTAGGAATAGATTAAATAATCCTATATCTTTAATAAAGCTAAAGAATATAATAAGAGTAATTTAAATTTATTTATAAATAAGGTATAATAAAGCCTTTTTTAATAAATTAATTAAATAATTATATACTAGTATTATAATTATAATTAAGATATAAAAAGAAGCCCTTTTTAATTATAGCTAGTATTAAATAATATTATTTAATTAAGGTTAATATAATATAGATTTATTAAGCTTATATTATTTTTATATTCTGGAATTAATTAAAGATAATCTTTATAATAATATAAGCTTCTTTTTTAATAAGGTATCTTATAGGATTACTTAAATATATTTAGATAGCTATTAATTATTAAATATATTTAGATAGCTATTAATTATTAAATATATTTAGATAGCTATTAATTATTAAATATATAATAAATACCTAAGATTTAAATTAGGATTAATTCTTAAGAAAGAAAAGTAATAAATATATTTATTAATTTAGGCTTTAAAGGTAATATTATCTTAAAATTATTAACTAAAAAATATAGGGTTAAATATAATTTAATTAAGATTAAAATAATATTATTCTTTAAATAAATTATTTAAATAATTAAGGAAGTAGAAGTTTAATTCTATATAAGAACTATTTAGATATCTATTTATTTATATATAATATTAAATAGAATTATAATATCTTTTATTTTAAGGATATTATTTATTAAAATAATTAAGCTATTATTTAATTATTCTTAAAAGGGTAAAGACTTATATATATAGTATTAAATAAAATAAGTATAAATAATTACTTTTATTATAGATATTATTTATTAAGAATAAAATAAACCTAACTCCTTAAAAAATTAAATATTAATTATATTATTAAAGGTATAATTAATAATAAAGAATTAATTAATTTAAAATAGTTTCTTAAAAATAATAAAGAAATATTAATAAAGCTTAACTTTAATAATAATAAGATAATTATTAAAAGTATATTAATAGAGTCTATAACGCAGTATATTAAAGCTCTAAAAGTAATTAAGGTTAAATTAGATTCCTTAAAAAAAAGACGAAATCTAAAAAAAGAGGAATATATTAATTATATAATCCCTTTAAGGTATATATCTATATCTTATATAAAAAAAAGATTAATAAAATTAATTTTATTAATAATATTTCTTTAAATAGGTTTATATCTAATAATAACTTATTTTAAAAAAAAAGAAATAAGAGAAAATAAAAAAAAGAATTAATTTAAATATATCTTTTATTAAATATATTATCCTAAAGTTCTTTAATATATCTAAAGAATCCTAATTTTATAAAGAATACCTTAAAAAAATCCTCTTTTAAATTAAGGATATATTAATCTAATAGAAGATTAATATTTTCTTAGAGATCCTTTATAATAAAGAATAGGCTTTATTTTAATAATTTAAAGAAAATAAAATATTTAATTTATTAATTATATCTCCTTAAATTATTAAAGTAATTTCTTATTTAATCTAATAGATATATTCTATCCTTGTTTTATAAGGATTAAAAGTAAAAGCTATAAAGTTATTAAAGGTATACTTTAAGAATTATATATTAAAAAAGTCTTATACCTTTTATAGGAATTAATATTTCTTTATTAAGAAAAAGGATAAAAGGCTTTATTTAATTAATACTATTATAAAATATAATACTATTATTTTTAAAGATATATTTATCCCTTTTAATATTAATTCCTTTAATAAAGATTTCTTTATATATACTATACTTTTATTATTAGATTTCTTTTTTAATTATAATTAAATCCTATTAAATAAAAAAAATAAGGATTTTATTATATTT
The DNA here is from genome assembly GCA_005765155.1 of Zelopaecilomyces penicillatus. Classification (NCBI taxonomy): domain Eukaryota; kingdom Fungi; phylum Ascomycota; class Sordariomycetes; order Hypocreales; family Pseudodiploosporaceae; genus Zelopaecilomyces; species Zelopaecilomyces penicillatus. The sequence continues at coordinate 2,716,090 of VCCP01000006.1, forward strand.
TCTTTTATTATTAATCTTTTAAGAATATATATACTCTCTTAAAGTATTATAAATTTTATAGCTTAGTTTATAAGAATTATAATTTAAATATTATTTAATCTTATTTTAAATATTTATAAACCCTTTCTTAATAATATTATTATATATAGATTATAATCTATTTATAATAATAAAAAAGTTCTTCTTAGAATATAAAAATATATATTTAAATATTTATAAAACCTTAATAAAATCCTTTTTAATATTAAGCTTTTTAAATATATAATATTAAAAGGGAAATTAAGATATTATTAAAATATAATTATTATTATTAGATTTCTTTATAGAATATTTAAAAGGAAATTAATTAAAGAGAAGATTATTAAGATCCTAGAATAGTTTATTTATTATAATATAATAGATATTAAAGCCTTTCTTAAATTTATTAATTATTATTAAATTTAGATATATAACTTTATTATTATTACTCTTTTCTTTATTACTTTATTATAAAAGGAAGCCCTTTAAAAATAGAAAGAATTATAATTAAAGGTAATAACCAAGCTTAAAGATATAACAATAACTACCCCTATTTTAATATTATTTAATCTTTTTAAAAAGAATAGAAAAATTATATTTATAATAAATATTAGCCTTAAAGGATAGAAAGCAGTTTTAATATAAATCCTAGATAAATAATAATACTTAATTAGATTTAAAAATAATTATTAAAATAAGATTAAATATAAGTATAATATAATAAAATAAAAGTATAAAACTATTTTTTTTATATTTTAAAGGTTTAAAGAATATATCTATAATATATAATTTATTTTAGAGATAGATATATATATCCTTATATACTAGCTTAATAATATTATTTATAATATATTAAGTAATCTTATTATCTATTAGATTAATTATATTATATTATTTAATTTTATTATTAAATATATTCTTAAGAAAAATAATAGTATAATAAATAGATTTTCTTAGAAAGGATTAAAGCTATTTAATTAAATAAATATTAAAATTAAAAAGGATTTAAAGGATATAATTAATATATATCTTAGGTTAATATAATTAAATATATTAAAACCTGGATATTCTATAGAGTTCTAGTAAATTATTAGATTTCTATATTTATTAAAGAGATTATTTAATCTTAATAAAGTATAATTTAAAATATTATATTAAAAAGCTTAAAGATTCTTTATTAAGGATAAAAAACTTTAATTAAGACTAATCTATAAAGGAAACTATTTTATATTAATTATTAATAATTTATTTATTTATAAGAAATTAATAATAAGCTATTATATAGCTTAAGGGTATAAAGATAAAGTAATTATCTTTAAAACTCTTTTTAATAGATATTATTAAAGAAAGATATAAAATAATATTTCCTTAATAATAGCCTATTATTTTAAATATTAAAGGTTTATATTATAATAAGATAGAGAATTAATAATTTTAATATTATTTAAATAGTTAATATTAAAAATATACTTTAATTTATAATATATATTATTTAATTATAATATAAACTTCCTTATAAAAGCTTATTATAATTTAATTAGATAAATAAAAGTTTAATTAATATAATAGGTTAATTTAAGGGTTATAATTAGATTTATTATAACCTTAATATAATAATATAGATTTATATTTTATATAGTTATTAATAATAAATCTAAAATAAAAGAGCTTCTCCTTTAAATATTATTTAATTAAGGTATAAAATATATTTAAATATCTAAGTATAATCCTATAATTAATTCTATAATTAAAGTTAATTATTAAAGCCTTATATCTATAATAATAAAGATATTAAAAGGGGACTTTAAATAGATAAGATACCTTAAAATAATTATTCTTATAAATAAAACTATAATTAAATTATCCTATAGCTTCTCTATCTTTTATCTTATATATAGATATAATTTTATCTTATTATTTAAAGTTAAATTTCTAATATAAAGGCTTATTAATTAGGATATTATTATTAATATTAAGGATTTATTTAAGTCTTATATTTAAATACTAGAAAGAAGATTAAAAGATATAATAAAGGCTAGAGAAAAGATAATTAATTTTAAAAAAAAGCTAATAATAAAAATAAATATTATTAATAAATATATACTTTAATTAAAATATAATTAATTAATACTAAATAATCTAATATTTATATATAATATATTTAAGAAATAGAATAAATCCTATATAATAAAAATAATAATATATTAATATAGCTTATATTAAATTACTTTATAAATAGATATTATTAAAGTATATATACTTTATATAATAAATAGGATTCTTTTATATAAGATTTATTCTGGAAATTATTTAAAGAAGTTTATTAAAGATAAGTATAGCTAATAGATATTTAATATTAATATATAGCTCTTTAAACTTAAAGATAAACAATAACTATATAAGGAAAAAAAAGGATTAAGATTATTAAATCCCTTTATATATTTTAATTTATCTATTAATTAAATAATACCTTAAGACTTTAACTCTAATATTAATCTTAAAAAAGATTTCTTAGATTTATTATTAATTATTAAATCTTAATTTAAAATTATAATCCTTAGCTTAATTTAATATTAAAAGGGTATATATTAATTATATTTACTTTAAATATATATATAATTTCTTATATACTTAAATTAAAGATTTCCTAATTTAAATTTTATTTAAAAATCCTTAATAAAAAGGATCTTAATAATATTTTTTAAAAGATATAATAAATTTTACTTTTTATATATAATATTCTATTATAAGTATATAAACTAATTATATTAAATTAATTATAATAAATAATTAATACTTTTAAATCTTAATTATAATAATTAAACTATTTTTATATTAATAATTAAATAATTCTTATTAATCTTATTTTTTTATAATCTTTTCTTAATCTATATTAATTTAATTTTATTATATTTTTAAGTATAAATCTATTCTTAAATTTATTTTATATCTATATTAATTAAGATTAAATAAAGCTTATACTTATATATTTAAAACCTTTTTTTTATTTTAGAAAACTTATTAAATTTCTATTAAAAATAGGAGTTCTTATAAATTATTTTAATATTATAATATTATCTCTTTTTAATCTTTTTATTTATATAATTCTCTTTTTTATTTAATTATAAATATATTTTATAATATTATATTATAATAATTATACCTTTTTATTATTTTATTTTATTTTATAAAAGATTAATTAATACCTTTAAAATTAATTTATTTATTAATATTAAATTATTTATATTATATAATTAATATTATTATCCTAAAATTAATTTATTCTATTCTTTTTAAATTAAATCTATATCCTAATAATTAAGGAATTATTTAATCCTATTTATATCTATTAAATTCTATTAAGGTTTTTTTTTATTATCTTATTTATATCTTATTTTATTATATATTTAACCCTTAAAGTTAATAGTTAATATTTCTATATATAAGAAATAGTAGATATATTTAAGAAATCTAAAATAATTAATTCCTTTAAGTCTTTAGTCTAGTTCTTTTTTAAGAAAATTATTTACTTTTTTTTATTCTTTAGCTTAGATTAATAGTTATAAAGTTTTTTTTATTTATAATTTATATATCTATCTTATTTATAATTTAAATAATATTTATTATATTTATCTAGAATTAAAATATATAGATAATATAATTATATAATATATTCCTTAATAATTATAATAATAATTAAGAAGGATTATATATAATAAGAATATAAGATTAAATTAATAATCTTATAATAATTAATAAATAAAGAATAGATCCTTTTTTTTTATTTTATTAAGGTATTAAAGAAATATCTATAAATATATCTTATTTTAGCTAATATAAATATAGGGTAAGATATTTAGATTTTTATAATAGATTTTAATATAAAATATTCTTAAATATTATAAAGATTATCTTCCTAAAAGTATTATTTAGGATTTCAGCCCTTAATTAATTATATAAGAGTATTAGATATATCTTTTATAAACTTAATAATAAAGGATACCTTATAATAAAAAGGATAATTTATTTAATTTATATTTATCTCTTTTAAAATCTATATTTTAAATATTATTTAAATCTAAAAATAAGAAAAAGAATTAATATTAATTTATAAAGATTAAATAATATTAAACCAGAAAGGTTTTATAATTTATTATTATTTTTATTATAAAAAATAGTTTAATATTATTAAAGAACTTAATATAATTATTTTATAATAAAATAATTTTATAAATAATTATATTATATAAAATAATTATATTTATAATAGAATTAATATTAAGGAGCTAAGAATAAATATTATCTTAATTAGTTTTTATAATTAAATAATATTTATATTAAAAACCTAAAGAGAATAAGAGATGGATTAATAATCTTAAAGTTAAAAGAGCTAAGTTATAAGATAAAAAAGGAAAAGTTATAAGAGTTAAGAAGCAGCCCTTTTAAAAAGTATATAAATAAAAATATATATTATTTATTAATTATAAATTATTATTAAATATAATAAGAAACTATACTTTAAAAGAAGAGCTATTTATAATAAAAGATATCTTTAATTAAATAATTATATATAATTATAAAGAGTTATTAATTTAAATCCTTATATACTTATAAAGCTCTTTTTTATAAAAAGATATCTTATATATATTACCCCCTTTTATCTCTATTATCTTCTTTAATATTTATACTATTTTATTTTATTCTTTTAATTTTTATTATTATTTAATTATATTATTATTTAATTCTTTATTAATATATAATATTAAAATAATAAAGAACTTTTAGAATATTTATACTTTTTCTTTAAATAAATATTAAAAATATAAATCTTATTATTATTATAAAAATAATATAGCTTAAAGAAGATATAGCTTTATTTTATAAATATATTAATAAATATATTATATTTATAATAAATCTAGGGTTTTTTAAATAACTCTATTTTATAATCCTTTAATAAAATTAGTTTAATCTATTATTAACCCTCTCTTAGAATTTTAATATAAATACCTTAGATTTAATAATATATAGCCTTATCTCTATTATATAGCTATTTCCTTAAGGCTTATAAGGATAGAATTAAAGTAATTATCTAATTAAATTTTATTAATTATTATATATATTAAAGAATAAAGATTAAGCTATTAATTTTATATTATACTCTTTATTTTAAATTATATTTTATAATATCTTTAATAATATATTTATAGCCCTTAAAATAATATATATTTTTAAATTAAAAAAATCTTTTTATATATATATAAATCTTTTTAATATTTTATATAAATTTAAATCCTATAATTATTTAATATTTAATACCTATAATTACTTTAATAGACTAGCTATCTTTTATAAGAATATATTTAATAAATAATTCTTTATTAGGTTTATTAATTATAAGAATATATATTAATATTTCTTTATTTAGGATTAATTTAAAGGCTAGCTTTATATCTTTAATTTATAAATAGATAAATAAATATATTATATTAAAGAGTTTATATATTTATAAAGATAAATACTTTATAAACTTAATCTTCTTTATAATTTTATATTTATTATTATTCTATATATAAAATAAATATAAGATTAAGAGTATAATTATTTATCTTTCTTTTAGATTTATATTATTATTAAAGAATTAATTAGGTTTTACTCTTATCTTAATTAAATTAAAAAAGATTTAAATAAGATTAAATAATCTTATAATAATATATATTATTTATTTCTTAATAATCTCTTTTATTTATTATTAAAAGATTAATACTTATTTAATAATTTAAATTAGCCTATATTTAATTATATATTTAAAGTAAGGAGTATTATATTATATCTTATTATTAATAAATTAAATATAATTAAATAATTATAGAGCTTTTATTATATTATTTTATAAGATCTTAATAATTAAATAATTTATAATTAAGATATAAATAAAATACTTTATTTTATTTACTTAAAAGGTATTATATTATTCTTAATTAATAGATATACCTTATCTATATTATATAATAACTCTAAAATCTTTTATATATTTATAAAAGATAATCTATTTATATTATTTATATAGATTATTATAATACTATCTATTTATCCTATTAAAGTATAAAAACCTATACTTTTTAAAGTTATTATTAATTAATAATTAAATAATAAGTTTAAGTATAATAAGATAATTAAGCTTAAAATAATTAAGATTATTAATATAATTATTATTAAGAAAATTAAATTAATTATAATTTAATTTAATAATAACTAAATAATAGTACCTTAATAATATTCTTTAAAAGTTAATAGGAATAGGTTATTTATTACTTATTTAATTTCTAGGCTTTTATTTAAGCTTAATTTATTTATATATAATAATACTAAAGATATTTAAAGATTATTTAATTAAGATTTATTAAATAAAAAATTAAAGTCTATATTAATATAGCTTATATTATATTTAAACTCTTAAAAATAGATTATCTTTAAGAAATAAATAGCTAAATTAGCTTTTTTAAATACCTTTATAATTAATTTAAATAAGGATATTTGTTAAAATAAATAGGTTTTATATAACAGCCTAACCTATTATAAGACTAATAGCTAGACCTACTATAGCTTAATAGCTAAACCTGCTATAGCCCTAGCAGCCAGACCTGCTATAAGGTAGCAGCCTGACCTGCTATAAGACCTAAAAAGCCCGTGCAGCCTGACCTGCTATATCAGGCTAGACTAGTAAAATAAGGGCTTATCCCTTATACCTCTCCCTTTCTTATTATTTAGAATGCTTAGAAATCTAAAGAAATATTATTTGGAATTCTTAAATAATTTCAAATAATCCTAGTATTATTTAGATATATAAGATAGCTAGATTCCTAGTTGAATCCTGCTTTCTTTCTCTATCGGCAATTTAATCATTTCTTTCTTCTTTTCTACAGACTTTACTCTGGATAACTATTCGCTGCCTTTCTTCCACTGTTATCGCTACTAGCTTTAGTTATAACTTTATACTGCAAATTGCAATAATATTAATATTTTTAAGGATATTATTATAACCTTAAGGTGGTTTATTAATAGGAACCTAAATGAGGTATCTTAATTAGATAATAAGTATCTTTTTTATAAATAAATTAACTCTTTTAATAAAGAAAAAGGAAATCCAAAGAAGAAATAAAGAAATTAATAAAAAAAATTAAACCCTTAATCCTTTTTATATTATATATTACTAATTTAATCTATAAGATATAAGAAAGAGATTATTATTTAAATAAATACTGATTTACCTTTATAATATTTAAAAGCAGTAGGGTATATTATAATTATTAAATTTATTAAGAAAATAAATAATATATTCCTTATTAAAAGGCTTATATTATATATTAAATACTTTAATAATTATATTAATCTTTATTTTAATAGAATAATTATAAAAGGGATTTTTTAATATATTAAAAAGATAATAAAAACTTTTTTTAATAGCTTAATAATTTAAGCTATTTAATTTAATAGATTTAAATACTATACTATATAAATATAATTAATAATACCTTTATCTATAGATTAAATAATAAAGTTAAATACTCTAGGGATATTAAAAGAATTAAAAAGATTAAATATTAAAGGAATATTTAATTAAGGATAAATAAGGTAAAAGAAATAAAATATATATATATAGATATTTAAAGATTATATTTAAATACTATTACTTAATTAATTATAAATATTACCTGATTTAATAATAGGGTTATCTTTAATATTTATTAGAAAGGTTTTAATAATTAGATTAAATATATCCTTTTATTAATTAATTAAGCTATAATTATATAAGCTATACTTAAAGGGATTAAACTATATAAGTAGATAGGCTATATCTAGGTTATTTAAATAAGTAGATATTATTAAATTTAAGTTTTTTTCTTTTTCTATCTAAGAATTTTCTAGTATATTTAAAAGATTAGTTATTAAAAAGTTATTTTCTTTATCTGATTAGTTATAGGATAATTAATTCATCCCTTAAGTTTAATTTATTATATTACTGCTTTATAGCTTTTCTTATCTATTTAATCCTTATAGATTATATTAATTATATAGCTATCTTAAAATCACTTTATAGTTCTATGGATAGTATTGGTATTATTATATATATTGTTTTCCCTTTATTAAAATAGGCTTTAATAGCTTTATAGACTATTAAATTTAATTTATTAGCTATTAAAGCTGATTTTAACTTTTATAAAAAGAATTATAATAAATTAAGGTTCTTATTTATAATTATTATATAATTAATAAGGTTAATTATAATAAATAAAATAATAATTTAAAAAAAGAATAATAATTAAGCTTATATTATAATAGCTTATAATTAATCTAGAATAATCCTTATAAAGTATTTTAATAGGTTATTTTATTTAGAAATATAAAAGCTAAATATATTAAAACTAATAACTTTATTTATTAATTAATCTTTTAATAGTATTAAGATCTTTTTTCTATTATTAAAATATAATTATAAAGGGTATTTTTTATAATAAGCTTTTAACTCTTTAAATAATCTCTTTATAATAAAAAAAATAATATAATCTTTTTTATTAAATAATAAAAGAATTATTTAATAATAGGATTTTCTTTTTATTAAAATAAGCTTTATAAAAAGCTTATTATAAAGGATTAATTTTATTTAAAATATATCTTTTTCTATAATCTTTAATATTTTTAATAAATCTAAAATTAAATTTTTAAAGGATCTTATTATAATTTAAAGTATAAGGTTATAATTAAAGCTAGTAGCTATAGTAGTAGAAGAAAGGCAGTAAATAGTTATCTAGAGTGAATTCTAAAGAAAAGAAGAAAAAAGTAATTATATTATTAATATAGAAAAGAAACCAGGATTTAATTAAGAATCTAGTTATCTTATATATCTAAATAATACTAGGATTATTTAGAATTATTTAAGAATTCTAAATAATATTTCTTTGGATTTCTAAGTATTTTAAATAATAAGAAAGGGAGGGGTATAAGGGATAAGCCCTTATTTTATTAATCTAGCCTGATATAGCAGATCAGGCTATATAGGCTTTTTTAGGTCTTATAACAGATCAGGCTGCTATCTTATAGCAGGTCAGACTGCTACCTTATAGCAGGTCTGGCTGCTAGGGCTATAGCAGGTTTAGCTGCTAAACTATAGTAGGTCTAGCTACTAGTCTTATAACAGATCAGGCTGTTATATAAAACCCACTTATTTTAACAGATACTTTAATAAAGGCTATAAAAAAGCTAAAATAGCTCTTTAGGCTTTTTATAGAATTAAAAATCCCTCTTTAGTAATCTATAGACCTATATTATAATAATACAGCCTTTATAAGCAATACTAAGAACCCTAATTAATATACCTAAACCAAATATACTCTCTTAGAATTCTATTATATTAAATAGGAAGCAGCTAGTAGGCTATTTAAAATAAATTATCTTATAATTAAGGCTATACCTATTAATAGGCTAATTAAGGCCTTAATAAGCCTTATTTTTTAGGGCTTTTTAAGCCTATTAAACCTGTAAAAACCCTTTATAAAAAGCTAGCTATATACTATATAAGCCTATTAAAGAAAGTATTAAAATAAATGGGTTTTTTATATAATAGCCTAACCTGTTATCCTTTAGCAGCCAGACCTGTTATAGCTTAGCAGCTAAAAACTGCTATAGCCTAGCAGCTAGATCTGCTATAAGACCTAAGATACCTGGGCAGCCTGATCTGCTATATAAGGCTAGACTAGTAAAATAAGGGCTTATCTCTTATATCCCTCTCTTTCTTTATATTTAACATACTTAGAAATTCTAAATAAATATTATTTAGAATATTAAAATAATTCCAAATAATCTTAATATTAATTAAATATATAAGATAGCTAGATTCCTAGTTAAATCCTGCTTTCCTTTCTATATTAGTAATATAATCACTTCTTTTTTCTTTTCTTTAGAATTTATTCTAGATAACTATTCACTGTCTTTCTTTTACTACTATAGCTACTAGCTTTAATTATAACCTTATACTATAAATTATAAAAATTTTATTCTTAATTATAATATTAAGATTTTTCTTTTAATTTATATAAACCTTCTTTTTTAATATTATTTTTTCTTAATAATTATATTTATATAATATAATAAGTAATCTAATTTGTTTATTTATTACCTATATAATAATAATAATATATTAGATTTCTTTTTTAATCTTATTATAAAGAATTTAATTATTAAATACTAATATTATTATTATTTCTCTAGATATTTTAATTAAATTTAATCCTTTTTATAATAATAGAATATATATTAAAGCTTTTATTCTTTATTATATCTTTATTTTATCCTTTTTTTATTTTATTAATAAATTCTTAATATTATTTAGGTTTAATTTCTTAATAAATAAATTAAATTAAATTTTATATTTAATATTTATTATAATAATAATTATTAATATTATTTTAATTTTAATTTCTTTAATTATAAAGCTTTATTATTCTAATATTAAAATAAATAATTTATTTAAAATAAGAATATAAATTTATTTAATCTTTTATTAAATAATAAATTAAATTCCTTTTGTATTAAAATTTTATTCTTTAATATATATTAAGATTTCCTTTTTAAAGTAATTTTTATTAAAATCTAGTATATAATCCTTTTAATAATCTTTATTTAATTTATTAATTAATAAAAGATATATATATTTATTAATATTATAAATCTTATAAATAATTTATTTATCTTTTTTATAATCCTATTATTAATAATTATTTTTTTAATAAATAAAAATATTATTTTAATATATCTATTAATAAAAATAACTTTTATATTTTATAATATATAATTATAATTAAAAATTATTAAAATAATTAATATCTTTTAATAATATATATTATATTTAATCTTTCTTTATTCGAAACCTTTTTAAATATTTTAATAAAATAAAATAATAAGATATACTTTAAATATAATATTTAATTAATACCTATAATTAAAACTTTACTTTTAAATTCTTTTAATTATTCCTTAATATTTTTTAATTTATTTTTTAATTATTACCTTTCCTTAAAAAGAATTTTAATTAATTTAAGCTTTATAACTATTATATTAAATACTTTTAAATAATCCTTATAATTTAATTTATTATAATAAAATACTTTAATTATTAATATATAATAATATATTCTTAATTCTTTTAAATCCAGGCTTATAAAATAATTAATATTATAATAAATTAATAAATTTATATAATAAATATTTATTATTTTATAATTTATTATATTAAGATTAAAGCTTTTATTATTAATTAATAATATTAAATAGTTTATTATATTAAAATCTTTTAATAAATCTTTAAATTTAAATCTTTTAATAATTATTTATTTTTATTTTTATAAGGTTTAAATTTTTTATTATTTTTCTTAATTAAATATTTAACCCTTATAACTATTTTTTTCTTTATTTTAATAATACTTATTTTTTTTTAAATAAAATTTCTTATTTTTTTTAGATAATAATATCTTTAAATATATCTTTAATATATTATTTATCTCTTTTTATTCTTATTCCTTTTATTAAATATACTTTTTATAATTATTTAATAGGGTTTTTTTATTTATAATCTTTAATTAAGCTTATTATAGTTTATATAAGCTCTTTTCTTTTTCTTTATTTATTATATTTTAATCTAAAATCTTTTTATTTAATTATATATTTAATTTATAAATATTTTTTTCTTTTTTTTTTTTTTTTTTTATAATCTTTTAGATTTTCTATTCTTTATCTTATCCTTTAATTTTTATTAATTATATTTATTTATTTAATATCCTATTAAATAGATTAATCTTTTTAGGTTTTATATATAAATATATAATTAATATTATTTAATAAATCCCTTAATAAATAAATAAATCTAATTTATATATTAATAACCCTATTTATTTAATTATTTTAAATAATCTTATTTATTATTATAATTATTTTTATAATAGTTTTTTTAATAATTAATATTCTTTATATAGCCTTAAATATAAAATCATATTTAAAATTATTTATTTAATAGATTAATAAAAGGTATTATATTTAATATTATTAAAAAAATCTTTAATTATTTATTATAAAGGTATTTTATATTTTAGTTATATTATCCTTTTATATTTTAAAATAAATAAATAATTTTTAATAAAATAATAAAAGTATATTAATTAATATAAGTAAAAATAATATAGAATTATTTAATAATAATAAGGTTATTTATAATAATACCTTAGAAAAAGTATAATTAATATTATATATATCTTATTTATTAATATTAGATAGTATAATAGGTTTTTTTTATATTTTTTTATTTAAAAAAAGATTTTAATAAATTCCTTTTAATAATAATTAATAATATTATTTATTTTAATTAAAAAATATAAATTTAATTATTAATTTATCCTTTAATAATTTCTTTAATATTAATATAACTTTATATAAAAGTCTTATTTATAATTATTTATTTTAATTTAATAATTTAATATTATTATCTATTTATTTAAAATTAATAAAAATAAATAAAAATATTATATTTAAATAGATATTTCTTAATAATTTCTTAATAATTATTAATCTATTATTATTAATAGGATAATAAGATATTAATAGTATTATATTATAATTATATTAATTAATTTATGTTTTAGATATTATTTATATTATTTCTATAAATATTAAATAAAAAAATAAAAAAAAATTAATTTAATATAAAATAGGATAATAGATTTTAAATAATTATAATATCTTTTAATAATTTATTGGCTTTTTTAATATATTTTTTCATAATAATAAATATATATAAATATCTTATTTAAATAAATTTAATAATATATTTAATAATATATTTAATAATTAAAATCTTATTATTTATATCTAGGTAATTATTTTAATAATAAAAATTTTTATTAATAAATTTAATTATTAAATAATTAAGTTTAAGTAAAATAAAGTTTATAAATAACTATTAAATAAGAATAGGGGTTATATAATTATTATATATAAAAAGGATAATTCTATTATTATTTAATTTATAGATCTGAATCTTTAATATCTTAATTAAATAATTTATAAGAGTGATTTAATTATTTAATTATTTAATTTAATAATTAGATTATTATAGATTAATTATATAATTATAATAAAAGCTTTATATAAGATTATATTAATTAATTAATTAAATTAAAGAATATTATATTAATTATATTATATATTATAATTAATATATAATAAGTCTTATATATATTTATTAATTTCTTTAATTAATTTATTAAAGAGTAAAGCTTTTATTAAGATCTAGCTATTTATTATATTATTATAATTAATATTTTTTAAATTATATAATATTATAAAAAATGTTTAAGCTTATTTTTTATAATCTATTTTTTAATTTTTAATTATAATAATTATTAATTATAATAGTTTATTAAAATATTAAAATAAATAAGTTAATAAATAAAAGATTAAAAGGAATTTAATATTTTTAAATTTAATTATAAAAATAAAATACTTTAATTAAATACTTTATAATATAGCTTTAATTATTAAAAGATAATTTTATAATAGCTTTGACTATTAAAAATATTAAAGATCTTTTATAAACTTAATTTAAATAATAGCTGATTTAATAGCTTATATAATAGTTTATATAATAGCTTAAATAATAATTTATATAATAATATATATAATAGCTTATATAATTAATCAATTTATTAAAATATTCAATTTTTAAAAAACTAATTAAAAGATATAAGCTTTTTTAATAGCTTTTAAATTAAAAAGTATTAAAACTTATAATTAATAATATTAAGCCTTATCTATTTAATTATAAATATTAAAATTATTTAAATTTTTAAAAACTTATTATTAATATTAATTTTAATAATAATTAATAAATTATTTTATTTCTTTAATTATATAATAATTATTTATAATATTTATAAGCCCTTATAAATTAAGCTATAATATCTTTAAAAGCTTATAAATTATTATATAAATAATACTATTATAATATTATCTTATAAAATAAAATACTTTATAATATCTTTTATAAACTTAGCTTTAATAATTATAAAAGCTTTCTAAAGATATTTAATAATAAATTTAATATAAAAATTATTAAATTATAATTAATAAAGATTATTATATATACTATTAATTAAATAAATTAATATTTAAAAGCTATAAAAAATACCTTTTTTTAATAGATTAAATATTAAAGAAATAATATTAGAATTTATATAATATTAAATATTTTATTAAAAGCCTTAAATTTATAGTTTTTTATAATAGATTTAATAAAATAATTATAGGATAAAATCTTTTTTATTATTAAAGCTAACTTTTATAAAGCTAGAAAGATTAAAAATCCCTTTAAAAAACTCTTTAAGAATTTTTTAAAAAAAAGAATAATTATTTAAATATATTAAAAAATAATCTTATAAACCCTTTTAAAAAAATAAAAAAATAAATATTAAAAAACTTATTATTAATAATAAAATATTTAATAAAATATCTTTTATAATAAAGATTTATAATTTATTTATAAATAATTAAAATATTATAATTAATATTTAAGGCTTTAATTTTAAATCTAATATAGAATATTTAAAAGCTATATAACTTAAAGAATTAATTTATAATATTATATATAATATTAATCCAAAAAATATATTATTATATAATATAAGTTAAATATATTATATTATTAATAATAATTTATTTTTATTAATTATAATATTTATTTTAAGAAATTAAAGCTTATAATAATTAATAATAGCTTAATTTATATTTATAGATTTAATATAATTATATTTATAATATTTATAAGCTTTAAATTAAGGATTTAAAATAATTAAAAATTAAAAATATATTAAACTTTTAAATATAAAATTTAATATAATAATTAAAATAAAGTATTATACTTTAAATAATATATTTTTATAAGAAATACTATTTATAATAAATTAAATTTATTATAAATTATTAAATTTTATTAAAAATAAGTTATTATTTTAAAAAAAATAAAGCATATATTTAAATTCATAAGAACTTTTAATTATTATTATAGTTATTTTATAATAAATAAAATTATTTTAATTCCTTTTTTAATATATATAAGAATCTTATTAAGCCTTTTAAATTAATTAAATAATTATTAAAATTAATAAGAAGCTTTATAAATATAAGCCTATATATATTAATAAGCTTTGAATTATTAAGCTTTTTAAAAGCTTTATTAAAGGATTTATTAAAAGATATTATATCTCTTTTAAAACCCTTTAAAAGTATTATCTTAAAAAGAGATATAAAATCTATAACTAATCTTAATTATTAAAATCTATTATAATTAATTAAAAGTTAATATATTTAATTAAATTATATTAGTTTATAATTATTATAAAAGATATTAATTTCTTTTATTTAAATTATATATAAGCTAAATTAATATATAAATCTTTTAAAAATATTAAAGATTATAAAAATAAATACTTTTTAAATAAAATTAATCCTTTATAATAAACTCTTTATAAAATTTATTTTTATAAAAAGAAAATCCTATTATTAAATAGTTCTTTTATTATTTAATAAAAAAGGTTTTATTATCTTTTATATTATAAAAGACTTATTTAAAAAGTTAAAAGTTTATAATTAAAATTCCTTTTTATAATTTATTTTTATAATAAAAAAGAAATCTTGATATTATTAAAAGATTAATTAATAAATAAAGATATTAGCTTTAATATATTTAATCTTTATATTTATATATAATATAATCTATTAAAATACTTTATAAATATAATTTTAAATTATTTATAAACTATTATAATTTAAGATTAATTATTATTAATTTTTTAGATTATTATTTTATTTATTATAATTCATCTTATTAATTATATAATAATTATAAATAAAAGTAAAAGATTTTTATAAACTTTTTATAAAAGCTAAAATTAATATTAATAATTAATAAATTAAATTTAATAATTTATAAAGCTATTAAAGTTTATTATAAATTTATTATTCTTATTAAAAGGTATTAATAAAATATTAAAATAAATCTTAAAATAAAATTAATTAATTTATTAATTAATTTAAAAAATAAGATTAATCTATATACCTTTTTATTAATAAATAATTAAGATCTCTTTTCTTTATATTATAAAAGGAATATACTTTATAAACTAGGGTTTAAAAAATAATATTTATAGCTTTTAAAGCTTTTTTAACTTAAAAAAAAGAATTAAAAAAGCTATATATTTTATTAAATTTAATAGATTAAACTATATTAAAAGGTTTATAATCTAAAAACCTTTAAATAAGCTTAAAAGCTTTTTTAAAATCTATAGCCTTTATTATAATTATTATAATTTATATTATAGCTCTTATTATAATTTATCTTATAGTTTATAATATAATTATTATAATTTCTTAAATAATTTAAATATTAATAAAAAAACCTATAATTAATATAGCTTAATTTTATTTATTTTATAAATATTTATTATAAATTAATAAAAAATATATTATAAGAATTATTTTAAAATCTATTAATTAAAGATAAATATAAATAAGATTTTATTAAAAAGAAATAGATTAATATTATTTATAATAAAATTTATTAGCCTTTATAAATAAAAGTTATATATTTTATCTTTATTTTAAAAATCCTTAAAAATAAAACTATTTTAATATATGAGCTTATTATTAAGCTTAAAAAAGAATATATAAAACTAGACTTTAAAATATAAAGCTAGATTTATTAATAAGGGTTTTATATAAATTAAAAGAAAAGATTATTTTAAATCTTTATAATTATCAATATTTATTTTATTTAATAGATTTTATTAACTTTAATAGTCTTTTATAATTAAAAAGTTAAATAAATTAATTTTATAAAAGTTTTTTTAATAATTAATTATATAAGAATATTTTTATAAAATTTTAAAAGGTTTTTCTTTTTTTATAAGGATTTAAATCTCTAAAATTTATTTTTTATTAGCTTTATTAATAAAGTTTAATTATAATCTAATTATAAAATAAATTATTTTATTAAAAAGGATTTTTTATAGTTTAAAATAAGGCCTTTATAAATAATAATAATAATTAATTAAATTATTATTTAATTATAGATTTTAATCTTTAATATTAAATCTAGTTATCTTTATTAATCTATAAATTAATATATTTATTATTATTTATATTAATAATTATTTTATTATGAGATTTAATTTATTATATATTAATAAATTAAAATATTTATTTAATAATATCTTTATTATTAAAAATAAAGATCTTATAATTCTTTTTTTAAGAATTTAAATTAATTATAATAAAATTAAAAAAGAAGTATAATTATATTAATCTTAATATATTAAAAAAGGCTTTTTTATACTTTAATTTATAAATTATAATTTTTATAATTATCTTTTTTTAGTTTAATATATTAAAAAAGATTATAAATAAGGCTTTAAGCTTTATTAATTAATAAATCTATTAATAAATTATAAAGATTTTAATATATTATATATTATTTTAAGGCTTAATATACTCTTTTTAATTTAATATTTTCTTAATATATATAATAGAATTATATTAACTATTATAATATTATTAAAAGTCTTTTAAAGTATTTAAAAAAGCTTTAAAAATTTAATTATTCTTTATAAAGTTATAAATCTTATATAAATTAAATAGCTAATTTTTTAATTATTAGATTATTTAAATAATAATTTTATTGATTATAAAGCTATTAATAAATCTAATTATAGATATCTTTTTAAACTAGTTAATAAATTTATTTATTAAAAGATAAAAAAATAAATTATTATAGCTCTTTTAATTATAAATTTTAAATTTAATATCTTAATAAAATTTATAAAATATTTAAAACAGTTTTTTAAGCTTTTTATAAAATTAAAAATCCTTTTTTAATTATTTATAAATCTATATTATAGTAATATAATCTTTATAAATAATATTAAAAATCTTAATTAATATATTTAAATTAAATATATTTTATTAAAATTTTATTATATTAATTAAGAGTTAATTAATAAATTATTTAAAATAAGTTATTTTATAATTAAGATTATATTTATTAATAAATTAATTAAAGCTTTAATAAGCTTTAACTTTTAAAGCTTTTTAAGCTTATTAAATCTATAAAAACTCTATATAAAAAGCTAGTTATATATTATATAGCTTATTAAAAAGAGTATTAAAATAAATAGATCTTTAATATAATAACTTAATCTATTCTAATTTAATAATTAGATTTATTATAATTTAATAGCTTAATTTATTATTATTTTATAATCAGATTTATTATTATATAATAGTTTTATTTATTATAAAATCTAAAATAAGATTTAAGATATTTAAATAGTTTAATCTATTAAATTAAACTAAAATAGAAAATAAAAACTTATTATTTAAAATCCTTTTTTCCTTTATATTTAAAATATCTAATAATTTTAAATATATATTATTTAAAATTCTAAAATAGTTCTATATTATTTTAATATTTTTTAATATATATAGAAATTAGTTTTTTAATTAAATATTATTCTTTTTTTTTCTTATAAACCTTTATTTAAATAATAATTATATCTTTTTTTTATTATTTTAATTATTAATTTTAATTAATTATTATAAAAAAAAAATTTATTTATTATTATAATAATAGGCTTTTAATTATATTAAATCTTTTTTATTTATTTAAAGTTATTTATTATTTATTTTAATATTAATTTAAAATAATAATTAAAGCTTAATAAAGAAAAATAAAATTAATTATATTATTATAAATTATATATAAAACTTTTAATATTTTAAAATTAAATAAAGATTTTATAATAATTAATTAAATTATTATATTAAAAAAATTTATATTAAATAAATATTTATTATTTAAAAATTAAAATCCTTAAATAAATATTTAATTTATATAATAAATATATTTTAATTTAATTATAAACTGATATTTTTTTATTAAGAATTTATTTAATATTTTATATTTAATAATTTATAATATTTTAATTCATATTATTAATTTATTTAATTTAATTCTCTTTATTTTAATATATTATATTATTTTTTTAAAAATAATAATTTATATTATTCTATTAATATTCTTAATTTATAATAATTTTATATAATAAAAATAAATAATTAAAATTAATCTTATAAATCTTATATTAAAATTAAAATTATTATTATTTTATTAAATTTTTAATTATATTACTTTTTAAAAAAACTTAAAAAAAAATATTAAATTAATATTATTTAAATATTTTAATAATATTTTCTTTAATTTTATTTTCTTTTATATTAAGGTTTTATATAATATAATTATAATTATTTTAATTAATTATATATAAAAATAATAAAATTATAATTATAGATTTAATTTATAATAATTAAATAAAATAAGAATAAATTTATTTAAATTTTAATATTATATTAAGATTTTAATAATATAAAAGATTATTATTTATTTTATTTATATTATAATAATAAAAATAAATTAAAGAAATATATAAATCTTAAGGTTATATATTATTTTAAATATATATAATTTACATCTTATAATTCTATTATAAAATAGATTTAATTTATAAAATAGATTTTAAAAAATAATAATTCTTTATAAATTTATTCAAAGATTTTTTATAATTAATTTATTAAAAATTATATTAATAGATTATTTTTAAATGAAAGAATATTATTTATAATTTTATTAATATTTTTTAAAGATTATAAAATATAATAAATTAATTATATAATTTTTATAAATAAATATTAAAAAAGATATTAAATTTCTTTTTAAAAAAAGCCTTTTTTAGCTTTTTTTCTTTAATTCTTTGATAATAATAATTATATTATAAATTAAAATATAATAATTATTTATAATTTATATATAATTTTAATAACTTTTTAAATATTAATATTATATAATTAATATTAAATAAATAAATCTAGATTAAAAAATATATATATAAATTTTAAATAAGATATATATTATATAATTTAAATAATATATTATTATAATATAAATAATAATACCTTTTATAATAAAATTAATAAAAATCTTTATAATATCTATAAATTAAATTAATAAATAATTTAGAATTATATTTTAAAAAAATAATATTATATTTAATAATAAGGTATAAAAAATACTTATTTAATATTTAATATTTCATTATTCCTTTTGAAGGTGTGATATAATCTGGATAAGTCTTTGTAATGCCTTGGTTTTTAATACGACTCCTTGACAGGAATTATTAAGAGTGATTGCATTCAGCTCTGTTATAGCCTCGGTCTTGAATCCCTCTAGTTCCCCCCACACCTGATGGTTATATCCCGAGAGGACTTCGCTCCATCGTTGCAGCCAAATACCGCGTGCAACAGCAATATCTGTTGTTCCAAACCAACGCCTTACACTTTCAGATGTATCTGGCTGAGCGAAAAAGTCTGGTGAGAAGTCGAGTAGCTCATCCCACGCCCTCTGTTGCCCCTCCTTCTTGAAAAGAGCATCCTGGAGTCGTATTGTTGCCGTTGGCGAAAGGGATTGGAATAATTCTAATGTAAAATTATCCGGCTCGTCAGGTTCAGACATAAGACGTACAACATCTGCGCCATCACATCTCTCCTGGCATGTCAATGAAAGGCCATCGTCCAGATTCCAGTGATCTTTAACAGGCGAGTTCGCGTGAGTAGCACTAAATTCATTGAAGTTTTGAGACGTTTCGCCGTAAGTTTGACTGCCTTTGAAAGCTTGGCTTGGCTTAGACGAACACACGCCGTGTCGTGTCATCCCCGTAAATGATGATTTACGGCCCAAACTGCTTGACCCATCGATAGGTTTTGTAGCTGTTGCAATATCCGGTAGTGTCTGATCCGATGTGAATGATTTGATTGCCAGCTTTGTTGATGCTTCAAGACGAACAATCATAGGCGCTTTTCCTTTCCCTCTGTTCAGGCGATCGGCCACATTCTTATTTTCGCAATCTGCACTTTCAGCCGCATGACCAGGCTGACTCTCGAGACTTGTATAACCATCCATCTGAGAGTGGTGTACTAATATAAAGCTGCTGATAATTTGACTGAAATAAACTAATATTAAGAGGTGTTAACACTGATTAGTGAAAGGCAGGAGATGACTGACTTATTACCTCGGTAACTTACTTGACTTACAGTTAAACACCGGAATGATTGTATAGGTTAGTCATCCCTTATCACTTAAAGAGGTACATACCCTATATATATAAGATAATATAGCTAGTATTAAATAACTTATCTTTTATAAAAATTATTTTAAGATAAAATTTTAGTATTATAAAAATACTAAATATAATAAAATATATTATAACATATTAAAAATAAGATAATTATTATTTATAATTATATTAAATTATAAGAAATTAATAAAAAGCTTATAATTTAATTTAATAGATTAAAATATTAAATAATAATAGATTTAAATATTATATTAAGCTTTATAATAAGCTTATATAGCTTATATCTTTATAAATAAAAGCTTATAATTTTATAAATATAATAAAGTTGTGTAATTGTAAATTTAAAAGATTAATATATATAATTATATAAATATTATATAAAAGCTTATATTTTTATATTTTTATATTAGCTTTATATATTTATTCTTTAATATTAAAGTTTTAATATAATATTATAAAAATAAACAATATAATAAAAACAGCCTTTTTATAATCTTATATAATTATCTTATTTAAAACTATAAAAACTAATTAATAAAAAAATAAATTATAAATTTAATTAAAGTTTTATATTTTAATTAATTTATTAATTAATTTAATAATTTAATAATTTAATAATTTAATAATTTAATAATTTAATAATTTAATAATTTAATAATTTAATAATTTAATAATTTAATAATTTAATAATTTAATAATTTAATAATTTAATAATTTAATAATTTAATAATTTAATAATTTAATAATTTAATAATTTAATAATTTAATAATTTAATAATTTAATAATTTAATAATTTAATAATTTAATAATTTAATAATTTAATAATTTAATAATTTAGTAATTTAATAATTTAATAAATATTCTTTTAAATTAATTATCTTATTAAAAAGCTATTTATAATATATTAAGCTTATATTATATAATAATATATTTTTTAATTAATAATATGTATAATATATTTTTTAATTAATAATATATATAATATATTTTTTAATTAATATATAATATTATAAATTAATTATTTAAATAATATAGTTTTTAAATTATTTATATTAGATTTAATAGAAAAGCCTTAAATATTTATTATAATATTTTAATTATTTATATATAAATTATAAATCTTTATTATAGAGAATATTTTATTATATTTTTATTTATTAATAATAGGCTTTTTAGCTTTTTATACTTTTAAAAAGGCTTATAAAGCTCTTTTTTAATAGATTTATATAGTTTTTTCTTTTCTTTATAATTCTTAAAGGTTTTTTTAAAGAATTTATTAATTTCTTTAATATTATAAAAGCTAGCTATAATAATAAAAAAAGGTTTATTTTATAGCCTTTTTAATAGATTTATTATAAGAAACATTAAATTTAAGGCTTTTTATAGTATATTTAATATTATATAAATCCTAATATTATTCCTTCTATATTTAATCTATTAAAAGATAATATTCTATATAGCCTTTAAATATTAATTTATTTAATTAATTATTTATATAATATTTTTTATTAATTATAATTTAATAAGTCTTATATTAAATTTATTATAAAATACCTTTTTAAAGCCTTTATAATTATTAAAATTATATTTATAAAAGATATTATAAAGTATTTTAAATTATAAAATAAAATTATTATAATATTCTTTATATAATACTTTATAAGGTTTTAATAATATTTAATTTAATTTATAATAATTTATAAATATTATAAATAATTATTATATAATAAAATAAATAAAAATCTATTAATTATTATAAACATTATTATTTATAATAGACTTTTTTAGAAATTTAAATATTTTTAATATTTATAATTAAATAAATAATATTAAGTATTATTAATTATAATTTTTAATACTTTTTAATTTTAAGGTATTTTAAAAGGCTTATATTTCTTTTAATAACTTTTATAAACTTAAATCTTTTAATAGATTTATTAATTATATAAATTAAAAAATAAATTATAATATTAGATTTTTAATAAAATAAATTATTAAAGCTTTTAAAAATTATTCTTTAATTATTAAATTTAGATTTTAAGATTTTATATTAAGATATTTTAATATTAAAACTATAGTTAAAAAGCTTATATTTTAAATAATTTATTTATTAAAAGATTTTAATTTAATATATTTTAATTAAAGTATTTTAATTAATAATTATTATAATGAAAAGAAAAAGTAATTTTATATAAATAAATTACAATAATTATAATAGTATTATAAAAGCTTAAAGGTATTAATTATAATAATATTATAATTAATTAAATTATAATAAAAGCTTTATTTTTTAAGAAATTAATTAAAAAGATTAATAAATATCTTTAAAGCCTATTATATTAATTATAATAAATAATTTAATTAATATAATATCTTTAATTTAATTAATTAATTAATATAATATTATATCAGGCTTCTATAAAATTAATTAATAATTTAAATAATTAATTATATTTAATATAATTAATAAAGTTTTAAAGCTATAAATTTATAAATTTATAAATTTATATTTATAATTTATATTTTTAAAAATAAATTATATTATAAATTATAAATCTAATATTTAATTATTTTATATATATAATTAATTATTATTTTTAATAAATAAATAGAATTAATTTAATTAATAAATAAAAAAGAAAAATATAATATAAAAATATTAAATATAATAAAAGTAATTTTTTATAATTTAAAATAATTATCTTTTAATTTTATAATTTATTATAATTTTATAAAAATTAATTAAAATTAATTAAAAAACGTATAATAGTTATTTAAATTAAAATTTATAAAAAAATAAAAATAAAATATTATTAATAAAGAAAATAAATAAGATTTAATTAAAAATCTTATTTTTTTTATATATTTAAAAAATATTAAAATTATTAAATATTTTAAATTTTATAAAAAAAAGGATTTGAAAGAATAAGCCTTTATATTATATTTTAGCTTATTTTAATAAATTAAATTATCTAGATATTTTAGATCTTATATTAAATCTTATAATAAATAAAGCTATTATATAATAATAAATCTAGCCATAAGATAATAATAAATTAAACTATTAAACTATAATAAATCTACTTATTGGATTATAATAGATTAAGCTATTATATTAAAAACCTATATATTTTATTAAATATAATTGTTTAATAATTTCTTAAGAATTAAAATCTTTATAATCTATATATTAAATTAATAAAGATATAATAATAATAAAAATAAAAATAAAAATAAAAATAAAAATAAAAATAAAAATAAAAATAAAAATAAAAATAAAAATAAAAATAAAAATAAAAATAAAAATAAAAATAAAAATAAAAATAAAAATAAAAATAAAAATAAAAATAAAAATAAAAATAAAAATAAAAATAAAAATAAAAATAAAAATAAAAATAAAAATAAAAATAAAAATAAAAATAAAAATAAAAATAAAAATAAAAATAAAAATAAAAATAAAAATAAAAATAAAAATAAAAATAAAAATAAAAATATATTAAAATTAAAGATAATAATTATAATAATAATTTAATTATTTTAATATTAATATATAAAGGGTTTTTTATTTGTTTTTCCTCTTTTATTAATTAAATAAAGAGAGACTGCTTATCTATAAAGGGTTTAATCTAGATAGATCTAGTTTAATATAGTTATAAGATTAATAATAATAATTATTTTAATATAAATATATTGAAGGTATATTAATAATAATTAAAAGAATTATAAAAGATAAAATAAGAATTAAATTAATTATTTAATTTAATTTCATAATATAATATAATAATAATATAATCTATAAATATAATATAATCTATAAATAATATATATTAATAAGCTAATCTAGTTTATATATTAGCTTTATTAATTTAATTGCTTTTTAATTTTAATATAAATATTTAAGTATTATAAATAATATATTAATTCTTTATTAATTATAAAGTATAAAGATAAGATTTATTATATATAAAAGAATAAAGAAAAAAAGCTATAATAATAGGATTTAAGCATTATATAATTTAAATAAGTATAAGAGTTTTTTATTAATTTTTTCTTTTTTATTTATTAAAAAAAAATATTATTAATTTTATAAAGAGTTTAATTTAAATAAATCTGGATTAATATAATAATAATAATATTATAAAATTTAATATATTATAAAATTTAATATATTATAAAATTTAATATATTATAAAATTTAATATATTATAAAATTTAATATATTATAAAATTTAATATATTATAAAATTTAATATATTATAAAATTTAATATATTATAAAATTTAATATATTATAAAATTTAATATATTATAAAATTTAATATATTATAAAATATTAAATATTATAAATATAATAGGATTATAAAATATAAGATATATATATTTAAAATAGTATATAATATTTAGATATATAATATTTCTTAGCTTACTTTTATTATTATAATATAAATAAAGTAAATAATAATTTTTTATAATAATAATATCTAAATATAATTATTCTTATTTATTTAATTATTATAAATTAAATATATTATTATAATTTTTCTTTTATATAATTATTTAAGATAAGTATAATAATATTATATAAAACCTTAATATAAAAGGAATAAGAGTTAAAGGAAGTATCTTTAAAAAATATAAATAGTATTAATTAAAATACCTTAACTTTAAATAAATCTTTTAATTAAAAATAATTAATTATAAAAGAATTAAAAATATAATTATAATTTTAATAAATGATTATTTAAAAATAATAATATTAGATTAATAATCTTTTTTTAATATTTTAAATAAAAATATAATTAAAAGTTTAATAAGATAATAATAATTTTAATTATAATATAGAGCTTATAAAATTAATTTTAATTATTTATTTATTTTATAAAGGATTATTAAAAAATTAAAAAAGCTAGAAAAGTAATCTAAATTATTATTTTTAAGGAAATAAAAAAGTATATTATAATATAAAAAATTAAATTAATAAAATAATTAATAATATAGATTAAAAGTATTAAAAGCTATTATATATAAAATTTTAAATAAATCTTTAAAAAAAAGATATTGATTTATAATTAAATTAGGATATATTTATTATATAGATTAAATATTTATTTAAGGATTTTAGTTTTTAAATAATAGATATTTATTTAATATATAATTTCTTAATATAAAGATTTAATTAAATATTATAAGATTTCTTTTTAATTCTAGAATATTAAAAAGCTTATATAAAGCTTATAAAGATATAATTAAAAAAAAATTATTAAGTTTTAATTATTTTTTTAGATTAATATAAAGATAAATAATACAGAATTCTTAATAATATATAAGAGAATAATTAAGATTATAGAATAGTTATAAAAAGGCTATAAAATAAAGAGAAAATTATAAAGCTATTAAAAAGAAAGTAAAAAGACTTAATATACTATTTAAAAGAGAATTTTAAGTAAATAAAATAGATCTAATATAATTAAAAACATTATTTATATAATAATAAATAAAAGAGAAATAATTAATATTATATAGATTTTATTTAATTATAAAAAAGATTATTTAAATCTTATATTTTAAAATAAGGGTTTAAATTTAAATTAATTAATAAAATTAAGCTTATTTTAAGTATAAAAAAAGCGATTATTATAATTAATTAAAAAAATTTTATAATTTCTATAATAATTCTAATTATATAATAAAATATTATTTAAAAGGTAATATAAATATAATAAATAATAAATTATTTTAAAATTAAAAAAATAAAAATTAATATAACTTTAAAAAAGATTATTAATTAAAATAAGCCTTTTAACTTTAATTTAAAAAATAAATATAATTATTTATTTTTATATATTAATAATAATTAAAAGATAAAATATTATTAAAATATATATAAATCTTAATATATAATTAAAAGTAGATTTAATTAATAAAATATTTATAAGAAAACATAAATTAAAATAAATATTTATTAAAAATATTCCTTTTTTAAAAATAATAAATAAAGAATTAATTTATATTTATAATATTTAAGAAATATTTATTATATTTATTAATTTAAAAGAATTTATTTAAGAATTTATTTATATTTATTTAAGAATTAATTATATTTTTAAAAAAAAAATCTTATTTTATTTATATTATTAATATTAAAAAATATTAAATATATTTAAATATATATAATAGTTTTTAATAATTTAAGTAAATTTAAAATAAAATAAAAATATTATAATTATATAAATTTATAATAAAGCCTTTTATTTATAAATCTTATACTTAATAATATTATCTTTAAAATATATATTAATATAAAGAATAGAATTATTAGGATTAATTATTATTAAATAAAATATTATATAATAATCTAAAAGAGATTATTATAAGGAATGAAATAAATATTATATATATTAATATATTAAAGATTATAATATCTATAGCTTTAAATATACTAAAACTAATAAAATAAAAAAGAGCTATAATATTAAATTATAAGTAAAATAAAAAATAAAAAAAATAAAAAGTTAAAATAACTTTAATATTTATTAATTAATAAAGAAATACTTATAAAAGTAATTTAATTAATTTATTAACTTTAAATATTTATTAATAATATTATAAATATATAATATTATCTTTAATAATTAAATATAAAGATTAAAAGGATTATTATAAAAGCTTTAAAAAAAACTAAATATTATAAAAAAATAAATTAATTTATTTAAATAATAATAATTAAAATAATATTAAATATAATAAATATTCTTATAATAAAGATTATACTTTAAAAATATATTTATAAATTAATTATTAAGCTTATAAATAAAGATAATATTATAGATTAATTAATTAAAGATAATCTTAATATCTTTATTATAATAATAGTTTATAAAGATATAATAATAACTAAATATCTATTAAATAATAATATTATAATAATCTTAATTAATTTTATATTTTAATAGATTATAAATAAGATTATTTAATTTTTAATATTTAAATTAAATATTTTAATTATTATAAAGATTTATTTAATATTAATTAAAAGAGTTCTAATATTATTATTATAAAGATAAAATAAAAATAATTTAAAAACTAAAATCTAATAATAAAACCTAATTACATTAATATTTAGAATATATATTAAGCTATTTTAAGATATTATTATTATAAAAATAATAATTTATTTTAAATTTATTATTCTTAAAAATATAAATATATTAATTATAAAAGGCTTTATTTTTAAAGAAAATATTTATAAATATAAATCCTATAATAAAAGAATTTAATTAATAATTTATATTAAATATCTTAAATATAAATATAATACTTATATTTATAATATATTAAAAATAATTTATTAATTTTATAATAAAGATATAAATATATATTTTAAGGAATTTATTAAATATATTATATTAAATAATAAGCTATTATAAAGTTATATTATTTATATTAATTACTATAAGGCTTTTATAAATAATAAAATAAAATAAATAGATTTAAAGAGATTTATAAATATAAATCTTTTTAATTTAATTTAATATACTATAATATAATAAATATAATAAATATATAATTATATTAATATAATATAAACATAGAATTTATTAAAAATACAACTAATTATTTTTAAAAAAGATAAAATATTATTATTATTAAAATAAATAATAATATATTTAAGTTAAATTAGAATATAATTAAAGCTTTGTTAATAAATATTATTATTATTATTATAATATAAAAAGATTATATAATAATCCCTTTTTTATATTATTATTTATATTATATAAAAATATTAAAAAAGAGCTTAAATATAGCTAAGATATTATTATAATTATATAAAGAATATATAAGAATTATTTTATAAGAATTATTAATCACTTTATAAATAAAAGTATCTTTTATTATAAAAAGAGATAAGTATTATATAATATAAAATAATATAATCTTATAATATAATTATAATAAATTAATAAGTATTAAGCTTATATTATATAAAATAAAATAAGAAAACTTTTATAATATAATTTATATATTTTAAACTTTATAATAAAAGATTATAAATTATATTATTAATAAAAATATTTTAATTATAAAAATAATATAATTTTATAAATAATTTTAATATATATTATTTAATATATAATATTTATTATAAATAATAATTAAAAACTTAGATTATATTTAAATTAATATAATATTAATATCTTTTTTTAATTATTCTTTATAAAAGAATTATATAGATTAAAGATAATAAATAAGTTAATACTCTAAATCTAATTTAATATAACTTGAATTTATTATATAAATATTAATATATAAATATAAATATAATAAGATTTAATTATTTCTTATAAATAATAAAGATTAATATAATAATAAGATCTTATTCTTTAATTAATATTATAAAAGAATAAATATAAGAAAAGATAAATAAAACTAAAATTTAAAATTTAATTAAATTAATTAAATTACTCTTTTATAATAAATAAGTATATTTAAATATTAATTTAAAGATAAATATATTTATATTATACCTATAAAATATTATAGATAATATAATATTATAAAGATATAATAAAGCTAAAGAAATATATATATTTAATAAAATATAGCTATATAATAAATAATCTAGAAATTTAAAAGAAATAGGATATTAGTATTATATCTTAAGATTATAAATAAACTTAAATAAATTCTATTTTTTAAAATAGAATTATATTAAGATTCTTTATTTAATAAAGAAAAATAATTAATATAAACTATTAATATTAATCTTATTAAAAGAGAAGAAAATCTAAAATCTAAAAGAATAAGCTAGGCTTAAATACTATATCTTTAAAACTATTAATATTATTATTATTAAAATATAATAATAATATGAAAGCTATTATAGCTATAAAAAAAAGCTTTAATTTTAATTATAAAATTCTTTTTTATATTAAAGAAAATAATAAAAAAGCTTAAAGTTAATTAAAATAATAAAATTTAAATAACTAAGATAATATAATTTATAAAGATAAATAAGTATTTTATAATATAAAAATATAAAAAGCTTTAAATAAAGATAATATTTTAATAAGGTTTTTTAAAGCTTATAATTAATTATTTTATATTATAATAATATATTTAATACTTAAAAGCTTTAAATAATAATACCTTTTATAATAATCTTATAATATAATAATAATAATCTATAAAAAATAAAAAAATAAAATTAATAATATATTAAATTATTAAAGAATA
Organism: Zelopaecilomyces penicillatus; assembly: GCA_005765155.1. Classification (NCBI taxonomy): domain Eukaryota; kingdom Fungi; phylum Ascomycota; class Sordariomycetes; order Hypocreales; family Pseudodiploosporaceae; genus Zelopaecilomyces; species Zelopaecilomyces penicillatus. The sequence continues at coordinate 2,746,632 of VCCP01000006.1, forward strand.
AAGATTTATTTATTTATTAATTATAATAAGAAACATTATTAAAATAATTCTTAATAGATTTATCTTTAATATTATAAAATAAATAAGTATTATAATAAAAGGCTAGATAAAAAGCTAGATAAAATAAAATATTAAGATTATAATCTTTATAATTATAAAAGAATATATAAAAGGTTTAAATATATAATAATAATATAATATTACTTTAATTAAATATTAAAAACGCCTTAAATATAATTCTATATTATTAGTTTTATTAAATCCTTTAAAAGAAATAGTTTTTAAAACAAATAATAAACTAATAATATAATTACTTTAATAAGAGAATAATAAAACTATATTTAAATAATATTTTAATAAATCTATATATTATTCTTATTAAAATAATATAAAGTTCTTTATAATGTTTATTTCTTTTTATCTTATATTTTATTATTTATATTAAACTTTAATTAATATTTAAGGCTTAAATATAATAATATTAATTAATAATATAAATTTATTTAATTATAATATTAATATAAGAATTATATACCTTTAATTAAAAAGGCTTAAAGAATATATAAGAAATAATTATAAATTAATAGATTAAAGTTTATATTTAATAAATTTAAATTATTTTATTTTATTAAGGCTTATATTATATTTATATAAAGCTTTTTATATAATAATATTATATTATACTTTATAAAATATATATAATTATTAAATAAAAAATTTATATTTTTTAAAATTAAAATTAAAATTTAATATAAATAATATTATAAAATATAATATTTATAAAGTTTATTATAAAAATATAAAACCCTTTTTTTATATAATATATATTATTTATATTATAATAATTTATAGTATTATTATTTATAAAATAATTATATTTTATAAAATAAATAAACTATTAATCTTTAAGAAAGTTAATTTAATATATAATATAAATATTATATTTATATAATATTATAAAGGCTTATAAAGCTATTCTTATTTTTTTTTTTTAAATTAATGGCCTTTATATTATTATTAAATCTTTATTTTATAAAATAAAAAATTAAAAGCCTAGATTATTTATAAGTTTATATAGATTTTTTTTATATAAATATATAATATTATAATAATATTAATATAATTATAATATCTTATTTAATTAAGCTAAAATAATAAAAGATTTTTATTTAAAATAATTAAATATTTTAATCTTTAATAATTAAAAAATAAGAATCTTAAAAAGGCCTTTATATATTATTAAAATAAATAATAATAGATATAAAGATTATAGACTTATTATATAATTATAATATTATTTATATAAATAAGTTAATAAACCTTAAAAAATATAATAATTTAATTAAAATAAAGAGTTTATTATTTATATAATATAAATTTAAAAAAAAGAATTTAAAGCCTTTTTTATTATTAAATAATCCTTTTATATTTTATATTATTATATTATTATAAGAATAGAAATAAAAAGATTATTAAATATTTTATTTTATAATATTAGAATATATTAAATAAATATAAATAAAGTATTAAATAAGCTATTATATTATTTTAAAACAAGATTAATTAAATTAATATATTTATAGAATCAATTATAATAAAAAGAATTATATAATAAATAATAAAACTAAAAGATTTAAAAGAATATAATTTAATAAGATAATAATAATATTATAGAATTTATATTTTATATAAATTTTAATAATATCTTAAATAATTATATTTTAATATAATATTTATAATTATATTAATATAATAAAAATATAATAATATATTATATTAATAATAAAGAGATAATTAATAATACTTATAATATTAAAAAAAGCTTATATAATAAATAAAGCTAATTTTTATATTTAATTATAATATTAATAAGATATTATAATACTATAATAATTAATATATATTATTTTAATTATAATATATATTATAATAATAACTATATTTATAAAAATTTATAATAATAATATAATAAAGTTAAATCTATTTATAATATAATATAATAATTATTTTAAAAAATAAAAAATTTATTTTCTTTAAAATTAATTATTATAATCTTTTTTTAATAAAAAATTAATTATAATAAATATATAATAAAAATAAATAAATCTATTAATACTTAAATTAATATTTTAGATTTAAAAGGATTCTTCTTTTTTAAAGTTTATTAATTAAACTTAAAACTAAGATATTTAAAGAAAAGATTATAAATATATAATATCTTTTATAATAAAAAAGATAATAATAGTATTATTAATAATTTAATATTAAATAAATAAATAATAAATTAATAATAAGATTAGTTTTTTAGAAAATATTATATAAAAAGTATATTAAAGATATTAAATATTTAAATATAATAAAGATATACTTAATATCTAAAAAAAAAACTAAAGAAAAAAAGAAAAAAAAGATCTTATTTATTAAAATAATTTTTTGAAAAAAAAAGAATAAAAAGATATAAGATTTATATAATAAAAGTAATAAAAGTATATAAAAATAAAATTATATAATTTATTAATAATTATTAATAAATATAAAAAAAGAACTATTATAATAATATTTTAAGATAATAATAAACTATAATAATTATTAAAAATAAATAATAAAATAGAATTTTATAAAAGATTATAAAATCTAATAAAAGTTAAAGGACTTTTATATTTAAAAAGCTATATAAATCTAAAAGACTTAAAATAAATAAGTTATAGATTTTAAATAGTTTTTATAAATATTAATTTAGTCTTAAAGCTAGATTTATTAATCTCTAGTTATATAGCTTTAATTAAGCAGATATAAAAATATTATATATATTTAATTAATTCCATATTAATTATTAAATATAAAAATATAATCTATTATATATAAAAGAGTAATAATTAATACTATAAAAATATAATAAGAATATATTAATATAAAAAGAAGATACGGGTTTTTTTATTTATTTTTTTTATTTATTAAATTAAAGGGATTATATATTTTATATAAGGGTTTAATTTAAATAGAAAAACTAGGCTGATATAATTATAAAATTAATAATAATAATATAAATTTATAAACGCTTATTAAAAGAATAATTTTTTTATTTATTATTTAATATATTTTAATTTAATTTATATTATATCTTTATAATAAGGATTATAAAAACTAATATTATATATTTATAAAGCTTATTTAAATTATATATTTAATTAAAATTATTAATTAAATAGAATTTTTAAATATATCTTTAAAAGGATATTAATATATTATTTTAAATAACCTTCTATTTATTCTTATAATTATTAATAAAATCTATATTAATAATAATTTTATAATAGATTATTATTAATTATAAAAGAAGATATTCTTATCTTTATTAAATAATTAAAATAAAAGATAAGATTTATACTTAAAATAAATAAAACTTTAGCCTTTTTCTTAAGATTAAATATTTTATAATCTTAATTAATAATTTATATTTTTATATAAAGAATAGCCTTTTTATTTTTTTAAAGTTAATAAAATATATTTATTAAGATTAATTAAATATTTTATTAATTTTATAATAAAAATTATTATTTTATTTTAAATAAATATATTTTTTTAAAAACAGTATAAAAAAGAAGTTTATTAAATATAATAAATTAGCTTTATGATCATTATAAATAAGTATTAAAAATAATATTAATAAACTTAAATATAAAAGGAATTTTAGGTATAATTAAATAGGGCTATATAGCTTTAATTAATTAATTAATAATAAGATTTATATTTAAGATAAGTTATTTTTCCTTTATATTCTTTAAATATAAAAGGCTATTAAAGCCTTAATAACTAATAATCTTCTAGGTTATATATTATAATTAGGTATTTAAGTATCTAATCCTATTATAATTATCTTCCCTTTTAAGGGTAATATTCTAATACTTTAATTATATATCTATTATCTTATAATAGATTTTCCTTATTATTATTCTATTATTTTAAAATTTTTATTTTTTTAGAATTTAGATTTATTATATTCTTTTTATTTATTTATAATTATATCTTTTATTATATCTCTCTTATTTATCCTTTTTATTTTATTACTCTTTTATTAACTCTTTATTATATTATTATATCTTTTAAAAGATTTATTATTTAAATCTATATAGCTATAAAATAATTAAATTATATCAAGCTAATTATTATAAAATATATATAATATATATATTATATATAAATAATTATAATAATAGATACTAAGATAATAAAAGAATAGATTAAGCCTAATAAAATAATACTAATTTAATATTTATTTATTAATATTAAATTAATATATTATTAATAGTATAATAAGAAGAAGAATATTTATTAATAGTATATTAATTTATATTATTTAAATAGATTTTATTAATAATTTAATAATATTTTAATCTATAGCCCTTATATTAGATAATACCTAAGAGCTAAATAATATATTTAACCTTTTGGATATAATACTAGGTATATATATTTTTAATAAGGATAATGATTTTAATAAGAATAGCTTTTTTATTTTTATAGGTAAATTTATTTAATAAAATATTAATATATTATTTAAGCTTTATTATATCTTTAAATTAGCCAAGATTATATATTATTAGGCTTATAATATTATTAGCTTTATTAAGACTGAAATTAAGATTAATAAAGCTTATAAAAAGAAAGAGAAGGCTTATTAAATATTATTAATTATTTAATAGCCCTATCCCTAAAAATAATAGAATATTTAAATAAATCTATAAATATTTTATTTATATTTTAATATTAATTTAATAATAGATTATTTAGGTTTAATAAATAAATCTTAAGGCTTTATATTATATTAATTTAATTAAATAAAAGATTATATAAAGTCTTTATCTTATTTAAATAAATACTAGCTTTATATCTTAATAGTATATTAAATATATAGCTTATATTATTATTATTATAATATAGAAGAATAAATTAATATTAAATAAGCTTAATAATAAGCTTAAATATATATAATTATTTAGTTTTAAATAGGTATAGCTTAGGGTTTACTAGTATATTATTAAGCTATTAGCTCTAGTTTTTAATTTCTGGTTTTGTTTTATAATAAAAGGCTTTTTATTATATTATCTATACCCCTTTTCTACCTTTTTATTATTTATTTATAATAGATTAAAAGATATAAAATAAAATATTATTCTTTAATATATAATATTCAAGTTCTTGTTATTTATAATTATAATTCTATAATATGTTTATTTTATTATATTATATCTTTATTTAGCTTATATTTCTTTTTTATTTAATTCTTTTTAAATACTTTATTAACTTTAAAGTATTTATCTTATTAATTAAAATCTATTAATTATATTTTAAAGATTAATTTAATTATTTAATTAAATAATATAATTCTTCTTCAATTTTTAATTAATCTTTGATTTTTTTAATTTTTTATTCCTTTTTATCTTTTAATTTTAATATTAATAGATTATTATTAATATCCTTTATTTATTATATCTATAATTTTAATAAACTAATATAAAATATATTATAAATCTATAAATATTATTTAAATAATATTAATTAATATATTTATATTTTAATCTTTTATAGAATTTAAAATAGATTAATAAATCTTAATATTAACTTTCTTTTTATCTTTAGATATAGATTCTTTATATTTAATATAATTATATCCTTTTTCTATAATATTAGAGATATATATAATTTATTATAGTTTCTTATTTAGGCTTTAATTATTTATTATTAATATTTTATTAATATTTCTTATATTTCTATTAATTTCTTTAATTGATTTTAGATTATTAGTATCTTTTTTTTTACAATATTATTCTTAATATTTAAAGATCCTGATTTATAATTAAATAATACTTTATTAAAAGAGAATTTAATTATTATAAAAATAATTAAGTTATAGATAAATCATATTATATAAAACGCCTTATTTATATTATTTATTCTTTTACTAAGAAATAATATAGATAGTATTTTAGTATTTAATTTATTTAATTTATTTATTTATAAGTTTAAGGATAAAATATTATTAAAAGCTTTTTCTTTATCTAAAATATATAATAAAATTCTAATTAGAATTTATTAATAAAGATAGGATCTTTATTTAATATAATCCTTTTTAATACCTTATATTTTAATTTTATCTTTTAATAAAATAATTCTATAAGATCTATTATAATAATAATTATATTTATTAAAAGAAATATATAATACTTTATATATTGGTTTATAATTATTAAGATTATATTTATATCTCTCTTATTAAATATAATAGATAGAAGTCTTATAATAAAGTTTATAAATACTTTTTTTTAGGGTTAACTTGGTTTTAATAAGGAATTAAGGTATTTATATAAATAATAATATTATAATATTATTCCTTAATAAATATTATAATTAATAATATATTCCTTAATCTTTTGGTTTATAAAATATTAATAAAACTTATATTATAAAAGCTTAAGGATTTAATTTATATTAAAATAGCTTATATAAGAATTATTATAATAGAATTATAATAATTTATTTCTTAATAAAATTTTTTTAAAGATATAAATATAATCTTAATATTTAATTAAATTTTATATATTTATAAATTATATAATATCCTTTTCTTTATTTTTCTATTTTATTAATATAGTTTTTTGCTTTAATATTTCCTTATCTTTATTTTATATATTTTTAATAAATATTATTAAAGGGATTAAGATTTATTTATTAAATATAATCTCTATATAAAAGGCTATTTAAGCTATATATATAGGTATTTATTATACCTTATTAATAACCTATTTAATCTATTTAATCTATTTAATTGGATTTAAAAGCTTTTTATTTTTATTACTTTAAGTATTTATTAATATCCTAATAGATTTAGTTTAAACCTTTATAGATTTAATTATCCTATTTTATAGTATAAGAAGTAGATTATTATTTAATAGGGTTTTACTTTTATAATTTAACCTTTTTAATAGCTTATCTATAAAGTTAGATTTCTTTAATTAATATTTAATAATAAAATTATATAATATTAGTATTATATATTATCTTATTTATTTTTTTAATAAACTAATCTAGCTTATAAAGGATTAAAGGTTTTAATAATTAATTAAAATCTTTATTTATTTTATTATCTTATTAATATATCTTTATTAGTGTTTAAATAAGTGAATAATAATAAATATTTCTTAATTAAGTATATTATAATTTATCTTTATTTTAATAAATTTCCTTAATTAAAAGATAATTAAATACTATTTATCTTTATTATCTTATTATAATATAATTCTTATTATTATAAATTAAAAAATATTGGTTTTAAAATAGATTTATTATTATAGGTTGAAATATTTAAATAATAAGGCTTTTTAAAAGGCTTTTTTTAATTATTTAAATATTAGATATTTAACTATAATTAATTATATTTTCCCTGGTTTTTTATTATTTTTATTATTCTTTAAAAGTATATTTAATAATACTATAATTATGGAATATTTATAGATAAGTCTTTTATAAAAATTATAAAAGCCTAGGAATATTTATATTTCTTAATAGTTTTTTAATTACTATTATTCTAAAATAATTATAATATATTAAGGATTTATTAAAATCTTTTCTTTAAATAAAATAAATCCTAAGAAATCTATCTTTATTTAATAAAAATAATATTTCTTTAGATTTATAAAAAGCTCTATTATTTATAGTCTTTCTAGGATTTATTTAATATAATTTATATATTCTTTTTCTATTTTAAAAAAGATTAGAATATTATTTAAATAGATAATATATATTATATTAATTAATTTCTTTAGAGTTTAATAGATATAATATTAAAATATTATTAATATATTAATTAATCTAAAGGGTATTATTAGATATTTATAGTAATTATAATAAATTTAGAATATTATCTTTTATTTATTCCCTTTTCTAATCTGGATTTAATAATATATATTCTTTATATTAATTTTTATAAAGAATTTTATATTTATAATTTAATCCAGAATCTTTAAAATAAAAGATAATATATAATAATTCTTATTTATAACCTTATTAAGATCTTAATAATTTATATATAATTATAGGGATTTATCCTTTTTTAGAATAAATAGAATTAATATCTCTATTAAACTCTTAGATAAGTAAATTTATCTTTTTTTTAGATTCTTATCTAGATAAATATAAAGCTTTTTTAATTTCTTTTATAATAAAAAATAGATTATATTATATAAAAGGATAATATCTGAAAATAAATTAATTATATAATTAATAGCTTTTTAAAATAATAATATATCTATTTAATTTATTTAGAATATATTTAAATAATTTTATAGTTTTTAAGATAGCTTTTTTATCTTTTCCTTTTAATTTATTTAATCCTTATCTATTAATAATAATAGTTTTAGAAGGTATATAATTAAGAAGATTATTATTTTATTTTAATAGATTTATATAAATTTATAGGGTTATAAGATTTTAATATTTTCCTATTTTTAATTAAATTATTAATATTTATTATAAATACTTAAATAAATCTAAAGATTTTATAGATAGGTTAGCCTTAATAATACTAAGCTATCTTTTATTCTTAGATCTTAATTAATATTAAGGTATATTTAAATAAAATTTTATTTAATTCTTTTTAAATTTATAATAATAAATAGGATTTCCTATATATTATATACTTAAATTCCTAGTTTATTTATTATTTAAAATATTAATATATTTTTATTAATACTTATTATAACCTATTTATTTTAATAAATACTTTATTAATAAGGTTTAATTTAATATATATATCCAGATCTATATATATTTTAATTAATATTTGTTTTTTTATTATTATTAATATATAGAAATAGGTTATTATTTTAATAATAATTTCTTTAATTAAAATTAAAGGATTTCTTTTTAATAATTATCTTTTCCTATCTTAATATTATCTTTTATTTTAATAATATTAATAATTTAATTAAGATAATCTAGTATAAGATAGCCCTTTTTATTATATATATAATAGGTTATAATAATAAGATAATTTATTTAATTATTCTTTTTATTTTCTTAGTTATTATCTTAATTTTTTTTTTTATAAGGATAGCTATCCCTATTACTTTTATAGTCTTTTTAATTTTAATAAAAGTTTTTTTAGTATAGAATTATTATTAATTATATATTAATTTAATTTAATTAGTTTTTATTATAGTTTTATTTATTTTATAATCTTAAAAAGGATTCTTTTTTAATTTATTATTTAAGCTTTATTTTTATTATTTATTTAGTTTTTTTTATAGATTTTAATATTTCTTTTTTTAGATTTTTAAATAATATTAAGATTTTTTGTTTTTTATATTATTTTCTTTTAATTTTTAAAAAAGGTTTTTTTTATAAAAATAAATATACTTTTATAATCTTAACTTAAATTTAATAAAATATTATATAATTAATTCCTTTTTAATTACCTTTATAAAATAAGCTTTTAAATTAAATAAATATAAAAAGAATTTTATACGAGATTAATAATTATATTATTAAGCTTTTTTAAAGGTATTATAAATCTTAATTATTTAATTAATAAAGTTTTTCAAATAAATTTTATTTTATTTTAAAAAGTATTTTTAATTAATTTCCTTAGTTTTTCTTTTAATTTTAATATAGTTTTATATTTTATTTAATTAAAAGGATTTATATTTATTTTTTATATTTTTAAAAATTAAAATAATTTAAAATTTATCTTTTTTTAAGTATTTTAAATCTATTTAAAAGATATAAATAAGATTATTAATTTATCTTTTTTAATTATTAATATTTTTATAGTATTATAATTTAATAATATTAATAATCTTTAATCTTTTTAATTAAAAGTTATTTAAATTATTATAATTTTAATTAAATTATAATCTTTTTTTAATAGGATATCTATAATAAAGATATTAAGATTTTAGATTATTTAAAGATAAAGTTAAAGGGTATTAATCTCTTTAATCCTTATAATTTCAATTAAAAATATTATTATTTTATTTTAGATTCTTATAGATTATTATAAAGAATTAATTAGATTCTATTAATTTAAGGCTTTAAATCCTTAATAGATTATAGGGTTTAATAAGGCTTTAATAATAAAGATAATCCTTTAATAATATGATAAATAAAAACTATTATTAATTCTAGATAGCTATAAATAAAAGTATAAGAATTATAAAAGGAATTCTAGGTATAATTAGATAAGATTATATAGCTTTAATTAATTAATTAATAATAAGATTTATATTTAAGATAAATTATTTTTTCTTTATATCCTTTAAATATAAAAAACTATTAAAGCCTTAATAATTAATAGTCTTTTAGATTATATATTATAATTAAATATCTAGGTATCTGATCCTATGATATTAAAAAAAAAGAAAAGTATTTATTTTAATCTTTTTTTTTATATTAATAAAGCCTGATCTAGGCTTATCTTATCTTTATATTTAAGATTTAAGCTTAAAGGCTTAAGCTTATAATAATAAACTATAAAATATATAAAAATAAAACTAAATAAAATAAAATATAATATAATAATATTATAAATTAATATAAAGAGATTATTTAATATTTAATAATTAATTTAAAAATTAATTAAATATAAATATTATTATTTATATTATAAAGAACTATATAAATTATATAAGAGTATATTATATTTAAATCTTTATATATATTCTTTTAATTTATAATTATTTATATTATTTAATTTGATTTATTTATTATAAATATAAAATATAAATCTCTTTATAATTAAATAATATTATAAGAATTATTAAAATAAGATTAAATATTTAATTAAATAATAGAATTTTATTTATATATAATAATATATATATATAAATAAATTAAATTAAATTTAATAATATTATATAAGTATTTAAATAAATTTAAAATAATATTAATATAATAAAGAGATAAATATAATAATTAATATAATTTATAAATATTATATATATAAAATAATAAATAGAATTTAAATATAGATTTCTTATTAATTTAGTTTTATTATTATTATTTATTATTAAAATTATATTAAACTTATTATTATAAATATAATTTAATCTTTAAATAGATTTATTAATAATTAATAATATAAACTCTTTTCTAAAATAAATATATAATACTATAAATTACTGTTTCTTTATATATAATTATAAAATATATAATTATATAACAGTGTGTGTCTCTCTCTATATAAGAAATTATAGATACTTACTCAGACTCAAAGAGGTGCGAGTATGCAATCAAATCTAACGATTCTTTATTAGGTAATCCAAGCTCAACCCCCCATCCCTACCCCCACCCCCACCTTCCCCTCGAGCCCTTACCTTCCCCCTCTTCTTGAAGTGTGCACTGGGGCCTTCAGGTGACCAATCGGTCCCCTACAGCATCAACGCATCAGCATCATCACCACATCTCAACCCAAAGTTCACTTGCAAGTCATTCCGTTGCTTAACGTAACTTGTAGGCCCTGCGCATGCATTCACTGATCTCTTTTCCTCATACCCGTGCAGCTGCGCTTATCATTTATGTTGGTAGCTCTCAACTGGCACGGTAGCAGCTTTTCGGACCGTTTTGCTAGCCAACGACCGCCATTTGCAATCACCTCTGTTTGCTAACATAGCCTAGCGCGGGCAACTGTCGCCGACCTTCATTACGATCAACATCCTCCAGCCCATTATTGACCACTGCCGGGCACTCGTTGTACTTGTGCTGCACACAAAATTTCGAGTTGTTCCTTGATCTATCTTCATTCTCCAGACCCAGCTCTCGCTGCCAACCAAGATGGTCGACAGCGAAGCCAATTCACCAACGTGGAAATTTACCCAGTACGTCCTTCAATCCTGTACATAGTGACTGATACTGAAGTACCAAAAACAGGTGCTTCGGTGATAAAGGTGATGTCGAGGATATAACTGAAGGTTCGCCCCTACCAACCCTTTTTCTCAGCGAATTAACTTTTAGTTACATTATTTGTCACACGCCAACATCGACACTAACAGGCTTTACTTAATAGCCGACATCATTTCTACCGTGGAATTCGACCACACTGGAAACTATCTTGCTACAGGTGATAAAGGGGGGAGAGTCGTTCTCTTTGAGCGAAATGAAACGGTATTCTTTTCTACACCACCATACCGGTGCTTTTCCACCCCCCCCCCTTCTAATACTTTATCACAGAAGAAATCTTGCGAATACAAGTTTCATACCGAATTCCAATCTCATGAGCCTGAGTTCGACTACCTTAAATCTCTAGAAATCGAAGAGAAAATCAACAAGATCAAGTGGTGCCGACGTCAAAACGCATCGCATTACCTCCTGTCCACAAATGATAAGACAATCAAATTGTGGAAAGTCTTTGAGAAGTCTCTAAAGGTTGTTGCGGAAAATAATCTCTCCCACGATGTTACGCCAGGGAGTGCAGCAGGTGGTGGCGGAGTACCTCGGCCACTTGTCTCCACACATCAGTTCAGAAATGCCACTGACCTCAAGCTTCCCCGTCTTACACATCATGACACAGTTGTTGCCGCCGTCCCCAGACGAACGTATGCCAACGCTCATGCCTACCACATCAACAGTATATCTGTGAACAGCGATGGAGAAACTTTCATTAGCAGTGACGACTTGCGAATCAATCTGTGGAACCTCAACATACAGGACCAAAGTTTTAACATTGTTGACATCAAGCCTGCAAATATGGAGGAATTGACAGAGGTCATCACTGCCGCTGAATTCCATCCTCTTAGCTGCAACTGGTTTATGTATGCCAGTTCTAAGGGTACAATCAAGCTTGCAGACATGCGAGAGAGTGCGCTATGCGACCAACATGCCAAACGTTCGTTATCTGCATGTATCCATATGATATCATGCGGGGATAGTACTGACGCTTAAGTAGTCTTCGAGCAGGAAGAAGATCCGTCATCAAGGTCTTTCTTTTCAGAAATCATTTCTTCGATATCTGATGTTCGCTTCTCCCATGATGGACGCTACATCCTCTCCCGAGACTATCTCACTGTCAAAATATGGGATATTAATATGGAGCGACAGCCCGTGAAGACGATACCGATTCATGAACACTTGCGACCCCGGCTTTGTGACACCTATGAGAATGACAGCATCTTTGACAAATTCGAGGTTGTATTTTCTGGTGATGCCAAGAATGTCATGACTGGAAGTTACAATAACAATTTCATGATTTATCCTTCGGATCCCGATAAAGAGGTTGAGGTCGTTCTCCAGGCAGATAAATCAGCTTTCAAGGCCAAGAAGGTGGGAATCCCTACGCCTATCAACGCCTCCACGAGCCCAACGACCACGAATGGCAACAAGAAAGGTGGTTCTCGGGCAGGTAGCCCTGCAGGTGGTAGTCAAGGCCAGAGAATGAGAAAAGAGACAGATGCAGATCAAATTGACTTCAACAAGAAGATATTACACATGAGCTGGCACCCATTTGAGGATAGTATCGCCATCGCTGCGACCAACAATGTAAGCATCAATGTATGACCTTAGGAGTGGGTTTTCGCGCTAATAATCCATTTGACAGTTATTTGTGTTCTCGGCGTTGTAGTCTATGTTAGCGACCTATCGGTGGAAGTGACGCAATAGATGGTGCTGGGCCATTGAGATGATTACCTCGGTCATTGGCAGGATATATGTGATGGGTCTACAGCTCTAATGAGTGCGTCTGACATTTTAGAGAATGGCAGAGAAGATGTATTGGAATGCCATAATAACTTTCTAGAGCCTACCGACCTCCTCAGGGTAACACTGCTCCTCAAGACTGGTTGAAATGAAATAAACAAGCTGATCAAGATATGGGATTGAAGCCGCGAGAAATCGGGTTGGGTGAGAGGCTAACAAGAGTTACGGAATAACATCAGGTACTGCCGGAGGTATCTTCACAATCTATCATGAGCGGTCCCTAGGTCAGCCTAGTATTAATAGAAATGAGTATTACTATTCGTACTATACTTTTTACTATTCGCACTATAATAGTCTATGCTAGATTAAATTTTACCCCTTTATATAACTTTCTTATTCTCTTATATATAATTATAGTATATTATAATAGAGTTTTTAATTAATAGCAGTTATTTTGGCTATTTTAGCTAGGTAAGCTCTTAATATTTTTAATTAATATAATATAATTTAATATAAGATTAATTAATTTATATATATATATATATAGATTCTTGATAATATTATTAAAAGTATAATATTATAATATTATAGATAATATAATATAATATAATTTTTATTTTTATTTTTTAATTCTTTTTATATAAATATTAATATAGCTTTTTATATTATTATAAATTATTTATATTTATTATTTTTATCATAATATAATAAATCAATTAATATATATTTTAAAAAGATATATTTAATTTTAAATTATAAGGATTTTTAATAAATATTATAAGTAATTATTATATAATAAAAGAAATAAAATAATTTATTAATTATTATTAAAGTTAATATTTATACTAGACCTTTTTAAAAATTTAAATATGTTTAATATTTATAATTAAATAAATAGATTTAATATTATTAATTATAATTTTTAATACTTTTTAATTTAAAAGCTTTTAAAAAGGCTTATATTTTCTTAAATAATCTTAAAAATCAGATCTTTTAATATATTAATTAATTATATAAACTATTATATAAATGATTATATAAACAATTATATAAATTATTATATAAACTATGATATAGATTATTATATTAGCTATTATATAAGCTATTATTTAAACTTTTATATAGGCTATTATATAAGCTATCATTATAATTAAGATTATAAGAGATTTTTAATAGCTAAAGCTATTATAAAATCCTTTTTTAAGAACTAGAATTATATTATAAGCTATTTAATTAAAGTATTTTATTTTTATAATTAAATTTAAAGATATTAAGTTTTTTTTAATCTTTTATTTATTAATTTATTTATTTTTAATATTTTAATAAGCTATTATAATTAATAATAATAATAATTGAATAATTAAAAATAATTTATAAAAATTATCTTTAATATATATAATAATATTATAAAAAGTTTAAAGTATTAATTATAATAATATTATTAATATTAAATTTTAATAAAAGCCTTATTTTTTAATTAATTAATCAAAACGATTAATAAATATATATAATATTTATTATATATTAATTATTATATATAATATAATTTATATAAGGCTTTTATAAAACTAATTAATAATTTAAATAATTAATTATATTTAATATAATTAATAAAGCTATAAATTTATAACTTTATAATTTTAAATTAATAATTTATAAATCTAAAAATAAATTATATTATAAATTATAAATTTAATATTTAACTTTTATATATATAGTATTTTTTATAATTTTTATTTAATAAGAAAAAAAAATCTAATTAATAAAAAAAAATCCAATATAAAAAGATTAAATATAAAAAAAAGAAATCTTTTTATAATTTAAAATAACTATCTTTTAAGCTTATAATCTATTATAATTTTATAAAGATTAAATAAAAAAAAATGATATAATAATTATTTAAATAAAAGTCTATAAAAAAGAAAATAAAAATAATTATATTATTAATAAAAAAGAAATAAGATTTAATTAAAAATCTAGTTTTTTTATATATTTAAAAAATATTAAAATTATTTAAAATTATTTAAATAGTTTAAATAATATATTTTTAGAATTATTAAATATTCTAAATATAAAGAGAAAAAGGATTTTAAAGAATAAGCTTTTATTTTTTATTCTAGCCTAATCTAATAGATTAAACTGCTTAAGCATCTTAGGTCTTATATAAGGTCTTATAATAGGTAAAGCTATTATATGATAGCAGGTTAAGCTATTAGATTATAAAAGGTCTAGTTATTAGATTATAATAGGTTAAGCTATTATATTAAAAGCCTATTTATTTTAATAATAATTATATTATTAATTATTAAAATAAATTAATATATATTTAATATAAAAGATATTATTAATAAATAATTTATTTAATTTATTATAAATATTATTTTAATATAAAATAATTTTATTATAAATATTAATATTAATATAATAAATATAAAGCTATTATTATATTAAAAAGAAGAATATCTTTAATATATTTTTTAAATATAAGGTTTTTAATAATAATAATAATAATAATTAAAGCTATTATTATTATTTTAATTTATAAGTCTTAAAAACTATTTAAAAAACTATTTAAATTATTTTAATTTTTATTATTAATAAGGCTATAAATAAATTTAAAATAGATTTTTAATTAATAATATTAATAATTTATATTAAATAAAGATTAAAGTAATCAATTTTATATATATTATATATTAAGAATTTAAAGAAATATTATTATTTAAATAAAACACTCTTTAATACCTTTAATTATAGCTTTTAATAATTATTATAAAGGTTTTAATATTAAATAAATAGATTTATTTATAATCTTATTTTTAATTTATATAATAAACCTTATCTTATATATTATTAAGGCTTTATAGCTTATTAATAATAATTTAAGATATATTTATTATTATTTTAAATAATAATAAAGAATTAAATATATAAAAAGGCTAAAAGAAAATTAAAATTATAATATCTATATATAATTTAATAAATCTATATTTAATTTATTAATATATATATATATCTTTATTATTATTTAAAAAAACTTATTATATAGAATAATATTTATTAAACTTTAATATTTATATTTATATATCTTTTATTTTTATTATAATTAAGATAATAAACCTTTTATATTAATAAAAGTTTTTCTTATAAAAATAATACTTATATTATATTATAAAGCTAATAATAACTTTAAGAGAATTTTATTATAAAGATATTATAGTTTTTTTATATAATTTAAATTTTTTTTAATACTCTTATATTAAAATTATATTTTAAAGGATAATAATATTAAATTAATATTATAATTAATATTATAATTAAAGTATTATATAAGTCTTAAAGGCTATAAATAATAAAGATAAAGACTATAAATAAAGATACTTATTAATTAATAGATTTAATAATAAATTATAAAACTTTTAATATATCTTATATAATTTATTAAGCTTAATATAGTTTTATTTAATTAAATAGCTTTTTTAATATATATAATAAAATTATATTAACTATTATAATATAATTAAATATCTTTTAAAATATTAAAATAGCTTTAAAAATTTAGTTATTTCTTATAAAATTATAGAAAATTTAAAAAAGCTTTTTTAGCTTTATATAAAATTAAAACTCCTTTTTTAATAATTTATAGATTTATATTATAATAATATAATCTTTATTAATATACTTAAATTAAATATATTTTATTAAACTTTTATTATAATAAATAAGAATTAATTAATAAATTATTTAAGATAAATTATCTTATAATTAAAATTATATTTATAAATAATTTAATTAAAGCTTTAATAAGCCTTATTTTTTAAGCTTTTTAAGTTATTTAAATTTATAATAACTCTTTATATAAGATTAATTATATATTATATACTTTATTAAAAAAACTATTAAAATAAATAGACTTTTTATATAATAATTAAATTTATTTTTTAAAATCCTTTTTTTCTTTATATTTAAAATATCTAATAATTTAATTAAATATTATTAAGTTTTTTTTAAAATAAATCTAAATTATTTTAATATTTCTTAAATTTATAAAATAATAAGATTTTTAATCAAATTAAATTTCTTTTTTATTAATAATATAATCTTTTATTTTTTTTATAAATCTTTCTTTTTTTATAAATCTTTCTTTTTTTATAAATCTTTCTTTTTTTATAAATCTTTCTTTTTTTATAAATCTTTTTTTATAAATCTTTTTTTTATTAATTTAATTATTAACTTTAATTAATATTTATAAAGTAATAATAATAATAATAATAATAATAATAATAATAATAATAATAATAATAATAATAATAATAATAATAATAATAATAATAATAATAATAATAATAATAATAATAATAATAATAATAATAATAATAATAATAATAATAATAATAATAATAATAATAATAATAATAATAATAATAATAATAATAATAATAATAATAATATATAAATAAATATAAAAAGAGATTATTTAAATTAAAATAACTAGCTTTTACAAATAAATAAAAAGCTTATAATAATATAATATATCTATTATTTTATTTAATATTCTTTATTTAAAACTTATATTATAAAAAATAAAGCTATAATTATATTATAATAAAGTAAATATTTAAAAACAAATTAAGAATATTATTATTTTAAATAGATTATTATAAGAAAACTATAGTTTTATAAGATATATAATTAATAGCTATTATAAATAGTTTTATTAGTTAAGAGATATATTAAGCTATATATATAGCTATGCTTTTTTAAATATAAACTTATATTTAATTATATTTAATTATAATATACTTATATAAATAAAGCTATTTTTAAGCTTTTATTATATAATTAATTTCTTAAATACATTTCTTTCTTATATAAATCAAGGTTTTTATAATAGCTTATATACTTTTTAAAGCTTATAATAAATTTTATATATTTATATTTTTTATAACCTGCTTTTTATATTATATATTTTAAATAGATTATTTATATAAATATTAAAGATAATAAATCTTTATAATTAAAAAGATTAAAATTAAAATAATATTAATAATAATTATAATAATAAATATTAAATATAAAGTTTAATTAAATTTATTTATTAAAGAATTAAATCTTAATAATATTAAAAATCTATTAATAAAATAAAAAAAGAATAATTATAAATATTATATAAAATAAAAGTATTAATATATACCTTATTATTAAATAAAAAATTAAAATAATATTAATAAATTTAATAGTTAATGATTAAATTCTTTATAATAAGATTATAAAAATCTAATATATTATTATAAATATATAAATAATAAATTAGATTATTTATTATATTATATAAATATAATTATTAGAAAAATATTATATAAAAAAAAAGATTTATATAATATATAAATAATTTTTGAAATATTAATAAAATATTCTTAATATTATAATTTAAAATAAAATTAATTTAAATAAAACTATATAATAAATAAAAATAGATTTATAAATAAAAATAATAAAACTAAAATCTAATCTAAATATATTAATAAAATATTAAAGAAAAAATATAATATATAAGATTTATTATAAAGTAAAAAAATAAATAATAAAGAATTAATTATCTTTTTTTTAATAATAAATTATTATTATAATTATATTTATATTAGATTATTAAATTATTTATCTGTTTATTTTTATATTCTTTTATAAAATAATTAAATATATATTTAAATTATGAAATTAAATAAAAAAATAGAATTATTCTTTTTATATATAATAATATATTTTTAATATTATTATATTATTATAAATATATAATATTATTATAATATATATATTAATTTTTAATAAGCTTTCTTTTAATAATTAAATATTTATTAATTAAAGATATCTTATTAATAATTAAAAAATTTATTTTATTATTATTTTAAAATTAATTTATATATTTAATAATTAATTTAAATATATTATATTTGTATATTTTAATATTCTTATGATTAATATTTTAATAATATTTAAAAAGTACTATATTATTATTTTAATAATAATATAAATTATATATTATTAAATAAAATCTTATTTTTATAAAAAGATTAAATTAAAATTCTTTTTTTTTATTATAAGATTTAAATTTATATATTAATATAATAAATCTAAAATAATTAATAAATTAAATATATAAATTATATTATAAAGCTAGTTTTAATTAATTTATCTTTTATATTTAATTTAATTATTAAATTATTAAAATTAAAAAAAATTATTTTAAACATTATTTTAAAAAAAAAAATTCTATAAAATTTATATTTTTATAATTTTAAAAATACCTTAAATAGATTTTCTTTTTTTAATCTATAATTAAAAAAAGCTCAAGGTTAAAACTATATAATCTATATTATTAATGGCCTTAAATCAATAAAGAGTTGCCTCTAATAGTATAGCCACTTAGCTGATAAGCACTTTAATAGATAGTGCGATCAAAAGCGAGAACTTAAAAAGTGGGGCGTGGCAAGAGTACCATAGTGCGCATTGCATCTTTTTATGTTGGATTAGCAATCCCCAAAGCAAATAATCTGTGTAGTCACATCTTTAAGCATTTCAACACATACCCATTGAAAAAAAATTAGAACAACGCAATTTTCCTCCGATGGGTGCAGCACGTGCTCGTAGTGATAGCACTGCGGTCGTTACGTATGGATTATCAGGCCCTGCCCGAGCTGTGCGAAACATCACCAGTGATGCTGGGTTACCGCTGGTCTCCATAGCAGCCATGCTCACATTGATTTTTGGAGGATGCTGCTCAAATGTATGCCCTCTGCCCATTTTCACACACTACGTGTGAGATTGCCTTTGACCATAATTTGCAGGTTTATGTTCTAGAATCAATTATCAAGTATGTCCTTGTAGCAAGTTCACTCTTATATCTGGAGCTAACGTGATATCACACAGTTTCGCACCGGGTAATGGTCTGTTTATCAACTTCTAGATGATGTAGATCTTAAAGCTCATGCAGCTAACATACTGTTGTCGCTAGGAACTCTTGTCACATTCGTACAATTTCTCTTCGTGGCTATCACTGGCTTTATAACACAATTTGACTGCACTCGTCCTCCCTTCTTCATTACCCCTAACAAAGTTCCCCTTCACCGGTGGCTTGTCAATATTGTTCTTTTCTTTAGCATAAATATGTTAAACAATCATGCATTCAGTTATGAGATCTCGGTTCCTGTTCATATCATTCTCCGATCGGGGGGTAGCATAACCACGATGGCAGCGGGGTATATCTATGGGAAAAGATACTCTCAATTTCAAGTTCTTTCAGTGCTTTTACTGAGCATTGGGATTTCCCTGGCCGCATGGTCAGACATCCGGGGAAAGGTAGACTGCTATTCCACCATCCCACCATCACCACTCTGTGTTCCACTTCTCACGATTTACAGACGGAAACTGCCAATAATATGCGGCCCGGTTTCAACACAGGCCTCATCATACTCGTTGTGGCTCAGGTCCTTTCAGCTATTATGGGACTCTATACAGAAACGACTTATCGAATATATGGCCCGCAGTGGAGAGAAAATCTGTTTTACTCCCATATGCTCTCCCTCCCTCTTTTTATCCCGTTTGCGCCATCTATGGCACGCAATCTTAGAGAGATGGCAAAGAGTAAACCTTTCGTTTCATGCTCGCCACCCATTGCCCTTTTTGGCCCAGCCTTGCGAATTCCAAGGCAGCTAGTCTTTCTCACGGGCAATGTACTGACTCAATACGCTTGCATCCGTGGCGTCAATCTGCTTGCAGCCAAATCCTCAGCTCTCACCGTTACAATTATCTTGAATACCCGAAAGCTTGTTAGCCTTTTGATAAGCATATGGCTATTCGGGAATGTTCTAGCACCCGGAACTGTAGTAGGTGCCGGGGTAGTGTTTGCAGCGGGCGCACTCTACTCAATGGCTCCCAAACTGGCGGTTGTTGTTGGGAAAAAGGAAGTATAAATCACTCCATCAGTTAAGGCAAATCGAAACCTTCACACAGACATAGATATTGATTATCAAGCTCGAGCTCTTACGACGAAAGTTTACATGTGTTCATCCGTCACATCTAATCAATATACGAGTTTCACCCAGCCTTTTCATCTTATCATCTAATTAGTACTCGTCTCCGTACGAGTCATCCACTAACTCTACGTACCTATCCAATTTTCTTCTCGTAATTTTAGCTGGGAGATAGGTGAATTAAGATTTCTGTAGCAGGATACAACTGCCTCAATTGATACATATCATGGATATAGGCACTCTCCGGTGAGGTCACATCGGACCCCGCCAATGGCTTGTCCCCTCCCACGTATCCTGCAACCGTGACATTCTGCCGAACAGTTTATTTACTATTACATATCTGCCACTTGTTTTAGCAATTTCCCGCCCTTACAACTTGCTGTTCTAAAAAAAAATTATCTTTCATTAATTCAACTCTTTTTGAGGGGTAACTTTGGGAGTGAGGCCTGATATCCTGTCACGTCAAGTACTTGTATCCGACGTTGAACTGCCTAGTCAGCGCTATCCAGATTCTATCTTGCTGGTTTCTCCTATATTTTACCATCCCCAGCAAAGCGACGTCATGGCTGGTACGCAACAACCTGAGACACGCACAGCATCCCATCAGAGGCATTTGCCATCAATGTTTCTGCCCCTCTCGTTGTATACCTCTTGAATTTGGCGTTAAAAGAGCACTTGAATGGTGGCGCTCGCTAATTTGTTGTGGACATTCCAGAGCATACGTTGCAAGGTCCATCCATGTCCTTGGCTGTCAGGACTAGAGAGTCCGAGGGCGAGAACGAGGGGATGCAGGAGCCAACAGCAGCAAATTCGGATAGCTCTGAAGAAATTACAGAGCCACTTGCTGCTCCTGATCGAGATGGTCTTCATGATGGAATGCTACTACGAGATGTTCTAGAACGTACAACATTTTATGATCCGGTCGCCGAACGGCAAATGACGCAGACAGATGCCAAACTCTTCTATCAAAGGAGCAAACGAGATTTAAGAGTCAACAGCGCTTCTTGGTCCCAATCTACTCCACATGAAAGCCCTATCATTGTTTCAGGATCACAACCAGCCACGGATTATGGAGCAGACTCGTTAATTCTTGACCAGGATGGTGGTGAGTTGCTAATATGTCACTTCATGGATCACAAGTACTGATTTAGACCTCCAGATAACTTCGATTCTGTTGACATATCAACAAGACCTTCTGGCACGGCCCCACCCCTAGGCGCTCAACTAGCCTCAGTGAACATGAGACCCACTCAGAGTTTCGATGAAATGAAATTCGCGGGTTCGACAAGTGTTGACCTTGCAGGAAGCAGCCTTTTTGATACTGAGCCTCATATAACAGCGGAACTCAGTGCCATATCTAAAAATATTCAAAGGATTCTAGATGTGCGGCGCAAGTATGTAGCGCTATCAAGTCAGGGTCCCAACGACAATCCACGAGACAATCCTGGTTGGGATATATATCCCCCTCCACCGGAACCTGCTTGGAGACAGAATTACGATGGGCCATTAGGAACGGCGGGTAAAAGTGAAGGCGCCAGTAGATTGAACAGGCCTAGTCGACGGAGGAAACCTGGGCAAGATGTTGGAGAAGACTTCGACCTTGATGATATTTTCCCCTTACCTAAAGATGACGAGATGGTTTTCAAGCTTGACGACAGTGGTGTCTATCAGGTCTTTCATAATGACGAAACTCCAGTGCCGGGTGTAAATGTCCCAACGATCCGAGAATTCTACATGGATTTGGATAACATTCTTACTGTTTCTTCAGATGGCCCAAGCAAGAGCTTTGCCTTTCGTCGTCTCCAATACCTGGAAGGAAAGTTCAATCTCTATGTCCTTCTCAATGAATACCAGGAGACGGCCGACAGCAAGAAGGTGCCGCACCGAGACTTTTACAATGTACGGAAAGTGGACACCCATGTTCACCATTCTGCATGCATGAACCAAAAACACCTACTGCGCTTCATTAAAAGTAAGATGAAAAAGTATCCAAACGAGGTTGTGCTATTCCGTGATGGGAAGCACCTCACATTAGCCGAAGTGTTTGCCAGTATCAATCTGACAGCATATGATCTGAGCATAGACACATTAGACATGCATGTGAGTAGCTTACTCTAATGGCTCCTATTTCAGATGGTTGTGATTAACAAATTCTAACCCGCTCCAGGCACATACCGATTCCTTTCACCGATTTGATAAGTTTAACTTGAAGTACAATCCGATTGGCGAATCTCGTCTGAGAACGATATTTCTCAAGACTGATAATTTTATCCACGGGCGCTACCTAGCCGAAATCACAAAAGAGGTCATATCTGATCTTGAATCGAGCAAATATCAGATGGTGGAGTGGCGCATTTCCGTCTATGGCAAGTCGATAGATGAATGGGACAAACTTGCGGCTTGGGTTGTAGACAACAAACTCTTTTCTCACAACGTCCGTTGGCTTGTTCAGATACCACGTCTTTACGATGTCTATAAAGCAAGCGGTTTGATGGAGACGTTTGAGCAGGTTGTCAAAAACCTCTTTCAGCCTCTGTTTGAAGTGACAAAAGATCCCTCAAGCCATCCGAAACTGCACGTCTTTCTTCAGCGAGTCATTGGCTTTGACAGTGTAGACGATGAAAGCAAAATTGAGCGCCGCCTGTTCAAAAAGTTTCCAGTGCCTCGGGTATGGGATACCAAGCAGAATCCTCCTTACAGCTACTGGATTTATTACCTTTTTGCCAACATGGCTTCGTTGAACCATTTTCGCAGAAAACGAGGGTTCAACACGTTTGTCCTACGTCCGCACTGTGGTGAGGCCGGCGACAGCGAGCATTTGGCTGTTGCTGCTCTATGCTGTCACAGCATCAGTCATGGGCTGCTGCTTCGAAAAGTTCCCCTTCTTCAGTATATTTTTTATCTAGAGCAAATCGGGATTGCCATGTCGCCACTAAGCAACAACGCCTTGTTTTTGGCATACGAAAGGAACCCTTTTCATCAATATTTCAAACGGGGCCTAAATGTTTCTCTGTCGACGGATGACCCTTTACAATTTGCTTTCACCAAAGAGCCTCTAATCGAAGAATACGCTGTAGCAGCACAGATTTACAAGCTTAGCCCTGTGGATATGTGTGAGCTGGCAAAAAATTCAGTACATCAAAGTGGCTATGAGTTGTCCATTAAGAAGCGTTGGCTCGGTCCTGATTGTGAAACGCCTGGGAAGGAGGGCAACAGAATGGTAAAGACCAATGTTCCAGATCGGCGAGAGGAGTTTCGGTATCATACTCTTGTTCAAGAGAGAGATGTGTAAGTCAATTTCGCTGTCACTGCTTCAGAGTATGCATTCTAATGAGATTTGGGGGTCTTAGCTTAACACGTTATGTTACGTACGAGGCCAATGCGGACTCAACTTCACCCTGTGGCCAGCTTCCGGTATCACTTGAATCCGGCAACGGTGTGACGTCAGTGCCAGTTAGCACAGAGCCTATTGAGACCAGCTTGGAATACTCTGATGCATCTTTGAGGTCGACGCCCACCAAGTCAGGTGGTGCGCATGACATGGAACATTCTACAGTTGCTCTGTCTAGCCCACATTTGTCTGGAAGCGACCCACGCATGTTTCCTGGCATACTGGCGAAGGAACATAGGAATGATAGCTTTCGAGTACTAGGGCAAGCGGACGCTCGCTCTACAACTGAATTTCCTTAGCAAGGGCCATGTATTACACGGTGGGGCAATGGTATACAGCAGTGGTTAATTCTTACGATTGCGGGGTAGCACGACGATTAAACAGATAGGTACGATTGAAGAAGTAACCTGCAGGGTTTAAATATTATAACAATGTTATATCAAGCGATATACTTTCTAATAAAGTATTGTTATGAGCATTGCTATTTGCATATAATGATTATGTGCCTATATAATCTTATTGTACCCCCCCTCCCTCCCCAATTAAACAGGCCACTGTAGTGGGCAATACAGCATACACAACCCATCAATTAAAAAGAGTCTTGCCATTCGCATCTACAGGCAGTCTATGTAAAAGTCTATGTAAGGCTAACCCCTACTTAATTAAGTAGAATCATTATGCTATTAATCTTTTAATACTAAAAGAATAATATAAAGATATAAAGAGGAATATATTAAAATCAAAATTATTTACTTATTTATAAAAAAAAAGATTTATTATTTTCTTAAAACTTAATTATATATTAATATAAGAATATAATATAATTTAAATATTAAATTAAAAGAAAACTATAAAAAGGCTTTAATAAAATATTATAATATATATCTTTTTAAATATATTTAATTATAATTTATATTATTATTAAAATATATTAATAAAAGTATTTTTAAAGTTATATTAAAAATAATATAATTTATTATTAAATATATTTAAAAAGATATATATTATAATATAAATTAATAATCTTATATATATAAAAATAAGAATGATATAAAGAATTATTTTTATATATAATATTATTAAAATATAATAAAATTTTTAAATATTATTTTTTAAAATAAAGAAATTAATATAAAAGTTAAAATTAAAAGATTAATAATTTATATTTTTTAAATTTTATAAAATATTTATTTATATAGCTTTATAATTATAAATATATTTTTTATTTTTTTATTATTATAATAATATATTATATATAATAAAATTAAGAAATATAATTAAATTAAAAATAAAATTAAGATTTAATTTTTTTATATTTAGTTTTTATAAGACTACTAATATTATATTTTATATTATATTATATTTGATATATTTTAAAAATATAAAATAATATATATATATATATATATATATATTAATAATTAAAATAATAACTTATTTAATTTTATTTTTTATAATTATTTTTATTAAATTTATTAAAAGAATTAAAATTATATAAAATGAAAATAAATATAGTATTTAATGTTTTAAATATATAAAATTAAAATTATTTATTTATTTTATAAGATTATTTTTAATAATAATATAAAGAATATTTCTTTTTATTTAACATAATTAATTTAATAATTTATATTAATTATAATATATAAAAAGAATTTATTTATTTATTTTTAAATTTTAAATTTTATTAATAATTATAATAATTAAATTAATAATATTTATTTAATAATACTTTAAATTATTTATAAATCTATATAAAATCTTTTTATTATATATTAATAATAAATCTTAAAATAGAATTTATAATAAAACTTTAATTAATAATATTTTATAAATTATATTAGTTAAATATTAAACTATAAATATTATAAATATTATATAACTTTCTAATATTATAAATTTAATATTATATTATATTATATAAAATAATTATTTATAATAATCTTTATAATAATATTTATAATATAATAAATATAAATATTCTTTAATAAAAAAAAAATTTATATATAAATAACTTAATAAATTTATAAAATAAAGTTTTAATAAAATTATAAATATATTTAATAGAAATTTAATTTAATTATATAATTATTATTTATATATTAAGTCTTAATTAATATAATATTTAGATTTTAGATTTTATTTTATTATTATTTATAATCTTAATTAAATATAAATTCTTTAATCCTTTTATATATATATTTATAAAAGAAAAACCTTATTATATTTTTTATTTAAATATTAAATTAAAAACCCTTATATATTTAATAAGTATTAATAATTATATTATTATCTTATAATTAATTTAATTTCTTATTTTTATAAAAATAAATATGTAATTTATATTTAGTTTTAGCTTTTTTAATAGTTTTTTATAAGTTCTTTTTTATAATAATTAATATTTAAAGCTTATTTTTAAGCTATTATTTTTAAAGTTTTCTTAATTAATATATCTTTTATATTAAGATATATTTCTTAAAATAATTATAAAGATTAATTTAATTATAATTAAATACTATTATTATATTAATATTTTTTTTTATTATTTAAATATAATAAAGCTTAAAAATAAGATTATTATTAATAGTTTTATATTTATATTTAATAAAATTCTAAGTAATAATTAAGTAAGTTATTATAATAATATAATATATTTATTATATTTATATTAAAAAGATAGTTTAAATATTAGCTTTAAAATAAGGCTTTTTTTTAAAAGATTAAATAAAAGAAAACTTATATTATAATAAGATTTAAATCTATTCTTTAAAATATAATAATTAAAGCTATTAAATAATTAATTACTTTATTATATAAGCTTAATATATTATTATAATTTAAATTATATTTAATTATTAATTTTAATAATAATATAATAAATATATATAAAATAATTAATATAATATAAAAGAGATTTATCTTATATATAAAATTTAATTAAAGATTTTAATATATATTTTAATGATATTATTTATATTTAAAATCTAATTAGCTTTATATATTTTATTATGACTTTTTTAATTAATTTATTATTAATAAATAATAAGATTTATTTAAAAATAAAATAAAATAATTTAATTTAAATAATTAAAGATAATATAAAAAGAAATAAAAGATACAATATTTAATTTTATTTTAAACAAAGATTTAAATAAAATATTAAGTATTATAAGATTAAAATATTTAAATATTTTAATTTAATTATCTTATATATTAAACTATAAAAAAATAAAAGAATTATTATAATATTATAATAATATTTAATCTTAAGCTTTATTATATTAAAATATAAAAGATGACTTTAAATTAAATTATAAATATTCTTAACTTAGTTTAATATATAATTTATAATAATTCTTATAGAGTTTAAAAAGATATATAAAAAATACTTTTTAATATTATTTATTTTTAATATTATTTATTTTTAAAATAATATATTTAATTAATAAATTAATTATATTTATATTTATTATATAAAAAATATTAAAAATATTATTTAAGTTATATTAATATATATAAATTATTAATAATTAAGATAATAATTATATATATTATTATAAAGTAATTAAAAAGCTAGATTATTTATAATAATTTATAAATTAAATTCTTTATTAATTTATTTATATATATAAATATATTATTAATAAACTATTAAAACTACTATTCTTAAGCTATTATATAGCTTATATAATATAAAACCTATTAAGCTTTTTATAGATTAGAATTATAAATAATAATTATTTTAAATAAATATTTAAAAAGTATCTATTTTAATATAATATAAATAAAATAATTATAATATTTATAAAGCTTTTTTTATATTATTATTAATCTTATAGTTATATTAATCTAGATCTATTTAAATTAAACTCTTTATAAAATAAATAATCCCTTTTTATATAATAAATAAAAAGGAAAAAATAAATAAAAACTCCTATTCTTTTTTTAATTTATATATTATATTATTATATTATTATAGCTCTCTTTTTATATTCTTTTATATTTATTAAATCTTATCTTTACATTTAATAATTAATAAAGAAAAAATATAATAATTATAATATCTATATATTTACTATATTAAAGCTAAAAGGCTGTTAAATTAATAAAGCTAGCTTAAAAATTAAATTAGTTTTATTAATATAAATTACTTATACTAGCTATATTACTTTATTTATATTATATTTATAGATTAAGTTATAATTTTAATATAAGATTTTTTAATCTTTTTTAAGTTTTTTAAGTTTTTTAAGTTTTATAAAAGTTCTTTTTTAAATCTTTTATTTTATATTTATTAATATTATTATATTATAATATTATAATAGCTTTATTATTAATATTAATAATTATTTATAATTAAATAATCTTATTATTATTTAACTTTATTATTTAATTTATATAAATCTTATTTCTTTTTTTTTCTTTTTTTTTTTATATTAATTTATTAAATAAATCTTTTTTTTTTAGTTTAGCTTTTTTTTTCTCTTTTTCTCTGTTTTTATTTAATTAGATTAATATAAACTATATTATTATTATATTATTAAATTTAATTAGATTAGATAATTAATTTAATCTATTCTTTATCTTTTATAACTCTTTTAATTAATATTACTATTATTAATATATTCTTAATCTACTTTTATTAAATTAATTGAATAATCATATAATTTATTATATTTAAATATAATATAAATACCTTATAATTATCTTTTAAATAATTATTATTAATTTTATTTATAGATTATTATTTTATTATTATTATTTATATTTATAATTAATCTTATAATTATAAATTAAGATTTATAAAATAATCTTTTTTATTTTATTTTATTATTATTATATTATTATTAATTTAATAAATAAATTATAAAAGCTTTAATCTTTGAAAAAATATTGAAGATTATATTTATTAAATTAATTAAAATTAAATTAATTATTAAAACTTTTACATTAAATATTAAATTATTTTATATATATTATTTTTATATTATTTTTTATATTATTAATCTATTAATTATTATATTTATTATATTTATTATATTTATAATTTATTTTTAATTAAAAAGCTAAAGATTATTATAATTTAAATAATAAATTAAATATTTTTATTATTTTTATATTTTTTTATTTATTATATATTTTTAAATAAAGATTATTATAATATTTATTATAAATATAAAATAATAAATTATATTTTTATTTTTATTATTAATACTTTAATAAATTAATATTTTATATTTATATTATTATTATTTTAATTAATTAATATTTATAAAAAATTAAATCTTTTATTTTTTATAATTAATCTTTATTATTGAAATTTAAATATTTTTAATAATAAATTTAATTTATAAGTATTATAATTATATAATATCTAATATATAAATATATTTAAAAATTTTAAATATCTTAAATTTTATAATAAACTTTTTAAATAATATATTATAATATCTTTATTATTTTATTATTTTATTATTTTTTATATTTTATAATTAAATAATTAAATAATATTTATATAATCTTTTTAAATCTAATATTTATTATTTAATTATTTATACTTTAATTAATATATTATAATTATTTATATTAAACTATTAGAATAGTTAGCCCTTTATCTTTTTATTCTTTTAATCAGATTATTAAATAATTAATTAGATTATTAGATTAAATAGAAAATAAAATTATTCTTTTTATATATAATAATTAATAATAATTACTTATAATAATTATATAATTCTTATCCTTATATAATAATTATTTATAAACTTTATTTTATTTAAGCTTAATTATTTAATAATTAAGTTTATTAATAATTTTTTATTATTAAGATAATTATCTAGATATAAATAATAAGATCTTAATTATTAAATAAAATATCTATATATATCTTTATTATTAATTAAAAAAATATTAATAAAACTAAGGAATTATTAGAAAACATTATAATTATATAAATTCTATTATTTTATTTCTTATTAAATTAGATAAAAAGAAAGGATATATTTATTTAATATTTATAAAAATAACATAAATAATATCTAAAACCTAAATCAATTTATATAACTATTATATAATATTATTAATACTTTATAATCCTATTAATAATAATAAATTAATAATTATTAATAAATTATTAAAAAATATATATTTAAATATAATATATTTATTTATTTCTATTAACTTTAAATAAATAAATAATAATATTAAATTATTAAATTAAAATAGATAATTATAAATAGGATTTCTATATAGAGCTATATTAATATTAAAGAAATTATTAAAGGATAAACTAATAATTAAATTTATATCATTTAATTAAATTAAATAATATTATTAATAATTATTAAAAAGAATAAATTAAAACCTTCTTTTAAATAAGAAAATATAAAAAAAACCTATTATATTATTTAATATTAATAAATAAAATATATATAATATTAATTATACTTTTTTAAGGTATTATTATAAATAGATTTATTATTATTAAATAATTCTATATTATTAATTAATCTATTTTTATTATTTTATTAAGAATTAATTATTTATCTTAAAATATAAAAGAATAATATAATTAAAGTATAGAATACCTTTATAATAAATAATTAAAAGATTCCTTTAATAGTATTAAATATAATATCTTTTATTAATCTATTAAATAAATAATTAAAAATATAATAAATAAATTAAATAATAAAATAAATAATTAATTATAAATAATTATATAAGCTTAATATAATAATTAAAAGATATAAAATATTAAATTATTTAATTTTAAATTAAAAAAATCTTTTAATAGATTAAATAAAATATAAATTAAAAATATTATTATTTAAAGAAATATAAATCTTTTTATTAAAAATATTTAAGATATTATAACTTATTTATCCTATATTAAAATTATTTATATAAATCTTTTTTAATTATTTTATAAAAAAGTATTATATTAATAAATTAATATAATAATAAAATAATAATATAAAACTATTAAAAGATCTATTAATATATAGATTATAGTATTATAAAAGCAATTTAAAATAAATAAAATTAATATTATTAAATAATTATTAATTATAAAATATTCTAAAGAAAACTATTATTAAGATATTAATATTAAGGAATAGACTTTAAAATTATTTTAAATAATAAAAGCAGCTAGATTTAAAATAATTAATTAATAATTAAATTAAATCTATATTTATTTAAATAAATCCTTTAATAAATTAATTTTTTATTTATAAAAAAATCTAAATCTAAATAAATACCTTAAATATATTTATAAAAAACAATAAACCTAATAAATAATACTTAATAAGACTAAATTACTTTTTAATATAATTATATTAAGATATTATTAAATAAATAATATAAAAAAAAATTAGTATATATATTTAATAAATTAAATAATTAAGTATATTATTAATAGAATAGCTAATATTTTAATTAATAAAGATAATAATTATAAAATCTATAATAAATAGATTAAACCTTTATAATAAATTAAAATATATATAAAGGATTTATAAAAATAAGATTATATAATTATTTAATAAATTAAATAAATTAAAGATTAAATAGATTTTTTTATAATAAAGAATAAATAAACTCTTAAAAATAAATAAAATATATACTTTTATATAATAGATTAAATTAGTAAAATAATTTTTATAAAGAATTAAATATAAGACCTAATAATAATATCTATTAATAAAATAATTAATATTATTATTAAAATAAAAGAAATATTTAATTTATTTAATATTAATTATAAATACCTAAATATTAAATATAAAATAATTATATTTATTATTAAGATAAAGATAATAAAGATATTAATATTAATATAAAAAATATAAATACTTAAAAATATAAATAATAATTAAAGACTATTAAATACTAGATAATATCTGAATTTATTATTTATAACTTTAATAAAAGCTATTATATATTAGATAATATTAATAAAATCTCTTTTAATTCTTCTTATAACTTATCCCTAATATTTATAATAATAAAAAAATCCTTACCTTAATAAATCCTACCTTTTAAATTTTCTATTTTATTACTTAAATATATTACTAATAAAAATAAAGATATATAAAAGGATTATATAAAATATAATATATATTTTAAAATAAGATCTTTATTAATATATTATATATTTATAAATAATTATATAATATTAAAAAAAAAAGTATTTAATAAATCCTTTAAATTATTATATTAGATAAAAACTTTTAATTAATAAAAAAGAAAAGAAAATTAAGCTAAAGTATTTTTTTATTTTTAATAAGATTATATAATTAAAATAAATTAAAAATTAAATAATAACAAATTAATAAAATATAATTATTTAAAGATTAAGATAAAGTTTTTATTAAATAAGATAATTATAATTATAATTATAATAATAGATTTAATATAATTAAATATATTAATTAATAAAATATAAATTTTAAAAAGTTTATTAAATATAATCTTTTATAAAATAAATAAACCAAAACTAATATAAGGAATAATTAGATTATTAAAAATTATTAATAAAGCTAGATTTAATTTTTATATTATAGATTAAATTAATAGAAATTTAATATATATTTATTTTATAATTAATATTTAATTAATAAAGGATTTAAAATCTAATTTATTATTAAATATAAATTTTATTAATAAATATAATATTAATATCTTAATTATAAAAAAGAAATTAAAAATCTATATAATCTATAATATAATAATACCCTTTAAAATATAAATAAAATACAAATTAATTTATTAAAGAGTTATAATAATATAGAATATAATAATACTATTAAAATTAAAAGAATAAATACTAATAAATTATATTTATTTTAATTATTATAATCTATATTTTATAAAAAAGGTATACTATTTTATATTAAAAGATATAATTATAATAAATTATA
The DNA here is from genome assembly GCA_005765155.1 of Zelopaecilomyces penicillatus. Lineage (NCBI taxonomy): Eukaryota > Fungi > Ascomycota > Sordariomycetes > Hypocreales > Pseudodiploosporaceae > Zelopaecilomyces > Zelopaecilomyces penicillatus. The sequence goes on from VCCP01000006.1 coordinate 2,780,660, forward strand.
TATATATAATAAATATTTCTAATATACTATTAATAATCAGCTAGATTATAATAATAAATAATATAAATAAATTAATAAGATATTGATATAAATAAAAGCTAGAATATTTAAATAATTATAATAGATATAAATATTATATAGTATTATAAGAAAATATTAATATAATAATAAATTATATAAAGATAATAAATAATAAATTTAATTTATTTAAATAAATAATTAAAGTATTAAATTTATTTTAAAGGTATTATAAGAATAAATTAAGTTATATTTAATAAATAAAAATAATATTAAAAATCTAAAAAAGGATCTATTATAAAACCAATTAAACTAAAAGAAATTAAGATTAAACAAGGTATTTATATATATATTATAAATCATATAAAAGCTAAGATAATTATATAATTAATTAAAGCTTATAATATATAATATAATTAAGGGATTATTTTAATAGATAATAAAAATAAAATAAAAATTAATTTTATAAAAGCCTAATAAAAGGAAAAACTAATAATAAAACTATATCTATTAAAGATTAAAGATAAAAAATTTCTTAATAATATAATAAATAAGCTTTATAGATAAGAATATATAAATTAAATAAAAAAACTAATATCTTTTAATTATCCTATTTTTATTATTTAATAATAGGTTAAGGGAAAATCAAAAGATAAAATAATTATAAACCTAAAATAATTAAATAAAATTATAATATTAAATATCTATTCTATTCCTTTATAAAAAAAAGATTTTACTTTTAAAAAAGAAGAAATATATATTAGTATTAAATATATTAATATTTTTCTATTAATTATTAATATATAATAAATATAAAGATAAAATAGTTATTATTAATCTGTAAAGACTAGAAATATCTTATATAATTTTAATAGAAATTAAAAATAATCTAGCTTTTATATAATAATTTATAAATTAAAGATTATATCTTTATAAAGATTTTATTAAGGTATATATTAATAATATAATTATATTTAATAATATCTTTAAGGAATATTATAATTATCTATATATAATATTAAAATTATTTAAAAATTTATAATTAATAATATTATTATTAAAACCCTTTTATATATATCTATTAATTAAATTATTTAATTTCTAGATTAATATATTTAGGATAAGTATAATAAAAAATAAAATAAATATATTAAGGAAATTAAAGATATTAATAATATTAATTAATCTAGAAATTTATTTAAGAATAGTTATCTTTTTAAGATAATTTATCTTTAAATTTTAAATAAAAATAGAACTATTAAAAATCCAAAAATTAATTTTATTAAAAACTTTAAGAAAAAAAGATTAAATTATTAAAAAAATTAATAAAAAAATAAGAATATTTAAAATAAAAAAAATAAACTTTAAATTAATAAAATCAAAAAGAGAATCTTTTAAAATACTTTAAGATTATTTAATAAATAAGATAATACTATATTATTATAATCTAATAAGATTAATCTTTTTTAAACTTAATATAAATAATTAAAAAAATAGATCTCTTTATATTTTATTTTAAAAATAATATATAAAATAATAATAAAATATTAATCTAATAAATATAATTAATTATATTTTTAAATAGATTATTAATAAAATTTAAAATAAGATATAAGCTAATTAAACTTAAGATTAAATATCTAATATAATCTTATTAAAAACTAAGAATAATAATTTAATTATTAAATAGATTAATAATAATATTAATAGATTATATAATAATAAAAGGAATAATTAATTATATTAATATATTAATATTAGATTTAATAAAGATAAATTATTAATTAATAATAATATTTATTTATTTAAATTAATATAAACTAGATAATTATTATATCCTAAAAAAAAATTTATATTTAATATATTATTATAATTTTTAATTATAAATAATAAATATTATAAAGAAAAATAAAAAAATTTATTAAAAGAAAAAATAATAAATAGATTTAATAATATTTAAAAGAAAGATATATATTATTTAATAATAATAATATTAATTAATAATAAATTAAAAATAGAATTTATAAAAGAATATATTAAGGATTATAAATCTATTAAAGTAATTAAAGTATTAAAAGTATAATAATTAAAAGAAAAAATTTATAAAAAAAGAAGATTAATAAATATTAAATTATCTTTTATAATAAATAATAAATTATTATATTAATTTAAATTAAATAATATAAGGAAATTATATATTCTATAAAACTATATAATAATAATATTAATAAAAGCCTATAATTAAAACTTTTATATAGGATTATATAAGATAGATATAATATTAAAAGATTTAATATTTTATTAAATAATAAAATAGATTAAATAATAAATATCTTATTATAAGATATATTTAAAAAATTTAATTAATTAAATTTAATTATTAAAAGAATTATACGATTTTTAAAGGAGATACTATAATTATTCTAGAAAATACTAGATTATAAATATCTATTTAATATAATAATAATTATAATATATAAGTAAAATAGAAAATTAATATTAATCCTAGGATTAATTTATTATATTATTAAATAATAAATTAAAATATAATTAAGATTATTATTATTATATAATTAAGGAATTCTTAGGATTATAATTAATAATTAGGATATTAAATTTATTTTAAACTTTTAAAAGGATCTTTTTAAGATATTAAAAATAAGATTTACTTTTAATATAATATATTATTTATAGATTAATAGATTATCTAAAAAAAAACCAGATTATAATATTAATACTTAAATATTATCTAATAATATTAGATATACTATAAACTAAGATAATCCTAGTATTATAATTCTTATTAAATAACTTAATTAATAATTTTATAGAAATATTATTAAATAAATTAATTAAAGAATTTAAACCTATTAAATTAATAAAACTATTATAAATAGATATTAATGAAATAAATATTAAAGTATTAAATATATTAAGATATTTATTTATAGATAAGGCTAATTATATTATAGATATAATAGTAATATATATATAATTAAAAGTATAAACTAATCGAATTTAAAGTAAATAATAAGGTATACCTAAGGCTATATAAAGGATATTAATTATTAGGAAAACTATTATAAAAATAATTATAATAGTAAATAAAATTATTTAAAATAATTAAATAAATAGTATTATTAATATATAAATTAGATTTACCTATTTATTAAAGGATTTATTAAATAATATTAATTATATATTTTTATCTAAAATCTAAAAGGAATAATCTATTTAATTAAATAATAAATAAATAAATATAATTTATAAAAATTAAAAAATAAAATAAAAAATAAAAAATCTAGAAGATTATAAAAGAATAAATAAATAAAAAATAAAGATATCTTTAAATTAAATATATAATTAGATAAAAAGATTTTAAATTAAAATATAATAAATAAAGAAAGAGAAAAGAGCTTATATAAACTATAATAAGCTTAATTAAAGATTATAAATAAAAAAACTTATTAAAAAATTATAGGAAGTATATTTAATAAAAAAAGAATAAGAATAAAAAGAGATAAATAAAATATTAAAAATAAATTTATAGATATTATTATTTAGGAAAAAAATAAGAAATTTCTAAAAAAAAAGAATAAATACTATTAAAATAAAGAAAAAAGCAATTATAAGAATTAAATATCTAATTATAAAAAATAATAAAAAATTAAAATCTTATAAAAATTAAAAAAAACTAATTATTAAAAAAATTAAATTTAAAAATTTATTAAAAGACTTTAATATAATAAACTATCTAATACTATTAATTAATAATAAAAGCTTTAATTTTAAGATAATAAATTATAAAATAATAAATATTTATTATATAAATTTATTAATTTATTATAATATTAATTATTTTATAAATCTAGATTTAAGAGAATTAAACATATATTATTATATATTAATAATTAAAGTATTTTATTATATTAAATTAAATTATAAGAATTATCTAGAATTATTTAATATAATTATTATAAAGCTTAAATTAATTAAAATCCTTTTTTAAAAAAAGTAATAATTATAAAATAAATTAAAAAGAATTAAGAAATAATTAAAGGAATTTAAGAATAAAATCTTAATTATAAATATTAATTAAATATTATATTTAAAGTATATTTTATTATTCTATATTATTAAAATACTTAAAAAGATTCTAAATAAAGAAAGATTAAATATAATATATATTATTAATAAATATTAATTATTTTAATAACTTTTAATTATAATTATATATTATAAAAAATAAAAGCTATTTCTATTGATATATATATTAAAGGAATATTTCTATTTTATTATAGGAATAATTAATAATAATAGAATTATAAATAAGATAAATAAACTATTTATATGATTTATAATATTAATAAATATATATCTTTTATTAATTAATAAATTAGATAAAAACTATTAAAAGGATTATATATTAAATTCTAATAAAAATAATTTTAAAAAAGAAATCCTAGTATATACTAGAGAATAAAATTTTAATTATTAAAATAACTGGGTTTTTATATAACAGCCTAACCTATTATCCCCTAATAGCTAGACCTGCTATAGCTTAGCAGCTAAACCTGCTATAGCCTAGCAGCCAGACCTGCTATCTTATCGCAGCCAGACCTGCTGTAAGACCTAAGATGCCCAGGCAGCCTGACCTGCTATATAGGGCTAGACTAGTAAAATAAGGGCTTATCCCTTATACCCCTCCCTTTCTCTATATTTGAAATACCTAAAAATTCCAAATAATCTTAGTATTTTTAGATATATAAGATAGCTAGATTTCTAGTTAAATCCTGCTTTCTTTTCTATATCAGTAATATAATCACTTCTTTTTTTTTTTCTTTAGAATTCACTTTAAATAACTATTCGCTGCCTTTCTTTCACTGCTATCACTACTAGCTTTAATTATAACCATATACTGCAAATTATAATATTAATATAAAAGGAATTTAATTTATTATTTAATAAAAGGCTAAATAAACCTAAATTTTTATTTTAAATGGATTATTTACTTTAATATTAAAATAATAAAGTTTTATAATTAAAGAAATCAAAATTAAAATAATATTAATAATTATTATATAAGTAGAAAAAGAATAAAATAAAGATATAATAAAGAATAAAAACTTTAATATATATCCTATTATTATAAAAAGGGCTAAATTTAATTAAAATATCTAGAGAAATAATAATAATATTAATATTTAATAATTAAGTTCTTTATAATAAGATTAAAAAAGAAATCTAATATATTACTATTATTATATAAATAATAAATAAGTAAATCAAACTATTTATTATATTATATAAATATAATTATTAAGAAAATATAGTATTAAAAAAGAAGGTTTATATAAATTAAAAAAAGATTATTAATATAATAATTAAAAATAAAATTAATCTAGATAATATTATATAATAAATAAAGTCAGACTTATAAATAAAGATTATAAGTTTAAAGATTAAGCTAAATATAATAATAAAGGTTTAAAAAGAAATAATATAATATATAAAGTTAATTATATAATAAGTAAATAAGTAATAAAGAACTAATTACCTTTTTCTTAGTAATAGATAATTATTATAATTATTTATATTAGATTATTAAATAACTAGCTAGATTATTAAACTAGATAGAAAATAGAATTATCCATTTTATATATAATATAATATTATAAATATATTAATTTAATTAAATCTATTCTTTAATAATATAATCTTTTATTAAAGGGCTTATTATATTTATTTATATATATTATAATATTAAAAAACTAGATATTTTATTATTTCTTTTTTTTATTAATATAATAATATAATAATAAAAATAATATTAATATAATGAAAAAAGAAAATAAAAAAATACTTTATAATAAAATTAAATAAAAATTTAAATAAATTCTTTTAAATTCTTATATTAAAAATAATAATTCCTTTATATTAAATAATTATAATAATAATTTAAAAAATATTATTATTTATATTATATAAAAACTATTTATTAAATTATATAATATATATATTTTATACTTATCTTTCTTTTAATTAAGTTTTTTTTAATCTTATATATAATTATAATATATTATTATTAAAATAAGTGGGTTTTATATAATAGCCTAATCTATTATAAGATTAATAGCTAGACCTATTATAGCTTAGCAGCTAAACCTATCATAGCTTAGCAGCTAAACCTGTTATAGCCTTAGTAGCTAAACCTGCTATAAGATAATAGCCTAACCTACTATAAGACCTAAAAAGCCTATACAGCCTGATCTGCTATATTAGGCTAGATTAGTAAAATAAGGGCTTATCCCTTATACCCCTCCTTTTCTTATTATTTAAAATACTTAGAAATCTAAAGAAATATTATTTAGAGTTCTTAAATAATTTTAAATAATCCTAGTATTATTTAAATATATAAAATAACTAGATTCCTAGTTAAATCCTGGTTTCTTTTTTATATTAATAATATAATTATTTTTTTCTTTTTTTCTTTAGAATTTATTTTAAATAATTATTTATTATCTTTCTTTTATTATTATAACTATTAGCTTTAATTATAATCTTATACTATAAATTATAATAGATTATAAGCCTAAAAGAATAATTATTCTAGATTATAAAAAAAAGATTCTTTTTTCTATTATATTTAATCTCTTTATATATTAGATTTTTTACTCTCCCTTTAATTAATTAAATCTATATTTTCTATTAATTAAAAGTTATAAAAAATACTATATATATAAGAGTTAAATATTAAATCTATAATTTATAATATAATTTACTTTTAGATTTCTAAATTATTAATTTAGATTTATAAAATTATAGATTATAGCTTTATTAATTATATTAAATATAATTAATTATTTAAATTATTAATTAATTTTATAAAAGGTTTATATAAGATTATTAAAGTTAATCAATTAAATAAAGGTATTATACTAGCTATATTATAATTTAATTATAGTTAATATATAATAGGTAACCCTTATACTTAATACCTCTTTAATTAATTAATTAGGTTTAGGGCTTTTATTAAAACCTAGCTATTTATAGTATTATTATAATTAATACTTTTAATTATTTATAATACTATTATATAGCTATAAGCTTATTTTTAAAAGCTTATTTTTCTATTATATTATTATAATAATTAATTATAATAATTTAATCCTAAAAATATTAAATTAAAACCTTTTAATAAAAGAGAATTTATTAAAATTATAAGCTTTTTAATTTTAAATATAAAAGCGTATATAATAATTATAGCTATTAAGATTATTAAAGAATTATTATAATATTAATCTAAGCTATTTTAATTATTATTATAATTAATATAATCTATAAATATATTAAAAGATCTAGCTTTAAAAAAGCTATTTAAGAAAATATAAGCCTTTTTAAAAGCTTATAGATTAAAAGGCTTTAATAATTATAATTAATAGCTTTAAACCCTATTAATTTAATTATAAGTATTTAGATTATTTACTTTTCTTTTAAACCCTATTATAAACCTTAATCTTAATAATTATTATTAAGCTATTTTATTTTTATTATTTTATAATAATTATTTATAGTATTTATAAATCTTTATAAATTAAGTTATAATATTATTAAAAGCTTATTAAATATTAAATAAATAATACTATTATAATATTATTTTATAATATAGAACTCTTTATAATATCTTTTATAAATTTAATTTTAATAATTATAAAGGCTTTATAAAGATATTTAATAATAAATTTAATATTTAATTTATTAAGCTATAATTAATTATAATTATTATATAATCTATAGATTAAATAAATTAATATTTAAAGGCTATAAAAAAAGCTTTTTTATAATAAATTAAATATTAAAGGAATAATATTAAGATTTATATAATACTTAATACCTTATTAAATACCTTAAATTTATAATTCCTTATAATAGATTTATTAAAAAAGCTATAAAATAAAAGCCTTTTAATTATAAGAGCTAGCTTTTATAAAATTAAAAAAGCTAAGGAATCTTTTAAAAAAATTTATAAGGATTTTAAAAAGAAAAAAAAACTATTTAAATCTATTAAAAAATAGTATTATAAGCCCTTTTAAAAGAATAAAAAAATAAAAAGCCTATTATTAATAATAAAAAATCTAATAAAGCTTTTTTTATAATAAGTATTTATAACCTATTTATAAATAATTAAAATATTATAATTAATATCTAAAGCTTTAATTCTAAATCTAATATAAAAGATTTAAAAGCTATAAAGCTTAAAAAATTAATTTATAGTATTTATTATAATATTAATCTAAAAAAAACTCTATTATATAATATTAGCTTAATATATTATATTATTAATAATAAAACCCTTTTTATTAATTATAATATTTATAATAAAAAATTAAAACTTATAATAATTAATAATAATTTAATTTATTTAAAAGAATCTAAAATAATTATATTTATAATATTTATAAGATTTAAACCTAGAATTTATAATACTTTAAAATTAAAAAATATATTATATATCCCTAATATAAATATAAATATAACAAATAAAATAAAATATTATACTTTTAATAATATATTTTTATAAAAGAAATTATTTTTAATAGATTAAACCTATTATAGCCTATTAAATTTTATTAAATATAGCTTTTTTCTTTAATAAAAAAAGAAGCCTATATTTAAATTTATAAAGCCTTTTAATTACTATTATAATTATCTAATAATAATTAAAACTATCTTTAAATCCTTTTTTAGTATATATAAGGATCTTATTAAGCCTTTTAAATTAGTTAAATAGCTATTAAAATTAATAAAAAGCTCTAAAATTTCAGGTTTATATATATTAAAAAGCCTTAATTAAGATTTAAGTTTATTATAAGATCTATTAAAAGATATTATATCCCTTTTAAAATCTATTAAAAATATTATTTTAAAGGGAGTTATAAATCTTTTAATTAAAACTAGCTATTAAAAGCTATTATAATTAATAGGAATTTAATATATTTATCTTAATTATATAGGCCTATAATTATTAAAGAAGATTATTAAAATTTTAATAAATTTATTTAATTTTATTATTATAAAAGAAATAGATTTTTTTTATTTAGCTTATATATAAACTAAATTAATATATAAACCCTTTAAAAATTTAATTCTAAACCTATTAAAAGTATTAAAGATTATAAAGGAAGATACTTTCTAAATAAAACTAATCCTTTATAATAAGCTCTCTATAAAGTTTATTTTAATAAAGAAAAAATCCTATTATTAAAAGATTCTTTTATTATTAAATAAAAAAGATTATATTATCTTTTTTATTATAAAAAGCTTATTTAAAAAGTTAAAAGTTTATTATAAAAAATACCTTTTATAATTATATTTTAATAATAAAAAAAAATCTTAATACTATTAAAAGATTAATTAATAAATAAAAAGATTAATTTTAATATATCTAGCCTTTATATTTATAAATAAAATAATCTATTAAAATACTTTATAAGGATTATATTAGATTAATTATAAGCTATTATATTAAAATAAGTGGGTTTTATATAACAGCCTGACCTGTTATAAGACTAGTAGCTAGACCTACTATAGCTTAGCAGCTAAACCTGCTATAGCCCTAGCAGCCAGACCTGCTATAAGGTAGCAGCCTGACCTGCTATAAGACCTAAAAAGCCCGTGCAGCCTGACCTGCTATATCGGGCTAGACTAGTAAAATAAGGGCTTATCCCTTATACCTCTCCCTTTCTTATTATTTGGAATGCTTAGAAATCTAAAGAAATATTATTTGGAATTCTTAAATAATTTCAAATAATCCTAGTATTATTTAGATATATAAGATAGCTAGATTCCTAGTTGAATCCTGCTTTCTTTCTTCATCGGCAATTCAATCACTTCTTTCTTCTTTTCTATAGACTTTACTCTGGATAACTATTCGCTGCCTTTCTTCCATTGCTATTACTACTAGCTTTAGTTATAACTTTATACTGCAAATTGCAATATATTATAATCTAGACCTAGCTATTATCTTTTCTTTAGATTATTATTTTATCTATTATAATTAACCTTATTAATTATATAATAATTATAAATAAAGACCTTAGCTTATTATAATTTTTTTTATAAAAACTAAAACTAGCTTTAATAATTAATAAATTAAATTTAATAGCTTATAAAGCTATTAAAACCTATTATAAGATTATTATTCTTATTAAGAAATATTAATAAGATATTAAACTAAGCTTTAAAATAAAGCTAATTAGATTATTAATTATATTAAATAAAAATATCTATTTAATCTATATACCTTTCTATTAATAAATAATTAAGATCTTTTTTTTTTATATTATAAAAAAAATAAGCCTTATAAACTAAAGCCTTAAAGATAATTTCTATAATCTTTAAAGCCCTTCTAGCTTAAAAGAAAAATTAAAAGAGCTTTATACCCTATTAAAATTAATAGATTAATCTACCTTAAAAGATTTAATTAATTTATAAATTCTTAATTAAGCTAGAAGACCTATATAATTATTAAAATCTATATTATAATTATTATAATAGCTATTATAATTATTATAATAGCTATTATAAATATTATAATAGCCCTTATAATTATTATAATCCTTATTATAGCCTTTAGTATAGTTATTATAGCTATTAAAAGACCTTAAACTTATATAGCTAGATCTTATTTATTTTATAGATATCTATTATAAATTAAAGATAAAATATATTACTTAAATTTTTTTAAAATCTATTAATTAAAAATAAGCCTTAAAAGATCCTACTAAAGAATAATAGATTAATATTATTTATAATAAATTTTATTAAATTCTATAAATTAAAATTCTATATTTTATTTTATTTTTAAAGGTTTTAAAAATTTAAAAAATCTTAAAAAATAAACTTATTTTTAAGCTTAAAAAGAATTTATAAAACCAGCCCTTAAAATATAAGGCTAGGCTTATTATAAAAGGTTTTATATAAATTAAAGGAAAAGATTATTTTAAAACCTTTATAGCTATTAATATTCTCTTTATTTAATAGATTTTATTAATTTTAATAGCCTTTTATAATTAAGAAATTAAATAAATTAATTTTATAATAGCTTTTTTAAATAGTTAGTAATTTAAGGATATTTTTATAGAATTTTTAAAAAGCTTATCTTTTTTTATAAAGATTTAGATCTTTAAAAACTAGCTTTTAATAGCTTTATTAATTAAGCTTAATTATAATCTTATTATAAAATAGATTATCTTATTAAAAAAGGCCTTATATAAATTAAAATAAAGCTTTTATAAATAATAATAATAATAATTAATTAAGCTATTAATTATTCTAAGATTCTCACCTTTAATCTTTAATTTAATTATCTTTATTAATACTTAAATTAATACTTTTATTATAATTTATATTAATAATTATTTTATTATAGGATTAGATCTATCTTATATTAATAAATTAAAATATTTATTAAATAAAATCTTTATTATAAAAAATAAAGGCTTTATAAACTTTTTTTTTAAGGATTTAAATTAATTATAATTAAATTAAAAAAGAGTTATAGTTATATTAATCTTAATATATTAATAAAGCTCTTTAATACTTTTGATTATAGAATATAACTCTTATAATTATATCTTTATAATTTAAAATATTAAAAGAATCTTTAAAAAAGGCTTTTATCCCTATTAAATAATAGATTTATTAATAAATTATAAGAATTTTAATATACCTTATATTACTTTTTAGGCTTAATATAATCTTTTTAATTTAATAGTTTTTTTAATATATATAATAAAATTATATTAATTATTATAATATAGCTAGAAATCTTTTAAAATATTTAAAAGGCTTTAAAAAATTAGTTATTTTTTATAAGGCTTTAAGCTTTATATAAGCTAAATAATCAGCTCTTTAATTATTAAGCTATTTAAATAATAATTTTATAAGCTATCAGATTATTAATAAATCTATCTATAAATATCTCTTTAAATTAGTAAATAAACCTATCTATTAAAAGATAAAGAGATAGATTATTATAATTCTTTTAACTATAAAAGCTAAATCAGATACTTTAATAAAGACTATAAAAGAGCTAAAATAATTCTTAAAGCTCTTTATAAAGTTAAAAATCCCTTTTTAATAGCTTATAGATCTATATTATAATAATATAGCTTTTATAAATAATACTAAGAATCTTAATTAATATACTTAAATTAAATATATCTTATTAAAATTTTATTATATTAGATAAGAGATAGTTAATAGGTTATTTAAAATAAATTATTTTATAATTAAGGCTATATCTATTAATAGATTAATTAAAGCTTTAATAGATCCTGTTTTTTAAGGCTTTTTAAGCCTATTAAATCTATAAAAATCCCTTATTAAAAGCTAGTTATATATTATATAGCTTATTAAAGAGAGTATTAAAATAAGTGGGTTTTATATAATGGCCTGATCTATTATAAGATTAATAGCTAGATTTATTATAGCTTAATAGCTAAACCTGCTATAGCCCTAGTAGCCTAATCTGCTATAAGATCTAAAAAGCCTGTATAGCCTGACCTGCTATATCAGGCTAGACTAGTAAAATAAGGGCTTATCCCTTATACCCCTCTTTTTCTTATTATTTAAAATACTTAAAAATCCAAAGAAATATTATTTAGAATTCTTAAATAATTTTAAATAATCCTAGTATTATTTAGATATATAAGATAGCTAGATTCCTAGATTCCTAGATTCCTAGTTAAATCCTGATTTCCTTTCTATATTAATAATATAATTATTTCTTTCTTCTTTTCTTTAAAATTTATTTTAGATAATTATTTACTGCCTTTCTTCTATTATTATAACTATTAGCTTTAATTATAACCTTATATTATAAATTATAATAATTATAATAGAATATTTAATATATTAATAAAATAATAATTTATTTTCTTAATATAATTAATTTATTTAAAAATTAAAGTCTATATAAAAGTATTATACTTTAAATTATATATTAATCTATATATTATTTTATAAACTATTTATCTTTAGCCTTTTTAATATAAAGATTAATATTATATTTATTTATTCATTATATAATTATTTAATTAATCTATTTATAAAGAATAATTAAATATATTTATAGCTTTAATATAATAAATACTAGTATTTAATTATATTATAGCTTTAATTATAATAAAGCTATAATATTATAGATTAATATATAATGATAATTATAGTTTATATATAATATAAATAAAATAAATAAAATAAATAAAATAAATAAAATAAATAAAATAAATAAAATAAATAAAATAAATAAAATAAATAAAATAAATAAAATAAATAAAATAAATAAAATAAATAAAATAAATAAAATAAATAAAATAAATAAAATAAATAAAATAAATAAAATAAATAAAATAAATAAAATAAATAAAATAAATAAAATAAATAAAATAAATAAAATAAATAAAATAAATAAAATAAATAAAATAAATAAAATAAATAAAATAAATAAATAAATAAAATAAATAAATAAATAAAATAAATAAAATAAATAAAATAAATAAAATAAATAAAATAAATAAAATAAATAAAATAAATAAAATAAATAAAATAAATAAAATAAATAAAATAAATAAAATAAATAAAATAAATAAAATAAATAAAATAAATAAAATAAATAAAATAAATAAAATAAATAAAATAAATAAAATATATATTATTATTATTTTTTATTTATTTATTTAAAATATTAATATTATATTTATTAATAATATATTTTAAAAACTATTATAATAATAATATTTAAGATTTAATTAAGAATAATAAATATATTAATATTATTCTTTTAATAATTTTAATAAATAAAAAGCCTTAACTATATATAATTATATTATAGAATTTATAGAATTTAATATAAAGAGAGATTTAATTATAATTTAAGGAAATTCTCCTTAAAAGGTGCCAGTTTTAATAAAGTGCTTGTGATAAGGAATAACTAATAGAGTGGGGCGTCGCATGATTAATTATGTGTTCAACTTGCCGACTGCTGTACTTCTGTCAGTAACTCTCTACCTTTATCACGTTTTCTTCACCCCGATTATCGAGCATGACGTGGCTATCGAGGTCTATCACCTTGACTGGGCTGGTATTCCTCGCCCATGCGTAAGATTGTTTCCCCTGGGATGATTATGAAGTCGAAGGTAAAGGCTAATACCGCATGAAGTTGCTACTCCGCCCAAGAACACACGGCTCTAACTTCGATTTTCGCCAAACATCAACTGGCACACCAGTTATCGGTGGCAAACTTACCAACTGACATCTGCATTGAAACTATGGTGGCGACGTTAATCATATGCCTTGGCATTGTGGCAGGCTCGGATGATTTGTTGCCAATTCGTTGGGACATTTGGGCTGGAAAGATCGAACGCGAAGGCGAGGCTGGTTTCTTAAGTACTGGTAGCAACGTTGATGGAGGCTTTCGGGGCAGTCCGTTCGCTGTTTTTGAGAGCAGACTTGGATTTCTAGACATTCGGAAGCAGAGACAAGAGTTTGCCAATTGGGTCAGAGGAAGTGTCGGGTAAGTAATGGCAATAGCGCCATATAGGAAGCAAGAGCGAGTGGTGGTACAACACCTATATTTAAAAGTCACTCAGTTGTTGATTGACTTCTGTGACCACTAAATCAGAGTTTATGTCTATGATAGTCCTGCTAGCTTCCGCTTCACACGATACTCATTAACCAGTGTACCATCTTCAAACACAATGTTTCGTAATGTGGAAAACGATGGTTGTTATACAATCGCATTGACAAACATAATCATCTTGTGCTGACCCATGTTCAAGATACGAACTTGCATGTGACGGTGGACTAGCTGCTCACGGCTTTTGTTGGCGCGGAATTCGTGCCTACAGGCTGTCTTCGGCATTTTTCAATCAATAATTCTTGTACGCGTATTTCAGCACGAGAAATCAGTGGACCACATCGGCTCTCCTGGGGCGACAAGGTTTACACGATAGAGCCGTCGGGGGAAGGACCGCCCAGAGTTTGCCACATGAAGAGTAAGAAGAGGCAAGCGCTGGCCCATCATATAATGCATTTAAATTAACAGAAAGCAGGTGGCAGTGACTCTAGTTAGCAAGAAGTGGTTCAGTACGAACTCTCACGCACCTGCTATCTCGAATTAGCAAAAATACTATAGTAAAATGAAAGTGTTAACCTTTCACGACCTCGTAGACTTCCTATTTCCAACACAATCATGAGTCAACCTATCTGGATAATGATCACGTTTGCGACACCATGGAGCAAGAACAAGCATTTACTACAAACGATGCGACTGAAGCAGGAGAAACTATAATGGCTATCGATATAAGGGATGGATGTACCATGGGGTGTGCATTTTTCGACACTTGCCACGATGCCTTAATGCTTTCAGGAGACATACCTATCGCAGATGTGGACACTTTGAAGCACTTCATCACTCACATCGAGCCCACAACTATTTTAGCTTCGGCACGTGCGCCGGAGAATATCCTAGAGTTTCTTGAGAAGCATAGCGGTCAGCACAATCAAGGTAGTTGACTGTCTACCTGCACGTGTTACAAGTGAAACAAAGCTTACAGCCCATAGATGGGAGCCTTTCAATGTTTGCATTCTGTACCGTACCGTCATCCGAATTCTCAAACAAGATCGCCTGCGAGAGACTCGCCAACGTCTCAATCGATGATTCATCGTCGGTTCAGACTATTTTTTCTGTCGCTGGCGAGATTCAATACCCCGTGCCTATTCAGGACAGAGGACTTCCAGAATCTCAAAAAATCAAGCTGATCCGTTGTGGATCCTTTGTTCATTTAGACAATATTTCCTCGGTAATGGCTCCTGCCCATCCCGCTGGTAACTTTTTTAGTATGTTCTCATTATTTTCAGGTTAACTGTGCCGGTGCCTTGTTAGGCGAACTTCGTCGACGCCATACACTACATCGCCATGAAAAGGATGATAGCTCAGATATGTTATTTCATGCTAGCTGTCTTCGACAATTCTCGTTGACAAATCACGTCGTTGTTGATGCGGAAACTCTATTCTCACTGCAAATAATACAACGAGAATCACACCCGAACAGCCATTCACTCGGTCAGGGGTTCAATGCAAAAGGTTCAAAGGAGAGCTTGTCAGTATATGGAATATTCAGATCACTCACATCTACGCCCCAAGGTGGTAAATACCTACGACAACTATTTCTTCGGCCAATAAACAACATTGACATAATCAAGCAGAGACAGCGGACCATAGCTATTTTAATCCGCGCGGAGAATGCAGAGAAAATTGGGCAAGCTCGCTCTGCCCTACGCAAGATCCAAAACATACGACCTTCAATTGCTAAGATGCGCAAAGGTATCAATATTCATTCTCCTGATCAATCAGTTGATAGATGTATGTGGGCTACCTTGAGACAGTTCACAGCTCAGGTTTGAGACTCAAGGATGTGACTGAGTCTATCTATGGCAGTAAAGAGTGTGATACAATATGCAAGGCAAGTGACACGTTTGGTGCATCTGAGATGACTGGTTTGGGAGCTTCAAAGCTAATCGTACCATAGCTATCAGAAATCCCAGATACATCTCTTTTCAGAGTAGGGGAGATAATACACAGGGTTGTCGATTTCGGCGAATCAAAATTACGCCAGCGTTGTTCAGTAAAAGTTGGAGTTGATTCTAAACTTGACGAAGCCAAACATCTTTACAGTGGCATGGAGACATTCCTTTGTGGTGTTGTTAGCCACTTAAGGAAAGAATCGCCGGAATGGGCGTGGGTTTTTATTCAAGGCTGCATATTTTTACCCCAATTAGGATTTCTGACGCTGGTGCAGCAGGATCCTGAGACAGGTAATGGGAAATATGAAGGGAGAAAAATTGGTGGTGATATCTGGCGAAAATTATTTCTTCATGATGGCTATGCTTGCTATAAGAACAGTTACATGCTGGAACTTGAAAAAAAAAAAAAAGAGATGTATACTGTGAGATTTGTGGTGAGTGGCAGACGCACGAGCAATTTCCTGACTTCGCGCTGACCTGAAACAGACAAAGAGGTCGAAATAATTCAGAGGCTCACAACGGACATTCTCGAGCACTCAAAAACATTGGTGACGGTCTCGGACCTTTGTGGGGAGTTTGATGCTATCCTGGCTCTAGCGTTAGGGGCAGTAAAGTACGGTTTTACGGCTCCGCAAATCACCTCTGCCAGTGTTATGCAAATCAAGGATGGTCGTCATCCCCTTCAAGAACTTGTCGTACCATCTTTCGTGCCGAATGACTGTTATTCTGGAGGTGGTCAGACTACCACAGATGAGGCAACACAGATAATGCCGATGGCCTTAGCCCTAACTGGTCCAAATCAATCTGGAAAGAGCATTTATCTTAAACAAACGGCGATCATTGTGTATCTTGCGCACATTGGAAGTTTCGTACCTGCTGAGCAAGCACTCATCGGAATCACCGACAAAATTTTAACTAGAATATCGTCACGGGAGACCATCTCGCATCCTGAAAGCGCTTTTGCAATAGATCTGGTTCAGGTGGCTCGGATTATGAAGAATTCAACATCCCGGAGCTTGGTCATTGTGGATGAATTCGGGAAAGGTACTAATGTAGATGATGGGGCTGGGTTACTGGCTGCCCTATTACATCATTTCCTCTACCTCGGCTCGACGATGCCTCGACTGTTGTTAGCGACTCATTTTCACGAAGTTTTCAGCGATCCGTGTTTGGATTTCCCGAAAAACCTTTACTTGGGTCACATGGACGTCAGTACTGCATGGGCGGCAGGTCGAGTGCAAGATCAAGTAACATATTTATTCAAGATCATTCGAGGTCTGGATACATCGAGCTTTGGTAGCCAGTGCGCTGCCCTCAGTGGGGTACCAGATGTAGTTGTCGATCGAGCTAGACTGATAACACAACAACTGATCAACAGCGAGGATTTGAGTTGCTCTTATGCTAGATTATCCGACGATGATGAGGGACGGTTAGTAAATAGTGAGACTGTGGCTCGGCAATTTTTGCAGAAGGATTTTAGCCAGCTTTTATATAGAACAGCAGAGGCAAGAGCGCATTTAGAGAAAATATTATTGTGAGTCTTGCAATTTGTATATTATGATGTGGAAAGCGGGTTATTTAATATATAAGCATATAAAAGTTTACTATAAGCTTGAAAAAGCATTAGATGTATTACTTAAGCCTTGGTTAATATTAAAAAGAAGGTTATTAAAGAGCTAATTATATAAAAAGTATATTATAATTTATAGGCTTTAAGATTATATAAAGTTTATACTAAGCTTAGCTTAATAAGATTTCTTAAATTATTATTCTTTATTATTAAATATTAATAAAGAAATATAAAAAGAAATAATATATAAATTTTTATATTTAAGATTATATTATATATTTTAATAATAATTAAAAAATTAGATTTATTTTTTTAAAAAATATATTATTATTTATTATAATAAGTTTTTATAATCTATTATATTTTAAAAAGATAATTATAATATAAATTAATTTATATTTTAATTTTATAATATTATTATATTATTTTAATTATTATATATAAAATTATTATTTTATTTATAATAATATTAATAATTATAATAATTAAAATTTATTTAAATTAAATCTTTTTTAAAATAAATAATCCTTTTTTATTTATTAAATAAAATAAAAATATATAAATAAAAAACTCTTATTTTTATTTTAATTATATATATTTATATTATATTATAATAACTCTTTATTTTATTCTTTTTTATATTATAAATCTTATCTTTATATTTAATAATTAATAAGAAATTAATTTGTTAATTATAATACTTATATATTTATTATATTAAAATTAAAAGATAATTAAATTAATAAAACTAATTAATAAATTAATTAAATTTATTAATTCTTTTAATAATAATAATTATATTATTTTATTTATATTATATTTATAGATTATATTATAATTTAAATAAAAGGTTCTTTTTAATTCTTTTAAATCTTATTTATTTTTATAAAATTCTTTTTTTTAAATCTTTATTTTATATTTATTAATATTATTAATATTTTATTATTATGATATAATAATAGCTTTATTATTATTATTAATAATTATTAATAATTAAATAATTTTATTATTTAATTTATATAAATCTTATTTTTATTTTATTTTATTAAATAAATTCTTTTTTTTAGCTTAAATTTTTTATTTATTTAATTAAATAAATATTAATTATATTATTATTATATTATTAGATTTAAATAAAATATATAATTAATCTAATCTTTTCTTTATTTTTTATAGCTTTATTAATTATTATTAATATACTTTTAATATACTTTTTTTAAATTAATAAAATTAATATAAGAGTTATTATTTTTAGATTTAATATAATTATCTTTAAATTATTTATTAAATTTTTATTTATAGATTTTTATTTATAGATTTTTATTTATAGATTATTATTTATAGATTATTATTTTTAATTAATCTTATATATTTAAATTAAAATAAATAAAATAATTATTTTTATTTAATTTTATTATTATTATATTTTTAATAATTTAATATATTAATTATAAATATTTTAATTTTTAAAAATTTATTAAAGATTATATTTATTAAATTAATTAAGATTATAGTTTTTATTAAGAATTTTTATATTAAATATTAAGTTGTTTTATATATATTATTTATATATTTTATATATATTATTAATTTATTAATAATTATATTTATTATATATATACTTTATTTTTTAATTAAAGAATTCATAATTATTATAATTTAAATAATAATTTAAATATCTTTATTATTTTTTATCTTTTTATTTATATTTTATATTTAAATAAAGGTTATTATTATTATAAGTATTATTATAATATTTATTATAAATATAATATAATAAATTATATTTTTATTTTCTTTTTCTTTTTATTATTAATATTTTAATAAATTTTTAATTTTATAATAAAATATCTTTATATATAACAAATTATTATTTTTATTTTAATTAATATTTATTAATTATTATATTTTTATTATTTTTATTATATTAAATATATTAAATATAATATTAATTAAATAAAACTTAAATAATTATTAATAATTATATTAATTAAAAGATTTAAAGTATTAATATTTATAGAATATTTTTATATATTAATCTTAATATTATTATTATTTATTTAACATATTTATAAAAGATATATAAAATTATTTTTGAAATATTTTATAAATTAATATTTTATATTTAATAAAGATATTTATTTAATTAATCTTTATAAAAAATAAAGATTTTATATAATATAATTAATCTTTATAATTTAATTTTAAATATTTAAAATAATAATTTTAATTAATAAATATAATAATTATATAATATTTAATATATAAATCTTATTTAAATTTTTTTAATTTTTTTAACTTTTTTAATAAATTATTATAATATCTTTAATATTTTATTATTTTAATATTTTATATTCTTTATAATTAATATATTAATTTTTATATATATAATTCTTTTAATTTTAATATTTATTATATAATAATCTTTATTTTAATTAATATTATAAATATATTAATTTGAATAAATCTATATTAAATAATATAATTTATTTATAAACGATTTATTATATTTATTTATATATATTTTAATATTAATAAACTAGATATTTTATTATTATTTATAATAAATATAATTATAAATAATATAAAATATATAAGGATTATATAATAATAAAAAAAGGCTTTTAAATTTCTTTTTTAATTTTAATTTATATATATAATAAATATTTTATTTTTATTTTTATTAATGATAATAATAAAAGTATAATAAAAGTATAGTCTATTATTTTATATTTATAATAAATAATATATTAATATATATAATAATAATTCTTATTTAAATATATAAAATAAATAAAGAAATATAAATATAATAAGAATATTTAATTTATTATTTAAATTATAATAATCCTTAATTCTTTAATTAAGAAATAAGATATAAATATAATAAATATAATTATTAATAGATTAATAATATAAATATAATATAAAAATAATATATATAAAATAATTTAATATTTAATATAAGAAATCTTAATAATAAACTTAACTTTAATTAATTTAATAAATATAATCTTTAATATCTTTTTAAGAATTAAAGTCTTTATAAGTATAAATAATTAAAAAAAGAATAAGAGTTTTTTATTTATTTTTTCCTTTTTATTAATTAAATAAAAAGAGATTATCTATTATATAAAGAATTTAATTTAATATAATTTAATTAAATATAATTATAAGATTAATAATAATAATAAAAATAATAATTATAAATAGGATTTTAATATAAAATTATATTAATAATAAAGAAATTAATAATTATTAAAAAGAGTTAATTATAATCTTTTTTAAAATAAAATAATATAAAAGTAATTTAAAATTTATAATATTATTTAATATTAATAAATAAAATATTTATAATATTAATTAAAGTTTTTAAGGTATTATTATAAATAATATTATTTTTATTAAATAATAAGATTATATTATTATTATTTTTATTAAATAATTTTTTTTTATTTTACTAAAATATAATTATTTATATTAAAATAAGAATTAAAACTATAATTAAAAATATAATTAAAATATAATATATCTTTATAATAAATAATTAAATTAAAGATCTTTTAAAAATATTAAATATAATATCTTTTAAAAATCTATTAAATAAATAAATCTAGATATTATTTAAATAAATAATTAAAAGTGTAATAAATAATATAAATAATAAAATAAATAATTTATTATAATAAGGAATTATAAGAAATATAATATAATAAATAAAAGATTTAAAAGATTAAAATATTTAATTTTAAATTTTAAATTAAATAAATTATTTAATCAATTAAATATAATATAATTTAAAAATAATATATTTTAAGGAATATAAATCTTTTTATTAAAAATATTTAATATGATATAATTTATTTATTTTATATTAAGATAATATAAATAAATGCTTTTTAATTATAATATAATAAAATATTATATTAATAGATTAATATAATAATAAAATAATAATATTAAAATATTAAAGGATTTAATAATATATAGATTATAATATTATAAAAATAATTTAAAATAAATAATATTAATATTATTAATAAATTATTAATTATAAAGTATTTAAAAAAGAATTATAATTAAAGTATTAATATTAATAAATAAATATTAAGGTTATTTTAAATAATTAATATAATAAGCTTTAAAATAATATATTAATAATTAAATTAAATTAAATTAAATTTAAATAAATCTTTAAATAAATAAGTTTTTTATTTATAAAGAAATATAAATTTAATATAGTATTTTAATTATATTCATAAAAAATAATAAATATAATAAATAATATTAATTAAATTTAAATTATCTTTTAATATAATAATATTAAGATATTATAATAAAAGTAATATTAAGATATTATAATAAAAGTAATATTGAGATATTATAATAAAAATAATATTAAAATAATTGAAATAATTAAATTAACATATATATCTAATAAAATAAATAATTAAATATATTACTATAATAATTAATAATTTAATTAATAAAAATAATAACAAAGATTTATAATAAAAAGATTAAATCTATATTAAATAAATTAAAACTTAAATAATATTTCTTATAATAATAATTCAATAAATCTATAAGAATAATTAATATATATATTTTCTTATAATAGATTAAATTAATAAATATAGAATTTCTATAATATATTATAATTAAGATTTAATAATAATATTTATAAAAGAAATAATTAATATTATTATTAAAATTAAAATAATATTTAATTTACTTAATATTAATAATAAATATTTAAATATTAAATATAAAATAATTATATATATTATTAAAATAAAGATAATAGAGATATTAATATAAAAAAGTATAAATAATAATTAAAAATAATTAGATATTAAATAATATTTAAGTTTATTATATATAAATTTAATAAAAGCTATTATATCTTAAATAATATTAATAAAGTCTTTTTTTTATCTTTTTTATAAATTCTTTTTAATATTTATTTTTATAAATTCTTTTCTTTAAATTATTTATTTTATTATTCAAATATAGAAATAATAAAAACGATTTATATAAAAGGATTATTTTAAATATAATATATATTTTAAGATAAGATCTTTATTAATATATTATATATTTATAAATAATTATATTATATTGAGAAGAAAGTATTTTTAATAAATTAATTATATTATTAAAAACATTAAAGAAGATAAATATAATAATATAGTTTAGATAAATATATTTATATAAAAAGAATCTAAAAAGATATATATCTTTATTTTTAATAAAATAAAATTATTAAAATATATTAAAATTTTAAAAATAAGAGATTAATAAAATATAGCTATTTAAATATTAATATAGGATTTATATTAAATAAATAAATTATAATTATTATAAATAATATAATATATTTAAATATGTTAATTAATAAAGAATAATTTTTATAAAACTTATTAAATATAATCATTTATAAAATAAATAAATTAAAATTTATATAAATAATACTTAAATTATTTAAGATTATTAATAAAGCTAGATTAAACTTTTATATTAATAAATAAATTAATAAAAATCTTAAAATTAAATATATTATTAAAAATAAGTTTAATTAATAAATATAATATTAATATTTTAATATTAAAAAAGAATTATAAATTTATATTATTTATAATATATAAATATCTTTAATAATATAAATAAAATATAAATTAATTTATTAAAAGATAATAATATTATAAAATATAATAATTCTTTTAAGATTAAGAAAATAAACGTTAATAAATTATATTTATTTTAATTATTATAATTTATTTTTTATAAAATAAAATATATTATTTATATTATAAAATACTTTAATTATAAATTATATTTAAAGTTTAAATATATTAAAAGTATTATTTATAATAAATTAAATTATAATAGTAAATAATATAAATAAATTAATAAAATATAAATTAAAATGAAAATTAAAATATTTAAATAATTATAATTAATATTATATTATATTATAAAAATATATTAATATATAATAAGCTATATAAGTATAATAAATAATAAATTTAATTTATTTAATAAAATAATGAAAGTATTAAATCTATTTTTTTTAAATAAATTATAATAGAAATTTAATTTATATTTAATAAATAAATATAATATTAAAAATCTTTAAAAAAGATTTTAATATTAAATTAATTAAATTAAAAAAGATATATATTAAATAAGAAATCTATATATGTATAAAAACTTTAAAAAAGATTATAATTATTATAAATTAAATTAAATCCTATAATATATAATATAACTGAGATATAATCTTAATAAATAAAGAAGATAAGATAAGAATTAATATAATAAAAGATTAATATAATAAGAAATTAATAATAAAGCCTTATTTATTAAAAATTAAAAATAAGAGATTTCTTAATATTATAATAAATAGTCTTTATAATTAAGAATATATAAGCTAAATAAAAAAATTAATATCTTTTAATTACTTTATTTTTATTATATAATAATCAATTATAAATAAAGAAAAAGAAAGAATAATTATTAATTTAAGATAATTAAATAAAATTATTATATTAGATATTTATTTTAAATCTTTATAAAAAAAAAATTTAAAAATCTTTTTAAAAAAAATTAAAAATTTATAATACCTTTTATAATAAAAAGAATAATAATAATATTATTAATTATTTAATATTAATTAAATAAATAATAAAATAATATATAATAAGCTAGCTTTATAACTATTATAAATAAGTATTAAAAATAATATTAATAAACTTAAAAAAAAAAGAAATCTTTATTTTAACCTTATTTTTTATATTAATAAAGCTTAATTAAAGCTTATCTTATCTTTATATTTATAGCTTAAGCTTAAAAGCCTAAGGTTATAATATATATTTTTTTAATAAAAATTTAAATCTTATTTAATTATTAAATAATAAAAATATTATATAAATATTATATATTATCTTAATAATCTAATAAAATATTTTTTTATTTCTTTTAAATTATTATTTTATATCTTTTAAATCATTTTCTTTTTATTAAAAGTATTATTAGTTTAAATAATCTTTTTTTTTATTTTTATATTAAATTATATTCTTTCCTTATATATAATAATAAAATACGCTCGCTTTTATTATACTTTTTTTAATTAATATAAATATAATAAGTATTATACTCTTATAATTTAAAAATAATAATTCTTTTTATTCTTTTTTTAATTATAATATATATAATAAAAATATAGATTTAAATAATATAGCTTTTATAAATATATATTATATTCTTTATTTAATGTCTAGTTAATTATATATAGTCTTTTCTTCAAAAGAAAAAGAAATAAGCTATTAATAGTTATATTATTCTTAATAACTTTAATAAGAAATTAATTATATTTTTTAAAGAAACTAAATTAATTTTCCTTCTTTATATTAAATAATTATATATAAATAATAATAAAAACTATAATATTTCTTTTAATTATATTTATATATTATATAATAAAATATATTCTTTTTATAATTATAAAGATTATATTTTAATAAATAATAATATATTTTATAATATACTTATAATATTATATATCTATATAATATATTATAATTATATTATAATTAAAATAATAATTAAGGCTTTTAATATTATAATTAAATAAGATATTTTTATTTAAGAATAATAAGCTTAAATAAAAGCCTAAAAATATATTTTAAAGGTTATTAATATAAAACCTATAGTATTTATAACTATTTATAAATATATATTTATTCTCATTTTTAATATTATTTTAAGTATTATTAATACTTTTATCTTATAATAATAATTTTATAATATTAACCTTTTAATTTTTAAAGGCTTTAATATATTTTTAAATTAGGTTATTTTAATTATAATATCTTATTATAATATTTTATTATATTTTTATTTATATTTATTTTATTTTATTTTATATAATAATAAAATAAGATATATACTTTAATCTTTTATATTTATATAAATCCTTTTTAATATAATAGGATTATAAGATATAAGATATATATATCTAAAATAATATATAACCTTTAGGTATATAATACTTCTTAGCTTGCTTTTATTATTATAATATAAATAAAATAAGTAATAATCTTTTATAATAATAATATCTAAATATAATTATTTTTATTTTATTTAATTATTATAAATTAAATCTATTATTATAATTTTATTATTTCTTTATATAATCACTTAATATAAATATAATTATATTATATAAAACATTAATATAAAAGGGATAAAAGCTAAAAGAAATATATTTAAAATATTTAAATAATATTAATTAAAATACCCTAGCTTTAAATAAACCCTTTACTTAAAAATAATTAATTATAAAGAGATTTAAAATATAATTAAAATTTAATAAAAGATTATTTAAAAATAATAATACTAGATTAATAATCTTTATTTAATATTTTAAAAAATATATAATTAAAAGTTTAATAAAATAATAATAATTTTAATTATAATATAAGATCTATAAAGTTAATTTTAATTATTTATTTTTTATATAAAGAAGTATTAAAAAGTTAAAGAAATTAAAAAAAATAATCTAGATTATTATTTTTAAAGAAATAAAAATTTATATTATAATATAAAAATTTAAATTAATAATATAATTAATAATATAAATTAAAGATATTAAAGATTATTAAATATAAAATATTAAATAAACCCTTAATAAAAAGATATTAATTTATAATTAAACGAGAATATATTTATTATATAAATTAAATATCTATTTAAGAATTCTAAATATATTTATTTAATATATAATTTCTTAATATAAAGATTTAATTAATTATTATAAGATTTCTTTTTAATTTTAAGATATATAAAAGGCTTATATAAAGCTTATAAAAATATAATTAATATTATTTTTCTTTATTAAGCTTTTATTATTATTTAAGGCTAATATAAAGATAAATAATAAAGAACTTTTAATAATATATAAAAAAATAATTAAGATTATAAAATAGCTATAAAAAGATTATAAAATAAAAAAGAATTATAAAATTAATTAAATAAAAGTAATAAAATCTAATATATGATTTAAAAAACAAATCTAAATAAATAAAATTAATCTAATTTAATTAAAAAGCCTTAATATAATAATAAATAAAAAAAAGTTAATATTATATAGATTTTATTTAATTATAAAAAAGATTATTTAAACTCTATATTCTAAAATAAAAGCTTAAACTTAAATTAATTAATAAAATTAAGCTTATTATAAATATAAAAAAAAATTTATTATAATTAATAAAATTTATTTATTACTTTTATAATAATTTTAATTATATAATAAAATATTATTTAAATAATATTATAAATATAATAAATAATAAACTATTTTAAAACCAGAAAGATAATAATTAATATAATCTAAAAAAAGATTATTAATTAAAATAATCCTTTTAATTTTAATTAAAAAGATAAAGATTAATATAATTATTTATTTTTATATATTAATAATAATCAAGAAATAAAATATTAATAAAATATATATAGATCTTAATATATATTTAAAGTTTAATTTAATTAATAAGATATTTATAAGAAAAAATAAGTTAAAATAAATATTTATTAAAAAAATCCCTTTTTTAAAAGTAATAAATAAAGAATTAATTTATATTTATAATATTTAAAAAGTATTTATTATATTTATTAATTTAAGTGAATTTATTTAAGAATTTATTTATATTTATTTAAGGATTAATTATAATTTAAAAAAAAAAGAAAATCCTATCTTATTCAAAATATTAATATTATAAAAATATTAAATATATTTAAGTATATATAATAGTTTTTAATAATTTAAATAAGTTTAAAATAAAATAAAAATATTATAATTCTATAAATTTATAAAGGTTTATTAAAATAATTTCTTTTTTTTTTAATTATTTATTTAAATAAATTATTATTTTTATAAAAAAAGAAATAAATAAAAGAGTTTTAAGATATTAATAAATTATTATTAGAATTATATAATTTCTTTAATATTTTCTAATTTAATAATATTAAAATATTATTTATATAAGATAATAAATTATATCATTAATTTATTATTAAATAAAATCTTATTATATAATACTATTTATTTTTTATTATAATAAGAGTTATAAAAGTTATAAAATTATCTTAATAAAAACTTATTATTTAAGTATATATAAGCCTTTAAAGGCTTTATAGATATATTAATTCTTTTTATATTTAAAAGAATAAGACCCTTAGATTATATATAGATTATTAAGATCTTAACAAGATTATAAAAAAGAATTATTATATTTTATTTTTTATTATAAAGATCTTAAATAGGATTATAGGTATTAAATTTTTCTTAAAAATTAATTTTAAAGATATTTATTATTAAATTAAAATTAAAAAATAAAATAAATAAAAAATAACTTTTTAAATATATTATAAGTATTATAAATATTTAATAATACCTTTTAATTTAATTAATATATTAATAATATTTTAATGTTATATTTATAAAATATTAAATAAATTAATTAATATAATTTATATTATTTATCTTAATAATATTTTAATATTCTTTAAAATATATAAGAAATATATAAAATATATAAAATAAATATTATAAAAATTAAGGGTTATAAAATTGTATAATAATTTAAAGAAATATTAATTTTATAAAGAAATAATAATATTTCTAGATTTTATTTTATTTTTAAAAGAAATAATAATAAATCTAGATAAAATTATAATAATTATAAAATAATAAAAACTAAAAAAATATAAAAAAATATAAATCTTTTTTAAATTTTATAATTTTTATTAAAGATTTATTTATTAATATTTTAATATTATAATATTATTAAATATTTTATTAAAAAAAAGTATTAATAAAAAAAAGCTAGAGAAAGTTATTTTAAATCCTATTAAATAATAAGCTTTTTTTAGATTTAAAAATATATTTTAAAAAGTATTATTATTTTATTATTTTCATTTATAATATTAAATATATTTTAAGATTAATATATTTAGGTTTATAATAATAAGTATTATATAATAATAAAGTAATAATTCTATATAATATCTTATACCTTTTTAATCTTAAAAATTTATATTAATAAAGATTAATTATAATACTCTTAATTAAAAGATATTTATTATTATTTATTTATTTTAGTATTAATAAAGATATATAAAAGGGTTTATAAAATAAATAAAGATATTATTTAATTATTAAAATCTTAAATCTTTTATATCTTAAATAAAATTATTAAAAAGATAAGCTAGATAATATATAATATTAATATTTCTTAATCTTTATAAATATTTATTAAAAGTATTTAATTTAATAATAAAAAGATATATTAATAAAAGATAGATTTATTATAAAGAAAAAATAATAATAATATTAGATATTAATTAATAAATATATATAGTTTTATTAAATTTAAGAATTATATTTATATTTTAAAAGAGTTATTTTTAAAGAATAAATTATTTTAACTTTATTATAATAATCCTTTATTTAAATATTTTAATATTAATTATATTTTAAAATTATTATAATAAAAGTTTTAATAATAGCTTATAAATAAAGATATTAAAAGATATATTATAAACTATAATATTTATTAAAGTATAATATTATAATATAATTAATTATATAAATATCTAGATTCCTTATTAATACTTATATAATTATAAAAATAAATCTTAATAAATTTTATTATTAGATTATTATTAATAATTTTTAATAAAAAAAAATAGATTTAATATTAATTATTATTTATAGATATATTAAATATATCTTATATTTTATTATATATATAATAATAATAATAATAATATTAATTAAATTATTATATAATAAAATAAGATTATATTATAAAATAAGATTATATTATAAAATAAGATTATATTATAAAATAAGATTATATTATAAAATAAGATTATATTATAAAATAAGATTATATTATAAAATAAGATTATATTATAAAATAAGATTATATTATAAAATAAGATTATATTATAAAATAAGATTATATTATAAAATAAGATTATATTATAAAATAAGATTATATTATAAAATAAGATTATATTATAAAATATTAAAAGTTATTATATTAAATTAAAGGCTGATTTTTATAAGCTAGTTTTAATTAAAATTATATTTTATTTTATAAATAAAATATTATCTTTTAATAGTATTTTATTTATAAATAAATAATTAAATAAAATAAAAATTAAATATTAAAGTATTCTCTTTAATACTTTATAATAAAGAAATAAATAATCTAGTTATTTTTATTTTATATAATATAATTTATATATAATTTAATAAAATCCTTAATAATAAGCTTTTTATTATATAAGGCTTCAATAAATTATAATCTAGATTTTAAAATAATTAATAAAGATAATAAGATAATATAAATTCTTATAATTAAATCCGATATTAGAATTTTAATTAAAATATAAGAAAAACTAAAGAATAATTAATAGAATATTATAATAAGATAAATAAATATTATAATAAGATATATTTATTTATAAATTTTAAATAAGGATCCTTAATTATATTTAATATTAAGAATTTAAAATTTATAATAAAATATAAATTAGTATTACTTTTTATTAATTTATTTAAAATATTATAATCTATTAATATATAAATATATTAATTAACTTTATTTAATTAATATATAAGGCTTTATAATATTTTCTATATTAGCCTATTTAAATCTTAGGAAAAATAATAAAATAATAATTTAGATATTTTATTTATATTAAAACCTTAGGATAAAAAAGAATAAGAAATTAAAGAAATTAAAGATTAAGCTATAATAAAAGATAAATAATATTATTTAATTAAATAAAAGGATTAATCTTTAAAATATAATTAATAGATTATAATAAAAGATATTAATATATTAAAGATATTAATAGCTTTTAATAAAGTATTAATAAAAAAGTTATAAAAGATTATTAAATAATTATTAAATACTTATTAAAAAAGAATTAAAAACTTAATAAAATAAAATTATAATTATATTATATTTTAATTTTAATAATAAAGTATACCTTTATATCTATTATAAATAAATAATAGCTTTTATAAAATAAACTTTTTAAAAAATAAAATAATATAATAAAACCTTGATTAAATATATTTATTTTATATATATAAAGAAACTATAATAATTTATTAATAGATTTATTATTAATATTATTCTTCCTATTTATTATATTTTTAATAGTTTTATAATAATTATAAAGAGTAATTTATTAAATAATATAATCTTTATTATTTTTATTTAAATAAAGAATTTTATTCTTTTTTTAAATACTTAATTTATCTTTAAAAAAGGCTTTTATAAATCTTTATTATTTAATAATCTATTATTATTAAAGTATTAATAATATTTAATAATAATATTTTTATTAAATTTATAATTAAATTAAATAATTTCTTAGATTAATATTAAATAATAATAAGAGTATTTTTATAATAAATAATAAATAAATTATATTTAACCTTAATAGGATTATATTCTTTTAAAGGAATAATAAGGCTAAACTTATAATAATATATTATCTTAATATTATTAAAAGTATAATAAAGGTTTAATAAAATATTAATTAAAGTATATTATTTATTCTTAATAAATAATAAAATTTTAGAATCTGATTAATTCTTTTTAATTAAGCTAATAAAACAATCTAAATAATTAATTAAATCTTAAGTATTACCTTATATAATAATAAAAGAATTAAATAATAATAAATATATTAAAGATTATTAAATAAAAATTATAATAATATTATTTATATATAAAAAGTAATTAATTAATTATTTATTATATTATTTATATCTTTTAATAAAAATATAAAGTATCTTTATAAATTTTATAGGCTTTACCCTATATTTTATTTTCTTATTATTAATAATTAAAGAAATACAAAAATAATATATATATTATTAATTTTATATTATAATTTTATTTATTTAATTAAGCTACTTTTTAATAATATAAATAAGAGTACAAAATTTCTTTTAGAATACTATCTTAGTAAATAATAAAATATAATAAAAAAAATATAATAAAAACGCAGATAAAAAGATAATATTTTATTATTATTTAACTAAGATTTTATAATCAGATTAATAATAATATAATAATAATAAAAGTTTAGAATTTAATATATAATAGTATTAGATTATTATAATAATAAAGAGATAATTATAATAGGATTATAAGATATAAGATATATATATTTAGAATAGTATATAACCCTTAAATATATAATACTTCTTAGCTTGCTTTTATTATTATAATATAAATAAAGTAAATAATAGTCTTTTATAATAATAATATTTAAATTTAATTATTCTTATTTTATTTAATTATTATAAATTAAACATGCTATTATATTTAAATATATAGTATTTAAAATAGTCTTTATTAATCTTAAAATAAAATTATTATTTAAAATAAAAGATATAATTTATATATAAAAAGGAGATATATATTTAATAATAAATAAAATAATAGATTAAGCCTTAATTTAATTTTAAAAGAACTTTAATTATTATATAATTATTATTATTAATCTTTTTTTATTCTTATAATAATTATAAATAATATTAATAATACTAGCTTTATTATATTATTTATAGTTTCTATATTATTTAAAGTATATTTGTAAAGTATCTTTATATCTTTATTATATTCTTTATATAAATCCTTAAAAAGAATAAATCTCTTTTTTTTTAGAATATATTAATCCAAGGATATTATATTATTATTTATTAATATCTACTTTATTAAGCTTTATATAAATAATATTTATTTTTAATTATTTAATAATAATAATATCGTTTTATTTAATTTATTTTAAAAATACTTTTAATATATAAATAATATTAATTAAAATAAAATAAAATAGAATTAAAATTAAAATATTAAATAAAAAAAGATATTTAATAAACCTAAAATAGATTTAATATATTATTAAATTTTATATTAAATAATAATAAAGAATATAAATATTTATTTTTATTATTATAAATATATAATATCTAATAATAATATCTTAATTTGAATTATAATATAAAATTATTAAAATAATAAATATTATCTTATTTTATTTAAAAATTATTTAATATTTATAATTATTTTATATTTTATAATAATACTTATACAAAGTTATTTTAATCTTTTTATTTTATAAAGATTTTTTATTTTTAATCTTTTTTATTTTTTATTTTTATTATTAAAATATGTTTTATTTTTTATTTTTATATAATATCCTTATTATTATTATTTAATATATAAAAAAGGCTTAATTTATTATTTATTATTTATTAAAACAAAAATAGATTATTTAATATTTATTTTATTAGATTAATATAAAAGATTAAATAAATTTCTTTTAATATATCTAATATAATTATTAAAGGTATAAGAATAATAATTACCTTATATTTAATATATAATAAAATTAATTTCTAATTTAAATAATTTATTTTAATATTATATATTCTATACTATTATTTATTTCTAAATAATATATAATAAATAAGAGTTATTTTATATTAATTAGCTTATATAATATAAGCTAAAAATGATTTTATTAATTTAAACTCTTATTTATAATAATCTCTTTTAGGAATCTATAAAAATGTTATTTAATATTCTAAAATTATTTAATATATACTTTAATAATTATAGATATTATTATTTTTAATTAAATATATTTTAATAAATAATTAATAATAATTATTAAGAATTCTAATAAATTATTTTATTTTAAGAGTTTAATTATAATATTAATATTAATAGATATTTATATTTAATATTTATTTATAATATATAATAATTAAAATAATCCTTAATATTATTATTAAAAAATAAAATTATTTTAATATATTAAATAATTATATATAAATTAATATATAAATTATAATATATTATTTTAATAATAATTATAATAAAAGAGTTTAAATATTTATTCTTATTTTAGATATCTTATTAAAAAGGAGTTATAAATCCTTTAAATAATTATAATAATAAAGGATTCCTAATTTAAAAGCTAGAATTAATCTTTATAAAGTTATATCTTATATATATTTATTATATAATTTATTATTTATTCTTTTATCTTAGCTTTAAAAAAGAATTATTATATATTCTTTATAATTATATATAAATAATAATTATAAATAAGATTCTTTTAAAAAATCTAATCCTAAAGATTAAATAAATAGATATCTTTAAATAATATTTTTTTATTTAAGAGATTATTTATTTCTTTGCTTTTTAAATAATATATATATATATATAAATATTATTCTAATTAAATATATAATTTTAATTAAGATTATCTGTTTATTTTTTATATTCTATTCTCTTTTTAATAAGATATTAAATTAAGCTATTTAAAAGCTAGATTAATAATAAAAATAATATTAAAAAAAATAAAAATCTTTTTATTTACCTAGCTTATTATTTAAAAAGCTTTTTAAAGCTTATAAAATATTCTAGACTTTTATAATTAATTAAAATAATAAATAGCTTTATTATTTCTTTAAATTCCATTAATTATATTTTTAAAATATAATAGAATTATTAAAAGTTCTTTATTATAGATTATATAATTCCTTTTAATTATAATAAATTTAATTAAATAATATATAATTAATAATAAAATATTATTATATATTTATAATAGATATATTTTAAATATATTCTTTAAATAATTAATTTTAATAATTATATTTTTTAGAATTATATTAAGCTAGGATTAATTTTATAATAAATACTTATTATAATATTTTAAAAGTTAAATCTTTTATATTATCTTATTAAAAAAGGATTTCTTTATTTATTAAATTAATAAATAGCTTAATTAAAAAAAAAGAATAAAATAAATTCTTAATAAAAATTACTAAAACTTAAAAAACTTTTAATTATTTATATTTATATAAATATTTTTTAACTTTTTATAATTATAATCTTTTTTAATATTAAATATATAGTTTTTCTTATCTTAATAATAAATCTTAAATACTAAATAATAATTATAATAAATAAGTAAGTTTTTTATAAATATATAAGAATATCTTAAATCTTTTATAAATAATCCTTTTTAAAGCCTTTTAAATATATAAGGATATTATTTAAATATATTATAATAAAATTATTTAAGATATATCTTAAGATTAAATTGATATATATTTAAAAGATTATAAAAGTATTTAATAGATTAAATAATATAATAAGCTATTTAAATAAATTAAACCAGATTTAAAATATTATAAGATATTTATCTTTTTTTATAATTTAGATTTTATAAAAGATAAAATAAATATCTAGCTTTATAAATTAATAAATATTAAATAATAATCTTTCTATTCTTTTAATTAATAATAATAGATATTAATTCTTTTTTTTAATTTATTTAAAATTTAATAATTTATATAAAATCTTTATCTTTTTATGCTTTTTTAATAAAAAAATTAATATAATAATTAAAAAAAGCTAGCTTTAATCTATCTCTTATCTATTAATTCTATACTTTAGTTTTTATTTTTAATAAATAATCCTAGAATATATATATAAGGGTTTTTAAAATAGATTTATTTATTATTTATTTAATTTAATTTAAATTTAAATATAATAATCTATTATTTATTAATATAAGAATAAGCTATTAGCTTTCTTTTATTTTAAATAATATTATAGAATTCTTTAATTCTTTAAAAAGCTATAATAAGATTATTATTTATTTTATATTTATTTTAAATAAATTATTTAAGGTATTATATTATTTAATAATATTTATTAATATAATTTTTTTTATAAATAATAACAATAAGAAATTTATTTATATTAAATATCTTTCATCTTTATCTTTTTATTAATATAATAAATATAAACTCTATAATTATAATAATATCTATATACTTTAATAAAATAGAATTTTCTTTTATAATTATTTTATTTATTTATTTAATTAATTTAAAATTCTTTTTTTTTAATAATAAAATAAATCTATTTATATTATATTTAAAATAATCCTAGAATTAAATCTTTTAATAATCTTAAGATAATATATTTAAATAAAATAAAATCCTAATTATTAATAATTATTTATATTTTAATTATAAAGTATATCTTATAATCTTTAATTAATTAATTAATTAATTAATTCTATAATAATATTAAATATATATAATCTTAATAAATATATTAAATCTAATCTTAATTATTAAATTATTTATTTATTAATTATATTATAGTATTTATATTTTAAATTAATCTATATATTAATAAATAAAATAGAATTTAAAAAAATAAAAAATAAAAATAAATATTTATTTAATCTAGTTTTAATATATTCTTTTTATTATAATCTAATATTAATCTTTTTTTGAGGTTATTATATAATTAATTTATTTTTAAATAAGATTTAATTTATAAATAAATTATTTCTTTTATTTTTTAAATTAAAATTAAATATTATATTAAAATTAATAATATTAATATTAAGAAAGCATTATAGCTATATAAGATAATATTAATCTTATATATATCCTTAATTTTTACAATAAATATAAGCTTTTTTCTTTATTTAATATTTTAATTAAAACCTATTTTATAGCTTAATAATTATCTTTAATAAACGTAATATAATCCTTTTTCTAATCCCTTTTATATTTTATATAATATTTAATTATAGTTATTATATTAATATTAATTATTAAAGTATTTTTATTAGCTTAAATAAGAATAGCTATATATAAGATAAGATTTTATTTTTATTTTTATTTTACTTTTTCTTTTAGATTAAATATCTTAAGCTCTATAATAATCTATTAATAATAAAATATAATTATAATATAATTAATATAAAAGATATTATAATTTAAATAGATATTATATATATAATAATTTAATATTTAATAGAGTTTTATTAGTTTTATTAAATTAAATTAAATTAATTTATTAATTAATTATTAAAAGACTTTTATTTAAAATATATATTAATTATAAAAAAGGATTCTTTTAATTATTATTTAATATATTTTAATTTAATTTATATTATATCTTTAAAAAGCTTTTTTAAATTATATTTGATTAAATTTATTAATCAAATAAAACTTTTAAATATATGTTTTAAAGAATATTAATATATATTTTAAATAAATTCTTATTAAGTTTTATAATTATATATAAAATTAATATTAATAATAAATTTATAATAAATTGTTATTAATTATAAAAGAAAGGTATTCTTATTTTTATTAAATAATTAAAATAAAAAAAGAGATTTATATTTAAAATAAATAAATTTCTTAATCCTTTTCTTTAAATTAAATATTTTATAATTTTAATTAATAATTTATATTTTTATATAAAGAATAGCCTTTTTATGTTTTTAAAGCTAATAAAATATATTATTTAAGATTAATTAAGGATTTTATTAATTTTATAATAAAAGTTATTATTTTATTTTAAATAAATAAATTTTATTTAAAAAAGGTATAAAAATGAAACTTATTAAGTATAATAAACTAGTCTTATAAGTATTATAAATAGGTATTAAAAATAATATTAATAAATTTAAAGAAAAAAATCTTTATTTTAATCTCTTTTCTTATATTAATAAGATCTAATTTAAGCCTATTTTATCTTTATATTTAAGGCTTAAGCTTAAAAGCTTAATTCTATAATATAATAATAAGATTAATTTATTAATAAATATTATATAAAAAATATATTAAAGATATTAAATATGTAAGTATAATAAGGGTATAGCTAATACTTTTATTTAAAGAAAAAAAAAAGAAAAAAAATGTTATTTATTAAAATAATTTAAAAAGAAAAAAAAATATAATATTTATATAATAAGAATAATAAAGATATATAATAATAAAATTATTTAATTTATTAATAATTATTAATAAATATAAAAGAAAAATAAAACTATTATAATAATATTTTAAAATAATAATAAATTATAATAATTATTAAAAATAAATTATAAAATAAAATTTTATAAAATATTATAAAATCTAATAAAAGTTAAAAGATTTTATATTAAAAAAGCTATATAAATCTAAAAAAAATTAAAATAAATAAATTATAACATTTAAATAGCTTTTATAAATACTAATTTAATCTTAAAGTTAAATCTATTAATTCTTAATTATATAGCTTTAATTAAATAAATATAAAGATATTATATATATTTAATTAATTCTTTATTAATTATTAAATATTATTATAATTTTATAAAGGCTAATTAAAGCTAATAATTAAAATAATAATAAAAAGATATAATAATTATTTAAATAAAAATCTATAAAAAAGAAAATGAAAGTAATTATATTATTAATAAAAAAAGAAAATAAGATTTAATTAAACTTCTAATTTCTTTAAATATTTAAAAAATACTAGAATAATTTAGAATTATTAGATATTTTAAATATAAAAAAAAGAAAGGATTTTAAAAGATAAGCCCTTATTTTTTATTCTAGCTTAATTTAATAGGTTAAACTATTTAAATATCTTAAATCTTATATTAGATCTTATAATAAATAAAGCTATTATATAATAATAAATCTAGTTATAAGATAATAATAGATTAGATTATTAAACTATAATAGATTTAATTATTAAATTATAATAAATTAAGCTATTAATTAAAAACCTATTTATTTTAATACTCTTTTTAATAAATTATATAATATATAATTAGCCTTTTATAAAGGGTTTTTATAGATTTAATAGGCTTAAAAAGCCTTAAAAAATAAGATTTATTAAAGCCTTAATTAGCTTATTTATAATTATAGTTTTAACTATAAAATAATCTATTTTAAATAGTTTATTAATTAATTTCTATTTAATATAATAAAATTTTAATAAGATATACTTAATTTAAATATATTAATTAAGATTTTTAATATTATTTATAAAGATTATATTATTATAATATAGATTTATAAGCTATTAAAAAAGGATGTTTAATTTTATAAAAATCTTAAAAAGCTATTTTAGCTTTTATATAGCTTTTATTAAAGTATTAGATTTAGCTTTTATAATTAAAAGAGCTATAATAATCTATCTTTTTATCTTTTAATAAATAAATCTATTAAGTAACTTAAAAAGATATCTATAAATAGATTTATTAATAGCTTTATAATTTATAAAATTATTATTTAAATAATATAATAGTTAAAGAGCTGGTTATTTTATTTATATAAGGCTTATAGCTTTATAAAGAATAATTAGTTTTTTTAAAGTCTTTTAAATACTTTAAAAGATTTTTAATTATATTATATTAATTAATATAGCTTTATTATATA
The DNA here is from genome assembly GCA_005765155.1 of Zelopaecilomyces penicillatus. Classification (NCBI taxonomy): domain Eukaryota; kingdom Fungi; phylum Ascomycota; class Sordariomycetes; order Hypocreales; family Pseudodiploosporaceae; genus Zelopaecilomyces; species Zelopaecilomyces penicillatus. The sequence goes on from VCCP01000006.1 coordinate 2,820,199, forward strand.
TATTAAAAAAGCTATTAAATTAAAAAAGGTATATTAAGTTTAAAAAGGTATATTAAGTTTAAAAAGGTATATTAAGTTTAAAAAATAATATAAGATACATTAAAATCCTTATAATTTATTAATAAATTTATTATTTAATAAGACTTAAAGCTTTATTTATAGTTTTTTTTAATACTTTAGGTTATAAAAGGATAATTATAGAGATTATATCTTATAATTAAAAGTATTATAAAGTCTTACTAATATATTAAGATTAATATAATTATAGCTTTCTTTTAGTTTTATTATAATTGATTTAAATCTTTAAGAAAAAGACTATAAAGCCTTTATTTTTTAATAAAAACCTTATTTTATAATAGGATTATAATTTAATTTAATTAATAAAGCTATTAAAAAATAATCTTTAAGGGTTTAAATCTTTATAAAAAAAGAAAGATCTTTTAAAAATTCTATAAAAAGATCTTTAAATAATTAATTATTTAAAAAAAACCCTTATAAAATCAATTTATTTAATTCCTTAATTATAAAAGGCTATTAAAATTAATAAAATCTATTAAATAAAGAGAATATTAATAGCTATAAAGGTTTTAAAATAATCTTTTTCTTTAATTTATATAAAACCTTTTATAATAAGCTTAGTCTTATATTTTAAAAACTGATTTTATATATTCTATTAAAGCTTAAAAATAAGCTTAATTTTTAGGATTTTTCTATTCTTTAAAATTTTAATAATAAAGATAAAATATATAAATTTTATTTATAAAGCTAATAGAATTTATTATAAATAATATTAAAAATGTTTTAATGAAATCTTTTAAATTAATTAAATCTTTTAATATAGTTTAATTTATTAAATTTAAAAAGATATATAACTCTTTTAATTCTTTTTTTATATTAAAAGGATTTTAAAGATTATAAAAATTATTTTTTAAGTTTTAATTTATAAAGCCTATTTCTTTTATAATTTAAAGAAAAGAGATCTTAATTATCTATTAATAAAAAGATATATAAATTAAATAAATCTTTTTATTTAAAATAATTAATAGTTTAATTAGTTTTATTTTAGGATTTAATTTAATATTTTATTAATACTTTTTAATAAAGATAATAATCTTATAATAAGCTTTAATAATTCTATAAATAATTAAATTAAGCTTCTTAATTATTAAGACTAGTTTTAGTGTTTTTAAAAAAGCTATAAAGGATTAAATCCTTTATTTATAATTATTATATAATTAATATAATTAATTATAATAAATAAAATAATAATTTAAAGAAATAATAATAACTAGGCCTAGATTATAATAATTTAGAAATAGTTTAAAATAATCTTTATAAGGTATTTTAATAAATTATTTTATTTATAAATATAAAGACTGAATATATTAAAAATAATCCTTTTATTTATTAATTAATTTATTAATAATATTAAGATTTCTTTTTTATTATTATAATATAATTATAAGAGATATTTTTTATAATAAGCTTTTAGTTTTTTAAATAAGCCTTTTATAATATAAAAGATAATAAAATCTTTTTTATTAAATAATAAAAGAATTATTTAATAATAGGATTTCTTTTTTATTAAAATAAACCTTATAAAGAGTTTATTATAAAGAATTAATTTTATTTAAAAAGTATCTTTTTTTTTAATCTTTAATATTTTTAAAAAATTTATAAACTAATTTAATTTATATATAAGCTAGATAAAAAAAAAATCTTTTATTATAATAAAATCTAATAAATTTATTAAAAGTTTAATAATTCTTTTTTATAATTATAGATTAATATAATTTAATTAAATATATTAAATTCTAATTAATTATAATAGCTTTTAATAATTAAAATTAATTATAATCTTATATTCTTTTTTAAAATAATACTTTTAAAGGATTTTAAACGAGATATAATATCTTTTAATAAAATCTTTAATAAGGATTTTAAAGGGCTTAAATCTTTAAAATTTATTAATATATATAGATTTATATTTATAAAGCTTTATATTAGTTTTAATAGCTATTTTATTAATTTAAAAGGCTTAATAAGATTATTATATATATTAAAAATAAATTTAAAGATAATTTTAATTATTATAAAATAATTATAATAATAATTAAAAATCTTTATAAATTTAAATATAAGCTTTCTTTTTATTAAAAAAAGATATTTTTAATAGATTTAATTTATTATAAATAGCTTTTTTTATAAAAATATAATATTAAATATATAATACTTTATTTTATTTATTATATTTAATCTTTATAATTAAATAATATAATATATTTATTAGCTTTAAAATATTATAAATCCTTAGTTTAAGATTTATAAATATTATAAATATAATTATATTAAATCCTTTAAAATAGATTAAATTATTATTAATTATTATAAATTTTAATTTCTTAAAATAAATATTATAATTAATAAAAAAGGCTTTATTATTAACAATATAATATATTAAGCTTATATTATATAATAATATAATTTTTAAATTAATATTTTATATATTATTATAAATTAATTCTTTAAATTATATAGTTTTTAAATCTTTTATATTAGATTTAAAATTAAAGCCTTAAATATTAATTATAATATTTTAATTATTTATAAATAGGTTATAGATTCTTATTATAAAGAATATTATATTAGATCTTTTATTATTAATAATAGGCTTTTTAATCTTTTTATTTTTTTAAAAAAGCTTATAAAATTATTTTTTAATAGATTCAAATAAATTTTTTTTAAAATCTTTAAAAAGTTTTTTAAAGGGTTTTTTAATCTTTTTAGCTTTATAAAAGCTAGCTTTAATAATAAAAAAGATTTTATTTTATAATTCTTTTATTAAATCTATTATAAAGAATTATAAATTTAAAGCTTTTAATAAAGTATTTAATATTATATAAATCCTAATATTATTTCTTTAATATTTAATCTATTAAAAAAGGTATTATTTATAGCTTTTAAATATTAATTTATTTAATCTATAAATTGTATAATAATTAAAACTAGCTATAATATAATAAATTAAATATTAAATTTATTAAATATCTTTATAAAGCCTTTATAATAATTAAAGCTAAGCTTATAAAAGATATTATAAAGGGTTTTATATTATAAAATAATATTAAACTAGAATTATTTATTTAATATTTAATAAGCTTTTAAAAGTATTATAACCTAATTAATAAAGGCTTATAAGTATTATAAATAGCTATTATAAAATAATAGAAATAAAATAGCTTAATAATAATTATAAAATTAATTATTTATAATAGGTTTTAATAAAAAATTAAATAATTCTAATATTTATAATTAAATAAATAATGCTTAAAGCTATTAATTATAATTATTAAAGCCTTTTAATCTAAAAGCTTTTAAAAAAACCTATATTTTTTTAAATAGCTTTTTTAAAACTAAATTATTTAATAGATTAATAGATTATATAAGCTATAATAATAATTAAGATAATTAAAATTAAGATTATAAAGGTACTTTAATTATTTTAATAATTATAACTATTATAAATTAAATTTATAATTATTATAATTATTATATAAGATTATATATTTAAGATTAAAAAGCTTATAATTTTAATAAATTATCTTTTATTAAAAGATTTTAATTTAATATTTTTAGGATTAGATTATTATAATTAATAATTATAATAATATAAAAAAGAAATAAGCTTTTAAAAATAAGCTTATAACTATATAGTAATATTATAAATAATTAAAAATATTAATTATAATAATACTATAAATAATTAAGTTATAATAAAAGCTTTATTTTTTAATTATTTAATTAAAAAGGTTAATAAATATATATAAGGCTTATTATATATTAGCTATAATATATAATATAATTAATATAATATCTTTAGCTTAATCAGTTAATTAATATAATCTTATATAAGGCTTTTATATAATTAATTTATAATTTAAATAATTAATTATATTTAATATAATTAATAAAATTATAAATCTATAATTTTATAATTTTAATTTAATAATCTATAAATCTAAAAATAAATTATATTATAAGCTATAAATTTAATATTTAATTTTTATATATATAGTATTTCTTTATAATTTTTAATTAATAAAAAAAAATTAATTAATAAAAAAAAAAGAAAAATCTAATATAAAGAAATTAAATATAATAAATAAAAAGAATAATCTTTTTATAATTTAAAATAATTATCTTTTAAGCTTATAATCTATTATAAATTTATAAAGATTAACTAAAATTAATAATTAAAATAATAAAAAAAAGATATAATAATTATTTAAATAAAAATCTATAAAAAAGAAGATAAAAAATAATTATATTATTAATAAAAAAAGAATAGGATTTCATTAAAAATCTAGCTTTTTTATATATTTAAAAAATATTAGAATTATTTAGAATTATTTTAGAATATTAAATAATATTTATTTAAAATTATTAGATATTTTAAATATAAAGAAAGGAAGGATTTTAAGAGATAAGCTTTTATTTTCTATTCTAGCCTAGTCTAATAAGTTAGGCTGCCTGGGTATCTTAGGTCTTATATTAGGTCTTATAATAAATAAAGCTGCTATAAAATAGCAGATCTGGTTATAAGGTAATAGCAGATCAGGCTGCTAGGCTATAGCAGGTTTAGCTGCTAGATTATAATAAATTAGGTTATTATATTAAAAACCTACTTATTTTAATAAATATAAAGATATAATTTATTATATATAAAAGAGTAAGAATTAATATTATAATAATATAATAATAATCTATTAATATAAAAAAAGAATAAAGATTTTTATTTATTTTTTCCTTTTTATTTATTAAATTAAAAGAGACTATATACTTTATATAAGAGTTTAATCTTAATAAATAAATTAAACTAGTATTATTATAAGATTAATAATAATATTTAATATAATTTAAATAAGAAAATAAGAAAATAAATTTAAATTTATTATAATTAAATATATATTTAAATTCTTTTTTATTTATTATATTAATATCTTATTTATATATAAATATATAACTATAATTATATTAATATTATTTAATATTAAAAATATTTTACTTATTATAATATATTTATATAATAATTTATAATATTTATTAAATATTTCTTTAATTTTTTAAATAATATTATCATTAAATATAAAGATTAATATTATTATAAAATATATTATATAATATATAATTATAAATTTTATTTAAAATATTTTAATATTATAATATTTAATATATTATAATATTTAATATATTATAATATTTAATATATTATAATATTAAAATATTATAATAATAATTATTATATTAATAATAAGTAAAAATTAAGGCTTTCTTTTTCTTTATTTAATTCAAGTAGTTTATATATCTTATATCTTATATATATATATATATATATATATTAGAATTCTAATTTTATTTTAATATCTAATAAATAATAATTTTTTTTGATAAATTTTCTAATAAAAATTAATATATTAAATATATCTTTTTATTAAACCCGGTTATTATTAAAAGAAGAAAGACGGTTTACAGATAATTAAGTGTAAAGATGCCTGTCATACTGGTTGGTGTATCTGTATAGATGGTGAGCCATGGTGAGAGGGAAACGAAAACCGGAAAGGTATCAAGTTTCCGACTCTGCCTGACTTGTCACTGGCATGCCCCACTAGTGGACGTATGAGCCAATGACTGACTCACCTCACAACCTGTTTGGCTTGTTGGCGCGGTTGACAACAGCATCCCCTCGACGTTGCTTATTACTGTCCATCCCATATCCGTGACAAACTTCAATTTCTGGCGTTGAAGAGCATTCTCCCGACTGTGAAGTTGAGGTGCACTACATCAACTGATGTCGATATGGGTTTCCTCGGGGTGTATCGAGCTGTCTATGATTATGTGCCTCGGGAGCAAATCGAGCTCGCAATTGACCAAGGCGACTTACTGTATGTCCTAGAGAAGAATGACGATGATGGCTGGTGGCGAGCAAAGAAAAAGGCCGGCACTGACGACGAAGACGAACCCACTGGGTTGGTTCCTAAAAATTACGTCGAGAAGGTATGTTTCAATAGATCCGGAAAGGCATCTCTCTGAAACCACCATGACCCCCTCCCCGCATGAAGCTTTTGTGATTTCATCTCATTTGTTGTCTATGCAACCACATGCACAGCCTACGAACGCTATGATGCTGATAAAACCCGTGCAATTTGATGCCATAGGTGCCACCCTCGAGCCATGCACGAGCCTTATACGAATACACTCGTCAGACCGATGAGGAATTGTCCTTCCCCGAGGACTCAATTCTCGATGTCTTTGATACCTCAGATCCGGACTGGATTCTTGCGGGTCTTGATGGTGACTACGGATTTGTACCATCTAACTACATCGAGCTGCAAGTAATTACTGGCGCCGACAACTCCTCTCTAGCCACGCCTCCAGTGTTGCCCACGAGACCACAATTCCATGTTCCAAACACAGGACCAGAAGACTCAACTCTGAGTAGGACATCAACCACTCCTGCCACTGCCCTGGCTGGTGTAATGCAGGCTCGGATCTCCTCTAAACCTGCTACACCACCTCCTCATCCGACTCGGCATTCTTTAGAACAAGACACTATCCAGGCCTCAGATGATGAGTCCATCCAATCTCCTGCGCTACCCCATCGATCACGATCTCCGGCCAGGCTAACAGCTGATAAACTACACGACACTAAGTCTGCACGAGAAATTTCATCCGAAACTCACCGCACTCCTGGTGGCTTTCATATGTACAACATCAACGAGATGGTTTCTGTAATGGGCAAAAGGAAAAAGATGCCCACCACTCTGGGCATCAACTTGGGCACAGGCATATTACTGATTGCTCCAGAACACGTCAATGATGAACCTTTGGAATGGACTGCTGATAAAATGACGCACTATTCTCGTGAAGGAAAGCATGTCTTTATGGAACTCGTTCGTCCCAGCAGGAGTATTGACTTCCATGCTGGTGCTAAAGATACCGCAGAAGAAATTGTGACTGCACTTGGAGAGATGGCAGGTGCTGCACGTGCAGAGGGTTTGCGGGAAGTTATCATGGCTGGTTCCCAGAAAAGTCAGCTGAAAGGCCTAGTACTATATGACTTCATGGCACAGGGTGAGGATGAGGTAACGGTTGGAACTGGAGACGAAGTAATCATTATTGATGACTCTAAAAGCGACGAGTGGTGGCAGGTCCGTCGCATCAAGAACGGCAAGGAAGGTGTTGTGCCAAGTAGCTACGTCGAAGTGACGGGCACAATAACACCCCCACCCCCACATGTGGTACCATCGCCGACGAAGCTTACGTTTGATTCAGCAAAATCCACTGTAGAGCAAAACCGGCTAGAGGAGGTCAGACTTACCAAACAGGCAATAAGGGCAAGCAAGGAGCCACAGCAGGTAGGCCCTGGAATGCTTCTTCCTCAGAGAGGTAGCAGTCTCATGGTAGGAGAACATGGTAATAATTATGTACAGCGGTCTCAAAATGAGAACGGGCGGAATGATAGCAGCGGCCCATCCAAGGCCAAGGCCAGTAAGATGCCACGGTTCTTCTCGCCAATTACGCGGTTTTACTAACTGATAGCTCTCAGAGCCTGACGCATCAAAAGTGCGAACGTGGACTGATAGGTCTAAGTCCTTCAGTGTTGATGCTCAGTTTCTTGGACTCAAGGATGGCAAAATACACTTGCACAAAATGAATGGTGTAAAGATTGCTGTCCCTATAGCCAAGATGTGCCGCGAGGATCTTGAATATGTCGAGAGGATTACAGGCATCTCCCTCGACGATGAGAGGCCCCTGGCTGATGTCAAGAGAGCCAAACTGGCAGAGCAAAAGCCTGCCGTCACTGGGGCGACTCTTGAGAGACACAAAAAAACCGAGTACGACTGGTTTCAGTTCTTTTTGTCCTGCGACGTTGCTGTCGGTCTTTGCGAACGCTATGCCCAAGCTTTTACGAAAGATTCCATGGATGAGAGTGTACTATCAGACGTCGATGCTAACATCTTGCGAACGCTTGGCTTACGCGAGGGCGATATTATCAAGGTAATGCGCATTCTGGATGCCAAATTCAGTCGCGATCGTTCTGTTAAAGTCAGGGAAAGTGATAGCGCTTCGGGAGGCCTCTTCTCCGGTCCTCGCGGTACTTTGAGAAACAACACACGGAAAGGACGCCCAGCTCCTGCTGTGCAAACTAGTGATGTTGTTGATGCATCCGCCTTCTCCAACAAAGAGGCCCCTGACATTGTTGAGGGTACAGCCACGTCTCCCACGCTCACAAAACCTATTCCATCATCTGAAACTTCTATACGCAAGTTTGACGATGATGCGTGGGAAGTCAAGCCGAGCAAACAGGAGAAGCAGCTAAAGCAGCATTCGACACATGAACGTGAGCAAGCCACAACGGCAGAGCAAGTGTCAAGGCGGGTGCCCTCACCATCTCAGCCAATCCTAACTAGTGCTATACAGGAGCTTTCCTTGCTCTCAGAACCCCTCCAACCTACGAGAGCCGAGCCTGTGAGCCAAACACAGCACGGGGCTGCAACTGCTAATTATGGCCCTGAGCAAACTGCTCTATCACCACATTCACAGCAACTTGCTGATGCCAATTCTTCTTTTTTCTCAACCGTTCCTCAATCCCAACACATGATGCTAGGGGGCACGCCAACCTCGACCACGATCCCTGGCAACCACACATCCCCAAAATCTCTTGCACGGCACCGCCCGGCACTGCCTTCTGTCTCGCCTCCTGTTCAAGGTTCACTAGTTTTGCCCCCACCACAACGCTCGCTCTCCGCACCCCAGTCGATAGCTCAGCAAGGCTTATATCCACCACCGGTCAATATTGCACAAATGCCGGGTGCTATTCAAGGGCAGGTTGCAATGCCGGGACAAAGCCTCAATGAAATTGGTCAAGCCCGTCTACAGCAACAATATTCATCACAAATGCAACAGTTGCAGCCCGTCCTCACAGGATATTCAGGTCTCCAGCATCAAGGCATTGCTCCATATCACATAGGCGGCAGCACTGGGCAATACTCACAACCCATGATGACAGGTACCCCAGGGATTGGGGCATTTGTTGATACCAGCCAACCTAATCAGTTCTCGTCCATCCATCCCCAGAGTACTGGCTTTCCTACTGCATTCTCTCACACGCAAGCATCATTTGGTCACTTACCTCAGGGGACTATCAACAACTACTTGCCTCCACCATTAGAACCACAGAGGACGGGCCTACAGGCCGTACAACCGCAGCCTTTGCTCCCACAGCCAACTGGTCCTCCGCCTCCAGTGCGCTTTGGTGTTACCGCAGACACAAAAAAGCTTATTCCCCAACCTACCAGTCGACGAGCTAATTTGTCACAAGCCAGTGAGTTATCATACGAAGTTATCACCGTTCAAACATGTTATTAATGTAATGATCTAGCCCCGCAGAATCCCTTTGGCTTTTAAAAATGGCTAAATCTATGTTGACACATGGTGAACAAATGAACTAGAGTAAATGAAGTTATAATAATTTCATTGGACACAAGTTGACTTGGTCTGGGACGAATTAGTTGCATCATTCAGCAGCTATTGATCTGCACATAGGCAGATATGGCCTGCCACTGTTATAATAGGACGTTATTCTCACTAGATGATTGCTCTAGCTTGGTTTCAGACCGTCGTACACCATAATTCATACAGGCGTGCGCAATTTGCACTTCTCATATCTATTTTATGAGCTCCATCTATTATAAAATCTGACCTTATTCATGTAGTCATTGATAGCCAGCAGTGCAATTGATGAATCATCTCTGACTACCATAAATTCTCCAGTGCAGACTCTACAGTGGTAATTCATATCTATAGGTGATACACAGCACACGGTACAAAATTCCGCCGTTGCACAGTGGCACTGGCTAAACGATCTACCATGATTCCCAAGCGAAGAAAACAGGTTGAATTCCAATGGTTTGTTGCAAAAGCATTTAACAGCTACTCACTCCCAACTCTTTGAGCGATATGTTCCCTGCGGCGCTGGGGCGGGTGTCCTTTGGATACTCCCGATGCAACAGAAGACAAATCAATTTCCACCTCAGTGATCGATTGCGTATGTGGTCTAAAACGTTTTCGTACAGCATGGACCATCATGAAGAACCAATAGAAGTTGAGACTGTTGAGAGTAAAATTGCTTGCAAAATAGGAGGCGGCAAGCCACGGCTGCACAGTGGATCCATTAGTTGCGAATGCCATCACAACAGAGCCCCGCGTTGCGTTGGTGGGATGGAAATTGATAGCAGCATACACGTCCCGGACCATGCAAATAGAAGAATATGTTCCGTAGATCAGTCGGCAAGAAAAAAAGCTGAAGAGAAGGACACAGCCATTGTAAAGCTGCAAACGAGAGCCTGTCATATTGATCTTATCCATAAACCAATGTACATTCAAGAATGGTGTGGAAAGCTCCCAGAGAATGAAGACACATCCGTAGTAGTTCAGAAGTGGGCGCTATGAGACAGTCAGCAAGATGGATAGGTCTATATCAAACATATACATGCAGAATGGAATAGAGATGCATACGAAGCCAAGGGAATATACGATAAGAGCTGCAACGGCATGGGCAAGTGTACCCAGACCAAAAACGTCAAAATTGAGGCTCGTGACAACCAGATCCCAAACAAAGTACCCGGCCGCAAGTGCTTGAATCATTCCCGCTGCTCCGGTGTAGCCCCAAATGCGCTCTTCCCAGTTCATGTTGCTGCGTTCCTTATCAACTAACATTACCCAAATAGCAAGGATGCTAACAAGGGTACTCTGGATGAAAGATACAACATGGGCATCCCAATTCAACCTCCTCTTTCGGGATAGCTTTGAGTAATGTTGGGGCATAAGTAAGTTTGAAATGATGGGCGAGATTGGCCAGAAGATTATCGTGTAAAATAAAGCAGATATAAGCACTTCGTGGATGTGGAGAGGAAGCGATGGAAAATCGAAACGATCACACCAAGGCTGTACCAAGCGGGAGAGCCAGGGGAACGGCGCAAGGAAAAAAGGGTCCTGCATCTTGCAATCTTGCAGGGTTTGGAGCGCCTACAGTGAGACTCTAGTCGGAAATGTGGACAAAATTTGCATCTGGAGAGGAGGTCTTTTGTAGTTCAAATAATAAGCTCGCTAACGAGGCACAGGATGCTTCGGCCAGACAGCCGAATTGTTGGGGTAGCTCACGTGAGAGGATGGACGTCGGCAGGTCACAAGGGCTCTCCCTCTGATAGAACCATCATGAACTACCTCCTAGCATCGACCGTGCACTAGCACCCACCTTGATGTCACGAGGTAGCTGTCATGCCATATATGTTTCCAACGAGGCGCTCCCAAGGCGAGGTACACAGGAACACTGCACTCTAGGCAATCTTATCCAAGCCCCCACGTCCAACCTTCGACAGTCTTGTCATGGCTGAAGCTGTGAGGGATCTGCTGAACTCAAGGGGACAAAATGATGCCGAAACCTTGATCTATATCACTTATCTGACCGAACACTCAGTTGACTCCTTACGGTCATCTGAGCCACAGGTTCTTACACAAAGGTCCCAGTCATTGCTTCTTGCAGTCCAAGGGCTCTCCAAACGTTCCCATAAGCCTGTCGTGAACTCAGCTGCGAGTCATGCCTCTCTGCGGCAAGCCCTACCTGTCCTGGCGCGCAGGGCAGCAGACTTACGCCAATCGGTCCCGCGCCTTGATTCTCAAGCAGATTATTTCTCGGCTACATTTAGCAGGGCTGGGGAGAGCCACGTGATTGCTCGGAGGAAAGAAACACTGCGTCTCATGCAGAATGCTGAACGACTGGTTGATCTGATGGAGGTGCCACCATTATTGGTAACTGCCATAAATTCCGCGCCTCTTGGGTTCGCCACAACACTCGACTTGTATTCTCATGTTCGTCGGCTGGCTTCTCTTTATCCCGAGTCAAGCCTGATCTCCTCTATCTTGTCAGAGTCCGATGCTGCCATTCTCCAGCTGGCATCCGACCTAATCGATACTTTGAAAGCTCCCGGACTCAAGCTCGCTGCAGCGCTTCGCACCGTAGGATGGCTCAAACGCATCCTTCCTGATCTTGTTATGAGTGCCCCTACTGAGAATGTGCTACCGGCGCTGCATCTAGTATGCCGTTTAACCACCTTATTAACCACACTTAATGCCCTCGAGCCTCTACGGCAGCTAGCTGATGAAGAGCTATTACGCAAGAAAAAGTCGTCTCAATCGTGGTCTGGTGGTCAACAGACAGAACGCTATCTCAAACGGTTCATCGAGGTTTTTCGTGAGCACAGCTTCAACATCGTTTCTGTGTCTAAAAATGTAGGAGCTAGCTTTGTCTCCCCATCTACTATTTTAAAAAATGAGAGCAATGACTTTGATGGGTTGCCAATCGCTTTGACGACCTTCCCATTGCACATCGTCAATATGTTACTCGATACGCTATCCGTCTACCTACCGACAGTGAGAGATCAAGCTTCCCGCGAGAGCATCATCACACAGGTACTTTATTGTGCTGGAAGCCTAGGAAGACTAGGGGCAGATTTTGGTATGTTTTTAGCAATTATTGGCGGCATTGAATGGGCGAATTTAGTGAAGCGCCATCGACTTCTAGCTGGTCGTCTAGATTCAGTCATTGGCGAACACCAACATCTGTAGCTGCACAAGCGTCATTTTAGCGCGCTCTTAAATACTGCTTAATACCGCGCGCTTAAAATATCATTCTCAAAACGCAGTCGCGCTCTAATCTGGCTCATACATAACCCTTGAAAGCTGTAACTTACGCTTAAAGCCTGATGGCGATGGAAATGGAGATTCGAATTGCCAACGATGAATGAGCAACAGCCCCCACTTCTTGTGCAAGTCAAGCCCGGTATGCATATGTATATTAATTTCGTTTGAATCACATCTCATGAGAAAGAGTAGCACGACATTTCGTCTCTGGCCTTGCATCTGGTATCGCATCCGCTGCTCTTTTACAACCACTTGATCTTCTCAAGACGCGTGTCCAGCAGTCTGGTCGTACATCATTGTCCGCCTCGTGGCGGGCGCTAAGAGAGTCTTCTCACCCCATTCGAGCTATGTGGAGAGGCACAGTACCTTCTTGCCTGCGAACAGGGTTTGGCTCCGCGTTATATTTCACCTCTCTTAACTCCATTCGTCAACGTGTCCGGCAAATGGAACTTCTCGACAACCCACTTCAAGCCAACAGCGCCTCATCTGCTCTCCCTACCCTAACCAATACAGCAAATGTCATTTCTGGGGCTGTGGCCAGAACTTTTGCAGGATTCGTTCTCATGCCCCTTACAGTAATCAAGGTGCGATTTGAAAGCAGTATATATTCATACCCAACCCTATGGTCGGCAGCAAGAAATATACAGGCCCATGATGGGGTGCGCGGCTTCTTTTCCGGTTTCGGGGCAACAGCCATGCGAGACGCACCGTATGCCGGCATGTATGTATTGTTTTACGAGATGATGAAGTCACGTCTGGGATCCATGGTTTCAATTGGGCAAACACCCGGGGATGAACAATTGAGATTGGCTACATCGGTGGCAAGTTCTGTCAACTTTTGCTCAGGGATTCTTTCTGGGGCGGTGTGTTCTGCTATCTCGAATCCGATTGATGTCTGTAAGACACGTATACAGTTGCAACCACAGGAATACCGAAACGTGTTCCAAGCAAGTTACAAGATGTTGATCGAAGATGGGTTTTGGTCTCTATGGGATGGACTAGCGCTGCGTATGAGTCGCAAGGCTCTCAGCTCAGCTCTGGCTTGGACAATATATGAGGAGCTTATCCGTAGATCCAAATCTGTATAGTAAATGAAATCAAGTCACAAAAGAGGGTATTATAAGGTAGGTGGAGGGGTTTGAAAACGGACGTGAAGGGCAGTCGTGGGCGTGGACTAGGAAACCCCTAACGTGTGCTCCAATAGCTTCACTCAGTTGACAACAAGGCATTCGTCACCACATAAAGCAGGGCGCAAATTTACTCGTGGACAATAGAAATAAGTATCATGTTTCTCGTAGCCTTTGCACCGTTTCAGGCCGGACGTGCACCTGCCAAGTACATCAGCAGGCCGGGGGATTTACTTCGCTTCCGATCTGCCTTCTTCCGAACCCACTCAAAATCTGTCTCGCGACTATGGTGTTTCTTTTCTTCAACCAAGAGGCCCTTGTTGCGCTTGTCACGAATGAACTTGGTATGTCTCCAAAATTGATCTTGTTCCCACTCAGGAACCCACCGCTTAACTAAGACATACTCTGGATCCTGATATACCCTGAATTAGAGATGATTGAAGCTTGAGTTGCATCAACTTGTACTCACCATGTCCAGGTCAAATTCTATTCGAAAAGTCCTCAATGTCTCGATTGACAAGTGTTTTCGAGCCATACGGGTGTAGGTAGGCCGATCATCGATACCCAGGGGTGGTACCACGTGCGGTGATGCTGCGACGACTGGCTGAAGAGCCTCGGGTACTTTCTTTTTCTCAAGAATAGCAGCGATGGCTTTTTCATCAAGTCCAGATTTGATCAGGTCTTCCTGGAGGCGACGTTTATATTCCTTTTCATATTCTTCCTTTTGTTTTTTTTCTTTTGTTTTACGCTCTGCCTCCTGCTGTTTATACCGCTCAACCGCTTCAGCAGCCTCCTTGTCGCGTAGTCTCTTCTCTTCAGCGGCCTCTTCTTCTTCTTTCAGGCGCTTTAAGTCGAGTTCCTTCTTGATCCGCTTCTCTTCTTCTGCACGAGCTTCCCGGTTTTTAATTTCATCAAGTTCGCGCTTAGCACGCTTCAACTCGGCCTCGTCGCGATATTCTTTAGCGAGACGACGCTCATTCTCGTCATGTGTCTGTGTAAGACGCAGTTGATCCAGCTCCCTACGAGCCTGCTCTGCCTCCCAATCCTCACGCTTCATATATGAAGTGCGGGAGCGTGATCGGGACCGAGAGTGGGACCGAGAACGAGATTTGTTACTACGGCGTTGCCGCCGCGAGACCTGCTTGCGGCCCCTGCGGCGGTTGTCGGCATCATCAGAATAGTTGTCTTCATCAGAAGAGTACTCATTATAAATCCGATTGTTGATAATGACTGGTTGTGCAGGGACAGGGACAGGGGCAACATGTGGAGAACTTGCACGATAGTCTCTAGATCGGGAGCGTTCGCGAGAGCGCGCACGCGCGACAACGGTGGTATGCTGCTCAGGAACGAGGTAACCCGGACCAGTTGGCACTCCGTAATATGTGCGAGGCCGGGGGGGGCTTTGCACATAGCGGACAGGGTGTGGAGAGTGGGCGCGATGCCGCACGTGGATGTCCAGATCGTCGTCGTCATCATAGTAGCTGCTCATTCTAGCGTCTGCTTTGCTGTATTATATATGAATAGTGAAAAGAAAAGATGAGGATAAGATTACAATTTAATGGATGTGTGAGTGAGGCTGAATATGAATCCGCTATCACAGGAGCGGGGGCTTCATTTGAGACTACCCACCCTTGTTTTTAAGTCTACAGGTGATCTTGGGGGCGGGCAACGCTGATACAAAACTTATAACTACCTTAGCCTCTCGAATTAATGTAAGCGCTGCTTACCTCATTGAGTTTCCGAGCAACTTCTTCTCATTTCCGAGATGGGTGGGTTTCCAGTCGTTGATAAGTAGCCAACAGCCAAGTCATTTTAACAATAATACAGTTTGTATAGGATGAGTAATGTTTCATCCTATAATCTCAAGGTTGCACAGTATTATAATATATAATAATTATCTAAGCCAGGTTTTATATAATCTATTATCTATTAAATTAAGATAAAAAAAAAGTATATTTATACACTTTCTTTATAGATTATATAATATATAATTTAAATATATAGGATTATATTTATAAATATATTAAAATATATAATAAAAATATTATAGTTATTATTATTAATCTTATAATTATATTAATCTAGTTTAAAATTATATTAAACCCTTATATAAAATATATAATCTTTTTTAATTTAATTAATAAAAATAAAAAGATAAAGAAAAAACCTTTATCTTTTTTTATTATTATATATTATTTATTATTTATTTAGAATTATATTTAATATTATAGATTATAATATCTATTTAAAGCTTTAAAATATTAATTTTTTAATAATATTTAAAGGTATACTTTTTGGTTTTTTTTTATTAATATTATTTCTAGATTATATATTTAATAATATAATAATATAATAATATTTATAAATAAATCTATAATAAAAATGATAAAATCCTAGATAATTTTATATATCTTTATATATTATAGATTTTCTTAATTTTATAAATTTAATTTTTTTAAGATTTATTAATATTCTTTTTATAAAAAGAGAATATATTATATATAAAAAAGATATCTTTATTCTTTTATATAATTTAATACTTTAATATTTAAATAATTTAATTAAATAATTTAATTATTTATTTATTAAATTAGATTATTTAAATTATATCTTAGATTTCTTTTTATAAATCTGTATTTATTTTTTAATTATTTTATAAATATTTATTTCTATTTTTAAATAAATAAAATTTTAAAATAAAAAGCCTTTTAAACTTATAAGCTTTATAATTAATAAAGCTACTTTTAAAATATATATTAATATAATAATTAAATTTATTAAGATTAAATATTCTTAATTATAATATTATATAATAGCTTTAAAAGAGATATTATTAAAAATATTATAAATATTATATATATTAATATATTAAAGATTATAATACTTATAGCTTTTAATATATTAAACTTAATAAAATAAAAAAGTTATAATATTAAATTATAAATATATTAATTAATCTATCAGTTTTAAAAAATTAAATAAGAATATTAAAATCTTATAATATAAGAATTATGTTATTAATATTAAGATTAAAAGCATTATTATATAAATCTTAAAAGAATTTAAGATAATTAGATTAAATTAATTTATATAAATAATAATAATAAAAAAGTATTAAAAGAGTTTAATATCTTTATAATAATAATAAATTATAAAGATATATATAATACTATTATAAAGTATAATATATAATATATAATTATAATCTTTACTTATAATATTATAAGCTATTTATCTAGAATATATAAAAATAAATATAAGCTT
Organism: Zelopaecilomyces penicillatus; assembly: GCA_005765155.1. NCBI lineage: Eukaryota > Fungi > Ascomycota > Sordariomycetes > Hypocreales > Pseudodiploosporaceae > Zelopaecilomyces > Zelopaecilomyces penicillatus. Next base: position 2,837,352 of record VCCP01000006.1, read on the forward strand.
TAATATTAATATAATTATTAAAATTATTAATTCTTATTTACTTATTATAAATCCTAAATTAAAATCTCTTTATAATTCTTATACTTTTCTTTATAAATACCTAGGATTTATAATAATTTCAAAAAAATAAATAAAGCAAGGATATAAATAATTATTAAATCTATTTAAAGGTATTTTATTAAAGCCTATAAATTAGATAATTTAATTATAAAAACTAAGGGAAACTTTAATTATAAGAAAATATATAGTATTTATTCCTAAGCCTATTAAAAAATTATTAAATTATTTAAATTCTAAAAATAAATTAATAAAGATAAGAGATTAATTTAATATAATTAATAAGCTTATATAAGCCTAAAAATAACTAGCCTATATATAATAGTAATTTATAAAATAATAATACTTTATAAATACTTATAATATCTATATAAAAAGATATTAATAATTTAATAAAAATTAAGATATTTATTAAATTAATTTTTTAAAAAACTTTAAAAAATAAAATTATTTAATTAATTAATCTAAAAAAGGCTTTTAAAAAAAACTAAAAATCTATAAAAATAATAAAAATAAGATTCTTTTAATTATTAATTAATTAAATAAATAATTAATAAATAATTAATAAATAATTTAATTAATAAATCTAAATTAATAATCTATTAATATAATATTAAATTAAAATTATTTCTTAAAATAAATAAATATTTTATTATTAAAATAAAAGAATTATTTATAGGAATTTTACTATAAATTTTATAAAGTAAAATAAAAGCCTAAGAATACTTTAAATAAGCTATATAATACTATATTATATTATAAATCTTATCTTAAATTAAATCCTATATAATAAATAATATTTTTCTTTATAAAACTCCTTTTAATAATATAGATTAATTTATAAATTATTAATAAATTATTAATAAATTACTTTAATTTAATATACCTTATATATTAATATTAAATAAAAGATATATAAAAAAGAAAAATAAATAATAATAAAATTACTTTAAATAAGTATTTTAAATTAAATATAAAAAAGTATTTTAATCTAATAAAATAAAATAAAACATAATTAAAGAATAATTAATTAAAAAATAAAATATAATTAAATTATAGGTATCTTTAAACTATTAAATCTAAATTAAAAAAAGTAATAAATAAAAAACAGCTTTTTATATTTAATATAATTATTATAAATACTTAATAATACTCTTTAGATTAATTAATATATTTATAATATTCTAATATTATATATATAATACCTTAAAGGAATTATTTAATATTATTTATATTATATATCTTAATAATTTTTTAATTTTTTTAAAAATCTATAAAAAATATACTTTATATATAAAATAAGTTTTATAAAGGCTAAGGGTTATATAATTTTATATAAACCTTAAAAAATATTATTTTTATTAAAAAGAAATAAAGTTTTTAAGGTATTTTCTCTTTATAAAAGAAATATTAATAAATCTAAAAATAATAATAATAATTATAAAATAAAAATAATTAAAAAATATATAAAGATATATAGATTTTTTTAGAATTCTATAATCTTTATTATAGATTTATTTATAAATATTTAAATATTATTATATTATTAAATATATTATTTTAAGATAATATTAATAAAAAGAAACCAAGGAATATATCTTTAAATAATAATAAAAGATAAGCTTTTTAATACCTTAAATAGATATTTTAAGAAATATCTTTATTAAAATATTTTAATCTATAATATTAAATATAATTTAAAATAAATATTTTAAAATATATAATAATAGGAATAATATTATAATAGGATAATAAGGGTATTTAATATTTAATAATCTTTTAATCCAGAAAATTTATTTTTATAAAAATAAATTATAATATATTTAATTAAGAAATATTTATTATAATATATTCTTTTTAATACTAGTAAAGATATATTAATAGATTAATAAAATAAATAAAAGTTCTATTTAATTATTAAAATCTTTAAGGCTTTATAATATAATTAAAACTATTAAAAAGATAAATATATTAATATATAGCCTTAATATTTTATAATTTTATTATAAAATATTATTTTAATAAATTAAATCTAATAAATATATTTTTATAATAATTTAATTATTAAAATAAAAAAGCCTTAATTAATTTAAAATTATTATTATTATTATTATTATTATTATTATTATATAATAAATTAATTAAATTAATAATAAATTATTAATATTAAAATACTTTTTAAATTAATAAATAAAAGCTATAATTAATTATAAATAAAATTTTCTATAATTAAGGATAAAAATAACTATAAATAATAAAATTTTAATAAATACTAATATATTTAAATCGCTTTTATAGCTTTTAATAAAAGCTTAATAATAAGATATTAAAATAATAAAATAAAAAAAAGAATTATTAATAAAGAAATAGAAATAAAAACAGAGATCTTAATTAATAAATATAAATAGCCTTATAAAATTAAAAAATTATATTTATATCTTTAATAATTTATTATTAAGGAATAAGCTTTTATAGTTTTATTATAATAATTTATTAATAGGCTATTTTAATATTAAATATATTATTAAGCTTTTATAATAAAAGTTTTATTAATACCTTATATATAAAGATATTAATAAATATATTATAAACTATAGTATTTATTAAGGTATAATTATATAATATTATTAATTATATAAATATCTAGAATTATAATTAAAATCTAATAAATTTAAAAAAAAGATCTCTATAGATTTTATTATTAATTTATTTATAATTATCTATAAAAAAAATTAATATAATATTAATTATTATTAATTAATTTATAAAATATTATTTATTTCTTTTTATAAATATTATAATTATTATATTAGAATTAAATAAATTATTTTATTATAAAATAGAATTATATTTTAATATATTAAAAGGTATTATATTTAATTAAGGTTTAATTTTTATTAATAATTTTTAATTAAAACTATATTATTAATTATATATAAAATATTACCTTTTAATTATATTTTATCTATAAATTAATAAATAAATTAAATATATAAATTAGATTTTAAAGTATTATTTATAATACTTTATAATAAAAAAGTAAATAGCTTAATTAATTTTATTTTATATAATATAATTTATTTATATTTTAATTATTTCTTTTATAATAGATCTTTTATTTAATAAGGCTTTAATAAGTTATAATCCTATATTTTATATATAAAATAATTTTAATCTTAAAAGTAAATTATTTATTATAAAATATTATATATAAAGACTCTTAAAATTATAAAAGGATTTAATAATAAAATAAAGAAAAATAATAAAAAAATTAATAAAAGGCTATAATAAAGTTTATTAATTATTTATCTTAAAAAGAGATAATATAATAATATTAAATATAAAAAATCTTTATTTAAAAATAAAAAAAATTATATTTAAGATTTATTAATCCTTTTTAAATTCTTTAATAAATTTATTTATAAATATATTATTTAGCTTTATTAAATTAATATTTATAATTTTATAATATCTTTTATATATTATTATTAGAATCTTAAAAATAATACTAAGATTCCTTTAATAATAATCTTTTAATATTAGATTTAAAAAATAAAAATAATTAAAAAAAATAAAAAAATAAAAAAAGGCTATTATTTAAAAAGAATTTTATTATTTAATAAAATAAAAGGATTAATCTTTTAAATATAATTAATAGGTTTTAAAAAAGAATATAAATACCTTAAAACTTATTAAAATATTTAATAAAATATAAATAAAAGTAAAAAGATTAATTAAGAAGGCTATAAAAAAAATAAAGGATTACATTAAAAATATATAGTAAAATTAATAAAAATTCTTAAATAAAATAAATTATTATTCTAAAATAATAAGAATATAATAAAATATTATTTAAATTTTAATAAAAATAATTAAAAACTTAATCCTTATAATAATATTCCTAGATATAACCTTATTATTATTAATTAAGGCTTAAATTTTATTTATAATAATAGATAAAGCTAACTATTAAATAATATATCTCTTATTATTAATATAAAGCTTTAAACCTTAATTATTATATTATTTAATTATTTTCTTATAATATTTAATTATTTTCTTATAATATTTAATTTATATCTTTTAATATATAGCTTTTATTAATTATTATTAAATATTAATAAATAATTATTAATAAAAATAAAAAAATATTTATAAAAATAAATATATTATCTATTAATTTATAGTTTTTTTTTTATTAAAGGTTTTAATAAATAATCTTTAATTTAATATATTTAAATTAAATAGCTTTTATAATCTTTTTTATTTTAATTAATCTAAACTTTTATTAATAAGCTATTTTAATAGTTTTAAAAGTTAAATAAATATTAATAAAAAGGCTAATAATATCGTATTATTTCTCTTTAAAAAATATATTATATTTAATTATTATAAGATAAAAATAATTAAATTTATTTAAAAAATTAAGAATTTAAATTAATTCTCTAGTATTATTAATTATTAATATTAAAGGATTAAAACTAAATATTATTAATATTTTTAAAATTAAAAAAAAAATAGAAAAGAAAAAAAACTTATAAATTATAATTATTATTATACTTAATATAATTAATATAATAAGCTAATAAAATAAAAATAAAACTATATTTAATTATTATAAACTTATAGAATTATTATTTCTTATTTCTTATTTTTATATTCTTTTTAATTATAAATCTTAAGTAATTATTATATTAATATTATTTAATAATAAAAGTATTAAATCTTTTATAATATTTTTATATAATAGTTATTAAGATTTTAATAGCTTTTTTATTAATTATAATAATTATTTAATAATTTATTTAAAAGATTAATATATAATAATTAAAAAATAAAAAGATTAAATATAAAAAATAATATATTAAGGAATATCTAAAAAAAAAAAAAATATATCTTAAAAGGTAAGAGTTTTTAAATATATATATTAAAATTTAAAAACTATATAACGTAAATAAAGAAATATATAGGTATTAGGGTAATATTTAATAAAAATAGAGGATAATTATAATACTATTATAAAATATAATATATAATATATAACTATAGTCTTTACCTATAGTATTATAAACTATTTACCTAGAATATATAAAAGTAAATATAAGCTTTAGTATTAATATAATTATTAAAATTATTAATTCTTATTTATTTATTATAAATCCTAAATTAAAATCTCTTTATAATATAATAATAATAAAAGAATTATTTAATATAATAATAAATTTTTTTTAATAAAATAATAAATTATAAATAAGATTATATCACTTTTAATATTCAAATAAAATATCTTAATATTTATAAAAATCTATTTAATGTTAATTAAAAGTATTTTAATATTATTATTATAAATATAAAATAAGATTAAAATTAAAATTAAAATTTAATAATAAAATCTAATTAAATTATTTATTTATTTATATATTTATTATACTTTTTTAAAATATAATTATAATAAAGATCATATTTCTTTTTAAAATTATTATATTAAAAATATTAATATATTAATAAATAAAGAATTTCCTTTTAAAAGAATCTTTATAAATATAAATTCTTTAATAATATTATTAAATTTATTAAATACTTAAAATACTTAAGTTTTAAATATAAAGCTTATATTTATAATATTATATTTATAATATAAAGCTTATATTTATAATATTATATTTATAATATATAGATTATATAATAAATATAATAATTATATATATATATAAGTTATAATATTATATTATAATTATAATAAATAAATAAAGATTAAGCTTATATTATAATTAAATAAAATAAAGATTTATAATATAATCTATTTATTTAAAATCCTATAATAAAAGAATATAAATTATATTATTAATAATATATATTATAATTATAAGAATAATGTATATTTTATATATAAAAAGATATCTTTATTCTTTTATTTAATCTAGTATTCTAGCTATTTAATAACCTAATTAAATAAATAAAGAAATTAAAATCCAATGATTTAATTATTAAAATATATATTATTTCTAATAATATAATCTAATAATTATAATAATTAATTATTCCTAAAAAAAAGATAATAAATTCTTTATTATTTATTTTATTATTAATTTTATTATTAATTTTATATATTAGATTATCTGATTTTAATTCTTTATTAATATATTTAAATCTTATTTTAAAGTTATAATTTCTTTTTATAGATTTATATTTATTTATTTAATTATTTTATTTTTATTTATTTTTATTTTAATTATAATATTAAGAATTTTCTATTAATTATTTATAAATTTAGTTTATATTATATAAACTTATTTTTTAATATCATATAGATTTAATTATTTAATAAATAAATTTAATTAAACTTTATATTTAATATCTATTATAATAATAATGATGAATATTATTTTAGTTTTGATTTCTTTAATTATAAAGCTTTATTATTCTAATACTAAAGTAAATAATCTATTTAAAATAGGAATATAGATTTATTTAATCTTTTATTAAGTAATAGATTAAATTCTTTTTATATTAAAATTATATTCTTTAATATATACTAGGATATCTTTTTTAAAATTAATTTTATTAAAATCTAATGTATAATCCTTTTAATAATCTTTATTTAATCTATTAATTAATAAAAGATATATATTTATTAATATTATAAATTTTATAAATAATTTATTTATAAAATTTATAATTTTATTATTAATAATTATTTCTTTAATAAAATAAAAGTATTTTATTAATATATTTATTAATAAAAATAGTTTTTATTTTTATAATATATAATTATAATTAGAAATTATTAAAATAATTAATATTTATTAATAATATATATTATATTTAATCTTTTTTTATTTAAATCTTTTTAAGTATTTTAGTAATATAAAGTAATAAAATATACTCTAGGTATAATATTTAATTAAAATCTATAATTAAGATTTTATTTTTAAATTCTTTTAATTATTTTTTAATATTTTTTAATTTATTCTATAATTATTATATTTTCTTAAATAGGATTTTAATCGATTTAAGTTTTATAATTATTATATTAAATAATTTTAGATAATTTTTATAATTTAATCTAGTATAATAAAATACTTTAATTATTAATATATAATAATATATTTTTAATTCTTTTAAATCTAGGCTTATAAAATAATTAATATTATAATAAATTAATAAATTTATATAATAAATATCTATTTTTTATAATTTATTATCTTAAGATTAAAGCCTTTATAATTAATTAATAATATTAAATAGTTTATTATATTAAAATCTTTTAATAAATCTTTAAATTTAATTCTTTTAATAATTAATTTATTTTTATTTTTATAAGGTTTAAGTTCTTTATTATTTTTTATAGCTAGATATTTAATCTTTATAATTATTTTTTTTCTTTATTTTAATAGTATTTATTCTTTTAAGAAATTTCTTAAATTTTTTTTTAAATAATAATATCTATAAATTTATCTTTAATATTTTATTTATCTCTTTTTATTCTTATTCTTTTTTTATTAGATATACTTTTTATAATTTTTTAATAGGATTTTTTTATTTATAATCTTTAATTAAGTTTATTATAATTTATATAAGCTTTTTTCTTTTTCTTTATTTATTATATTCTAGTTTAAAACCTCTTTATTTAATTATATATTTAAGTTATAGATATCTTTATTTTTATTTATTTATCCTTTTATAATCTTCTGGATTTTTTATTTTTTATTTTATTCTTTAATTTTTATTAATTATATTTACTGGATTAGTATTTTCTTATTATTCTATATATTATTTTTAAAATAAAATATAAAAAGATCTTTTTCTTAATTATTTATATTAAATTTAAAAAAGATTAATTTTATTAAATTATAATAATATAATATTATCTTATTTATTAAATAATCCTAAAAGATTTTAAAAGATTTTATTATTAATTTTATTAATTTAAAGTTTATCTTTTTTATTTTAAATATTCTTTTTTTTTATTAATTTTTTTAATAATTTAATCTTTTTTTAAAAACTTTTTAATAAAATTAATTTTTTAATTTTTAATAATTCTATTTTTATTTAAAATTTAAAGATAAATTATTTTAAAAAAATAATTATTTTTAAATAAGTTTCTAGATTAATTAATATTATTAATATCTTTAATTTCCTTAATATATTTATTCTATATTTTATTATACTTATCTTAAATATACTAATTTAAAAATTAAATAATTTAATTAATAGATATATATAAAAGGATGTTAATAATAATATTATTAATTATAAATTTTTAAATAATTTTAATATTATATATAAATAATTATAATATTTTTAAAGGTATTATTAAATATAATTATATTATTAATATATATTTTAATAAAATCTTTATAAGGATACAATCTTTAATCTATAAATTATTATATAAAAGCTAGATTATTTTTAAATCCTATTAATATTATATAAGATATTTTTAATCCTTATAAATTAATAATAATTATCTTATTTTTATATTTATTATATATTAATAATTAATAAAAAAATATTAATATATTTAATATTAATATATATTTCTTTCTTTTTAAAGATAAAATTGTTTTTTATAAAGGAATAAGATAGGTATTTAATATTATAATTTTATTTCATTATTTTAGATTTATAATTATTTCTTTTTTCTTATTTTTTATAGTCTATTATTAAATAATAAAAATAAAATAATTAAAAGATATTAGTTTTCTTATTTAATTTATATATTTTTATTTATAAATCTTATTTATTATATTATTAAGAAATTTCTTATCTTTAATCTTTAATAAATATAATTTTATTATTAGTTTTTATTTTTATTAGCCTTTTATAAGATAGATTTTTATTTTATTTTTATTATTTATTAAAATAATTCCTTAATTATATTATATATTATAAGCTTTAATTAATTTTATAATTATCTTAGTTTTTATAGGATTTATAATATATATATAAACTCTTTATTTAATCTTAATTTCTTTTAATTTAATTAGTTTTATAATAGATTCTTTTTTTAAATTCTTAATATTATTTTTATTTATTAAATATAATTTAAGTTATTTTTATAATATTTTTAAAAATAAATTTAATATTTTAATTATTTTATTAAATAGATTAAATTTATTTTTTATTATTTTTATATAATTTATTATTATATCAATATTTTTTTAAAATATTATATAATATTTATAATTATTATAATTATTTAAATATCCTAGCTTTTATTTATATTAATACCTTATTAATTTATTTATATTATTTATTATTATAATTTAATTAATTATTAATAATATACTAAAAGTATATATAATATATATTACAATTATATCTTTTAATATAAAATAATATACTTTTTTTATAAAATATAAATTATAATAATTAAGATAAATATAATTTATTAATATTTATTTTTTTAATCTTAATAATATTATTATATTCTATATTATTATAATTTTTTAATAAATTAATTTATATATTACTTATATTTTAAAGAATATTATTATATTATAAATTATATAGATTTTTAATTTCTTTCTTATAATTAAGATATTAATATTATATTTATTGATAAAATTTATTTTTAATAATATATTGGATTTTAAATCCTTTATTAAATAAATCTTAATTATAAAATAAATATATATTAAATTTCTATTAATTTAATTTATAATATAAAAATTAAATTAAATTAAATTAAATTAATAATTTTTAATAATCTAATTTTTAATAATCTAATTTTTAATAATCTAATTTTTAATAATCTAATTTTTAATAATCTAATTTTTAATAATCTAATTATTCCTTATATTAGTTTTAGTTAATTCTTTTATATATCTTTAGCTATAATACTATTCTACTAAGATAGGCTATATAAGCTATTATAAGGCCTAGTATAGCACTTAAAGCTATTACTATTAGATCCTTTAGTCTATTAGGCTAGATTATAGGCCTCTGGATAGCTTTATAATTATAATAGCTTTAAATAGGTTAGATAAGCCTGATATACAGGGTTGGCCAGAAAGGGCTAGAGAAAGGCTTGGTCTACCCGAAAAGGTTATAGGTTCAAACCATGCATAGGTTAGGCTAGCTCATAAGGCTCTTTAAAGTCTTAGGGGTCTATATCAGGAGAGAAGAGGCAATTTTAAGCCTAAGAAAGCCAAAAAAAGAAGACCTAGCGATTTATAATCGAATCACCTAAGAAGGGAGGATAGTTATAATAATATTCTACTAAGATAGGCTATATAAGCTATTATAAGGCTTAGTATAGTACTTAAAGCTATTATTATTAGATCTTTTAGTTTATTAGGCTAGGTTATAAGCCTTCAAATAGCTTTATATTAGCTTTATTAATAATATATTTATATAATAAAATAAATAATTTAAAAGATAAAATATATTAAAATAAGGATTTATTTATTATTATAAATATTAAAAATAAATTATAAAAATAATTAAAAAGGATTTTATTAATATTATTTAATATATAATAATTTTTATTAAAATTATAAATAATAAATTTAAATATTATTTAATATTTAATATTTAAATATTTAAATATTTATTACTAATATTAAATAAATTAAATATTTTCTTTATTTTAATAATAATATTAATTATTTTATTAATAAATATTATTATTAAATCTTATATTTAATTCTTTTTAAAAATTCTTTTATTAATTTAATTTATTATATAAAAATATATATCTTATTTATTTTTTAATATTTATTTATCTTTTATAATAAAAAAATCTATTTAATCTTTAATTTATTTAATTTATTAAATAATTATATAATCTTATTTTTATAAATCCTATATATATATTTTAATCTATTATAAAGATTTAATTTATTTATTATAGGTTTTATAATTATTATCTTTATTAATTAAAATATAAATTATTTTATTTATAATATATTTAATTATTTAATTTATTAGATATATATATTAATTTTATTAATTTTATATTATTTATTTAATAATATCTTAATATAATTATATTTAAAAATAATTTAATCTTATTAAATATTATTTATTAAGCTTATTATTTTTTATATATATATTTAAGGTATTTTTTTAAATTTATATCTTTTTATAAATAAAGTTTTAATTTATTAAAGGATTTATTTAAATAAATATAGATTTAATTTAATTATTAATTAATTATTTTAAATCTAATTAATTTTATTATTTAAAATAGCTTAAAAACCTATTTCTTTATATTAATATCTTATTAATAATTCTTTTTAAAGTATTTTATAATTAATAATTATTTAATAATATTAATTTTATTTATTTTAAATAATTTTTATAATACTATAATCTATATATTAATAAATCTTTGAATAATTTAATATTATTATTTTATTATTATATTAATTTATTAATATAATATTTTTTTATAAAATAATTTAAAAAGATTTATAAAAATAATTTTAATATAAGATAAATAAATTATATTTTTTTAAATACTTTTAATAAAAAGATTTATATTTTTTTAAATAATATTATTTTTAATTTATTAAAAGATTTTTTTACTCTAGAATTAAATATTTTAATATTTTATATCTTTTAATTATTATATTAAACTTATATAATCCTTTATAATTAATTATTTATTTTATTTATTATATTTTTAGTTATTTATTTAAATAATATTTAAAAAATTTATTTAATAAATTAATAAAAGATATTATATTTAATTTTATTAAATAAATCTCTTAATTATTTATAATAAAGATATTTTCTATTTTAATTATATTATTCTTTTATATTTTAAAATAAATAATTAATTCTTAATAAAATAATAAAGATAAATTAATTAATAAAAATAATTACAATATAGAATTATTTAATAATAATAAGATTATTTATAATAATATTTTAAAAGAAATATAATTAATATTATATATATCTTATTTATTAATATTAAATAATATAATAAATCTTTTTTTTATATTTTTATTTAAAAAAAGGTTTTAATTAATTCCTTTTAATAATTATTAATAGTATTATTTAATATAATTATAAGATATAAATTTAATTATTAATTTATCTTTTAATAATTTCTTTAATATTAATATATCTTTATATAAAAATCCTATTTATAATTATTTATTTTAATTTAATAATTTAATATTATTATTTATTTATTTAAAGTTAATATAAATGAATAAAAATATTATATTTAAATAAATATTTCTTAATAATTTATTAATAATTATATTAATTAATTTAAATTCTAGATATTATTTATATTATTTTTATAAATATTAAATAAATTTATTCTTTTTTTAATTAATTTAATAGAATATAAAATAATAGATTTTAAATAATTATAATATCTTTTAATAATTCCTTAGCTCTTTTAATATCTTTTTTAATAATAATAAATATATATAAATATGTTATTTTAATAAATTTAATAATAAATTTAATAATTAAGATCTTATTATTTATATCTAGATAATTATCTTAATAATAAAAATCTTTATTAATAGATTCAATTATTAAATAATTAGATTTAAATAAAATAAAACTTATTAATAATTATTATAATAGGATAAGGGTTATATAATTATTATAAGTAATTACTATTAATTATTATATATAAAAAGAATAATTTTATTTTTTATTTAATTTAATAATCTAGTTAGTTATTTAATAATCTAATTAAAAGAATAAAGGAATAAAAAGATAATTATTTTAAAAGTTTAATATAAATAATATAGATAATTATAATAAAAAGATTTATAAATAAATAATAAAATACTATATTAATTATTAATTAAGAATATAAATCTTAAAATATTATTTTTAATAGAAATAATACTATCTATTTTAATATTTAAATAATGTACTTAAATGTCTATACTTTAAAAGATAATTAATAAAAAATTAATTATATAAGCTAAAAATCTTTTTTTAAAATAATTTAAGCTTATAAATATAATTTAATTAATTAAATAATAATTATAATATAATAATAAAATTAATAAATAAGTTAATAAATTATATAAATAAATTTAAGGATAAATTTAAATTTATATAATATTATTATAATATAATTAAAAATAGATTATTTAAAAACCTTAAAATACTATAATAAATATAAAGATCAGTGTATTAAAATAATTAGAAAAGTATTATATAAAATAAACTTAATTTATTAAAAAGAATAAGATTTAAAATCTATTAGATCTAGATAAAATGATTAATATTTTTAATAAAAAATAAATATTTAAAATAAAATTAAATATAAATAATATAATTATTTATTTTAAAATATAATAAATTATTAAAAGCTTTAAATAATAATATAAAATAAATTATATAAATATTTTTATATTAATAATTTAATAAAAAACTCTTAGCTTTTTATTTATATTAATAATTTATTTAAATTAAGAGATTAAATAAATAAATATTATTATAGCTTTTTTTTATAAAGAAATTATAGGAGATATTTATATTAAATTCTTCTTAAAATTTAAAACAAAAAAGATTTTATATAAATTAAAAAAGATTTTATATAAACTTAAATAAATACCTTATATCTAATTTAATATCTTAAAGAAAATATTAAAAGAATTTAGATTTATTTAATTAATATATAATTTAATATTCTATATAAATTGATCCAATATTATTATTATAATTAATATTAATAATATTCTTATTTTAATTATTAAAAAATAATATTTAATAATAAAAAAGAATTTTAATAATTAATTTAAAATAAACGATTTAAGTATAATATAATTTTTTCTTAATATATAAATTATATAAGATTTAAAAAATTAATAATTATAGCTTTTATAATTATAGAAAATATTATTTATAATTATAAAGATTTATATAAAGTCTTTAATTAACTATTAGCTTTATATATCCATATTTTAGTATTAAAATTTTAATATAAGAGTATAAAAAGGAATAATATATTATAAATACACTTATATAAGGCTATATAATTAATTTACTTACTTTTATAATAATAGATTAATTTATTTATTTCCTTTAATTATATAATAAGAATAATATTATTTAATTATTATAAAAGAGTTATTATTTCTTTTATTTATCTTTTTTATATTCTTATTTATATAGTATGCTTTATTAATTATAAATATCTTATAAATACCCTTATAAATTAGCTATTTTATAAAGCAGCTATCTTAACCTTAAAGTATAAGGGAATTTAATAAATACTAGAATTAAGCCTTCTTATACTTTATTAAATTAATGGTAATTATATAATAATACTTATATTTAAATTTAAGGGTATTTTAAGCTTAAAATTCCTTATATTATATAATTAACTCTAAAAAGATTTAATATAATTTAAATCTTAGATTTAAAGGAATAGTTTTTATAAATCTTAAAGATTAAAATTAAATAAATTAATATATTAATATATCTTATAGTCATTAAAGGCTTTAAAAGCTATTATTAAATATAATATCTTTTTTTTTTAAATAGCTTTTTTATTTTAATATATAATTAAATAAAATATCTATAAGATACAGTAAATTGAATTATAAAATTATAATTATATATATATTAAGATAAGGATTATATTTATAAAATAATTTAAGTATAATAAAATTCATATAAAATTAATTTAATAATATAAGATAAAACTTATATAGAAAATATATTAAAGAACTTTATCTTAATATTATTATTTTTTTTCTTATTATTCTTCATTATTATTTTCTATATATAATTATATTCTTTTTAATTAATTATATATATAATAGCTTTATTAAAATAAAAAAGATTATTATATTATAAAATTAAATAAGATTTAATATCTTTATATATAATCTTAATAAAGCTATTAATATATTAATTAAAGTTATAATATTAATTAATAAAATACTTAATTTATTATTTATATTAAAATATATATTTATTATTAATATAGTTAAGAATACCTTTTTAATATTAGCTAAAGTAAAAGATTATCTATTTTTAAGTTTTATTAAAGTTACTTTTTTTAAGTATATAAATAACCTTATTTTAAATAGATTTTATTTCTTTATAATTATATTTATTATTAATTAATAAAATAGATTAAGGTATTATTAAACTCTATATATTAAGAATTTATAATTTATTTAATTTATTAAAGTTATTCTTTTATTATATTTTCATCTCTATATAAATATTAATAATAATATAAAAAATATAAAGCTATTATTATAAAAAAGGAAAAAACTTTATTAATATATTTTTTAATATTAATTTTTAATTTATAATAATAATATATAAAATAAGGATTTAAAGCTAGATTTAAAAGGCTTATAATTATATATAAATCTAATTAAATCTCTTTTATTATTTATTATTAATAAAGGCTTAAATAAAATTTATAATAAACTTTTAATTAATAATATTAATAATCTATATTAAATAAATTTTAAAGTAATTTATTTTATATATATTATTTATATTAAGAACCTTAAGGAAATATTTCTATATTATTTAATATTAAAAATAATTCTAAAAAAATTAAATTAATTCTAAAGCTATTTATCTTAATAAATTATAAATAAATTTATTTATAAAGAAATTATATCTAGTATTATATAATTATATAATTATTTAAACTTTAATAATAAAAGTTTTTTTAATTATTATAAATATCTTTAAATATAAGGAAGCTTTCTTAACTTAATTAATTAGATTTTATATATAAAATTAAGCTTATCTTATATATAAATAAAGCTTTATATTAAATACGGTTTATTATAAGCTTTTATTATTCCTTCATATATTAATAATATAATATATATATTAAAGGATTAAATAAATAATTATAATTATAATATTTATTAATAATTTATAGATTTATTTTTAATTAATTCTTTATAAATTAAGATTAAAATAAAATAAAAATTATATTTTTTAAAGAAAGTCTTTTATATATTTATACTTTTATTCTTTTCTTTTTTTTCTTTATTATAATAAAATATATATAAGGGTTAAAATTTCTTATTTTTAATTTATATATATCTATTTATATCAGCTTTAATAAAAGCTATATTATTTTTAAGATAAAAGGCTTATAAATAAATAAAAAGCTTATTAACTATATTAAATTAAAGGGAATTTAATAGATAAGGGACTTTATTAAGCTATAAGACCTTAGATTATAACTCTTCTATAATCTCTTATATAGCCTAGTATAAGGGTAATAAAAAAGACTCTTTTAATAATAAAAAAGCTTTTTTAATAGCTTTTATAAGGCTTCTTTTAAAAGCTTTAAAAAAGGATTTAATAAGATAAAAGATTTATTATTAAGTTATTAAAATAATTAAAAAAGAGATTATATTTTAATATTTTTAATATTTATAATAAATAATAATTAATAGAATAAAATAGAAAATAAAGGGTTATTATTATATTAAATTAAAGTTTAAAATAAGATTATTATAGCTTTAAAAAAAGATTTCTTTTTAAAGATTATATAAATATATTTATATAAATATATTTATATTAAACTATTTCTTTTTATATCCTTATATTAAATTTTAATATTAAGGGATAGATATATCAAGCTAATAGCTAATTAATAGCTATATAAACCTTTATAACTATAAATAATACTTTATATAATTATAAATAATAAGACTTTATAAAAGATATATTTATAATATACTCTTAAAAAATTTAATTTAAAAAGGCTTATATTAAAGATAATCTTTATATAAATAAATAAAGATTTATAATTAAATCTAGATAATTATAATAATATAAAATAAATATATTTTTAATAATTATTTAATATAATATTTTAATATAATATTTTAATTAATATATTTTAATATAATATTTTAATTAATATATTTTATATATTAATATTTTATATATTAATATTATATATATTAATATTATTTGTATTAGATTTAAAAATTTTAAATTTATATTAAATCTATTAATATTATATATCTTATTAATAAAATAAATCTATAAATATCTTATTAAAATCTAAAATATATTATTTTATTATTATTATTTATTAGGATTAATTATATTAATATTTATAAATTATTTGAATTTTAAATAAATATATAATAAAAATAACTTTAAATTATAATAATATTAATTATTTATATTAATAAATATTATTATTAATTAAAAGTTATTAAAATAAAATATTATTATTATATTATCTATTAAAATAAAATATATCTTAATAAATAATATAAAATTAAAAACTATATTTTTTTAAGGCTTATTTATAGATATTATAAATAGTTTAATATAATCTATATAAATAAATATTAATAATAATAATATCATAATTCTTTTTAAAAAAATAAAGTATTATAAATAGATCAAATATATAAGGATTAAATATTATAAGATTTATAAATTAATTAAGAATAATATAATAAAAATAATCTAAATCCTTGAAAAGAAAAACCTAATAAATTTAAATATTAAAATATTATTATAATGAATATATAAAAAATAAAAGATTATTATAAAGCTTAATAAAAAGGAAATCTAATATTATATAATAATTATTATTCTTTTTCTTATAAGGTTTTAATAAAAATAATAGAAATAATATTATATTTTAATTTTATATTAATCTAAATTAAAAAGGGATATTAAATCTCTTAATATAATTCAAATTATATAACTATTATATAAAGAAATTATTTGTATTTATTATATATCTTTAAAGATTAAATACTTATATTAATTAATTAAATTAATTATATTATATTTATAAACCTTTTTTTATAATAAAAATTAATAATTCTATTAATTTATTTAAATCTATTATTTATTTTTAATTTTAATCTAATATTTTATAAATAATTTATTATTATTTATGGTATTTATCTTAATTATAAATATAAATAAAATAAATCTTAATCTTATTAATATTAATAATTATAATATTAAAAGATTTTATTAATTTAATATAATTATAATTATTAAAATATGTTATTTATATATATTAATTAATAAAAAAGATTTTATTTAATATATAAATTATAAAAAATATAATTAAACCTATTAAATTAATTTCTTTTTAATTATTTATAATAATATTAATTAAATAATTTAAAAATATTAATACTTTTTTAAGATTCTTAATTAAGATAATTTATTTATTATTAATTATTATAATAAATAATTTATTTTAATTATAAAGTATTTTATTTTATATTATAAATCTATTAATAATAAATAAATTAATATGATAATTAAGAATATATAAGATCTTTATTAATTAGATTTTTTTTATATAAAAAGATTCTTAAATTATAATAATTAATATTATTCTTTTATTAATAATAATAATAATTTTATTTATATTTTTAATTAATAATAAAAATTAAAATATTTTATAATTATTAAATATATATCTATTATAATAAATATATCTTAAGGCTTTATTATTTAGGATTTATTTTAATTATTATTATTATTATTATTATTATTATTATTATTATTATTATTATTATTATTATTATTATTATTATTATTATTATTATTATTATTATAATAATATTTATATATTTTATTATAATGTATAATATAATTAATTAATTTAAGCTTTTTATTTATATATTAATATCTTTTAATATCTTTTAATATTTTGATATATTTATTTAATTTTATAAAATAAATTAATATAGCTTTTAATATTATAATAAAAAGTATTATAATTTATTAAATATAATAATTATAAGCCTTTTTATTAATAATTTAAATAAGATTTAAATTCTAATACTTATCTTTTTAGTAATATATATATTATAAATAATTATTTTTTAATATTTAAATATTAAGCCTAGATTCTTTATAAATTAAAGCTTATAAAAATATTTTTAAATTAAATCTATTTTATTTATTTATTTAAATTTTTAAATACCTTTTATAAATATTTAATTATATAATTTAATATCCTTATAATTATTATTAAATTATTATTAAATTATTATTAAATTATTATTAAATTATTATTAAATTATTATTAAATTATTATTAAATTATTATTAAATTATTATTAAATTATTATTAAATTATTATTAAATTATTATTAAATTATTATTAAATTATTATTAAATTATTATTAAATTATTATTAAATTATTATTAAATTATTATTAAATTATTATTAAATTATTATTAAATTATATAATAATTATAAAAAGATCATAGATTTTTTATAATTTATAATATTTTTAAAAAATAAAAAATATTTCTTTATTTATAATAATCCTTTTAATTAATTATTTATTAAAAAATAAACTTATTATAATAATATCTAATAAATATTTATAATAATAATATTAATAATAAATATTATATTTAATTCTTCTTTTAATTAAATATTATTATTATATTTAATAATTTTTTTTAAATATATTATTTAAGAAATTAATAATCTATTTTTATTAAATTATATTTATAAGATAATATTTTTATAATATAATATTTTTAGATCTTTTTAATTAAATAATTTTATTATATAAGGTATTATTTTTATATAATGTTATTATAATTTTAATAATCTTAAAATTATTGTAATTATTTTTATATTTATTTATAATATTAAAAATAATATATATTATAAATTATTATTTAAAATAATTTATTATATATATTATAATTATTATTATAATAATAATAATTATAATATATATTATTTTTATAATAAAGTTTTAACTTTAATAAATTATTTAATAATTATTTAAATAAATTAACTTTTAAATAAAGAAAAAAGATTTATTAAATAAAGAAAATTATTATATAAATATTTTAATATTATATTTATTAAATATTTTAAATTAATTATAATTATTATATTAAAATTTAAATAAATTATTAATAATCCTTAAATAATTAATTTAATTATATTATATATATTAAAAATATTTATTATAATTATTATATTTTATTTTTTATAATTTTAAATAATTTTCTTTTTTTATAAATATTATTAATTTTATAAATTATAATTAAAAATTAATTAATATATAATCTTTATATATTTTAAAAAATATAATTAATAAAAAATATAGAATTAATAATATTATTTTTAGATATTTTATATAAAATATTAGATATTTAATATTAATTTTTATAAATATTAATAATAATTTTTATTTTTAATTAAGAATATTAATTTAAATTAAAATCTTTATTAATAATTTTATTAATTTAAAATATAATTATTATTTTTTAATAATTCTAATATTTTCAATTATTTTAATTTATATTTAATTTATTTTATTAATCTTTAATTAAGATTTATTATTAGATTTATTAATTTTTTTAAGGCTTTTTTTTTAAATAAAAGAATTATTAATCTTATTCTTAAAATTATTCTCTAAAAAAAGAATATAATAATATTATTTTTAATTTATAATTCTTAAGATATAATATTATATTAATTTATATTAATTTATTAAGATTAATATTATTTTATATAAATAATATTAATTATCTTTTTAATAATATTATAATTTTATTTATAAATCTTTTAAAATTATATTATTATATTAATTATTTATTATTTTTATAAGTTATCTTAAGATAGATAAGGCTAGATTAATAATAAATATTATTATTTATAATAATTAAGATCTATATTATATTAAGCTATCCTTTAACCTATAAGCTAGTTTTATATTATTATCCTATAATATTAAAATTCTAGTTTAAAAATATAAAAGAAAAAAATATAAATAAAATTATATATTATATAAAATTATATAATTAAATTAAAATAATTAATGTATTTAGAAAACATATTTTTATTAATACTATTAAAATAATATATTTTGAATAAATAATTAATTAATTTAATAATCTAATTAAATTAATTTATTTAATTTATTTAATTTTATTATAGAAATAATATTGTTATATTAGATTATAGATCTTATTTCTTTTATTTAATATTATTATAATATAATTTATATAATATTCTTAATTAATCTAGATCTTTTAATAAATATTCCTTTAATTTATTTATTTTATAAAGAAACTATCTTAATTTTGGTTCATATAAAAGTATAATAAATACGAGAATTAAATCTTCTTATATTATATTATATAAAGAGTAGCTATATTAAAGCAGAAATACTTAAATTTAAAGGGATTTTAAGCTTATAATTCCTAAAGCTATAAGACTAGCTATAAAAAGATTTAATTTAATTTAAATCTTAGATTTTAAAAAAAAAGATTTTAAAAAAAAAGATTTTAAAAAAAAAGATTTTAAAAAAAAAGATTTTAAAAAAAAAGATTTTTAAAAATCTTAAATAAAAATCTTAAATATAAATATATATATAAAAGTATAAAAAAGAATATCTTTATAATATTAAAAGCTTTTTAAATTATTATTATTAATAATAATCCTATTTTATTAATAATATATTTAAGAAAATATATTATTAAAGGAGATTATAAAGCTATCTAAAGGCCTATAACCTAACCTAATAAACTAAAAGATCTAATAATAATAGCTTTAAGTGCTATACTAGGCCTTATAATAGCTTATATAGCCTATCTTAGCAGAATAGTATTATAACTATCCTCCCTTCCTAGGTAATTCAATTATAAAACACTAGATCTTCTTTTTAGCTTTCTTAAACTTAAAATCACCACTTCTCTGCTAATATAGACCCTTAAGATTTTAAAGAGCCTTATAAGCTAGCCTAACCTATATACAGTTTAAACTTATAACCTTTCAGATAGACCAAGCCTATCTCTAGCCCCTTTCAATTAACCCTATATATTAGGCTTATCTAACCCATTTAAAGCTATTATAGCCTATCTTAATAGAATAGTATTATATAAAGATACTTTTTAAAATACCTACTTAAAATACTAAAAAGCTTATCTTTTATTATTATTTAAGGATATATTCTCTGGCTTTTTTCTATTAATATTATTTTAAAATAATATATTTAATAATATAATAATACTTAAATATTTATAAGTAAATCTATAATAAAAATTATAGAATCCTAGGAAAATCTATATATCTTTATATATTTTTAATTATTTTTATTCTAAAATTTTTTTTTTTTTAGATTTATTAATATTCCTTTTATAAAAAAGAATTATCTTAAAAATTTTTATCTTTTCTTAATAAAAATAGTATTTTTTAGGATTTATATAAAATTATATAATCCTTAGCCTTTATAAAACTTATTTTATATATAAGATATATTTTTTATAGATTTTAAAAAAAAATTTATTAAGATATATAATATAAATAATATTAAATAATTCTTTTAAAGCTTTATATATATAATATTAAAATATTATAAATATATTAATTAATCTAAAAGATATTATTAAGTATTTATAATAATTATATTAAATATAAAAAATTATTTTTTATTTATTACCCTTTTTAATTTAAATTTAATAATATATCTTTAATATTAATTTTTATAAAATATTCTATTCCTATAATATAATTAAAAATCTTAAAAATAAAAAATAAAATATAATAATTCTTATTTATTATTTTATTAAGATCTTAATAATCTATATATAAGTATAGATCTTTATTCTTTTTTAGAATAAATAGAATTAATACTTTTATAAAGTTTTTAAAAAGTATATTTTATTTAATTTAATATTCTTTTTAAGGTATTATTATAATTCTTTTAATTCTTTTTATAAAAGAGAATAGATTATTTTATAAGAAGATAATATATCTAATAATAGATTAATTATATAATCTATTTCTTTATATATTAATAAAATATTAGTATTTTTATATATAAATATATTTAAAAAAAATTATAATTTTAAAGGTAAATCTATAGTATTTTATATATTATTTAATATCTCTTTTTCTTTTAAAAAGATAGATTTATTTAAATATATAATTATAAAAATAATAGTTTTATTTTTATAAACTTTTATAAATTTATATAATTAAAGGATTTTAATAGTATTTTAATTTTATTTAAATTATTATATATTATTATAAATACTTAAATAAATATAATATTTAATTAATATAATTATATTAAATAAAATAAGGTTTTTTTTCTTTCTTAAATTATAATTAATATTAATATATATAATTATAAAATATTTAATAATATCCCTTAAACTAATAATAATTATTAATACTTTTTAAATATTATAGATTTTAATCCTTATTTTATTTATAATTTATAATTTAATTAATATTAAAGGTAATTATTTTAATTAATTTTTCTTTATAAATTTTTTATTTATTAAATTAATTTTAGATTCTATATTAAGATTTATATATATTTTAATATAGTTTTATCTTTTAATTATTATTCTTTTTTTATATTATTTTTAATAGGTTTTAATAATTTAATTTTCTTTTTTTTTATTCAAGTATATATTTATTAAATAATTATTAACTTTATAAATATAATATATTATTTTTATAAAGCTTTTATTTTATTTTTATTTTTTATAATCTTTTATTAAGAATCCTTAATCTTTATTATAAAATAGATATAAATAATTATTTTTATAATTTAAAGATATTTATAATTTAATTATATTTTATTTTTTAATTAATTATTTTTTAATTAATTTTATTTTATTTTATTAAATTAAAGTATTTTTTTATATTTAATTTAAAATATTTATTTAAAATAATTTTATTATTATTTATCTTTTATTTTTATATATCTTTTATTTAATATTAATTTATAAGATATATTAAATTAAGATAATTTATTATATATTTATTATTTATTTATAGATTAATCTATATTATTAAAAAAAGTTTTATAAAAAAATATATTATTTATTATATAAGATCTAGCTTAAGATAAGGTTTATAATATAATATAGTATTTCATTATTTATTTAAAGTATTTTTAGAATTTTATTTTAATTTATAAAATTTATAATAGAATTCCTATAAATAATTCTTTTATTTTAATAATAAGATATTTATTTATTTTAAAAAATAATCCTAATTTAATATTATATTAATAGATTATTAATCTAGATTTATTAATTAAATTATTTATTAGTTTTTTATTAATTATCTATTTAATTAACTAATAATTAAAAGAATCTTATTTTTATTATTTTTATAGATTTTTAGTTTTTTTTAATAGCCTTTTTTAGATTAATTAATTAATTAATCTTATTTTTTAAGATTTCTTAGAAAATTAATTTAATAAATATATTAATTTTATTAAAGTATTAATATCCTTTTATATAGATATTATAGGTATTTATAAAATATTATTATTTTATAATAATATATATTATTTTATAAATTATTATTATATATAGATTAATTATTCTTAGGCTTATATAAATTTATTAATTATATTAAATTAGTTTTTTATTTTTATTAATTTATTTTTAAAATCTATATAATTTAATTATTTTTTAATAAATTTCGAAATAGGTATTATATATCTTTTTATAATTAGGGTTTTTTTTGGTTTTTATAATTAGATTATTTTATTTATAGGCTTTAATAAAATACCTTTAAGTAGATTTAATAATAATTTATATCCTTGCTTTATATTTCTTTTTAAAATTATTATAAATCCTAGATATTTATAAAAAGAAATATAAGAATTATAAAAAGATTTTAATTTAGGATTTATATTAAATAAATAAGAATTAATAATTTTAATAATTATATTAATCTTAAAGGTTATATTTATTTCTATATATTTTAGATAAATAGCCTATAATATTATAAATAAAGATTATAATTATATATTATAATTCTAGGAATTTCTTAATTATATAATAATAATAATCTTAATTATATTTAATTTATTATTTTCTTTATATTATAATTATTATTATATTAAATAAATATATATAATCTATATAATAAAATTAATAATTATTATATAAAAAGATTTATATAAAATTATTATTAATAATAATTCTTTTAATGATTTTATATAATTAAGTAAATTTTTTAAATAAATTTTATAATAGGATATTTATTATTTAATTTAATTTATTATTTAATAAAATATTAAATCTTTTAATATTATATTTATTTTATATAATTCTATATAAATGTTTTAATTATAGGCTTTTATTACTATTATTATTATATAATTTTATAAAATATATAGCTTTATTATATTATTTAATTTAAATTAATATAATTATTTATTATTTATTATAAAAAATAATTTAATATTAATTTCTTTTTTTAGTTTTTATAATTTAATACTTTATTTATATTAATAATTTTATAATTTTTAATATATTTATTTATAAAATTTTATTTTCAATTTATTATTAATTAATATTATTATTATTAAATAATATTTTTTTTTTAATATTATTAAATTTATTTATTAAACTTTCTTTTAATATATATTTTTACCTTTTTATAATATTTATTATTTATAATTAAAAGTTATAATAATATATTAATTTTTTTTTTAAGATATAATAAATATCTATTTTATATTAATTTTAATAAATAAATATTATTATTAATTAATAATTTCTTTTAATTAAATTTAATATTATTATAATTAATTATTTTTTATATTATTATATAATTTATCAATATTATTATTTATTTATTTAATAATTAAATTATTATTTTTAGTTTTTAATAAAATTATATAAAATATTTAATCTTAAATTTAATTAATTTATATTTTATTTTAGATTTTATTAATAATTTATTTAAAAATATAATTAATTATATTTAATTGATTAATATTTTTATAATATTTTATATATTATTTTTAAAATAAAATATATAAAGATTTATATTTTAATTATTTATATTAAATTTAAAAAAATTAATTTTATTAAATTATAATAATATAATATTATTTTATTTATTAAATAATTTTAAAATATTTTAAAATATTTATTTTTAATTTTATTAATTAAAAAATAAATTATTTTAAAACTTTTATATATTTATTAATCCTTATAATAATTTAGTTTTTTTTTAATTTTAATAATTTTATATTTATTTAAAATCTAAAAATAAATTATTTTAAAAAGATAATTATTCTTAATTAAATTTCTAAATTAATTAATATTATATAAGATATTTCTAATCCTTATAAATTAATATAATTATCTTATCTTTATATTTACTATATATTAATAATTAATAGAATAATATTAATGTATTTAATATTAATATATATTTTTAAGTCTTATTATATATATATCTCTCTTTTATTATTTATATATATAATAATCTATATTATCTATTAATTTCTAAGCTAGCTTTATATATTTATCTTTTAATATTAAATTATAATCTAAAAGTATAATAATAAATGATATAAGGAAAAAGCCTTTTTCTAAATCTATATAATTATCTTATTTAAAATTATAGAGATTAATTTCTATATTTTTATTAATTCTATTAAAAGTATAATACTTTAATTAATTCATTAACTAATCTATTAATCTGATTAAATTAATTTATTAAATTCTTTAAGCTATATAATAAGAATACTATTATTATATTATATTATAGACCCCATTTCCCTTACTTATTATTTTTATAATATAGTTTATATAATATTTCTAATTAATCTAGATCTTTTAATAAATATTCCTCTAGATTAATTATATTATAAAAAAATTATCTTAATTTTAGTTTATATAAGAGTATAATAAATACTAGAATTAAATCTTCTAATATTATATTATATAAAGGATAGCTATATTAATATAGCTTTATTTAAATTCAAAAGGATTTTAAGTTTATAATTCCTTCAGATATATAATTCATTATAAAGAGATTTAATATAATTTAAATCTTAGATTTAAAAAAGAGATTATTAAAGATTCTAAAAAAAGAATTAGATATAAATATATATAAATTTATTAAAAGGAATATCTTAATTATATTAAGGGCTTTTTAAGTTATTATTAAAGATAATAATTATCCTTTATTAATAATATATTTCATAAAATATATTATTAAAGAAAATATTTATAAGGGAATATAAATTATTATATAAAAGGATAGCTTTATATATATTAGGTTAAGGGTTCCTTTTATATAGATATAAGTATATAATAAAGCTTTTAAAATAATAATTTAATTATAAAAAAAGAAATTTATAAAAAAAGTATATTTAATTATTTTATATTTATATTATTATTCTTTTTTTAGATATTTATAATAATAATATTTTAAATATAATTAATAAAATACTTTATTTATTATATATATTAAGGTATATATTTAATATTAATATATTATAGAATATATTATTAATATTAATTAAAGTGATTTAATATTTACCTTTAAGCCTTATAAAAATCTACTTTTTTTATTACATAAATAATCTTTATTTAGATAGCCTTTATATTATTATAGCTATATTTAATATTATTTAAAGGTATTAAGCTTTATATATTATTAAAATCTAGCTTATTTAATTTATTAAGGCTTTCTTATTAATATAAGATAATTTTTATATAAATATTTATATTAATATAATAAATATAAAGCTATTATTATATTAAAAGAAAATAAATAATAAGTATATTTTTTAATATAATTTTTTTATTTATAATAATAATAAAAAGGGTAATAGTTTTAAGCTAGGATTAAAGGGCTTAAAGTTATATATAAATCTATTTAAATCCTTTTTATTATTTAATATTAATAAAGGCTTAAATAAAATATATGATTAATTTCTAATCTATAATATTAATAATCTATATTAAATAAAGATTAAAGTAATTAATTTTATATATATTATTTATATCCAAAACCTTAGGAAAATACTTTTATATCTTTTAATATTAAGGATAAATTTAAAACATTAATTTAATTCTAGGGTTATTTATTATAAATATATAAGGATAGTCTTTTTCTTATAGAATTTATGTCTATTATTAGATTAATAAAAGGCTATTTAAAGATTAGATTTAAAGCTTTTAATAATTATTATAGATATCTTCAAAGATAAAAGAACTCTATAAATTATATAAGATTACATTTTTATATAAAATTAAATCTATCTTATATAATACTAAAGCCTTATATTAAATAAGGCTAGATATAAGCTTTCTTTATTCTTTTATATATTAATAATATATTATATAAGCTAAGGGATTTAAAGAAGAAGAATAATTATAAAAATTAATAATAACTTTATAAATCTATTTTTAATTAAATTCTTTTTTTATTAAAGCTATAATAAAAATCAGATAATTATATTTTTTAATAATAGTTTTTTATAAATCTTTAATTATATTAAGCTATATTATTTCTTAATTATAAATAATTATATAAAAAGTATAAATCTTTTAGCCTTAAACCTATATTAATTTACTATTTATTGATTTTATAATAGTATTATTATTCTCTAAATAAAGAGATTATATAAATTTAAATAAATCTTTAAATATATTAAATTTAAGGGAATCTAATAAAATAGGGATAAAAATAATTAACTCTAGCTAAAGATCTATATTAAAGCTTTATTATAAAAATTAATATAAAGGCTTATTAAAGGCTTAGTATAAAGGTAGTTTAGAAGGTAATTATAAGGGCTTTAAAATATTATTTTTATAATTATAATACTAGTAATAGATCTAAGAGTATAAATTAATATTATTAATAGAATTTATTATAAAAACTAGGTATAATTATTATTATTATAAAGTTATTATTAGCTTTAAAGAGAATTTTTATTTAAGCTATTTATTTAATTATTATATAGGTGTATTTCCCTTATATTATTTATTATTATACCCTTATACTAAAATTTAATATTAAAGGATAGGTATATTAAGCCAGTATAAAACTATAGTTAGTATAGACTTTTATATATATAAATAATAAAAGGTATATATATATATATAATAATATTTATATTTTTTTTCTTTTTAAAATAAAATTATCTTTTTTAATAAAAAAAAACAAAATTAATATTATAATTTTATTTAATTATTTTAGATATATAATTATTTAACTTTTTTTTTTAATATATTATTAAATAATAAAAATAGAATAATTAAATAGTATTAATTTTCTTATTTAATTTATTTAATCTTATCTATAAAGCCTATTTATTATATTATTAAGAAATCTTTTATTTTTAATTTTTAATAAATATAATCTTATTATTAATATTTCTTTTTATTATTTTTTTATAAAATTAATTCTTATTTTATTTTTATTATTTAATAAAAAATCCTTTAATTATATTATATATTATAAGCTTTAATTAAATTTATAATTATTTTAATTTTTATAGGATTTATAATATATATATAAATTCTTAATTTAATCTTAATTTTTTTAAATTTAATTAGTGTTATAATAAATCCTTTTTTAAGTTTTTAATATTCTTTTTTATTAAATATAATTTAATTTATTTTTATAATACTTTTAAAAATAAAATAAATATTTTAATTATTTTATTAAATAAATTAAATAAATTATTAACTATCTTTATATAGGTTATTATTATATTAATATTTTCTTATAATATTATCTATTAATATAGTCTTTATATAGGGTATACTTAAATAATTAATTTAGAGATATATCTCTTAATTAGCTTAAAAATCCCTAAGGTATCTAAAAATTCAGGATAATAAAATACCGTAATAATATACTAATAAATAATATATATTTATTTATTAATACTATATTAATTTAGTATATGAAGATATAAATTAATAATATTATAATATATTATTTTTATAATTATTTAAACTAAATAAAAAAGGCTATTTAAAGCTATCTAATACCATCTAATACTATCTAAGGCTATATATAAGACTATATAATAAGCTTAATTATTATTATTTTTTTATACCTTTTATTAATTATTTATATATCTTTATATACTATATTAAGCTAGATTATAAGGCTCTTTATAATATAGTATTATATAGAATAACAATAATATTAAAGGGATATTATCTCTTATGTCTTATAATATTAATTATTATATATTTTATATAATTTCCTATATATATTCTAATAAATTAATATTATTTTTATTTTTATTATCCTTATCTTTAAAAAGGCTTATATTAAAATTAATAATACTATTACTTTTTATTCCCTATAAGATGTTTAATATATTATTAAAAATCTTTAATTATTTAAAAGTATAAATAAAAGCTTATTAAGTCCTTAATATATATTTTATATTAATTAAAACGCTATTTTCTTTTTAATTTAAAAGCTTATATATAGCTTTATTTTAATATTTAAATAAAAGATATTCTTAATCTTTATATATATTCTTAAGCTATGTTTTTAATATTAGAACCTTTTTATTAGTTTAAATAAGTTATTTTTTATCTCTCATTATTATATTTTTAAACCTTTTATATATTAATAAAAAGCTTTATATATTATTAATAATTAATATTATTTTATTTTTTTTAAATCTTTTTTTTTAACTTATTTAATTTTATTAATAGATATTATAAAGGCTTAAGCTTATAATAAATTATCTTAATAACCTTATTAATTTTCTTAGCTTTCTTTTATTTATTAGCTTATTAATATACCTTATATAATTAATAACAAAGTTATTAATATATATCTTAAGTATAAAAGCTTTTATAATTATATAAGCTGTTTAATAAAGATCTTTATACGTTAATTAGCTTAATAAATTAATATAATATATATATATATATATATATTAAAGGGTATTTATAGCTATTTAAAAATATATAAACTAGATTTATTATTTATTATTTATAGTATTATTTATTAAGAAATTATTTTATTATTAGTTTATCTATTAATAGAAAAAGCTTTATTTTTTAAAGCTATTAATAATATTATAGGCTATAAACTTTATATTATAGATATATTTAAAAAGAAAAAAGAGAGAAAATTAAAGTATAAAAATATAAGATTATTCTTAAAAAGGGATTTTTAAAGGGCCTTTTAATATACTATTTTTAAAGGCTAAAGAATACTAATATCTAAAGAGTATAGAATATATATTAAATAAAGACAGAGAATAATAATAATAATATTAAATAAAATATAATAATTAATAAAATATAATATAATATAATCTATAAAGCTATTAATAATTAAAAGATAATAAATCCTATTTAATTCTAGCTATTAAATTAAAGGCTTTAAAATTAATATATAATAATAACTAACCTTTTAAAACTATTTATTATAATTAAACTATTCTTTAAGGCTAAGACTAAAGTATTATATAATAAAAGATATCTTCTAAGATTAATAATTAAAATAATGAAATTAATTAAATATAATCTCTATATTATTAAATCCTAATTTAAATTTAATCTTTATTTAATGTTTTATTAAAAAAGTTTTAAATATAAACTAAAAAATAATAGAATTATTTATAGTATTTATTATATTAATAAATATTATTAATATTTTATTATTAAAATTAAGAATTTTAGGCTATTATATATATATTAATCTAATAATTATAACTTAAATATATTTATAAAGATAATTAAATTAAATTCTATATTTATTTTTATTTTATATCTTAAAAGTATTAATTTAATACTTAAAAATAATCTTTTTAAGATAAGAATAATTTAAGATTATAAAGATTAAAGCTTTTAAAGGATTTATAAGATTTTTTAATAGCTTTTATATATAATATCTTTAGTATTAAATAATCTTCTATCTAGCTTATATATTAGTTTTTTAAGATATTTTAAGCTTTAAAATTTTATTATTTTTAAAGATTATTTATAATATTTATAATCTAAAGCTTTATAATAAGAAAGCTATTAAATTATGAATAATAAATAAAGATAATAAAAGTATTATCCTTTTTTTTATTAAGGTTTTATAATTAACTTATATATTGAGGAAAGGGATTATCTTTTAGAATAGAATATATTATTTAATTAATTATAAAGCGATTTATATTAAATTTAAGGGAAGCCTAATATAAAGAAAGAGGTTTCTTAGTATAACAAGGGTATTTATTATTAATAAGAATAATATATATAGCTTTAAAGATAAAAGGGTAGGTTTTTATAAAGGCTAGTAAGGGATAACCTTTAAATATTTATAAGAGGTATAAATTATAGTATAAATATTAATTAATTCTAATATAAAAGAATTATTCTCAATTCCTAAATATTTTAGGGATTTTTAGGTTAGTTAAAAGCTTTATTCTAAATTAATTATCTAAGAGCTTTATATAAAGACTATATTAATAAATATATAGTATTTATATCTATTATAATTATATCTATAAATATAAAATAATATATTCTTTATATAAAATATAGATTATAATAATTAAGATAAATATAATTTATAAATATTTATTCTTTTAGTTTTAATAATAATATTATATTTTATATTATTATAATTCTTTAATAAATTAATCTATATTTTATTTATATTTTAAAAGGTATTATTATATTATATATTATATAGATTTTTAAAAAAGAATTTATAATATAAAAATTAAATCTAGTTTTATTAATAATTTTTAATAATCTAATTAATTTTTTATATTAATTTTAATCTATTTATTTTATAAAAGATTATATTTAATAAATTCTTTTAAAGCTATTCTTTATTAATTAATATATTTAAATCTATTAAATCTATTATTATAATTATAATTATTTTATTTAATAAAAACTTTATTTTAATCTTTAAATAATTATAATTATTTTATTTAATAAAAACTTTATTTTAATCTTTAAATAATTATAATTATTTTATTTAATAAAAACTTTATTTTAATCTTTAAATAATTATATTTTATTAATTTATTATTATTTAATTCTTAATTTATTTTAATTATTTAATTTTATTAAAAATAAACAAAAATTTTAATTTAACTTTTTTTATTAATTTAAATTCTTTAATTAATTTAATAATTAAAAAGATTTATTAAAAAATTTTTTTTTAAAATATATATTATATTTTTTAAATAATATTTTTATATATCTTTATTTTTATTAAGAATATATTTAAATAATAAAATAAATAATTTAAAAGATAAGATCTATTAAAATAAGAATTATTTATTATTATAAATATGAAAGATAAATTATAAAAAGAATTAAAAAAGATTTTATTAATATTATTTAATATAAAATAACTTTTATTAAAATTATAAATAATAAATTTAGATATTATTTAATATTTAATAGCTTTTAATTATTATTTATATTTTTAATACCTTTATTTTTTATATTAATATTAATATTAATATTATCTTTATTTTTAAAATAAATATAATTATTTTATATTTAATATTTAAATATTTATTCTTAATATTAAATAGATTAAATATTTCTTTTATTTTAATAATAATATTAATTATTTTATTAATAGATATTATTATTAAATCTTATATTTAATTTTTTATAAAATTTATTTTATTTTATTAATTTATTATATATAGATATATATTTTATTTATTCTTAAAAGTTTATTTATTTTTTATTATAAAAAAATCTATTTAATCTTTAATTTATTTAATCTATAAAATAATTATATAATCTTATTTTTATAAATCGTTTATATATATTTTAATCTATTATAAAGATTTAATATCTTTATTATAGATTTTATAATTATTATCTTTATTAATTAAAATATTAATTATTCTATTTATAATATATTTAATTATTTAATTTATTAAATATATATATTAATTCTATTAATTTTATATTATTTATTTAATAATATATTAATTTAATTATTAATTAATTATTTTAAATCTAGCTATTTTTATTATTTAAAATAATTTAAAAATCTATTTCTAAATATTAATATTTTATTTATAATTTTTTTTAAAATATTTTATAATTAATAATTATTAAATAAAATTAATTTTATTTATTTTAAATTACTTTTATAATATTATAATCTATATATTAATAGACCCTTTAATAAATTAATATTATTTTATTATTATTTTATTAATTTATTAATATAATATTTTTTTATAAAATAATTAAAAAGAATTTATATAAATAATTTTAATATAAGATAGATAAATTATATTATTTTAAATACTTTTAATAAAAAGATTTATATTTTTTAAATAATATTATCTTTAATTTATATTATATTTAATTTATTAAAAGATTATTTTAATCTAAGATTAAATATTTTAATTTTCTATATCTTTTAATTATTATATTAAATTTATATAATCCTTTATAATTCATTAATTATTTTATTATTTAATTTATTTATTATATTCCTAATTATTTATTTAAATAATATTTAAAATTAATTATTTAATAAACTAATAAAAGATATTATAATTAATATTATTAAAAGAATCCTTTAATTATTTATTATAAAGATATTTTATATTTTTATTATATTATCTTATTAATTTAAAATAAATAATTAATTATTAATAAAATATAAAGAATAGATTAATTAATAAAAATAATAATAATAATATAAAATTCTTTAATAAGAATAAAGCTATTTATAATAATATTTTAAAAGGAATATAATTAATATTATATATATCTTAATTATTAATATTAGATAATATAATAGGTTTTTATTTTATTTTTTTATTTAAAAAAAGATTTTAATTAATTCTTTTTAATAATTATTAATAATATTATTTAATTTAATTAAAAGATATAAATCTAATTATTAATTTATTCTTTAATTTATTCTTTAATATTAATATAGCTTTATATAAAAATCCTATTTATAATTATTTATTTTAATTTAATAATTTAATAATATTATCTATTTATTTAAAATTAATAAAAATAAATAAAAATTATATTTAATATATATTTTTTAATAATTTATTAATAACTTTTAATTTATTATTATTAATAGGATAATAAAATATTAATAATATTATATTAATAGTTATATTAATTAATTTAGATTTCAGATATTATTTATATTATGTTTATAAATATTAAATAAATTTATTCTTTTTTTATTTAATTTAATAGGAAATAAAATAATAGATTTTAAATAATTATAATATCTTTTAATAGTTTCTTAGCTTTTTAATATCCTTTTTAATAATAATAGATATATATAGATATTTTATTTAAATAAATTTAATAATATATTTAATAATTAGGATTTTATTATTTATATTTAAATAATTTTTTTTTTAATAAAAGGTATAATAATAGATTTAATTATTAAATAATTAAGTTTAAATAAAATAAAGTTTATAAATAATTATTATATAAGGATAAGGGTTATATAATTATTATTAATTATTATATATAAAAAAATAATACTATTATTATTTAATTTATAGATCTAAATATTTAATATCTTAATTAAATAACTAAAGAAATAAATAATCTAAATATTAAATTATTATAGTATATATAATATTTAATAATATAATCTAATAGTTATAATAGTTATTTATTGTTAAGAAAAAGGAAATTAATCTTTTATTATTTATTTTATTATTAATTTTATATATTAGATTATTTAATTCTAACCCTTTATTAATATATTGAAATCTTATCTTAGAATTATAATTTTCTTTTATAAATTTACTTTTATTTATTTAATTATCTTATTAATATTTATTTTTAGTTTAATTATTATATTAAGAGTTTCTTATTAATTATTTATAAATCTATCTTATATTATATAAATCTTCTTTATTAATATTATATTTTTTAGATAAATATATTTTTTAAATAAATATATTTATATAATATAATATATAATCTAATTTATTTATTTATTAATTAATTATTAATTATTAATATTAATATTATTTCTTTAGATATTTGAATTATATCTAGATTTTTTATAATAATAAAGTATATATTAATACCTTTATCTTATATTATATCTTTTTTATGTTTTTTATTAATAGACTTTTAATATTATTATAATTTAATTCCTTAATAAATAAATTAAATTATTTTTTATATTTAATATTTATTATAAAAATAATTATTAATATTATTTTAATTTTAATTTTTTTAATTATAATACTTTATTATTATAATATTAATATAAATAGTTTATTTAAAATAAGAATATAGATTTATTTAAATTTCTATTAAATAATAGATTAAATTCTTTTTATTTTAAAATTTTATTCTCTTATATATATTAAAATCTTCTTTTTAAAATTATCTTTATTTAAATCTAATATTTAATTCTTTTAATAATCTTTATTTAATCTATTAATTATTAAAAGATATATATTAATTAAGATAATAAATCTTATAAATAGTTTAAGTTTTTTTAATAGTTTTATTATTAGGAATTATTCCTTTAATAAAATAAATATATTCTTTTAAAATATTTAATAAAATAAATAATTTTTATTCTTTATAATATAATAATAATTAAAAATTATTAAAATAATTAATATTTATTAATAATATATATTATAATTTCTTTTTCTTTATTTAAATTTTTTTTAAATATTTTAATAATATATAATAAGAAATTAAATTCTAGATATAATATTTAATTAATATCTATATTTAAGATTTATATTTTAAGCTTTTGGAATCATTTTATAATATTCTTTAATCTATTTAACATTTATTATTTTTCTTTAAAAAGAATTCTAATTACTTTAAAGTTTATAATTATAATATTAATTAATTCTTAATAATCTTTATAATTTAATATAATATAATAAAATACTTTAATTATTAATATATAATAATATATCTTTAAATTCTTAAATATCTAGATTTTTAAAATATATATAATATATTTATTTTTTTATAATTTATTAATTAAATATTAAATATTTTATTATTAAATAAAATATTTTTTATTTCATTATAATAAAATATCTTTTTTATTATTTTTTATAATAGATTTATTTTTTAAATAAATTAATAAAATGAATCTTTTCTATATTTTTTTAATAATTAATTAAAAGGTTTTTCTTTTTAATAATATTATTTATAGATTTATTCTTAATATATTAAATATTATTTTCCTTTTCATAGATATACTTTTTATAATTTTTAAATAAGATATTTCTATTTATAATCTTTAATTATATTTATTATAATTTATATAAGCTTTTGTTTTCTTTATTTATTATATTTTAATTTAAATCTTTTTTATTTAATTATATATTTACTTTATAAATATCTATCTTTTTTATTTACTTTATTTTAATAAATCTTTAAATCTTTTATTTTTTATGTTATTCTTTAATCTTTATTAATTATATTTATTTATTTAATATCCTATTAAATAAATTAATTCTATTAAATATATAATATCAATTTATAATTAATATTATTTAATAAATACCTCAATAAATGAATAAAACTAATTTATATATTAATAGATTAATATAATTAAGTATTCTAAAAGATTCTATTTATTATTATAATTATTTTTATAATAATTTATTTAATAGTTAATAATCCTTATATAATCTTAAATATATTTTATTATTTATCTTAAATTTTATTAATCCATATTTTTAATTATGAATATACTTTATATATATTATAATTATATTTATTATATAATTAATATCTTGAATAAATAAATATCTTAAAATATATAATATTTTAATATTTATTTTATTAATATTTATTTATAATAATTCTATTAATTTATTTAATTTAAATCCTGTAATAAAATAATTTAATTTATTTATATAAAATTATATATTAAATTATTTAATAAAAAGTATAATACTAAAATTATCTTTATTTTTAATATTATTATATTGTATTTTAATATTAGTTTTATAATTTAATTTTTTTTAATAAACTATTAATTTATTAATAATATATAATATTAAAAATAAATTTAATCTTTAATATCTTAAAAAGTTTTTATTTTATAATTTAAAATAAAATTTATATATTTTAATTATTAATTATAATTTTAGATATCCTTTAATTATATAATAATAAGGTTTTTAATTATACTTTAATTTATTATTTAATAATATAATAGATTAATTCTAGGATTAAAATTAATTTTTTATTTGATTAATAGATTATTATTATTATTATATTAAATAGATATTTATACTTTAATACCTTTTAAAATAATTAAAATATTTCTTTTAAAGATCCTAGATTAAAATAAATAGCTCTTATATAAAATAGCTTATATAATATTATTATTAATTATAATTTATTTAATAATTTTATTTAATCTATTAAACTTTTAAATATATTTTATAATAAAATATTATTATTTTATTTATTTTATTATTTAATAGAATATTAGGCTATTTAAAACTATAATAATCTTATATATTCTTATATAGAAATTTTAATTATATACTTTTATTAATATATTTAATATATAATTCTATAGAATATATAGTTTTCTTATATTTTTTAATTCTAGATAATATAATAACTTATTTTCTAGTATAACTAATAATTTTATACTTAATAGCTTTTTTTTATATTATTTTCTTATTTAGATTTTTAGATTTTTAGATTTTAATTATTTTTTATTTTCTTTTTTTAGTAAATGTTCTTAGATTTTTTTCTAATATTCTTTATCTTTAATTAAAAATCATAATAATATATTAAATATAAAATTTATATACTAATATTAAATCTTATTTAATTATAAATTATAATAATTTCTTATATTTTCATAATATATTTATTTAAATAATTATAAACAAAGAATATAATTATAATTATAAAATAATTATTATAAATATATAATAAAGATAAAATAATATAAATGTAGAATTCCTTAAAGGAATTTTAATATATATCTTCTTTTTTTATTATATTTTGATTTTTTTAAAAGCTTTATTAAGCTTTAATTATATTATATTAAAAGCCTTTACTTTTATATATATTAGATTATTAATTTATATAATAATTTATATTATTTTATATATATTATATTATTAAATATATTTTAATTAAATAATAGCTTTAAAAAAAGTATTATCTTTTTAAATAATAGCTAGAAAAGCTATTAATATAAATAAAATATTCATTTTTATATTTTATTATATATTTATATTTAATTATTATATTTAGGATTTTTAATAATTATTTCTTTATATCTAAAATCTTAAATATATTATTTTCTTTTATAATTAATTATATAGTTTAAAAAATAAAAATTTTATAATCCCTTTACACCTTATTATAATAAATATTATATATATATAATAATCTTTTATATAATAAAATATATAAAGGCTTAATTTAAGTATTTATAAAACCCTTTTATAAATTAAGATTAAGATCATCTTTATATTAAGAAGCTATCTTATAATACTATTATTAATAAGATCTAAAATAACTAAAAATATTATATAAAGTATATTTTAAAGATAATAAATAAAAAATAAAAAATTATATAATATAATGAAATTATTTTAATTATAAAGCTAGATAAGTTAAATAAAATAATTTAATTAGAATAATACTTCAACCAGTTAAAATAAAATACTTTTGATATAATAAATAAAGATATATTTTTTAAGTAAATTAGCCTATCTTATTAATTTTAAATAAAATAATTATATAGCCTTATATAAGGGTATTTATGATATATTATTTCTTTTTACTCTTTTATATAGATTTTTATTATTATAGAATAATAGTATAAAGCTAGTATAAAAACTAAGAGCTATATAAGGTATTAAAAATATAAAATATAAGATGTAAAATATAAATATATAAATAATAAGACTTTATATATTATCTTAATATAAAATAGATAATTAATATTATCTTAAATACTTTTTATAAAATAATTTATATTTATTTAAATAATATCTAGAATTATTTATTTAAAAGATTTATAATAAATATTATATTTAATACTTTTAAAAGAGCCTTATTTTAATTATTTATTATAAAGATATATTATATTTTAATTATATTATTAACTTTTATCTTAAAATAAATAATTATTTTTTATTAAAAAAATTATTTAATAAAAATAACAACAATATAATCTTATTATTTAATAAAAATAAGGCTATTTATAATACTACCTTAAAGAAAATATAATTAATATTATAAATATTTTATTTAATTATATTAAATAATATAATAAGTCTTTTGTATATTTGTTTATATAAAAAAGCGTATTATTATTTATAGTCTTTATTTTTATTATTTATAGCTTTTAAGGCTTATATAATAGCCTAGCTTTTATACTAGCGTTATATTATTATCCTTTAATATTAAATTCTAGTATAAGGCTATAAGAATAAATAATATATTACAAATATAGATTATATAAAATATAATACTCTTAAATAGCTTATTTAATAGCTTATATATAGCCTTGGAATAGCCTTGGAATAGCCTTATTTAGCCTATTTAAAAGCCTATATAATTATTTATATAACTTTCTATTTAATACCTTTATAATAGTTTTATAATAGCCTGTTTAATAGCTTATTTATAATCTTAGAATAGCCTTTCAAAAACCTATATAATAGCTGTTATAATATATAATATAATAACCCTTTTCAAATAGCTATATATATAAAAAGGAATTTATAATATATTATTTATTATTATACCCTTATACTAGAATTTAATACTATAGAATAATTATATAAGAAAGGTTTTAAAGCTTAGCTTTATATAAACCTTTATATAAACTAAAAGATTATAAATAATAAAAATAAAGGCTAAAAATAATAATACTCTTAAAAAAAGATTATAATTAATTCTTTTTAATAATTATTAATAGTATTATTTAATTTAATTAAAAAATATAAATCTAATTATTAATTTTTCTATTATTAATATAATTCTATATTAAAATCCTATTTATAATTACTTATTTTAATTTAATAGTTTAATATTATTATTTATTTATTTAAAATGAATATAAATAAATAAGTATATTATATTTAAATATAATCTTTTAAGTATTTAATAATAATTAATAAATTAATTTAATTAATAGAATAATAAAATATTAATAATATCTTATTAATATTAATTTTAATTATAAATAAAAAGATTATATTTAATATTAGATTTAGATATTATTTTATTATTTTTATAAATAAGAAATAAATTAATTTTTTTAATTTAATCTAGCCTAAAAAGAAATAAAATAATAGATTCTTTTAAATCTTAATAATTAAAGTATATTAATTAATAATATTTAATAATTTCTTAACTCTTTTAATATCTTTTTTAAATATAATAGTTATATATAGATATTTTATTTATATAAAATTAATAATATATTTAATAATTAATATTTTATTATTTATTTTAAATATTTATCTTAATAATAAATATAGTATTATTATATTAAACTATTAAAAAAGAAGAATTTATTAAATAAAATAAAATTATTAAAATTTTAATAATAATTATATAAGGATAAGGGTTATATAATTATTATAAGTAATTATTATTAATTATCAAATATAAAAGGATTCCTTTATTCTTTTATTTGATCTAGTATTCTAGCTATTTAATAATCTAAATAAATAAATAAATAAATAAATAAATAAATAAATAAATAAATAAATAAATAAATAAATAAATAAATAAATAAATAAATAAATAAATAAATAAATAAATAAATAAATAAATAAATAAATAAATAAATAAATAAATAAATAAATAAATAAATAAATAAATAAATAAATAAATAAATAAATAAATAAATAAATAAATAAATAAATAAATAAATAAATAAATAAATAAATAAATAAATAAATAAATAAATAAATAAATAAATAAATAAATAAATAAATAAATAAATAAATAAATAAATAAATAAATAAATAAATAAATAAATAAATAAATAAATAAATAAATAAATAAATAAATAAATAAATAAATAAATAAATAAATAAATAAATAAATAATCTAATTATTTAATTATATTAATTCTATAATATTAACCTATTAATCTTTATAGAATTTAATATATTTTTAGATTAAGATATCTTAATTATAATATCTTATTATAATATTTTTATTATATTTTTATTTAGATTTAATATATATTATTTTATATAATAATAAAATAAGATATATACTTTAATTATTTATATTTATATAAATCTCTTTTTAATATATAATATTTAAAATAGCTTTTATGAATCCTAAAGTAAGATTATTAATAAAAGTAAGAGATATAATCTCTATATAAAAAGAGATATATATCTTATTATAAATAAAATAATAAAAGATAAATTAAACCTTAATCTAGATTTAAAAGAATTTTAATTATTATATATTTATTATTATTAAACTTTTTTTAGTTTTTATAATAATTATAAATAATATTAATAATATTAGCTTTATTATATTATTTATAATTCTTATATTATTTAAAATATATTTATAAATTATTTTTATATTTTTATTATATTCTTTATATAGATTTTTAATAAAAATAATATTTTTTTTAATATATATTAATCCTAAGGTATTATATTATTATTTATTTATATTTATATTATTAAGCCTTTTATATATAATATTTATTATTAATTATTCAATAATAATACTATTCTTTTATTTAATTTATTTTAAGAATACTTTTAATATATAAATAATATTAATTAAGATAAGATAAAATTAAAATTAACATTATAAATAAAGAAGAATAATTAATAAACCTAAAATAGATTTAATATATTATTATATTCTATTTTTGAATAATAATAAAAAATATAAATATTTATTTTTATTTTTATTATTATTTAAAAATAGAATTTAATAATAATACCATAAATTAATTTTATTAAAATAATAAATATTATTTTATTTTATATTAAAATTATTTAATATTTATAATTATTTTATATTTTTTAATAGCTTTTATATAAGATTATTTTAATCTTTTTATTTTATAAATATTTATTATTTTAAATCTTTGTTTTATTTATTTTTTATTATTAAAATACTTTTTATTTTTATTCTTATATAATATCCTTATTATTATTATTTAATATTTAAAAAGGATTTACTTTATTATCTATTATCTATTAAAATACAAATAGATTATTTAATATTTATTTTATTAAATTAATATAAAAAATTAAATAGATTTTATTTAATATATTTAATATAATTATTAAAGATATAAAAATAATTATTATCTTATATTTAATATATAATTAATCTAGTCTTTAATTTAAATAATTTATTTTAATATTATAGAAAAAGTATTATATATTTTCT
Source organism: Zelopaecilomyces penicillatus (assembly GCA_005765155.1). NCBI lineage: Eukaryota > Fungi > Ascomycota > Sordariomycetes > Hypocreales > Pseudodiploosporaceae > Zelopaecilomyces > Zelopaecilomyces penicillatus. The sequence continues at coordinate 2,880,494 of VCCP01000006.1, forward strand.
TTAAAAAGAAAATATTTTATTAAATATTAAGAATTATTTATAGCTTTTTAAGCTTATTATATATAACTAATAGCTATTTATATAAGATTAACTTTAAATTAAAGATAATTAAAGAATATAATTATTTATTCTTTTAATAATATTTTATATTATTTAAATAAAGCTTTTATAATATTAAATTAATATTAAATCTATTTATTAATTTATTTAAGCTTATATTAATTATTAAGGATTATTTAATATTAAATATTAAATATTAATTAATAGATTAAAAAATAATTAATTAAATTAAATTATAAAAAATATATAATTATTAAAAAAGATTTAAAAGTTCTTAATTTATATATTTTATATTATTATATATTTATAGATAATATATAATAAATAATAAATAGAAATTATATTATATTATAAAATATAATCCTTAAATAATTTAATTAATTTAAATCCTTGTTTATAATAATCTCCTTTAAAAATCTATAAAAATATTATTAAATATCCTAGAATTATTTAATATATATTTTAATAATTATAAATTTTATTATTTTTATTAAATATATTTTAATAAATAATTAATAATAATTATTATAACTTATTTTATATTAAAAGCTTTATTATAAAATTAATAGACATTTAAGTTTAATATCTATTTATAATTAATAATAATTAAATTAATTCTTAATATTATTATTAAAAAAAAATTATATTAATATATTAAATAATTATATATATATAAATTAATAGATTAATTATAATATATTATTTAAATAATAATTATAATAAAAGGTTTATATATTTATTTTTATTTTAAATATTCTATTAAAAGATAATTATAAATCCTTTAATTAATTATAATAATAAAGGGTTTTTAATTTAAATACTAGAATTAATCTTTATAAATTAATACCTTATATATATATATTATATAATCTATTATTATTCTTTTATTTTAGCTTTAATAAGGAATTATTATATACCTTTTATAATTATATATTAATAATAATTATAAATAGAATTCTTTTAAAAGATTAAATTTTAAAAGCTAAATAAATATATATCTTTAAATAGTATTATATTATTTAAAAGATTATTTATTTTCTTTTTAAATAATATATATATATATATATATATATTAGAATTATTTTAATTAAATATATAATTTATATTAGGATTATCTTTTTATCTTTTATATCTTATTTTCTTTTAAATAAAGTATTAGATTAAGCTATTTAATAACTAGATTAATAATAAAAATAATATTAAAAAGATAAAAATATCTTTATTTATCTAGTTTATTATTTAAAAAGCTTTATAAGGTTTATAAAATATTCTAGATTCTTATAATTAATTAAAATAATAAAGAGTATTATTATTTATATATTACTTTTTTACTATTTATATATTAATAGCCTATATATACTCTATTATATATCCCTTTATTAACTTTATTATACCCTTATATATAAATTATAATATATTAGACTAGAATTATTTATAAGCTATTATTAATATAATAATAATTTAATTCCTTAATTAAATTAATTAATTATACTATATAAGATTAATCTAATTCCTTTAAATCTATACTTTTCTTTAAAGTATTATATTTTAAATTATATACTTAACTATATAATATAATCTAAACTTCTTATCCTTAATCCCTTTAATATAGAAGCCAGTATAGCCTTTTATCCTATTTAAAATCACTATTATTTATTAATTAAGTTATTATTTAATCGATTAATAGATAAAGCCTGATTTAAGGCTTCCTTAATCTTATATTTTAAAGGCTCTTTATAAATACTGATATTAAATCTCTATAAAGCTAGCTGGTTTATATAGGGTAAGAGGTATACCTATACCTATACCTATATATACTCTGTATAATTAAAATACCTTTACGTTTCTCTATACCTTATATATTAAGCTTAGATAGTATTAATAGCTTTTTATTTATTATAAGGTATAGATAGCTATAAAGGTTTTTAATAATATTAGAATTATAAAATTAAAGGAATAATTCTTTTAAATCCTAATAATTAAATTAATTAAGATATTTTATAATAAATAAGGGTCTTTTTATTAATAACTTTTTAAGTTATTAATAAGAATAAATATCTTTCTTATAAAATAATTTTACAGTCCTTAGCTTTTATAAAATAAGATATATATAAAAAAGCCTATACTATTATATAAAGTAATTATTATAAGGTTTAAATAGTATAGCTTTATAAGTTAATAATAGAATTATAATTAAGGCTAACTAATATTATTTATTAATTAAATTAATAATTATATATATAATAATAATAATTATATTATTAAGTTAAGCCTATTTAAAGAATTAAAGCTATTAATATATTTATATTATAATAGCTTTTTTAATATATATATACTTTTTTTATTATATTATTTATTATACTAAATTAAAAATAATATAGAGATTTATATATCTATTAATTAAATAGGATTTTAGATCTTTATATATTATCTTAATAAAACTATTAATTTATTAATTAAAGATATAGTATTTATTAAGATAATACTTTATTTATTATTTATATTAAGATATATATTCCTTTAAAATATATATTAAAAACATAATTTTAATAGCTATTATATATAGCCTTTATATTTTATTATATCTTAAAAAAATCAGTTTTTTATAATATATAAATAATAGTTTATTAAGCTTTAAATATAATATCTTAATTATAATTATTAAGGCTAGAGCTTAGAGCTATATTAGCCTTAATAAGCTATTATTCTATCTTTTATATAATTAAATTATTATTAATTTCTTTAATCTTAATATCTTTAATATTATTAAGAGCTATAAAGATATTTAGATCTCTTTTATATAATTAAATCTTTAATTTTACATTAATATTTATATAATAAATATAAAGCTAGCTATAGAAATTATAAAGCTATTTATAAAGCTATTAAAATCTGATCTCTTTTTTATATTAATAAAATTAAAGGTAAAATTTAAAAAGGATTTTTAATTAATAATATTAATAACCTAAAAAAGATAAAGTTTAAAGTGATTAATTTTATATATATTATTTATATTAAAAACCTTAGGAAAATACTTTTATATAACTTCATACTATAACAAAGTCTATAAAATAGCCTTAAGTTTATTATTAAGAGAGAATTTTATATAATACTATAAGCTACCCTTTTTAAGGGCTTTAATAAAGGCTTATATTATTATAAGGCCTTTAAAGCTAGTAGTATAGAGCTTTTAATAGTTATTATAGATATCCTTTTAAATAAAAAAGCTAGCTTTTATAAGGCTTAAAGACTTTAGGATATTATATATCTTATAGATAGTTAGGCTATAGTTTTTAATAAGTATACCCTAAAGTATTTATTATAACTTTATATAATAATATAATATAGAATATATAAAGATATCTAATAATAATAAGTAATTATATTTACTTTTTATTATTTAAAAAGTCTATTTCTAGTTTAATTTTAGTATAATTAAAGTAATAATCTTAAACTTATAATTTAATTATTTAATAAAAGCTTATTAAAGCCTTGAGCTAATAAAAGCTCTTATCTTACTCTATTATATATAAGAATATAGAAAGATAGGGTTTTGATATTATTATTATTAAAATTATAAGGATTATATAATAATTTCTTTATTAAAGCTATATGATTATTATAATAAAAATTCTAAAGGAATTTATAAAGCTTAAAAAAAGATATATATATTACTAATAATAGTGTCAAGGGTAGAAATAAAGCAGCTATATTATTAAAGTATTAAAAGAGATAAAATTATAATATTATAAGTTAACTATAAAGGTGGAATTATAATAAGGTTATTATAGGGCTATATATAACTTTTATAGCATCCTTTAAAATACTAGCCTTATATAGCTAAATTTAGGTATATAGGTCTAGAGTAAAGATATATATATAGAAAATAAGCTATATATAGGCTATTAATATATAAATAATAAAAAAGTAATATATAAATAATAATACTTATAATGAATAGTTTTATTATTTCTTTAAGTTTAATTAATTATATTTTTAAATATAATATAATTATTAAAGGTTCTTTATTATAAATTATATAATTTTATTAATTATAATAAATTTAATCAAATAATATATAATTAATAATAAAATATTATTATATATTTATAAAAGATATCTTTTAAATATCTTTTTTAAATAATTAATTTTAATAATTATATCTTTTTTAAGATTCTATTAAATTAGAATTAGTTTTATAATAAATATTTATTTTAATATTTTAAAAGCTAAGCTTTTTATATTATTTTATTAATAAAAGATTTATTTATTTATTAATAAAATAAATAATTTAATTAAAATAAAAAAAAGAAATCCTTAATAAAACTTAATAAAATCTAGAAAGCTTTTAATTCCTTATATTTATATAAATATTTCTTATTTTATATAATTATAATCTTCTTTAATATTAAATATATAGCTTTTTTTATCTTAATAATAAATCTTAAATCTTAAATCTTAAATAATAATTATAATAAATATATATTTATTTATATTAATAAATAAATTAATCTGTTATAAATAATCCTTTTTAAAGCTTTTTAAATATATAAGGATATTATTTAAATCTATTATAATAAGTTTATTTAAAAGATATTCTAAGATTAAATTAATATAGTTTTAAAAGATTATAAAGAAACTTAATAGATTAAATAATATAATAAATTATTTAAATAGATTAAATCAGATTTAAAAGATTATAAGATATTTATCTTTTTTTTATAATATAGATTTTATAGAAAATAAAATAATTATTTAATTTTATAAATTAATAAAAATTTAATAAAGATTTTGATATCTTTTTAATTAATAATAATAAATATTAATTCTTTATTATAATTTATTTAAAGCTTAATAATTTATATATAATCTTTATCCTTTTATAGGTTTTTTCATAAAAAGAATAAATATAATTATTAAAAAGAAGCTAGCTTTAATTTATTCTTTAATTTTTATATTTTTTATAAATAATCTTAAGATATATTATATAAGAATTATTAAGATAGGCTTATTTATTATTTATTTAATTTAATCTAGATTTAAATATAATAATTTATTATTTTTTGATATAAAGATAAATAATTAATTTTTTATTATTAAATAATATTATAAAATTATATAGTTTTTTAAAAAGCTATAATAAGATTATTATTTATTTTATAAATATTAATAATAAAAGATTTATTTATATTAGATATTTTTTATTTTTATCTTTTTATTAATATAATAAATATAAACTTTATAATTATAATAATATTTATATATCTTAATTAAATAAAGCTTTTTTTTATAATTATTTTATTTATTTAATTAATTTAAAATTCTTTTTTATTAATAATAAAATAATCCTAAAATTAAATCTTTTAATAATTCTAGGATTATTTATATAATTAAAATAAAATCTTAATTATTAATATTTATTTATACCTTAATTATAGAATATATCTTATAATATTTAATTAATTGTATAATAATAATAAATATATATAATCTTAAAAAATATATTAAATTTAATCTTAATTATTAGATTATTTATTTATTAATTATATTATAATATTTATATTTTAAATTAATTTATATATTTATAAAAATAATAAAGTTTAAAAGAATAAAAATTAAAAATAAAAATTTATTTAATCTAGCTTTAATATTTAATTTTTGCTTTATTATAATCTAGTATTAATCTTTTTTAATGCTATTTTATAATTAATCTATCTTTAAATAAGATTTAATTTAAAGATAAGTTATTTCTCTTATCCTTTAAATTTAAGTTAGATATTATATTAAAATTAATAATATTAATATTAATAAAGTATTATAAGTATATAAGATAAAATTAATCTTATATATATTCTTAGTTTTTATAATAAATATAGATCTTTTTTTTAAATTAATATTTTAATAAATATTTATTTTATAGCTTAATAATTATCTTTAATAGAAATAATATAACTCTTATTTTAATCTTATTTATATCTTATATAATAATTAATTATAATTATTATAATAATATTAATTATTAAAGTATCTTTATTAGCTTAAATAAGGATAATTATATATAAAATAGGATTTTTTTTTTTTTTTAGATTACATACTTTAAGCTTTATAATAATCTATTAATAATAAAATATAATTATAATATAATTAATATCAGAGATATTTTATTTTAAATAAATATTATATATATATAAGCTTAATATTTAATAAAGTTTTCCTAATTTTATTAAATTAAATTAGATTGATTTATTTATTATTAAAAGCTTTTATATAAAAAAGGATTCTTTTAATTATTATTTAATATATTTTAATTTAATCTAGATTATATTCTTATAATAAGAATTATTAAATATTAATATTATATATTCTAAAAGCTTATTTAAATTATATATCTAGTTTAATTTATTTATTAAATAAAACTTTTAGATATATCTTTAAAAGAATATTAATATATTATTTTAAATAAAATCCTTAATAATAATAAATGTATAATAAATGGCTATTAATTAAGCTAGAAAGGTATTCTTATTATTATTAAATAATTAAAATAAGAAAAGAGATATATATTTTAAATAATTAAATTTCTTTATTTTTTTCTTTAGATTATTGATTTTATAATTTTAATTAATAATTTATATTTTTATATAAAAAATAGCTTATTTATTTTCTTATAATTAATTATATAAATCTTTAAAGATAAATAAGATAAATTATTAATATTCTAATATAATTAATTATGCTATTTTAAAGAATATATCCTTTCTTTTAATAAAATATAAAAAGAAGTTTATTAAAAATAATAAACTAGCTTTATAATTATTATAAATGAATATTAATAATAATATTAATAAACTTAAAATAAGAAAGAAATCTTTATTATAATCTCTTTTTTTATATTAATAAAGCCTGATTTAGGCTTATCTTATCTTTATATTTAAGGCTTAAGCTTTTAAGCTTAAGTTTAAAATAAAGATAATTATTATTTTAATATTTTTAATAATTATATTAAATATATTAAAAGGAATTTATTTAATCTTTTATATTAATTTAATAAAATAAATATTAAATAAAATAATAAGGATATTATATAAAAGAAAAGGGATTTTAATTATAAAGAAAAATTAAAAAAAGGCTAGAGATAATAAATATTTATAAAATAAAATAAAAGATTTTATATAAAAGCTATTAAAAGATAAAATACAATTATAAATATTAAATCATTTTAAAATAAAATAAGATAATATTTATTATTTTTATAATTTTATATTATAAAAATATTAAATTAAGATATTAATATTAAATATTATATATTTTTATACTAAACTTAATTAAATCTTATAATATATAATATAATTATAATATATAAAGAAAATAATATAAGAATTAATTTAATAAAAGATTAATAAAATAATAAATTAATAATAAAACCTTATTTATTAAGAATTAAAGATAGGAATTCTTTTAATATTATAATAAATAATCTTTATAATTAAGGATATATAAGCTAGATAAGAAAACTATTATCTTTTAATTACTTTATTTTTATTATATAATAATAAATTATAAATAAAAAAAAGGATAATTATTAATTTAAAATAATTAAATAAAATTATTATATTAAATATTTATTTCATTCTTTTAAATATAATTTATATTAATATTTTCTATTAATTCTTAATACATAATAAATATAATAATAAAATAATTATAATTAATTTATAATAATTAATAATATTATATATTATAATAATAGAATTAAAAATAATCTAGCTTTTTTATAATAATTTATAAATTAAAGATTATTATAAATATTTATATAAAATACTATATCTTTTAAAAATCTATAATTAATAATTTTATTTTTAAAATCTTTTTATATATATTTATTAATTAAATTATTAAATATTGAATTAATATATCTAATATAAATATAATAAAGAATAAAATAAAAATATTAAAAAAGATAAAAATATTCATTATATTTATTAATCTGAAAATATATTTAAAAATAATAATCCTTAAAAATAAATAAAATAAGATTAATAAATAAATTAAAAAAAGATTATTTTAAATATTCTTATTTTTTATTAATTTTTTTAATTATATAATTAAAAAATCTTATTTAAATTAATATTAATAAAAAAAGAATTATTTAAAATATTATAATAATATTTAATAAAAAAGATAATATTATATTATTATAATTTAATAAAATCTATTTTCTTTAAGGTTATTATAAATAAATAAGAAATAGGATCTTTTATTCTTTATTTTAAAAATAATATAAAAATAATAAAAATATATTAATTTAATAAATATAATTAACTATATTAATATTAGATTTAATAAAAAAAAATTATTAATTTATAATAAATTTTATTTTATTAAATAAATATAAATTAAATATATATTATATTTTAAAAAAAAAATTATATTTAATATATTATTATTATATTTAATTAAAGATAAATAATTTTATAAAAGAATCTATAAAATATTATTAAAAAAAGAAAATTTAATAATATTTAAAATAAAGATATATATTATTTTATAATAATGATATTAATTAATAATAAAAAAAGATAAATTTATTAAAAAGTATATAAAGAATAATATATTTATTAAATAATTAAAATAATTAAAATAATTAAAATAATTAAAATAATTAAAATAATTAAAATAATTAAAATAATTAAAATAATTAAAATAATTAAAATAATTAAAATAATTAAAATAATTAAAATAATTAAAATAATTAAAATAATCAAAATAATTAAAATCTAAAAATCTAATAAAAAGAATAATATAAAAAAATAATTTTTAATAATCCTTTAAAAGATAAATCTAATAAATAAGGTTTATATTAATAAATAAATTCAAATATTCTAAATAATATAATCTATTATATTAATAATAATTATAAAGTATTATAATTAAATATATATTAATAATTAATTAAGATTAAATTAAAAAAATAAAAATTAAAGATATATATATGTATTTTAAATTATAATTTAAGCTATAATCCTTATTATTAGATTATATTAAAAATTATAAGCTTATTTATTAAATTATACTTTTAAAAATAATATTAAACCTAAAATTGTTTTTAAAATTATAATTTAATTCTATATAATTTTAAACCTTTAATATATATTTTATAATATTATATAATTATATAATTAAGAATTATTATATAATCTTAATTATTAGATTCTAATATAATATCTCTTTTTTATAAGATCTTATCCTCAAAGCTTATAAATATACTTTTCTTTTCTTTTAATATAGTTATAAATTATAATATTTATATTATATTAAATTATATCCTATAATATTAGATTATATTAGAAAGTCTTAATATTCTTTTATAAAGATTAATAAATATTGTTTATATGAATTAAAGGTATAAATATTATTAATAAATTAATAATAATATTATATTCTTATTATTTTAAATAAAAGTAATCTTATTATATTATAAATAATAATAGTTATTATATAATATATATAAAATAAAATTATTTATATAATAGTATTTTAATAATAGTCTTGTATTTATATTATCTTTATATTTTATTTTTTAATTCTTATTAATAATAAAATAATAAAATAATAAAATTTTTTAAAAAATAAAAATCCTTATTCTTATTTTTATTTAATATAATAATTAATATAATAACCTTATAATTGTTTTATTTCTTTTTTAATTATTATATATAATAATTAATTATAATAATAAATAGTTTAATATTAAACCTAAAATAATAACTTTCTTTTAATTTATTAATTCTTTTATCTTTCTTATAATTATTTAATAATATTATTTTAATTAATAATCTTTTTATATAAATGAATAAATCTAAAGAATATATATCCTTTATATTATTATATTATTATAAGTATATAATATTATTATAGCTTATATATTAATTCTTAAAAAGGTATTTTTAATAACTAGCTAAAATATTTATATTTATTAAATAAGAATATCTTTATTAATAATTAAAAAAGCTATTATATTAATAATATAAAATCGATTTAAATATTTAATAATTATTATAATAGGATTAGATATCTAGATATTTAATTATAATATATAATCTAGAAGATTATTAATTATTAAGGCTTTAATAGCCTTTTATATATAAAGGGTATAAAAAAAATAACTTAGCTTAAGTATAAATCTTATTATTAATTAATTAATTAAAGCTATATAATTCTATCTAATTATACATAGAATTCCTTTTATAATTCTTATACTTTTATTTATAGCTATTTAAGAATAATAATACTTTTAATTAAAATTATAAGGATTAAAGAGATTAATACCCTTTAACTTTATTTTTAAGTAGCCTAAGATCTTAATATCTTTATTATAAATATTCTATTAAAAAGAAGATTATAATTTAATTAAAATTATAATAATTTAAATAATTTTTAATTAAAAGGATTAAAGATTATTAATATTATAGTTTAATAATATTATAGAAATATTAATAATAAAAAGAAATAGATTAATAATCTTATTTAAGCCTTTTAAATAAGCTTTAAGTGTTTAAAAAAGGAAGAATATTAAATTATTTTAATCTTTAAAAATATAAAAAATAAATATAAATCCCTTTAATTAAATAAGATATAAAACTATATTAAAATTAAAAAAAAAATCAAAAAAACTAATTAAGAATATTTTTAAAAATAAAATAAAATTTATTTAAAAGATTTTATTAATTAAATAACTAAGATTTATAATACTTTTAAAAAAGCCTAATAATATAATTATTAATCTCTTATAAAATTCTATTTATATTTATTCAATTTAAAAGCCTATTTTATAAAGATAATTAAAAAGGAATTAATTATATAATATTTTATTAAGCTTAAATTAAGGTTATAAAAGTATATTTATCTTTATAAATAAGCCTTTTTTAAGAATTAAAATAAAATAATATAGAAAGTAAAAAGGTTTTAATATTATTTAAGAACCTAGAAAAAGAAAAAAAACCAGAATCTATAAAAAAGATTAAATAAATAATAGAAATAAAGCCTTAAATAATAAACTAAAAAGGGATTCTTTTTAAGATTATAAGATAAATAAAATTATAATAAAGATTAATTAAATTAAATTAATATATAATTAATAATAATTCTATATTAAAAAGGCTTTTATTAATATTAAAAAGATTATAAAGTAATAGAAATAGCTATCCTTATAAAGAGAATAATTAAAGTAATAATTAAAAAGATAAAAAAAATAATTAAATAGATTATTTTATTATTATAATCTATTATATATATAATAAAAAGGGGTATATTATATTAGATTACTTTAATTAAATTATTAATATTATTAAAATAAAAGATAATATTAAAATAAATCTCTTAGCTTTAATTAAAGAAATTATTATTAAAATAATAATCTATTTTTATATATTAATAATAAAAATAAAAAAATACTGATTAAAATATATATAAATCTGGATATATATATTAAATTAAATCTTATTAATAAAGTATTTATTAAAATAAATAGGTTATAATAAATATTAATAAAGGATTTATTAAAGCTTTAAATAATAAATAAATTAAGAATCTAAATATATAATATATAAGAAATCCTATTTATTATTATAGATTTAAAAAAAATTAGATAAAGTTTTATTTAAGTATATCTTAATATTAAGATCTAAGAATAAAAGATAGTTTAATATTACTAAGGCTAACTTATTTATAAGACCTTTAAATCTATTTAAGTATTTATATTAAATATTAATAGTTTAATTAAAAATAAGAAAATATTAAAATCTAATAACCCTATAAGTTTATATAAGCCTATTAAAATAAAATAATAGTTTTTTTAATTATATACCTTTTAAAAATATTACTATTAATAGATAAAGATTAAATAAATTAAATAAAAAAGATAAAGAAACTATCTTAAGAATTATAGAATTACTTAAATATATTTTAAATAGATTAAATAGGTATATTATTATTCTAAAAAGCTATAGATTATATAATTAATCTACTTTTAGATACTATCTCTTTATATAATATAATCTATTTTTTATTATAAAGAGAATTAAAAAAGCTTTATATTTATTTAGATAAGAATCTAAAAAAGATATAAATTTACTTATTTAAAAGCTTAATAAGGGTATTAATTCTATTTCTTTTAAAAAAGAATAAATCTTTATAATTATATATAGATTATTAGGGTTTTAATAGAATTATAAAGAAGAATTATTATATATTATTCTTTATTTTAAAGATCCTGGATCAAATTATAAATATAAAATTCTTTATAAAAATTAATATAAAGGATATATATTATTAAATCTAGATTTAAAAAGAGAATAAATAAAAGATAATATTCTAAACCTATTATAATTATTATAAATACTTAATAATACCCTTTAAATTAATTAATATATTAATAATATTTTAATATTATATTTATTAAGCTTTAAAGAAATTAATTAATATAATATTCTAGAATTATAATACTATTAAATATACTTTTAAAAAGTAATAAAAATAATAAAAAGCTAAAGAAAGTATAATTAATTATAATTAAATATCTAATATTTAAATAATTAAAAAAAGCCTTTTAAAAACCTTTATTATTTAGATATTTTAATCTATAATAGTAAATCTATTTTAAAACTAATATCTTCTGATTTATAATAATAGGAATTATATTATAATAAGATAATAAAAGTAGATAATATTTAATTATCTTTTAATTAAGAAAGTTTATTAAAATAAAGATAAATTATAGAATACCTAATTAAGAAATATTTATTATTATTTATTTATTTAAATATTAATAAAGATATATTAATAAAGTAATAAAATAAATAAAGGTTTTAATTAATTATTAAAATCTTTAATCCTTTATAAGCTAGATTAAACTATTAGAAAGATAGATAAGGTAATATATAATATTAATATTATATAATTTTATTATTAAATATTAACTAGGGAAATCTAACCTTATAAATAAGCTATTAAAAAGATTAAACTATAAGGATAAAGCCCTATTAAATAATAACCTACTCCCTATATTATAAAATAGGATAATTAAATCTATAAAGATTTAGATTAAGTTTATTAAAATATTAATAGATATTTATAATAATAAAAGCAAAAGGCTTTTAAACCTAACCAGATTAATTAAATAAATTAAATAGATTATTAATAAGATATAATAAATACCTATATATATAACTTAAATAACCCTTTATATAAAGGTTATATTTAATAAATAAGCCTTAATCCTTTTAATAGTATTTATTAAGGATATATAAAGCAAAGATAAGAAGATATTAAGATAAAAAGCTATATTATTAAAATAAAAAGATAAAGAAAAGAATATTATATAATTTATAAATATATAAAGCTTAATTAAATACTAAGACTATATCTACATCTTTAAAGAAATTTTATTAAGAAATAAGTTATTATAACTCTATTATAATAATCCTTATATAAACTATTTTAATATAAATCAAACCCTTAAGCTTTTATAGTATAAGTTCTATTAATATTTTATAAATTAAAAGATCAAAGAATATATTATTAATTATAATATTTATTAAGGAATAATACTATAATATTATTATCTATATAGATATCTTAATTCCTTATTAAAATCAAGCTAATCCTAAAAAGAAATATTTATAGATTTTATTATAGGATTTCTATCTATTATATTTAATAAAAGAGATATAAATATAATCCTAATAATTATAGATTAATATATAAAGTACTATCTATTTCTTTTAATAAATACAATTATTATTATAATAAACCTTATAGAATTATTTTATTAAGAGATAAAATTAAAATATAAGATATTAAAAAAGATTATATTAAATAGATATCCTATCTTTATTAATAAATTTTAATTAGAATTTTATTATATATCTTAAATAAAAAAAAGGCTTTTAATAATATTTTATTCCTAAATTAATAAATAAATTAAATAAATAAATTAAATATTAAAATATTATTTATATTAGTTCTTAGTAAAAGAATAAATAGCTTAAATAAAGCTTCTTTAAATAATATAATTTATTTATAACTTTATAACCTTTATAATAATTAACTATTCTTTTAATAAAGTATTATTTAATTATAAATCAGGTTTTTTAAATATTAAGAATAATATTATAAAAAAAAAAGATATTAATAATATAAAGCTAATTAAAGAAATTAATAAATATATAAGAAATATTAATAAAATATTAATAATAAATAATTAAAGTTTAAGCTAAAAACTATAATAAATTATATATACCTTTAATACTTTAGAAAAAGGATATAATTATATTAAATATAAAGAATCTATACTTAAAGATAAAAAGGAAATTAATATTAAGATTTATTAATTTATTCTAAATCTTATAAAAAATTAAAATATAAATATATTATTTAATATTATTTAAATAATATTTATAGATTTATAATATATTTTATATTAATCTATTAGAATTAAAAATATAATAAATAAAGGATATTAATAATAGCCTATTAATATTAAAATTAAAAGATAAAAAGGAATAAAAGATTAAAAAAATTAAAGATTAATTAAAAATTAAAAGAGAATTATATTATTTAATTAAATAATTAGATTAGCCTTTAAAAGATAATTAATAGGTTTTAATTAATAAGATAAATACTTTAAAGCTAATGAAAATATTTAAAAAGAATTAAATAAAAAGAAAGTATAAGCTAAATAAAGATATAATATAATAAGATAAAAATATTATAAAATTATAATTATAAATAAAAAGAATTTAGAAATTATATATTAAAGAATAATATTTTATTTTATACCTTTTAATCTATTATAAATAAATAATAAAAAGATAAGAAAAGGATATAAATAATATAATAAAAAGCCTTTTATTATAAAATAAAACTAGAAATTAAAAATTAAAATTAATAGTTTAATAATATATTAATAAACTCTAAGCTATATTTATTTAAAATTAAATAATTATATATATTTAAGCTTATTATTATAATATTATTATAAAGTATAATATATAATATATAATTATAATCTTTATTTATAGTATTATAAGTTATTTACTTAAAATATATAGAAATAAATATAAGCCTTAATATTAATATAATTATTAAAATTATTAATTCTTATCTATTTATTATAAATCCTAAATTAAAATCTTTTTGTAATTCTTATACTTCTTTTTATAAATACCTAGGATTTATAATAGTTTTAAAAAAAAATATAAAGTAAAGATATAAATTATTATTAGATCTATTTAAAAATATCTTATTAAAGCCTATAAATAAAATAATCTAATTATAAAGGCTAAAAGTAATCTTAATTATAAAAAGATATATAATACCTATTTCTAAGTTTATTAAAAAGTAATTAAATTATTTAGATTTTAAAAATAAATTAATAAGAATAAGGAATTAATTTAATATAATTAATAAGCTTATATAAGCTTAAGAATAACTAGCTTATATATAGTAGTAATTTATAGAATAATAGGTATTATTATAGGGAAATAATATTTTATAAATACCTATAATATTTATATAAAAGGATATTAATAATTTAATAAAAGTTAAGATATTTATTAAATTAATGTTTTAAGGAATCTTAAAAAATAAGGTTATTTAATTAATTAATCTAAAAAAAACTTTTAAAGGAAAGTTAAAGATTTATAAAAATAATAAAAATAAGATTCTTTTAATTATTAATTAATTAAATAGATAATTAATAAAATATTAATAAATAATCCAATTAATAAATCCAGATTAATAATCTATTAATATAATATTAAATTAAGATTATTTTTTAAAATAAATAAATACTTTATTATTAAAATAAAAGAATTATTTATAGGAATTTTATTATAAATTTTATAAATTAAAATAAAAAGCTTAAGGATATTTTAAATAAGCTATATAATACTATATTATATTATAAACCCTATCTTAAACTAAATCCTATATAATAAATAATATTCTTCTTTATAAAACTCCTTTTAATAATATAGATTAGTCTATAAATATATAATAAATATATAATAAATTACCTTAATTTAATATATTTTATAAGCTAATATTAAATAAAGAATATATAAAAAAGAAAGATAAATAATAATAAAATTATTTTAAATAAATATTTTAAATTAAATATAAGAAAATACTTTAATCTAATAAAATAAAAGAAGAAAATAATTAAAAAATAATTAAAAATAAAATAAAATATAATTAAATTATAAATATTTTTAAATTATAAGGATAATTATTTATACCTATCCTATAATAAAGATTAAGGATTCTTAGTAAGGGATTATAAAGAATAAAAATAAATCAAAGCTTTATAAAAATAATATATTATATTTATAAAGATAATAATTATTTAATAAATATATATTTAAATAAAAAAGAAAAATAGAATAAATTATTAAAATCTATTAAAAGTAATATTAAAAAAAAATTAATTAAAATAATCTTAATAATTTTAATTAAATAGTTTTAAATTAAAATAATAGTTTGTTTTTATATAGCTATAATAATTAAAAGGCAAAACTATATTAAAATATATATAAATCTTAATATAGGATTTAAAATTAATTTAATAAATAAAGAATTTATAAGGAAAAGCTAATTAAAATAATTACCTTTAATATTAATTAAATTAAAAACTATAAATAAAATAAAATCTAAAATCTATAATACTTAAAAAGTATTAGTAATTATTATTAATTTAAAAGATATTATTAAATATTTTATAATTATATATATTAATATTAATTATAATCTAAAAAAAAAAAGCTTTATTTTATTTAATATAATTATATTAGTTAAATATTATATTTATTTAAGTATTTATAATAATATATAATAATTTAAATAAAATTAAAATACTATTAAAATCCTTTAATTATATAAATTTATAAAAGCTTATAAAAATAAAGCTATTATTTTTATAATTATATATTTAAATAAATCTATCTTTTTAAAAGAAGAAAAGGTATTAAATAATATATAAAATACTATAGATTTATCTTTAAAATTATAAGAATTCTTAGATATATTTATATTTAAAAGTACTAGTATTTTATTAATATATAAAGAAATAAATTATATAATTAATCTATTATTAAATATATTATCTTTTTATAAGGTAATCTATTTACTTTTATAAAAAGAATTAAAAGAATTATAATAATATCTTAAAAAGAATATTAAATTAAATAAAATCTATTTTTTAAAGAATCCTATAAAAGTATTAATTTTATTTATTTTAAAAAAGAATAGAAATCTATATTTATATATAGATTATTAGGATCTTAATAAAATAATAAATAAGAATTATTATATTTTATTATTTATTTTTAAGATTCTCAATTATATTATAGGAATAGAATATTTTATAAAAATTAATATTAAAGATATATATTATTAAATCTAAATTAAAAAAAAAAAAAATAGAAAATAGCTTTTTATATTTAATATAATTTATATAAATATCTAATAATATCCTTTAAATTAATTAATATATCTATAATATTCTAATATTATATATATAAAGCCTTAAAGGAATTATTTAATAATATTTATATTAAATATCTTAATAATATTTTAATTTTTTTTAAAATCTATAAAAAGTATATTTTATATATAAAATAAATTTTATAAAGGCTAAGGGTTATATAACTCTATATAAACCTTAAAAAATACTATTTCTATTAAGAAAAGATAGAGTTTTTAGGGTATTTCCTTTTTATAAAAGGAATATTAATAAATCCAGAAAAAATAATAATAATTATAAAATAGGAATAATTAAAAATATATAAAAATATATAGGTTTTTCTAGGATTCTATAATTTTTATTATAGATTTATTTATAAATATTTAGATATTATTATACTATTAAATATATTATTTTAGAATAATATTAATAAAAAAAAGCTAGGGAATATATCCTTAAATAATAGTAAAAGATAAGCTTTTTAATACTTTAAATAAATATTTTAAAAAGTATCTTTATTCAGATATTTTAATCTATAATATTAAATATAATTTAAAATAAATACTTTAAAATATATAATAATAGGAATAATATTATAATAAAATAATAAAAGTATTTAATATTTAATAGCCTTTTAATTTAAAAAATTTATTCTTGTAAATATAAATTATAATATATTTAACTAGGAAATATTTATTATAATATATTCCTTTTAATATTAGTAAAGATATATTGATAAATTAATAAAATAAATAAAAGTTTTATTTAATTATTAAAATCTTTAAGGCTTTATAATATAATTAAAGCTATTAAGAAAATAAATATATTAATATATAATCTTAATATCTTATAATTTTATTATAAGATATTGCTTTAATAAATTAAATCTAGTAGATATATCTTTATAATAATTTAATTACTAAGATAAAGAAGCTTTAATTAATTTAAAATTATTATTATTATTATATAATAAATTAATTAAATTAATAATAAATACCTAATATATTAATAATAAATTATTAATATTAAAGTATTTTTTAAATTAATAAATAAAAGCTATAATAAATTATAAATAGAATTTCCTATAATTAAGAATAAAAATAATTATATATAATAAAATTTTAATAAATATTAATATATTTAAATTACTTTTATAGCTTTTAATAAAAGCTTAATAATAAGATATTAAAATAATAAAATAAAAAAAAAAGTTATTATTAAAGAAATAAAGGTAAAATTAAAGATCTTAATTAATAAATATAAATAGCTTTATAAGATTAAAAAATTATATTTATATTCTTAATAATTTATTATTAAAAAATAAGCTTTTATAGTTTTATTATAATAATCTATTAATAAGCTATTTTAATATTAAATATATTATTAAGCTTTTATAATAAAAGTTCTATTAATACCTTATATATAAGGATATTAATAAATATATTATAAGCTATAATATTTATTAAGGTATAATTATATAATATTATTAATTATATAGATATCTAGAATTATTATTAAAATTTAATAAACCTTAAAAAAAAATCTCTATAGATTTTATTATTAATTTATTAATAATTATCTATAAAAAAAAAGAAATTAATATAATATTAATTATTATTAATCGATTTATAAAATATTATTTATTTCTTTTTATAAATACTATAATTATTATATTAAAATTAATTAAATTATTTTATTATAAAATAAAATTATATTTTAATATATTAAAAGGTATTATATCTAATTAAGGCTTAATTTTTATTAATAATTTCTAATTAAAGCTATATTATTAATTATATATAAAATATTACCTTTTAATTATATTTTATTTATAAATTAATAAATAAATTAAATATATAAATTAGATTTTAAAGTATTATTTATAATATTTTATAATAAAAAAGTAAATAATTTAATTAACTTTATTTTATATAATATAATTTACCTATAATTTAGCTATTTCTTTTATAATAGGTCTTTTATTTAATAAGGCTTTAATAAACTATAATCCTATATTTTATATATAAGATAACCTTAATCTTAAAAATAAATTATCTATTATAAAATATTATATATAAAGACTTTTAAAATTATAAAAGGATTTAATAATAAAAAAAAATAAAAAAATAAAAAAATAAAAGCCTATAATAAAGTTTATTAATTATTTACCTTTAAAAAAGATAATATAATAATATTAAATATAAAAAACCTTTATTTAAAAATAAAATAAAATTATATTTAAGATTTATTAATCCTTTTTAAATTCTTTAATAAATTTATTTATAAATATATTATTTAGCTTTATTAAATTAATATTTATAATTTTATAATATCTTTTATATATTATTATTAGAATCTTAAAAATAATACTAAGATTCCTTTAATAATAATCTTTTAATATTAGATTTAAAAAATAAAAATAATTAAAAAAAATAAAAAAATAAAAAAAAAGGCTATTATTTAAAAAGAATTTTATTATTTAATAAAATAAAAGGATTAACCTTTTAAATATAATTAATAGATTTTAAAAAAGAATATAAATACCTTAAAACTTATTAAAATATATAATAAAATTAATAAAAATTCTTAAATAAAATAAATTATCATTCTAAAGTAATAAGAATATAATAAAATACTATTTAAATTTTAATAAAAATAATTAAAAACTTAATCCTTATAATAATATTCTTAGATATAACCTTATTATTATTAATTAAGGCTTAAATTTTATTTATAATAATAGATAAAGCTAACTATTAAATAATATATCTCTTATTATTAATATAAAGCTTTAAACCTTAATTATTATATTATTTAATTATTTTCTTATAATATTTAATTTATATCTCTTAATATATAGCTTTTATTAATTATTATTAAATATTAATAAATAATTATTAATAAAAATAAAAAAATATTTATAAAAGTAAGTATATTATCTACTAGCTTATAATTTTCTTTTAATTAAAGGTTTTAATAAATAGTTTTTAGCTTAATATATTTAAATTAAATAGTCTTTATAATCTTTTTAATTTTAATTAATCTAAACTCTTATTAATAAACTATCTTAGTAATCTTAAAAGTTAAATAAATATTAATAAAAAGGCTAATAATATCCTATTATTTCTTTATAAAAAAAATATCTTATTTAATTATTATAAGATAAAAATAATTAAATTTATTTAAAAAATCAAGAATTTAAATTAATTCTTTAATATTATTAATTATTAATACTAAAGAACTAAAACTAAATATTAATAATACTTTTAAAAAATTTAAAAAAAAAAAACTTATAAATTATAATTATTATTATATTTAATATAATTAATATAATAAATCAATAAAGCAAAGATAAAACTATACTTAATTATTATAAACTTATAGGATTATTATTCCTTATTTATTACTTTTATATCCTTTTTAATTATAGATCTTAAATAATAGCTATACTAATATTACTTAATAATAAAAGTATTAGACCTTTTATAATATTTTTATATAATAATTACTAGGATTTTAATAGCTTTTCTATTAATTATAGTAATTATTTAATAATTTATTTAAAAGATTAATATATAATAATTAAAAAATAAAAATATTAAATATAAAAGATAATATATTAAGGAATATATAAATAAAGAGAAAGGAAAATATCTTAAAAAGTAAAAGTTTTTAAATATATATATTAAAATTAAAAAACTATATAATATAAATAAAAAAATATATAAGTATTAAGGTAATACCTAATAAAAATAGGGGATAATTATAATATTATTATAAAATATAATATATAATATATAACTATAGTCTTTACTTATAGTATTATAGGTTATTTATCTAAAATATATAGAAATAAGTATAAGCCTTAATATTAATATAATTATTAAAATTATTAATTCTTATCTGCTTATTATAAATCCTAAATCAAAATCTTTTTATAATTATTAAGTTTATTTAATATTAACTTATTCTCTTATATTATAATAATAATAATAATATAAATTATATACTTAATATATTATTAAGATATAAAGCTAGTATTTATTTAAATAAGATAAAGGCTTTATATAGCCTTTTATTTAATTAAATTAATATAATATAAAGCCTTAAGATTTATTTATTAAGTTTAAATAATTTATTATTAAATTAATATTAAAATATAAATAAAATATTTATAAACTTATTTAAATATCCTATTATTCTTAAAGATAAGGCTATTAAATAATTAATAATATTTAATAGGCCTTTTCTTTCTTTTTATAGATTTTATTAATCTTAATTTAAGTTTTAATAGGGTTAATAATACTATAAACCTAATAATATATAATCTCTATTAACTTAAAAGTATAATAAAGCTTAAATAATATATTAATAATCTATTAAATAAATTTATTTATAAAAATAAAAGGGCTATTCTTATTAAAATTATTATCCTTATTAAAGATATATATATCTAGTATTATATCTAAAAAATTAAATATATTATTTAATTCTTAGATATTATTTAATATAAAAGCTATAGATTTAAATATTATTAAATTATTAATAAACCCCATTTAAATAGTATAGATTAATATACTATTAATAGATATTATTTCTATTATTATATTATTAATTTAATATTAATAAATAAATATTAAATTAATATTATTTTATTAAACTTAATTTACTTTTTTATTACCTTAGTATCTATTATTATAGTTATTTATATATAATATATATATTATATATATTTTATAATAATTAGTTTAATATAACCTAGTTATTTTATAGTTATATAAATTTAAATAATAGATCTTTTAAAAGATATAATAATATAATAAAAAGATAATAAAAGGATAATAAAATAAAAAAGATAAATAAAAAAGATATAATAAAAGATATAATTATAAATAAATAAAAAGAATATATTAAATTTAAATTCTAAGAAAATTTAAATTCTAAAATAATAAAATAATAATAATAAGGAAAATCTATTATAGGGTAATAGATATATAATTAAAATACTAAAATATTACCCTTAAAGGAGAAGATAATTATAATAGGATTAGATATTTAAATACCTGATTATAATATATAACCTAAAAGATTATTAATTATTAGGGTTTTAATAGCCTTTTATATTTAAAGGGTATAAAAAAAAAAATTTAGCTTAAATATAAGTTTTATTATTAATTAATTAATTAAAGCTATATAGTTCTACTTAGCTATACCTAGAATTCCTTTTATAATTATATTAAAATAAAGTACTTTTTATAGTTTTATATTCTTATAATTAATATTTTAATATTATTTAAAAGGGTCTTATAATATTATTTTAATAATAATTTAAGTTTTATATTATTAAATAAGATATCTTTTTTAAATAATTAAATTAAAAAAGAGAAGGGTTTTATTATAATAGTATTTAAATTTATTCTTTAAAAATATAATAAAGCTAAAGTAATTAAATAATTAATTATTTTATTATATAAATTAATAAATATTATAATAATATATATAATAATAACTTGTATTTAAATATATAAAATAAATATAAAAATATAAAAATATAAAAATAATAAAAATATTTAATTTATTATTTAAATTATAATAATTATTAATTATTTAATTAAAAAAATATAAATATAAATATAATTAATATAATTATTAATCTATTAATAATATAAATATAATATAAATATAATATAAATATAATATATAAATAATATTTATATAATAATAATTAATTTAATTAAAATAAATAATATATTTAATATATTATAAATATTATATTAATAAATATATATTAATAGATTTAATTATTAAGTAGTTTAATTTAGGTTTTTTAAATTTAAATAAATTTAAATTAAAAAGATTATAATATAAATTAATTTTTTTTTAAAAAATTATATAATATTTATTTATTATTTATTATTAAATATATAAAAAGATAAAGAATTAATTCTTATAATTAAGTTTTCTTTATATTTAATATAATTAATTATATAACTCTTTTAATAAAAATAATTATCTTAATTAATCATAAGCCTTTAATTAATTTTCTTTATAATATTATAATTAATAATAATTAAATTTTATAAATCGTTATATTTCTTTTTATTTCTTTTTTAATTTCTTTTTATATAAATATTTTAATATAATTCTTTATAATTTATTTAATTTTATATTTTATTTTATTATTTAAAAAAATATTATTAATATTTTTAATATATTATAATTATATCTATATTTATATTTATAAAATATATATATAAGAGTTAATTACCTTGTAATATTTGCTCGATATGATTATAGCTATTTTTATATGTTGTTTCGAGATATAAAAGCCGCTGGTTTAAACGATCCACATCCTCCTCTAGGTGTTTTGTCTGTTGTTGTAGTTTTTGTTGTAATTTCTGTATAGGGAGAGACACAAACCTGCAAGTATGAATGTTAGACAAGATAGAACTAGCCGCCACTTGATGAAGTTGATACCATGGTCTATTTGGAAGAACTCACATTTTACCAATGCCCTCGTAGACAACAGCCTCTTGGGGAAGGCCGGTCATCTCATTAAGTGTCAGTCGGACGAGACGCTGCTCCCGCTGCTTAGCTGTCATCTGGCCGCGAGCCAGCCCGATTTGTTGTTGCGCCACCATTGCCTGGGTTTCAATCTCACGCACCAGCTAGCCAGGGTCAGACATTGGTTCATAGACTATGATATACCGCAATTTACAAGAGCCGACGGACCTTGTGCAGTGCTTCATTGGAAATAGCCATAGTGAAAAGCTATTTTGGGTACCGACACGATGTTGGTAGATGTTGTTGAGAATGCCTGGCTTTTGCTGAAATGTCCTATCAAGAGGTGTAGTTTAAAATGTTCAGCTGAATTAATAGATAAATAAATAAATAAATAAATAAATAAATAAATAAATAAATAAATAAATAAATAAATAAATAAATAAATAAATAAATAAATAAATAAATAAATAAATAAATAAATAAATAAATAAATAAATAAATAAATAAATAAATAAATAAATAAATAAATAAATAAATAAATAAATAAATAAATAAATAAATAAATAAATAAATAAATAAATAAATAAATAAATAAATAAATAAATAAATAAATAAATAAATAAATAAATAAATAAATAAATAAATAAATAAATAAATAAATAAATAAATAAATAAATAAATAAATAAATAAATAAATAAATAAATAAATAAATAAATAAATAAATAAATAAATAAATAAATAAATAAATAAATAAATAAATAAATAAATAAATAAATAAATAAATAAATAAATAAATAAATAAATAAATAAATAAATAAATAAATAAATAAATAATAAATAAATAAATAAATAAATAAATAAATAAATAAATAAATAAATAAATAAATAAATAAATAAATAAATAAATAAATAAATAAATAAATAAATAAATAAATAAATAAATAAAGTTTAATTTATTATTTTTTTAATTAATATTTTAATTAACTTAAATTTAATACTTTCTATTATACTTAATTAAGATAATCCTTATAATCTAGTTTAGTATAATAAAACGCTTTAATCATAAAGGTATAACGATATAATCTTGTTATTCAGCCTCGACGCCTTATTTAATATTATACTACTTAATCAGAGCAAGCGATCCTACTCACCAGTGTCCTCACAACCCCATTTCGCAAGCTATTCATGATATCACCATGAACGGAGACTCAGGCCTGGTTGGCTGTCTGGTTGACAGAGTGGCTACCAGGGTAATTATATTTGCAACCTGTTGGCAAGGTTGAATTCAGCTGACTAACGTAACTGCGCCGTAGCTGCCTCATCGGACCGGCAACAATGGCCAGAACCTTCAGGACGACGAGATACTGCGAATAACACGTTCTACACTCGTGGAACTTAGTAAATCAGCTATCAATGTTGTGCTTGAATCGCTCATTGGTCTACTCGAAGAGTTGGCCAGGCCTTTCACCACTGTCAGCGCTCATCCGCGCCATGTTCTCTTGTCCGAGCTTTTCCTATTGGCTCTTGCAGGTGATTGTTGCAGTGCCAACTGGGCAGCTCTCTGGCACGAAGACGAGGCCGATTCCTTTATTTCTCCAGCTCCTCTGGACGAGACTATAGTGAGCCGCATTTTCGATGTGCTCAAGTTACTGCTCGAGCCCCTCCCCGACTACTACGTACTCCCTGCCCAGGCTCTCCTTGATCAAGTCTCGATTCGCAGTATCATTGTCCCTCCCAATGAAGCTCAATATTTGCAAGATATGCATGATTCAATCAATGACATTGGTTCACTCGGCTCCCATTTGGCTGAATTTGACAAACATATGAAGACAGTTGTCGAATATATCACAGCCTCGAGTTGGTCTTTCGCGTTTGACTACGTTAGAAATGTAATATACAACGTGCGGACCACTATAGTGGTTGATTCAAGTGCTGAACCGTCAAGCTCGTCTCAGGAGGCGGAGAAAGCTGCTCTCGTAATTGTGCGGCTCCTGTCCTTCTTCTGGGTTGATAGTTTCAAACTAGGCCTTCTTATCCAAGAGGTCTGTTCTAGCTATCTCCATTTCCGGAGACCTTATCAAAACACAGTTGCGGCTGCTATGCCGTTGCTCATAGCTCGTTGGATAGATCGCTTTCCTCACGAGTTTGTTCAGCTTCATCGCCTTCACAAGCGGCTTGATGGTGGCCCAGATACCCTCTTCGATATGACTCATACAGTCATGGATGTTCGACGAAAGGCACTTCTATACCCCCTTCAAACAACTCTTCTATTTCTTTTGCCTGACGTGTTTGAGGTTGCGAGTAACCTAAGGGAGGCCAAAAGCAACAGTGTGATGAAGAAGGTATCTTTTCTTGATGTATTAAGGAAAGCTATGAGAAACGGTAATGAACAGGCTGGTTATTGCCTTGTCTTCTTGCTCCGTGCTGCCCGCCATTTTGAGGCTGAGGGCGACTCTGCTCTTGTTAGTTATGCCCTGGATGTTCAAGATGAGATACGAGATGCAGTCTTCCGTCAGTCTGTCGCTGGTTCAACCCCTCAATTTGACCAGAACATGGTCACTGCTGCGTTCATTAGTCTTGCACATCTTAACTTAGATGGCTGTATTGATACTCTTATTGGAGACTGCATTTCTTCTCCAGCACCGGAAAGCTTCAAGATAGCAGTTGTGCAGGCTTGCTGCTACTTTGCCAATCAACCCTATGCCCTCAAGTATCACGACCTTTTCGACAAGGCACTGCCTTTTATGCAGTCCCATTTAAAGGTTGAGTTGTATCCCAAGCGTAATCTTATGCACTATACTAATTAGGCGCCAGTCGGGAAGTGAGAATATTAGTGATTCAGACATTGGAATTGACGTAACCAACATGACTTGCAGCATTCTACAATTCTTGGATGCTTCTCCTGCATCATTTATCGATGAAATTTCGAGTCGAACATTCACTGGTGGCTTTTTCAAACCATTTCTCTTTTGTGTCTTATCACCCGAAAAGTCAGTTAGGCAGGCAGCAACTGCTGTTGCTGAAAGCCTCTTTTCCGGCCATGCTGATACTCTGCGGACCTCCCGAACATTCGATAATCACAACCCAAATGGTACACAACAACTACGTCACGAGCTCTGGAGCAGAAGGTGGGCTTGTATCTTACGTCGGCAGAGGCTTCGCTAAATATGATAATTAGCTCGAAAGTCTTGCTCGAATTATGTGAAAAGA
The DNA here is from genome assembly GCA_005765155.1 of Zelopaecilomyces penicillatus. Taxonomy (NCBI): domain Eukaryota; kingdom Fungi; phylum Ascomycota; class Sordariomycetes; order Hypocreales; family Pseudodiploosporaceae; genus Zelopaecilomyces; species Zelopaecilomyces penicillatus. The sequence continues at coordinate 2,907,790 of VCCP01000006.1, forward strand.
TTTTTGCTCAGCAGCGAATGGCTGAGCTTGCTACAATTCACGAATATCTCCAAGCTCGCCTTACTCTGCTGAGAAATCTTCCGGTATGAACATTGCCAAAAAAACTCGGCACAAATGTTGATTGTCTCGCTAATTTAGTAGGAACTGTCTGAGATTCCCTGTGGGGTGCTTGATGTGGCAACTGCATCGTCCAAACTTGAGACAATACTTTTGGTGTCTCTTTGCTCGGCTGATATTGAAACATGCCAGTTGGTAACATCGTGTATTGGCCTTTTTCTAGAAGAGTGTGCCTGTGTGGATAAGTTTAGCGAATCCACCAAATCATCTGCCTCTGTACTACGCAATGGCGAGGTATTTCGAGAGATTGCCTCCCCAGATTTCCGCTTTACCGGCTTAGTTGCATTTCAGAAGAGAATTCGCAATCTGCTGCGTCGCGTGCAATTTCCTACAAAGGGAATACTGAATGCATGGGAAACTGCATTTGACAGATGGATTCACTTAGCTAAAGAAGTTTCTACTTCCTCAGCCGATGCTGTGGATGACAAAATGCTGTTTGAGTGGCGGAACCTTTCAGGATTCTTGGCGTCCCTGGGTGGGATATGCATTGCGGACCAGGCCATCATTCTGGAAGAACCCGCTCTAGGCACACTGCGATGGATTGATCGACTCTCACCCAAACATTCCGAGGAGCCTCTCTTAACTCGTTTTCTCAGGTTAAGCATTCAATTACTGGCGTGCGCTAATGTGAGAGTTCGCGAAACTATGAGAGACATCTTGTCTAGTGAAGTATCTGCCGTTCTTTACCAGTCTCTATTTAGGATTTTGGAGGCAGAGCTCGAGGTTCTCCTCGCAGGCGTTCTTGCACCAGCTGATAAAACACAGGATAGTGATGTGTTGTTCGCCGAACAAGCTGCTTCTTTATTGAAGGCCCTAGTTGAAAGGCTGGAGAGCCCATCTGATTTGGGGGCGGCATCATCTGTTCATCTCGGTCTTTTAACACTCAACTTTGCCAAATTTATTGACGGAATTGAAGACACTGCGAATACACTCAGAGTAAAAATTCGTGTGTGTCAATTGTGCGAGGCCGTAACCATGAAGAAAGAGCATCTGAATCTCAGAGATGATGTTCGTATCCGAAACCAACTTCTTGAATATATATTTGGTTGGGTTGATCGACCTCATTCACCACAGACAGATCAAACTACGGTAACAGTACGACATGATGACTTAATTCGGGTTCAGAAAGACCTTGATAGAGCTTGTTTAAGAGCCCTTGCCGATCTTACATTTCGTCTACCATTACAGCCATCAGACAGTCAAACAGATGCCGGTATGAGTGAGATGAAGTCGCAGATGTTCCACACTTATTTCAATCGCTTTTTGTCATTACTCAATCATGAACCCTCTGAATCTAGTCGAGTGGAGGCTGCTTCAAATGCGGCAACTCGAGACGATGTTTTGTCTAGCTCTGATCTTGCTATCACTATTCTTTCGAATCTCCTTAGTGCAAATATTGATGTTGGGCTCAAACACTCGCTCAACATTGGATATCATGACAATGTTGATATCAGGACAGCCTTTGTTAAAGTTCTCTACAACATTCTCATCCAAGGTACAGAGTTCAGCAGCTTGACGGACTCGGCTGTTAGTGAAAAATATGAAGAGCTTCTAGACGTTGGTTGGCCATACAATGACATGCTTTGAGACTTAATTTGGGTTACTGATAATATTTATGTAGTTGCTTACAACAGACTTGTCCCTCTCTGTCTCCATGAGCTCAATCTGTCCAAGCACAGAGGTTGACGAATTGACAGTATGTCTGTTGACCGTCTTCGAACAGCGGGGTCTCACCTTTGACCTATTTGAGGCGCTAATAAAGGCCGAAATAGAGCAGACCGGCACGTAAATCAGCTCTATCACGAGAACGCAGCTAACTGATCACTCAGAAAATGAAGCTGAGATTCTGCGTCGGAATTGCGTCGCCACTAAGATGCTATCCGTCTATGCTAAATGGAAAGGCTTCTCATATCTTCGATCCACTCTTCACAAAATCTTAGAGAGGCTTATGCTCACTTCTCAAGATCTGGATTTGGAACTTGACCCAGTACGTGTAAACACACCCGAGGAGCTTCAAAAAAACGCACTACAGCTTCAGATTGTTGCCAAAGTCTTCATGGATGATATTTGTGCCTCCACGTCAAATATACCACCGTCGTTTAGGAAACTCTGCAGTATAGTAAGTCTCAATGGGGCACAACACCATATTAATACTCGATAACTTATCCTTTGAGCAGATATCCGATGCAGTTCTGCCCCGTTTCCCTAATGCGAAATACACAGCTGTGGGGGCTTTTATATTCCTGCGGTTCTTCTGCCCAGCTATTGTTGCACCGGATGCGGAGGGGCTTGTACTGACTGCTCCATCTAAAGAAATGAGACGTGGGCTCTTACTTATCGCCAAGATCATACAGAATCTAGCAAATAATGTGCTCTTCGGAACAAAAGAACCCTACATGTTTCCATTGAACCATTTTCTCGTTCAGAATATCCATGTTGTGACGGCCTTTTTGCGTGAAATTTCTGTGAGTTTGAACGTTTTCTTCTTCTCTCGGAAGTCAGGGCTTACAAACATTTGGAAGATATCACCTGGGACTGTTGAATGCGGCAGCAGCAGAGAAGGGTTGGATTTTGGATCTTGCGTTGCCCTACATCGATTTCTATACGATCATTGGGATCATCTTAGGCAAACTCTCGTCACCCGGGAAAGGAGGGAGTATGTCCGCTCTCCAGGAGAACATTCTCGTGGTCGCTCACCAGTCTTGGAGCCACTTCGGAACCTTATCACAAATCTTGGACCGCCCCCTTTAGCAATATCATGGAACCGTCCCCAGATCTCATCCAACAGCCCACCTTTGTATTCTCGGTTTCAGAACTTCATGTTGCGAAACGCATTCCGTGGTACAGAATCCTTCATGACTTCACGAGCCGTATATGATGGAGGCGAGAGTAAAGTAAGCATGTACATACATTCAAACATATTATACCCGTCTTCTGACACTAAAACAAGGATGGACTGTCAATTGTTTGCGTGATTCTACGACATATTGAAACCGACAGTATCGACTACGACACAATGCTCTACTGCTATCTCAAGGTTGGTGATGCATTTTATGAATCGTTTTTTTTTACTATATCATAGCTGGCTCACCAATGCCATGATATGAGTACCACTAGTCTTCTCAGGTTTTGGCTTTAAGTACCCCAGCGGAAGTTGACAAGTACAACAGATTGCAAGTAGACTTTGGCATGAGCCTTTTGGTCTTTTCATAGACGCAACATGCTATAACGGGCGGAATGAACCTAAAGATGACTTTTTCAAAGCCCTTGACCTTTTGACACCATCGGAGCTGTCACTTAATCTCGCTCGAATCTATATTTATAACATGAATAGTGCTTTCAAGTTAGTTCACACAAAACTATTCGTGGGTTTTACAAAGCTAAAACCATGGGAACAGGAGATGCTTTCGGCGGCTTCTACGAATATCGACGAAGAATGAGAATAGCGTTTTCCACCCGAACAATGTGGATTATCATTTGATCGGAAGTCTGCAGGATTTGCAAGCCCATTTCCATCTTGGCCAACTCCATCTTCCCAAAGAGACCATTAGTGTTGTAACTGATACGCGCTATATGTTTCAACCGATTACACGATTATCGAAGTCTAAAGGAAAAGTTGAGGTGGTAATCAAAGTCGGTAGCCAATTTGTCCAAGTTGCGACTACGAAAAAACAGGAGGTGTTATCGGGATTACGTCTCAGTACTACTGTGAATGACATATTTCGTTTAGGTGAAGTAGACGAAACAGCCACGACCATACAGTCAGACGATGATTCTGCTTTTGGACTTCGTGCTGATGGCGGGAAGATCGTAATGTGCTTCACAAGCCCCAAGAAGTCCGATGTGCTTCAAACTATCCGGGGCGCCAAGGGGAAATATGGTAAAGATAATCGAACGTACAAACCTTTCGAACGACTGATGCGGCCACAAGACGTTCCTGGCACACTGCTCAACTTGGCTCTAACAAACTTGTTGAGCGCGGATGCTGCATTAAGATTGTCGTCATACAATCTACTTGGAGCACTATGCCGTGCTTTTAATTTTGGCACCGCTGCGCGATTATCTTGTACCAGGGGTAAGTGATAGCTCCTATTTTTCTTCTAGGTTCGCCAATTTCTAACATTTTTCTGGACCTTGCTGTACCCGTGGATCCCACCCGATTTGTAGTCGAGATTAGTAGAATCCTGGCCGATACTGAGTCGCAACTAACCTCGGATTTTCTAACTGAATTCTTCGTGGGCTGGGAAAGTTTTCCTGACGAACAAAAGCCCATCAGTCTAGCATATATGGCACCCTGGCTATTCGGTCTCCGAACACATGTTCTAACCGCTGATCTCGACGGGGAAAAGGGTAAAGAGAAAGTTGCCACTCTGTTCCGGAAATTAATCGATCTTATTGTGCTGGACCAAAGCCTTTCGTTCGCATTGGAGCAGTTCGTGTGGCCGTCAATCGCTAAGGACGAGGTCTTACTGGAAATATTTATGGATGAGCTGATGAAGACCGCTTTAAGCTATGGCACCAACGAAGAAACCCTTGATATCATCACTCCAGTGGTTGTTAGTATCGGCACAGTTACACTTCGGGGAAAAATCCTCTCACGCCTTCGCAAAGCTTTAAATCGCTCGTCACTTCGACCAACAAGGTATTTGTACGATAATGCGGTCTGGTCAGAGATATGCATACTTTTGCAACTCTGTCTTGCCTTGTCATTCGACTGCGGTGTACAATCACAGCTCTTCTTACCCGAAGTGTTCCACATAGTGACAATGCTGGCCAATACTGGTGAGCAGAGTGTACGGATGCTTGTCTACAAACTGCTTGTGAACACGATCCATGCAGTCTGTACTTCTTTTGATCTAGATGATGCCAAGCTTGTAAAACTACGATCAAATCTCGATTTATTGTGCGAACCCCGAGGTGACATTTTTTCATCCCCGCCAACTTCTGCTCGTGACGGCGCATCCATTTCCACCGCACAAGATTCAGGACCGACATTGGCTGCTACTGAGAATCTAGCAGTGATTTTGTACGATATTTGTTCCATCGCTGCCCCATCTATCAACTTATCAAATGCTTGGCGATCCCGCTGGATGAGTCTCGTGGCTAGCACAGCATTTCAGAATAACCCAGCTGTTCAGCCGCGAGCTTTTGCTGTCATGGGATATCTAGCTCGCGAAGAGGTGGATGATGATCTGCTTTATCAGGTTCTTGTAGCTCTGAGGAATAGTGTGTCACAATTTGGAGAGGATGGCAACAGTGAAATGCTTATTTCCATCATTACCTCACTCTCCAAAATGATGACAAAACTCCCTTCAACGTCTCGATATGGACTTCAACTTTTCTGGTTGGCTATATCTCTTGTTCGACTTGTACCAGCTAGTCTGTTCAACTGCACGGCACAGTTTCTCGAGGCAATTTTGACCAACATTGGTACTACAGGTCAAGTGAGGGGCCAAAAAATGGTTCCACTGCTTCTACAAAGTCGCAGCCAGCTGGATGAGGCTGCTTTGCCTCTTGATGAGGCATATGGCATTCATTTTAACGAGGAGAATTTCCATTTTGCCGTCTGTGCCTGTTTAGTGCGCGGTTTGACAGACACAGTGACTCGGTTGTCTGCCGTCCGCGTTCTGTCATCATTTCTTGAGATCTCGACATGGACAGAAGGCCCGCAAGAAAAGGCTTGTCATGTAATATATGGATCTCCGTATTTAGCTTTGATTATGGCGCGGGGTGTTGGGCATGAAGACCTGAGAGACAGTCTCTGGCTTGCCGGGATTAACCCTGATGGAATAAACAACATGGCTGGATCTTATGGGCGACAAGACATAAAGAACATAAAAGACAAGGATCTCTTGCTCATTGCAGCAATAGAGTTGGTTGATTTTCAGTATTTGGAAGACGTTGCGCAGGCTCGGAGCATTCAGTGGCTCAACGAGTTAGCACTGGCACGACCTACAGTTTTTATACAACTGTAAGTTGATCATTATCTTCTACTTTAGAACATTGAGCTAATGGATGGCAGATGCGGTGTTGTACCTTCTATCCTTGGCGATGTCCTGCTTCATGGCCAGGACTCTGGAGCTTTGGAAGCGGCCCATACTTTGCTGAGGACGTTAACATCGGATGCCAGTTACGCCAAAGCAATGGACTCCATACGCCCATTGACAGAGGCGCTGAACGCAATGGGCTTTGGTGGGCTATGGCGGTCGTCCACTCAAGGTTTAATGGATGGGGTGAAAAGCGAATGCTTCGACCTAACGGAGAAACTGATTGAGGTAACATCATCTTACTTCTCTTCCTTGGACTATATGACTAATGCTTGATCAGTTAATTGTGATTTAATGTGTGAAGGATTATCTTTTCGTTTTTATTACTGTACCTAATGTGGCATGCTAGAACGCTGAAAATTTCCCCACAGCAGCAATTTGAGGGTGGTTACAGTGCTGTACCTCAATGAAGTTAGTCATGCCCATCAGGGAAATGCCATTGTACCAATCTCACCTTTTAAACACCGACATCGGCAAAAATGCCCCGATAAAGTGATAGCCCCTCCTTGCCCTCTTGACCACCATCATTATGCAGGAATTGGAACGTGCAACCCGCCCAATCTTGACCACGATCTCAACAAACCAAATAAAAATTTGCCGGGCTTATCACGAAGCTGGGTAGCGCCTTCGCTACTGTCACGGTCAATATGGAAGACACAGAGGGGCATAATCCTCAGATGTTGGCCATCCTTGGCGAGCCCAACATTGTTGTTGACCACGCGCTCTGGCCCAAATTCGTCACCCAAGACCTTATCGACAACGTTCCCTCATCAACCTTTGTTCTCATTACTGATACCAACCTATACAACATTTATGTTCCACCATTTCAGAGTTACTTCGAATCATTAGCGGCATCAAAATCATTCCGACTGTTGACGTACGCAATCGCGCCTGGTGAGGCATCAAAAAGTCGAGAAACTAAGGCTGAGATTGAAGACTGGATGCTCTCTCAACAATGCACGCGAGATACTGTCATCATTGCTCTTGGTGGCGGCGTTATAGGTGACATGATTGGTTATGTTGCGGCAACCTTCATGCGAGGGGTTCGCTTCGTCCAAGTGCCTACAACCCTGCTTGCCATGGTTGATTCATCAATTGGCGGCAAAACAGCCATCGATACTCCAATGGGCAAGAACCTAGTCGGTGCGTTCTGGCAACCTCGTCGCATATATATCGATCTACTTTTCCTTGAGACACTACCAGTGCGCGAGTTCATCAACGGCATGGCAGAAGTAATCAAAACTGCCGCGATCTGGGATGAAGCCGAGTTTGCTGTCTTGGAGAAGTCTGCTGATATAATCCTTTCCTGTGTTCGATCCCGCGAGCTCAATCGGCTAGTTCCTATAAAGGACTTAATCAAACGCATTGTGGTCGGCTCTGCCCGCGTCAAAGCAGAAGTAGTATCCTCCGATGAACGGGAGGGTGGTTTGCGCAATCTTTTGAATTTCGGTCACTCAATTGGCCATGCAATCGAAGCTATCTTGACTCCTCAGCTCCTGCACGGCGAGGCTGTTGCAATTGGGATGGTAAAGGAAGCAGAGTTAGCCAGGTTTCTAGGAGTTCTCCAGCCGGAGGCCGTTGCCAGGCTTAGTAAATGCATTGCCGCCTTTGGCCTACCGACATCCCTTCACGATAAACATGTGGTCAGGTTGACTGCGGGCAAGCATTGTCCAGTGAAAATTATCTTGGAGAAGATGGCCATCGACAAGAAAAACGACGGCAAGCAAAAGAAGGTGGTGCTACTGTCTGCAATCGGCAAAACTCACGAGGCAAAGGCAAGCGTTGTGGATGATCGATCCATAGAGACCGTGCTTTCCTCGGTTATCAAAGTGACTCCCGGCATTCCTTCAAATCATCGTGTTACTGTTACGCCACCTGGGTCCAAAAGCATTTCGAATAGGGCTTTGATACTTGCGGCTTTAGGCTCAGGCTCATGTCGAGTTAAAAATCTGCTCCATTCTGATGACACGGAGTACATGCTCTGTGCCATTGCAAAGTTGGGTGGTATGTCCTACTCTTGGCAGGAGGGGGGGCGGGTTCTCGTGATTGAGGGCAATGCTGGTCAGCTACAGGCAACCACAGAGCCGCTATATATTGGCAATGCTGGGACTGCGTCTCGTTTCCTTACCACCGTTGCTGCTCTTGCATCCTCAACGCCCATGGCCCCATCAACTGTGCTGACTGGTAATTCGAGGATGAAAACTCGACCAATCGGGTCGCTGGTTGACGCCTTGCGGATCAACGGCGTCGGAATTGAGTACCTCGAACAAGAAAAAAGCCTCCCCTTGCGTATTGATGCTGCCGGTGGACTTGAAGGCGGTGTCATAGAGTTGGCTGCAACGGTTTCTTCTCAATACGTATCTTCCATTCTCATGGCTGCGCCATATGCCAAGAAATCTGTGACATTAAAGCTTGTCGGTGGCAAACCCATCTCTCAGCTCTACATCGATATGACAATAGCAATGATGCGATCATTTGGCATTGATGTAACCGTGTCTTCGGAGGAACCAGATACGTATCATATTCCTCAAGGCGTATATCGTAATCCTCAGGAGTATGTCATTGAGAGTGATGCTAGCTCCGCAACCTATCCCCTTGCTGTTGCTGCCATCACAGGCACGACATGCACTATCCCGAACATCGGATCCCGGTCACTCCAGGGCGATGCTCGGTTTGCTGTTGAAGTTCTTCGGCCAATGGGTTGTTCTGTCGTCCAAGATGACTACTCAACTACCGTTACCGGACCTGAATATGGATGCTTGAAGAGTCTACCACACATAGATATGGAGCCAATGACAGACGCTTTTCTAACAGCCTCGGTGTTGGCAGCTGTTGCCTCTGGAACGACTCGCATTACTGGTATTGCAAACCAGCGTGTTAAGGAATGTAACCGCATATCAGCAATGAAAGACCAGCTTGCCAAGTTTGGGGTAGAATGCAACGAATTGGAAGACGGCATCGAGATAATTGGCAGGATGCAAGCAGGTCTCCGTGTGCCAACAAAGAGTATATATTGCTACGACGATCACCGAGTCGCTATGAGCTTCAGTGTATTATCTACCGTCTCACCTGGTCCCGTATTGATTACTGAGCGGTACTGTGTCGGCAAAACCTGGCCAGGCTGGTGGGACACATTGTCTCTGTCATTCAAAGTTGCGTTGGACGGTGTCGAAGCGACTCTTGCCCACGAAGCTGAGCCTTCAAGGGAGCGGTGCATGCAGCGTTCAGTCTTTGTCATTGGAATGCGAGGGGCTGGGAAGACCACTGCAGGTAGATGGATTGCCAAGCTACTAAATTGGACATTTGTCGACCTTGATCAAGAACTCGAGAGGAGAACTGGAATCACTATCCCCGATATGGTTACCAGCTCACGGGGCTGGAGTGGCTTTCGTGAAGATGAGCTAGCGCTTTTGCGCAACGTGATGGAAACCCACTCTCAAGGCTACGTTTTCTCATGTGGTGGGGGGATAGTCGAAACGCCCGCTGCCCGTGAGGTTCTAAAGTCCCATTGCCTGACTGGGGGCATAGTCCTGTTAGTTCATCGGAATACGGACAATATGGTTAATTACCTGATGAAAGACCAGTCAAGACCAGCCTATACAGGTGAGATTCGGGATGTTTACCTACGTCGAAAGCCCTGGTACGAAGAATGCAGCAACTTCCTCTACTATAGTCCCCATTCAGATAGCTCTACATGCGTAACTGCGGCGCCGAGAGACTTTCAGCGTTTGGTTTTCTTCATCTGCGGAAAAGACGATCATTTTGATAAGCTGCTCCAGAAAGATAACAGCTTTTTTGTATCGCTAACACTACCGGAGCTTGCTGGCGCAGCCAGCATATTACCCCGCATAGTGGTTGGAACCGATTTGGTGGAGCTTCGTGTAGACCTCTTGAAGGACCAGAGACCAGATACTGTAATGGAACAAATATCTCTGCTACGGTATGCGACGGAAAGGCCCATCATCTTTACTCTCCGAAGTGAATCTCAGGGTGGCAAATTTTCTGATAGTCTACGGGAGGAGCGCCTCGAGCTTTACCAGTTAGCCCTGCGAATGGGCGTTGAATACGTTGATGTGGAAGTGACCCTCGACGATGAGCTTCTTCAGTTCTTGGCAGAATCAAAAGGGCATACCAGAATTATCGCATCCCACCATGACCTGACTGGTGCTCTGTCATGGAAAAACGCCTCTTGGATTCCGTTTTATAATAGAGCACTGCAATTTGGTGATGTGATCAAACTTGTGGGCACTGCTCAGAGCATTGAAGACAACTTTGAGCTGGCCGGGTTCAAATATAGGATGCAAGCATCGAGAAAGACACCAATCATAGCACTTAACATGGGTACGGCTGGTCAGCTCAGCCGGATGTTGAATGGGTTTCTTACGCCCGTTTCCCACCCAGACCTCCCTTACAAAGCTGCCCCTGGTCAGCTCTCCGCTGCGGATGTGCGACGTGGCCTATCGCTTCTCGGTAAGATTGAGCAACGCCAGTTCTATCTTATCGGTAAGCCCATATCCGAATCACGGTCGCCAGCTCTCCACAACACTCTATTTGAACAAATGGGGCTACCACACAAATATCAACTCTTAGAGACAGCTGACGCAGAGGACGTGCGCAAGGTGCTAACCAGCCCGGATTTCGGCGGTGCATCAGTAACGATACCCTTGAAGCAGGACATGTCTAGGTTCGTTGACGAGTTGACTGTTGCAGCTCAGACCATTGGCGCGATTAATACCATTATCCCAGTGGCTGGGGGTGGGGAAAATGCCTGCCAACGTCTTCTTGGAGACAACACAGATTGGAAGGGTATGGTCCACGTTTTGAGCAGAATTGGAATTGGTGCTGAGAACGAAGACGCTGCCCTGGTTATCGGGTGTGGGGGAACGAGCCGGGCTGCAATTTTCGCCCTTCATTCATTGGGCTTCAAACCCCTATACCTAACTGGTCGGGATACCAAGAAAGCGGAGGCTCTCATTTCAGAATTCCCACACGACTATGAAATACAAGTTTTAGCCAGCTGTGAAGAGGCCGTCAAAGCGGCAGTGAAGCTAGGCGTCGTTATAAGCACAATCCCTGGTAACCAGGTTATTGATGCAGCCCTACGAGAGATTCTTGCCACGGCTTTTGATGGGGCTACTCGTCAAGGGCACAGCCGAATCCTTGTCGAGATGGCGTACAAACCGCGTCGTACCCCGGTAATGGAGATGGCCGAACGAGCTGGCGGCTGGATCACTGTTCCCGGTTTGGAAGTACTTACTTCTCAGGGATGTTTTCAGGTATGTGACTGTGGCTCCGGGGCGCGGATTTGGCCAGAATGTTGACTTGGCATGTTATTAGTTTGAACTATGGACGGGGATTGTGCCTCTCTACAGCATCGCCCATGATGCTGTCATCTCGGCGTAGATCCTGATGAGAGTGTCTCGCCTGCAGATTTGGATGACAAAAAGCTGGTTCGGTTTTGTTGCGCAAAACGGCGCAAATAGCCCATTTGAATGACATTTCTGGATAACATGATTATCGCCTAGGTAAATACAGAAATTGTGCCTTAACTACCATTTGCGCATTCCTTTCGTATCTTATGAAGATAAACCATCTTAAAGATTTTGGGTCTACAATTCAACAGCACTTTCGAAATTATAAGGTTATTTTATCTAATCAGCTATTCATTTCATGTTTTCGCTTTGCCATCAAAACAGTGATATAAGAAACCTGAGCCAACGCAATTTCTATTTGTATACAGGTTTTATACATGCAATTACCTCCCAATAGTATAATATTGACAGCAAGAGGGAAAACGGTTGTATATCTAATCCAAGAGCTTAGGAGGCCGAAATCGAGACAAGAAAAGAGAAATGAGATGACGGATAAGGACAATAAGAATGTAGATCTGTAAACTTGATTCATAAATCGTTGCGGAAGATATGTCCGTGTGGTCTGACCTGCAGATGTGGAAGAAAAGGTAAAATAGGCGTGGCGATAGGCGACTCGTTAATTCATCGAGAAGCGGGACGAGCAGCATCACAATTACGCAGTGCCCAAACGCAACAGTGAAGTCAAAGTGGGAAGTGGGAGTATTTGTTTTTGTTATGCACGCATTTGCCCATGACAGTGTAGTTGCCGTCGTTGTCGTCATCGCCAGCACAAAGTGAGGGTGAATCAAGGCAATCATGAGGAGTGTGATGTCAGCATGTGGGTAGAACCACGTAGGATGACGTCAGCGCCGTTCAGCAACCACTGGACCCTGCAGCTGTCGGAGGACCCTGATTTCGTTTCCCAGCGAGAAAGCTTGTGACGATCTGAAGTTGTAAGGGATTGTCTGCCAGGGTCGGCTACTCTCTGTGCTTTTGATTCGCTAGCTTGAGGTGGCCATTTAGAGGGGGCACTCCACACCCCGCCTACTAGGCACGCCAACTCTGATGCTATTGGTTGCCGACCCATATTTTCTCCCAAACATTGATGGACATCGCCATCTCACACACAAAAACACACCCCTCCCCCGTTACGGAAACGTCATAGAGCATCATTTCAGGTATATGAATCTGGATTCGACGCAAAAGGGCTTGGTGGGTCGAGTGTGCCTTTTGCGGACACATGTCATCAACAAATGTACCACCACCACTTGTATCGGAAACACTCTTCTAGTCTCCACCTCGTCGGCGATGCTTGCCAGGTAGCTCGACATTGGGATGGCAGACACGATAATGTCTTGTTAACGCGTCTGCTCTGCTAAATGTTTTCTCTTCCGTACACAAGTTGCAATGTACTTTCTGCTTGCGTGCGTTATGAATAGTGTCCTCGTGTCGAGTTAAGTCGTACGGCCTTGAGAAAACGGTGTTGCAAGATTTGCCGGTGCTCGGGTTGATGCGGTCACAACGGTGAGGTCCTGCTTGGCTGTTCATTATGGTAGAGGCCACTCCATCATGCAGTGGCCGGGAGCCTACCATCCCATTGATCTGTCGATGGCCCTCACGTTTGTGTTTTTGTAACAAGGAAGGTGTCTCGAATCGTAGCGAGCAGCCGTGATAGGTACATGTGTAGGTTCCCCCTTCCACACCTACCATGGCCGGTCGCCCCCTTGTGGCTGTGGTGATAATACTGGACTCTCCCGAGCTCGATGCTGTCGAGCTGAGACGAGGCATCATTGCATCATCACCAATGTGGGGGCGTGCGATGAAGGGGTATTGTTGAGGTACTTGAATGCCCGACTGGATTTGATCCTGCAGATAACTGAACTGACCATCATCCCCTTCGTGGCTCATATTAGCACGTGCCGGTTGGTTACTAGCCACAACACCAGCCATTTGATCAATCCCAAAAGTGTCTGTGTTTTGTGGAAAAAGAGGGAAATTCGCCTCGTCATCTTGCTCGTTGAACTCTAGCATAGCATCTTGAGGTGAGATAGTACTAGGAGTCTCCGTTTCCGTTCCTCTGGTGTTTGGATGTTGCATACACTGTACATCTTGTCGGGCCTTGTTATGCTCACGCATTCTCTGGGCTGAGTTGAAGTGCACCGCTCCGTGCACACCATTCCAGTTGTGGCTTGATGGTGCTAGTGGAGATCCAGCCCGGAAAGGTGAAATATCCCGAGACGGATTTGTTGGAGGTGAGTGGCGTGCAGAATGGAGGTGTTGGCTATTCGCAGCATGTATGCGCTGCTTGAACATGTCGTTTACTGGAGAACAGGTAACCGGAGCATGTGCTTGTGGTGATGAAGATGTAATGGCGAAGTTCGGATTGTAGAGCTCATCACCATAGACATCCGTCATGGTACGGCCAAGCTTCGGGACATTTGCACAACCTGGGAACCAGGAGAGTGAGTCAATAGGCAATGGGGTTGTGAACAGGGTCGAATGCCTACCTTGTCTCCGCCTATCCACCACAAGATCAGCTTCACCGACAGTAGGTGTTGCTGGTGAATCACCAGCGACTGAGCTTGCCACCGACGTGGGATGCGAACGCGTCGATGGGTTGGCAAAATCAGGGGCAGGCAACAAACCCCGGTCAACCCGGGCTTTATGATTCAATTCCGGCCCTGATATGGTCACCGGATAAGCCATGTCGGTCACGGCATTATCCATGTGAGGGTAGGCTGAAAGGGACCCCATCGTCTTTCCAAGTTGATAGTAACCACCCTGATTCGTATTGGCATCGTGAGAGTGTACATCAGTCAGGCTTTCTCCTGATGATTCAGTAATAGCAATATGTGGATTCGCAGATTGCTGGGTGAACGGCGAAGCTGGGCCATTGGATCCTAATGAGGACAAAGACGATTCGCGTTGATGGGTGAAACGCCCCAACTTGGGAGTGTACTGTGTGAAACCACCCCAGGCATCAGACTGCATTGAATCCAAAGGTAGGCTATCAAAGAAGGCTGTTAGGCTGTCAAGTCGAGAGGCGGACAGTTGGCTCGGGGCCATATATTCAAATCCGTAGTCGTTGGACAGTTCAAGAGGGCAGTCGGGTTGATGATAGTCGTGGTGCTGGTTATTTCTCTGATTTTGATGCAGCTGTTGTTGCTGTGATTTTTGATGGCGAGTTGATGTTTGTGCAAAAGATATCATGATGATTGGGGTTGTCGAGATCCAAGTAATAAAGAGTCGACCCCGGATCAAGGTGGCAAACCAGACTTCTTTATAATTCCAGTCGGCTGCACCGGTAGTCTCGTTGAAAACAAAACCCTGGAGGGGGAGTGGGGTCTCAACGGGATGGGTGTGGACGAAAGAAGTGAGGGAGGGGCGTGTGCGGTAGACACACACCAAGGCCCCGCAGAGAGCCGATGTGGTGGTGTGAGAACTCCTTGAACAAACCGTACCCGTCGGTACTTCTCAGTGTACCGCGGTGGACACACCCCGCTCAAGCACCATACTGTACAAGCTGAAGGTCACTTCCCAGTTGCAGGCACGGAACCCACACAACTAGGTACGTACACGGTACGCCGACATCTTTGACTGTGTCTGGCAGGTCAGGGAAGCGCAAAGAAAGAGAAAGAATAGACTGACATGCCATAGGCCCGGTATTACAGCATTAATTGAAAGTCATCAATATCTGGACAAGTGTCGAAACATAGTCCAGACGCATCCGTCCATAGTCCCTTGCCAATGGGCTGGTGATGGCGAGGGTTTTCAACAACCATGCGTAGGTATCCATAAATCAGCACAATTAAAAGCATGCACCTAGGGCCCTACATAAGTCGGCAAACTTCCGTCCGTTTCGCTCGCAAAAGTCTATTGGGTTGCGCGGGTTCAAACACATTCCGAGGCTCGCGTTGAATCTCCATTGTCCAGTGTTGAGTTGCAGATGGGAGCACTTGCCTAAGTCCCAGCGGGGGTCTCATCCGTTGCCAATCTGGCGGCCTCTGAGACTTAGGTACCTACCTAGGGCTACCAGGTACCTAGTTACCTACCTACATTTAGCCCAGTACCTACTAGGTAGGTACGGTAGGTAGGTAGTAATACTCCGTACATGTGCACCTAGGTAGTAAGTAGTATTTCGGCGCGATGCTTGGCCTGCAAAGAAATGCTACAGAGGTAACTAATACAGCTACTTCAGTACGTGCCTTAGGCAAGTACCTGTCGAGGTGAACGAAATCTGCCAATGATGCAATCTCTTGCCCTTCAGCAAAAGAAACATAGGGCAGCAGTCAAGTTTGCAAATTTTCCAAACGCCATGACTGATAATTTGAGTTGCACCAAAAGAAATATAGCGTAGGCTGGAGAAGATAATCCGCCGAAATACTGACGTAGGTGGTGAGTCTCGGCGAACACCAGTACAAGTGCTGTTCTTCCTCTCTCTGCCGACCCGACAGGTGAGGCGCAGCCCCAGCCACAGCATGATGACCCAGCCAGATGACAAAGCATGCTTTCCGCCACAACCCAGAGGGCTCTATAGTAAATCTGATCACATGACTCTGACATCATACGCTAAATATGCACCAGGACATGGAAGCCTTATAGCATTCAAATCCGCCCGTGACCAGAATCTAGTTTATTGCAGATACAAAATAATCAACATACTCCAGACACGACAGCACCAGCTGACTGATAACTGAAGGTGTCTCTAAAATTCCAATGCTGGAGTGAGAATTTTCGTTGCCTGTTTACCAAATCCGGTGTCTCAAGTACTCACACTGCATAGCCAGTAGTTGCTGTACTACATACAGCATGAGAAAAATTGTAACATGTGAATGCTGCATAGAAATTTTTGTCTTGCTTCTATTCCCGCTGTGGGAACTGGGGGATACAGTGTAAGTACACATGTCGGCCAAGCCGCTTTGTGCTGGGCAGGGAGCGCCGGTATGTCAAATTAGGCCAATCAGAGGCGCGGCAACAGCCTCAGCCACACACTCTCTCCCCATGATTTAGCTTTTCGGCTTCGGAAAAGTTCTTCACAAACTCAACAAAAAAACTTGCCAGCCACATCGGACTCTGTGTGGCTTCGGGTAGGGCGTGAGACCGACGGGGTGAGGTCTAGGGCCCGTCTTAAATCCACACGTATCGATTTGCGATACCGACATGAGGCTGAGCAAAGACAACGCCTAGCTTCTGTTTGATTTGGCATGTCGAGTCTGACTTAAAGTCTTAGTTCGCCGGCCTTTGCGCGCCAAGTTGTCCACAGATCTAAACAAGTCATACTCTTGACCAACTGTAGTGATTTGGCCGTAGTGGCTCGGGCTGAACTCGGCATGCAACGGGTATGCAATGCTAAGTGGGTATCTGCCTGTTCACACACCGCACAGAGTCATTAATTGCAATCAATAGAAACTCCAGACACTTGCCCTGCTGAAAACAGATCCATTTGGAAAGGAGACAGCTTCAGCTGAGCCAGCATACCATCCATGGCTCAGCTGTCATGGTCGCCTTCTCGATGTGTGCCAATGAAGGCTACGTGCGAATTATGCCATCAGTCGCGGGTGTATTCGTGCAAGCGGCTGGCTCAACATGTGCTCTAGCATATGACTCTGACATATCTACCTAGTAGTTTACAACCTGAGCTAGTACCATCATTGACCAACATGTATACATGCCTCTATGATTTCTAAGCCGTGTTGTGACTCATACTGCTCAACAACTGATAGGCTACGCAGGTGGTTTAGCTGACTATTGAAAGAAGACTGAGTCTCTTTGGTTCTCCCTGTTTCTTCCTTGCTCTCTCTGATTCCATACCTTGAAGTTATATCATGTGTGTCTGCATCATAATTTTGCGCAGCCCGCTTAGGAGGCACAGTGACCCCAAAACCCGGGTCTGGGCAGATCTGGAAGGGCCTTGGCCCTGTAGCCCCACTCGGATTCGCTACCATCCGCCCGATGCGATGCGATGTAGGCTCGGGGGGGCTGGGATATAGAGACAGCACGAAGTCCGATGTGCATGCATGATTGCAGATCTAGCCCACCGCTAATAGTGCCTAAAATTAGGTTTGCCCACGTGGGGTTTTGCGTATTGCCGCTACCAAACGCGATCAAAGGATTTGGCCATCAGGGAAGACTGTTGTGACTTGCGTCCAATGATCGATCTGTCTCATGAAGCCTTGCTTCATAAGGACAGCCAGTAATAAGCTGATAACGCTATCCGCATCCATACTCGTTTCGTACTCAGCAGCCCAGGGTTCGATCCATAGTTGGAGGTCATTGTTACCACCACACCCAGACCAAATCCACCTTCGAGCCCCAAATCCACATAGCTAGTAATGCACGCGCGGCTCTCGCGCAGCAATTGCTAGATGTGTTCATCGCTACTTGCTCTATTGTGCGTCAAGTAATTTACAGGCCCCAATGAAACGTACATCGCCTCGATAGTAAACTTCTCACCTATACCTAGATACAACTACAGAGGTTAAGGTGCTACTGTCTCGTGGAATGGGCTTTTTAGGTATGAAATACATGTTTCAATGATATCTGATTTGAGTAATATGTCTGCTATTAATAGCAAGCAAAGGTGATTATTCAAGGTATAATTTTTCCTGGGCGCTACCACCTCGGTGCCTTATATCAACAATTCATCCAGTGACAAAAATAACCTGTCCATAGAGGTAGGTATTACCACGTTCCCTCTCTCGTGAAAGGGGAAACAATAGGAAGGGAAACAAAACTAAGAGTATATGGGTTTGATACGAGCAATATACGAGCTACCGCACTGTCAAGTTGATGCACGGGAGAGGGTGTCGCAATGCGATTAGGGTGCATCTGAGCAGATAACATCAACCTGCACCTGACTTACGGATTGAAGACACAGCAAGTTACGCTTGCTCATTATATATAATGCTAATCAACAAACAAAACATGGTTCACTCTGAAAACAGTCATCCATTGTGGCTGATGCAGTAGAAAAGGCTTATTGGCAGGCAATCAAATCCACAGGCAAGTGGTGTATAACACTTCGCCGCCAATGCACTAACGTTAGACCGGGTGTGTGAAACAACACAGCCCGAGACTTGTACCAGGAATGTCGGCATGCATAACAGGACCACTGTAGCTTGACATCCAGTTGCGACGCCCAATGCTCTCTTCAGACTACGTATACAGCAGGTGTGATACAATATACAGTCAATATTTGGATGGGACGGAATATGATCAATACTGTCAATCGGACAGTTTTCCATTATCCCCGAATAGAAGCCACCTGTTTCCCGTATGATACAAAACACCCAAAAGCAAGACCAGTATCCCGTTGTCATCATGAAACACCCTACAAAGCCACCGCGCGATGCACGCGAGGAACCCAAATTCGTAACAGATATGCAAACAGCATTGACTAACCACCGAAACCATACAGAGTGCGGCCCTGTCGCTTTAGTGCATATACCACGTCGAGAGATGTGACTGTCTTTCGCTTGGCGTGCTCTGTGTATGTGACGGCATCGCGAATGACGCCCTCCAGGAAAGTCTTGAGAACACCGCGGGTTTCCTCGTAAATCACTAGCTAATCAGTATATGCAGAGCAAATTGGGTGGCTAGTAAACTTACTGGCAGAGATACGCTTAACACCACCACGACGTGCGAGACGTCGGATGGCAGGCTTAGTGATACCCTGAATGTTGTCACGGAGAATCTTGCGATGACGCTTGGCACCGCCCTTGCCGAGACCCTTGCCGCCCTTGCCGCCTTTTTTTTATTGTCAGTTTTCTATCTTGTTTGGTGATGGGGGGTGGAATTTGGCTGAATGCATGGATTGCGCAAGTGCTCTGAATTAATGAGTGCTAAGCTGTGGTAGTGATAAACTTACGTCCAGTCATGTTGATGAGGTTTGAAAATTTTGTGAAGTTCTGAAATACGCGTTGGTGTGCGTGAGACGTGATGTTGGTCAAGACGGGATAGTGAAAGCGTTTACATTGGGTTGTGGCGGTGGGCACCTTTAAGTACAGGCGCGCCAAATCACTGATCAGTTAGCGGGGGGTTGATTGGGCCAGCCACGGAACGCGTAGCGCGCTTTGGATGTTGGCAGCAACGCGACATGATGTGGGTACAACGGAGTACAGCCTCCAATAGAAAGTCTTCAAAAACAAACAAACTAGGACATAGCCAGCATAGGCCAATAAAAATACAGGAAACTGCAGTCACTTTCTGGTCTAGTACGTATGTATGTCAAAGGCAAAAGAACAAGCACCTTGTTCCTGGCATCGGTGCCAGTACGTATTCCTTACTTGGCCCTTCTACACAATATTAGTTAGCTTACCTGATTGTCTTTCATTCACCTGCTCATGCGCATGTAAATTATGGTCGACTCCAAAATCTACAGCACCTATGTTATCGCAGGGTTGCAGCAGTATAATGTATCCGAGCCATTAGTCAGTTATATGTGTAGTTCTCTGAAAACACTGCCTTGCTATATACGAGGTCCCTTATTTTTTATTGATAAGTAGACGTGCCTAGTAGTATCAGATGAGATATCGTGTTCTTGTAAATATCGATAGAACGATAATTATATGAAATCCGTACAGCAAATCTGTTTGGTTTCAGTTTGGATTATTATTGAGCTGTGATATAAATGGACTTATGTACTGCACTATAGTATGTGCTAATAAGTGAAGATAGTATCTGTGCTTAGTGCCTGGTAGCAGACAAAAATGTGCTTACAAGGTGGTAATAACAATATGTTTGGATCGGTCTGCTTTATTTTGTGTTTTAACATACCTGATGTGTATTATAATATTATTATAAACATCACTCCAGGTATAACATATGTTATTATCTCACCAGAGAAAAGCAACAAATACACTAGTTATTCTAAACATGTCAATAAAAAAAACACCAAAAAAAACCAAAGTGCTTGATAGCTAATAAAGTGCCTTTAGTTAAAAATGGCTTGTGCCTGTTATAATATTATAGTACAGGGTAAACAGACAATAGTTGTAGATGTACAAGCCTTTGACTAAAACTAAGACAGGGAGCCAATGAAAAATCAGCATTGATACTGCCTTGTTCCCTTTGGTAGCGATTTAATTTTTGCGTGACAATTCGCGCCAAGGGTGCGCGCCTTCCTTCTTTGGCAGGCGGTGTTTAAGTGCTAATTACCTAGTAGACAACCAGGGAGTGGGCCGCGCTGGCGGGGGTGACGATATGGGTTAGTCATGCTTGTACAGACGTGTTTTTTTTCAATGGCTTGTTTATTGTGGCCTATTTTTCCTGATCAGAATTTCATTGACGCGGGCGCACGGTCCAC
The DNA here is from genome assembly GCA_005765155.1 of Zelopaecilomyces penicillatus. Taxonomy (NCBI): domain Eukaryota; kingdom Fungi; phylum Ascomycota; class Sordariomycetes; order Hypocreales; family Pseudodiploosporaceae; genus Zelopaecilomyces; species Zelopaecilomyces penicillatus. Next base: position 2,928,609 of record VCCP01000006.1, read on the forward strand.
GCGTGCTTCAGATCAGCCGCCACACCAGGCAGGAGTTAGGCTCAGGTATTAAAGCACCTCCCCCGCCTTCCACCTCTCCCAACTTTCCCTCCTGCATCACACACCCACTTATCCCGTACACCCCACCTCTCAACACTTCTTCATCCACAACCACACTCACCATCAACAATGGCTCGTACCAAGCAGACAGCTCGAAAGTCCACTGGTGGCAAGGCTCCCCGAAAGCAGCTTGCCTCCAAGGCCGGTAAGCACTCACCGCCCAGCGGACCATTTGCGACGCGTCGCTAACAATACGCCATAGCCCGTAAGAGCGCGCCTTCTACCGGTGGTGTCAAGAAGCCTCATCGTTATAAGCCTGGTACCGTCGCTCTTCGTGAGATTCGACGATACCAGAAGTCGACCGAGCTGCTCATTCGCAAGCTCCCCTTCCAGCGTCTCGTAAGTGCACACCTCGCCCATCGGCGCATTTAGCATACTGACCGCGCCATAAAGGTTCGTGAGATTGCCCAGGACTTCAAGAGCGACCTTCGTTTCCAGTCCTCTGCCATCGGCGCCCTCCAGGAGTCTGTAGAGTCATATCTCGTCTCTCTCTTCGAAGACACCAACCTATGTGCCATCCACGCCAAGCGTGTCACTATCCAATCCAAGGATATTCAGCTTGCCCGTCGCCTCCGGGGTGAGCGTAACTAGAGACTATTTTAGGACAGCTATTGCGTTGGTTATGACTTTGCTTTGACACGAGGGATTCATGGTTTCGGGGGATCATGGCGTTACAACGAGAAACTTGCTTTGCTCTACAGTTGGGATGTACATTAAATTCACACAGCCTGGGAAGACTGCAGGAAATGGAACAGACCAACATGGTCATATTTTGATTCACGATACCGATCCTTCAGTGTGACGTAAATAAACATCGCTTATGGCTTTGACATGAACTTATTTCGCGTATATGATATATTGAGCACCACACTGGCACAAATTTGCACACAAGGCATACCCGACACGCACATATCGCGACATGACCGCGCCCATGAACCCCACAACACGCGCTATATGTAGATATATAATATGTGCAGCATGTACGTGTATTCCTGCTGCGTTGCTCATGCATCTAGATGCATAAATTAAAAAGCAGTTGCTACACAGATTTGTTGCATCGACGAAGAACAACTCAACTGCCTGCTTTTACTTGATCTTGCTATATTGACACTCGCGAACTAGCTCGTCCAAGCTGCACCACCTATAATTATCCTATGAGCTGATTCGAAACTCCTGACCCCAAGTGCCTCCAACACATCATGACCTGTGAATAACAAGGCGTATTGCTTGTTTATGGGTTGACACAAGAACACTGTTGAATGCTTCCTCGAACCCTACTACTGCCCCAACAATGGAATCATCTACGCCATTTGACTCTGAAGGCATGGTCAATGATGTTGGGCACACAAACCAGGGCGTTGCTGGCTGGGGATGCCTTTAAGATCCGTAAGGGTGCATTCTGCTGATCGCATGTTGTGGGAAAGTCGACTGGCTAGCTGAGCTGCATGGGCTTGTTGATTGTCACAGGTCAGAGCCCATCCTCATAACCTAAGCTACTTATGCGTGATTCGGGTGAAGCTTTGACTTGTCAGGTCTTTGTTGGTGATAATTGTATGCAATTACCGGAGAAAGAAGAGAGGATATATAGCGAATCAAGCCTTGGCAGCATGCTCTGCACCTGTTACATCTCCAAGAGGCCTTCAGGAAAGTGTTGGTTATTCAAGCCTGAAATCTCCCATTTCCACATGGGCGCAGGCAAGAATGCTGGTGACATAGACGAAGGCTCAGTGAATTAAGTGTGCGGGGCTAATGGGGCGTATTTTTGCATGTTGATACTTGAGGTAATAGATGTGTCTTGCCTTGGGACCAAAGTTGCTGGCTGACTGGGTTTATCTGCTTACAGAGTGGCCGTAGAAGTAGAGGCAATCCACCAAGCAGCAAGAGTGATCCAGTTAACTTCTTTCATAGCTTATTGAGCTTAGGCACAATATTATAAACCCAACGTTGCATTAATGAGACAGGCGAATAAACCATAAACAAAAGAAAGAAGAATCACATATTGTTTCATTGAATTCAATACATACATTAACGCCTCCGAAAGAGCAAAATACATCTATCCTAATTGCAGTCTGTTGAATTACAACTTCACGCCAAAGCATCGATGTGGTGTGTGGGCAGACGGGTTAGCACGTCGAAACCACCCGTGCCGACCTTCCCAAGCTTGCCTAATACAATACGACTGCTCGGCGTTGTCAAGTCATCCCAGTCGCCATCTAACATAGCATCCTTCAAAAAGGCAAGTGTTGTCTCAAAACTCATCTTGGTGAACGGACTGACATTACCCCTTAGACCAATTCGATTGAAGGCAGTAAAATCGCCATTCCTTGTCATATGGTCGGCGATAAGATTGAGATGGCGATAATCCACCTTGATTCCGTGGCCTCCAAAGACACCCGCTAGTTCTTGTACAATATTATTCCGGCAAGCCTCAACGCCGTAAACCGAGAGAACTGCTGCAATATCATTGGTTTGGATCCGGTGGGGGTCGATGAAGTCGCTATATCTCTGCATCGCCAAGAGGTTAACGCCGTTGGTATGAATTACTCGCGCACCACTCTCCTCAGCAAAAGTGCATGAGCCGATGCCCGCAATCTGTTGGATGACAGTTTTCTTGACCGCATCTTGAACCATGTTCAGCATCAGGACCTTCGGAATGCCAGAGTCGAATTCAAGTGTCACATTGCACCATTCGCCATCTTTCTCATCGCACTGGAAATCTGTAGCCTCTGCAAATGCCTCGAGAACGCGCTCTGCACGTTCCTTGGCTGACCTGCGCTGATCGCTGTCACTTTCATCATCCGCATTGTCAATTTCGCCAGCATCACCAGTATCTTCTTCACCAAATTTGGACTTCTGTGAACGAGATGGCTGGCTGCCTCCGAAACCCTCATCGTCCAACCCCCCCATGTCATCATCTCGCTCCATCTGCCTTTGAATGGCGTCGTCCTCGTCGTCGTTTGGTCCATAAGAAACAGCTTCCTCACGGTTAGCCCTTTGCTTGGCGTTAGTTGCATCATCATCATCTCCATCTCCATCATCTTCTTCGCCACCGCGGGTGTTTGGCTCTGCTTGCCAATTTGCCGTTTCTACCACTCCCGCCTTAACCCCAATTTCTGGAGTTGCCATGGTTGCCTGCCCCTGGCGCTTCTTGATCTCCCTCTTCACCAGAGTCAGAATATTGCGTAAAAGCTTGTTTTCCACCGTGTTCATAACGTCCGATATGCGGATTGCATATGTGCTTGAGTACTCCTCGGCTGGGAAAAAGTTGAGTTTGATCTTGTACATTTTGGCCAGGCCGTAGATTTTCCCACGACCTACGACTTCCTCAACCACAACATTGTCTAATATCTGGCCAAGATGCAACACACTGATCGATTTGGCGAAAACTTCGGCATCGTTGTTGCTAATTTCCGAGATCGGATAAAGCGTCATGGCTGGCGTGGATATGTCTTTGCTTGCAGTCATCAAAATCTCCCTGAGTCTAGGAATACCAAGCGTGACATTTTTTGACGAATGTCCGGCCAAATGGAATGTATTCAACGTCATCTGTGTGGACGGCTCACCGACAGACTGACCCGCAACAATGCCAACTGCCTCTCCAGGTTCCACCAGGGAGCGCAAATACTTCATGGAGAAGAGCATTTCCGCATTTTTCCGGTTTAGAGCCACACTAGACATGTATTGTGTGCCCTTTTGGTTATTATCACCCTTTTCTCGAACCAGACCATGTGTATTGGCCTTAAGGTATGATGTCATGGCCTCATAAAATGTCTCCGAGGTTGCAAAAGCATTAGTAGCAGGACTGAAGCTTGCGGTGAGCGGATCTTTTCCATTCACATCCTTAGCCTTTGCATGTTTAACAGCACTCTTCATATACTTGGAGAAATGCGCCCGGTTGGCACCCAGTCTTTCCCCAACCTTGGGATCATATTTTAGCTGCGCAGCCTCCGAGGTAACGTTCTGTAGAATGAATGAAAAGTCGGTGAGGTACTTTTGCTTTGAAACATCAAGTCCGTCTTCGCCATAAAGAAATTGGATCAAGGAACCGTCTGCATCCCGAACTGTTGTGTCATAGGCTACCGTGAGCCCCTCCATTCCCTTGATCACGCATCTTTGCAGGTAGCCTGATCGAGATGTTTTGACTGCAGTATCAATCAAGCCTTCGCGTCCCGCCATGTGATGAAAATAATATTCCTGGGGCCGTATACCTGTCAAGAATCGGTTGACAATGAAACCGCCGGCCCTAATGTTTGTCTCGAATGGCTTGAAGCATGGCAAGGACTTGCCACTGACCATCAAAGGTACACGTCTGCCTTCTAAGACTTGTTGGCCCAAGTTACAAGAGATAAGTGAAGCGTTGACACGAGATCCTTTGGCGCCTGAAGTTGTCATTGCTTGCATCTGGTTTTTGGGAAATGGCTTTTCAAGACCATTGGGAATACAGTGTTTTTGGATGGCATCCGTTATATCCTTGCTACCTTGATTCATCAAAAGATCAAGCCCCTCTTGTTTGCTGTCATCACGTAATACTTCTTCGAGACGCTCCAGGAGAAGAGGGTCCGAGGGGTTGTCTTGATCTTTCAACGAAACGTACTCTGACGCGATCTTTACACCTAGTTGGTCAACCGATTGAAGCTGTTGTCGCCGCGATAGCTCACCAGCTGGAGTAAGCCTCAGATCATCCATGCCGCATGAAAAGGCTCGCATATTGAGATATTTTGTCAGCAATCGACCGAGACTACTCAGCAGTTTACCGGCGACAGCAGGCCCATGTATCTCGTGCACGGCATGAATTAAACCACCAGAGCTAGGCCCAATCTGTGATTTGTCTAGAATGCCGGTTATGAACTCGCCATCCTGAATAAGGACAGAACCCTCTTCCGAATTGCGACCCCACTGTTCGGCTTTGATTTGGGTATCTTCGCGCATAGATAGACCGCCACAGTTCAGTGGCCGCATATTTGCAAGAATTGTGGTAATGACCTGTTTACCAGTCCATCTTGGTGCTGGTTTGATAACAGCTGGGGGAGCAAGTTGAATCCTCTCACTGAGGATGTGACCGCTTTCTGGTCGTAAAGCACTGTATATTAGTTGGTGATAGTCACTACGACTAAAAAAGGTGTCGCGGCTGCAAAGTGTCACTGACACGGAAATATGATCCTGAATGAGGCCCCTCAAAGGCTTGCCTGCAGTACCAGACAAATATTGGTGGTCTGTATCGGCAATTTGCAGGGCTTCTGCACGAGCAACTTCATTTTGAGGGAAGTGCATGTTCATTTCATCTCCGTCAAAATCTGCATTGTAAGTATTACAGTTTGCGTAATGCATCCTAATAGTCTTCTCTCCAGGCAGAACGCGGACACGATGACCCATGATTGACGGCTTGTGTAGCGTAGGTTGTCGATTCATCAACACGACATCGCCGTTGGTGAGATGGCGATGTACCTTTTTGTTTCTCGTCCGAGCCGCATTGCTGTTTGTTGGTGCGAGCAGCTGGTTTGCCAATGAAATGCGATCATCCACAGACTTGTTCCTTAGGCTGACAATCTGTCCATTCTCATTCTCAATAGCGAAAGCTCCCGGCCACTTGTCTACACCATTGATAACTGCTTGTTGCATATCTTTGAAATTGTGACTGGTGACAGGTTCGGGATAAGTTAATTTTTTGGCGAAAACAGGAGGAACGCCAATTTCGTTAGTCTCAATGTTGGGGTCCGGGGAAATAACACTTCTGGCGGCATAGTTGACTCTCTTTCCCATCATATTCTTGCGGAAAAGGCCTTCCTTTTTTTCCAGCTTTTGTTTAATCCCATCCTCATTGCGTTTGGCAGCCGCACCTTGGACTGGATTCTTGTTTTTGTCAACCAGAGAGTTGACCGCATCTTGAAGCTCAGTCCACGCTTGATGCATTTGCATAACGTCTGCCCTTTCCTCGCGTAGAGCCTTGAAGATTTGGGCCATCTTCCCACAGCTGCCAAGAATCAATTTGTATAGAGAATTCTGCTGTGCTTCGGCAATCTGAGAATCCCCAGTTCGAGCTTCGGGTCGGTAACGATTGGGGGGAACAAGAATAACAGTCATAAAAAACATGTCTGGGGTAACACGCTGCGAACTCCTTGTTGGTGGTTTGGCATTGTATATGAGCGATAGCAAGTCCTGCTCCTTGTTGAACAGCTCCACCAGCCGTGCACGTACTTCCATGGAACTGATGTATCTTTGTGGGCCATCAGAGCCGTCAATTGCATTCGTCATTTCTATATCCTTTTGGGAACCCTCAGACTCGTCATCAGACGTCTGGCTTGTTGAAGAACCAATGTCGGCAACCCCCTCATCGGCAGGGTAGCTGTTAAGCTTGCTCGTCAACTTGCTTTGGTAGACGCGAGACATGGCGTCATCGTACTTGAGGCTCTTTTGTGCCATCTTCGCTTTTTCCTTGGCTGAAAGGGCTTTCTCGAAAACCTTGACGAATCGATCTTTCCGATATGTTGGAGATATGCCTCCACAACTGGAGCACGGTCTTTTTTTCGTGATTTCGGCAAGGAATTCTTTGATAACTTCTCGGCGCATCTCGCTTGCGCCCTCATGTTTTGCTTTTTTCGCATCGCCTCTCTTCAGCTTGCTCCCAAGGAGACATTGTTGGACATATTTTTCCCTTTGCCGAGTAACATTATCAATTGATGGGTTTCCTTCCTCTTCCGCCTCACTATCGCCAAGGCCAAGGTCTTCTTGCATCTCCAATGCAAGCTCATTCTCCCCAATGGAAGCGACCACGTGCGCTTGATGTATCAATCCATGTTGCAGAAGTCGCAGTTGGCAAGTGTATCTATGCAGATCTTTGGGAGGCAATCGAAAGCCTTTGCAGTAGACACATGTAGCTCGAAGTAGGCGGTATGCTTGGTCCATAAAAACCGGATGATAAACAGGCACGGGAAGCTGGATGTGCCCAGGATGCCCGGGACAGGTCGATTGATTTAAGTTGCATGTTGTACACCTATGTATATGATATGAGCGCCAATTGACTACTATAACTGTGCCATACTTACGGAGCATCGCCCCATGATCCAAGCGCTGGGTCATATAAGCCACCAGGCACAGGATTGAGAAGATTGTCGAACGTGCTTTCATTCTCAATTCTTTTCACGGAGATGGCGCGGATCTCTTTAGCGGAGAGAAAAGTGAACTCGACACTCTCCACCTCGGAGGTCACAGGCTGCGCCACATTCATGATGACGGCACCACCCTTTCTCAAAATATTGAAGAAGTGGTATTGTGATGTCCTGTGAAAACAACTGGAGTCAATGGTCAGACAGAAGCGAGTTGGTGGGGGAGCATCCGTCGAAGTCGAGCAATTTTTTGGCGGTGAGTGTGGCAGAATTCTTCAGTGATGTTCCAGGTGGGCCTGCGTCGGGAGCGCGATCTTGGCTCAATACCTTGCCCGCTCACCACGTTGTCATCAATAACTCACTGCGAGTCACACCTTATTAACTGTCGAGGGTGTTCTGGGAAAACAGAATGTGTCTCCCCCAGTCAGAATTCTTATGATACTCAAGTCATCACCCGTGGCCGTTCTAAGATAGATCCAAATACCATCACCTGCCGAAACGTTTTGACCTATTTATCCCAAACATGGAGCCGACACATCCAAGCGGCCTTGGTCCACGACGCGATGGAACCTCCCGAATCCAGAAACCCGAATCCGCTGCTGATAAGATGGCCGCCCTCAGAGCTCGCGTCGCTGCCGCAATAGGCACGAGCAAGGCGAAAGGTGGATTAAACGTGGGCCTACACCCTGCACTCGAAGACTTAGGGTCATGGAAACCCCCGAAAATGGGCAAAGATACAATGAAAACAAGTACACGGTCCGGACCGGAAGCTGCAAGATCTGCAAGCAATGGATCTATTGGGAGCTTGGCTCACATGAAGTCTCGAGATGGCCAGACAAATCCATACTACGATGATAAGCCTGCCGTACATGATATGGGAGGTAAACAAAGGGAGCCGAGACGGCTCGTATTCAATCAGAAAGGAAAATATATCCAACAGGCCAATGCTCTACGTCGCCAGGCAGCTCTTGAAGCAATGAAAAAGCGCATCGCAGAGCAAACCAGAAGAGCAGGAATTGACGAAGACTTGGATGTGGAGAAAAACTTTGTTGTGGATGAACCACCCAAGGTTGAGTGGTGGGATGAAGGTCTGGTTGATGGCGCATCTTACGATATGGTCAATGACACATCGCTTCTCAAGATCAACACCCCGGATAGCATCGTTACCGAGTACATTCAGCACCCAGTGGCGGTAGAACCGCCGCAAGATCGGCAAATGCCAGTGGCAAAAGCTATGTTTCTGACTTCAAAAGAACAGGCGAAGATTCGACGACAACGGAGAATGGCGGAGTTGAAGGAAATGCAAGCCAAAATACGGTTGGGTCTAGTACCGGCACCGCCCCCAAAGGTGAAAAAGGGGAACCTGATGCGGGTGCTTGGTGATGGTATGCTACCTTCCCCACCAACATATGCTAATATTAGCCACGTACTGATTGTCTACTATAGCTGCAGTAAAAGACCCCACGGCGGTTGAGGCACGCGTCAATCGAGAGATTGCAGAGCGACACGAGAAGCACACTGACAATAATGAAGCGAGAAAACTATCTAAAGAACAACGGCATGAAAAAACGGTTGCAAACCAGCAGAAGGATGCTGACAAAGGCATCCATGTTCTAGTCTTCAAGATCAACACACTCGCAAATGGTCAGCACCGATATAAAGTTGGATGCAATGCCAGCCAGTTAGCGCTAACAGGTACCTGCATTATGCACCCGAAGTTCAGTTTGGTCATCGTCGAAGGGGGAGAGTGGAGCATCAACAAGTACAAGAAACTGATGCTCAACCGTATCGATTGGACAGAGAACGTACCATCCCGGAGCCAGGATGGTAAGCACAAACCGGCACACGACTGGCTCTTGGCCGAAAATGCGAACGGCGAACTGAAAGATATGTCTCTGAATGAATGCAAACTCGTCTTTGAGGGCCAGCAAAAAGTGAGAGGTTTCCGAAAATGGGGAAGCAAAGTGTGTGAGACGGATGCCGAAGCCCGAGAGACATTGGCACGAGCGAAAATGGACAACTTTTGGTCGATGGCCAAAGGCTTATCGTGAATTCACCTGTGTGTTCTTCGTTCTCGCTTGGCGTCTGCTAGGGTGGCAACTAGCTGATGTATTTGGTATCCCACCATGCTCAGTATGGTGCGCATTTCCAGGGTTCACTGCCGCAGCAGGTCATTGATTGGCAAGGTGTCAATCTAATTTGTGCGGTTGATTACCCATAGGCCATAACTTATAAGTTTGCCGACGGTACGATGACGAAGTCGGCTGAAGATATTTGATAGCTTCTCAACACCAATTTTTCCCCTTGGGGGAATCAGGTATGGCGTATACTTTGCAGCCGTGCTTTGCGTTTATCACAATTACTTGGGATTCCGAATTAGTTTCAATTGTGCATATTTTGCATCCATCAGCCGCTGAGGAGTCTCATCTCGGTTTTTTCGCAGACCGTCTCGTTTGAGGCTGTCACCAAACCTAATTGGCAAACAAAGCACATTGGATGGCTGGATACTGCAGCAAAGCCTTCTCTGAAGTCTAATTTATAGTCATGGGGGTTTTGTGTCTGGTTTCATTTTCCCCAAGCATCGTGCTTGCGTGCTGAGATTGATAAGTCACCCCAGACTCATTTTGCTATTTTAGTGTGCGCGACACGGAACAATTATATTTATAACTACACACTGGACTGATCCATTTAAGATGGCCGGGTTTGATTGGGTGAGACTAGTCTGGCAAACATTGTGGCGAATGACATGGCCAAGTCTAATCTTGATTGAGCTGATTCCTGACGGGACTACATCGAGCAACGCTGTTTGTAGGGGAACACATATGTAATTGCAATACATAATGGATATCTGACTTTTGTGGCAGTATCAAGAAGACCCGTATGAAAAATGGATGCGATGCCTGTGGCCATATCGTAGTTCATGACTTGGCTAGTATGATTCATAATGAGAGTATGCCTGTCACACTAACTAGTGGCACTCATGGATCTTGCGAACCCAAGTAGGCAAATGCTTATCAGAGAAATTGCTCGTATTCATGTCATGTTGTTATAGAATTTTCCAAATGTTCTTCTATAAGAGCATGCGAAGCGCAAGGTGCTAAAATAACTCTTAGAGATCAATGATTAAAAGACCTTTGGCATATTGTATGAACACTATATGCTGCGTTAGTACACACTGCTAGCTAGTTGCAACCGTGACACAAAAAATATGGTAATTGGGCATCTGACAAAAATGTTAAGGTTGTCCTCGGTGAGGCTCGAACTCACGACCTTCAGATTTCCCAAACTTTAGTTCGGATCATATTAAGTGATATCTATTCACAAAGTTTAGCAAATTTTGCAGCCGATTACTTGGTGGATGGGGAGACCAACGAGACTGACGCGCTAACCAACTGGGCCACGAAGACTGGGAACTTTAGTAATGAAGGAATATTCTCTCATCACATACCTACCTAGGATTAGAGTTTGGTAGAGCAAAGCACAACGTATGGACTCTAAGTTGGTATTAGAGTGTTATGGTAACTTGTCACGCTCGAGGCCCAACACAAGCGACAAGAGTTGGGCTTTTCGGGACATTGAGGACGATGGTTATTGTCTGCGTATCCTAGTCTGTGCAAACCTCACTAGATGGGTGCACTAGGCAACACATTGACCCAGCTGTAAGAAATATCAAGATCGAGATTCTTTCTTCCTGATTAGGATTCCCGTGCGCACAAACTGAACAAAAAGTGCGGAATAGTAGTAGCGCTGCCTTACCGTTTGACTCATGTAAATCCTGTGACTCATCTTATGCTGCAGCTTCGCAATTTTACAAGAGCACCGAGCTAGGTACGTATGCACGCGGCGAATGGCTGATAGCCACTACCAACTTGGAAACAAGGCTGAAGAGTTCGGGCCCTTCCTCTGTCTATGGTTCCGATCTTGTCCATTCCGGAAGAGGGAAGCGGACGATTAGAGACTCCTCCCTGCAACCCAAATAAGGCAGAGCGCAATGGGAGACTCGGGCACAGCCCCTCTAAAGTTGGTAATACTAACCCACCTACTATTACCAGGTACTTAGGTATAGTAAGCTTGCGTAGTAAATAACCTGGAATACTAGGTACCTAGTTAGTGGGAATACACCCTTCTTTTCCTGTTTCCCTTTTCCCACTTGCCTCTATAAAAAGTTCTACCTCAACACCTCACTGAGTGACTTTATATCTCAACCTCTCTTCCATCATCTTCCCAGTGTTCTCGCAGCTATGGAAATGCCATATTACCCAATTCCAGAGGGGCTGGAGGCCATTCCGCACCATCTTCTCGACCTTCGTTCGGATGACGAGGTTGACTATGACATTCTCAACCCCAGGCCGGTATCAAATGACAAGAATATCTGGTTTTTTTGGAACACTGGATTTGCCAGTATGCATCCTTACACGCAGCGCTCTGTGCGCACCTGGCACCGTCGCTTCTCCAAGTTAGGATGGACCGTTCGTGTCATTGACCTTGAGCCACTCTCGCCACTCAATATTGCCAAATTCTTAGATATCAAAGATGCCAACACTTTCCCACAGGCTTTTATTGATGGAACCATTTCTGGCTCATACGCCATGCAACACACATCGGATTTGGTTCGGTTCCCACTACTTCTCAAGTATGGTGGCGTGTATACCGACGTGGGAATGATACAAATCGGAAATCTGGACCGTCTATGGAATGAAACCATTGGCAATCCGAACTCCCCGTTTGAAGTTTTGTCATACAACGCTGGTGGGGTTGAAGAACGCGCCCTGACCAATTACTTCTTGGCATCTAGACGGAATAATCCCTTTTTCGAACGATGCCATCTACTTTTGCTTGCTCTATGGGCCGCCGAAGGTGGTAAAGTTAGCACTGAGGGGATGCATACCAGCCCTTTGCTCAAGGGTATCCCGCAAGTAAAAGAGAGCTTTTCATTTGAGGAGAATGGGAGAATTTTTACAATTGAAGAGACAAAACGTCTTTTAGCAGACTACCTTATTCAATGCCAGGCCATTACCATGGTTATGGGTCTTGTTGATAGCGAGGGCGACTGGGACGGGCCGAAGTATGTTGCGGAGCATATATATGCTATTGACTACATGGTTGGCTCACAACTGATCAACGACATAACCTCCTGGAACGGGCCCAGGCAGTTTGAACTGATGTCACTTACGTTCCAAAAGATTGCGGAATCAGAGACGGAAGATCAAGAATTTGCACGAAGCATTGTTGAGTCCTGTTTGCAGAAGAGCTTTGGCTTCAAGTTGGCTCATGGCTTAATTGTGAGGGTACTGGGAGAAACGCTGGGTTCTTTGTGGAAGAAGAATACTGACTCTGACAACGTGCCTGGAACTTATGCACATTGGCTGCGACAGGCTGCATTGTATTGGGATCAGAAGATATCACCTCCCAGGTTAGATTTTCAAGTCATGAAACCATTCAAGGTAGGGCCACTTTTGAGGAATGACTAGGGTATTGAGGAATTTTAACGTAAATCTCAATATACTACGTTTCTAAATTTCATATTAGGTAACTAAAAAGACTCTGTCTTATCAGAACTCCCAACTAAGGAGCAATGGCTCATCATCCACACAAGTTTTCAATTAATTGTGCCCATTTACTAATCAAGGTATCATGTAGTTCCTGAGAAAACATGTTAATGAAGTAGGGAACCGCCCATTTCTTAACTATTTAAATTATTCATTTTCTATCTATGTAGGTAAGAGGATATATGCTATATTGACCACATCCATGATCCTATGTTTACGTGTTGGAACAAATACGAATGTAAAAGAAATATCATGATATGCACCCCCACCCACGTTCTCGCTATTTTCCAATAATACAACTACAGAAGATCCAAAACTCAAAGTACATAAATAGTAACTTTGAGTGAGATCCAGAAACCGCCAAGACCCCAAATGTTAGCCGTTCCTCCAGCTTTGTCCTTGTGTCAAACCATTATGGTTATTCTGAGGAATGGCCCGAGGGCCTCCATCGTCCAGTGAGGGCAATCCTATTGAATCTCGAATAATATGCGTTTTCGAGGAACGCAATGTGGCTGGAGCCGGAGCAATTGATCCCAGGTTGGACTGTGTTCCTTGACTTAAGGTGCTATAATTAGCTCGAAGGTCCATTGTTCCGATATCGAATCGTTTTGAACAGCCGTCTTCCATGTGCCTAAGTTGCCGATGGAGTTAGCTAAGAGCAAAATATGTTGGCATATCTTGCGTTTGTTGAAACCTACCTCCGCAAAGTGTCCTTTCTCGCAAAAAATCTACCACAATAGTCGCACTTGTGGTTTCGCTCCTTCATATGGACGCTTTGGTGATGTCGCTGAAGGTCTGTTTTGCGAACGAATTTCTTGTTACAGCCCTCGAGAGGACATTGGAAGGGGTATTCCCGCTTGTCATCGTGAGTCTCCAGGTGCGATTTATAATTATAGCTGCGACTGAAGAATTTGCCACAACCCGGGACATCACATTCGAAATTTGCGTCTTCTTTTGTCGTATGTTTCCGTGGCTGCCGTCGAGCTCGAGCCACACTTGAAGAAGAAGGCAACGCATCCTGAGAAGGAGATGGAGAATAGGAAGCTGGAGTACCATAGGTTTCATCTATATCCATGTCTTGCTTATCCCATTTAGCCACATGGTTGTCGACAAGGCACGGCTGGCCTGCAATTCCAGAAAAATTGAAATCTTGGGTGTTGTAGACCGTCTGCAGACTGGAGTCCGTTGAATATGGGTAGTGGTTGTACGGAATCTGGATTCCAGCCCTATAGGACGTGACTCCGCTGCCTTGTGTTTGACTTGGGATGTAGCTCGGAGAATGACCAAGCAAATCTCGGGTGGGTAGAGAGTATGGGATTCTGGTCCTGTCAGAATCAACAAATACAGTAGAAGCCCCTGATGATGGAATTTCTCGATCCAGAAGTGGTACATTATACCCACCAGCCTCTCCCTGGGCCGTGTATGGTTCTGGAAAAGGTTCGTTCTCAGCAAGATGATTATAGTCAGCGGGTACCATATTTGGCGCTGTGAGCGGTGTCGAAGTTGCGAAGGCGGCAGCTATGACCTCCGGGTCACTCCATAGAGGCTGGCTCATACTGATAGGTGGAAATAGTGAGCAAGACTCCTTCACCAGCTCGGGCACCGATGACTGGTCCAACGATGAGTTGGGTAAGGAATAAAAGTGGTGAAAGGCCTGGACGGAATGAGGGGAATGACCAGTTCTTGATGACTCTAAAGAATTGCAACATCCAAAAGTGCTGGATGGCGATGCAGGATAGTCTTGCCGTGATGACGCCGGCGAGGTGGTAAGTGAAGGTGGGCTGAGATTCATGTCGAGAGGTAGCGTGGCTGAAGAGAAGTCGTGGTGTGAATAGCCCCTGCAGATCAAGCTTGCCTCGGTTTGAGGATGTGTCCACAATGTTGATGTTTTCGAACTGATCACGGTGGATCGAGCCAAATGCTTGACGTTTTTGATATGAAAGTCAGGTAAGGAACAACGGAGGGGGGCCGGTCTTCGTAGTAAAGATCAACAAGAAGAGCTACAGGCTACTTGCATTTTCAATAGAAAAAGTAGATATTGTTGAATAGCAAGGGAAAAGAAGTCGAATAGAATAAATAGACGGGTTGAGTAGTTGCAGGAGAAGAAAGCGGGCAGCTCGCCGGGGTGGTGGAGCAGGAGTGAGACTTATTGGTTGTTCTAGAAGCAAAGGTATTGGGAAACCCCTTAAAGGCTCGAATGAAAGACTGATTTTTGGGTGTTCGCCTGATGAAGATTGAAAAGTGTGGCGGTTGGCAGACAAGACGTTTTGCGGGATATGGAACCAGGAGCGGGAGGGTCATGTACTACATGCGAGATGTGCAGCCACGGTGATGTACACCGTAGCATTGGAACTGATTTGCCAGAGGCAAAAACACCTCACTGCTAGCACACGCCACATATGCACACAGTGGCGAGGACAGAGATCGAGGGGGTGGGAGTAGGTGTCCAATGCTGTGACTTGTGAGGCGTGTATGTACATCACAAGTGCAGCGTCACAGCGCGTGGGAGTCGGTGCCGTTGAATGAAAGCTTGCGGCGAGTGGACCTGCTGAGATAGATCCAAAGCGGCCTACAGACTACACAACTGAATCACTGCCAATTAGGAGAGGAAACTAGAGAGACTACTACGTATGTGGACTGACACGAGCTGTGTGGTAGTTTAGCAAGCAGGGGAACGGAGGTATACCGAGTCTGTGTTCATCAACATCGCAATGAAAAATTAGCACTAGCACTAATCAAAGACTCCCGCCGCTGCCACGACCCTTGCTACTACTAGTACTACAACTACGACTACGCAGTATTACCTTAAGAACAATTGTCGTGCGAAGGGGAGGGGAGAGGTGGAAGGGGGGGGGGGGGGGGGGGCTTGACAGGGGTTCTGGCCGTGGCTAGTCCAGAGTCTGGCGAAGGATTGGGCTGCGTCAACATGGATCCTGTTGAGAGAGCCAAGTGGCCACGTCCAGATTGGCATGGTCACTAGTGAAATATGCAGCCTTGACAATGATGTTGGGGCAGTTGATGATGCTGAGACAGCACGTTGGTTTACTAGGTGTGCCTGGATTCTGCCTTATGCTGAATGTTGCAACGGCCCACATGTGGTGTCTATCATGGCCAACCCGGTAGTTGCTTTTGTGCCATGCACTGAGCTACTGAGGAAGATTGGTGGTCTCTCAGAAGGCGGCCAAAGCTAACCCTTTGAGCATCCAACCCCTTGTAATGTCGGATGGCATCAACGAATGAATAGCTCAGATGCTCCATGGATGCAACTACCGGTCCGTTGGTGGTTGTTGCTTGCCCCTTCGAAGTTGGTGTCAATGCCTGTGGTTCATGTTTCGCTGGCGGACCTGCAATTACCTCTAAGCTGATTAATCTGTAGTACTGTGTGTAAGATAAGTTTCAAGTACACTTTTTCTTGCCAACTCAAGTTTTCGGCCGAGGTACTAATGCATGGTGCTTTTACTTGCTCACTCAAAACTTCTGTCCCCCTCTGCCTTGATCCGACAAGTAGTGTGTTTGAGCCTTGCTGCCTGCCGGGCATATGCCATGATGGCTTTGCATGACAGGGTCGGTCGACCCAGATCACCCATAAAGAGACTCGGATGGCTCCGACTGAGATGACAAGTAGATGTGTCGGGTCGTTCCCGCATTAAACACGCGGCATTGGCGAGTCATCTGCTTCGTACCTTGCTACTCCGGATCGTTTTAGAGCCGTTCGTAAACCCAAACGTGCGTGTCGTTGTCACCGCCACCGCCGCCGCCACCACCGCCCGTTATAGTGATGTTGCAGCTGTTGCTGTTGCTGCTGCTGGTCCTACACAGTGGTATCAAAAGGCGTTGACGTTAAGCAAATCATTCTATGCTTGGGCTTATTGATATTGGAGAGCTGTTCAACCCGAAGGTCGCATTTGTGGTACAAGGAAATTATACGTAGACTGGCAACCTTTCAGGCACGCTCCTAGCTAATAGCCGCTGAAGCACAAGCCGGTTGGAGCTAGACAAAGGTTAACGATACCCTTTCCATGTCCAAACAGCTGTTGTAATCGCCCGCCTGGACAAGTTATTACTAGGTACATACCATGATCGACCCCCCTCCCCCTCCCCTCCGCCCAGGGGACGCTAACCTTGGCAACGATCCATCATCCAGCCCTGCTCCTCCTGGCGCGCCCCTCTTGCAAAGCATCCCCCACTCGCCGCTCAGGGACAAGGACAGGGATAGTCTAGCTAAAATGCCACAGATGGATGGTGCACAGAGGCGTTGGTGAGTCGGAAGTCGCATGCCAATGCTACATGAGATGGGGTGGGGAGGGGGGGCTTTCAAGTCGTTCGCTGCAGGCTTGTAGGGCATTAGGCGCTATACGCGTGTGATGGAAAATTCAAACCTGCGGTGGCCGGCGGTGGCCATTATGGTCCGTTATGCACGCCATTGGCAAGTTCCTGACGCCAAGATGTCTTGTCGTTGCGCATCTTGACAGCCCCGGTGTTTTTCGGGGCAGCTGGCATACACGTAGTGTAGCAAGCAATTAATACCTGTAACCCGGGTGCTGTGAGCGCCGTCTCAGTCACTAACTTCCAATTCCCTTAGCACCTCATGAAGGAAGCGGCTTTCGGTGGACATGCCCGGTGTTGTAGCACCAAATGCCTCTGGGCTCATTTAGCACCTGTGAATCCGTCCGCGCTCTACGTCACTGAATTCGTCTTGATGCCGGAAAGAATAATCAAGCAAAACTGCGAAGCAGCTTTGTGGAAGGTGCCAACCTTTCGCGGAGCGTAGCCTCTAGATTTGCTTTCCTTACATAGGCAGGCAGTAATAATTATGGGATGTTCAAACCGCTAAGCCACCACAGTCACTAACCACAGTGAAAACACTGGTGAGCAATTTGTCAGTTTTGCTTGTCCTTAGGAGCGCTGCTCCGAGCGTGCATTGGACTTGTTTATTGAGATGGCCACGCACCTATCGACTCCATGTTAGGGATGCATACCTACAAAACAAACCTGCTGCAATTCCCAGCGGCTTGTCGTTCGTGCCCCTCCTCCCAGGGCAAGAATAGATTCTGATCCTTCGTAGAAGCTCATCTCAGTGCGGACAGCGCTAACACAAATAGGCCGAGGCATGCTGGGATTTGGGCGACCAAGCAAGCCACAAACAGGGTGCTTGAGGTGCTCCTATCCGGCCTCCTAGTTACACCTTATAACAGATAGTGACCAGAGCTGGATCAGCCACATCCATTATTGCCTACGGGTAGGTACCTTATTGTGATCATCCTGCACGCACCTACCTGGGTGTAATTGCAGCATCGGTGCGACTGGACACGTTTTGCTAGTCTTTCATGCATTTCGCCGCAGTGAAGCATTATGTGGTGGTGCTTGGGCGTGTACCCCATCTGCCGGGACAGCCTAGCCATATGTACAACGCTAGGCCAGGTTTCCCCTTGAATACCTACAGGTACCAGTCCCACGGATAACTTCTCAACTTGCCAAACAAGCCAAGGTACTAATATCTGTTACCAGACGAACCATACCAGTGCCTAGATGTTGTCCACGGTGGTGTTTGGCGAGCACGGGATCTGCGATAACGCCACCACCCAAGCCTCGTGTATTATTAGTGCATGAGCGGGCTTCGGACCCGAATGACTGAGGAGTTTGCCGCTTTGGGTGTAGCCATCATCAAAACGCGGCGCTCAGAGAAACCTGTGTGGAAGTACCTAGTTATGCTTGAAGTGGCCATGCCCAAAGAAAGTGCGTCGTGATTTACCTACACTTTCTACACTGACAATTAGAGATGTTACTGCCAAGCCAAGGTTGATAACCCATTGCATCCTCGTGTCCAATAAAAGCTGCGCTATTATTCCTACAGAACAAACCCAGCTACTCAATAAGTCAATTGTCGCTGGAACAGTTGCATTTAACTTACAGCTTGTGCCGAGGCTCCACCCAATCAGTGCTGTAGTCTACCTTGGCATCGTTGCTTTTGTGTTTTTAAGACACAGTACGCCATTGTGTAGAGTTAGATCTTTTGGCTTGGGCTTTGTTGTTTTCATCGCACTACTACGTAATCATACACTCTACATGCCAACCATCATCATCATCTTACACTGGCGATATGAACACCCGCTCGAGCGCCTCTTCAAAACTCGCTACATAGTATTTGTACAAGACATAACATCAACTGGGTCGTGAACCCCCAAATCCAAACCCCAACCCCCACACCAGCTCCGAAAGGAGCGCCGAGCACATCCAAGCTACGGCACCAAACTAGGTATGGCACCATACTTGGGCCCCCCCTTCTTCTCCATGTGTCTGTTTATCTCAGCATCTGAGTGCTGTGGTCGCCCAACGGGTCGTCCGTCACGGACATCCATCTCTTTTGGCTCTAGGTGTAATTGAGCTGCCCACCCCCCGGAGCATGCAGGCAGATGGGGTTGGCTTACAAAAGCCCCGAACACCAATCCATGTATTGGCGGAGCCTGAAGCCGGCTCTGCAACGGCAAATTCCGGGCGCTGCCGACGCACGCCGAATCTACGTATACAACTACGCGCGCGGGAAACGAAGCATTTACCGAAGAATTCCCGTTGAAGCGGTGTGGTGTGGTGTGGTGTGGTGTGGTTCTCTACCTGTAACACACATAGATATCCAGACCACCTATTGTGCCATGAAAACTCATCAAATTCAGAAAAGACGCTTTAGCGTCGCACCACCAAGAAATCAAAGGGAGTTTGAACTCGAATCTTTTTCTAAGGCGTGAATTGACTATGAGCTGCCGGCAAAACGGACAACAAGCAAAATACAATAGAACATCTTATTCCAAACTTGACGAGTTTCTAGGTAGTAAATGTTCTTGGCATTATACTATTTCCTCCAACGGGTAGGCACAAACGTTAAATTTAGTCGCTACCTAGAGTATCTGATGATATAACGTAGTATAGGTACCTAGTAAGGTAAGGTATTTAGGCAAGGTACCTTGAACAAATCCATTCATGGTTTTCTTTGACTCTTGCGCAAGGAAAACCAAGTCGCATAGCATGCAAGGGGTTCTTTCCCAGTGGTAAAGCGCAAGGACATGCAAGATGGCAATCATGTCATCGCCGTTTGTTTTTCCCCTTCAGTGAAAACCACCCACCCCCGTTGCTTCCCTTCCATGTTTCTGCCTCCAAGTTCGTCCCTCTTGAACTACCTAGGGCCGCGCTAAGAAATTAGTATTATGGAGTTTACGTATCCAAAGGGATGACAGACATGGGCATTGACAGCCGAGAGCCTGTCGGTCGCCGATGCCAAGCACCATTCAAACTGCCGACATCCAGGATCGCCGCCCGACTGACGATGGCGCCCGATAGGCCCAGAGCCAGGCGACTTGGCAGGCTGATGAACATATTGGCACTAATAATCATTCAACTATACGGGCAGCCGACCGAGGGAACCACGAGCTCGTGAGACATGGGTCGACAGGACGACACCCACAGTCAGTCTGTCCACCCTCCCGTTTTCTCTTCATTTCTCTACCTACTCAGCTTGGGTGGCTTTTTGCAAGCAAAAATTGGCCATGGCTGTTTCTCACTTAGAGAACGCCATGTGGCCAGAGTAGCAGAGTTCGACGTGATAGTTTGGCTACAATCCTCAAACTGAAGGCTGCAACAACATCTCAATACTAATAAACATGAGCAAGCTGGCTGCTAAGCCTACCAATTCGGTAGCGTGCATTAGCTTCTACCTCCCCCCCTTTCCCATTGCTAGACACCTTGGAATGATTCTAATCCCCTAATTTTTGGGTATCCGATGCTTCTGCCGAATATTCTTTCTAGATGGTGCTAACGGCATGAGCCGGGAAACCAAGTGCCGACTAAAGTCAGATCCTTCTCCATCCCGACGTGACCGGCTCGGGTCCGAAGGAAGATCTGGGTTTGTCTCACCATGCTGCGGAAGACATTGATACGCCCAGACCAAACGGCACAAATGCAGAGATGTAACGTAAAAATGACGGTAGATCGTTTGGCATCAATGGGAGCATTAAATCGTGCACCTTGGTGCATTTTCAGCGTTTAGCTTCATTGCATGCGCCAAAGTAGAATTGAGTAAAAGTCGTCCAGAAAGTATAACTCCATAGTTGATGATGATACTAATACCGACTCTTTGAGAACCTGCCCATTGCCTCGAGCCTGTCTGAAGAGAACTAAAGCTATCTCCCTTCGTTGCACGACTTGAAGACCAATTTGGCATTCAATGCACATCACATGTCATTCCTTTGCTTCTTAAGGTGGTTGCTGGGCACTTGGATGTACATGTAAACCCATGAAATGGAAAATTGGTTGACATTTGAAACACGACTGACTCATGTCTTGAGAGCTGTTCAGCCTTGTAGTCCTGTCTCCTCACCTGGTTGTATTTCCTATTACTTGTAACACGGACCGACACTCTAAACCAGGGTCGGTTTTGCATCGCCCATGCCAGCAATATTGTATATTTCTAGACTAATTATATGGAACACACACTGAACCATCTATTGTGCATGGTTGGTCTGTACTGCGGATCCACGCAATTCAGGGGTATATATGCAGTCAGCTCTAGCCTTTTCACTTCAATACATCGACATATTGCCATGAATCTGTGCAAGTCTGAGCGAAACGTGTTCATCATTTGAGCTATATGCGTAAGACAGATGAGTTGATGGAATCAGTGAGGTTCGTGACTCAAATTACACAGCCCATCAAAGGACGACGAGGGGCTTTCAGGGCTTTTGGGATCGGAGTTTTTGTTCTTTCTTTGAACAGCCATGCTGTTCAAAGAGATCCTACGCTAAACTGGTTCTGGTGTTCCGGATTCACAATATTAACCTTACCGCCGACGACTAAGGAAGTCTGGACATGGAGGCCAACGAAGCGGGCGGTAACAGTGATTGGTAGGGGAGGGGGCAATACAAAAGTCACGTAACAACGCGACTATTTTGTTTTGCAGTAACGCACCCATCGTTAATAATACCCATGATTTGGAAATGACGCCGGGAACGGTTGGTGTGCTACATTTAGCATCCCATAGATGACGCGGGCCACATACGAAATGTGGGAATCCGAAGTCGGTCGTGTTTGATGCGAAGGATTGCAAGTTTGAAACATGTAACTTATATACCCCCCACCTTGGCTGATGGGCATGACGTGTATAAGAAAGGGGCGGAATAACCGTTGCGCTTTGCGCTTAAACACAGTACGGAATTTGCGTTCCCATTGCTCCTCTTTGCCTAGGTAGATACAGGATGTCAATTACTCAATAGGAAGATCCCATGAAGGAGGAGTGATCTCTTGGTGGGCTTTGAGCTGAAGGAACATGGAGCTAATTAACAATAATGTTAAACCGGGCTCATTAAGTTGACCAAAAGAGACTAGCCGATAAGTCTCAGCTTTTCTCCAAAACAAGGGCATAGTGAATCGCATGATCCTGGTCATTACTTGGCGAAAAGGCCTAAACACACCCATAAACATTTGCTATGGGCGATGGTCACGGGCAATCGGAGGATTTTTTTGACCACCTATGTAGGCACCTGCTAATTACTAGGTGGCCTTAATCTAGTAAGTTGTAGGCCAGTCTTGGCTACCTAAGTAGGTAGGTATGGAGCCGCCGTTACAAATCATAGGTGATATTCTACAGTGATCCAACCCGGCGTTACAGCCGTTACCACCGTTACAAGCGAGGTGGTTTTGCTAGTATATCCAAATTCCCGCCCAGTACCATCCGTAACAGGCGCTACAGAAATTTATTTATTGCCTGTTACTACCTAGCCGGAACTGTTGGTGTTGGTGTTTGAGGTGTTTTGTGTGTACCATGTTTTAGTACCTGCGCTTGTGAGTGAACTTGCTTTTGTTGTTCGGGGCAGGCAAACAAACATGCAAACCGCCAAGCTCTGATTAAGTCCAACAATCTCCAATAACTCCCTTCACTAATATATCTTTCCCTCGTATAATATCATCCCTGGGAAATCATGATGTCTCTTGCGTCTTCTTTGCATGATCTAATGCAAGAATCGGATGAGGCGGCCACCAATTGAGCAATAATTTGGGGGAGGCTAGGCTTGGACCATAAGCTGAGAAAGTTGCCTAGCAGGCTTGTCCGTTTTGATAGAGTACGAGCGACGGGCCTCCTTGTCGTAACTTACATTTGAGCACGTCCATGTTGACGTTGTACTTTTTCTTCAACTGGTTAGAACTAGTGGCCCCGAGGCATTGATTGGCCCAAGGATTTTCTAGAGAAGAAAACCGGGATCAGTCCGAGTTAGCAACTAAAGAGGGGGGGGGGGGGGGTCGTGCTTGGTGTCTGCTGCCTACAACCACCTCCTGCATTCCTCCCGTATTTGTCCGTCCTGCTGTTCCTCGCCCTATGGATATGTGGTAGTATCACGAGTGTGATGTCGGGATGCAACATGACTACGAAACCCTTCACAGCTACATGCTCTAGAGCTATATTGGAACACTAACTCACGGGGTTACATTCGTATTCTAGATGATTACCAGCAACAGCCATTGCAACCACAGCTCCCGGTCCAACCAGAATGATGGTAATCATTAACATGGCCACTAATAGTCTCTCAGCCCACCAGCCTGGGCGTATTTGGCAAGGCATATCAATGATTTGTTATGAATATAGGGTAAATATGATACCAAAGACATAGAGCAATATCATGAGAGCATTTAACAGATCATGTGTCTCTAACTCTAGAGAAACGGCAGACACCACATATACTGCTGGTTCGTTTCATCATTGCTGGCCGACTTTATGTATGTTTTAGCTATGTGCCATATATTGCAAATTCTCCGTACTCTTATTGTCATAGTTGTTGACTGTATAGATGAAATAACAATTCAGAACAGGTGTGAAATTTTTGGCGTTCAACATTAACCAAGCGTGCTCCAAATTTAGTGATGTTTTGCAAAAGTTAGTTTTTGACACAATGATACCTCTGACAGTTGCTACCTAATCGAGAAGCTATGAAAGGTGTTAATCTACTGCCATCAACTCTTAAATAACTCAAGATGTTGTTGCTATTGTAGATATTTAGATGAGTGTGACCAAGCTTTCAATTGTGAGAGTTGCATCTTGCATCTATACCTTATAAACATCGGCATCGACAATTACAGCTCGATTATTGTAAGGCCTTCACTTTCCAAGTCTTTAAACCCCAAATAAAAACATAGCATTATGCTTCAATAAAGCGTTGAACTATTCTGGTTTCTCAAGTCTGTGTTTGCAATAATTCTCACACCCTCATTTTCCCCAATTACTCTCTTAATTTTGCCTAAAGCAACTGATGACCTTCTCAAGGGTGAAAAAAACTCGACTGTGGCAGAAATTCAAGTTCCCTGACCAGTGTTAATAAATGAAGTAAATACAAACTCAGTTGTGGTCCTGAGAGATATACTTGGAACAATAAATCTTCCCTAGGAAGATAAAATGCCTATATATCGAGTCAATGAGGATTAAATCCAGAGGCACCATGTTGGAGAACGTAATGCACTCGTTGCATCATCAATGCAACTCAACTGGAGCAGCTCGTTGCCGGAATCTAATCAGTGGACAGGGAGCAGCAAACAGTTGCAGTTTACAGTGGCGGAGTTGAGCAGGCGTCTGATAGCCACATCACGTGACTTGGCGACGATTTGGCACGTCACCGTCCCAAGGCCCTGGGGCACTTGGTTGAAATCACGTCTCACAATCCAAGGGCACCCAACTTCACTTTCTATCGTTAGCCTGCTGGGCATAGTCCGGCCTAAAAAGCTGCCTAAGATGAGGTTCAATATCGAGTGAGCCAAAGTCGCTGCCGTATGTTCCATGTAGCGTGACTAACTCTCATCAGCGACCTCACCGTGCTTTTCCCCTACCCCAAGATATATCCAGGTACGTAGCAATTGTTCGGCAGAGGTTTGTATGGACTCCGTAACTAATCCATCTGTCTTGCCCAGAGCAATATGCGTAAGCACAACCAAACCAGCATGTAGTGTTATACTGACATGTAATCATGCCTATCAGCTACATGTGTGATCTCAAAAGTAGTGTCCTCCCACCACATGCTGTTCTGACACCAGCCCCATCTTGCAGCTAACTAACCAGCCCGCAATTTGCATAGAAACCCTTGATGCGGGCGGTCACTGCGTCCTTGAAATGCCTTCAGGCACTGGCAAGACCGTTTCTCTTTTGTCCCTGATTGTTGCTTACCAGCAACAAATGCCCGAGAAGCGGAAGCTCGTTTACTGCTCACGTTCGTACTAACCATTCTAGCCTGTCATCAAACCTGTACTCACATATTTGATACAGGTACAATGTCTGAAATTGAAAAGGCTCTCGTCGAGTTGCAATCTTTGATGAAATACCGAGCAGAGCAACTTGGATATGAGGAGGAGTTTCGCGGCCTGGGATTAACAAGTCGAAAGAATTTGTGCCTTCATCCATCAGTAAAGAGAGAAAAGAGTGGCTCAATTGTCGATGCTAGATGTAGAAGTTTGACAGCAGGATTCGTCAAGGAGAAAAAGGAGCGAGGCGAGAGCGTCGATGTCTGCGTCTACCATGATGTATGCCGAGCTAGCTTACTCTTCACACGCCTTACCTTGACAATTGCTAACTTCACACAGAATCTTGATCTTTTGGAACCACATAATCTCATTCCAAATGGAGTTTGGTCCTTTGACTCGCTTCTACGGTACGGAGAGGAACACAAACAGTGTCCATACTTCACAGCACGGCGCATGGTAGGTGATCAAACGTGAATGAGTATATTTCTTCATATACTAACTGAGGTTTCTCATTACAGATGCAATATTGCAACGTTGTGATTTTCTCATATCATTATTTGCTGGATCCCAAAATAGCCGAACGCGTCACCAAGGATTTCTCAAAGGACTGCATTGTCGTATTCGACGAGGCTCATAATATCGACAATGTCTGCATTGAGTCGCTCAGCACTGACATCACAGAAGATTCATTGCGGAAAGCAACTCGTGGAGCGCAAAACTTGGAGCAAAAAATAGCTGAAATGAGGGAAACTGATCAACAGCAGTTGCAAAATGAATATGAAAAGCTCGTCCAAGGACTTCGGGAAGCAGACGAAGCCCGGCATGAAGATGCCTTTATGGCGAATCCTGGTACCAATAGCCCGATACCCGTGTCGTACTGACTACTTGGCTAACATAAGCGATAGCCTTACCAGCAGACCTTCTACAGGAAGCGGTGCCTGGAAATATCAGACGGGCGGAGCATTTTGTCGCATTTTTGAAGCGGTTCATTGAGTACCTGAAGGTTTGTGGTACTCTATCTCAGGGCTTTGTGTACTCAAAATCTGACTTTTGAATGGTAGACACGGATGAAGGTCCGCCAGGTGATTTCGGAAACGCCGCCTTCTTTTCTAGCTCATCTCAAAGAACATACGTTCATTGAGAAGAAACCGCTGAGATTCTGCGCAGAACGGTTGACTTCGCTAGTTAGAACATTGGAACTCACTAACATAGAAGACTACCAGCCATTGCAGGAGGTAGCGACATTCGCGACCCTGGTCGCTACATACGAGAGCGGGTTCCTGCTTATCCTCGAACCATATGAATCAGACACTGCTGAGGTACCCAATCCAACTCTTCATTTCACGTGCCTCGATGCTGCCATTGCCATCCGGCCCGTGTTTGAGAGGTTTTATTCTGTCATTATCACATCGGGAACCATTTCTCCGTTGGAGATGTATCCGAAAATGCTAGATTTTTCTACTGTTGTACAGGAGTCGTATAGCATTACTCTAGCTCGAAGATCCTTTTTGCCTATGATAGTTACTCGAGGTAGTGACCAAGCCTCAGTCTCGTCGAGCTTTCAAGTTCGAAATGAGCCCAGCGTCGTTCGAAACTACGGCACCCTTCTGACAGAATTCGCAAAAATTACACCCGATGGAATGGTTGTGTTTTTCCCTTCATATCTTTATATGGAGTCTATCATCAGCATGTGGCAGGGAATGGGAATTCTGGATGAGGTTTGGAAGTACAAACTCATTCTGGTTGAGACTCCTGATGCCCAAGAAACCTCGCTCGCCCTCGAAACATACCGCACTGCTTGCTGCAATGGTAGAGGAGCCATCCTGCTGTGCGTCGCTCGAGGGAAAGTCTCAGAAGGAATTGACTTTGACCATCAATATGGCCGTACTGTGCTGTGTATTGGTGTCCCCTTTCAGTATACCGAATCACGTATTCTAAAAGCCAGACTTGAGTTTCTTCGCGAGACGTATCGCATCAAGGAAAACGATTTTCTGTCTTTCGATGCCATGCGTCATGCCGCGCAATGCCTCGGCCGAGTTTTACGAGGCAAAGATGATTATGGAGTTATGGTCCTGGCAGATCGCCGCTTCCAGAAAAAGAGAATACAGCTGCCCAAATGGATTAATCAGGGCCTTCTGGATGCTGAGAGTAATCTAAGCACGGACATGGCGGTTAGTAGTGCTAGAAGATTCTTGAAGACAATGGCCCAACCGTTCAAAGCAAAGGACCAGGAAGGAATCAGCACATGGGGATATGAAGATCTCATGCAACACCAAGAAAAGATGAATCTGGAGAGAAACGCTGAGGCTGAGGAGGCAGCTCGCAACGCCGCTTCCGCGGCAGCTCTCAACAGCATAAACAAGGCCTATGAGTATGATGACGAAGATTTAGACCAGGAAATGATGGAGTTGGAAGGGTTCTAAACACTCTCTGCTCCTTTTTTTTGCTGATTTTACATGCATCACACTTCATTGGCTGTATCGGCTCATAAATAGGCGCACCGAAACCCGGCTCGTCACACAGACAGATATCCCCTAGATGGGAAAGGGATATGTAGGCGTTACTTCCGCACTGGCTTCCGACATTAAATTGGAAATAACTATATAGAAGGTTTTATTATTAAACCAAGGCTAAATAACAACGGGTATCTATCTATCCATCATATACATGGCAGTCACCTCATGAAATAAATTTGAAGAAAAGTCGTGATCAAAATACCGGCTGTGTAGATGGTTCCTTTGAGAGCGTGCAGGACATGTGCTACATATTAAAGCACAAGCCACAGGTCGTGACAAGTAGCCAATTTACTTGATTGACGGCAAATGACGTTTCGTGGCTTTGACAGCCCTCATAGCGGGTATGGTACTTGCGCGGCCTGGTTTCCTCCCAACTTCCATACAGAGCATACGAATAAAATCGTTGTTCGTCCAGTAGCTTGAATGTGCACTGAGCATGTTGAGGTACTGAATTTCCAAGGGACCACCACCAGACCTCAAAAAGTAATCAATTTGACCATTATCGTTGAGAAGGTAGGTCTTTTTCTCTGCGATTTCCTCACGGGTAAAATCGTGAACTTCGAGCTCCAACTGTGAAGGCAGACGGACTGTGGTCGGGCGTTCAGGTTCGAGTGCAAGAAGATCTTGGGTTGGTGACATTCCTGGAACGACTGTTCGCATTGCATCTCCCACAGACTTCAGCAAGGAGACAGAGGTGTTCGGAACATAGGCCACTTTGAGGCTGGACGCGTAAGCCGGGTCCACAGCCCCATTGAGCAAATAGGCGATTGGGTCTTCTTTTGCGAGAACATTGTAAATGTTTTCGACAGCCAAACAGCCAAAAGTACCAACGTCTCCGACAATATCCTTGGAAAAAATGTCTGCATCGTTGGCACCAGGCTTCATTTGTCCACGGCGGGGGACGAGAGCGCCCCTTTCGAGCAATAAGAAGAAGCCGGCGGGACTCCCTGCGAGGAAAAGATTCTTCGTGTCAAACTCGAAGAAGCGTGTCTCTGGCTCACGCTGAGATAAATCAATCCGCGGTACGGTAGTCGGCTGGCGGGATAATATGTCAATGGCCATGACGCTGCCAAGGGAGTGTGCAATGAGATGTACGTGTCCCTTCTCGGCAAATCCTGGGTTATTTCGGCACCAAAGGCGATAAACCCTATTTGCTTCCGAAACCAATGCCTTGATCATCTTCCCTTTGTGATGAGACATGTAAAAGGGAATGTCGAACATGACATCTGACATCATGCTACGAACTGCAGGGATGGTGTCGGGTTCGATATCTTTCAGTCCAAAGGGCTCAGGCATGTTGGTAGACTCAGATCTAGCTTCTTCATGCATCGGACCACCATCCTCAAAAGACAAACCCATTCTCCAATTCAACGGCAGAACCATTACGCCGTTTTGACCCTCCCGAAGAACTTGCTGCACGACGGGGCTTCCCATTTCCAGATTCACGGCTCGACGAAAACTGTTAATGGCATGTGTGAAATGAAAGCTCTCGACTCTCTCAGCAAACTTCTGGCCAATCCCATGGGCTACAAGAACAAGATCGGTGACTTGTCCACGTTCTTTTTCAGCCTTACAAGCAGGACAGAGACCAACCGCAACACCCTCGTTCGATTCAGTGCTAGCAGAGCTGCTCGGCTTCGTTGGTGCCTGCTTCTTGTAATGACTGCGCTCCCAAATCTGCCGGTCGAAGCCTCTGACGACAGGAATACCGACCGTGATTCCTTTCATAATCCTAGGCACAGGCCGCCTTCCATAGTATGCCGAAGGTGTGAGCGCCGGCTTCAGTAGAAAGGCTTGTGTGGCATCCTTGTAAATGACATGATAGCTAGAATAGGCACGGTGAGTCGATTCCGTGCTGGTCTTCGGGCCTGTTTGAAATGCTTCAATGGATCCTTGCGCCACAGCTTCTCCGCGGAAACAGCGTGCTGAACAATAAGAATCTGAGGAAACTTGAGGTCCGAATTTGTCTTGCTTGGTGGCTTCGATTTCATTCAGGGGCTTTGGCCAGAGTCGGTGCGAAATCTTTTCTTCACCAAGTGGCCCCACGTCAATTGCACATCGTATCTCATCCATCCAAGTTTCCGTCCAAGGCCGCAGTTCACCATAGCCTGCTTCTAACTGATTAGCCACAGCTGGCAGAACTGGATCCATGGTATCCCTGAGGAATTGTCAGCAACTCGCAGAGCAAATGTATATCACAGGGGAAGCACGAACCTGTAAAACCAAGTGGCTCTCATCACAACCGCAATGTCATTGATAGGAGACCAGTATATAGGCTTCATTTGAAGCATTGGCAGTGACACCATGTGCAACCTGGCCACGCCGACTGCAACCTCGACCGAGCTACTGGCGCCTTTTCCATCTTCGGTTGTAACAGCGTCCCGTGCAGCTTCCAATCCAGCGTCGTGCAACATTTCAACTCGGTTCTCATCTTCCACATGAACATCTTCGAGTGGCGGGGTACCGGCGCCTTGAAAGGATGATGGTAAAGGTGGTGGTCGAGAATCGATGCTCCTGACTCGTACGAAAGGCATACCGGAAATGCCATCGTCAGCAGCAGTGGCACGCAAGGAGTTGCGAATGTGAACAGGTGTTTGCGATCGAGGCGAGGGGCTTACAATCGGAGACTCGGTCCCTCGTGAACGGCCTTGAAAGCTCAGTACGGCGTCATCTGAATGTCTGTTATGAGTTATATCGTGATTGTGAACAGCGATGGGTTTCGAGGCTTTAGGGCTTGATAAGGGAACGGAATTGATAGAGTCTCCTCTTGGACGGCTAGAGGATGAGCTTTGCACGGAGACGGGTCGAGCGTCGGCAGAGTTGCTAGACGAGCCTTGTAGACGGTTGACTGCTAAAACAACAGAATGCATGACCTCCTCAACTCCTAGCTCGGGATCAGCCTTTCTAACCAAGGCGCAAAACCCTTTCTGTAGTTCTTCAGAAACATCTGCTTCTAGCTGTGGGCAGCAATGGAGCATAGACGAGCTAAGTGAAGCTGCGAGTGTTGGGGCAGGAACATCTGGCCCAAGGGGGTTGTTTCGATGTCGGTTCCAGTGTGTATGTGCCAAAGCTTGAATGAGTCTGTCGCGCTTCCCCGAGTAGGCTTTGTCTATTGAGGCATCCGGAGCTCGTCCATTCCTTACATCTTCGTGATGGTGGCGATCAGAATCGGAAGCAAGACCCAGCCAGGCCTTTTCGAGCGCGTTGTTATCGCCGCGGGCAAATGGTCGAAGATTGCCTTTTGAGGCTCGAGGCTCGGCGCCACTGGCGGCTGTACCAGCTGAAAAGAGATCATCAATTGGAATTGCGGATGAGTAGAAGAACTGAGCCTCGGCTGGGGGCATGCCGTCCTCTTTGTCAGTCTTGAGCACTGGTGCCAGGCGGCACTTGGGCCCAAATGTGTGTTCCGTGGATGCCATGGCGACGAGATGCGAAGGAGGAGAGAAAGGAAAGCAGAAGAGAGGACAGACTCAGGCCGATCTTGAATCTGGCAGCGAAGCCATATGAGCAGACAGCGGCAATGCTAGTGACGGCACCTGCAAGAGGCAGCAGAAGAGATAGGTGAATGGCTACATGCACACGGGGCTCTGTACGCTAGCATGAAGCAGCGAGGTTGTAGCAGCACGTTTGAGTGGAAACAAATAATTCGCTGACGCCTCGATTCGCTTGTCGCTTCCTCCACCGCGGGTGCTAATGGTAATATGGCTTGTCAGTGAGGAGGACGAGGAGACCAGAGCTTGCATACAATGATGCGATGATGAGGCTACAGGAAATCGGCCAAGGCGGGATGACGTGGTGGGGAGTCAACATTGTTGGGACTTGTAGGCTGTAGGGGTACTAATATAGGCTTAATACCTAGGCTACTGTCTGGTACCAGTAGAGCGTCTCAGTGGAGTCATTGAGTGGCTTGGACGTCCCACTGTAACCAGGCTGGCTGACAACAGGGTGCAAAAAAACACCACCGATACAACAGTGCCTGAATATCTAAGATACCTGGTATTACTAGATAGGTAATTATTTACTTCACTGATATTGCTATATATTTATAGGTATTGCTAGCGATTTCTGGATATTGCTAGAGATCTCTAGAAATTTACAGAGATTTCTACATATCAGTAAATTTATCAGTTGAAGTCCCTCAGGGTGGTCCTGGCTGTGTTTTTTTGCACCCTGTTGGCTGAGTTTGTTCATGATTCGTGATGGGAGCTTGATTCTGAGCTTACTGAAACAACCGCCGCTTTTAGTAATTTCAGCTTCACTGGCAACATGCATCTGCATACGAATCACATCACAACATGCCGCGCGTACGGGCAAGTTTGGTTGCTGCTCTTTGCGCTGGATGCATGCCTCGTTGGGGCCTGGAGCTGGCTCGGTGTCACGGATCTTTGCGTGTCATGTGCCCTTGGCTGGTGTCTGTATATTGGCGCGTGAGAACACAACACGACGCGCTTCCCCCCCATTCAAGTCCCCATCTCTCTATTTAAGGCCACAATCAACTTTGCTTTGGTCCCATGGATAAAGCCTCCATATTAATCTAGCCCAGCTCACATGAGCCAACAGTAGCTATGGAATCTTGGTTGTTGTTCATGTCTATTGAGTTCGAATGTTAGTAGCAAGCAGCGGAAAGAAGTTGTACCCTCTTGGATAAATCGCGAACATTTAGAGTCGAAGACTATTTGGCTTTATCATTTCTACAACGCATAGAAAACCAACTCATAACAAGATGGAGCGGGACTTCCAGTGGGTGCACCTATACGATGTTTCTCGGAACGCCAATGCGCCACGTTTCAGTCACGGCCATTACCTCAAGGCTTGTTGTGCTAATTAACATATTGCTCCAACGATGACTATAGTACATATGTCATTGAAACAATTTCTACAACAAAGCTGGAGTGCTGTTAAGAACCGGCATGCGCATGCAGTCTGTCATGTTGCGATATATTGCACCAGGCTAACCAACGAACCATCATACAACTTTAAAACTACAACTGTAGCTATGAAGTACACAACTTACCTTACCAACAGTGGTCTAAACTCTCAGCGCTGTATATTCAATCTGGTTTATCACCAAAATTACTACCTAGTGTATAGTTTAACTTCGGAAATGTGACAGACAGGCCAATGTTTTGAACTAGAGGTTAATTCTCCAACCTTTCCGCCAAGTCTTTATAAAAGGAAATGAGTGTTTAGACATGTAATATCACTCACTATATCAGCGAAATTTGAGGGGCTTAAAGGAGCCCGGAGCTTTTCTCTTTCTAGTTTTTGGGTCATCGAAACGGATATCAGGAAGGTCAACCTCAACAAGTGTAAACTGGTGGCATAAAACAATGCTGGGACCTGGACCTCGGATATTGTCGGAATTAATGTAGACTTAAAGAGACGCATCATGTATTGATGGGCGTTATGTTTGGGCTGCCACTGTAGGTCGGGAACGGCCTCTGAATACCTCCTCCAGTTCAGTAAATCTGATTTCTTAATCCTTCCCAAAATCATATCGGCGGAAATCTAAGGGAAGGGATGCAAAATACAGCGATAACAAACCGAAAAAAAAGGAATAGAGAGCCCATTCTAACATTAGATCCCAACTTACCTCGGGATGTAAATCACTTAGAATGCCTAAAAGGTGTGTATGAAAGAGTTTATGTTGGCATTCACGACGGCTCTCCCTCGGTGGCATTACACCTATAAGTTACAATCAATCCATCTTTGCTCATCAACGGTATTCATTCAAATCTACCGGTATCATTTCTCATGTCTTGGGGCAGAAATCCCATGTCAGGTTAAAATCTAATAATTATGAGAGCATGCTTTTCGCTGGCGTCTATTTCCGTCTCAAGAGACTATGCCAGCTGGATTCCCGTCGGATTCAAGAGTATTGCCTTTCCCCTTTACGCTGGGCAACCATGACACAAGCTGCTTCAAATGCCCCCCTAGTGTAATATTCTGATCCCGGGCTTTTTCAAGCCCGCCTTTCTTGAAGCCACCAGGTAGTATCATCCAACTAAGGATGATGAAGACCAGAAGTGCAAGAACAATAGGCTGCAAAACCTCAACGCCTTTACTTTCTGCAATGGCGCCGACTCCGAAGGGAACGATGGCCGCGCCGCCGCCGCCAAACGCTGCAGCGAAACCAATAGCACCAATGTGGTAATCCGAGGGTAGCAGCTTCGTAGCCGCTACTATGGCTGCGGGGAATAGCGGTCCTAGGAAGAAACCGAGCAGGATGACCGATATTATGGTGACAACAAAGTTGGGCACCAGCCAGTACACCAGCTGGAATCCGATGCAAAGTATTAAATACCCGAGGATAGCAAGCTTTTCACCGATGCGGCCCGTTACGAAGCCCAAAATAACACGACCGAGGGTGAGACCAAGCCAGAAGAGTGTCACTGTAAGACCAGCCAAGAAGCCATCGACATGGCGGACCTCGATCATAAAAGTCGGAATCCAACCACCCAGACTGACTTCGGCACCGACATAACCCAGGATGAACACCGAGATGAGCCAGGTGATTGGACTTCGCAAGACCGTGCTTGTAGTGATTTCCTCTCCTCTGCTAACGGCCTTCAAACGCTCACGGTAAGCAGCACCTGTGGCTTCCCAAAATGCCGACATCCCCACAACAAACTCCACGCACACAACGCCAATCATAATGTAGTAGTAGGTGTACCATTCGAGATTGAGCTTGGTGACCATGGCTGAGGCAACGAGTGGGCTCACAGTGGCCCCTAAGCCATAGGCTCCATGCAAGAGACCGAGAAGCTCGTTTGCGTGATGCATGTTGCCGACCCATGCGTTGTACGCACTGTCCTCAATTCCATTACCATAGCCGGCAAAGAGGAGGACAATGGGAAGCACTGGAAATGGCGGATGCAATGCCATTGGAACGTATGCAATGAGACGACAGGCAGGTCCAACAAATGCAACGCCACGTTGACCGATGGTGTGATGAATCCAGTTGTTTGTCAAGGCCGCAGCGACATATCCAGCAAACGGAATGATAAACACTGTTGACATGACGGTGTAGTTGACATTGTAGTAAGGGCCAATCTAGAGGGTAGCACACATCAATATGTTTATCTTTGCTGGTTAGAAGAAGGAGTTGAAAAAGTAAACACAATGTATACTGGGAATCTGGAGATAGTGTGGATATTGGTATTGAGAAGTAAAACTTACGTATGGAAGAAGCGCCTATTACATAGGACAACAAGGTTAGCGAACACGATGTTTGGCAACACAGGGAGGGTTTGAGCTACGCTACTATGACTTACCCCAATGCAACCATCATGCATACCCATGATAAAAAGTGAAAAGCAAGCTGCACCGAAGCGATAGGTGTTGGCCCGCGGTTGATTCCACCGCTCTAACCCACCAGATGAGTCGGCGTCGCTGTCATTACCCTGACGGTCAAAAAGAGGATCATCCGATGCGGCTGAGATGATACTAGCTCCAGTAAAGTCATCATCTTCGTACGTCCTCGTGGTTGTGGTGCTCATGTTGGCTTGAGTAGAATCAGCCATTTGGAACTGCGCAGCTCTCTGATTGCCAGCTGATTGCCAGAGCGATTGGGGTTTTTTCTAGGGTGGGATGGGGATGGGAAGGGAGGCTCACTCTCTCGACCTAAATAGGACGAGGAAGTGAAAGCAAAATATAGAAAATCACGGGCAGGTCCAGACAAAAACCAATTGATAACGGACAGCCGGGAGATTGAGACGAATTGCTGTAGCCCAACTCGCAAAGCCCTGACAACAACCTTTCTAAGTCGACACAATACCAATCAATGCTCACTCAATAACTCTCTTCAAGTGTCATTAATGGTCAGGAAAGTAAATCCTTCAAATTCAGAATGACGGGGCTTTTATGATGGGCCATGTGTAAGAAGAAAAAAAGAAGAACCCAGCCCCCCCTCTCTCCAAGCTCTCCTCCACATCCTCCACCCTGTTGGCCGAGCTCCATTTCTTTCTATACGCTGCGAGGGCGAGCGAGCGTATGGTAAGTTGGTAACCCATGAGCGACCCCGGGGGGTCGGTGAGCCAGAAAAAAAGGCGGGGAGTATCGGGTAATGCAAGCTGATTTCGCTTGTGCAAATATTAGAGCCATGTCTCGATGTGAAATGGGAGCTGTGTGGTCAGACTGCTTATGTTGATAGGTGGGGGGGGGGCAGACGGGGGGTTGTGGCAGCGTTTAGAGCAACTACGGGTGAATAGTTTCCGTATTGGGGGGTTTGACGATTCCACCTCAATGGATCGTCGGACCGACGACTGAGGAAGAGTCTTGGCTAGCCTGAGAGAGACCTCGGGTCGGAATTCATCTTTGCAATAAGTATGCTAATATAGACGATTTCCCTTATACAACAATACGTAATGGGAACAATGAAGACTACACCAAAACGGCACTTGTAAAGCAATACCTAACCTGTGGTGTTTATTTTTTCATGGGGGGTGGTGAGCCCCCCACTATACCGATATCGGCTTGCTCCTCATCTCACTCAAGTAACAATGCACAAAATACGAGTCTGTCCCCGTAAGAACCATTATTGACGGTTCTCATCTCAAGCTCTCATCTGCCATGCCTGGAATCTCACGTCTGACGCCTAAAGATGGCCGCAAACACCCAGTGCAGACTGAGGCAGCCTCAACGGATTCTGCTTTCTTTTTTTCGTCCTTCCTTCTTTTCTACCCACAAGACTATACCTGAGTGTGCCAACTGTCTTTCGCCTTTGCCCCGCCTCCAAAACACTACGTTATCTTCTGTCAAGAACGTGAGCGCCTTTGCCCGTTGGGAAGGGAAAATGTCATCTGAAGCCAGCTAGTTGCTGCTCGAGACAAATCAATATCCTTAACAGTCCGTTGCTCTACCTGCGTGCTCTCTGTTTGTGATCTTTAGCAGGGACCCTCCGCTCGGAGTTCTCACAAACGAAGGTTGCATGTATTAATCATCTCTCCCAACCCCCGTTTTCTTTTTTTCCGCTCTGCGGCTCCATACATAAATCTCAACCCACTATTAGCAAACGTCTCCATGGCTTGCTTTCCTACCATATGACCACATGACGACATAGGACAGTAATGGCGTTGAACGTTCCATTCCGCCTCATGCCGACATATCTCCACTCCGCCTCACCCGACGGCAGTACTTGGCACCGACATATTGTGGTCCTGGGCACTGCTGCAGCCAAGCGCAGCATGTATTCATCAGCACAGCATTTGTGCGTGTGGTTGTTAGGTAATGTTGGCTCGCAAGAAGCTACTCCTTCGCTTTTCGTTCGTAGGACCGGCAGTGCCGCACTTGATTATCCCGGGTTCTACTCCGTGATCCATTGGCTTGTAATCCCAACCCGACTCAGCCTCACTGCAGCTCTCACACCTCGGTTTGCATAGCCTTCTCGTAGAACCCCCCAGTGGGTGCTTCTCAATCGCTTTTTCATCATATACCAAATCAAAACCCTGCACCAACCTCTTATCCGTATTCTTCAAAACTTCCCTCCCCCGCAGTATATCCAGCTTCGTCGCTCCATTCTCAGAAAGACCTACGTAAGACGTGCTTCAGCCACATTATCCTTCCTCCCTTACCGACCCCGGATTGGTGATGTCGAGATACCACGAGGAAGGCGAGTTCACTCGGCGCCAGGATCATGACCAAAACGATCCTATGACTGGCGGAGAGTCTGACTCTTACTATCGCGAGAGCATGACTCTTTTACCA
The DNA here is from genome assembly GCA_005765155.1 of Zelopaecilomyces penicillatus. Taxonomy (NCBI): domain Eukaryota; kingdom Fungi; phylum Ascomycota; class Sordariomycetes; order Hypocreales; family Pseudodiploosporaceae; genus Zelopaecilomyces; species Zelopaecilomyces penicillatus. Next base: position 2,965,848 of record VCCP01000006.1, read on the forward strand.
CCGCTATCCAACACTCGCACCCGCTCCGTTCCTCCCCAAGCCTCAGTTGTTGTTCAGCGCGAACGCTCGTGGTCACGATCTGACTCTCGTTCGCGTTCCCGCTCCAACTCAAGATCGCGCGACCGTGATCGTGGATTCTTCGACCGAGATGGAAGTCGCAGTAGCCGCAGCCGCAGCCGCAAACGGGCGCATACGCCGCTAGGCCGCGCGCGCGATGCCGTTGAAGACAATTTTACCAGCTCAACAGCAGGAATTGGCGTCGGTATACTCGGCGCTGTGGTTGGTGGCTTTGTTGCCAACCGTGCCTCCGAGGCTGCTTTACAAAACCGGCATAAGGGTCGCTCGCGCCGACACAGCGACGACAACATGCCGCGGCTGGCGTCTACAATCCTCGGCGCTGTGGCCGGTGGCCTTGGCGCAAATGCCCTGACAAATCACTTTGAAGATAAGCACGAGCATACACGAGAGCGGGAACATGCATGGGGACATCATCCCGGTCGAGATGATCGCTATGATTATAGACGATCGGGAGACTACAACAGTCGCAGTCAAAGCAGAGGCATCGGGTACGATCGTGAGGTGGACGACTATGATCATGTCTATGAAGACAAGCGGTATGAGAGACGACGTCGCAGCAACGACTACCGTGACTGATCACACGTTGAGAGCTTTTGGAAGAAGTTGGTTGGTTAATTCCAAGCATGTGAGGGCAACGTATTTGTTGAGCTCGAGGCCTATAATTTCGATGCTGTTTTATTTACTGTGGTTTGCTTCTTAAACCTCTTATGAATTACGAACCTGCTACTGGGTATGATGTAACGAATAGCTTTGCTAAATTAATAAAACTTTAGTACAACGTCATCTGCTCTACACTGTACTAAGGGTCGTGCGCTCAAGTTTTGTCACTCGTCAGCTTTAGTTGATTCTGATAGGATGCCTTCAAAAATTTATATATGGGATATAGCCGTGCTTGGAGATATAGCCTCTCGAAGTTCACACCAGAAGCAGGTGTCTTATTTGAGACCTGGCCTGCGAACATCGTAAAGGCTGCTAGTTTACTTGAAAAGATTACCAATAGAGCCTCTTCGTAAGCTTTCCACACAATTATCTGACCCAGTCCTCTCCTGGTTGAGTACCGTCAAGTCTTGATGGCTTCTTCTCATGACCCTTTCGAAGGCGACGGTCACGCTCTCGCTCAACGATGACCTTGAAGAACTGAGAAACTTCTGCCAACGCAACCTGCCGTGTATTGGAGACACCAATCGTGTTGAATAGCGATTGCGCGTCGACAATCTGTTTGGCTATGACCGAGTCGGGCTGGCAGAATGTGCGGATGCGCATAGCTCGGGCGTTTACCTTCATGATGTGCAAGAGACCATTGATCTCAACAGGGTTGCTTTGCCGACGACCATAAAAGTTAAATTCGTCAATGTGTAAACTAATCAGTTCGAGCTGCGTCTCCAAGTCATAGCGGAAACCGACGACTCGTGGGCGGCCTTGCTGGTGCCACCTATCCGAGATCTTCTTGAGATTGTCGGGCACCAGATGGCCCTTATCAAGCTGAGAAGTTATGTAGTCATTGAGCGAAGTCGTCAAATGGAATTCAAGTTCGCAATAGAGCAGACTCTGTTCTCTAGGGTCGAGAGAAATGGCAAACTGGGGATTACTATACTCCTTGGGAGTCGCCTGTGATCGACGACCGGGGTGATGCAATTCAGACTTCATGAGATTAGCTTGGTCAACCTCACCGGCACGGCTGGCTTCAAACTCACCATGTCCTTTGCTATTTTCTTAATGCTGTCGAGAATACCAACTTTCTTCTGTGGCGCCTTTTTCCCCTTGTCTGGCGATTTCTCCGTACGCTCCAGCCAGCCATTCTGTCCAATCATTGTCTTCTCCCCCTTTTTAGTTGTCGGGAAGTCGGGACCCTGAAAGTAGAATGCCAAAGGAGAGAATAGTGGACTATCCATATCCCGCTGAGCTGATGCTGCTGCATAAATTGAAGCTTGAACTGGATGAGGATGAGGATGAGGATGAGGAGGAAGCGGTGGTGGTGTCGCCGGTGAAACAGAAATGGCCTCGTGGTGACTTCGCAGTCCTTCGCCCGTACTCTTTGAGCGCCGCGGACGATGTGACATGTTATATTTAGGAGATCCATCCAAAGGAAAATCACCTGGACTTTGCATCTTTGTCCAACCTTTATACATATCTAATACAGCATCATTGACATCGGATCTAGTATGGTCAAACGTGTTTTCCCTAAAGTTGAGAGGACCTGGATGCATTGAATGCTTATCGGGCGAATAGTTTGAGGCATCAGTGTCTGAGTGCATTCCATTTCCCACCTTCGTAGGGCTCAATGGTGACACAGTCTCTGGGATCGTCTCTCTCAAAGATCGCTTTGGTGTTTTAGCCACCACATGGTTACTGCTGATATGAATGGGAGCGGGAGGATCTTTGTAGCGGCGCTCGGCTAAGTTTGAAGAAGCCGGATCGGCTGGATAAGCCGGCATGAGCTCAGAAAATGTGGGAGAGTTGAACAGGTAACTGCTAGTATTTCCGCTGATGGTGCTGGAAGTTGCCATCGATCGAGCGGCAAAGGATGGCCCATCCCCAGAGGGAGTCATGGATGGCGCTGTGCCGAAATTACGCCTGGTATTTGCTGGACTGATATTGACCTTGTTCGTGAATCTGTTTGAACGTTTCAGCTGCAGAGTCTTCAATTCAACAGAGAGACTCCAACTTACGCATCCGTAATTCTATCCATCTGTGTTTCAGTCAGGTTCATACGGATATGGAGGGGCTGTTTTGCTTGTCGTTTCCGAGGTGAAAGTGAATGAGATCGAGATCCAGTAGAAGTACGCATGAAGTTGCTACTCAATGGGGTCAATGAAGTTGAAGAAGGGTCAGAGTAGCGCCCTTTCTCTCTTCTTGGACTCGGTGGCAGCATCGAGATTGTTTCCTCCAAATGGTCACTGGTGGTTGGAATAGTGCGGCTAAGAAGATCTCTAAGAGACAGTTTAAAGACGTATTTGAATCGAGCATTCAAGTAAAGATGGTCGAGTGTATGAGAACAAATTAAATTATGAGAGGCATGCGTGAACCGGAACCTCACCAAGTCACAATCAAGCCAGTCTTAAAATCAAACTATATCGACGCTCCCAGCTGGCAAGTTGCCACCCACCAGCTGCAAAAAACGACGCTTCACTTTACCCAAGAAAAAATTTATCCGCTATGAAATTCAGATTGGACTCACTTTAATAACAGAATATTATTGTCAAATGGTCCCTTGTATGGTACGCAAATCCGACTCCGATAGCCATGCAGTTCTCTCCTCTTGATTGTGGGACCTCAGCCAAAGAAAATGCCCCTGATGAAATATGGAACATTGATGGGTTGCCTCAACTCGATCTTCTGCCTTGATAGAGCTAGGTGCTATCAACTGACATCTTTTGACCTTCGGTAATGTATTTCAACAAGTTCGCTCTGGTGAGTTTGAATTGATGAGTCCCATTGTTGCGGATTAGAACAACAAGTGCATACAATTCCCATGACTTCTTGCATCGACAACGCCCCGGGACTGAGCCTTTATGGCTCCCCGGCGATGAAATTATTTACTACCGACCTCGATGAACTCGTACAAAGCGCTTCACATTAAACTCCCGCTAGCTCCTGACTACGGCGAAGTCGTAAACGGGCTAGCCCTTCCCCGATTGGAAGTCCATCATGGCCCTGCTCTGTAGATTTTGAAAATGAGCTAGGCAAGGATACAAAGCTGCCTGGTAGCGATGCCGAGAAGTGAGACGCCTTTTCGATTCGACTGGACGATGAGGCAGCACCGACCAACCAAATTCAATGCTTGGCAGAGCAAGGGACAGCATTCTACAGTTGCTGCTGACTGTAAATTTATGAATGCTACTAACTTTGGCAGTACCTATATTGGAGATGAAGGAAAACAACACTCAACTAGCCCATTTCGTTTCAATTACCCCTTGTGAACACGTTATTATGAGCGCAGTAGAAGCAAAAGATTTGACAGATTGGTGGCGATGAAGAGGGGCCAGCAGGCACAGACATGTAGGAGGTACGTAACCCATGTTCTCAAGGACATCAAGCCAAGATTACGCAAGTTACAGGTAGGTTTTAGACATACGCATGGGCATGTACATTACTGTACCTACATTAATGCTGCCAATGCCCTTGCAGGCTGCACGCATCTCCAACAGCTCTACACGCATTTCTCTACTGTTCCATACTTGGGTGCGTAACACTAGGTGGTATCTTATCTTTAATCACCTATCAGCTTTGCGTACAAGTAACTGTACCCGCGAGTGTCCCGTTCAAATACCACATCCCGCTCCCACCTACCGGCCCAGTTGACGATGTCAGCTGCTTCAACAGCCGGATAAATCTTCCCCGGATGATCCACCCAGCCCACGAATCCTCATCGGCTGACAACATGAAGTAAATTGCAAAGACGGCAGACCAATTCCATGGACTGCCGTCTTCTCCATGCATTTCTATGTTGTCGATTGATTCATGATCCTTTTCCCTCGAGGGCAATAAACGATGTTGTCACCCCCCTCCCGGTCTACTCCCGTGCTTTTCGTTTTTCTTTTTTCTTGGTCAAACATTTTTTGGGGACAGTCTCACCAAACAACGCTTTCGGGTTTCTTATCAATGAGGCCAATTTGAGCCATCACACAGTCAAACAAACAAAAAACGGGTATTAGTGGGCAAGGATGTCTGCGATGGCGGTGCCTACTACACATGTCTGCACTGCTGCATTGCTTGCATACTTCTTTTTCTTTTGCCGAAGATAGCGTCACTCTCTGTTTTCTCTCAGAGATGACATGTCGTCCTTGCCCCAACAGGAATGCTCTCCGTGAAGAGACAGAGTACGGCATCGACCCCTTGCATCGGTATCCCGCGGCATCTTTTCCCTCAAGCACAGGTCTGCGAGGGACACTTCCACCGTCATCATGTATGCTCACGAGTCACAACATGCAAATGACACCCGCTTGTAGGCCTTCTAGGCAAGTGTGGGTTCATTGAGGTGGGAAGGACAAGAGTTTTTTTTTCTTTCCTTTTTCATGAGACATACATCCACCACGTCCTTTGCTTGCTTGGTCAAGGCAGACGAGCACTTAGCCCTATTACATGATGACTTAAATAATAGCACTAGCACAACGATGCTTTGGTCGTCACATTAGTCCCTATTTCACTCATTATGATTTCTGCTGCACATCAACCAGGTACAAAAATTAGCTTTGTGGCATCGTCAGGGAATGACCGGTTTCAGCATTAGTTCTGTCACACTTGCATGTGGCGCTCTGTTTGGTGTCATGGACCAACGAACTGCTGTTTGATCAGTGCGTCCATTATGATGCCGCTTTGTTCTGCAAAATGGCTGTTGTTGGTTGTGCCTAAACCAAACTACCCCATAATAAGTGGTCTGCCCTCGAATGCATCCACAAGGAGAGACTCAGAGTAGAGCTAGGGATGCAGCCATGCGGCAGTGTGACGCGGATGTCGCTGGTTACGAAAGTGAACGGGCCACAGCAGCAATGTCAAAATAATGAGCGCATGAAAAAGATGCCGTTACAGGCATCCTGCAGTTGCACAGCCAGTCCGGGCTGCTATTGGACGTGGTTGGCCGCATGCATCTTTCAGGTTGGACAGCAAGCCTGTACGGCCTGAGCTCAGACGATGAGATGAGGAGGAGACGTGAGACGGCGAGACGATGAGACGGGAGAGTGGGAGGGAGAGAGGGAGACACGCAAAGGACAAGCAACCCCACTCTCGAGTACCGATAACCGTTCCCGGGACAGCCTGCCAAAGTCTCCGGCTGGCTCTTAACCCCACATGGTTAGCTGTTGCGAGGTGTGGCGCGACAAGGCTTGGGAAAGGGCGAGCGATTTTAGATGAGATGGCCGAAACGTGCGCGTACGAGTCTTGCGGTCTTCCCTTTTTGTTTGACCTGTTGGGACCTTGACATGCAGCTGCAGCTCGGGCTTGTTATGGCATGCAAGCATGTTGGCAGTCCCTGGATACCTACCTAGACAAACACGTAGGTACATATATATGTACAACAAAGCATCCATTTCTGGGACCAAAGGCACACACATGTCATTGCCGCAGGTTCGTACATACTACGTACATAGTACAGCACCAGACGGAGTATTATGTGGCCAGGTAATAACGGGCGGGTCTCGGATGGGCCCGTACTACATCCCCGCTGCGATGCCATGCATACTGCAGAGATGAATCTCTCCATTCAACACAGCTGAATTCCGCCGCCCTGCTCCCGACCTCTCATGCCGTGATTTTAGTGCCGCCCCTCTCACCCACCAAGGATACGGATGGTGGGTATGTGAACTTGGTGAGAAATTATTGTGGTGTAGGTAGGTACACTGCTTGACTACCTCCCCGCGAATTGCTACCTGCCCAAGCAACCAAGCTGCCTATGTAATTACAATGGACAGCAGTGGGCGTAGATTGTAATTACAGGCAATAGCTTACCTACCGTATTGCTTGTTCCAGCGAGCTTTCCTCCGGGCGGCCGCATCCGAAGGTCCGGGCCCACCAACCAATTGAGCCATGTGCCAGCCTCTTTTGCCTCTCTTTGTCTCTCCGGCTCTATACCTCTCCGGCACCCAACCATAAAAGGAACAGGCCCGATCTGGGAGAGATGTGATAAAGTCAGACATGTCCCTTGTGCCCTTTCACTTCTCCCTTGTCGTTCCTGTTTCATGATTTCTGTCTTCTTTTGCGCCTTCTGCATTCTGATCGCCGTCGCATCGCGTCCATTGCTATTGAACAGGGTCTAACCATAGCTCCATGTTCCTCTTTGGACCCCTCGGTAATGACACCATCGTCACTGTGCCTCTACAACCACAGGGTCGTGAACAAATAACTTGATATTGTTTGGTTGTCCAAACCTCTTTTGACTTCTCACCCACATTCCACGTCAAAGTCATGTCAGAGACCTGTGCGGAACATGAGCCATCTGGATACTATGACATCGGTACGAAAGCCTCCTACTGGGTTTTTACCCAACATCGAACTACACATACTGACTATTTTCTGCTGCAGTCATTGTTGGGGCTGGCCCTGTGGGCTTGATGCTCTCAACATGTCTGGCGCGATGGGGTTATCGTATCAAACACATTGACAATAGGGCGGAGCCCACAAAAACTGGTCGAGCTGATGGCATCCAGCCACGCTCACTAGATCTGCTGCGAAACATGGGGCTGAAATCAGCCATCATGGCTCATAAGCCTGCGCGAGTATATGAGGTTGCCTTTTGGGATCCGTCAGGATCAGGCCAGGGCATATCCAGAACAGGCACATGGGCGAGCTGCCCCAGCTTTATCGATGCGCGCTACCCGTTCACAACAACCCTACACCAGGGCCACATAGAGAGAGTATTTATCAGCGACCTAGAGAAGCATCACGTCCAAATTCAGCGACCATGGACCATCACGGGCTTTCGCTCCGATTGCGCCGAGAACCCTGATTATCCCGTCCAAGTCGAGATTGAGCATGTTGATGGGACAGCCAAGGAGACCTTGCGGGCCAAGTATCTCTTTGGTGGGGAAGGCGCAAGATCATTTGTGAGGCAGCATCTCAAAATTCAGTTTCAGCATAGGGATCCCGTTACGTATATATGGGGAGTTATGGATGGGGTGGTCAAAACTAATTTTCCCGATATCAAGGTAAGCGATGTGTGCTGATGTAGGTTATAGTTGATGTACTCCACTAACATTTGTGGCAGATGAAATGCACAGTTCGTAGCGAGCATGGCTCAGTCATGGTGATACCCCGTGAAGGCAACATGGTCCGTCTTTATATTCAGATGTCCTCGTTAGCAAATGACGACAGCAACTTTCGAAGAGAAGCTACCAAGCACGAAATACAGGAATCGGCTAAAAAGATTCTTCAACCATACTACATCGATTGGGACCATGTCGAATGGTATTCAATATACCCAATAGGACAAGGTATCTCACAACGTTACACATTAGACCAGCGCGTCTTCCTGGGAGGAGATGCCTGCCATACACATAGTGTAAGTAGTGATTCCCAGGGATGCATCTCACTTGTTCAGTCCAGCTAACAAACTATTGCGCAGCCCAAAGCTGGCCAGGGCATGAACACGGCTTTTCTGGATGCTCTTAATTTGGCTTGGAAGATCCATGCAGTTGAGGGCGGATTTGCAAACCGTAGCATTCTAGAAACCTACGAATCTGAACGACGAGCGGTTGCAGAGTCGCTTCTTGAATTCGATAATCGATATGCTAAACTATTCTCGGAAAGAACTCCCACACCCTGCCAGGTCCGTAAGGTGAGCCTGTCAGATGAGGTCAAGACAGGAGAATCATCATCAGAGAATGCTTTTATAGAAGCTTTCAAGGAGGCATGCGAGTTTACCAGTGGTTACGGCGTGTCCTATCAAGCCAACATCCTTAATTGGTCTCCGGAACATCCCGCGAGTTCGTCTCTGATACAACCTGAGGGGACCAAGTTGGTTGCGGGAAAGCTATTCATGAACGCAGATGTCACGCGAGTTACAGATGCCAACTTAGTACATTTAGAGCAGGAGGTGCCTCTCAACGGATCGTTTCGTCTTTTCATTTTTGCAGGAGAACCAGCAAAGAATCGCAATGCGCTACGGGATCTTTCCTACAACCTGAACAGCAGACGATCTTTTTACGCGGCATATGCTAGATCAGACTTGAGTAAGGTCTCACCCCACGAGAAACACAACCCGCATAGTCATTTCTTTACTATCTGCACCATATTTGCAGCAAAGAGGTATCATATTGAAATATCTCGAGATGTACCCCCGGTATTAGCTCGCTACCGGGATCATATATATGCAGACGACGGGTTCGATCGGAGGGTTCCATGCGCCAATTTCCCTGCACATGCGAAAATGGGTCTGGATGATGGGAAAGGGTGCGTGGTGGTAGTTCGTCCTGATGGTTATGTCGCCATGGTGACCGCACTGGTTGAGGGCTCCGGAACTGCAGAGGCGCTTGACGAGTACTTTGCAGCGTTTTGCACCAAGAAGCTAGGAGGTACAATGCCACAATTGTAAGGGCGGGCAATGGTATCGCTGCTGAAGGTGGCAGCCAGGCTGGTGTTGGGAAGTTAATGGCATGTGAATGGCAGCTGCACTTGCCGGAATCTCACTTGATGAGTACTACCTATACATGTGGAAGCCTACAAGAAAATTATAGACAGAGAAGTGGGCTTTAAAAGGAAATTAATGAAGCGACTTGTTTTTAGAGTGCTTTTGCCATAGCCAGGATTTAGATGATGTCAACCCTCCCGTCAAGCGGTACATTTGACCGTATTCAGCGTATTTGATCGTTTCCGTGGTTCGGGTAACCCTGCGCACTGTGGCGTCGGCTTGGCATGAGCCTGGAAGTAAGGCTGGACCACACCAAACCCCCCCGTATTAACCGTATTCTTGACCTTTGTGCCTCATTACCGGGATTTTAATACAATTTTGGGTTCTACCATGGCTGCCTAGTGAATCGGTGTGTGCTGTATACATGAGAACGTGGGGCAGACGCCAGGTAATCCGAGCAATGCGAACTAGCTGACGTAGCCGTTGAATGATAGTCGAGGCAAATATTTGTGTTCATCAATCCACTCTTAAGTAGCCCTCTTTTTGGATGATGCATCGTAGAAATGGAATGTTTGACTGCGTATTGTAACTTACATACCTAGGTAAGTGCCCAAGAAGTGAGGTTGTGGTAAGGAGTATGAAAAAGGCTGCTCCACAAGTGATGCTGGCTCAATTAGGCAAAATCCAGCGCTGTCCTTATTAGCGAAGACCTGCTGATTATTCGGCTTGGACAACATAGCCTAGCGAAACAGCCCCAAAGCACCGCCAATTCATAGGCGTAGCGGTCCAGTTAGGGCTCTACCTGGCGCTGTGGCGCGCGGGCTGGGCGATTGGCGTTGAAATCTGGGTGGGGGAGTACACCTGGGCTACTTAACTTGCAGCTTGGTCCAACCATGTGTCGTTCCAGCCACTGCGCTGTGCCATGAACGGCGTGCTGGATGTCGATCGTCATCCCCATAATCCTCTCCATGCGCCAATCTGCCTTTTTGCAAGCCCAATATGGATCCATCGTCGCACCGTGCACAGCCTCTTGGTCTTGGCTGGGCAAAGAGATAGTAATACCGTCTAAATAAAAGCTGGGCAATTCACCCCCCTGGTTATAAAAGCTTCGCGACAACCCCTCTACGAAAGTACTATTATTACCAACCTGATCAAACGCCTTGAGGCTGTGCCACCCCTATTCAATCTGTTCCGCTTTGCTCAACATCACCAAGGCCGGATTAAACGAAGCATTGCTCCGTTAAATCGACTTACGAACGAACTGTTGTCTAAACGGTGTACTAATTACAGCGCCACCCGTTTTGGTTGCTCTCACGATAATTAAACAGAGAGCTGCGACGCGCATGGGGCATTAATAGTTGCGCGATCGAAATCGCGACCAAATTCACCTGCGCCATTGAAGCACCCACCACAAGCAGATCAGGGTTGCCTGAGATGGATCTCTACCGCCAAACTCGCACTCTGTCGGAGAAGACTCTCAAAATTCTTCTCCTGCGCCATCCGGTGTCGACTATTTACAGCGCACTCGCTCTCCCCATCATCGCCTCTGTCTACCTTGGCGTCGGCCAAAACTTCAATCAGCCCAATTCCAAGTATGGCATTGGAGATGTTGGCAGCATCCGACCCCTCAACAATGCATTGGCCAAAGCCGGCGGCGGCAGAGACACAGTTGTCTTTGTAAACAGCGGCTATACGGGCGGTGACATTGACCAAGTAATCAGTTCGGTTTCCAAAATGGTCACAGACGCCGGCAAGAATGCGACAACTTTGAGTGACGAGTCAGATCTGGGCTATGTTTGCCAGAGCTCTATACGCGGTGCCTCGACCTGCTTCGGCGCCGTCGTCTTTCATTCCTCACCCGAGGAGGGTGACGGAGGCTTATGGAATTATACGTTGCGCGCAGATGGTGGCCTAGGCGGCAATTTTGAGGCTGAGAAAACGAACAACGATGCCCAGCTTTACACTCTGCCTCTACAGCGGACTGTGGATTCTGCCATCGCCAGTCTTAACGGTGGCTCAGCATTTCCCGAGATTCAGCAGTACGCTTACACTGCGCAGACTGAAAAGGAGCGGGAAGCCGAAGTTCGCCGCAAATACCAGGGCTCATTTATCAAATACCTCAGTGTCGCCTTCATTCTTATGCTGATTGGTGTTTGTTATCATATGCCTGGCTTCATTGCCACGGAGAGGGAGTCTGGCTTGTCACAGCTCATCGACGCCATGATGCCGGCCAAAAAAGGATGGCACCGCCAATTCGCCAGGTTGATTTCGCAGCACCTTGCCTTTACGATCACATATACGCCTGGCTGGATCGTTGCATCAATTGTTTGCGGAGTTACCATCTGGAAAAACGCAAGCTACGGGGTTCTTATCATCTTCTTTCTCCTCAGCGGCATTGCTATAACATCAATGTCCCTGCTAGTTGCCTCCTTCTTCAACAAGGCTCAGCTCTCCGGTGTTGTGACCTCTGTCATTTGGATTGCGCTAGGAATTGTAGCCCAAGTGATACCTGATCCCAGCACGGCCAGTGTTGCCATTCTCAGTTTTCTATTCACGCCTTGCAACTTCGTTTTCTTCATCATATACATTGCTCGGTTCGAACAAGAGGGTAATGCTACAAATCTGATTAAACCACCTACCAACCACACCTCGAGTCTTCCCGGCATTGTTCATTGGGTATTTCTCATAGTCCAAATCATTGTTTATCCTTTCATTGCCGCTTTTGTCGAGAGAACTCTGCACGGTGTCAGTACTGGTGCCCAGAACACCTCGTCATATGGAAAAGGACATGAGACGCAAGATGCCCTCCGGATCACCGACATGACCAAAATATATCGACCAAGTCTATTTAAACGATTATTCTCATTCATCTCATCACCTAGACCTGAGGTGGTTGCTGTCCGTGATCTCAATCTGACAGCCAAGAAGGGCCAGATTCTGGCACTGCTTGGTGCCAACGGTAGTGGTAAGAGTACTACTCTAGACGCCATCGCCGGAATAAGCAACTTTACTAGCGGAAACGTTGAAGTGGACACTTCTGGAGGCTTGGGGTTTGCCCCCCAGAAGAACGTCATGTGGGATGACTTGACTGTGGAGGAGCACATCAAAATCTTCAATCAGATCAAAGCGCCAAGCAACAACGCCTCAGATGTAGAGATCAATGCTCTGATTCAGGCTATTGGGCTCGGATCCAAAAGAAAAGCTTTGACAAAGACTCTCTCTGGTGGTCAAAAGAGGAAGCTTCAGCTGGGCATGATGTTGACTGGTGGAAGCGCTATTTGCTGTGTTGATGAAGTGTCTTCAGGTATAGATCCTCTTTCAAGAAGAAAGATTTGGGACATCCTGTTATCAGAACGTGGCAGTCGAACCATCATTATGACGACTCATTTTCTCGACGAGGCCGATCTTCTTGCGGACAAAATAGCTGTTCTGTCCAAAGGAACACTACGTGCTGAGGGATCATCTGCCCAACTCAAGGACACACTCGGAGCAGGCTATCGCGTGCACATCATCAACCCCAAGGAACACTCCAATGCTCCAGAAATAGACGGTGTTGATAGAATCGCCACGTCCAGCAGCATCACATACGTGGCCGCATCGTCTGGAAAAGCAGCCGAAGTTATTCAAGTACTTGAGCACGTCGGGATTCCTTACCAGTTCTCAGGACCAACCATTGAGGATGTGTTTCTCCATTTGGCTGAAGAAGTCAGAGGCGAGGATTTGGGTCCGCGGTCTGGGAACCCTTCTACACCAGTCACCAAAGAAAAGGCCCAAGGTTCTGATAGCTCTCTCATTCCCAACGAGACTAGCAGTGCTCAAGTTCCACTGCTGTCTGGGGGTCAGATTGGAATGATCAAGCAAACTGGTGTGTTACTCCGCAAACGATTCACCGTTTTCAAGACGAATTGGTTCCCTTATGTCGTTGCCTTTCTGGTGCCTATCGTTGCAGCTGCTGTTACTCAACTTCTCGTCCGCAACGAAGATCCAGTTGGTTGTTCACCTATTGATCGTGGCAGCCGTGCTTCTGATCGTGAAATTAGGAAGCTTCTAGACACTGCTTTCTTGGTCGGCGGTCCTTCTACTCGGTTTGATGGCTCTTCGCTCACCGATCTGTTTAAACCTATTGTGCCTGGGTCTTCTGGCTCTGCCAACGGGGGTGGCAATGATGACCTCTCTCTTGGTAATATAACTCTGAAACTTGTCGACTCACTTTCGTCTTTCAACCGCTTCATTGAAGATAACCGCAAAAATATCACTCCAGCTGGCCTTTGGCTTGGAAGCTCAGATTCATCACCAACGCTAGCCTTCAAGGCCGACGATGGACATTCTATAGAAGCAGCAGTGTTGGGTCAGAGCTTTTTGAGCACATTACTTGCCAACACAACTATTGCCACATCATACAGGCATTTTGATTTCCCGATAGCTCCCTCCACTGGCAAGGGGCTTCAGTTGGTGGTCTATTTTGCAATGGCATGCTCAATTTTTCCCGGGTTGTTTGGTCTATACCCCAACACAGAACGGCTCCGGAACGTCCGTGGTCTGCAGTACTCTAGCGGCGTCCGAACGCTACCTGTGTGGATTTCGCATATAGTATTCGATTTCGCGATTATCTTGGTATCAATGGCCGTTGTCACCATCATTTACGCTGTCTCGTCAGATATTTGGTATCATGAGGCGTTTTTGTTCCCTGTTTTTATGCTCTTTGGGCTTACGGCAATACTGATCTCATACTTCTTCTCCCTGATATGCAACAGCGCGCTTGCCACGTTTGCCATGTCCTCGGTCGTTCAGGGTCTTGGCTTTGCAGTCTACCTCATCGCCTTTTTATTTATCCTGACATACTCGCCTGCTTCAGATGCAGATCGGAATATCCTAATTGGTCACTGGGTTATCGCAGCAGTCTTCCCAACCGGCTCGTTGGTTCGCGCTTTGATGGTTTCACAGAACATCTTCTCCACAACATGTACTAGAGATGTTCTTCAAAGCAACCCTGCCGCGATGACTGCCTATGGCGGTCCAATTCTATACCTTGCACTCCAGGCTATCTTGTGGTTCAACTTGGTTGTTTGGATAGAGAGCGGTGCTGGCCGGTTCGCCAGTGGCAAACCAACCAAAACTGAGGATGTGAATGATCCCGAAATTGCGGATGAACTCTTGAGGGTTGAACGCGCTGACAAGGTTGACGGTCTTCGAGTCGCGCACTTGACTAAAGCTTTTGGGAAAAACACTGCTGTTGATAATGTCACTTTTGGCGTTGACCATGGAGAGGTTTTTGCTCTCCTTGGGCCCAATGGTGCGGGTAAATCAACAACTATTTCTCTCATCCGTGGTGACATTGCGCCTAGCCGCAAGGGCGGCGATGTTTTTATCGAGAACGTATCTATTACCAAGCAGAGAGCTGCCGCACGAGCAAATCTGGGTGTGTGTCCTCAGTTCGATGCTATCGACTCTATGACTGTAAGGGAGCATCTTACGCATTACTCGCGACTTCGAGGTATCTCCGATGTTGGCCATCAGGTACCAGCTGTCATGCGTGCAGTCGGACTCGAAGCGTATGCTGATGTTATGGCCCATACATTGTCTGGCGGTAATAAGCGCAAGCTCTCTCTCGGAATCGCTTTAACAGGCAATCCACCCGTCATTCTTCTCGATGAACCATCGTCAGGTCTCGATGCAGCTGCAAAGCGTATCATGTGGCGAACTCTGGAGTCTATTGTTCCTGGCCGCTCCATCCTTCTCACCACTCATAGTATGGAAGAGGCGGATGCCCTGGCGCATCGTGCTGGTATCATGGCCCGGCGCATGCTTGCACTTGGAGCCACGCAGAAACTACGCGAGCGATTTGGGGATACACTCCATGTCCATCTTGTCAGCAAGACCGCGCCGCACTCCAGTGACATGGAGATGGAGCAGATGCGAGCATGGGTGCTCAGCACATTCCCAGGCGCTGAGGTGGAACAATCAACGTTCCATGGTCAGATGCGGTTCTCAGTACCATCTGCATCCATACCAGGCATCCAGTCTCACCCATCATCTGGTCATGCCAACGACTCGAACAGCACGAGTGCAATTGGTAGACTCCTGATCATCCTCGAACATCACAAGGAAGACTTGGGCATCGCGCATCACAGCGTAAGCCCGACAACACTCAACCAGGTGTTTTTGGCGATTGTCGGCCAACACGATGTCAAGGAGGAGGGCTACCGGGATGATAACGACAGCGAGGATAGGCCGTGGTGGAAGTCGAAATGGATTTGGGGCTTCTAATGGTGACGAACTTTGATTGGATATATTTTCTTGTCCTTATTTTCTTTTTGACTTATAGGGGATGTATAGATACCGGAGGACTTTGTGCCCGTAAGGGAGGATGGTGAATGAACCTGGCTTTTTCTTTTGGTCTAGGTTTAGACGGTCAGGCGTGTTTTTACTTGTATTTTTGTTCATTGAGATTCCCCCTTTTCTTTTATCGAAGTTGATGATTTTCATGGAACGAATGCAACCATCAAGTTGAGGTACGCTGTGTCTAGCTTTTAATAACAAGAATATACATTCAAATTGAGACTCGTATATACGAAACTGTGACTTTGGTACTGATTATTAGCTAAATCAAGGCACTAGATTGATCCTACCAATTGATTTACCTGAAGCTGATAACACAACCCCCACTAGTTCTGCCTACATAACAATGACGTAGCAGCATTACAGCATGAGTACATAGAAAAGAGGAGTGTCAATCTAGCTCTGGAAAACATCTTTCTCTCCTGACACAATGTAGACAGACCCTTTGCCAACCAGTAGCTGAAATTCGCAGAGTGTCAGTTTCCATACGGTTGTTCAATGAAGTGAGCACAAATAGTGGTTCGTTACCTTGACAATTCCGATACGGTGAGTCATTCATCTTTATTGAGGGTTTGCCTTCCTTCAGTGGACCGACTACCCAGCAAAACACACCCACGTGGGGCTGGGAAACGCTATCGAGCAACGACTGAGAGACACGGGGGGCAAAACGCATCCACTTTGGTTTTGTCATAATCAGTGTGTATGCAAAGATTAGATATGTAGGCCACCTCAATCCAGTATCATTTCTACCATTACATCTGTGAAAGTCATCGTCTCATCTTAAGGCACATTCTGCAATTGGAGTTTCTTTACTGCCCTCAAATATAGCTGAGAGATAGCAAACGCACATACATACACGGGGGCTTCGTGATAATTCCGCGATACATTTACACAATGGCCTTTACGATGCATGCCCATTCGGGCCAGTTTTGTCCCGGCCATGCCGCCGATCAGCTCGAGGACATTGTGCGACATGCGATTTCTATAGGGTACAAGACCATGGGTCTCACTGAACATATGCCTCGATACGAGGAGCAGGATCTATATCCGGAAGAGGTGAGTGGCATAGAGATTATGGAACAGCAGCATGTGCTCTCATCAATCTCTTACGTAGAAGCCCAGAGCATTACCACCCTCCCCCCCCACAACTCACATCTTTTACTCAATTTTCTCACATTTTACTGAACCAATAGCGCGACGACAACGACCCAAGAGCCGCTCTGGAAATCCTGGTTCCACGCCATGAAGCCTACCTCGTAGAAGCTCAACGTCTCCAGCGAGCCTACGCCTCCCAGATCCATATCATCATCGGCTTTGAAGCCGAATTTATCCGCCCATCCTACGGCCCGCTCGTCCAAACCCTCGCTGCATCGCCTTATGTTGACTACTTCATCGGTTCACTCCACCATGTCCATAGCATACCCATCGACTACGACGCCGGGTTCTATGCGGCAGCTGTTGCGGCTAGCGGAGGCAGCGAGGAGCGTCTTTATGAGGACTACTATGATCTACAGTACGAGATGCTGAAGACGCTGCGGCCTAGTATCGTGGGTCATTTCGATCTCATTCGCCTGTTGAGCTCAGATCCTGGACGGGACATTAGAGAGTGGAAAGGCGTGTGGGACAAAGCCTTGAGAAATCTGAAGTTCGCCGCTGAAATTGGTGCATGGCTAGAGTGCAACTCCGCAGCTCTCCGAAAGGGGCTGGATGAGCCGTATCCATGCAGGATCATCTCCGATGTAAGAAAAAGCCATATATCTTCTCGTCACAACTACAACAGAATTTACATCATGCCTTTTAGGAGTGGCTCAAATTGGGCGGCAAGTTCACAATGTCCGACGACAGCCATGGCATCGTTCAGGTCGCCACAAATTATCCACGAGCACTAGCCTATCTTGAAAGCCTAGGAGTCGAGCGGCTCTGGACTTTCCAAAGAGAAGCTATAGAAGGAGAGTCATCCAAAACACAACTTAAAGAGGTAGGTATTAGCCTGCAGGATTTCAAACACTGTATCCAATAATGCTATCAGTACTATCAAAGCAGATACGGCATTAGGTGTTGGGGCAAATATGATGATGGTACAGCGACATTTGGGCAAATAACACAATATATCGAGTGTATATATTTAACAGGATTAAGTCAGGGGTATCATGCAGAAAAACAACCAAGCATCCAGCGCAATACACGTAATGGGAAGCTCATGGAACTACATAACGATTATATAAGGACCAAAAGAAATAGGGGGGAAAGGTAGAATATAAAGCAAGACAATAACATGTAAAACAGTACTGTTCGTGACTGTCTACATGCCAATGGGCCATTAAGTCCGAGGAGTTGAAGGGACATCCCAAACGGAAGAGCTAGAGTCTGTCTTTTGTGTGGTTTCATGGACTAACGTCGTGGGCGAGGCAGGCTCCAGCTTTTGAGGCGGCTTTTGAGGTCTTGGCGCAAATGGAATGCCCGAGGTATACTGAAAGAGATGATTCTTCTTCACCGGGCTAGGTGTCGCAGCTGGGGTATTGGCTGAGGGGGTCGCAATGTTGGGCGGGAGCCATTTCAGGGGCTCCTGCTGGGAAAGTGCAACCGGTTCTGGGCCCTCTGGTTGATAAGGAACAAAGAAGCTGGTCGTCTCATCGATAGACTGAACCGCGACCTGGGGTATAGGGGCAGAACTCATGCGAGGAGTAGTTTCGCTCACTTCAGGGGAGGCAGTATGAGAGGAGTAATGTTCCAACACAGGGGTAGATAATCCGCTAGACGATACCGCAGTCAGGATCGGGATGGTAACGTTGGAACTAGAAGATTGAAGGGTGGGTGTTTCAACTGCTTTTGGTTGAACGAAGTTGGATATCGGTCCCCCGACGTCGGTAGAAGGGTCCGGCTTTTCCAACCGCAATCTGTCCGACTGGGAAGCTGTGTTCGAGCTAGCCGGCTCATGTTTCACACGAGCCTTCCCCCGTGCGTCTTTCTGAGACTGGGTAATTAAATTGATCTTGATCTTCCTCATACCCGCTGTAATATTTTCCAAGGCATCAGCAGTGTCATCAGGACCTGGAGCTGAGGTTGAAGGTCCTGCAGGGGTTGTTGTGTGTGTTGCCTTCTTGGCGTTTCGGGGTGTCTTTGGAGCTGTATCTTTCCGAGCAGTTGGTGGCCGTGCCTTCTTCATTGGGAGCTTCCCAGCATTTGGTAGACGTGGATTCGTGGGTGGAACTGGCTGTCCACTTG
Organism: Zelopaecilomyces penicillatus; assembly: GCA_005765155.1. Lineage (NCBI taxonomy): Eukaryota > Fungi > Ascomycota > Sordariomycetes > Hypocreales > Pseudodiploosporaceae > Zelopaecilomyces > Zelopaecilomyces penicillatus. Next base: position 2,984,551 of record VCCP01000006.1, read on the forward strand.
CGAATGTTTCTGGACGACCATTTGGAGCGTCCATGCCAGTCTCAAAGGGGGCATCCATACCTGAATGCTGTATAATCGACGAACCACTAACTCGCCTGCTGGCCCTTCTTATGGTCTGCCCCCCTTTTGCATGTGACGATAACCCATGCAAGGTTTCTTCAGTGTTGCCCACTGTGCCTGGTTGGGGGACTCCCCTATCAATTGGGAAGACTGATGTCGCAACAGTTTTCCTACGATTTTTTGACGAAAACTGATCATTGCTATCTTCATGAATGGCTCCGATTGGCTTAGACTTCCTTTCACGCAGAGACATTCGGGATGTCGGACGATCGGCACTAGCAGCAGCGGGAGGAAGTGACGACTGTCGGTCTCGTCGAATCCTGGTTGCTTCTGCATTCAAATCTTCATGCGTACAGCTGTCGGTTTGTCTATCGGCAGGAATAAGAAGTTTGGAAAGCTCATGAGCTGCGACCATCCAAGGGACATCTGGGGGAGGCGGAGATGGTGGTCGCGGGGCAGCCTTAGATACATACGACGAGGACAGACCAGACAGGCTACGCCGTGTCTTGATAGGGTCAAGTACTTTTGCCGTAGAAGCTTGTGTAGGCGAAAAGTATGCAGGGGCGATGTTGCTCCTCGGCTTCTTCGGTGGCGAAGGCGGACTAGACATTGTATTCTCGAGCTGATCGAGCTCAGTGCTTGCCCACCAAGAGGAGTCATAGGGGTGAATCGATGCCAAACCAGTCCCTGACGGCCTGTCATGCTCGGATCCATCATCTGGAACACCAAGCTTCTGGCCCAACTCAAAGCCAAGGCCGTTGTTTACATATGATCCTCCCTCAGATGTCTGCTTGCCAACAAGACCACTTAAATGGCTGAGAATTCCGGAGAACAACGCCCTGTCGCTGTAGCCGCCTTCTAAAACGCTAATGACGCGCCCGTCAATGGCGAGTCCTTCCTCCGCAGCGAGCTTTATGACGTCTTGGGTAAGACGGGCATAGAATTCCGTTGGGACGTTGACCTGATGGCGCTGCATTCCAGCGCTCTCCCACTCACTAGCATCAAATCCAGCCGAGAAGAAAATAGCGGCCTTCGGCTCTTGACCGGTACTTCTAAGCCTCTCTGCCTGTGTACGCAAATAATTTCGCGTTTTCTCCAAGATGACGTGATATTTTGTTTCGTACAAATGCCAGAACTCTTCTTCCGTTTTCCATGGTAGGAGATGGACATTCCAAACTGATTGCCCGTGAGCATTGTCAATGCAAAGACTAGCATTCTTGACCTTGTCCTCGTCTCCTCCCTCGCAAGGGTATGAGTTGATATCATGTAAACTAAAGTAACCGATGGAGGTTTTTTTCCAGAACGCAGCGTTTTTCGCACTGGTCACGGAACGGGTGTTGTGTTGCCATGTGATAGTCTGAGATCCATCTCCATGGTGTAGATCAAAATCAATGATGGCGGCATGGGTAAGACCATGCTTTAGAGCGGCGTACATAATGCCCACGTGCACATTGTTAACCCAACAAAAGCCAGAAGGATGGGAAGCTGAACAATGATGGCCCGGAGGTCGCACGGCAACAAACGCCCGTCGAGGGCCAGTGCTAAAGACTGTATCCACAGCCTCGCAGACAGCACCCAGAGCACCTTCCATGGCATCCAGAGACTCGGAGCAAAGGTAGAGGTCACCTTCATGAAACTTTTCCGCACTTTTGGAATCCGGAGCTTTATTCATCGTGGGTCTTTGAAGTTCCTTACCTCCATTTGCTAATATTGATTCAGCTGACTGACACATCATCTTGAGTTCATCCATCCATTTTGTTCCATGTACATTAGTGACAGCTGGCGATGTCAATGACAGTCGCCTAGTCGTCTTTAAAATTCGAAAAGGAATGCTCGGTAGCGCATGAACGTCTCTCTTGGGGTGAGGAGGCAAGGCACCGTCTGAATGCCGCTCTCCTAGTCGAACGTAAGCCGCTGAAACACCCAGGACTCCTGCCTTAATTCTCTCCGGCCGTTCCACAATGGTATTTAAGGCGGTCTTGGATGTCCGCGGTCGGGAAAACCGGTGCCCATAAACAGCGTCGTTAAGTATCACAATCGTGTCCGTCTTGGCTCTCGAAGCTTGGCGATGATGAACATCCAGCTCTGCTTGAAAATAGTTGTTGGCAACAGACTGCGGGGTTGCTAGAGGTTCCTCCGGTTCAGGGGGCAATGTGCCAAATGTCGTCTTTGTAGTGGGTGACATTATCTGCCCAGAGCTTGATCGCCGCGAGAGAGAACGACCGGCTCCTATTCCATTTGCAGAATGGAGTGAGTTCATAGATGCTTTGCGAAGTAAAGGGGGTGTCCCAGCTCTTGAGGTTCGACCATGGGATGGACTACGGGAGGGCAGACGGGGAGAAGGCGACGAGTGGCGAGATGGAGGTTTCAGGGGTGTCGATGATTTGGACAGATGAAGCGGCCTTGGTGAGCGATCCTTGCTGAGGGAAAGTTGGCCAAGGGAATGTGTCAAATTGTTATCAGAATCATTCATGGTGATGGTAGACTGGCGCTGCGAAGGCAACGGTGTATTAGACGGAGAAGGCATCTTGTGGCAGCGTGAAGAGTCATGAGACCCTATGTATTTTTTTTGATGAAATTCACGCAATCAGCGTCACGCTGTCTGAGATCTGGGTGAAGTCAATGCAGACGTCTGCTTGAAACAAGCCGATGAGTATATGTTGACACCGAGACACCCTTCAGGGTCCGTGTGCCGCGTCCATAAACGCGTGGTGCGCTATCACGTGATAATTATTTGAACTTTAGGTCAGACCCATGGTGATCTCCAGAATAATTAACAACCAAACTATAAAGAGACTCTAAATAACAGTAATATCACAGTTGCGGCAGCAAATTTTCCATTCATTTTGAAACTCAAATCTCAGCTCAAGTAAGCGATAAGCAATGCATAGGTAGATGCATCCACCAAGCCGTAGCTAGCCTATGCAAAATTCTAGAAGCAGTTTGTCTGTACCCCCTGAAAACCAATAAACCCTTCTATAATGAGTCCAATGAAGGTCGATCATTTGTGCTCTCGATCTTCATCATCTTTCAAGGGTAGCATCCAAGTCAATGGCTTTCCCGAGGTCAAGGATTTCATCGTCACACTTCGAGTCTAGGGCCCTATTCATGTCCTCCATTTTCTAGATAGGTTAGCGATAATCCGGGCGCTTTGCGCTCGTGCTACAAACTTGGGTCACTTTGCATAAAGGTGAAAATACAACGCCTATCCTCAAAATGACATCATCACCATAATTGATCTCATTTAGCTGGGGAGTCCCTCCCGCAAATCTATGCAATGGCAAACGTTAGCGTAATAACTACTTGCGGTAAACCTCTTGCCAGGTCTCAGTTGAATAGAACTATGCTAGTCTCAGCTATGTTAAGCGCCGGACAGTAACGGAAACATCTCCAGTTTTTTAGATTCCGTTGCAGCTCATTACATTCTCGAGTGTCGAACTTTTAACCTTCCAACGGGGTGCAATAAACAAAGCTGAGACCACCCCAAGAGATTTCAACTAAAAAAATACTAATACCTAGAAATTCACACGACGACATCATGACTGCTTTCGGGTTGCTTCATTTTGTTTCTTAGAAGCAGCATAATGATTGGCGTCTTTACGAGTTACTCGCACAAAATATTCCTTCCCTTTACATTTTAGGTTAGGCTGGCAGATGTGGGACTCTGTTTCTGGTTTCGAATTGTACAAACCGTGTGGAGAATTGCCCGTACAGTAAAGTTGGAGTCCTTGGGCTGCAGGTGCAACGAGTTGAGGCTTTCCAGTTGCGAGGCGGAATAAAACCCGTTCAATAGCTGCCATGGAAGGAAGCCCAGCCCCCCATCTCTATGCCACTGACCCACCCCACCATGCACCAAATGGAACATCCATTCGATAGTGTCGTTTGCCTCAACCATACTGGTGCATGCTGCGTTGATGGTGCACTTTTGTAATAACTTGACCCGTTGACGCCTGGCCAACCCAACGACACCATCACGATGCTAACAAGGCAGACTTCGTGAAACTGCCGCTGTACCCGCACTAGACATATTGGGTGGGGGATCTATTGTAAAGAGCTTTCCATGAATCCGGCACCGCGCCGCTCCTTTCTAGGTAGATCTCCCGTTTGGCTAATACGCCCGCCACAAGAAGAGCCGTCATCCCTTCAAAAAAACGAGCCTAATCGCCAACCATCTAGTTCTCCATCCGCTCAGCTATTGACAAACATCGGCTTCGGTTAAGAGGGGGCTGTTTTCCTCTAATAAGGAGACTATACGCCTAACTGGTGCCTTCAACACTACCATGCTTTACCGAAAACCGGCTTCAGCCGCACCATGACCAGGTCTCATCATTGGCTGCCGGACATCCGCTCTGTGCCTGTATCGCCTGGCTGCAGATGGATCCTAGCTTGTCTTCCGATGTCTAAACCATGCTCATGTACCAGTTATTGACCATTCATACGGCACTCGCAAGGCTCACAGCCTGCAGCGTGGCTCAAAGGCAGCAGTGGCGCCCAAATACGTATAATGGCTTGCTTGCCCCGGCTTTTCATGTCGCGAGGAGCTCCTCCTCCAGCTCTCACCCGTTTTGGTTGCCATCCGATCTTCAAAAATTATTGATCAAGATGCACGGTGTTCTATTGGGGACCCTACTCGCTGGCGGCGCTGCCGCACAGCTCATGACTCTTCCTCTTGTCAACAATGATGAGATTGTTGCTGCTATGAACCCTTCAGATCCAGGGTATAAGGTCTGTGGCGTTGTCGGCCAGTATGTGCGAAATTGTATCGACGAGGCCGGAGGTGCGGAGGCGTTGTCGACCGCGACGGATTCCGCTCTAGCATCGTGTGCTTGCTGTTTTCAGGGATCGGCTGTATCGACAGCCTATAGCTCTTGCTCAGCATATCTAGCAACCGAGGCAACTGACTTAGCTTCACAAATTTCCGGTGCGTTACCAAAGAATGGCCTTTTACAGACAGAATCCTAATATATTCGAAGCGTACAACTATCTTTATAGCGCATGCTCAACAAGTTCAAACATCTGTTCTGGTACAGGTGGCTTCGTAGCCAAAACTGAGTCTTCCACTCTACCTCCTCCGACCACGACACTCAGCTCAAGTGGTCCTATGATCACCGGTGGTCAGCAAGCCTGCACGTCCATGTATGGGCTTTACACCTCCTGTGTTGCTAAATCAAAGGACTTCGCATCAATGCTTTACGGAGATCAGGCCCCGTGTTATTGGTAGGCCTCCTGCTTGTCCAACCATGCAGAATGGATCGAACTAATTCGGTGTGCATAGCTGTGAGAGTCGGGCAGGCAGTGTAACTTGGACTAACCGGCTGGATAAGTATGCAAAGACTTGTGAGAACTGGGCTCGAACGGGAGAGCCAGAAACTATTTATAAACGTAGGTCCCCACCCGATTGCAAGGCCATATCGAGACGTTTTGCTGACTTGTGACAGTGGCTTCGACATTTGCCACGTTCTGCGAGAAGTTCAGCGATGCGTGTGCTGCTCGGACCTCCACTGATTCTGCTGGGGCTTCTGAAACCTCGACACCAACAGAACCGACAGAAGAATCTTCTTCTGGTGGCGACAACGGAGGAAACGGAGGAAACGGAGGAGGCAGCCGAACAAATAAACCCGGTGCCAGCGAGACTGGTAGTGATTCTGCGGCCCCTTCATTAGTACACCTGAATTCGGGCATCTATAATGTCCTTGCGCTTTTCGTCGCGACGGCGTTCATCGTGATGCTTTAACGAGTTAAAATAAGACCTGATGGATATATGACAATGGCTGTTATTGCTAGTTGGGTTGTATCAAGAAGGGATAATAACACCGTGTAGATAAAGTATATCGAGGGTTTCGTGGCTTAATACCAAATGAATCATGTTAGATACCGTTCGAATGAACAACATTCTGTTGAATATGCTGGTTCTAATCTGCTCTCAGGTCTATGTTTACATGTTTTAGAGCCCCGACTGCCCATTCAGGGTAATCCACTTTATCTGAGTAAAGTCCAGCAAAGAACTGCCGGATATAGGCAGGAAAACGATCCTCGATGATAGACTGTCGGACCTCCCGCATCAGGTTCAGTTGATACCATACGTTATGAATGGTGAGCAGATGCGCAGCGGCCGTTTCCTTAGCTGCGTTGTGATGGATGAACGCCCTCGTGATGCCCAACCCCCCATCGCCATCTCTACAGCACAAGCAACCACAGCCAGGCTCAATTGGTCCAAAGTCAGAGGCGTATTTGGCATTTCGAAGGTTCAGGACGCCTTCACGTGTAACTGCATTGCCAAATCTAGCCGTTCTTGTTGGCCAAACGCAGTCAAACATGTCGGCTCCCAGGGCAACACTGACGACCAAATCTTCCGGATACCCGATACCCATGACATAGCGCGGCTTCAGGTCTGGTAGCAGAGCTGTACAGGTTTCGACCACTCGGCAGTAGTCGACTTTTGCCTCTCCACCACTCAGTCCGCCTATAGCAATTCCGGGGGTGTCCCTGGCCAGCATTTCTTTACAGCATTCCTTTCTCATTTCAAGATCAAGACCTCCTTGAATAATGCAGAACAAATTCTGCGTGTCTGGATTTTTGTGGGCGGCGATGCATCGATCTAGCCAGCGGACGCTGCGTTCCATGGCCTCGCGCATTCGTGCCTTGTCTGGCGAGGTAGTGACGAGAACATCATCAAGCTGCATGATGATATCGCTACCAATACTGTTTTGCAACGAAATAGAATGTTCAGGGGTCAGAAGCATAGGTGAGCCATCATGAGGGCTCAAAAAGCGCACTCCTTCCTCAGTGATTTTGGCAAGCTGTAGCAGGCTGACCATTTGAAATCTAGTAAAAAAAACTTGTAAATAAAAATGTCCTAGTTTCAGAGAAATGATATGAGGACCAAACAAATAACATACCCGCCGCTATCTGTGAGAATGTTGTGGTCCCAGCCTTGAAACCTGTGTGCTCCGCCAACTGCATCGAGAACATCCTGACCAGGTTTCAAGCCCAAATGATAAGTGTTGTTCAGACATAAGCGGCATCCAGTTTCCTCTAACTGTTCCGGAGTGAGACCCTTTAGAGAAGCCTGAGTTGCAACTGGCATGAAAATGGGCAACTGTACTTGTCCATGAGGCAGGGTTAGAATGGAAGCTCGTGCCCGTGTCGTCTATCTCGGTCGAGATGTTATTAGTTGTGCTATGAGAAAAGAACGCCTCCTAGGGTTTGGGAAGCACCAACGGAACAGCGTGCGACAAGCTCAAAGCTGAGAGCTGGCGAAGACAGGATGTTAGGGGCCATTCTTCTAGCAGCCTGCATTTCTTTTCTAATGCAGTTATGACGTGGCGTTTTTGCCTCTCTTCACACCTTTGTCGTATTACTGCCCCTTAATGTGTAATTCATAAGTTATGTGTTCCTTTCATACGTGAGCACCTCTGAACTCAGGTGATAATTCCCTGTTGCCCATACACTGTTTTCAGAGCCCCAAAAGTTATAGCGGGCCCTTGTTCTAATCAAGCACAAGTCTTTGGCTCATCCTGGTCTTGACGGCTGATCCTCGGCAGATGACCGACAGCTCCAGCTTGACAGCGAGAATTTCGTCCAATGCGTGTCTTGAGCAAGCTTAAGGCCATTACCAGGACCTCAAGGCATTGAGCTTCCCGACAGGATCGACATTCACAATGGGGGGCCGTACCGTCTCGCCCGGAGCGGCGCTCTTGAGAACATCACGTATGTTCTCGGTGCCGAAGCCTCTACCGGAACCACCGTCCACGAACCTTCACATCGGCGAGCACAAGTCATCCACCATGACGAGACAGTATCCGCAGCACCAATCCATCACATCGCCCTTGTCATCACGAGAAAAAGGGGATTGGGGATTAAAGCGCCCATTCCCGCTAAAATCTACCATGGCCACTTCTACACCTCTGATTCGAATCAAGCAATTGGACACCATCGAGAATGTCACCAACTTCGCATCCGCTGCCGATCATACCTTGTCATTGGAAAAGTTTCAGGAGCTTCGAGTCGCACTTTCTGTCCCACGTAGCAACGACAGGAAGTCATCATCACCGCGCTCCGATCTCTGGCACAAGTCTGTATTTGAGGAGGAGATGGACTTCACAGATTTCAAGCGCGGTCGAGCAGACGACCGCCGTTGGAAGTTTCAAGGTCCTTGGCTAGCTCGGATGACTGAAGGAGACTTCATCGAATACTTGGACAAGAGAGTGCGGCCGAAGCGCATTCAATTCCGGGCTTTGCTCAAGGAGAAACTTGCCGAAGATATCACAATACGGCAGAACAATCTTGCGCTGGAGGAAGGAAAGCCGCTGCCACCCAAAATCGAGGCTCGCGACATCACAGAGAGCCAATTTACGGATTATCTACGCTCTTTGCGTAACGACCGAGTAACCTTGTACTCGCTTGTATCCAAATTTCTCGATCTTGCTCCATTGGGACAACCAGTTGGAATTGTCCAGATGATATGGTCAAACCCTGACAACGCTGCCCCTGAAAGTCCATATGGCAAATCTGGGCCACCGCCAAGCCACCCTTCTGCTGGTATTAGTTACTTGCGAACGAATTCTTTCATGGAAAACCATGCAGTTTACGGACCACAGGCCAAGCGAACCCCCACATTGGCCAGAGTCGTATACCCCCGGGTTGGCCCAGCCCCCGCTAAGCTGGGTGTTGGAGGTTTTGTCGCCGACGCACCGCCAGGTGACAATGAATTCAACATTAGGCACGGAAGAGGAAGAACATCCTCTAACAAGACTATGCTCAATGGTATTACGCATCTTGATACAACTACGTTTGGAGGTGCCAAGGCCTATGTAGAACCTCAAACCGCTACTATCGATCCAAGCGGAAAGGTTGTTTTACAGCTCCGAGAGACACACGCCGAAGCCCAAGTTGTTGCCAAAGAAAACAAGGGATTGTCACAGATTTATCATGACGGTAAAACAAGACGACACGTGCCAAAACAACCAATCCAGCAGCAAGAACCTTCACCACAAGCAGATGAGTGGCGAATGGATAGGGTTGCTGAGGAGATTCTGGAAGACAACGCTTCAGAGCCCAAGACAACTTAGGTAGACGCAGTGCAGCAGCCCACTTGAAACGTCTTAAGACGAGCAGTGATTGAAGGATTGGATGATATGTATATCAATGAAACTCAGCGACTCCTATGTAACATATATGTATGAGTAAGATAGCTGTTATTGAGGCACTTTATGAAGCATAAGACATTGACATATGATCTGTTTATCAACTGTTTAGTAAACTACACTTCAAATCCATCGAATACTACCAAGTTACGGAGTAGCTTGGCTTGAGTACCTGGCTTGCCTCCTTGATCGTGTGGGTATTGCTCATCGACTGATGGCACCGCGCTTACATAAGCCACCAAATCGACGTTTGCGTCATATGGAGAGCCACGTGACGAAAAAAATGCAAGCCCTAAGAATTGATGCGACCCCACCAACAGTCGATGGCAAACTAACCACGAACTTTGAGCTGCACCAGTATCTCCCGATCGACTTCCTCAGTATCCCCCAAAGCACCACGTCAATACCGCCAAAATGGGTCGCGTTCGTACCAAGACCGTCAAGAAGTCCGCCAAGGTTATCATTGAGCGGTACTACCCCAAGCTCACTCTCGACTTCGAGACCAACAAGCGTATCTGCGATGAGATTGCCATCATCGCCTCGAAGCGCCTGCGCAACAAGGTTAGAAAGCGATGAAACTCTCTCCGCAGGAGAAACGGATAATATTTTATTTTTTACTGACTCTTTCAATAAAGATTGCCGGTTACACCACCCATCTTATGAAGCGTATTCAGCGAGGACCCGTCCGTGGTATCTCCTTCAAGCTTCAGGAAGAGGAGCGTGAGCGCAAGGATCAGTACGTTCCCGAGGTCTCTGCCCTCGATTTCTCCGAGGCAGGCCAACTGGATGTCGACGGCGAGACCAAGGACCTGCTCAAGCACCTCGGCGTACGTGGATTCCCATTCTCCTGGAACTTAGAAATTCCTGCTAACCATTGGCGCAGTTCGACTCCATCCCCGTCAACGTTGTTGCCGTCTCCCAGGCTCAGGCTCCCGAGCGTGGTGCCCGGAGATTCGGCGACCGCCCTCCTCGTCGCGACTAAAAGGCTGGTTTTTGGGAATTTGGTTGTCCGGTATTCATGGGTTTGCATCTTGGCGTCTCAGGACGGTCGTGAGTACATAGATCTCAAAGAAAGATCTTCCGCCCCCACAGGTGTCGCTGATTCTCTGGATTTACTCCAGTGATGATGCTTGATTGCCATTCTCTTATCTCCTTCTCGCTGTGAGCGTGACTGAACATGATGTCAAACCGTGGAAAACAAGTCGTCCCTCGCCGCCATGTTGCCCCCAACTTCCGAGCCGAGACTACGAAACATCTTCCACTTGGGTGACGATTTCCAAGATTTTTCAAGTCTTCATTTTGTCGGCCCGCTGAACGCGGTACTTGACACATACCATCATCCACCCGACCATCTTCGGAATTTTATGTTTTCTTTCCTGCTGCTAGTTTATGATTTTGGTCTCTGTTCCGGAATCCGTACCTTATGACCATCAACTAGTAAATGATCATCCTCACCACCAGCTGTAGTTGCCATGGAATCAATATTTGGCGCCTTGACATCTTTCTCCTTGAGTGTAACCTTGAATCTCTCGGCGCTTGAAGCTGTACTACGATCTCCTCGCTCTATAGCCAAAGCTGCGGAATCGCGAGCAGCTTGCCGTTGATCCTCAAGTTGTAGCTGCCCCAACCTGCGCGCAGCTCGGTCTACCTCCGTTTCTGTAGATCGGCCCTCGTCTAAAAGCTCTATTTGAATGTCGGGAATACCAGCTCGTTCCCAAGCAGCAGTCTCGTTGAGCTGAACCTTGACAAACAAGGCTCTCCGAGCGCATTGCTGCGAACACCACTTCTCAAGGTCTTTGCGCTTGACAATTTCGCCGCTGCTGGCAAGTTTCCACTCCCCACCTGAGCCGGTCTGGCGTCTCGGTTTTGCGCACAGAGTATAACCACAGAGTTCATTGACGTTGCGCTCCACGATCAAGTCATCATAGTCTGAAGGCTGGAAGAGGCGGACGTGGGTCTTAAAGTCAGAGATGTCGGACTGGGCCGGGTTCAATGCGTTGCTGGTAGGCGATCGGTCTAGAGGATACTCTGATAGCAGTATTAGGCTTTCGAGAATCTCGCTTTCGATGTCTTTTCTTTGCTGTAGAAGTTTGGCGTGGTGAATGGCAATTGCCTTTGCGTCATCTTCAGGCCGAGGAGCTCCTGTGAGGTCCTTGAGAATGCCCTTGAGCTTGCCAGACCCAGAAGCCATGAGTTGTGAGACAACCTTCTGCCTTTCTTCTTGCAAATTTGCGTTGTTGAGCTGCCTGACAAGGATTTCAAAATTGTGATAGACGTGCCGAGTTGTGGCAAACAAGGGAAGTTGTCCCCACCAGCACTGAGCACGTCGTCCTCAAGTCTCAGGGTATGGACATGAGCTTTACTAGCGGGCGGGGGCTCCACCTATAGCACTAGTGTGCTGTTACTAATCAGACATCTGTTAGTACGCTCTAACTGTAAGTATCCAACAGGGTGCAAAGAAACACCGCCGATATAACAGTGCCTGAATATCTAAGATACCTGGTATTACTAGGTAGGTAATTATTTACTTTACTGAGATTTCTATATTTATAGGTATTGCTAGCGATTTCTAGATATTGCTAGAGATCTCTAGAAATTTATAGAGATTTCTACATGTCAGTAAATTTATCAGTTAAAATCCCTCGGGGTGGTCCCGGCTGTGTTTTTTGCACCCTGTTGGTATCATCACACAATCGAGTTGGTTTGAACTGAAAATGCAAGTACGAAACATTGGTACCAATTATGGGCAGCTTCGTCTTGGGATGGTTACGAGAGCAATGGGTTACTCTGAGACATACAGCGTGGCTTTTACGCTACTCTCATGGGAGGGTTGTCTGGTAGCATCATATCAAGGTTTCCATCTGTCATGGCCGCTTTGGATGTCGTTTCATTCCTGTCTGACGCATTCGAGCGGCCCAATTCATTACAGCCACAAACATCAAAGGGTTGAGCTAGTGTACGGCATCTGAAGCAGTGATCAACGCGTTACTTTGTAGCGAACGAATAATGCAATGATTCCCTATCTTGGTATTGGGGAACTGTAGCCTGACATCTCCACTTGGTACCTGGTCCAGTTGTCAAAGACCCAGATACGGACAGTGGTGTACCTGCCTTAGTAGTACCTTGCCTTCACAAGACACGGCTTATTCTCGGTACCTGAGGCGCCGAAACAGTTGGCCCCTCCGCCGCGAGGGTGCTGGACTGCTAAAGCCTAGGTCTCGTAGCTCTTGGGGCGGCTTGGTTGCCTGCCTCCTCGTCATTGCTGGGAAGTGGCATGTTCCATCCTCACTTGCTGCGCTGACGTCGACACCATCCACTCCGTTGACTATCCGTCACGTTTCATAGCCCCCTTCTGCTTGTTGTCATCGCCCTCAAACCCTCAGGCAGAACAACTATTGCAATTATACTCCAATCCTTAACCCTATCTGCAACTAGACTTTGTTGGAGAGCTATCGCGCCATCAATCCATCCCCCTCATTTGGTCCCCGCCTGCAGTCACCTTGCTCACCGTCTGACGACACCCATCCACCGACATTGGGACCCCACACAACTTCACACCTCCGCCACATTGAATACACGGTCATCATCTGGCCGCGGCAGCCGCGCCAGGCATTGCATTTGTCGCAAGAATCGTCACAATGTCTGCGCTGTTCCGGGTCAAAGCGTTGTACGAGTACACGTCGCCACACGAAGATGACCTCAACTTCCCAGCCGGACAAATCATAGCCGTGACGGAGGAGGACGACATCGAATGGTATGGTGGCGAGTATGTTGACGACGATGGCGTGAAGAAAGAGGGCATCTTTCCCCGCAACTTTGTCGAGAAGTTCGAGCCCACGGCACCTCCACGACCAGCGAGAGTTCGCCCCAAGAAGGAACCAGAAGTTCCTCCGCCGGAGCCTGAGGCTCCGGAAGAAACGAGTACGGCTCCTCCTCCACCGTCGCTACCGGCACGAGAAGATCAGGCACCAGTTCACACCGAAGAGGCTGAGATAGAAGAGCTTGATGAGCCTCTGTCCAAGAAGGAACTAGCTCACGAGCCGGTTCCGGTTCTGGCACCAGCTCCAGCTCCAGCTCCAGTTATAGTCGCAGCTCCTATGCCCAGCGTACCTAAGCCTAGCGATGCCAGTGCTTCCATAACTTCTACCAGCAATGTCCCCAAGCCAAAACCGAAGCCCGCGGGGCCGCCACCTCCATCCGAAAAACCAGCGAGCAACTCCTTCAGGGATCGTATTGCCGCATTTAATAAGCCCGCCGCGCCTCCTGTTGCCCCTTTCAAACCAAGCTCTTTGGGTGGCCCAGGTGGCTTTGTCAAGAAGCCTTTTGTTGCTCCTCCTCCCAGTCGAAACGCATTTGTTCCCCCTCCCCGGGAGGTAGCAGCCCCAAAGATTTATCGACGAGAGGAGGATCCCGAAATAAAAGTGCGTGAGGCAGAAAATTTGGGACAAGCAGAAAAGGCAGGATTGGTTCCTGGCAGCCCTCAGGATAATGGAGACGAAGAACAACCCAAACCTACTAGCTTAAAGGAGCGCATTGCTCTTCTTCAGAAGCAGCAGATGGAACAAGCGCAACGCCATGCAGAAGCTGCTTCCAAGAAAGAGAAGCCAAGGCGCCCCCCACCAATGAAACGTCCTGAAGTAGAAGTCACAGAGGATACGGAAGACATGCCTGTCGCACCAAACAAGTTGCCAGCAGAGGAGGTAGATATACCTATATCAACAGATGAACCCCAACAACGAGTCCCTCCTCCTCCACGACGCAAACCCTCCAAAGGCCCAGCTGCCGAACCTGTGCATGATGGAAACGAAGCGGATATGTCAGGGGCTGGTGACACTACGGAAGGCCAAGACGATACCACAGAGCGTGAGGAGAGCGATGAAACACCACGTTATGTCACGCGAGTTCCCACAGCCTCCTCTGCTGGGCCTCAGGAAGACATCAGTCAGGATGATGAGAATAAAGAAGAGGCAGAGGATCAGGTGGAGGCTGAAGAAGAAGAGGAAGAGGAGGAAATTGATCCTGAAGTCAGACGCAAAGAAGAATTACGAGCTAGAATGGCGAAAATGAGTGGTGGGATGGGCTTCCATGGTATGTTTGGAGCACCAGTAGCCCCATTTGGAGCCCCACCACCAAAGAAGAAGCCTCCCAAGTTAGAGCAAGCACCCATCGCCGATGAGGGCGAACAAGAAGAACAGTTGACTCGTGCGCCTCCGGTTCCCACATTGATGGCACTTCCGGGAATGAGGAGTTCAGCCCGGGAGGAAACAACTCAATCAGATGAGGAGGAGCCTGCATCTGTAACCCGCGCACCTCCTCCTCCAATCCCAGCATCTAAGCCAACTCAACATGAAAGTGAAGTGGTGGAAGCGGAGGAAGATGAGGAGGAGGAATCGGCCACGCCGGCTCCAGTTGCCGAATCGCCTATTGGTGAGTTATGACCTTATAGACTAATGCGTTCAACTTGTCATAACAACCTACGTTTAGTGTCTCCTCGAGATCCAACATCACCTCCCTCGGTTCCAGGAAATCGCCCTATTTCCTCCCATATCCGTTTAGACTGTGAGTACATAGCTAAAAAAGGGAAAACGTGTAGTATTCGACTAACTGTGGCAATAGCACAATCACAACTGCCTCCCCCTATAACAACAGGGTTACGATCGCAAACCGAAGGTTCAGAGTCAGATGATGAGCTTTCTAGTGGCGCGCGTGAACAGGCTGGCGAAAGTCCGGCAGCATCGGCGGTGCTTTCCCCGCGACTGCCCCCACCGCCGGTGCGATCACCAGATTTCCCCGCCCGATCACCACCATTGTCTCCTCGACTCGAGGAGTTCTCGCCTACATCACCGTTATCTGCGACCAACAAGCGTGCCAGTAGATTACCTCCTCCAATTCCAGGGCCTGTTGCCCTACCACCTCCAGCGCAAGCCCGTCCCCCTCCGCCTCCTCCTCCCGGGGGTTTGAGCAGGCAATCTACAGCCGAAGTCCTAAATCCTTTTCCGACAAGACCGCCGCAAGCGGGCGAGCACCATGATGAGGAAGTCACAGAGTATGAGGGCGATTACGATACCGACATCGCCTCCTCAGCACCTCACAAAGACGCATTGAAGGCGCACATGCGAGAGCCAAGCATCGAGGATGCTTCTATCCAGTCTCCAGTATCCGATGCACCACCAATGATGCCACCGCCAATTCCAGCCACCATAACGCCGAGGGCAGCCCCGCCCCCAATCCCGAGCAAGCCACCACCAGAGGCCAAGAGACGGTCGGTCGATGCGCCTCGGGCTAAACCACCACCACCTCCTCCGATCAAGGGTCCAATCCCTCCACCACTAGAGGGGGAAATCTACGATACGTACATTGGTTCAAGCTATTCTCAAAAAACGCCCAGGATCGAAGAGGATGGGACCTTTATTTCGACATCGCCAATGGGGAAATCGCCACCAGAGCGCCGAGTTCCACCATCAACGCTTGGTACGCGCATCCCACCTCCCAAACCGTCACTTGATGCGCAGAGGACAAGCGCAAGCAATCGTAGATCAGTCGACCTGCATCGGCCGTCGATGGATTTGAGTTTCATTGCGAGTGACGTCGATCTCGCCATGCAAAGTGGATGGTGGAAACAAGCCAACCAAGTACCCCCGGTTCTCCAGGGACGAAAAGACATTTACTTTGAGTGTGAAGAATCAACAACGACAAACCAGGGATCAAAGACTATTGTAACGCGAGAAATCTTTGTACTCTTCCAAGATTACTCCCAAACTGTTTTGACAGTGCGGTTTGACCCTTACGATCCTTCCAATGTGGAACTTGACCAGCGGCACGAGTTACCACCTCGTCCTCTGAGGCAGGATCAATTGGAAGAATTTTATGAAAGGTTTGGACGGCGTATCTTTGACGCTGCTTCGTCCAAGAAAGACACCGTGGTTGGTGATGGCACGCCGCAAAGCTTGATATTAGAGTTACTTCGCCCTCTTAAGGACGCTCTCTGGCCAGTTGGCACTCGGGCCTATGGCACACTTGTCTACGCTAATATGGGGAATGCTTCAACACAGCAGAACGACGTAATTCGACCTGGAGATATCCTTTCAATCCGCAACGCCAAGTTTCAGGGGAAACATGGCCCCATGCATGCCAAATACTCAATAGATGTAGGAAAACCTGATCATGTTGCCATTGTGGCTGAGTGGGATGGCACCAAGAAGAAGCTTCGTGCTTGGGAACAAGGCAGAGAGAACAAAAAGGTCAAGCTTGAGAGCTTCAAGCTTGACGATTTGAGGAGTGGTGAAGTCAAGATATGGAGAGTAGTCCCTCGCAGCTGGATTGGGTGGCAGGGCCAGCCTTAGTGGTGCTGGAGCAGGAGTGGGATAAGGAAGCAGCAAGCTGAGTGACTCTATGGGTGGGAAATGATGCATGAAACGACGTTTATATTAGTGTCTAGTTTGATCCACTCAGTCTGTCTATGGGAAGCCTATGGTGGGAGACGGCTCTTGTCGTCGACATACTTGTAGACATACTTGGTGCTGCTACATTACAAGCCGCCATATAATTCCTCGATCATGAGTCGGGTTTCGCTTTGTCTTTTGTTGCCGCATCCTTAAAAGGGAGTTATACTCGTAAGACACCTATCTCTTTCGCGTCATGACACAAATGCTTTTGCTTTTGCAGAGTTGTACATCGTTTTGTAAACCATTGTTGTACGCATGGACACCCAGTTAATGCTCAATGATCACAAATTGCCACGCATTTAGTGGTCGTACGGCATTTTACAACTTCACGTTCATTGATTAAGCCACCATACTCTATTATTGACTTGATATAATGTGTAGTGCGATACCGCATCATTGAGGCTTTGTTTCAATAGTACTTTCATGATAGTACCTAGCATCAACATACCCTAAAACATGGAATTAAGCAGAAATGATCTCATGTCATCAATCTCCTCAGGGGCTTTGATCCAATGTCCCTCTTGCTCTGCGCCCCTATATTCCTTCCAGCTTACGACCAGTCCTATTAATGTGAGAAGGTTGGTCGCTTCTCGGCCAAGCTCAACATCGACATAGGCATCGTCAACTCCGTGGCCTATGAACACTGGTGTGCCTAGCTGCAACGGCAGCGTTTGATTGTCGTCTTTTATAAAATGCTGTAGTTGGTTTTTGAGCGGTAACATGATGTGCTCTACAAATACGAAGACATCAGATGGCGTAGACCCTATGTCTGTTACTACTGCTTGTGTTTCTGCTTCCATTTCTTTACGTTCGAGAATGACACGAACATCAGCTGCCAAGGGAAGCCATGTGCTCAACCCGATAAAAGCCCCTAGCTTTCTCCTCTCAAGTATCAGCTGATACTGTTCGCTGAGCAGAGTCCACAATGCAATAGCACCTCCCTGGCTAATGCCCCCCAAAGCCAGTTTCTCCGAGTCTCCATTCAAAAGTTGCAACTCATCCTCCATAATGCGTCGGACGTGAGTAACGGAGTCGCTGATATCACGAACCACATGTAAATCTTGTGCAGAGGCGGAATACTTGGGTGAGGAGGACGATGTCGACTGTGCTTCAAACCACGCAGGCATATTTTCCTGAAAGACGGAGCTCCAGTGCTCCCTTGAAGATGGGAATACCCAGCGCAGTCCCTGAAGAAACCCATGCTGAGATGGCGTCGGCGTCGTTGCCGTTGACGACGTTGGTATCAATCCGCTGGACAGGGCGGCTGTCTCAAAAAGCTCCTCTGCAAACTCCTCGCCAGTGCTTCCACGACCGTGTAGCAGGATGATGGTGTGTGTATGTTGCGTCTCAGCGGGGATGATGTGATTGACTCCGAACGGAGCTGACTGGCCCTTTGCATTGGCCTTTGTCTGCGTTTGATGCTCCATTATAAAAAAAAAAAAACCTTGGTGCTGGGCTTTTCCCACGCCTTTCTTTTCACAGGTATAAATGACACTGGAAATGTGTGCTAGACAGAAGTGATTATGCAACTCCGCTTGGTTATATTTGTTTATTTGCAGATTTGCGTGAGTGAAAACGGAAGACCAAATGAAAATAGTGTTGAAATGGAGCTGATTCAAAGGCGAGGAGCAGCCAACAGAATTTCAAGTCATTCGTTTTCGTTCGTTTGTCAGCCGAATCCCCAGAGTAACTCTTCTAAATGCCAACCAACTCAAAAATATCGACTGAATTCACACCCTACTCTGTGAACGCCGATATTTGTATATCACGCACAAGCAAATAGAGCAACATTTCAAATTCATATTATTTCCGCTCGCCCAAGTCTCCTGCTTAGCAAGCACCACAATTTTATTCCATTAAATACCCAAAAGCTCTACTTTCTTTGCATGAGTATTACAAGCGTTGGTGGGCGCCTTTCAGGCCCAGCCTTCTGCGTTTAATCTCTATGCGCTTAATCTCCTCCGCCAACGCCGTATCGCGTCGGATCCGGTCGTCCACAGCAGCGCGTACCGTGTCTTTCTCCCTAAACCAGCCGGGGTGTTCTGGGAAGACGTAGTAGCATTCCGCCAATGGATGTGTTGTCCGCCGACAAGCGCCGCACGAAGGATATGTTCCCTCGGGTTCAGAGCGCTTTCTCTTCTTCGCCGAAGCTGGAGATCTGTCTATACCTCTATCAATAGAGCCTCTATCATCTCTCCGATCATCTCTCCGGTCATCTCGTCGGTCACCTCTTCGGTCATCCCTATCGTTCCAACCACCTCTGTCTCTCCGGTCGCTTCGGTCGTCCCTGTCGTTCCATCGACCTCGGTCATCCCTATCGTCCCTGTCGCTTCTATCACTTCTATCGCTCCTATCGTATCTGTTATTTCTGTCATTTCTGTCTCTCCAGTCATCTCTATCGTTTCTGTCACTTCGGCCTCTCCATTCACTTCTTTCGTCATCTCTGTTTACAGATTTGCGTGCCGGGGTTACATGGTTCTCGCGATCGGTATGCACTTGTGGCTTAGGCGTAGAAATGGGTTCTTTTGAAATGTTGCTCTTTGTTGCTTCACCAGGTGGTTTAGGCAGATTTGCGACTTTTCCGGGTCCCGACCCTGTGCCATT
Organism: Zelopaecilomyces penicillatus; assembly: GCA_005765155.1. Classification (NCBI taxonomy): domain Eukaryota; kingdom Fungi; phylum Ascomycota; class Sordariomycetes; order Hypocreales; family Pseudodiploosporaceae; genus Zelopaecilomyces; species Zelopaecilomyces penicillatus. The sequence goes on from VCCP01000006.1 coordinate 3,003,806, forward strand.
GATTTTGCTTGGCCAGAACTGCTCAAAGCTAAGTTTTCCGGCACCAGTTGATTCCACGGGGGGCTTGTTTGTAGTCGCAGTTACTGTTCTACTCGGGGCAGCATTATTGGCATTAGCTCTGGCAGCCGCACCGAGAATGCTAGTCGTTCCTCCAGCATTGTTAGTTTCCAGAGTAAATTTGACTGCATTTTTCTGGGGTGGAGCGGCCGTTGCAACAGCAAGAGAAGTAGTGGCAGGAGGGCGAGCGGGAATCGACATCGGAGTCGGGGTCAGAGTTGCAGCTGGAGCAGGGGCCCTATTCACAACAGGAGTCATATTGGGATTGTTGGCTGCAAATTTCGGGACATTGGGTTTGGCAGCGTTAGGTGTTTGGCCATTACCCTTGCCCTGCTTTTGACCGTTGCCCGCAGCACCTGGACCATTGGCCTTTGTAACGTTGTGACCTTGGACGTTGGCCTTTGCAGGGCTGGGAGCCTGGTTATTACCCTTTCCAAAGTTAGGACCTTGATTATTATTAGCCTTTGCAGGGCCAGGACCTTGAGCATTGCCCTTTCCAGAGTTGGGGCCTTGGTTATTATTAGCCTTTCCAGGGCTAGGACCTTGAGCATTGCCCTTTCCAGGAGCAGGCTTGTTGGCTTGCTTCTGTTCGGTTTTCTGCACTACCTTGAGTCGTTCCACCTCCTCATGTATGGCATCGGCAACCCATCTGTAAGTAATTGTATTGTTCTCAATCTCATTCTTGTAAACCATCCTGGTACGTGCGACCCAGTCACGCATAAGTGGCTCCACGGCATTGGCGATATCGTCGAACCATTCAGTGGCATTTTCTGTGGAGGAAATGCCCTTGGATTTTGCCTGGAGATAATTCTCTTTCCAGTTTTTAAGCCAGTCAGGCATAACTTGCAGGTTTTTAGGTTGTCTACACGCCTGCTGGTAAAGAGTGCGTGCCTTGGCTCGGACTGTAGCATCATCTGGACTAACGGCCTCCTTGAGGTTACTGTACCAAACACGAAGTGAGGCCGTGGCATCGCACAGCCTGGTGCCGTATTGCCTGCTGATCGTCTCAGCAACCCAAACCTTGAGGGTGTTGATGGCCAAGCGCTGGGCCTTCCAGGCGTCAAGCTCGCGCTCATAGATTGAGGTTTGCAAGGCAAAGCATTGCCTATCCTCCGAAGTCAGGTCCCGGATTGTTTTGGCACACTGGGTGAGATCAACCATCTCCAGGTCTGGTGATGGCGATGGCTGGCGGCGCACTAGGGTCAATGCCTGAGACTGTGACCCCTCTTCCGTCTCGGTGGAGGGACGAGCAGGTAGCACCGACATTGAATCACGCGAAGATCGCTGTCGAAGATGCGACTGCGGGTGGAAACCCTGAGGAATCTTCATATAGTATTCCTGGATTGAGGGTGCCACGGGCCTTGCCATGGGATCCTCCTTGGAGCCCGGATCAACAAGCTCCCAAATGTCGAGGCATGCTGCCTTCACCCGAAAGTGCCAGTGCCAATTCTCCCAATCGTCAGGAGTCTGCAAGGTAACGACCTCTGTAGTTGCTTTGTTAGGGGCCGCCATTGCGCAGACCGGGTAGCTGCCTGCACTTAATGCAGCACACAATTCGAGGCCTCACGGGGATTGTGTTGTGGACTGAGTTGGGTGTGTGAGAAAAGACGTCTGGCAGTTTGGTGATATATTTGAGCAGAGCTCAACTGCATAAATTTAGGTGGAACGTGGAGCAAAGGAAATGGTTGCCAACCCCCAAGCTGTCGGTATCAAACAGTGCCTAGGTGTCCTACCTTGGACCAAACCTAATGATCCCAGGCAGATCAGAGCAGCATTTCGTGGCGGGACGCGAGCTTTGAAAACTGCGGTCAGACGGGGAAGGGTAAAATACTTTTTTGCTGCTGTGCCTATCAATATGTTGTGTGCGCTAGTCCATTGGTGTGTTGAGAGTATTAGGTAGTAGGTATTGGTACTATAGTCATTCACGATACAATATTGAGCGAGCAGGTAATAATATAGTACAGCACCTTATCTCTAGAGTACTCCCGATCAATCCTCAAATACAATCATGCATCATCATCGGCTGTAGAGAACTCATTCGTATCTTCCCCCAAGGCAGTTCTAGTGTACTAATGTCCTGTTACTTGACTATTTTGACGGTGTAAATCGATCGATCAACTACTGTAATAGCAACTGGTTGGTTGTACTGAGCAATGTTACTTACACCCACCATACAGGAGCGTGCCAGGGAAAAGCACAGTGGGGTCTTATGTGACCTCTGGATAGGGCAGAATTGGATGGACTCCATAACAATGCCCGGGCCGGATCGCTACGTGGTACAGGTCATGCATGTACCCAGCCAGCCAACATACCCTACAGACGACAGAATGAGATGAGAACCAAATTGTACTCTAGTTGATTAGTTGATTCATCAGCATCAAAGACTCAATCTCAAGAATATCTCAGCAGTCAAATTACTTGCCCATTATGGCATCAAGACTCTCACTCAAGACCTTCATGGCCAAGGCCAGATCAGCACTGACTGCACCAGCTTCTCATCGTCAACCGCCTCTAACATTTGTGGTGGGCAATGAGTCTGCAGGTGATGTTGCCTTCCATGCTGAAATACTGCCGAATTGAGGATCAATGAGAAAGCTAACTGCCAACAGACCTTGATTCTCTTTGCTCGGCCGTTGTTCTGGCATATATACACTCCGCGTCACAGCCAAATTCATTACATATACCGCTGTCCAACCTTCCTAGGGCTGACCTGGCGCTGCGAACAGAAATGCTTGCTGTGTTGCGACACGCCGGTCTGGGTGCTGCGGATTTGCTTACCTTGACTGAGCTCCCCGATCTGAAACCAGAAGATACGCGGTGGTTCTTGGTAGACCATAATGCACTTACGGGAAACCTCAAAAAGTTCCAGCCCCAAGTGGTGGGATGCATAGATCACCATGTCGATGAGCGGGTGACGAGCCAGGCTGTGGTACCGCGAGTCGTGGAACCGTGTGGAAGCTGTATGAGTTTGATTGTTGATGAGAGCCGTGCTGCTTGGGATGCATTGGCAGGTCTTCCATTAGAGGAAGGTTTTGATGTGGCAACTGAGGACGATAACCTGGCTAGGATCTGCTTGGCTCCCATTCTGATCGATACAATTAACCTAACAGCAAAGGACAAGATACGAGAAAAGGACCCCCGCTCTGTGGCTTATTTGCAAGGCAAAACTATAGAAACCACGTTCGACAGCACTAAGCTCTTTGAAGAAATCTCCGCTGTTAAGGAGGACATCACTGATCTCAGTTTCTACGACATTTTCCGCAAAGACTATAAAGAATGGGAAGAGGCTGGCCTTAAACTCGGCATCAGCTGCGTTGTACAAAACTTCGACTATCTCGTCGAGAAAGCCGACGGGGCAGAAGCCTTCTTGGAAAAGTTTGAGGCATGGGCAACCGAGAGGAAGCTTGATATAGCAAGCATCATGACGACGTCACAACCAGACGGCGACTTTCAGAGGCATCTCCTGGTATGGGCAACTACAGAAAAAGGTGGCTCTGCTTTGGACAGGTTCCCCGGTATTGCGGAACGTCTGAAGCTGGAGCAATGGCGTGATGGACTGCTCGATGACGGAACGAAGAGGATGGCTTGGACGCAGGGCGACTTGACTGGGAGCAGAAAGCAAGTGGCACCGCTCCTGCGAGAGGCTTTGAAGCAGGCCTGAACCATATTATTGTTCCGCTAATGTAGACGGCTATAGACTCATTGCAGTATGGCTGAAATATATTGCATTATGACTATTCTCATGATTTTTTTTTTTGGAAATTCCAAGTAGGGGTGCCAGGCCAAAGGACTCGCAACTTCCTGGGTTCTCTATGCTGTGATAGTACATGTTACATGGCAGAGATATCTGCGTCTATAGAATTGGGAATTATAGTACATGATATTCATGGCTTCCATCAGTTATCCATCATCAAAGCAGGCCAAGTGGGACATTACACCGAAGCAGGCACAGCATCATCTGAGATTCTGTTCAGCGCCTGTACTCTCTCTTCTCTCGCCTGCGTCCCCACGAGGTGATTTCGCAAATCTTCAACCTCCTTCAACACACGTACGAATTCTCTATGAATTAACCTCCGTTGACCCAGCAGGTCAAGTGAATCCGCCGGGGGTGGATGATGCAAGAGACCTTCGGCTGCAGGGTCGGCGACCAAAATGCACGCCTTCAGTGCTTCATAGACTTTTCCAGTGGGTAAAACCGGCGGCTGCTCCTTCAGCATTTCTGGATACACCCAGCGCAGAGCATTGGTGCAGAGCTTAGCATCTCCTGTTGAGGCCATGACGCGGTACGCAAGCTCGTAATGCTCGGATTGGCGTGCGACCTGGAATCTAGCAGGCATGCGGAACACATCCCAGAACCTGTCCCAGTCTGACCTGAGAGCATATGCAGCCATTAACTGGAGGGTCTGGCTGTGATCCAATGCCGACCGCATCTCGTTGAGCAGAAACTCGAGATTCTTTTGAGCACGCTGGAGCTCGGGACCGTACGTGGGGGATGTGACGACATATTCTATGAGCTGGACCACCCAATCCTTGGACCAGAGCTTCATGCCGCGCTCCTCAGCGACGCGCAAAAGCTGGTCTACAAGGGCAAGGCGCTCCGATGCGGTATCCTCTGCTGGTGAAGGGGCATGCAAAGACGCTGATATTAAGTTTTGTAGAGTATCTGAACTTAGAGAGGTCCCCGAGATTTGAAGATCTGAAATTCGTTTATGCAATGTGCTTAGGTCAGTGACATGGCTATCAGCTTCTCCGTCTAGTTCAGAACGTGCTCCACGGCCTTCGGGAGCTGTCCTTGAGCCCTCAGAAGTTGCGCTACGCCGGGGCTGTGGCTGAAGACGTCGTGCCATGGTAGAAAACTGGCGTTGCTGTTGTGATGCTAGTTGCAGTGCTTGCCACTGCAGCGCTGCTGGGTTGCTGGGCTGCTGTACTTTTGACGATACGAGGGCCTCAAGTGATCCTTCGCTGCTAGGGCTCTCACCTTTGAGCTTCTGCGTTTTTTCTAGGTTTCTTTTCAATATTCCTCGCCAAAGTGTTTCCAAGTCAAGCTCATTCCTCTTCTGCTCTGTCATACACTGTATGATGATGGTTGTCCCCGTTTGTGATGCACCAAAACCCGAGAACCTGCCCTCTTCGTCAAAGCTGACGTCTTCATTGACTCTGCCGCCGCTCGTGGAAAAGTTGACACATACCCAGCCCGTTGAGATTCCGTTATCCCCGCCAGGCACAATGTTGGCATTTGTACCCATGAGCTTCGCCTTCTTCTTCAATCTGCGCAGTTTTGTCTTAAGTTCGCCCGGGCCAATAAGGCCGTCTGCTCTGGCGCCAAGTCCGTTTTTCCTTCGAATCCACCGCACAAAACGACCAGCGGAAACGTGTAGATGCCTTTCACTTCGAGCAGTGCCGAAAAGCATGATGAGATTTGCTCCGAGAGCCGCAGGTGGATCAAGGTCGCGAAGGTCCAGCAGAGAGAGGTCATCCAAGCCCATATCTTCGTAAACGTATTTCATCATCGGTCCGAGAATCGCGGGGGCATCGTCGGGGACTTTGGGTAGATCGACCGCATGCTGAATGGGCGGGTGGCGAGGAGGTTCAACCTCCAGAAACCATGGTGTATCAGTAGACTCCTCTTTCAATGCACCTGATCCTGCATCACCATCATGGGAGTCGACAGTTTCTTTTTCGCTCTTCTCGGTTATGGTTCGCAAGTGCCGACCTGAAGTGAAAGTCCTCTGTGATGAACCGGAGGCTTGTCTTAGCCGTTGATGTGTAAAGTTTCCCCAATTGGTAGTGGGCTTTGAGAGTAAAGCTCTGACAATGGTGCTACGACACCCACAACATCCCAGCGTCGCGGCCACTGGTCGTGCAATCATCTTAACTCAACTAAGCAGGTATAATTGTGCTTTGATGATGATAATTAGGCTCATGATGAAGCTCGAAAAATGACATTGGAAACTGCTGCTGGAATCAAGCTCCGTGGTTTCGGCCCGCGCATTGGTGGGCCCAGTGGGTCCGGGGGGCTTTTATGTGGCGCGAGCACACGTGATGTTTTACCCAACTGGCCAATGTCAGCGCAGGTTTATGGCAAGTGGAAAAATCTCCATTAGGGGCATGGGAGCAGTTGTCTTATTCGTACTGGTTCCCATTCTGCAAATCTTTGCGCGCCACCTGGTGTGATTGCTATCAACTGCCCTGCTTCACCATACTATACTTTTCTCTGTTTTTCTTCAATGCTCTGATTTAACCTTTTAATAATATCGACATCTTCTTAGTTAGTCGAGTTTTCCGCCCTCTCTCCTATGCAGGGAGGGATCAACCTCCGATTCTAGCAACATGCTCTCCCGACATGCCCGTTGCGGTGTACCTCTTCACCATACCGCCGCTTTCAGATCGATTGGGCCATTATCAAGATGTCCCTCGCCCCAAGCTCAATCGCTAGCCGTTAGACGACATTATGTGGTTACAAGACAGCTTCGACCATGGCGACGTGGATTGGAGACGAGCTTTGGTATATGTTTACATGAACGAAGTCTGGCAACGGCGGTGGACGATTTCAAGTACGACAGCATGTCTTACAACCAGCTTACGGGCTCGACACTACCGCATTTTCAGACACCTGGTTCTCAATTACACGGCCTACAGACCTTTAATCCGTCCTCTCCACTAACAATACCCGAACCTGGACCTCCGCGAGTTCAAACCAAGACGAATACATACGGCATTCCTGGCGAGACTGAAGATATGCTCCCTGTTTTCGACGCATGCATTCGTGTTGGAAAGCTTGAACGAGCTGCTCTGGTCTTGAAGAGATTCAATGTCATGGGAATACTGTCAGGCGAGGAACGAATTCTGTTAAATAACCAATACCTGCGAGCTTCGCTTTTTCAAATGCGCTCAAGTCCTGATCAACAACAGGCAGAACAACTTCACAAATGGTACGAACTGCAAATCCGGAGTAAAGGACTGCCACACACGGCGGAGACGATTGCTTGCATGCTCAAGGCATCGCTTCTGTCTGAGCGAGGCTCACGATTAGACCGTCTTGTAACACGATACATGGGAATGGCTCCAGGAGAATCAGGTCTTCGCGTGCTTAGTATGGCCGACATTCTAAGTGACCAAGACCTTGCAGTCATTACAGAGATTTGCCCGACATATAATTTCGCGATGGAAGGGGAAGATGTCGAAGATACATCCTACAATGCAGAGGAGTACACTGAAGCCACAGGTTCTATATCTTCTACTCAGGCTTCCGAAATTCTTTCAAAACTAGACTCGGTTCCAGACCTACTGCCGACACCACAGCGAGGAGAGGGGTTGACAACGCTTAAGCAAGGCCTTGGCATCTTGTTGGGTTTACAAGATGTTGACATCTCCAAGATGTCTCATTCTGATCGACGTGATATTCAACTTCAGCTTGAACGCGACTCCATCGGTTCTGCCATTACGAAGTGGCGGCTAGACAACAAAAACCTACAGAAGATGGGTATCAATAGCGCCTTGGGTCCCTCTGTGAAAGAAGGCTCTTTATCTCAGCAAATGGCATCTTGGCTCGATGCTATGGAAACTCGTCTCAAAGAAGAGATAAAACTGATCGAGGTGTCCGAGAAGAAATCTGTAAAATCCGATCAAGATTTGGAGCGGTGTTTATATGGACCATTCATCCAGCAAGCTGACCCAGCACGACTTGCTGCGGTGACAATTTTGTCCGTTCTCAATATCGGTGCGATGTATGGAGTTGACAAGGGGGTTGCGGTGAGCAAGTTGATTACCAACATTGCTCGGCTTGCACAGGATGACATTGAGCTACAACAAAAGGACCTAGCCAAGAAGAGATCCCGCGTCCGACGGAATGTCCGCTTCACCGGCAAGGTTGATGTTCCTAGCAACAAGACTACTGCCCAAACAACCTCTGGCGACTCTACTGTACTTCTCGTGGACGCCACGAAAGCCGAGCAGGCCTTACAGGACAGTTTCCGCAAGTCCTGGTCCATGCAAATCAGGGCCCAGGTCGGCTCCATCCTCCTCAAGGCACTGATTGAAGCTGCTAAAGTCAAGGTTACCACCGAAAACCCAGCAACCAAGGAACTCCTAAGTCAGTATCAACCGGCCTTTACACATCTTCAACAACCACGAAAGGGAAAGAAAATTGGTGTCCTATTCCTTAACTCTCATTTGGTCGATCAGCTGAAACGCGAACCTGTTGGTGACTTCATTGCGAAACATCTTCCTATGGTGGTCGAGCCGAAACCCTGGCGAAGACTGAACGAGGGAGGTTTCATGGAAAGCAAAACGAGTTTTATTCGTGTCAAGCCCGGAGATGTTGAACAGAGACTCTACACTAATGCAGCCATCAAGTGTGGAGACATGAAACAGGTGTTTAAAGGACTAGATGTCTTAGGGAAAACCGCATGGCAGATCAACAAGGAGACCTTGGCCGTCATGATGGAGGCCTGGAACACGGGTGAGGAAATCGCCAATATGCCCCCACTCAACCCAACTTTCGACATACCTCCTGAACCGGATTCTTCTGCCGACCCTCTACTTCGACGGACCTGGATCCGAGCGGTCAAGGCGATTGAAAATGAGCGATCTGGAATGCATTCTCAACGGTGCTTCATGAACTTGCAACTCGAGATTGCACGCGCCTTCCGGAACCAGACCATATACTTCCCTCACAATGTCGACTATCGTGGACGAGCTTACCCAATTCCAACGTACTTGAATCACATGGGTGCAGACCACTCGCGAGCCATTCTTAAGTTTGCCAAAGGGAAAGAATTAGGGGCCCGGGGTTTGAGGTGGTTGAAAATCCACCTTGCTAATGTGTATGGTCTCGATAAAGCGAGTTTTGATGAACGAGAAGCGTTTTCCACAGATAATGTTGCCAACATCGTTGATTCGGCTACGAATCCTCTGAAAGGTAGCAGATGGTGGCTTAAGGCTGAAGATCCATGGCAGTGTCTTTCGGCTTGTTTTGAGCTCAAAGCAGCCTTAGAGCTGCCAGATCCTACCAGTTTCGTGTCTCATTTGCCAGTCCATCAAGATGGCACTTGCAATGGGCTTCAGCATTATGCTGCTCTTGGTGGTGATACCTGGGGAGCGAAGCAGGTCAATCTAGAACCTGGCGATCGGCCAGCCGATGTTTACTCTGCTGTGGCCGATCTGGTAAAGAAAGCCATCGTTAAGGATGCGGCAGCAAACAACCGCTTTGCCGAGGTTCTGAATGGCAAGATCACGCGCAAGGTCGTCAAGCAAACAGTAATGACCAATGTGTATGGCGTTACTTTTGCAGGAGCGAAGAAGCAGGTGTGCAAGCAGATTGATGCTCTGTATCCAAATCTAGGCAAGGAATGCGGAATACCAAACCTACTGCTCTCAACGTACATTGCCAGGCACATATTTAATGCTCTGGCAACCATGTTCCGAGGCGCTCATGACATTCAATACTGGCTTGGAGAGATCGGCGGACGTGTTTGCAGAGCGCTGACGCCTGCTCAGTTGCAGCAACTGGCAGATTCGTATACCGATGGAAAGACCTCTGGTAGCACTCGGAGCATCAAGGTGAAGAAATCTTCCACTGCACAGAAAACAGGCTTCGACGAACTCATGCAACAGTTCCGGTCTACGGTTGTTTGGACTACCCCTTTGCGTATGCCTGTCGTCCAGCCATATCGCAAGAGCACCACTAAGGAGATTAGGACATGTCTCCAATCTGTTGTCTATCCAGTCAATGACCAAACAGACCCAGTCAACAGAAGGAAACAACTCCAAGGCTTTCCTCCAAACTTTATTCATTCACTAGATGCTAGCCACATGTTGTTGTCAGCTCTACAGTGCAACGATCTTGGTCTCACCTTTGCCGCTGTTCATGACTCGTTCTGGACTCACGCAGCCGATGTGGACACCATGAACGGTGTTATTCGAGAAGCGTTTATACAAATTCACGAGGAAGATGTTGTTGGTCGGCTGGCCGCTGAGTTTGAAGCCCGACATAAGGGATCACTTTATCTCGCCCACATCGACCCCGACACACCAGTAGCAAAGAAGATCAAGGAGCTGCGAAAAAATAGCAAGCTGTCACCCAAGGAAGAACTACTTCTTGAACATAAACGCAATCAACTCAAGTTGTCTGGAAACCCGTGGGATCTCGAGGCTGCGAAACAGGTTGTAACACCTGCTTCAGTGTATGAGGAGATGTCAGCTGCTGAAATCGATGTCGATATCAAAGAGGATACCAAAGACATGGGTCTTGGAGCCATACCAGAGGCTGAAGTCAATGCTGAGGGTTCAATGGTTAGTGATATTTTCGATGAGATGCTTGCGGACGAGGATGACCTTGACGGGGCCGGACACATCGCCCCTGCAGAGATATCTGAACGATTGATGGAGGACATGAAGTCATCTCATTTTGAGTTACAAATAAAAGGGCAGAAGCGGCCCGCCACCTCTCGACGTCGCAAACCAGTTCCAGTATGGCTGCCACTTACTATCCCGGCAGTACCAGAAAAGGTAAGATATGATTGTTACGAAACCCCCTTTTTACTCTATTCTAACGACTATTTATAGGGTGATTTTGATGTGACTCGACTGCGAGAGAGCAAGTACTTCTTTTCATGAACGGGGAGCGGTGGGGGAGTTGTACAATGAGCAAATGGTGTAATGTTGGGTTGGTTTTTTACTTGTTCGCACGGCGATTTGTGTGGCATATGATGTGATGCATTTTGGTGGCGTTTTACCATTTGGAGTTTCAGAAAAAAGGCGTTTAAGAGGGGGCTAGCTGTGGTGATGTGTCTCTGCATACTAGCGATGATGTATATTCTTGTATATTTAGAGGTTCGGCTCGTTAAGGGTTTGGCTATGTTGCATTGTTGCAGATGTACGCTGTTGCATTTGAGGGAGGTGTAGGGGATCAGAAGGCAAAAGCCTGAATGTGGTTATGAGAAAAGCCGAAAAGAATAATACCCACTAATTGTTTATCATTTAACGCGTTAAGCATGATGATGCACTTGAAGCTTATGCTGGACGACTCTTCAAAGCAAACGTTACACTTTTTCTTCATTTATGATGTGACATGCGCATCACGCTACAGACAGAACAGAGCTTTTGTATTACCTGACCGCAGCACCCTTCAGGGTCTTGACCAAGCACACGCCACCGCTCTCAGTCACGAGCTTGCCTACCTCGGTTTTGCCTAGCTGCTCAACGACACCTGCATCGAAAACGACCTCGAGACTGTCTGTGGTGGTGAAGCCAGGCTGGAACGTCTCCCAAATCTTCTTCTTGGGGTTCAGTTGACCCTCGGGCTCGCCCCTCCATCCCTCGAAGAACACCCTCTCACCAGCCTTGGAACCCTCAGGCGGAGTGACCAGCTCGACAGGGCCCTTGTCTTCGTCAATTTCGCCCTCCTTGACCTTGGGGGATGCAGCTAGAACCATAGCTGCGGACTTGATACCACGCATCTTGACGGGCTTGAGATTGCATACAACAACAACCTTGCGACCCTGCATCTCCTCGAGGGGAACCAGGCCATTGAGGCCGGAGCAAACAGTGCGGCAGATCTGACCCTCATACTCAGTGGTGTCGTCGCTGGCGGGGTCTCCCATGGCAATGGTGGAGACATAGAGAGAGTCGGCGTCGGGATGCTGGATGGCCTTGAGAATGTGACCAACACGCAAGTCGATAAGGGCGGGTGAGAGAGGGGCAACCGGGGCGGGAGCCTTTGCCTGTCGATGAGCCTTTTCTTTCTTCTCCTTCTTCTCCTTCTTGGGCCTGTCGCCACCAGTCACAGCAGCTGCAACGTCCTTGGCCTCAGCGACTACCTCCTTGACCTTTTCCTTCGTGCGGTCGACGAGCGTAGCCTCACCGCCGGGAGCAGCAGCAGCAGCAGCGGCGGCGGCCTTCTCCTTCTTCAGTCGCTCCTTCTCAGCTTTGGCATCGACAGGAGGCTTGACATATCGCACATCGTCCTGGTCGACCTGAACCCTCTGGGCCTCATTGATGTCGAGACCGAACAGGGGTGAGTTCTGGACAAAATCCACATGGCGAACAATGTGAGGCAAGCCCTTCTCGCCGGTGCGCTCTTCAGGCGACCACTTGGAGACAATGGGAGCTAGGGTTTCGTAGATAGCGACGTCAGCCTTGCTGGGCTTGCTGCCGAGCAGGGTAGTGCGGCTGGAGAGATGGCCGTTGAGAGTTTCCAGAATCGGAGACTTGTCGTCCGAGCTGCGGAGGCGGTCCGAGGTGGTGAGCCACTGCTGGATCTCGGCCTCCTCGGTGGAGGAGTAGGTCTGGGAGTTGATGGCGGCCATTCTGGTGGAGAGCTGGCGAAAGGAGGGGATGCTCCTGATTGTCGGACGGAGAGCTCGGAGGGGCAACAGGGTTGCAGTATTGAGAGAGAAGCCTATGGAGGCTTCACTGGAAGTATGTACTGATAAATGAGAGAGAGATGGAGGAGGTTAGTTTCTTTGATACAACTGGGAAACTTCAATATTCCATGGCGGGGTCTTGCGGACTTTCTGTCGCGGGGCACTTCTTGGTGGGGCAATTGGCAGTTGCTCTGCCACACTTTGGAAAAATCTGGTTCTAGCCTGATGAATGAGGCCCGCAACGCCCGCACACTACCTCCTACCTTAGGTACCTAGGTATAGTACTAGGTACCTACCTTATAGGTACCTAGTGTATCAGAGAGGTACCTTTGTACTTTACGCGCTGGGCAGCTAGCCCGTGACTGCGTGTTGCTTTTTCGCGTTGGGTGGACGTCACCACTTCCCAAGCAAAACGCGCTACTCCCTAATTATTACGAGGTAAGGGACTTTACAGGGCGTAAATTACAGCGCCCTGCGTGCACTTTAAGCAGCGAAATGGCTTCGTCATTTAGACGATCTCTGCACGCACGGCTCCTCGATCCCAGCGATTTCTGAGCCGCCGTTGAATCGGGACTTCTTCACTCACCATCGACTGTCTTCTGATTATCTTTGACTTCTTGGCTTGGCTGTAAAGAACTGCTATTGTCATTACTGCATTTCTACTACTACCATCGCTTGTCTCCTCCACCTCTCAACTCCTGGTTAAGCTGTGTCCAGCACCACATTCGTGGCAATACTGGAGTGACATCGTGATAGTCCGCAATTGCGCCTTGTGTGCGTGACTGGTGTCATCATAGTGTCTCAATTGGTCCACCACTACTGAATTATTCTGCCTCTTTCAAGAATTCTAACTGTTTCGATCGCCGCATGCTTCCCACCATGGCTCCAACTTCGTCCTCCGACGCCGAATCCACCATGTCCACCTCACAAATTCCCACGACTGCTCCCAGCTCACCACCACAAGCCGATGACGAGGATGAGTTCGACGATGCGATGATAGAAAAACAGCTCTTGGAAGAAGAGGCGTCTGCGCGGGCCGAAAACACCCTGGCAGAAGAAAAGCGCCTTAAGGCACTGGCACAGAAGAAGAAGAGAGGGAAGGCAGAGACCAAGACCGAGCGGGATGCCAAAGCGCGTGAACTCGATGAGCTACTCATGAAGAGCGCTGCTTTCAGTGATATATTGACCAAGAAGACTCAAGTCCTTGGTCGTGTGGGAAGCAGTTTGGATGGCAAAAAGTTGGGTGAGCATGATTTGCAGATGGCCAAGCAGCCCAAGTGCATGGTGGGCGGCACAATGCGAGAGTATCAATTGGAGGGTTTAACATGGATGTACGAGATTTGCTCTCAGGGCATGAGTGGCATCCTGGCCGATGAAATGGGACTTGGTATGTCTGCGCTGCTTTTTCTCAAGCACTAAACTCTGTGGAATATTAACTGCTTTTAGGCAAAACAATTCAAACAATAGCTTTAATAGCTCTCTTACGGGAGCAGGAGGACTATCTCGGCCCACACCTTATTGTGGCACCCCTAAGCACTCTGTCTAACTGGATTGATGAGTTTCATAAATGGACACCATCCATCCCTGTCATCATGTACCACGGGGACAAAAACCAAAGAGAAAGTATATTCGCGAACAAGATGATGAAGCATCTGGAAAAGGGCCGACCGTCAGTCAAGTTCCCAGTCGTGTGTACATCATATGAGATGGTCCTCAGAGACCAGCATAACCTGTCCCGTATCAACTGGGAATTCATCATCATTGTGCGTTTAGAACTCTTTACTAATGATGAAGTTGATAACTAACATCTTCTACAGGACGAAGGACATCGCATGAAAAATGCCGAAGCCAAATTATTCCAGCAGCTAAGACAGTTTACTTCCGCCTCTCGCTTGCTGATAACGGGCACGCCACTTCAGAATAACCTGAAGGAGCTTTGGTCGTTATTGCATTTCTTGCTGCCCAACATTTTCACTGACTGGGAAGCGTTTGAGTCCTGGTTTGACTTTTCAGATTTGGAGGACGAGAAGAAAACAGAAGAATTCATTGGCGACCAACGAAAACATGATCTGGTAAAGAAGATCCACCTGATTCTGCAACCTTTGTTACTGCGTCGTGTCAAACAGGATGTTGCGGCTTATCTCCCAAAGAAGCGGGAGTATGTTCTATTCGCGCCGATGACCAAGGAACAAACGGATCTGTACAATGTGTTTACTAACAAGAACATCGACACCCGGACATACTTGGAAAACAAGGCAGTGGAAAATATTACATCCATCACAGCTTCCCGCAAGTCAAGTCGGGTGGCCTCACGAGCAAGCAGTGTTTCCTCCACTTCCAAGACTAAGAGTTCAGGACAAAAGGCGCAAAAGCTGCTGTCTCTTCCTGTGAGGGAGTCTCCTCGGAGTAAGAAGACCGAGGACCGTCCCGAATCACCCGCCCGCAACGCTTTTAGTCTCTTGATGGGCAAGCGCCCAGTGGGCAGGCCGCCGAAGAATGCGAAACCTGAAGTTGAGGCTCCAAGCATAACCCCCGTGAAGCAGGCTACGAAACGGAAGAGCCCGCCCACCGCCATTGTGCCGGATACAAAAAGCGCCAAGTCCAGCCGACAATCTACACCGGTCAGTGTACGTGGACGAACACGTATTCGACAATCGTATCAAGACGTGGGGTCTGACGAGGAGAAACTATCGGATGACGAGTTTGAGGCGAAACTTGCAAAGGAAATGGCTGCTGAGAGTGAAGAGAGTGAGGAAGAGGAATTATCACCTGAGGAGTTTGAGCGAGTGCAGACGCTCGACGCTGCTAGTATGTCCCCTATGTCCTGACCCTTTTTCTATGGTCTTTTTCATATCCAACATGTACTAATAATCCTCCTCAGAGAAGCAAATTGCCCAGAAGAAGTTGGGTAACACTCTCGTCCAGCTTCGGCTAGTTTGCAACTCCCCTCACAACTTTTACAACCCATGGGCAACTTCCACCAAGATTCCGGTGGATGAGTCTATAGTCACTGCATCCGGGAAGATGCTTCTTCTCGACCAACTTCTCCAAAAGCTTTTTAAAGATGATCACAAGGTTTTGGTTTTCTCGCAGTTTACTACGCAGCTCGATATTCTAGAAGATTACTGCAGGGAGCTTCGAGGCTGGGACACCTGTCGGATTGACGGCGGTGTAAGCCAAGATGACAGACGAGAAAGCATTCGCGCGTTTAACACTGATCCTAATTACAAAATCTTCCTGCTGTCAACTCGCGCGGGCGGTCAAGGTATCAACCTAGCTTCCGCCGATACAGTCATTCTATTTGATAGCGACTTTAATCCACAGCAAGACCTCCAGGCCCAGGATCGATGCCATCGTATCGGTCAAACCCGCCCTGTCATTGTTTACCGCCTTGCTACCAAGGGCACCGTCGAGGAATCACTACTCAACTCTGCTGATGCCAAGCGTCGGCTCGAGAAGCTTGTGATTCGCAAGGGTGGTTTCAAAAGCATGGGTCAAAAGCTGGGGAAGAAAGAAGAAGACCTTGATCAAGAGACCCTGCGCGCTTTGCTGCTCAAAGATGGCCAAGTGTACGAGACCTCTGGCGGCGATCAGGTTTTGGGTGATGACGATCTAAACACACTGTGCGATCGTAGTGAGGAAGCCTATGTCAAGGCCGCGCGGGGTGATGGCGATGCCGACGCGTTCCGTGTCGTTGAGACAGCGGCGGACTCGATTAAAATGGCTAGAAAGGGGTGAAGAGGAAGTTTTGTGGGGGTGCGCAGTTGTATAAAACCCAAAAGAAGGGAATGTGTTGAGACGATGCTGTGTTTATCAGGCTTGACATTTGTTGTCTTGTATTATCTGTTCTGTTTGTTCTTTTAAGGTTCTTTTTGTGTTTATAGGGACTTGTTTTGCGAGCAGCGTGCATATAAATCTTGCTCAGCGAGAGAAGCTTTGTTTTTGTGGGCATTTTCTCATACATCCCTCCTGATTTCGGGGAAAATACCGAGTTCACTGAATAATAAACAGACTATTACATGCAACTACTTGCTCTATGACCATTTAATTCATCATGTTTTAGTAAATCACCCAGGGAAATGTGTACTCATTCGTCTATGTCAAGACATATGCGCCAGAAAATACCAGGGCTGATTGATTGATTGATTGCATTGTTAAATAGTGTAGTTTGAATGATCAAAAGATACATTTTCAATTTCATGACTTCTTAATGGTATAACTAAATCTCCCTTTGTCACTGCCCCAAACTATAATATCAGCATCGCTGATCGTAATCACAAAGAAACAGAAAACGCCCCGTTGGCTTTTCCCTTCCAAGACCAAAACTGAACCTAGGTAGACATCATCCGTATGTCGGCAAGTTTCTCTTATGACTTGCATCCACATACCACTACTATTTCATGGTTGCTTCCCTGGCCACAAACGTGGCTGGCATTTCAACCAAGACTTTTCTTCTTTCCTTTGGCATACTTCAGTTAATTTCAGTCACATACCCAATTTGCTTCCTGGGATCCCCCGTCGCACCAGGGGCATTCGCCAGCCGTGTAGCCAGCTTCTCTTGAGTCTCAACCAGCCTCCGTTGAGCCTCCAGTCTGCCTTGAATACGCTTCTCAGCTGCACCATCCATTCTCTCCAGCTCCTCCCTTTCACTGAGGCGCAACACGCTCAGCGCGCGCGCGTTACCCATACGCTCCGTATTCATTTTGTTCTCCCACTCGAGGACCTTGCGTTGCCTCGTGTCCTCCGTCTCAATCTCCACCGCGGCAATGGCCCGTGTTCGTTTGAGCGTCGAGTCCGTCACGGCACGCTGCTCCGCGAGACGGCGCTTCAAGGCCTCATTAGCGAGCGTCTCTTCAAGCTGCGCCTTGGCCTGGACGGCGCCGAGGTCTTCGCCATGGAGCTTTCTGCGTCGGGAATCTTCTAGCTCTGCCTTCTGGCTTTGGATCTGCTGCTCTATCGAAGCAATCTCCCGCTTCCTGGCTAGCGCGATAGCAAATTCTTGGGACTCGTCGGCTAATCGCTCTGCGCGCGCTTTGCGTGCTCGCTCTTGGACTGCGATGTCCTCGGGAAGACCAATTGCGCCTTCTGGTTGAGAGCCAGAGTTGGCATAAAACACATCAGTCGCCCGGTTGGCATGGAGCACTTCAAGTATTTGCTCTGTGAAATCTGACTTTTGAAGCACATTTTTCACATACATGGTGGCGGAGTAAGTAAAGTCGTCATCAACATAGTGATTATAAGGCTTGTTGATATGTTTCCACATGCCACTTTTCAGAAGAGCTCTCGTCGTTGTAACCGGATCTGCTGCATCGAAACAAAGATGTAGTATAGATTTCCCACGCGATTTAATGGAAAGGTCGGATCCAGAGTTGATAAGAAGCGCCATGACCTTTTGCATTTTCCGCTCAAGCTCTGGATTCATCTCGCAGTTATCTGATCCATGCAAACACACTTCTCCGAGAGCACCTCGGCCATTATGAAGTGGGCTGGGAAAGTCGGGATCATGTCCGGACTCAATGAGTACCCTGACTGCTGGTAGGTTCAACTCCCTAGCGGAGTTGTGTAAAGATCCATCATCCTTGGAAGGTTCTGCAGCCAGGAGACAAGACATCATTTGAATGGCAATATCCCCGCCGATATGTGTCGCCATGGCAAGAGGAGTTCGTCCAAAAGAGTCAATAACATCAACCTCGGCACCTTCTAGTAAGAGTAGTTTGACAATATCGGGCCGACGGTTTTGGACAGCCAACATAAGAGGTGTAGTGCCAGACAATCGAGTTTCAAAGTTGACTTTGGCTATTTATCTTGTTAGTGGAAGGGAAACTCTGCAGAAGGGTTGATTTACTTACCTCCTCTTTCGACCAGTATCTGAATCAAGGCAGTACTGATCCGCTTTTGTGGCTGCGCAATAGCCCACGTCAGCAGTGTGACCTCCTCTTCCTCGTCTATGTTTGGATGCAGTTTGTACGTCGTTGTTTGGTCGTGATAGTAACCTGCGTCCAACAATGTTGTGAGAACGGTTGAAGATCGCGGGTATTGTGACATGGCTTGTGCTAGCATCGGCTGGGAACCCTGCTCACTGGCCATGACATCAACCCGGACATTGCCCTCGTGGTAGTCGGCAAAAATCTGAAACAGTTCCAAAATCTCAGTCTGAGTGAGAACATTATCAAATATGCGATGAAAAGCATGTGTCAGTGTTTCAGCTGACGGATGACAGCTCAGCAATTTGCGGGTCCAGTTGGCATTTGCCTTTGATGCCGCCAACTTTAGGGGCTCTCCGTGATTGTGGTTGACATCTGGATTGTGCTTTGTGAGTAGATCAACAAACTGGTCTGCGAGTTCTGATGTGTCATGAGTGTAGTTCTTCATCACAAGAATGAGCGATTCACTCAGAGCATCGCCTTTCGCCCCTTTTTGTAGGAGTAGCTGAGCTGTCGTTAGACCAGATTCAGTAAACCAGCTTTCAAAATTGGCATCGTTAAACGCCTGATTGAAAGCCATGTTGATATCATTTTGTGATATATCCTTGGAGAGAAATAGTGAGAGTGAAGAGGATGCAGCCTTCTGAGTGGCATCCACCAGACTTTTACACCCATTGGCTGATGGGGATGCCCCATGATCAAGAAGCAGTTTGACCAGTCGCTCCTCTGGGTCTTCTTCATTCACTGCGTCGTTCAACGCAATGTGTACGTCCTCAGCTGCAGGCAATCCGGCTCTTATTAAATCGTTAATTATGCGAAATCGAGTGTCGCGATTAAGTGTCCAAGATTCCTTGAGAGCTCGGATAAGTGTGGGGTGCGAAGCCTTCGTCTAATAAGTTTGTCAATAGCTGCAACTTATCGGATCACATTATATGGGAGGAATGTTGCTTACCTGGCTACTTCCATCATCCCAAAGACCCAAAAGCAACTCTAGATTATCGACGAAGGCACTTCTAGTGGCGGCCACCACAGCCTCGCCGTTGTTATAATTGGGATCAGCACCAGCTACTAATAAGACTTTCAGAAGGCCCTGACCACCTTCCCCATATCTTGCTGCAAACTGAAGCTGTGCATCAACAAGATCACCACTGACACCTTTCTTCAAAAGCTGTTCGAAAATCATTGCTCGTTTGTTCAAATCACGAACCTCGGTGGCTGCTTGGAATCCCTTCCCCAAGGTAGTCTTTTCGGTACTGCCCTCTGATCTCAGAAGTACCTTGAGAACTTCAACCGACCCGCCACGGCAGGCTTCGATGATGGCTTGGCCGTTATTACTCGATATACTGGCCCCATGCGCCATTAGGATATCGCCGAGCTTGAGATCACCATCTCGGGCGGCAATAAGTAAGGCATTTGATGCCACAACGGGAGATACTCCAGAAGCAAGTAGACTCTGGCAAATGGAACTTCGTACTGCGCGGTTTTTAATATCAGCCGCCCGTGTGAGGGCCAGATTTCTGCTCTCGGCAGAATATTGCGATTTTGTGAGCAACAGATCGGTTACTTGTGACAACTCCTTTGACACAGCCACGGACAATGCCTCTCCATCTGAGGTATCTGCTTTGCTGGCTAGGACGCTAAGTAGAGATAGGTCATCAGGGTAGGTCGTGATAGCATGAAGCAAGGCTCGATTCACTTCAGCTGGCAGTGCACCAGTCTCCACCAGCTTTTTAGTCAGGGTCAATCGGTCCATCGGTTCCAAAATGCGGAGCGCATGTGGCAGAGCCGAGCCGAGCGATGCTGGACTTGGTGGGTTTGGACATCCAAATAGCAGCTCTATTATTTTCAAATTGGCCGCAATTACAGCATGACACAGCGCCGCAGATTTGAAAGCATTCGTGTCTGCCCCTGCATCTAACAATAATTTGAGCGCCGAAAAGGTTGGCTGCTCACTACTATCTCGGACGAGAGACTGGACCTCGTGGACAAGCATCCCGCTAACATCCTCCTTTCTTTCTGACCTAGCGAGCATCAAATTCATTTTCCAAGTTTTGGTTTCTGTGGATGGCATAGGTGCAAGATCATGCAGCCCTCTGGTGATGGTGTCAGCTGTCGGTTTCCCGTGGCTCAGAACCAACTCTAAGACCTTGGGGTCCGGATTGATGGCCGCTTGCTTCATAATTGAACCATCAAGAGCGTTGATTTCAGCATTCCCCTTTTCGGCCAAAAGTCGTAACAGGGACATGTCAACTGGTGTTTCAGAAAGCGTATCTAATAAGGCTGTCGCAATTTCGTTGACGCCAATGACAGCTCCAGCGTGAAGCAACATGGTGATCGTCTCATACCTCGCACGATGATCTTGCACCCGCATTGCATCTTGCACACGAGCTGCAGCGGTTTGCGGAGAAGCTTTCTTGAGTAATGCAGCAAGAAGACCAAGGTCTTTTTGCCGGATCACAGAACTTAGTCCAGCGCCTTGGTTGAAATTTATGTCTGCGTTGTGTTGGAGAAGAAGAGTGATGAGAGCGTTGTCTCTTTGAGACACATCCTCATCGATAGAATGCTGCAGGGCAGCGTGCAAACATGGGCCAGACAATGATCTCCTGAGGAAAAGCTCAACCATCTGATAGCGGTCCTTTGCAGGAAGTTTCCTTGTTAGTGGAAAGACAGCCGTCAGGGTTTCTGATGAGGGACGACCAGCCAGGATTTTCTGTGTCATTAATGTGTCACCACGCAAAACAGCTGTGCGGAGTGCCTCTCCATCTCGGTGATCAGCAGACGCCACGGCATGGCGTCCACTCCCCCGAGAGCCCTTTGATGGTTGACCACTATTGTCTGCCTGCTTAGACGAGGGCATGTAGGGGTTTAGCAGCAATTCAATGGAATTGGCATCTCCCGCTTCAGTTGCATTGATGAGTGCTTCATTAAGCACATTCCCATTCGCACCTTTCTTGAGCAACAGGGTCAATAGCTGATTACGGCTCTCAAACGTGGCCTGCTTCGGTATCAAAGGCACACAGCTCGATGCTAAGGATGGGTTAAGTATTGATCTGTCGTTGAGTAGTGAGACCACCAGATCCATCTGGCCACGGGAGATGGCAGTTTTCAACACTGCCGCATCATTGTACTCGATAGAGGCGCCGTAGGCGGCTAGCAGATTCACCATATCATAAAATTGTGATTGGCATGCCTGCTCAAGGGCCTGTGCTAGGAAACCGCCCTCGGCCCCGGCACAAAGAAGAAGCTCCGCAATATCCAGCTTGGTAGCTGGATTTAGGGACTTGTGCTCGAATAGAAGTCGGAAGGCGTCATTAAGCCCAGGGTTATGCGGTGGCTTATTACCCATGACAATCGCAACGGCAATGTCTCGACGACCCATGTTAATAGCACATCGAAGAGCCTCAGCCTGGTTGTAGTTGCTGTCTGCCGTGGAGCGACTAAGATGGAGAACAGTTTCCAAACAGCCTGCTCTTGCCGCATCGCCCATCGACTCCGACACCAAGGGGGGTGGGGGCCGGCCGTCAGATTGCAGAACAAGGTTGATCAAGTGAGAAAGCCCGTGAACACTGCAGGCTTGGCGAAAAGCAATCTGCCCTTCTGGTGATTTCGCCAGACTGGCTCCATACCTAAGAAGTGATTCAACGATGGGGGTGTTCCCATTCCTGATGGCAACTGGAAGGCTTGCATCGAGAGAAATCGAATCAGCATGAGGGAGTAAAACCTGAACGGTCTCGACCTGGCCATTTTCTACAGCAGTTTTGAGCAAATGAGTCCGATCAACAAAGCATTCCAAGCTTCGTCTCCTGTTCAAGAGTCCACCTTTCTGCTGTTGCATACCGGCCAAATCAACGCCGGCGGCCGTCAGTTTTCCAATGAGCGCCTCCACAACTCCGGTCGAACCGCCATTAGCGATCCATGATGCCAAAACTTCCAATACATCGCGAGGATCCGAGTTCTTGCCCTTTTTCAGATTGGACGAAGAAAACGCACGAGTCAGGTTGTTTTTAGACTTGGTCTTGGTGGCATCGAGAGCATGTCGCTGCAGGAGATCATCGGCGACCTGATCATCACCATGCGTGCGAAAGGTAGGCGGCAGTCGTGGACGCGAGAGTTGGTGTGGTGCTGGTGGAAGCACAATGCCCCATTCGGCTGACAGCTGGAGAATGCGCCGTTGGCGATCGTTGGGGGTGAGGGACGGCATTACGGTATTATGAGCAGTAGCGTCATCTGGGCTGGCTCGGCTTAAGTAAGGCAGATAGACTGAGTGAGGTATGAAAGCGATAAGATGTACTGGTTAGTATAAGCGAGTGACTGGAAGCAGGGCGTGTCGTGTCGATTCACATAAAGTCGAATCACGGGGAGGCAGAAGCAGCTGAAGTTTGAGTTGGTGGGCCCGGGAACCGTGATGCTGACGATTGAAGGCCGCGAGAGGATTGGCAGTGATGAAGATGTTGAGTATGCAGATGAAGTCGCGATGATGATTATCAAGCCTTCTTCTCTCTCAACGTTTCCCCTTGATGGGCTTGGCTGCGTTTCTGGAACACATGGGAAACAAAGAGTAATAATGGGATGGCCATCGCCTTTAGTAGAGGTTAGGTTGGAGGTGAAACTTCCATCAGTGGGCGAGGTCAAGCCACAGCCTCGCCGGGAGCGGTAAGTGGAGCTCCCCGAGACGCTAAAGAGCTTGAAGTTACAGCGATCGCCAGTCCAACTGCCTGCATGTAGGAGCCATCAGCGCGGTGCCTCGTAAACCACCGCCAGAATGCTGCCCTTCAGAGGTATAGCGTGCCACTACAGTGGACCCCCCCCCCCTAATTCACCTTGAATGACTGGCCATTGGTGGTGCACTTGACCGTGGGGATTAATCTAAACCCTCTCTGTGGTGTCGTTTTCGCTAGGAGTCAATAGCACCAAACGTTATCGTATCGTTATTTGGCCACGCAATTGCATTGTCTGAGTTTAAAACTCAATTGAATAAAAAGTCGAAATACGGAATCAACCATGTCATCATGACCCATCTTCAGCAAAATGCCTGTTGCGGATCCCCAATCTCTGTTCACCTCATCCACCGTTGATTCGCGGCCTTGGCTGCACCGCCCCAAAGGCTTTGTCGTCCAATCGCCCAGCATTGCGCGTCCCTGGTGCAAATCCTCCGCCCCATACTGAAAAAGGGTCCCAGGGCACGAATCAAACCTTGTCCTGTCACTAGCTAAATTACTGAAAGCTCACACTCCTGGCAGTGTTGATTAGCAGTTCCTGTTACAGAGTAGACAGGCACTGTTTCTATAAATAGGTAGGTGGTTTGGCAGGCAAGACGACCCCCATTCAAAGGCCGATGCTCGGGAACAGCCGAGTCATGACATGCCGGACAATGGATGCGAAGAAGCGGAGTAGAAGACGCGGCAGCAGAAATAAAAGAACCCCATTGTCCTTATTGCTCCTCTTGAAGCCTTTACCGCACTCACTCGTTCCACGATGACAGTGATAAGCTACGAGTCTAAACCCCTGGTTAAAAGGGCTGGGATGGAAACGTCACCCACTCAGCACAGGCCGTGACATGCAACGCTCCTGCATATAGTCAATGGCCAATGTATGCCTTACCAGATGAACAAAGATGGAGAGAAAAAAGTCCATTGATGATCGAAGCCATTGTTTGGCACCAATGCCCCTTCTTTCTAGGCCTAACTTGAAGGGCTTCGGGCATACCACGTCGTACAGCGGCTAAGAACACACGCCACTGTTGTCGTCCTGCCACGTGTGGAGACCACCAGGCTGTACTCCGCATGATGTCACCAATTGCAACACGCTGCCTCTTGTCCACGCAACAGCCTCTTAAGACACCATCCGGGAATCCCAAAAGCCTAAGAAGTCTAAATGCCTAACTGATCATAGACCGTTCTGAATAGCCCAAACCCACGTCATGTTTGACGCATTCGAACCACTCAATTTCACTACGGAAAGTGAACCCCATGTCGTGATCCACGGCATCAAAAGCGGCGACTCAACCTCGCCCCTCCCACCCCTCCTGCTCCTCCATGGCTTCCCACAGACTCATCACATCTGGCACTACATAGCGCCTCGGCTGCTTCACAAATACACCATCGTGATCCCAGACCTCCGTGGCTATGGAGAGTCCTCCAAACCAGACCCCGTCTCCGCCTACGCAAAGAGCGCCATGGCCAGGGACTGCATAGCTGTCATGGACCAGCTCGGCTTTGGGTCCTTCTTTGTCTGTGCACACGATCGTGGCGCCCGCGTCGCCCACAAGCTGCTCGTCGATCATCCGGACCGCGTCCGCAGCGCTATCCTACTGGACATTTGCCCGACACTCGCCATGTACTCGGCCACCAACTTTGACTTTGCCAAACATTACTTTCACTGGTTCTTCCTGATCCAGGAGGCCCCGCTGCCTGAGACTCTCGTCTCGGGCAGCGCTAGGAAAGTCGCCGACGCCTTTCTGGGTGGTGCGCAGCCCTGGTTTGAACAGGGCGTATATGAGCACTACGTCAAGAGCCTAGAGGACCCGGACACAATTCACGGCATGTGCAATGACTATCGAGCTGGTGCAACGCTGGACTTGGATGAAGCAAGGGATGATTTGAGTAACAACAGGCTAATTCGCTGTCCACTCAGGGTTATCTGGGGTAACCGTGGCGTGATTGAGAAATGCTTCGACGCACTAAAAGAATGGCGCGCAGTCACAGATAAAGACTTTGAGGTTGATGGCTACAGTATTGATTCGGGACACTTCATCCCAGAAGAAGCTCCAGACAAAGTAGTTGCAGCTGTGCTAGAGTTTCTGGTCTAGCCAAACAGTAAGACATCTTCACCAGCTCAAACGTTTATAAAATGTTACATTTTCAAATGACAATAACGCCAATAACGTACCTGCAATGCCCCTCTCTCAATTGCCGGTTTACGGGAGCCCTGTTTATCAAAGCAATTAATAACGAATGAGAAGCTGCATCCAAATTGCAAGTTAGCGCCACAAACCTGCTGACAACGACCTGACATTGGATTTCCATTCACGAATAGGCGTCCACCAGCCACTCAGAGTTGCATGTAAGTCAGATTCATGGTGTGTTAGAAAAGAGAAACAACCGCATCATGAATGATGCCGCTCATTTTTCTGAACATGCATGCCCGCCCTTTCAGCGGCGGATCCATGTAAAACCCCATATGCCACACAGTACCATAGTACTTCGTAATTCCGGATATCGATTCCCTCTGTCTTCATCCTTGGAAATCCTCCAATGGTGTTTGCCTCGTATAGCCGAAAAGTCCGTAGAGTTTGCCGATGGGAGTCAATTCGATCCTTCACACAAGGTCTTAGTAATCTGTGACTTACCCATGGCGTTATCACGCTGTTTTCTTGGTAATACATGACGGGGTCTTGATTTCCTAGAAAAGGCAAAACTGGTCCCCCCCTCGTCTAGACTCCATGTCCCGTTAATTGAGAGGCAACACACATAACAATGCCGCAACTAATAATTGCCCGCTCGGCGAGGGGGCTCTTCACGCCGAGCATTGCCGCAACGGCCAGTCCATGCAGGCACATCGTTCGGTCTCTCTCCACTACAACCCCTCACCAGAGGCACTCCCAAAACGTACATTTATCTGGTTGCTGGCCCCCGCGATCATCTCGATTGCACCAGAAGCACAATTATATATTCTCATCTTCGCCTTCTTATTTTTCATTTTCGACAATTCAATCATCAAGAGCATACTCATCTGAAGCCATGTCTCCCATTCCCAGCAACATGAAGGCCGTCCAGATCGCCAAGAACGGCGGCGTCGAGGTCCTGGAGCACAAGGAAATCCCTGTGCCCTCTCTGCCCAGCAACCATGTGCTCGTCAAAAACCACTATGCCGGAGTAAACTTCATCGATACCTATTTCCGCACAGGACTCTACCCCACAGCCTCCTTCCCACTCACTCTCGGCCGTGAGGCTGCCGGTGAGGTTGTCGCCGCACACGAGTCCGTGTCCGGCTTTGCGCCGGGTACCCGGGTCGTCTACATGGTCGGCGCCGAGTCCGGTGCCTACGCCGAGTACACCGCCGTCGACGCCTCCAAGGCTGTCGCCATCCCGGATGATCTGACGACCGAGATGGCCGCTGCTGTCATGCTGCAAGGCTTGACGGCTTGGACTTTTGTTCGTGAGGCGGGCAACGTCCAGCCGGGCCAGTGGGCCCTCGTGCATGCGGCGTCTGGTGGTGTCGGCACGCTGTTGGTGCAGATGTTGCGCTCAGTTGGGGCCAAGATTATTGCTACGGCCAGCACAGATGAAAAGATGGCACTAGCTCGCAAGAACGGCGCTGAGTGGACAATCAACTCACATGATGATTTGGTGACCAAGGTGAAGGAAATCACAGGCGGACACGGCGTCGATGTCATCTTTGACGGTGTCGGAAAGGCAACGTTTGATGCAGACCTGCAAATGATTGCGTTGAAGGGCCATCTTATCTCATTCGGCAATGCTGTAAGTGGCAACCCGGACACCTCTCCTCTCCTCTAATAATATGTAATTATTCTTCTTTACTAATTTGAATATCAGTCTGGCGCTGTCCCTCCTGTCAATATCTTGCAGCTTGGTGCCAAGAACGTGAAGCTCATGCGGCCCGTTGTCAACGGATATGTTGCAGAGAGAAAGGATCTGGAAAAGTACACGTCTGAGCTTTTTGAGCTCGTCACCTCCAAAAAGTTGGAGATTGTCATTCACAAGGTCTACCCCCTTAGCGAGGCTGCGCAGGCACACTCAGATATTGAGGGACGAGGAACCACGGGCAAACTGCTTCTCAAATGTACTTAGTTTTATTCATCAATAAGAATTAATTTCTATTCTTCAATAAAGCCCTCTGCCCATCGATATGAATTGACCGACTTCCAATGTATGTTGTAAAGATTATGCACACATACTAGGACAGCAAGTCTATAAAGCTCAAATTCCATTTTTATCTTTTAGTTTCTCACTTACTCCTCATTTAATCTAAACCTTAGGTGTCTTGATAGCGGCAAGAAGCTCAGCAGGAGGCTCCTGTCGGTATCCCTGAGGGTTATTGCTGACCCATCGCCAAAGATCCTCGCAAGCCTTCTCCATAGTCAACTCAGTCTTCCACTTGAGCTCCTCATTAGCAAGCGAGGGGTGCGCAGTGAGATTAAGGACATCGCCAGTTCTCCGAGCGACAACTTCGTAGGGCAGATCCCGGCCAACTACCTTGCTGAATGCCTTGATCATCTCAAAAACGGTGCTGCCTCTTCCAGAACCCAGGTTCCATGCCTTGACACCAGGATTGCTGGAGCGGAGGTAGTTCAAAGCCATAAGATGCCCCCTGGCGAGATCGACCACATGGATATAATCCCGAATGGCGGTTCCGTCGTGAGAAGCATAATCTACAGTTTGTTAGATATGGGATTCAACAGCTTCAGTAATACATCATGTCCGTTTACATACCCTCGCCGAAAACCAATAGCTTATCTCGGTCACCAGTGGCAACCTTGCCCAATAGGGGAAGCAAATTATAAGGTACTCCTTGGGGATCTTCGCCCATAATGCCACTAGGATGAGCACCACAAGGGTTGAAGTACCGCAGCAAGGCGCCGTTCCACTGCTCAAAAGGCTTATTGGCCTTCTGCAGGTTGTTCCGCTGGGCCTTGATATGGTCTGTGATGACATCCTCGATCATAGACTTTGTGCGTCCGTATGTGTTGGTGGGCCCAATGGGGCAGTGCTCAGGGATGGGGATCATGTTGGGTACCCGAGTCGCGTCGCCATAGACTGTAGCGGATGAGGAGAAGACGATGTTGGTGACGTTGTTTCGGGTCATGGACTGCAGCAGGGCGATGCTGCCGCCGACATTGACGCGGTAGTATTCGAGAGGGATCTCGGAAGATTCTCCAACGGCCTATCACAAGTAATGCCTAGTCAGTTGCTGCTGTTGCAGGAGTGGTGTCTCAAATAGGGAGCTTACTTTTAGAGCAGCGAAGTGGATGACGCTGTCGATAGCAGGGTGCTTGGCAAAGACCTCATCTAGGGCCTTCTCGTCTGTCACATCGACCTCATAGAAGTCTGGACGGCGACCGCAGAGCTTCTCAATGCGGTCGAGAGCGACCTTTGATGAGTTGTAGAGGTTGTCAACAATGACTACATCGTAGCCATGCTCTAAGAGAGCCAGGGATGTGAACGAGCCGATGTAGCCCGTTCCACTATACGAAGTCCAACAGCGTCAGCAAATCGGTGTGTCAAGGAGAACTCCAATAGCAAACCGCGGCTTTGGTCGAGCAAAGATAGAAATGCGCAACCAAAGCCCAAAAAGCTTCAATGACGTACCCAGTGACGAGAACAGTTCCGACAGGCATTGTGTTGACAGTTGCGGAAGTTGCAAAAATGGGAGATAGGACGAAGGAAGCTGCTGCGACAGAGAAACACTGAGAAAAGAAGCGATAAGTGAGGGGGTAAAGGTATGACAGCGCCTGGCAGGGTGTCTCCTGGTTTTATCTTGTAGGCGAGGGACAAAAGTGTTGGGTCTGGCGATCATCTCAAATTCTCAACCACACCCTTCAGTTTAATGTGGTGGTGGCGGTAGTGGGGGGGAGCGAGGGGGAGGGGCAATCAGCCTGGGCGAAGTGCTGTCTGATGATAAAAGTCGTAATAACAGCGCTACACATCAATGCCTGTACAATGAGCCACAATGGGCCTCGTATTTGGACGGCTGGGAAATGTCTCTGATGTCTCACAGCCTCCAGACGGGCGGTTTTGTTGCTATCATAATTAATGTTTATGAGAGAGAAAATATGCTTCTTCCCTCTTCAAGCCAGCCAACCACCTCGAAACCCATCTAGAGCTGTCTCAATGCTAAACAACAGAAGCAAAGTGAGGATACCATCTGCAGGGAGGCGCATAACAGACATCATAGGCAAAGCAATCAAGTACATCTGGTGCAAGGATACGAATGTACATGCACTGCGATCCACCCCACCTCTAAGCTGAGGGCATTGGACTAACGTTAATAAGCTGATTAGCACATGCGAGGAAGTTCTGGTGCAATTGTAGAATAGCGGTGGGCAATCCCAAATCCCGGGCCGTTGCAGATCACCAAATCAAGCATTTGCGAGTGTGAAACATGAACTTATACAGCGACAAGCTCAGCGCATGTGTACACTACTGTAGGTGCCTGGTACGCACCTATGCATATCCGCCTGGGCGCCACTGAAGATGGCACGGGTAGCAGGCTATTGTAGGGACCTGGATGCAAGGCTCTAGAGAAATGACTTCACAGGCCATGTCCATAAATTTCGGAGTATTCGTTCCTATATCACCATTACTACAGTCAAGCTATGAATCAGCATAACCTTCTCAGATTCCCCCCCATCCACAGCTATCAATCTCATTCTTAAGCTGTTGCCTTCCGTAGGTGTGAAGTTGTGGTGGCCTCTACCTGATGGACATTCGGATCCCCAACCGTGCACGTGACCGCGTTCCACGGTTTCTACAATGCGCCGCTTAAGCTTCGGCGCGTCACGGTTTCCGAGCGCGACGCCAGTCGATCCAGATCATTGCCCAAAACAAGTCGAAAGGGCACCAGCTTCACCTTCACGGCATTGTCATCGGACGGCCTACCCCTTGATAGTGTTGCTGCGGAATTCCTACAAATTCAGAAGAAGGCTTAAAACGTCTAGTCTTCCCGCTTGACGGTGGTTCCTTGACGGATTCATTGAGTTATTCACCATGGTTGTCTGTCTGCCGTATCTCAAAGATGCCCTTTGTTGACCGCCACCATCACAAACGTAACAAATCGGGTGAACGGCAAACAAAGATTTTCACACTCGCCTACTTAGCTGGTCTAAATTCGAAACTGGGTAGTCTTTGACCAAAGCTTGCTCATTGTTTGGCTCTTTGGAAGTCGGACTTGTGGCTATTTTCTGCTCACATTTCTGACACTTGAAGCCTCTTGCATCTCACATCGGTTCATCGTTCAAAAAGGTGTGGCGCCTCCCTCGACAACTGTTCACTTCTGTGTTCCATCATCATATCTCGCCAAGTCTCGTCCACTACCAAGGCATTTTTCCCCCACAACATTTGCTCTGCTTGGCTTTCTCATCATGCCCTCAAAAGCTGCGGCTCGTAGGGCTTTGGGCCAGCCTCGTGAGGTGCCTGTGCCTGCTGCACGTGGATCCGCAATGGATTTTCAGAAACCGAATTTACCTCCGCTTGCAGGGGCTCCCAGTGCTCGAAAACAATATGCCTATGGCGCTGTTATGGACCCCTTGCCTGCCCGACCAGCTGGAACAACAGTTGAGTTGGGCGATGCGGTTAAGAATGCCCTTGTAGAGTATGAAGTAAGTTACTCGGACGGGGAGGAGGAGGAAGAATTGCAGCCGGAATTGGTAGAGTACCCATATTCCCAAGATACCGATGAAGACGAGGCCTCGAGGAGCGAGGATGCATCAGAGCCTAGCGACCCCTCATCAAGCAGCGAAGAATGTAAGTGACCTTTAATGGTATGTATTGCGAAAGTTCGAATGTCTAACTATTGACCAGATCGAGATCCCGCAACCTCGCAACTCTCCTTGGAGGCGTTGTCAAGAGAGCAACAGGAGTGGGCTTTAAATGGGAGTGAAGTTGGTTCAGAACGAAGCTTCTTTATGGAAACCGGCTGCTTTGATGATGCGACGGTAGCCTCAACGAACGGAAGTCTATCTCCAGTTCCTTCTTTTTTAAATCAGTCGGCGAAGCGAGGGTTATCACACAAGATATTCACGCCACTTGGACCAGCTCGAACTGGCCCTGGAATCCTAGAAACGGAGCATCCAAGCTTGGAAGAACCGGCTTTTGACGAACCCGCAGCAAATACAACATCTAATCCCGATTTGCATCAAATGCAAATTCCGTTTGGACCTACTGAGACCGTTGACGAGGACGGCGTTGAAGGGCGGTTTGGCCATGGCTTATCGTCATCTGACCCTGCGTCAAATTCATTCGACATGCCGGCTGCTGCAACAGACAAGATGAACAATATGGCTAAGGTTGGTCTTCTTGCTAGCCCCCCAGATTCCGACTCGCCTACCATGCGCGCACTTTTTCTCGAGGACAATTCCAAACCATCAAATGCCAATGCTAAGAAAACCAATTCTGGGGGGAGGCATTCAGGAGTCCGGTCACGAACTTCCGCAAATGATGGATTGCAAGTTCCATCAATAAGTAAAACTGGAAGTGATGAAAATCTTGGCGGTTCAGGACGGTTCGCAAGAAATACACCAGGCCGCCCAAATCAGACAAGTCTATTCTCACGAGCCATTGGAATTGCCAACAAAGTCAGCCCATTTTCCACCATAGCTCGGTACCCATCTGATCACAGTGAACTGGACGCCGCCATTCAGCAAGACATACAAGAGGCAGAAGCAGAGCTGGCTCGAGAGCAACGCGAGGAAGCCGCGGAGGCTCGGCGACAGAGATGGCAGCAAGGATTTGCATGGCTTCGTCCTCGAAGCCAGTCCGTGGATGACGACCGATCCGATCATGCGCATTCCAATTCGAGTGGTGAATCAGAAGATGACACCCGCATTAATTGGTGGCAACTTCTCAATCCCTGGACACACTTGAAGGCGTTGCCGTGGCTTGTCGGTAACATATTAAATAAATTTACAGACTTCGTCTCGAGGCTGGCATACTCTACCACAATACGGCAGTACCTCGCAAACGCCTTCTATTTCTTCGGCGCTTGCGTGGCCCTGATGATGGCACTGTCTTTCGTCAAAGTGACCACCTCAATGCCCCCTGGTGCGATATCTGAGTTAGTATCGTCGATTGATCTTGGGAACATGGCGAGGGGTGTGAAGACTTACATCCCATCCATCTCTTGGTCATCCCCAGATCTTTTAGACCAGCTTCCAAATTTAGAAGACATGGATGGGGATAAAAGATTACGACTTCAAAAGCTGCTTGATCATATCATTAGAGACGTTGGTGTGTTGAAGAATGCTGATAAGCTCCATGATACCTCACTTCAGAAACTGGAAACAGTGATTCCGAAAGTTGTTCACATGAAGCTGATGAATGGCAAGCCAGTCGTTACACAAGACTTCTGGCATGCTATTCGAGATCTTGTTCACGAAGACAAAACGTTGTTGACATTTAACAAGAAGGGAAACAATATTGACGCCTCTTCGGAACAACAATGGGAATCCATAGTCTCAAGGTTGGCAAAGGACCCAGCATTTACATCATCAATAAGCTCACGCGTCGATGGCATGGAAAATAAACTAAGTGACAAGTTGCCGAGTCTCATGGACACATGGATCAAAAACAACGGACAAAAAGTTTCTAAAATATTGGGCTCGGCACTAAAGGATGTGAAATTAGAAGGCTCGCAAAAAACGCTTCAAAAGACACTAGAAGAAATTACGAAAAAGCACGCCAACGACAGTGGGGTTAAGGACACAGTGCTTGTCACGCGAGAGGATTTCTTGGCACATATGAAGACTGAATTCGCTGCCCATCGAGCAGAGATCAAGGCTGAGCTTCTGGACCTACATCCACAGCTGGAGCAACTGGTGCGAGACTCGGTCAAGCTAGCTACTAAAGACATCCCATTAGGCATGACGCGCGATGAGACTCTAAAGCTAGTCAAAGGGGTCGTGAAAAAGGCCATTGCCGATGTGAATTTAGAAGCCATGGCCAAAGGCAAAATTCATGCCCACTGGGACAAGGACTTGAGGAATCAGGTCAACTACTTTGCCCCTGGCTCAGGCGCTATAGCGGACCCAGTAACCTCATCCAACACATTTCAACCTCACAGTGAATGGAGGATCTTGCGAGGAAAGGCCTATCGCCCACTACCACCCGTGGCAGCTTTGCTACCATGGGAGGACGACGGAGACTGCTGGTGTGCCATACGCTCCAAGAGTCGTCGAGGCAACCCGCATGGCGCTACTCTTTCTGTTATAATGGCGAACCACATCATCCCACAGCACCTTGTCATGGAGCATATTTTACTTGGCGCGACAACGGATCCCGGATCTCGACCGCGTAATATCGAGGTGTACGCGCGCATCGAAAATGTAGAGGTGCGAAAGCGCGTTCTCGACTTCTCCGCGGTGCATTTCCCAGACGATACGACCGATTGGGATTTTACACCTGCAGAATATGCCCAGAGCTACGTCAAGATCAGTCAATTCGTCTATGAAGGTGCTGAGATCCACGAAGGTGTTCACATCCACCGCTTCAGCGACGAGCTCATGGCTCTCAATGCTGAGACGGATCAAATGATTGTTCGAGCTGTGAGCAACTACGGCGCTGATACTCATACCTGCTTCTACCGGGTGCGGCTCTACGGACACAAAGTCAGTTAGACGTTACCATCTAGTCTCCATTGTGCTACATGATATTGTGCTTTTTTTTTTTTTTTTCATTCATATTGCATTGAGCGAGAGGAGGGCGCCTCGGAGTCATGGCTATTTTCTTCCTTGTCCCAAATTTTCCCACCCCTCCTACTTCTTATAGCCTTTTTAATCTGACCCTCTTTGGCGGGAGAGAAAGAAACAGTTCATCAACATGCATCTGTTGAGGTGGCTGGAAAATGCGATTTTGGGTTTCTTGATGAATGATGCCAACTTTTTATCCCTTATTTAAATATACGAGGGGGTGGATGGATGGATGGATGGATGGAAGGTGTGTGGTTTCAAAGAGCAGGGGTTTCTTCTCACTACATACGAAGCGGATGCTTTTTTACAGTTTATCATATATCCGGTCTTTTTATTTGACCACCACAATGATGATTTTGACCTTTTAGGTAAAAAGGGGGGAGGGGGAAGGGACCTTTTTTGTGTCCTACATGGCAGCAGGTAAGCAAGGCGTTGTTGGAATAGATACTCGGGCTTTGCGCTTTGATACAACAAAAAATAAAGAGACGCTTTTTAAAAGTCGAAACTGTTCTGTCATCTCTGTGACTTTGGTAGAAGATGGTTTGTTTTTATATGTTCATCCGCAGTTCTACATTGCCATCTGTCGAACACATCGCAATCACTACTTATAGGAGAGAGAGCATAACCCACAAAGACTTTGTACAGAAACAGGGTATATAACCAGATATAATGTATTATGACTACTGCTAATGCTACTCTTATAATAAATTTACGCATCCAGCAATCCGGCAGCCAGCGCTTCGAGATCCTCAAGCGTCTCGGGCTGTTCATCCACTTCAATAACCTTTCCTCGCTTCTTATTTTTCTTCTTCTCCTTGCGGCTCTTCTTCTCGTCGTCCGAGTCATTCTCGAACCACTTCTTGGCCCTCTTCCTTGGCGGCTCAGCCTCACCCCCAGACCCATCATCCTCATTACCGTCGTCGTCGTCGTCGTTGTTGTATTCTCCTGAGATGGGCAACGACCGCAGGA
Organism: Zelopaecilomyces penicillatus; assembly: GCA_005765155.1. Lineage (NCBI taxonomy): Eukaryota > Fungi > Ascomycota > Sordariomycetes > Hypocreales > Pseudodiploosporaceae > Zelopaecilomyces > Zelopaecilomyces penicillatus. Next base: position 3,038,542 of record VCCP01000006.1, read on the forward strand.
GAGCCAGTGGGTCTTCGCCGTCGTCGTTGGCCGCGACGAGCTGTGGTGCCGAGTCGGATTCGTCGCCGGCCAGCTCGAGTGCTTCTCGGGCTTTCCGCTTCTCCATCTTATCCCTCTTCTTCTGCTTGGCCACTTTCTTGTCGTCCACATCAGCCTCCTTGACACGCGCGGCCTCGTCGTCGACGAATTTCTGTCGCTGCTCTTCAGCGGGCCCTGCTTGTTTGAAGTCATCCTCGTTTTGCATCTCGTAGACCTCGTGTGGGTTTCCGTCCTCGTCATACACTAGTTTTGAGGGGGCGCCTCTGAACTTGAGCATCTTCTTCTTGGATTGGAGCGCCTTTTCTCGTCGCTTAGAATCCACTACGTAGGGCAGGTCGCCACCTACATCCAGCAGTTTGGCTGAGTTGGCAGGTCCGTTGCCGGTCAGCTCGTCCACGTCTGCATCATTCAGCCTTCTCTTGACCGACAAGAAATCGTCATCATCGTCGTCGTCAGCTGCAGTGCCAATCTTAGCTCCATCCCCATCCTCTCCAACGAGCTTAGAGTAATGACTAGAAAGAACGTCCTGATTGGTTCGCTCAAACATGCGATCATATTTTGTTCGAACCTCGCCCTTCTTCTTCTTCTTTGTCTTGTCATATTCTCCGTCCAAGTCCATTTCTGATTCTGATCCACTCGACATGCCCTGGCGCGGGGCATTCTTTATCCGCTTGATATCTTCGCCTTTGTGGAACTTGATTTGCGGGGTACCGGGAAGACCAAGGCTCGAAGCGTATTCGTCTAAATCCAACTTGCTAAGATTAAAAATATCCTTGTCTCTTTGTAGATGAATTGACCGTGTGTAACTGATGAATGACTTTTGTCCCAGATATTTTAAATCTGGATACTGGAAACACATGTTCTGAAGATCATTTTGAATGCTGCGCTTCTTCTTTTCTTTGACGTGGACTTTTTGAATGGGGATTTTCTTTTGTTCCATGCGTTTCACCATGCCTTCCTCTTCACTCGGGGTCAGAAATAGCACAGCACGGCCGTTGCTCTCAAACCGAGCTGTCCGCCCCACCCTATGAATATAGGTATCACAATCCTCGGGACAATCCACCTGAATCACCCAGTCGACTGAGGGAAAGTCAATACCTCGGGCGACAACATCGGTAGCGAACAGACATGATGTCTTGGCAGACGTAAATCTAGATGTGATTTCCATTCGGGCCACCTGTTTTTGTCGGCCATGGAGATGAAGAAGCGGGAGACCGGGTTGTAAATGACGAAAGCTCTCATAGACAAATCGAACTTGTTTTCCGGAGCTGAGGAAGACAATGATTTTGCTTTTGACATTTGCCTTGATAAATCCATACAGAGTATCAAGTTTCTCGTGAAGGGGTGTTACAATGTAATGTTGTTGTAGCGTGGTGGGCGTGGCCGTGGTCGCATCCTGATGTACCGAGACGTACTCGGGGTCTTTGAGACTGAGTCGAGCCAGGTCAGACACTTTCTTGCTCTGGGTTGCACTGAACATGAGGGTTTGTCGAGACTTGGGTAGATGATCAACCAGAGCATCAACTGCACTTTGGAAACCCATATCCATGATCCGATCCGCTTCGTCGAGCACCAGAATCTGCAGGTTGTTGGCGTCGAAACCGGCAGTCTGGTCCAGATGCTGCAGAATACGACCAGGCGTGCAAACGAGAATATTCATTCGGGCCAAGCGATCTGCTTCCTCCTTTAGGTTCTTTCCACCAATAACCAGGCCCGCCGAGAAGGAATGATAGCGTCCGATCTTTTTTAGCACCTCGAAGATCTGGACGGCGAGCTCTCGCGTCGGGGAGAGTATAAGGGCACCGAGCCCGTCGAGCTCAGTCCATTGCGCTCGGTGAAGCTTCTCCAACACAGGGACCAGGAAAGCCAGAGTCTTGCCGCTACCAGTCTTGGCCGCGCCCAGGATATCCTTATCTTTTAGACCGAGAGGGATTGCCTGCTCCTGGATCTCGGTGAGGTTCTTGAAATGCGACGCATTGAGGCCCAGTGTGGTCTGTTTCGATATAGCGGCGGCGAGGTCTGCAAAAGTCTTTACATTTCCAGCCTTAGGGTCCTACATTGATGATTGCGCGCTGTGTTAGCGATCAATTCAAAGTATCAATAGAATCATGTCCGCCTAGGACCAAACCCCACGTACGAGTTCGTTGATGGCTGTCTCCAGCTTCTGCAAATCATCCTGGTCTCTCTTTCGCTTTTGATGGCGGAGTTCTGTCTTTCCCGGCTTGCGCTCCTTGAGCGTCCGCCCACCAGTTTTCGGCGCCATCTGTAGTGCCGGGTTGCTGATGGAGGAAATTGTCGTCGGAGGCGTTTCTGGCGATTGACGGCTTCGTTGGCTCTGCGTCCTGCCGCGCACTGAGTTGCGTCTACACTAGAAACTTTTTTCTTCTTGGGTGCTGTCGCATCCTTGCTTATCTTATCGGGAGTGTTTGTGGCTAGTGGGGCACATGTTGACTGTATGTACTACGTATTGTGCAGCAGGTGCTAGCAGCTGTCAGGCTCTATGCTGTACAACTCATTGCAATCAGTTACATAATGTTACAAAACAAATCAACTGTGCACATCAAGACATGGATTCCTCTGTATTTACGATACTACTAAGGTAAGATGTTATCGATGCTTCCTAGCCTATCGTGGCACTCTTTGGCCGGCTGCTTGCACTTTGCCCACCACGACAGTTCATCGGATTATCCGGACAAATCAGGTGACTGTACGACCAGCATGGCATGCATAGTCGAGGAACCGCATTGAGCCTGGGTTGCTCGGCAGCATCCGCCAACTCGCGGAATTAACACCGGCTTTGAACACCACACGGCCAAGACTGAAGTCAGCCTGATCGCCTGCACCCACTGTAAACGGCCACTACACTGCTGTACCTCTCCCTGATTACGGTTTGGGAACGTGCTACTCCAGTTGCACTGACCTTGCAGTGAGGCGCAGTCTGGTCACAGGGCTTCACTTTCACTCATTGCCCAACCTCCAACAGTTCCCCGATATTTGGATAAGAAACCAAGACATGCAAAAGTCGTCCATGGTCTCGTTTACATGATAGTTTGGGTTAAAAATCTGACATCTATCAGTTGCGTCTCCCAAACATTGCTTGAGTACTCTGTCGCCCTGTCGCTGGCTGGCATCCCCTAATTACCCTATTCCTCCCCAATACTCCAACAGCGTCAATGAAGTCTCCCAAGATACGCATCCCTGGTCCAGACATATTGGCCAAGACCACACTTACCTATGTCTGGACTCTGGGAATTGTTTTAATTGTTGACGTTGGCATGATGATTGTCTCCATTATGGCCTACACCGGTGCACAGTCTGAAGACGACAGACCGATCATCAAAAGGACCCATATCACGTTCCCCAAATATGGTCACCATATCCAGCGAACTGAAATAGCAGTGGTACGCAGTCTTATCAACGTATCCAGATGAGCTCAAAATCCGTTGACGCATGCTATACAGGCCTCATTGGGTGTTGTGGTACACCCAACACTAATAGCAATTGTCATGGCACGCGTATCTAGAGTCAGCGCGGACTTTACTCATGCACACATATCGCGTGCGAGAGTTGGCATCATTGCATACTCGATGTCTTGGCACGTCATTTCCCTAGGAGCTTGGTTAACCTGCATCATGTTCCAGGCGCGCTATGTTCCGATATTGGGAACTAATAGGTTGCCTGAATGTGTCAAGTTCGGCGATGAGCTGGCACAATGTGGCATGGTGACAGCAAGCTGGATCGTCGCCATGGTCTACTGGTTTGTGCTCTTCTGTCTGATTATCTGATACTCAGTTTGCTTACAATATCGCAGTCCATTCCATCTTTTATTCCTAATAATTCTCTCCATAATATTATACCATTTACCGTGGACCAAGGCTGATGATCATGGGAGCACCTTAATGGATACGCACTCTTCTGCACCAACAGAAATCCAGAACACAACATCGAATACCAATCGCTACTCTACTGTTAATTAGGATTGGTTGGTGGCAGGGCTATCTAATTTTAGATAAGTAATGATACCATGAGTGCATGTGGACACAGAGGGTTGCTTTAATTTCAAAGGGACAGCGCGATGAGATAAATTTTTATGTTCTTCCTAAGAGACATTGTATATATTGTCTTGAATACCCGTTACACGTCTAATGCTAAATCCTTTAGTTCAAGATGAATTCGACGTGTTATTTAGCAGCTTCAGATACTGTGCTATCATTTCCCGCATGGTGTCCTCAAAAGAGGTAAACTTCCAACCAAACGCTTTCTCCGTTGTTGCGCCATCTAAACGGAATTTGATACAAGTCAGAGATCCCTTCAAAGCCAGGCTGTGGTCGTTGACTTGATCAGGAAAGTGTTTCTGGCAAATGGCAGGGATATCTTCATCCCAAACGACACCCTCAGGAGTATCGGAACTGAGTATGTACTCCGAGTTCCCTGGGATACGGTCTGCATCTACGGCATCAACATGTGCGCGCGCCACGTCGGCAACATGCACAGGTACTCCAACATAAGGAAAGGCTGAGTTGTTGGCGCCATCTAAAGCCACTGTAAGAACCGCAGCCCGGGCCTCTTGCAGGAGCTCTGACGTGGTTCCACTCTCGGGAATGCGAGCATCAGGACCGATGACGACTGAGGGCAACAGATTCACGTAGTCAAAATGAGGCTTGTTTGTGTCCACCCACTCCCGGGTTGCCATTCTTGCGAAAGCTTTTGACGCCCAATAAGCTTCCATGCCGCTCTGAAACGGCCTCTTGGGTTGCGAGTTGCAATCAAATGCTAAATAACACCGGTCAGAAATGAGGAAATGCTTGATGAGTCGGACTTTATGTAACTAGGGCACTTACAAGTATAAAGCTTCTCGCTGTCTGGGTTTGCATTCCACTCAATCGGGACCAAGGTGACGCCTGTAGGGTGAGCATCAGCGTTTGCATGTTCAACAGAGAGAAACCAGCAAGCAGGATTTACATGATGAGGTCACAACCACTCGACGGATTGTTGGTATTTGCTTGGCGGCTTCCAAGATAGTCGTCACCATGGATATGGCCGGTGCAACTATGCCAGCTTCATAATCTTCGGCCTAATCAGATGAGTTAGTATTTTGTTCTAGAAAGCATTGGTTTCTTTATGTTTGACATGTGGCTTACCCCAAAGGCTAGTGGAGATGCAAGATGGATCACGGCCGTGATGCCATCAAGTATCTTGTTCCATCCGTTCTCCTTTAGAAAGTCTGGGACCACAACAAAATCCAATTGTCCCTGTTCGTGGCTCTTTGTAATGAGAGGATTCTTGCCCTTCAGTTCTACAATGTTACGTTCATTTCGGATAACCCCTCGAACTTTGTGGCCTCTTTCTAGAGCAATGACTAATGTTTGGAAGCCGATGTATCCGGTAATTCCAGTAATCTGAGGAAAAGGTGGTTAGCACAATGCTCTTGTAGAATATGACAGCATTGAAGTTATAAGGTGGCAAATTAATTGTCGGCAGTTGAACGTTGTATACACACCAAGAGGTTTTCGGAAGTGATGTTTTGCATGCTGGCGTTCATTTTCACAATTCAACGTGTATATTTTGGAAAGTGAGCTGTACAAGCAGATAGAGAAGAACAAAAATACAAGTCCTAGTTGTTTTTCTTTCATGTGGATAATACGGTTCTATTTATACGATGAATTACAATACGATGGATGCCAACCAACAACTTGGGATATTGCTGGTGGAGTATTGCAACGATGGAATTAACACGGCTGATGCCGCGCTGATCGGATCTATCCGCTGTGGCTGCAGGTACTCAATTCACGCTCGTCTAGAATACCTTGTACGGAGCAACGTTAATTAATTCTTATCTTTTGTAACTGGCGGAATCTCATTTCCACCTATAAATGTCTTGCTTAACGGTCATATCGGAGTTTGGGGGTCCTGTCTCCGGCGTATCTGGTCTAACGCCAATGCATCGGTGTCTGGGTTGGCATGGGTAAAGATAATATTTGTCATCTCACCCATCTATTTTGGTAACTCACTACTCCGTATTTATACTATAATTAGAAGTATCTCAATGATAGATCAAGTTCTGTGCAGTGCCGGGGGTAGTATTTCGTGTCTCTTACCCAAACTGATCTCAACAGACAATTGAAGATGCTCTAATAAACCACAAGGAAGGCGCCCTGAAAAGCGCTTTGGAGGGGCAAGGTGGGGGTGCAATTACAGTGGGCCTGTGCCTGGTGTGCTTCATCAGGGACCCACTCTTCCCTCAACAACTCTCACCCTCATTGGTTACAGATAACCTTATCGGCTCCCAAAACATCCAGGTTCTCTGCCACCAAAGAAAAAAAAAGTTGCAGAGGCAGCAGAGAGCTCCCTGCATTCAACCATATTTGGTCTTGCCTGCCGCACAACACATCATGGATAAACGAAAGAAGAAGAGCGGGAATGCCCCGGCGGCTCCGATTGCAGATGGACGGTTTGCTAGCTTCGAAACCGACCCGCGATACCGATTGCCTTCGAGGAAACATGCCAAGACCACAATCGACAAGCGATTTTCGGCTATGCTCAAGGATGAAGAGTTCATTGCCACCGCCAAAGTAGACCGATACGGACGAAAAATCAAGTCTGACTCCAAGAAGAAGGCTCTGCAGAGGCTCTACCAAGCAGAAGAAGACGAGGACCAGGAAGCAGACTCGGAAGATGCTGGTAGCGACAAGGCCCCCAAAGACAAGGCTGATAGTGATGACGAGGAGGAGGAGGAAGAAGAAGGGAAGGAGATAGAGGAGGAGGCAAGCGACGACGAGAGCGATATCGAGGTGGACGATGACGAGATTGTCCAGAGAGAACTTAGAGCTGCCCATGAGAAATCCAGAAAATATGACCCTGCCAGAGACGGTGGTTTCTCATCGTCCGAATCCGACTCCGACTCAGATCAGGATGAAGATGACGTGGAGGCAGGTTCCGGCGATGATATCTCACGACTTCAACGAGAAGAGGTTGAGACGGGAGAGGTCACCAATCGTATTGCCATCGTGAATCTCGACTGGGACCACGTCAAGTCGGTCGACTTGATGGCTCTTTTCTCAAGCTTCATTCCCTCAACGGATAGTGGTCGGATTATCAACATTGCCGTATACCCCAGCGAATTTGGCAAGGGACGCATGCAGCAGGAGGAGGTGGAAGGCCCACCCAAGGCCCTCTTCAAAAAGGCTCGTGACGATTCGGACGATGACGATAGCGAGGCCGATAGCGAGGCAGAAGATGCAGCGATCAAGAAGGAGTTGCTTCAGGAAGGAAATGATCAGGACTTTGACAGTGATGCTTTAAGAAAGTATCAGTTGGATCGGCTACGTTACTACTATGCTGTCATGACCTGCTCAAGCCCAAGTATAGCACAGGCCATCTACGAGGCAACTGATGGCACAGAATATCAGTCCTCGTCTAACGTCATTGACTTGCGATTTGTCCCAGACGAAGTTACTTTTGACGACGAGCCTCGAGACCAGTGTAACAAAATACCAGAATCCTACAAACCGGTTGAGTTTGTAACAAATGCCCTTCAAAGCTCCAAAGTGAAGCTCACATGGGACATGCATCCGGAAGAGGCGTCCAGGAAAGACTCTATCAAGCGAGCATTCCGTGGAAGCCGGGCAGATATCAATGACGAGGATCTACGAGCCTATCTCGCAGGCGACAGCGACAGCGACGAGGATATCGTTGGTGCTGATGGGGATGACGATGATGATGCCAACGGTGATGAGCCCAAGCTCTCAAAGAAGGAATTAGCGCGCAAAAAGATGAGAGAGGCTCTGGGTCTCGCAACTGAGCCGGTATCAAAAAAGTCCAAGGATGAGCCAATCGGTGGTATGGAAATCACCTTTACACCAGCTTTGACGGAGGGCAAGACAAAGAAGAAGAAGGAGGGCGAAGACGAGACAACGATTGAAAAGTATGCTCGTAAGGAGAGGGAGCGAAAGGAGAGGAAACGAGAAATGGCCAAGGCTAAGAGGGAAGATCGGGGTGATGATGACGATGAGGACGTGGCACAAGAAGCTCAAGACGGAGACGGTAGCGATGGCGACGACCTTGGGTTCAATGACCCCTTCTTCACCACGGCAGATCCTGAACCAGCTTCAAAGACGTCTCTTCGCAAAGAGGAGCGTCTCAAGAAGCGAGAGGCCCGTGAGGCTGCTGAAGCACTTGCTGTCAAGGAGAAGGCTCACCTTACTAAGGTCATGGCCGAGGATGCCGACGACAATCAGGCCGACCATCTTGATCACTTCGACATGAATGAGATCATTCGGGCAGAGAAGCAAAAGACCAAAAAGAAGAAGCACCAAAAGAAGGGTAAAGCTGCCGAGTCTAGAGGCGGTCTCCAGGAAGATTTCAATATGGACGTTGGAGACAAGCGATTCGACGCTGTGTTTGACAGCCATGAGTTTGCCATTGATCCCTCGAACCCCAAGTTCAAGGCTACAGAGGGAATGAAGAAGCTGCTCGAGGAAGGGCGGAAGAAGAGGAAGACGGGCACAGCGACGGGGGAGGAAGAGGAACGACGGAGTAGTAGCAAGAAGGCCAAAAAGGCCCGGCGGTGAAGATGGGATAAGTAAGACGGGCTGATGTTGGGGTGGTAATAGTCAGGGTTGGGGGGTTTTTTGTGACATATAAAATGTGCAGTCAACTTTAGCGTTATATCGTGCACTTGTAGTTTGTTACTCAAGGGACAAATAAAAAGTTTGATGGAAAGAGACTGCAATTATGTATGAATGGGAATCCAGGACACCAAGCATGATGCCTCGGCATATCCTTGCGCGTTGATCTATGTATTTATATGTTTGCGTGTATGTGTATTATATGTTGTGAATGCAGCCAAGAAGTTTAACACCCCAACACCATTCGCTCCCAAGCCAGCATACTGTATGTCGTTTGACTAATGAGCCTCGCGAGTCATTTCCTCATTTCATGGTTCTTTTGTTCTAGTTTCGCAGACACTGAACAATGACGGGTATCTCTCTTACTCTCTCCATGTCCTTCCCACTCACTCACTCACCTACTCACTCACCTACTCACTCACCTACTCACTCACCTACTCACTCACCTACTCACTCACCTACTCACTCACCTACTCACTCGCCTACTCACTCACCTACTCAGTTACTCCCCCCTATTGTATCTTTCTTACGCAGCATCAAAGGGCTTCTGGCCGCTCCAAAAGTGCATCTTTCCATAGGCGTGGACCTTGGGATCACGCATGGCAGAGCGGCACTCGGCAAAAAACACCTCCATGGCGGTTCTATCCCAGCCGAGCATGGGGAAGTGAATGGCGCCGACGGCAGGGAAGAAGTCTTCGCAGGCAGTGCGGTAGTACATGCCGACAAGACGCATTAGCCTATTTCGATATGTTAGTCTAAACGAAGCATACTTTTCATTTGTAGTGGACAGCCCTTTTAATCACAAAAAAATAGGGTGTGGAAACAAAAGGGTCACACTCACTTGTCTTTCGGCCACGTCCCGTACGGAAGCTTGATATAATTATGCTGGATGTTGACAAACCCTGCCTCCTGTAGATACTGAGCGCCAAAGGCAGCAGCATGCGCATTCGTGCCGAATTTAGCAAACGCAAGCATGACTTGCTCAGTGAAGCGCTTGATCGGCCAGTCGTCTGGGATAGTATGATCGTCAGAGTGGCAATCGCCATCGACGTCCTGTAGTTCAACCCAAGCGCCGGGTTTCATGTGACTAGTGAGGCGCAAGAAAAAATATGGATGTTAGCTAGGTAGTTGGTACAGTATTTTATATGTAGACTTTTGTAATAAACTTGTATGGTTGAAGTGGTAGGGTGAGGTTAATGGTGTGCTTACTCGTATGCTTGTTTTAGTAGACCGACGGGCGATTTGAGGATCGGTATCATGTTGCGCAGGTGGACAAAGTCGTAGCCATCGCCGTTGAGCCATTCGGCCTCGACATCGTCGACGAGGAATTGAACGTTTGGAGGGACCCAGTGGGGTTGTATTGGACTCAAATCGAGGCCCAGGATCTCTGCGCTTGGGAATTTGTCGCCCACTATCCAGACCATGTCAGCTTTCAATCATCATCTTCTCGAAACACCACTCAGTCACCCAAATTTTCAAGCAGCGCATGACTGAAAGTGACTTCTTCTTGTTCAGGAAACCCCCCAAGGGCAGACACATACTCTCAATAGCCCACAGTCCCGTCCCTGTACCCAGATCGATAATCTTCTGCGGATGGTCCCCGATGGGCGAGTAAAACAGGCGGCCATCGGTAGCCTCGACCATCATAGTGTGCAGCATATCCTCGCGGTTCTGCTCAGCTTCATCATTGGGAATCGGGTAGCGCCCATGGCGGTAGCGGTGGTAGCGACGGCCGTTGACGAAGTTGTGGTCGAGAATGCTGGACCGTAGTGACGTTGAGTCGGAGGCTTGGTCTATCGATTCGGCGTCGAAGTCGCTGGCTGAGAACTCGCCGTCTTCGTCGCTGCCGCCGGGCTCGATGACGGCGTCGCCGTGGAGGAGGCCCTGCTGGGTGGTGTGATCGGTGTCGCGGTTGTCGGGATCATCGAGAGGGTCTATGAGGTCGGTTCAGTTAGATTTTGTCGTTCTGTCAAGGCGAGGGCGGCCAATATTGCTTGTGAGGTAAAGCAAGAAAGAGTAAATTAAAATAAGAAAAGAACCACAGGGACATTAAAGCCAGTGTGATGATTCCTTTCTTTCGACGGCATGCTTACCTGAATGTAGAGGCAGCGCATCGTCCGGCCGGGCGGCAACGGGGCTCGACCGGGAGACGGCGCCGGGGCTGCTCCTGCTGGAGCGTTTGCTGCCCGGGTCTCCGTGAGTGAGACCCATTTATGAGTATTCTTTGTGTATTTTTGTGCCTAGTGGTGTTTCGAGCGGGCTGAGAGGATCTCTATTGGGAGAAGCGAGGTTTCGTCTTTGTTTTTCGTGACGTGGGGGAAACACGGAATGCTGAGTGGGAGGAATGGAGGATGAGGGGCGTAGAAGTAGGTAGTCTGGGACTATTATGGCGGCGCATTGGCTTCGCAACCTAGCAGCAAATCCCGTGTGCCCGTGCAGCTGCTAGCTGAGACAAGGCTGTGTTAGGATATCTTGTGCCCCCATCATGTATAGATCATGCATGTGTGTACCGATGCAATTGGGCTCTCTCCAACTAACTATTATCTACACTGTAGTCATTTGAAACCAACTGCATCATCAGCTTCTGATATACTGCATGGCTTCCATACTTCCTGCATTTGGCTACCCGGCCACAATGCTTGGAGTTTGTCACGGCTCGCAATCAGACGACACACACACTGCCGATGCGACGGGTGTTGTTGGGTCTGTAACAAACAGCAAAAGAGAGTTGCAGCCGTAGAGCAAGGGTACAAACAGATAGGTACATATGCGAGATGCGAGATGCGGGATGCTGCATAGATAGCCCTTGCTGACGTGGGAGACACATTTGCCTTTCTCATCTCAGCTATATGATGCCATAACAAACATGTTAATGCGGACGGGAGCCCTCCGCGGAACAACGATTCAGATACATGTTTGTCAAATGGAGAGACTATATCGGCGCGTGTGTAGACAGGTACAGATAATTGTGCAATATTGTGCAAATATCTTATTGCCCCTTGTTCAATTGGCTGGGGCTTCCAGAATCCACTCGCTGCTGAAGAAGCCCAACTGGTTGTCAAGCCCTTGGTATTAGCGACTAGTGGAAGCAAGCAAGGATGCGGGGACAAGGTTTGGTGTCGAGACTAGGTGGAAACAGGACAAGGGCGGCGCTTGGTACTATCGCCATAGCCCTGTGTATATAACTTGAAGTTGTCAGGGTTTCAAAGCATGGCAAAACGGGGCCCCAGCCTGATTTGAGTGTCACGATTATAACAGGGCCCTGTGGGGTATTATAAAGCATATTGATTGGATAGGCAGACAGATGGTGCAAAGTTGCAAACACCCGAGTCAAAGCGATACAACCCGCTCAATGTATCCAACACCATAGGTGTCTCCATACACTCCGTTTCGCTGCCACGGTAGCCAATTCATTTTATAATAGTTGATGAATTGTTCAGAGAGTATCCGTGAAATGGTGTAAATCTTGCGTTTTAATTCTGTATTAGGTATGAACTAGTAACGTAGTTTCATGGCTACACCTGTTGGTTGTGGTCTTTGGGCGGGGTAGCAGCCTGCTTTACCAGCGTGAATGCTAGCAAACACAGCCTCGCCTCGATGATATTCTTCGTTGACTTGCTTTTTCTTTTTGTCTTGGCTTCTCAGGTACTCATATTTATAAACCATGGCGACCACCATGTCGCCATCTCTACAGGCAGAGGAGTTTTGGGCTGACTCGCGGTTTCACCAAACCATCACTCTTCCAGCTTGTGACAACCATGGTGAACTTACTGTAAGCTATGCTGATTATGGAGCCCAAGAAAACACGACAAATGCTTCATCTTCATGTACAACCAACGATGGTAGCAATAGAGAAGAGATACCTGTTGTTTTATTCATGCCCGGCATGTACGCCTCCAGATTTCTCGGAGGTGTCATGCACTTCTTTGCGAGAAATCATGGCGTGCGGCTACTATTCTTCGATCGGTAAGTCGCTTTTCTCTGTGCAATCAAATTTTTACCTCTATAAGTGCATTAATAATGTGTGGTTTATTTAGTTTTGGTTTCGGAAAAACAACCATGGTTCCTGTAGAGAAGCGCGTCAAGACTTGGGCCATGGTTGTGCCCAAATTATTAAATGCACTCGGCATCAAGCATGTAGCTCTCATGTCGCATAGTGCTGGGACCATCTACCTACTGAACCTGTTGTGGCATTGCCGCCAGATTCTACATCCAGAGCATCCGCAAGTTGTCTTTTTTGGTCAGTAAACACATTCTGTCTTAGCATACTAAGTAGCGCCGACCCATATAACTAACACTTCCCAGCACCTTGGGTTGACGCTGATCACTCTGACGCTTCATTAATGGTCGTTGTGCGAGCCTTGCCAGTCTTTGCTATCGACTATTGGAACAAGCTCTCAAGCTTTATAGCGGTTCGCGCACTAGGAGCCATAGACGCCTCGTCTGGCGTTCTCTCTAAATTAAGTAATGGGTTACTTCCAGGCTCACAAGCTGAACCAGATCATGAAACTCCAGCGATGAGAATGGAGACCGAGTACGGGGTTGCAGTCGACTTGCAGGCCGAGATTAGCAGACTGGGTATGGAAAAAATGTTTGGGGATGTGTCGGTGGGCGCAAAGAGTGAAGTTGCGTTATGTCTCAAGAGAGGTCTCGTAGGTAGCTGGGACGAGGTCGAGGATATGAGAGCGCTGGTAAAGAGAATTTGTGAGAGGGAGAAAGAATTGAGCGGTAGAGGAGGGGCCAGGCTTTGCGTCAAAATCTACTTTTCGGAATCGGATATGATGAGTGGCAAAGCAGGCCAGTGGTACTTTGAGTCTTGTTGGACTGGGCAAGAAGTGGAATTGGATGCGGGCTGTGACGTTGCTATCAAGACTGTTCCTGGGACAGACCATGATAGCGTCTCGTTGAAACTGACAGTTCTCAAGGAAGTTTTTGAGATGGTAGGAGAAAGGTGTTGAGTCTGCGCGTACTTGTCTTTGAAAAGGTTGTAGGAGAAGGTAAACACTAGATCCGAAATGGCGTATGTCTTATAAGATCTTAATTATTTAAAAAATCCTTTTTAAAGAATTAACTCTTTAATACTTTTTTTATTATCATAAAAACTTTGAACTTTCATATTCAGATATTAATCTTCTTGAGTAGTTTAACCACATCCTGTCTTTACACAATTCACACCTCCTTCACCAGCGCCTCCACCTTGGCAACATCCTCCTGTTTCAGAGCAGGAGTATTCTGGTCCATAATATCCTGGATGTTGTCGAGGAACTGCAAGTGCTCGACGCCATTGAGCGGCACCGCAACCTCGACCTTGCCGTCTTCGGCATCGGCCTCCATGCCAGGGAGGTAGTTGGCCTGGTTGGTGGCATAGCTTGTTGTCACGCGTACTCGGCCAGCACGGCAGATTTGGTCTAGTAAGGTGACGGTGAAGGTCTGGCAGTTGTTGTTGTAGATGTTGTAGTGCTCGGGCATGAGGTCGATGGCGTAGAAGCCTATTCGCATGTGAGTTAATATGTATATGATAGATGAGCGGCCTCCATGTAAGAGATACAACATACCAGCATTCTTGATAGCAACGTCGTTAAAGGACGTCTCCCCAACTGTGTACAGCGCCCAGCCGTCCAACGCACCAACGGTGTTATTATCGTACCAGTTGAGTGAATCCGTCGCCTGCAGCTCGTGGTAGTAGTTACCCACGATGACACACCAATGGCAGAGAGGATTGGGCGCGTTCTTGGTATCGCCCACGTTGATTGAGCCTGTGAATAAGAAGCGCAAGGCGCTGACGGCAGCATCAACCTTTGCGCCTCCGATGGAGCGGTATCCGATCTTGACGGTGCGCAGAGTGTCGTTGATGTTGGCGACGCCGTCGGGCAAGCGGTTGATGTTGGGATACTTGTGAACCATGGTTGTGGATGTTTTTGTTGATGGGTTATGGGTTGGAAGAGAGTTTATGAAGGTGATTATCTGGGACTTTCTAATTGGTTTAGATGATGGGATTCGGAGTTGGGGGGATATGAGTTGGTAGATGATATAGAAGCCAGAAATGAAGGCCCTCTGCCAGTCTATTTATCCACAAGAGTGTATTGATGATGATACCACAGCCGAGAGGCCTCAACGGCCAATATTGAATTTTGAGCTTTCATGGCATCTCGAAACCTACACATAGATTGAAGCACAAACTGCTTGCGTCCAATCATTGTCTCCTGGAGACTGGTGTCCCGGAATGAGCAGGGAAGCTGACCTAGTGCGGCAAACCCGTCACAAGCCACCATGCGAGCTTGGCAATACAGCTGAAGATAGACTTGGGAGGTATCAAGTTTCTATTCTGCTACAAGCCACTAGTAGAAAACTATCACCACAGCGGGCATGGAGCTGAATAGATTGAAAGAAGGAAAAAAGAGACATGGAAGACGCTGTAATGCATCAGCATACAATAGGTAATGTTTCTTGAGCAAGGCGAACTTGATAGATCTAATGGAACAGACGGCACGTCGCAAATACTGGTAGTTAGGTAGTTCCTTTAGCTCACTGGCGGCCCGTCCACGGGGCGTGAATTAGTGCCGCCTTGTCAGTTTAGGGGCTAGCTTGAGGGGGCTTGTTTGTGGTGGGCACCACAGCGCTAAAGATCAGGGGGCGTGGCATCAATAGACCGGGCTGTGCTCACTCATCCAGATCTTGATGTGAAAACCCCAAACTGGATGACTATTCGTCCCAAATGCCAATATGTGACGAAACGGTAAGTTTATGGCTGTTACGGAACGGATACGAGCATCACGTATACCTACTATTTGCTTGTTAGCCTTAGCTAGCGGGTGGTGTGCCCAGGCTGGTGTTAGTTACTGGCTGAACAATAAAACGATATACTGAATGCAGTGTGATACTGATCGATAGTCCAAGTTGCTGACCGTCGGAAACGAGACACCAATACGTACGTGTATACATAATGCATATTTTCTCAGCCCTTGACAAGATGGTGTACGGCGTAATCCGTATACTCCATCGAGATGTAGGCTATCACATACCGTATTTACATATCATGCAGAAAAACTAAATATTAGTTACAAGGCTTGAAGATCAATCGTTCGCGTAGGCAGAACATTTTGACAGCACTCATTGCACCTCATCTTTCTTTGCAACATACCAGAAAAGTGCAGTGTAGGTTGATTACTTTGTCGCAACCACAATGAGTTCTCTAGAAGAATCGCAAAACCAAGCTCAACACAACGTTGAAGAGCAGCAGCAACCACAGGAACAAGACTGGCAATTGTCTGTTACTCCTTGCTCGTATATCCCGACACAGATCTTCAGCGGGCTGGCGGCCAGCATAACAGACAATGGCGAGAATCCAAACGCAATGAGGAGTGGTCCAATGGACGCAGTTCCGCCGACCTTTGAGGTATAAAACGTCTTTGAATTTGGTCTATGACATGGAGGCTCTTTGAACTGACTTGGGTATCATGATTAGATCACCAATAACGACACAAACTTACCAAACGACGCTTCATCCAACGAGGCCAATCTCAAATCTAGCACGGCACAGTCTCAACCCTCTACACAAGATCCCACAGCAGTAAAACCCAACCGGCTCATCTATGACATGCAATTCACTTCCCGCGAGGACCAACTCCCAGGTTGCATCGCACGATCCGAAGGCGATCCGCCCTGCAACATCAAGGGCACCCCAACCATCGACCAATGCTACGACAACTTCGGCACCGCCTTCGACTTCTTCCACCAAGTCTTTGGCCGCAACTCTATCGACGGCCAGGGCTGTCCGCTCATCGGCATCGTCAACTTTGGCTTCTTCTACCCCAACGCGACGTGGTCCATCAACCGCGCCAACATGCAGCACGTGCTCGTCTTCGGCAACGGCTGGGACAACGACCCTTGGAATCAGGGGGCAGCTACGAATACCTGGGCAGGCATGTTTGGCGGGTTTGTGGGAAGTCTTGAGGTGGTGGTGCATGAGATGATGCATGGGGTTACGCGCTCTCATGTACAGCTGCTGCCGACGGATGAGCCGGGAGCTCTGGATGAGCATCTGGCAGATGTGTTTGGTGTCATGGCGGAGCAGTGGAGTAAGAAGCAGAGTGTTGATGAGGCGGACTGGCTTATTGGTGAAGACTGTGTGATTCCGGAGAAGAAGGGCGTTGCTCTACGCTCGTTTATCAGCCCAGGCACCGCCTACGACTTTAGCAGCAACACCACTCTCAACATTAACAGCAACAACAACAACGGCGATGGCAGCCCAGTCGACGAAAAACTGGACGACTTCAAATTCCGCGGCTTCCTCAAGGACCCGCAGCGCGCCCACTGGAAAGACAAGTTCCTGCTGAGCGAAGACCGCGGCGGCGTGCACATCAACTCGGGCATCCCCAACAAGGCGTTCCACCTAGCCGCTACCAAACTAGGCGGGCGATCGTGGGAGACGGCCGGGCAGGTCTGGTACGCGGCGCTAACGAGTGATCAAGTGCCCAAGAACTGCACGTTTCGCCGATGGGCGATGCACACGGTCGATGCGGCGCGGAGGGATGCGAGGTTTGGGGATGGGGTTGCGGATGTGATTCTGGATGCGTGGAAGCAGGTGGGGTTGGTGCCGAGGTGGTGATCATGTTTGTATTGTATTGTAAGACGGGGATATCGCAGCGCTTGATGTCATGGAGTTGGTAGTGTAATGCAAGTTATGGAATGGTTCGAGATAGTGGTTCTGGAGTTGCAGTCTTGGTTACCAATCAATAGCGTCTATCAATGGAGCGTTTTCTCCGACGAGTAATTATTGGCCCGATCCGTTCATAATAGGCCAGCGCTGCATTTTACTGGTTACAGAGGTTGCAGTGGTTCCACAGCGCACCGCGGGCCGTTCCGGCTCTCAATGCTAGGCTCTACACCACTATATTTATAGTTACACCTACTGTGCTTTCACGGTATTAACTGCTCCCGAGGCTAGTCGCCAACCCTCTACGCTTCTCATCACCACTAGTTCGTGCAAGCTGTCCCAATATTGATGCAAACCTCCACAACCCCATTATTTGATGGCCAAACACAGCCCATTTCACTTACGCCAGCCCTCTTAGAACCCAATATTAGTGCCGAAAATGCCGTTTCTAGTTGAGCGATGCTACCCACGACGTACCGTTCCATCCTACAGAGGCTCCTATCAACACCCACCCACCCACCCACCCACCCACCCACCCACCAATCCACCTGGCAACTTCAGCCTGGCTTTGAGTGAAACTCTGCCGCGGATCGACCTTGCCAGCCAATCAGATTTCAAGATCTCGGATATTTACAGTATTGAACCACTATCACAGTTAGCTATAGGTTGGTGTGGTGGAACGAGTGGCAAACAGAGACTTCGAGAATTGTGACTACGATGTGATGAGGCTGTGGACGCGTGGATTATCGAATAGTTGCTAAACGCCGAGTGTGATGGCTTTTCAAGAGCTGTGATATACTCGGCCAAGGTTCTGTACGCGACCATCCATCTCTCAGCTGTTTGGCAATATCCTCGTGGAGAGATCACGGTTTGTTCACCTAGCTTGGCGATGGAGGCCTCGCATGGCTTGCTCACGTCAACAGCAGATCCGAATATTCTCGGACTACACAACCCATCGCCTTCGTGAGCTTTATTTAAGAGGAGAGGGTCACTCTCTTACTTTCAACCCAGCATCAATCCTCTCAAACACAATCTACAAATCCCTGAATACATCCCTACCACCACGTTCATATATTCCAACCCCTTGAGTCATTTCATTTACAACTAAACACCTTCTAAACTCAAACACTTCACATCACCAATCATGGCCGACACATCCAACGAGAAAAGCTACCTCACCTGGGAAAAGGTCGAGAGCGGCGAGGGCGCAACCTACGAAGTCGGCCGCACTGAAGCCGAAGCTGCCGCTAAAGCCAAGGTCGAGGACGGCGCTGGCCACGACAAGCAGCTCTTTGGCTTCTTCGAGGGCAAGAAGAACTTTGACATCAAGGTCCAGTGGCAGGTGGGCATGGATAAGATGTGCCCGACGTCGCAGGATGTTCTTGACAAGACGGGCATTGCGTCGTTTAACTTTACGACGGGCGCGCTGAGACACATTGGATATGAGTACTACCTCGAGATTAACAACACCAAGAACTACGACTACTACTTTTATGATGAGACTGGTGATTATTATCGTCTGAATTGCTTTCTTACGGGGAACCATTCAGTGCGGTTTAATTCGGATAAACCGACGATTGTGCGCATCACTGGCAGCTAGATAAAGGAGGTCATGTTTATGTTTGTCTTTGTCATCTGCAAAGGTGCAATGACAATGATGGTGCTGTTTAATATCAGTTGACCTTTTTCTGGCGGGCTGGGTGTTTGTTTATAACATTGGACACGATTGAGATATGGGCGCGTCTGTGGTTTATATGTTGGCTTGGCTTTGTGATTTCGCTTACATATCTTGCAAATTGACTCTTTATCCTTGAATCTACCACCCTCAACATAGTTTGTCTTCTGATACGCCATTGTCCAGGATGAATTAGCAAAATTGATCCATGTTCCCCAAAAGTGCTACTTGATTACCAGCTGGCAACTCGGCGTCAATTCTACAGGTTCAAGAAAGGCGTTCCGCCTACATGTAGCTAGATCTCAAAGAGAGCTGATGATTACCGCATTTGGACAAACACTATATCCTGAACTATACATATGTATCTACATGCGGATAGATTATTTCGTTGGCGGTGGCGCGTGAGGCTGGAAGTAAATACCCTTTTGCTAGTGCACACCGGTGAGCCAGAGGGGCTGTTCCTCAGCCAGCCTTATCCTTGCGTGTCATTGTGATGTCGATACTCTATCACGTACCAGGTTGCAAGCAAAGCCCTTGCCGCTTGAAACGGCAACTTATGCCACTGGGTTTCCAATATCGGGCGTTGAAATATTGGCGTTTTGGCGTCCGGACCACACCATGTGTTTTTGTCTGCAAGCCAGACGATGAAGCCGTCGTCAACAACCCTTCAACAAACGCCTCGAAGGAGGCTGACAGCCCGTGAAGGCTATATCCGAGGAGGGGAAGCAACCGAGATTCATTTAATTGAACCCATCAATCAAAAACGGTCCTGCATGAATCCAGTAATTACCTAGCGCTTCCGTTTCCGTTACACCCAACAAACCATTTTCCCTGTCACAACCCGGTCCCATGTCCCGGCGGTCTCCCCCCCTCACACTCACTGAAGCAGCGGAGTCCCGGCCGGCTGAAATAATTCCGCCGCATGGGGCGCGGGAAAAAAACCGATCGCCGACCTAAGATATCAGTAAGCAAGTGTTGAGGTGGCCGAAAGGATCGGTTAGATCTTCTAGGTAACGCGCCATGCGAGCTTTGATGCAGTTAGTTGTGCGTTTTGTCGTACGTACAGTACGACTGTGTGGTCGCGTGGTCTCCCTGTCTTTGATGTTTTGGTGTAAGTTGACCGGCTATATCCTTGTTTGGGCTGGGTGGGATGATGTAGTAGAGGAATGAGACAAGATGTTGCATTGAAGTGAGATTGCTGACAGAAAGCAATACATTGTTCTTCTGCTGTGTGATCTAATGCACTGCGCGGTAAGTTAGGAAGTAGGCGACATGTGTTGTTTCACGTCTCCTATTCTAATACATGCATGCATGCAGCGCTGTTTGCGAGAATTTCAGATCCGCAAGAAGCAAAAATACCAGAAAAACAACAAAAAGAAACATCATCTGAACTCTTTCCCCCCCCCCCTCCCTCTTCCCCACCGCGATCAAACTGTCAGACATTTTACTCAGACAAGCATGACTTTTATTTTGTCCTATTTGTAAAGCCGTTGTTCTTACTATAGTTGTTTTTCTTCTTCCCATCTTTTCTCAAAGGACAAAATTCCCTATCAGAAATGAAAGCATCCTACATTCACCGTCTCGTAGAGAAAACACCCCTCATTTTGTGGAAAAAAGACCGCGCTGTCTCAAAAGTGGGCTGAGGTTGGATAATTAGTCTTGTTCTTCTTCTGTGATGAATGTGTGGGTGCGTATGTGGCTCAATCTTGTGAATCAGTTGGATCGATAGTCACCGTACACAACTGGGGCAGGGTTTCAATAACGTCTCTACGTTGAAAGCTCTGTTTTCGTACTGCGACCCTCTTATATCGTACGATGGAATGCGTCTGGAATGATACGATTTACATTTACGGAACGGGGGACGCTAAAACACACAAATGTTGTGGCGGCGGCGAGAGTAAAGTCGATAGTTCAGCAGATCCGCACAATCATAATCACCGTTGTACGAGAGAAAATGTGCCATATCATATGTGACTTCGCGGGAGGCTTTGGGGGGGGCTTCCGCCATGAAGAATATTCTGCAACCTGAACGGCTCATACGTAGTTGTAACGTATAATTATTTGGAGCTGGCCATTCCAGTCCAAGCCATGAAGGCAACGTCACAGTCCGGAGTCCTTTTCATAATAGCCACCTTGGGCAAATGTAAACTTCCAATCCTGGAGACTAGTATCTCGGCAAACTGTCCCGGGTAGGCTTTTCGCCTCGAGGTTTGAACATGTTCCTGCAAGACCACGGTTGCGTTGCGTTGTCCGACTTTGTTGATTATTACACGTCACTCAATTAGCACATCAACCATCATTGTTTTCACCCTTGCATATCGTAGCTTGAAGTCAACGTTGACCGTTTTCTCTTGTCGCCTGTTCACCGATAACAATGGCCCCCAATATGCGACCTGCGACGATCTTTCAAGGTTCCCACCAGTCTGAGCATGTACTACAGTTAGTAGAGACATAACGCTCGCACATACAAATACGTTCACGTAGGTACGTACGTATGCATGTATCATACCATATGCATGCATGTACCATCTCAGGTGCAGCTGAACTCGAGTGTTGTTTTGGTGGCAAACGTTCAGCTGGGCTGCGGGCAAGTGCCTCCTCTTCTCTCTTTGCGCCGTTGGCAAAGATCGCAGCTACCCAATAAACGTCCTGTGAGCAATAAAAGAAATAAAAATGCAGACGGTGAATCAATAGAGCTAGTAAAGCGCACGACCAGTTACGAAAATACAAAATCCTACCCTGTGAGTGTGGCCCAGCCCGGCGTATCGGGTCTTGGGACGGTCATGCAAGGGCTACTTGTTGCCTCAATGGGCTGAGAACAGCTTCAGTATTAGTGGGGGTAATGAGATGAGTACGACGCTGTGGGTTGTACTGCGTATTACTGCGAACTTCAGAAACACATGGACATCCGGTGTTTGGCTTGTGTGTGTTGAGATGCTCGATCCAACCGGGAGACGAAGCCAGCCAAGCCGACGGGAATTGGAGACACCAAGCACGCGGTCGGACTTCCATGGCCGGCCCGTCTGCCGTGGCCACGGGCCATTCCATGACCTCACGCTGTGCCAAACTGCCGACAAACATGGCCATTGTCTCGCCACGACCCGATCTTCTCACAGACAGCAACACGCGCAAATCGCGTGGCTGCTGTGCTGCTTTGCAGCAGATCACAATCGCCCCGCCACTCACGACATCCAGTCCTGGGTTGTGTGTAACTCGGACCACCCTCCCCCCCTGACCCTGATCGGCACGAATAAACTCAGTCAACGAAATCTGGCAGATTAGGGTTTGTTTTCTACGGGTCATCTATATTTCTTCTATGAACACATAAACAGTTTCATATTCCGCCGAGATCATTCCCGAGAGAAACAATAAAAAACAGTGAAGGGACAGAAGATGGCGGCGGGGCAGCTCTGGAAAATCCCTACGGAGACAGCAGGATCCGAAGCCATGGCGTATTTCGGCATGGCTTATGAGAAAGGGGTGCCCCCCCATGGCAAAGGCAAAGGCAAATAATTGTCCGTGTACCTGAATGTCTGTGTGTTTGGTGTGCTTTTACACCGTAGACGGGCTTAAGATGGGACAAGAACGAAATACGAGTGCAAAAGCGCATTCGTTTTTGGTAACTTACAACTTAACTGCAGAAAAGGGCAAGTAGTTTATTAAGCGACCCACAGACAAAGCCCTTGGAGAGTCCGAAGACGGCTGCTCACGGTGGCTATAACAGTGAATTGTGTTTAAATGAATTGATGATTTTTACGAGACGTTAGTTAGTAAAGTGAAATGAAGTGACAATGTTGCCCATGTAAGGCAGATGGGAGAAAAAAAGGTGCGTCAAAAAGGGTTCCTGGGAGAGGAGGCTGGGATATGCCGACCGACGGGATAATTAATTAGTATAAAAGAGAAACAAGCCCAGCAAGAACGAATGAATCATGGGAAAGAAGCAAGTAATAAAAGAAAATGAGAAGAGACTGATCGGACAAGGCGAGTTGGGCTGACAATGGTAAGCAAAAGCAAGAAATAAGAGCCACATGAAAAAGCTGAAAAAGCAAAAATACAGAGGCCAAGGGCACTCACTAAACAAAAACCAGTAAAGTGATGATGTTCTTTTGGTTTGTTGGATACGCAAACGTGGCTGTTCGTGGCATTTGCTCCGATCGAACGGCATACCCTACACTCTCTCCCCCCTGTTACCCCAAAAGAAAAAAAAAATTACCCAAACAGCAGTGAAAAGTCCACCCCCGGATTGTGATTGATCTCATCGACAGCCACCCCAAAGTCTTTTCTTCTTCTCTGATTGTTTTCTATAATTTGTTTGTATATATTGTTCATACATTGTGGCTTTTCCTTTTTTTTCAAGTAACTCAAAAAATTACGTATGAGAATGAAATGTGACTCAAATGTCAAGATGATAAGCCCAATGTGATCTACAGGGCGCACATTTGCCCGAATTTGTTAGTAGGGATGAACGGAGATTAATTGGGCAAAAAACACCTGTGCGTGATTTTAGTTTGAAAGCCTGAGGAAGATGGGGGTGCGTTTACGGTATTAATAAGGGTCGTGTAAGTGAAGAGTAATCATGTATTAAAGCATGCGGAACGCTTCTCATTGTGGTGATTTAAGGTATTTTACGAAAATAGACTAGTGGAGGTATAACAGGTAAGTCTTGACGATGGAGGCCATGGTCTGATGAACCCGAATAGGATGAATTGGGAAATGCTGGAGCACAAAGAGGGATCCTGGGATGCTGCATCTCCCCCATCGCGGCGCGCTTATGGACGTGTACCTGAACGCACTGACACTCATACCTTTGCAAGTCATCATCCCGCCCTCCAACTATACTCTTATCGGATGCCACATTTGCCACAACTGCATCTGCAAACCGGCTAGGTCAGTCCACTTGGTCTGGATCTTCATGACATTCATACATACAACTACTGTAGTTTTCTCACACACACACACACACATCTTAAAGCCGCTCAGTCCTTCTCCGGAACCCTCCTAGCCAAATATTAGTGTGTATGTGTAGGCAAGTTAGTAACTCGACGCCAAGTGGACAGGGTCATGGAATTAGATACCATCCCGTGGCGTGAAGCTTGCTCTAAGCTCCAAGCCTCAGCCCTCCCAAGCAACTTGTCCACCATCCAAACTCTCGTCTCTCCCGCCCCGACTACCGCCCTGGCGCTTATGGCGTTCAGCCCCGTGCTGCTCTGTGCTCTGTGCTAACTGCTAGCTGCCTGCTTGTGTTGCCTTTTGTCTTGGGTAATGCCGGCCTGCCATGTGAGAGACGGTTGCGCGCTGTCTCAACCATCCTGGGTTGTGTTGGTTGTTGTCGCCTCTTCCCATGTGCGCATTCATACCCTGCCCTGCGCACACTCAACGTTTGTACACGTTAATACCCGGCCCCAAGGCAATCTTACACGTGTTGCCGAATGTACAATACCCAGGCTCGCACAATGTCTCGATCGTCATCTGTCGCTCATCACGCATTTCCGCCTTTTCAGGGCTTGTGTCAGGGTACCCAGACTTTCAGCCCCTCTCCCGTTTGCACCAGGCCCTGAAAACCCACGTTCCCATGCGACGAAAACGGCTCTTCCGCATTTCTAGGGCCATGGATTCTGCACGCTTCTTGATTATCTGCATTCGTACTTTTGTTTGCACTTTACAGCCAGCCCTCCATCTTTCTTTCCAAGACCGCAGACACGGCTGAGTGATGGCTGCATTCCGTCCCAATTAGCGCCGCCCGACCTGTCAAGTTTTGTATGAACCTGAATGCAACCACGGTGATGACAACGAACTTAAGCTACTTGTTAGCTCTGTTTATAAGCTTGTTGGTCACCCAGTCACTCAGTGATAGGGTCATAATCACTCTGCTGTTGCCTTTTTCTTTCTTTTTGTCCTTGTGCCACCCAGCTCAGTTAGTGGATACGCGGAGAGAAAGCAATTTTTTTCTTTTTCCCCCCAAAACCGTTTTCCAAACGGGTTGCAGTCTTACTCGAGGGTTGTCTGCCAAGCATCTAACGCTGTGTTTTGTCTGAGAGGACAGCACCAGCAAACACCATGCTGACTAGGACACTTAAGAAAAAAGAAAACAAAAAGGCGATGGCGCTGACAGAGGCGGCACTTAATAACTAAAAAGAAAAAAAGAAAGGTAATGGAAACAAATCACACCTAAACATCAATGAGTCTGCGTGAGCTATCATTTTTTTTTACATGCCAACGAGTCATCCATACACGCTCAAGGCCAAGGTTCTCTTTAACCACACTGACGATGGATGCCGGCACTTGCCGTAAGCCTTGTTTCATAGTATTGTAATGTTACCCACCGACTTGAAGTTATAAATGTTGACTCCTGAGCATTCTGGTCCCATCTCCAAACCCACTGGGGCGAAAAGCCGGGGGCCAGCACAAACAAAAAGAAATCAAGGCAATCGTGCATGCGTGCACCACTTAGTAGTTCAGCTCACGTTTTCTTGTTCTCGTTTTGCTTCGTCCGGGAATAAAACCAGCCCCGGCTCAGAAGAAGTGGACGAACACCCATTGTTCCCCCCCTTTCTTCGTAATATGTATTAAGAGTTCACAGATCACATATTACATCGGGGTTGTATCGTGCAGCTAAACACGCGTGCAGCCTTCTTACTCTCTCTATTGAACTCCTTGGTTGGTGGTTTCGATATTGCCCGTCTGTGGCCTACAGTAGTGCGCTTTCGTCGCTGGCCAGTGCCAGCAGCCCTTTTAATGCAACACTCACATGCGCCAGACAAGGCACCGTGCATGGCGACAGCCGCTTTTGTTTCGGACCCTGATCGTGGTCCCCATGGCTCAGCCAGGTTAGGAAGGGCACAGATGTCCAGCTGGTAATGGCCGAATATAGTACACTAGAATTGAATTCTGCATGGGATGAAAATGTATGCGAAAAAAAGATAAGAGAAAATAAAAACTATTGCTCCCGGATCGACCAAGTGCCGAAGTTTCCACACTCCTCGCTGATTGTTATGCGCTGGCTAGCCTCGAAACTTGTAAGTTAATACCCGCAAAAAACAAGATGCATACCAGGCAAAAAGAAAGAAACGGGGAAAGCAAACAAAGGCACGGGATTCCCTCTGTCGTGGGAAGAGCATTCCAGCTCAGTCCAATCGGGACAGGAGCTGCAGTGATGTGGCTTGACGCTGTAAACCGGCAGTGGATGTTTGGTGACAGCTAACTAAGTTAGATCCCAAAAGCTTCAATGCATCATGCAACCCCCCCTGCGTCCGATTTAGTGACAAAGCTAATCCTTGGGAGCAATCTAGCAGTGAGAAATGGGTAAAACTTTTACCCAAAAGGAATGCGGACGAAGTGAAACAATGCGGTACATCGAGGATCGGTTGGTGATGTAGCCAAACTACAACAGGCACCACCAGAAGACTCACTTGGTAAGAAGCTACCTTCTCTACCGAACTAACTGACTGGCTTTCCTAGTGGTAGTCAGGTTTCATCTCCGCTCCAGCGCAAACATCGCCACGGGCCGTATCTCGTACTACTCGCACTTTCCCATGGTGCCCGCGCGGGGCGTGTTCTTGTGTCTCGAAGCCTCAACAAAGACTGTCCCAAGGCCACTGGCGCCCACGTTCAGCTCTGACTCAGTGAGTTAATAGAAACACGTGTGACTGACTTCCTTAGGTGAAGGTCGGGAGAAGGAACCGCAATCCCGGTGGTAATGTTACACCTAGACCACACACACACACACACAACGTGGTGTCTCCTCGTACGTGCGAATACATGCATGCGTGTGTACACTCTGCCGTGTGTGGTTGAGAAAACCACGTTTAAAACGTTGTCCAAGTCTCTCGACAAAAGGAGAAATTGAGAAAACTCCGTGGCAGAAAGAAAAAGTAAAGATGTCTAGCTGTTGCTGCGCTTCTACAGAGCGATACCACCTAACGCATGCAAGTTGGTCGTATCTGCCCTGTGGGTTCGTCCCGCCGGTATCCGCTGGCGCTATAAAGACGACTATAACACAGTGCCTAGACCAGCGAGTAGCATGCATGTTGCCCAATACATGACAAGCATTGTATTAACCATTACGTCGTCGTGAGGTGATGCGCATCGTCGTCACTCCCAAGCCTGGAGTCGTTTTTGCAGGCCTCGTCAATTCAGCGCAGCCATACCACACCGAGCACATGCCGCGAGTATAAAACGGCAATGTGCGGGGAGGCCAGAAGTCAATCCCATGTGTGAATACCCAGACACCAGACCATACGGTTTGACGGCCCGCTGGATTGGAGTTGGCTTCGGGTCAAAAAAAAAACTGTTTGCGCTAACAAGTGCCTTAGTTAGCTCAGTTGGTGCTAAAAGTAAACTATCTCGGTTGCGATCAGATGCGCTGCACCAGTCAGTAGTCTAGTCTTGACGGTTCAGAGCGTCACGCTCTTTAGCATGAGCTGTCGGGCAATGCATCCGCGCCAACCGGCATTCCACTTATGGTATTGGCAGTCCGTCCGTATGCATACCCGAGCAAGTGGCAGGGTAAGGGTCACCTCAGGACCAAGTGCAGACAGAGAAGGGCAGACAGAAAAGTCGCGATCTGCATATCATGTTCCGCCGATGCGCGTCCCATCATTTGATCACATCAATCTACGTAGTAGAGAAACAAGGCCGCAAGGAAACAACAAAACAAAACAAAGAAAAATCTTCTTCACGATTCAAGCCCACTCCGAGGGGTCAACGCTCGAATAAGGCCAGGGTTAAACTGATATCGCTGGGTTAGTTAGTCTCTGAGCGAAAGCCGGATGGGGTGGATATTGATGCTCAACTGTGGGGAGGGCCACCACCGTTTCGGGATCTGAGCTCTATTTTCCCTCTCGGTCTTATCAGCCAAATCAGCCTTCCGCCAGGCGCCGCATTGACAAGACGACATCTCCTCGTAATATGCCATCCACCCGCAGACGCCAGAACGGAGCGGCACACAAGTCACAACACAGAGTGATTCCTAGGCCAGTCCATGTAGCCCCCCCTGTAACGCCCTGTAACCCCTGGTTGGACCTCTCAGCCTCTGTCTTCAGGTGACATTCATTCTCCTCCAGGCGGTTGGTTCGCCGCGACCGTCCACACCATTGCGTCCACATCCTGCTTCTTCTTTTGATTAGGTATCATCATCATCTTGGCCTTTTTCGTTTCCTCAGCCACGCAGCGCCTTGCGAGTTCGCTTCGAAAAAGCAACACAGAAGCTTTGCAGGCTCAGCACACTGCAACCACAGCACAGCGGAGTACTAGACGTGATGACGTCCAATTGGAGCGACTTGGGAGGTTTCGTGTTATGCATTTTCCCATCCTTCGAGTACAACTGTACCATCTTTTGAGGGGCGTGCAATAGCGAGCAGCAACCCATCTAAGCAGAGCTCGTAACGCTACTGCTTCTGTACTTGTTCATACTGTAGGAGAGACTGATCAAGTGAGTATTGACGTTGACCGGCGACCCTGTCTTGTTAGTACGCAGTATAATCTTTCGAACGCCCCCCTCCCCGCCCCCCTTCCTCCACCTGGACCCTAGCTTGTATTTCCTTTTTTCACCCTTTGAGAAAGCTCGCCGCTCGAAAGCCCTCAACCCCCTAGTCAAAACCACCGCACTGGGATCGACGCGAGGCCTTGATGGCGCTTCTGGGGAGACAGCATCGGGCAGGGTTGGCTTGCCTTCTGTCCTACACCCTCACTCAGTAGCTTCAACCACTCCTATCGACCCCGTCCCCCCACAACTATTTATGACCTGCTCCCCACCTCATAATTCTATGGTTTCGACCTCATCAGCTCCATCGGTAGTTTTTCAAGCCAACCAACAAGCAGGCAACAGTTGCATCCTGGCCCGCCTGGAGGCATAATACATTCCTTTCTCTTACCTCCTCATATAGCCAGCCTCATAGCGAGTGTCTCTGTTCATCTCCATTCATACTTATCGGCAACTTGTACGCGACAACTCACTTCTTCTTATCATCGGCGATCCGCAGTACTTGCCGCCACAATGGCTTCCGAGACGGGCACAGAGTCTGACTTCAAGCCCGAAGTCCGCTTCGGCAATGCTCTGAGTATATTTTATGTCGTGTTGTCCATTGTGTGGACCATGATTCTTGTTGGTGGCATGGCATTCCTCTGGATCCGGCGTGAAATGCCTATTTTGAGAATCCGAGGTCTTCCCTTGTCTTTTGTTGCCATAACCTTCCTCCACTTGTACTGGCTCGCCGTTCAGATCGCCTACATCTATGGCCCGTTGTTCCCCGAAGTTGCCGAGTACTGGATCATGGGTATCTGGTTGCCCTTTGGCGTCGCCCTTTTCCATGCCTCAAACAGTCGATTCCTTTATGTCGCCGCCGCGCAAAAGAAGTTTGTCAATAGGGAATCCAATGTTTCACTCCGCAGTCCTCCCCGCGGGGATCTCATTGCTCGATGGCGCCGGTTGAATTACGCCCACAAGACCATGTACTTCATCGGTGTAGGCATGGCACTTCATGTAAGAATATTCTCCGTTAAAGGATAAATAACAAGGCGTAAATGTCGTTAACAAAACATCAGTTTGTTATTACTCTTGTCATGTTTCTCGTTTCCCGAAAGTTTCATCCTTCTTTCGGTGTTGCTGGCACTGAGCTCGAGGGCGACTACTTCGCGCACAAGGCTGCTCAGGGACGTGGCTGGGAATGGTATGTGCTAATAACTTTCAACCCTACCTTGATCAGTGTACTGACATGAGTATGCCGGACACAGGTGGCCTTCGGTTTTCTGGCAGATGTTCTGGGCCTGGGTTATCGCCCCTGTTATTCTGTGGCAAGCACGTGGGCTTCGTGACACCCAAGGATGGAGACTACAAACTATTGCTTGCTGCATCTCCAAGTAGGTATCCCCATCCCCAATCTTGTTTAATACCATCTAATCTGAGAACTCAGCTTGCACGCGGCGCCGATGTGGCTTGTCGCTCTCTATGTTCCTGCCATGGGCAAAGTCAATAACGTCTGGATTCCACCCCAATGGTATGTGAAAGTTGTTTCGGATCAAGCTAGACATGACTCAATGCTGACAACAACCTTCAGGATTGCGATTTCCATCATGTTGCTCGAAATATTTACCGTCTTTATTCCGGTCGTCGAAGTTTGCAGGCACCGAACCCTGACGCAGGAGACACTCGACTCCATTGCTCGATGGGAGTCTCGGCAGAAAACCTTTGCAGGTGGCAATAAGTCTCTGAACTCTGAATCAACTGCATCCACTTGGACGATGGGACGCATGAATAGGGCCTCGTCGATTCACACAAGCTCTGGTGGCAGCATCTTGACCATGGATGCTCTCGAACACACTCTGTCCAAGAACCCTGAACCACTTCAAGAGTTTTCAGCCCTGAAAGACTTCTCTGGAGAGAACATTGCGTTCCTGACCAAGGTAAAGGAATGGAGGTCCACTTGGTTCCCCGTCACCAAGGAGAGTGAGAAGGATAGTTTCACCAAGGAAATTCCCCGTGAATGCTTTGAGAGCGCTCTTCGCATTTACATTGAGTTTATCAGCGCTTCCCAGGCCGAATTTCAGATCAACCTCTCCTCACCCGACTTCAAAAGTCTCCAAGCCATATTCGAAACTGCTGCACGCATCATCTGCGGTGACGAGCTTGCCACTCTCGATCCCGCTACTCCTTTCAACGACGACCCGCACCGATCTGACTCCGATAGCACGACCGAGATGGTCCGCTACTGGGGTGACATCCCTGCCACATTTGGCGAGCATGTCTTTGATGATGCTGAAATGAGCATCAAATACCTTGTTCTAACGAATACGTGGCCGAAGTTCATCAAAGCGAGACGATCTTTCGATTCCTCATCAGCTAGCCTCGAGGCTGGTCGATGAAAAAAATACAGACACTACCAAGCTTTGTGCTCCAGGTTGTAATATTTCTTTCATTTGTGTGAACCACGGCGGATGGACATATTGGGTAGGACTTTTGACAAAAAAGGTTCTGTCGCAGTCCTTGATCGGACATGACCTTTTTGTTCTTTGTTCGGAGTACAAGTCCTTCTGGGTGAAGGATGATGGGTTGGGGTGGATTGGAGGTTTTTCTGGATGGCTTATTTTCTTTTCGAGTATTTATATCAGATTCCCCTTTTTATTGTGCGATATAGCCATATAATTCTTTCCGACGAACCGCTCATGAGGAGCGATTGATGAAGGATAGGCGGTGGGTGATGGGTGACGATTCATGGTTCATGGGTCTTGGAGAACGGGTATGAGTGTGCTTTCCAATACCGTACTCTCATATTTAAAATAATAATTGAACACCATATTGGTTTGGAAGACGTATTGCCATTTTTCCAAGTGTCGTGGACGAACAAGAAATGAATTGAGAAGGTACTTTCGATCCTTCCAACGATCAAGTGTATGTCGACCTGACAGTTACAGGCCATGTAGGTCTGCGAGGCCCGTCTTCAGAGGCTATTTCATCGAGCCTCCCTGGCCCTATACTTTGGCTTTTGGCGAGGTCTACTGCGGCGTGATTGCTTTCAGCGTAGGACATGTGTTGATGCTTTGATTGTGCTCTGACTGGTATGCGATCGCAGAAACAGAATGCAAAGTGCCAGAAGAATTTCTTATGCGGAACCTGTGAATGATTTGTCGATGTTATCATTCACATGATGGAGCAAACCAGGAGCGTGGGTTTCGAATTTCATGAATGGGTGTAGTAACTATGCATGTATGTCAGTATGAGCTGTGAAATGATGACGAATTCGAACAAGTTCCTACCGCTGGGACTTATGGCGTGGTAATTGAGGGAACAAGGCAATATCTCTATTCAACAGAGACATGTCGGTAATTTTTAGATACTTGAAGAGACCGTGGTCATTCGGCTGGGGTCCGCAACGTAGATAGTGTCATCTTTGTGGTGGTTGGAACATGACGAGGTAGAGAAGGCAGCTGACACTTAGCGCCCGCGAAATTTGGCATTCAGGTTGTAAATGCGTGTCCGTGTATTCAAGCCGTCTGTTGGGCGATGGGCCAAGTGAGGGAGACCGTCGAGAAGACTACAACAGTTTGATGCTTTGTGAAGCTGAATGATGCCTGTCGGAATGGAAGAAGGAGAAGAGAGCGAGTGTTGGACGCACGTTTGAGGAGATGACGGGAAAGAAAGGCAACGCGGTCCAAGAGAAGGAGCGAGTAGAGTGACTGCATCGTACCTGCATGTTGAAAGGAGAGGATAACGGGAAAGTGGGGTCGCGGTAGTGGGTGGGCGCATGGGTGCGAATTGAGATTCCTGGCTGTAGGCAAAATAGCCGGCAAGGGCACGGAGTAATTAATCACATCTGACAGTTGTAAGCATCCACCAGTGGCGCCTATACAAGTTGGTTAGTTGGATAAACAACCAATTCATAATCAGGGGAGCCCGGGCTGGATGTTCGTTCAGCCTAGACGAGGCGCTTAGAATGGACCTCGTTTTAATGAATGGTCTTCTCCAAGGCACTGGGCACTTTTAATCATTTGTCTCCACTGTAAGCCGCACCAGATGCAGCCACTTCAGTTATCTGACAGCTGTAAAGTGAGGCTGCATGGGAAACATGGGGCTATGCTAGATAATGAGCCATTGAAGCTATCAGAAGGCTGTCACCTTTAGTAGCCTGCCGTGTTCTGGACGTAGCTACTGAGTTCACACTACTATAGCACTGCACAAGGAAAAGAGAGTTTGTGTCTCCAGATGAGTAAGTTCTGATGAAAAGTGGTCGAAGCCTTTATCCTATTCCAAAGATGGTGGCAAATTTTCTTTCTTTCTTTGATCATCAATCGGCAATGTTGAATTTGTGGTGGTTTTGTGAAGGTTAAGATGGGTAAGGAAAGACAAGACGCTGATGGCAGTGGCCTGTAATGGTATGGCATGGGAGATTCACTAATAGACATTCCATGAGAGATCGAGATTGTTAGTCAGTGGCTTTTCAATTTGTGCTCACATACTCTACCTCTCTCGTTCTGTTTTGTCGAGAGAAGCGATCTTCGTGGGATACCTCTATAACATAGCCCGGTCATGTTATTTCGTATTACCAGCCCTTCTCAAATCATTCGGCTAATATTAAGTAGTAAGAAATCAGTAATTACCATTATAAATAAAACACCCTGATACAAGGTCAGTCGGCACGAGGGGGGGTTCTGTATCGACTGCTGCGTCATGCAGTTCAAAACACTTAGAATAATTCATCTTGTCAGGTTAAACAACGGAGCGTTTTATCGTCTGTAATGATGACACAGTGAGTGTGACACAGAGAAACTAAAAGTGCTGGAATATTGTTTCAGCTAATGAGGACAGAGTGTCCTACATCAGACAACGTCAGATGGCTCGACACTGCCCGCTTGACAAGGCTTTATGAATGCTTTTTAGCAAGATTATGTTTTTTATCTGAAGCTTCATGATATTCCTTGCGACTTCGCCATCAAAAGGGAGGCTAGTATCAGGTAGCATCTTTCCTATCAACCACACAACAACAAGTGACAAAGGGTTTGCCACCATACACGATCAGGACACGGGATTAGCAGAAGCAGCTCAACAACGAGCTCAAAGAGAAGGGGGTTGTTACTTGGCTGATATTGACGACGTAATCAGATTGGATGCCTCCTGTGGCTTACCTCTCGATATCGTAATAGATAACAACACCAAGGAGTTGTTGTTTAAAATGTGCCCGTCAAGACGGCCTCGAACCCGCCACCTAGCTGTGGATGAGGATCCAAGGCGGATGAGCACAATCGTACTGCGAGCCTCTCAAATGCCGCCCCAAAGTACCGGCAGTATGCTTTACTTGCGAAAGGAAGCTTTGCCAGCGGCACAGCAGACGCACATATCTCTCAAACAAACACGGCACGGCAGAACGCCAGCGATCCCCCAAGACCCGCGATAATCTCGCGATCAGCGTTGCCTGCATAAGACATCCTGCACATCCATACGCACATGCATAAAACAAAAACGCTATGATCTGAGCTATTGGCCCGGGTTGATGGTAGTTGGCCGATATCTGATGCCGGCGGAACTGAGAGACGGGATGGTAGTCTTGTTTATCTCGCAGGCCTTGTGAGTCTAGTTTTCGACATGGATGGGGCGGCGGTTTGGTACACATGCCATCACTCACTCACTCACTCACTCACTCATCTCGCAATACACAGAGTACCTGCTTTTTTTGTGTGGGAGGACCCTTGGCGCCGGACAGGCCGTGTGGGAGAGTCCGGGGCGAGTGACTGACTTGCTTTGATGTTTGCGGCAGAGAAGACTAGCCGCCGCTAGTGCGGACAGCGGGCCCGAGCTCCGGATCCGACCAGGCTGCCGGTAGGCGGCTGTTTGGAGTGAAGGAACTCGGCGATAAGATTCCTGGGCAACTTTGTGTTCCGCTTCTGCGGCTGGTGGGAGGTTAAGGGATGATATGATACGATGGCTTCAAGATGGGATTATTCCGCCACTGTCCTTTTCAGGAGAGCGCCACGAAATCCACTCTGGTGTATGAGGTTCTACTGGGGGCTGAATTGCCCCCCCCCCCCGATTGGACTTTTCAGATTTATATTCCCAAAGTGGAAAATGTTCTTTGCCTAATGTGGCTTGTGTTCTGTGAAGACCACACCCCCTTTGCAATAAAGCCACACCCCAACCTCAATGTTTGTTTGCATTATGAAGGAAGTGCAAATTTGTAGAACACTCTTGTGATCTTCGGCCACGCCCTTACCATTCTTTTTTTTTCTCAGCCTGCGAGCTCCAGCCACCAATTCTGAGTTGCTCAAATGCGGTTGAAATGGCCCGGTTGGCCTTCTCGGCCAACCTACTTTGTGATAGCTTCACCGGCGGCAGCAATAGCTACCGCCCATACAGCCTATAATTTATTTTCATACTTCGTAGCAGGATCCAAAGTGAGGATACTTGATGCTGTCAGCAGTGACGTGGCTGTTGAGATAGCCAACAAGTGTAGACATGAAACTTTCTTGCGGCGTCTCTTGGTTTCATTCCTTCCCAGTTTTTACTTGCCGCGTGGTTTGTGTTTCAGTCGTCATGAGACTTGTGTGAACTATTGTGAGTTGGGCACAGACTTGAAGGAGATGAGCAAACCAGTTTTATGGGAAGCTTGTGGAACCAGTACTGTAGTATTAGGTAGCCGCATTGATGAAGCTAAAACAACATATCCACTTGAGCTGTGCATTAGTGGAAGGCATGCAACGGCTTGAGGGCTGAAGTATGACGCTTGCAATACGGCTACATGGGAAGATTACGACTCTGGTGGTAGGCATTCTAACGGTGCACATGATCTTGTAAACAACCTTGGGTATGCTAAGTTATGTGGGGGTGGATTACTCGATTGTGAGCCAAAAACTCAGGTTGTAAGACGTACAGTTGAACTGGATATTGAGATAAGACTGATTCAAATGGACATTCTTTCATTTGTAACTTTGATCTTGAATAGCTGGATCTCTTTTACTTAAATCGAGATAATTCAGATATGCCAATTTTCTCAATCAACCGTGTAGAATATAGGGTAGCAGACCCAAAGTTGCTGAGATCAGGGGTAACTTAGAGACAAACAAGGGATGTGGGGGTCGATTCTCTGAATACCGTGAGGCTCATGCACCAAATAGAGTCAATGGTTGTGAGAAACGGTTCATAAAACAATGCCATTTTTGTGTTCACTTGCAATGGCCAGGAAGGCCGCGGCTGTTTGCTAAGTGGGCTTTTTAGGCTGATAATGGCATCGGATCCGGATTATTGGCAGGTCGGCCGAAGACAAATTAATTGAGATCCATGGCGGAAATAAGATAGCTTATCTTCCTAGTATTCAACTGTAATCACCGGTTGTCTGTGCATCCGGTATGTAAAATTAGTAATGCAAGATAGGGATGCGGTAAAACACATAGCTAGATGCACAATGATGATGGACAAACAGCCACATCTGGACAAATGCCCTCATGTTCCCGTCATGTATGGAGAATGGACTACGGAGTACGGATAAGCCGTACCGGGCGATCTATATCCACGCCACACCAAGCCACACAGGAGAACCAAAAAGGAATAGAAATAGGAAAAAGGATTAAAAAAAAAGGAAACTAGCCCATCAAGGCGTGATTGACAAGCGACGGGCTATTAGCGCACATGTTGGCAGGTAAGGAGGCTAGTGAGATGAAGATGCAAGAGAAGGCGGTTGAAACAGAACGCCTGCCCTGATCACTGACGGCCGTTTCTACGACTAACTAGCTTGATGCTATGGCCCAAAGAGGGCAGTACTAGTAGATCACTAACCGTGTGTGCGATGCCGAACCTTTTTTTCGTTGGCACTAACAGTGCCACGCCGTCAAATGTTGTTGGACGGAGCATTTCGCTGTACCAGGCCACACTCATAAGCTGCTGATGTGAGCAATCTGTTCGTTCGTGCTTGTAAAGCTGAGCGTGGTATGGTTGGCAGATATCGTCCAATTATGGAATTGCGTTGGCTGGCCCAAACCCTGGCTGGCCTTGACCGTGGAACATGAGAGGGACGTCTGTCAGGCTTGACAAACCGATGAGGTACATACCTAGTTAGATAGTTGTAGGCGGGCCATGACTGCCGACAGCAGCGGGCAGCCTTGATAGCATTCATACTGGATAGGTAGGTAGGTAGCTTTGACAGGGGACTCGTACAGTGGTGTAGGTGCTGGAGCAGGGCCACTATTACAGATTTCATGCCACTGATGTCGCCGAACCCCACTGGATCCTCTGCCGTCCCAAACGCCACCGCCACCGCCTCCCCCACTTCGTAAACGGTAAAGCGCCAGCTGTCTGGTACCGACCTGGTGGATCCATCGGTCACGAACCGGCGGAGGGGCTGCCGGGGATGGCTGGGCTGCTTATTGAGACCTGAATCCTTGAATTGTGCAATAATTAGCCTAGATGATCTCCCAACAGCTATTTACCATCGACGTTGTGAGTCGTTTTGTTACGGGAGTATTAGTAACTGGAGAGAGTCTTTATAGAGATCAACATCTTGAGGTTACGGTGGTGGATATACAGGAGGATTCAGGCTAATCACCAATACCGTCGATCCGGAACCGCAACGATGGATCCTTCAATGATACATCGGTTACAAGATGCCGGCCAATTTATTTATCACAGCATTTTAGCCTAATTCCGCAACCAAACCAACTAAGCCTTGGGTAGGTAGGTAGCGCTAGCTAATATCTATTACCGGCATGATGGACCCAT
Organism: Zelopaecilomyces penicillatus; assembly: GCA_005765155.1. Lineage (NCBI taxonomy): Eukaryota > Fungi > Ascomycota > Sordariomycetes > Hypocreales > Pseudodiploosporaceae > Zelopaecilomyces > Zelopaecilomyces penicillatus. The sequence goes on from VCCP01000006.1 coordinate 3,075,735, forward strand.
TAGTTACAACGCCCGCCGATGGCCAGAGTGCTTATCGTGGCCGCTTTTACTTAGCCTAATTACCAAGCAACTAACCTGCACAACACACGGCAACTTGTACCGTGCCTGTAATGATGTGAAAATTGCATTCAGGAACGATGGGGATGATGCCGGAGGACATCAATATGCATATTTCTCCCCCCATCACTAGCGTCCATGTTGACTGCCCTTGGAGGTCTAATCCCCTTTTGCCTTTGCTCCGCCATTGGTTCTCTTGGTTGTGCGTACTCCATACCGTGATGTCTGTATTTACACAGTTCAGTCTGTGGCCATCCATACGCATAGCGCTTTGGACCAACCTCTGTACATGTGCCGTGTCGACTCCCATTTCGTGCACCAAAAACTGACTGTGGGGCTGCCCTCAGGATTTGTTGCTTCTTGGCATCATCCAAATATGACATATACCTTGGGATCAAGTGCTGTGCCGCACACAGTTTTTACCGATTCGAAGATCCTCCGTCTTCCAGTAGACAAATAAATGACGACATGAAACCATCATCTTCCTCTTCTCTCTCAGACAACAAACTCTCGGAGTGTTTTTCGCGGTCCCTGGATTTGCCCCGCTAGTCGCTATCGAGACACCTCTCACACTGCGACAACCCCTCACCCCCCTTTTAGCTGCTACCGGAACCTGGTGGCTGGTTTTTACCCCTTGATTCCCTGCGTGTTGTTAGTCGGACTTCTCGACCCTTAGTTTGGACGGACGTTGATTCTAGACGATGCCGACGTTGGCCAACCCAAAAAAAGGGTGGGACCTTTGTCCATCCCACTGGAGGGCTCTGTGTGTGCCGGGCCGTCTATAGCCAGACACGGCGCCGACTGACCCAACTTACATACATACACTACACACAACGGCCAACTAAAAACTTGCACAACTCGCAACTAGACAAGGGAGTTCACCACCAACCGCCACGGTATGTGCATTTTGTTAGGGCTGACTGGAGAAGAACCCCTTGGTCTAGGCAGCTGAAAGTCACGTTGAGCACTCCAGACATGTAGGCTCCTTCTGGGCCCCAGTCTGTTGTTAGACATTCACTTGTCGTGTTCTGCGGGCGTTGCTGAAAAATAGCCTCGATTGGTTCATACAGCCTCACGGCCAAATACCGACCTGAGACACTCGTCTGTGAGCCTGAGAAAAAAGTTTTCATTGAGCACATGTTAAAAAAAGAATTAAAGTTTGCAACACTGTATCCTACAAAGGAGGACACGTAGAAGATGCTACTGGAGCTAAGTTGTTATCTCACTCATGGATACCATTAAAATGTGTGCAAGAATCACCAGAGACAAAAAGAGAACGATCGGCAATCTTAACTAGGTAGTGACGAATGAAGATTGGTGTAAGACAGATCGAGAGATCCTACACAAGAGTTAATTTGTCTTCTGGAGAGACATCGGAAAAAATGTGTGAACAGAACATGAATGAAACAAGATTATAGGTGTAAGTGGACAACGCAGATTTGCGTCAAACAAAGGGCTGAATGAACTATGTAAATTACAATGGCTACACTACGATACAACTAGGTAGGTGCATACCCAGTCACGATCAGATAGATGCACGGGCCAAAGCCCAAGATGGCATGCAAACCTTACACCTTGAAAGGAGGATTGGCGTCAGAATGGCCAGCTGCACGGTTGAGCAAAAGAAGAGCCGAAAAAGCCGAGATCATTTGGCAATGGGTCTCTTGCCAGAAGGTACGGAGCAGTACGTCGTACTCCGGTCTAGCTTTTTTTCTCAACGGCCTTGGCACAATATGAGATGGACCCCGGTCGAGAGCGGCAGGTAGAGAGACAGCTGTCCACACCCATGCTATGTTCGTCTCATCTTGGCCCTCCCTTTGGAGTACGTGCGCAGCCAGCCCTCAAGCTCTGATTGTGAGAATCTACACCTACCGGAAACAGCTATAAGACAAATTATCTTTATAGTAATTAAAATAAGCCAATAGCTTTCTTAAGCATAATTGAGTTTCTGGTATATATCCATAAAGAGGGATACATCTGATGCATAACGACACGGCAGGATGAGTGATCTGGGAGCTTCCCTTTATGCAGCCAAAGGGATGAGATGCATCGTCTCCCAGTGTCTTAGTGGCAAGGTAACGTATCTAGTTCAACGCTGCTAAGAGCTAGCCTAGGTACTTTCAGATTTTGTAGATAGACAAGGGTAATTGGAAGGGATCCATGAATAGAAGGAGTAGGAGGGGGGCGTAGGGGGGAGGAAGAGAGGGGGGATAACCGGCGGCATGGGACGGCGGAAACAGGGGTGATGGAATAAGCTGATGGGAACTTGTGAACGAAAACAGGCAAGGTATATAACTCATTCGACTCTCAGACCTATCTTGGACCCCCGATTTAGACCAACCTTGTTAGCACAAATCGCTGTTCCATCTTTTCCCTCCAAGAACCTGTCCCCGTCTTGTGGTTTGGCGTGATACAATACACAATCCCTTCCCGGTTCAGCCAAAACCTCTCAAGATGGAGCTCCCAGGAGATGTACCAGCATCTCCAACTATCGTCTACTTTGATGAAGAAAAGGCCCTTCATACGATAGCTATCGAATCGGCAGTAGACGAAAAGAGCTGTATGTCTATCAATAATGGCAGCATCAAGATGCTTGCTCATGCGGAAGCGCGGTCTATCTCGTCTTTGTCGACGAGCTTAGAAGGAGATGAAGAAGAAGGAAAGATCGACCTCTCAGCAGCGATCCCAGAGAAAGAATGGGCCCAACCCTTTCGTGGCCTTCGCAAGCGTATCCTCATCGTCTATCGTGTTCTTTTTAGTCTCGTCGGAGTTATCAATATCGGAATCCTCATCGCTATCCTGCTTCTACATCCCAGACCAGAGTGGCTGGCCACCATCACCGCCGCCAACTTGGTCCTTGGTATAATTATACGGCAGGATCTTGTCGTCAATGCCTTGTTTACAATTGCCTGTTCTGTGCCCCGAGCTGCGCCCCTTTGGCTACGATCTCGATGTGCCAAGATCTATCACTTGGGCGGCATACACTCTGGAGCTGGGTTCTGTGCTACGGTATGGCTATTTGCGTCGACGATTCAGGCGACGATTGCTCGTGTAGAGCGTAGACATGATGCAGATTCGCTGGCTGGGATTGTGATATCCTGGCTTCTTTGTGCACTTTGTTTCTTTATCCTTGTGGCTGCCATGCCAATTTTCCGCAAGAAATATCATAACGTCTTCGAAAAGATGCATCGATTCCTGGGATGGACTGCACTTGCACTGTTCTGGGCGAAGACGGTTGTTTCAGTTCACCACACTACGCCCGCAGGCGAGGATGTGGTTATTGCTCTTATAAAAACGCCCTCGTTCTGGATGCTGGGCGTAGCCACATGCAGCATCGCTTCATCATGGTGCTATCTTCGCAAGGTCAAGGTCAACGCGGAACCTTTATCCGATCACGCCATTCGATTACACTTTGACTATGCGATCCCAGTCAACGGATGCTTTACCAGAATCTCCCAGCGACCGCTGCTTGAGTGGCACTCATTCGCAACAATTGCTGCGCCCGAGCAGACTTCAGATGGAAACGGGCCTGGGTACTCATTGGTTGTCTCCAACGCCGGGGACTGGACCAAGGAATGTATTCGCAACCCACCCAGCCAAATATGGGTGCGCGGCCTTCCCACATGCGGTGTCATGAGGATCGCTCCCCTGTTCAACCGGGCAGTCTTTATCGCAACCGGCTCAGGCATCGGGCCAATGCTTGGCCACATCACACATCCAAAGGCACCAATACGGCTTATCTGGTCTGCTCCCAATCCAGAAAAGACCTTTGGCAAGAAGATTATAAATACGATACGACAAAGTAATCCCAAGGCTGTGATACACGATACCAAAGCACTTGGGCGCCCGAACCTTGTCCAAATGGGATACAATATGGCGAAAGAGTTTGGCGCTGAGGCCGTCATCATCATAGCCAACGAGACAGTTACGAAAAAAGTCGTCTACGGGCTTGAGACGAGAGGGGTTCTAGCATACGGGGCTATCTGGGATAGCTGATAATACTTTCCAAAAAATTATACCTATGGGACGGGTTGACTTGGCGTACTGGTTGGTTGGGAAACGGGACTACGAGGCCCGCAAGTTTATGATTTATGGTTATGATTGTAGAATATCCTACTTGGGCGCATATTGGAGCCTCTTTTTTTTCTTTCTTTTTGGCTCATTTACTTAATTAGAGAATACAAGTTACACTACATTTACAGCAATGGAATGATGCAGTCAGTCTTGTTTTGCGGCATGAGCGAGGGTGAGGCAAGCAGTTACTCAGGAATGACAAAGGCCAACCCCATCTTGTTCATGCATAAACAATGGTGGCGTGTGCTTATTAGAGACAGCTCGCAACGACACCGGCTTTTTTCCCTTTCTCTCTTCGTGTTGATGACATGAAAAGACTTGGACCCCGCTCCCCTTTTGCCCCCTTTTGCTAATACCTAATAATGCGTTGCCCGTCTTAATCCGGAGTGCGGCTCCGGAACATGGGAGCACGGGCCCCATCACGGCCCCGGACTGGTGTCGATCCGAACTTTGGACCAAAGTGGGAGAGAGACGGCTGAGGCTGAGTCTGAGGCTTGCTGTTGCAGGCAATTGGGGGCTTGGCGGGATGGCGGCGCCATGGGAGCAATGGGCGTGATTGTCGACGAGGATGTGGTGATGCATTCCGAGGGGGCGATCGATCTGCCATCGCGCCACTTTGATGGGCTTTGCATGTTTTATTGCAACTCATGAATCTTATCTTTTCATTTGCCTATACTATAGAGTAATATGGAGTTTTTGATGAATATAATCAGGGTCCAGAGTAAAAGTCGGTAGGTAGGGCTGTAGTCCCCAAATTCCATGACATGACAAGGATTATATTAGCTAGTATCAATTTTAACTAGCGACAGCTCTCTCCCGTGTCCCAACAACATAACGTCGTTCCCCGCACACACTACACACACACTACCTACACACGTGTACCCAAATCCAAAGTGGGAGAATCCGTATTACATTACACTCAGGGCGGTTCATAGCAAGAAAACCTCGAAAAAGAAATAGAGACTAACAAGAAAGATCCACACCGGCGAGGGGAGTGTCAGGCAGCGGGGAGCCCCTTGTGCATTAGTTGATGTGAAACAATATGAGGAGAAAAAAAAGCCACAATCATCGAAAGAGGCAAGACAGAAGCAGTTTGACAGGTTCTTGGCGCAGCTGTCATCTTGGTGCCATTTCACTAGCTTTAATCGCGCAGTGGTGAAGAGAAAGGAGGAAAAAGGCATAACAGGTGGAATAGTTCGGATGAATTGGGCTGTTGTTACTGTGATAAATGTAGTATAAATGTAGGTAGGTATGAAAATTGTCTCTGTCCAATACATTGTTTTTGGTGGACGGGATGGAATGTCGTATACCGAGGTTGACTTTCTTTTGTCTGGCGGCTTGATGCTGTCTCACCGTTTTGGTTGTCTTGCTGTGATGGAGGGGTAGCAATACTGGTAGAAATGGACATGTAACTGTAGCACGCACGTGGCTGGGTAAGAAAGGAGAATCAAGTCTTGGTTTTCTTGGGTTGGCTGTTGGATGTTGGCCGTTGACGAGCTGAGTTGTCTTTGAATCTGGTGTGGCCCGTGGAGTGGTACGAGTCAACTAGGCTCAAGTTGGGTCTCTATGGTTTGACTCCAAAGTTGTTATGGCTATTAAAACTGAGAGTCAGCTTCATTCACAGTTCTAGAAACAATAACATACCTTGCATTCTCATCATTCCATCGTAAAAGATGGTCCAATTACCACCCTGTTGACATCCCACCCGTGTCACAACGCCACATGCAGCCATCACCATTCAATACCCCAACCACCTCTTCTTATGGTTTAAACACCATCATTACCAGCCGTGACAGACCCATCCATGGCTGCAGTGTCCGATGGAGGCGTATGTGGAGGTGTAACGGTGGCGTCGCTAGAAGTTGACGATCGCGTTGACCGGGCATAGCGGTGGCGGCGGCGCCAGGTGTATAGCCATTCGAAACATGTCAGAGCACCCATACACAAGAGGATTAGTCGCCAGTTTCTCATGATTGGGGTGAGAGGAGAGGATACGAAGTGTCTGTGTATTTGTGAACCATGTGTGTATATGGTTGTTTGTGCGGTGATGTATAATTTAGGGACTTCAGAGTGCTTCAGCTCTTAGAACTGGTAATGAAAGAATTTGAGCTTTAGCAGACTGATTAGGCTGGTATGTTCAATATGGTGAAGTAAGTTGTCAACAATTTACAAACACTTATCAAGGCACTTAATGCTTTACCTACACTACACGTATTGTTCTCTTTCTTCTAGTTTATTGATAAAGTTACTGGGAATATTCACAACGAAATGCATTAGACTCTGCATATTTTATTCAGACATTATACAGTGGCCCCGACTTTGAGTTTATGAACTAAACAAAACAACACAGACGTAAAGAGCCGAGAACGGGCATACGCATGTACCCAAACCCGTATTCCATGTCTAGACCAAACAACAAACAGAAAAACCATGCTATTTGGCTGGCCACTGAGTATTTACTTGAGTGGCGTAAATAGGTGGACATATATGAAGCCAAAGAGCGGCCAGAGACATGTATCTCGAATCCCATCACCCGTCTCTGCCGTGCAACCTTTGGGCGTAGATCGCCGGCCAGCATAGACGGGACAGGTTTCCTTGCATGGACGGAGATGTGCATATGAATCGTAGATACCACTGCCGACCCGTCTCTACGCGGGGAAAAGGCGGCGTCACACTCGTTATGAAGGCAGCATGCGAGTATCCCATATTATGTGTGTGATTGTCGGCCGCGTGCGTGTTTGCAAATACCCAAAACGCACATTTACGTTCCATCTGTCGCCATTTCCCGCATCGTTCAACACAGACCGACGGACGTCCACGTCACCATTGGCAAGTTCAGCCATCTTTTTCTGCAGTCATGCATGAGTGTTTGTGTCATGAGATTCAAACTGTAAAACATGCATCTTCATGCAAGCGTATTGTACAGAATAATATGCCTCTTCCATCTACTAGTTTACAAACAGGGTGGGCGCTTGTTCTGCGGCCAACCTGTTTGTTTGTGAGACAGAGGTTGGAGGATGAAGGAGGGGGGGTGTGTGTTTCTAAGGACAACAAACAGACAGACAGACAGACAAACAAACAAACAGTTAAACCCCTGTACGGTAGTTTTGTCAGTGAAACACTAAAACAACACAAAAGACATGCATGAAAGCTGCGCACACAAAACCGAATGCGAGGCCCACACCAAAACGGCTGCTGTGCAGCGTGCCAGCCATAATGGATATGCAACACCCCCCTCTTCCTCCCACCTTTTTGGCCGCAGTCGAAGTACACGGGATCCGGGGCATCTCAAGGTAAACAGACCGTGCCGTTCGTGCTCTGAAACTTTGGGGTCCTGCTGGAAGGCAAAAAAAAATGTTTGAGTCAAGTGTCTAGCATTGGTGTTTAGCTCAGGAGTGTCTCGGACCCGGTTGCCTGGCTGTTGGGAAACGGTGCGCGAGACTTGGCCGTTGAGAACATGCGGTCTGTTTGAGATGGATACACGGTGTTGGGTTTTATCCCACCGGCTGGCCGGCCGTTGGTAAAAGGAGGAAATGAAAACTGCAGATGATAACATGATGCGCCAGTGGAAACTCTCATGAACCCCCCCTTCAATTCAACTTGTGTTTTGCAAGCACCGACCGTCGTAGCTCCTTAACTTCTATATTTGTTGGTTTAATTCATAGCTTCATAAGGCTGGGTTGTCTATCAGTAACTTCGTATGCGTAATGGCCACTCCGATCCTCGACTAATTCGATGTGACTACATGTTCGTATTCTCCATTGGTCACCCAGCCGTTTTATCATCTAATATCTTCCTACATGTAGCAGTGTCCCGGATTGCCTGCTTCCCGGGAATATGCACATGTTGTACAAGCGTGCTTAGTGGGGTGGAAGAGACAAATAGCAATTGGTAGGGTGATGCAGTGACTGGTACGTAAGCTTTGGACTATTAGTGGTCCTAATGGAACTTCTTAGACGGAGAGATTAATGGAGCTGTTGGCAAACATGTTGCCTACGACGTATTACATGCTTGAACAGTTTAGTTGGCATTATTCTGCACAATGTGTCTTGCTTTTTGCGTCCACCATAGACATGAATTCCATCGTCATTTGTGCAAAGTATCCAAGGGAGAGATTCAAGAACACGGAAATGACTGCACAATTCGCAGATCACGTTGACGGGGAAGGCATCTAAACAAGCCGAAGACAGAAAGCTCAATGCATGGAAGATACCGTGCAGATATCTGAAAGTTGATACGTTGTGCAAAAGGCAGTGGTACCTGAGGTGTAGGCACAATGATTACACACAATCTTTGTTGGTATATGTTTGTACAGTGATGTAGGAAGCCAAGCGACTTGAGAATATACCATGATGAAAAGTGACAGCGGTCGGTATGCGGCATGAATGAGGCATGAATGAGGCATGAATGAGGCATGAATGAGGCATGAATGAGGCATGAATGAGGCATGAATGAGGCATGAATGAGGCATGAATGAGGCATGAGTGAGGCCAGAAGCTACGGTGTTGCCTGATGGACGCCGGAGTGTTGCGGCGGTAACTATAATATGGTTAAATGCATCCTGGGCAACTACATATAAGTGAGGAAGTAAGGCTGTGTGTCCTGAATGCAGAAAACATGACCAACATGGAGGCTACATACGTCAGCACGTCATCCACAAACAGATGAAAGACGCACTGCAAGTTGATTGTGTCACAAAGGCAATAGCTTGAGGATAGATGCAGCAAAGGTTGGCTTAACAAGAGGTTGAAAGCAGTCAAGTCCATACGGTGTCACCAAGTTGTCAAATGTAAGCTTGATGATAATGTGAATACGTGTATTACCGAAACGTAGACGCAAGAGTCCTTCCGATAGTCGGGATGTATCTTACCGTGCTATTCAACCATCATGACACGTCACTCTTCCTATGGAAAGTTGCTTCACATCGTCAACAAACACCTAGTATTACGTGTCAAGCTGTAATAGAATGTTCTAGCTACACATTCATTAACCGTGGCCTGAACACTGAGCCGGTATATAATGGGAGTTGAAGACAGTCCCAGAAAAGTTTGCTAGACAAAAACAGAACGAACAAAATGACCATGAATTTATGACCACTCCCATCGAGTGGCGAGGGCAGGGAGGCAGGGTCCGAGCCTTTGCCAACCATAATATTCCATCAACATCGCTATCCTCATTCCATCTTCCCTTGCTTGCCCCCCTCCCCGCCAAGGGAAACATTGACTTATAGACTCCTCCAATTCCAGGCCAAGTCCCACATCCGCCAAGAACACAGTAATATTAGATCTGGCAACCGTCTCTGATGGAAGATTGCAGCTGTTTTCAAACCATTATGTGAGTTTTAACAGTCTCTGTGTTGTTGTGCATTGCTAACCTCTTTGCTAGCTAAGGTGACATCTAGGCAACACAACCTTTTTAATAAAACCAATCATCATCACAACCAGAATCAGTACTTGTTTGGGAATACTGATTGTGTCTCGCCGCAACCACGCCTCGGGCAAGCAAAAAACCGAGCTTGATATCCTTCCTCCTTAGACTTTCGATATGGTCCTACTTGCACAGGCCGTCTGGAACACACATGGCGGCAATCTTACCCACAAAGCAAAAAGAGATTGATTGCAGTTGCTGAAAAACGAAGATGTCAAAGAACATCATCTCCGTGACGCTGAAGATTATTTGCAAACTTCAGGTAAGCTTGCTCATCTGAATACACTTTACAAAATCGTCACTCATCGAATGACACTCAACTCATTTGGTGTTCCAGCCACCTGCAAACCACGCATCTCTTTTGCATAACGAATGCCGGATTAGCAAAACTATTACCAAGGAATTTCGGATCCGTACACACTTCTAACCTTCTCGGCTTATTATGGTTACGGGGCCAACAGGTATTCCCTCGCCAGAATATACTGACCATATGGTGATCATGCGCTCGTCCGACGAAAAGACAAGCTTTATCAAACCATAGCCACACACATAACATGAAATCTTGACAATACTGAGCCATGAAGAGTGGATAAATGGCATTGTGATGCAGATTGTGTTATTGCACCCAAGCATACGTGAGCACTCCTGGTTGACAAAAAACATGACCAGCAAGGCTCAGAAAGACGCAGTGCAGCATACTGAATTGCTTCACATCGACGCACACATGGATCCTCACAACATTATCATGGCGGGTGCTGCACTCGTTGCAACTTTGGGGTTCGCCAAACAAGAAACAAAGCACGAGCTGGAAATGAGGGAGAACGGAAAATGGAGAATGAGCGTATACGGCACATAAGATACGCATGGAAGAACGCTTCATATCGGATAAACTCTCATAACCATACCAGCACAGCTTCTTCCAAGGTATACTCCGCTCGCCTTGCAACGCCTTATAGAAGGCGAAAAGAAAAAGACGATGGCTGTGGAGGGCGCAGCTGACTTTCTTAACACTACAATGCTACTATGGATATAGTAGTAAATCTTGCGGATACCCCCGCAACTAGCTTTTATCCCTTGTGACTAAACAGCCAGATGATGGGAGTTTCTCTACCCTAACAGCAAAACTTGGAGGTTGGATACAAAACCTTGGATATCTAAGACCGAACGGCTTTATGAATGCATTGTACCGCCCTTTGTCCTCACATATTGTTGGGAGAGTTTGCTGTAGACACCTATGGCCATCATATTTCATCTGTTGTTCATTTGGTGAGCATCTTGAACACACCTGCTTTGTATGTTGCTAACATTGCGCAAGCAATGGTCTACAGGCCGACGGAACCATTCCTGCTCGACACCACCAAGCCATCGTAAGTATTGGACTTATTCTAGTGTAGCCATTAGCTAATTTGTTTAGGCTGCAAGATCGTTCATGCCAAACTCGGGCCGAAGCTTCGCGGGGCTGTTAGTGAATACCGAAACATTAAAACATAAGAAGCGCCAGACGAACTCTCTTGATGATGTGAATACGGTGGCCGATACCATAACGGCCACTAGAACTTGGCTGGTTTTGTTCATTTACGATGCAATCGTGAGACGCAGGGACTGATCCTCCTGGAAGAAAATGACCAAGGAATCGGCCGGTCAGACATTTAGCACGAATCAGAGTGAGTGACCATGTCCAACTGAGTCCCTCCTTTGCTGTTCCCAATTAACAGCATACAACAACAGAGGAGTTGAATACTGTCTCGTTGAAATATCATCCAGTATACGAGGGACATCACGTCACTCTGTAGGAATATTCCGACTAATGTGTCGACCACTCTACAATCAGTACCGTTTTCTTATGCACTAATACGCCCCTGACTCCCCTACCGTTTTTTCTCGCGGAAGCAAGATCGTCAAGAGCGAGCAAATATGCAGAGATGCCATATACACACAAGAGGAAAAAAAGCCTATAAAAGCGCACTCTTCCACCCATTTATCCCTCTTCTTATTATTCTTCTTTCCTTTTTCTTGCTCCCCCTTCACTCTTAATTCTTTTTTCATCATCCCCCCCTTCTATCATTTCATGGGCCATGGACAATTCTGCTGCACAAACGCCAACTTCGCGGCTACCGATGAGCCACAACGCGAGCCCAATGCTGCATCCAGTGTCTCTGGATTCGCAACCAAGGATCTCGACTACTTTCTCCATGAGATCAGAACCATCACCATAGAGTACGATTTCGAAGCGTCCAGATTCATAGGCGGCACGAATTATACCTCCAGCCATGGATACACAAAATTCGTCTCTTGCTACAGTGCCTTGATTCGCAAGCTCGAATGCGACTCCATTGTCGCTGATGACCGCAACGCAGCGTCTCCCCCCCCCCCATGCATTTCACCCTCGACGAGTATACACAAACTCAACAAAACAAATCTCACTCAAATAAGAGGATCTGGGTGTGATTTGCAAAACCTTTGCGTTTGCGTTCAAGGCAAATGCGGTAGTCCATAAATCGACACAAGACTGCGAAGAGGCACAACAATATGAGGAACTGAGAGCCCGACAATGGTCACATCAGCAGGCTGTATTAAAATTCCTCTGGCATATAGACAGTAATATCCTCTCCGAAAAGAAAATTCGCCTGACCTTTGTCGAATTAGCATCACATCTGGGTCGCTTTTGTGTCCTTCAAGAGCTCGCACACTCATATGAGCAACGACTCCAAACCATACGACACAATGTTTGACAAAAGTTTACAACCAAGTCCGACAATGGGTTGCCAGACCATTCCACTCTTTCCCATTAAATCCATCTATTTGAGTTATTTGATGTGGTTTAAAGAAAGGAATTCGGAGGTCTTCGGTTGGACCCATGCTGACAAAAATACGACAGCCTGATGGTATTTATATTACACAGAGTGATGCAATTCTACCAGTTCGAATTGTAGATAAAATTGGAAGAACACAGTTGCATTTAGACTATCGAACAAATTCCTCGTTATGTCGGCGTCCTTGACTTTGGGGGATGAGAAACGTCGCTAGCAAGAGGTAATTGGGATCCAAAAGCCTATGAAAGGTTCATTCCACCACTTGAGAACTCCTATCACTTTCTCGGCCATACCGGAAAGCAAAAAGAATCGAGCGCTGCTGCAGGTGTGAAGACTTGGACAATGTACTGAGCAGGCGGCATGATAGATTTACAAGACCCGGTTAAGAAACGCAACAAACTGATGGGCAAACAAACGAGAATTATACACCAACCAGGAGTGAGTACGACTTAACGACTTCCTCGCGCTATGTCGAAATTATACAGTCTCAGAAATCAGTCGGTTGAAAAACATGCACAATTCATATTATCTTTGCAACCAAGCAAGGGGATCACTAGTGAAGATCAGCTGATGGCCATTCTCAGTGGACAGATCCATGGTCCTTGGATACTATTGGTGTGCCCAGCACAAATTGCGTGATTTCACCTAATACTACAGCTGCCCATTATTTTGATGTCTATCAAAGAGCCACTGAAATGATTTACACGCATCTTCTTTATGTCGCCATCTCAAGTAACGTGGATTTCAATAAGCCACAGCGGCCGCTACAACATGTCTAGCGTATTCGACAGAACTTCGATAGCCTCATCGCCGTGTCATTTCTCCTTCTATCTGATCCGTTCTCATCAACTACAGCCAAGGGTTAGTTACGAGTAAATCTACATCTTAACTGCAGCAATATCGAACAATTATAAAACAGCTAACTTGGGATCCTGTGATAGGATCCAGATTGAAGCCCCCATGTCAAAGCGGACACATTGCATGGCAGGCGACAGACGTTGACTCACCATTCACAAACCAAAGTAATCAAAGCTAAAGAATGGGCAAATGGATTGCGGAAACATCAACTATAAACGACAAGTAGAGCTCGCTCACGCTTCCGAATGGAAGACAAAAGAATGAGTCAATTGGACTCACAATAGGCGGTGAATCGGTCATCACATCATTTCTTTCCATCTACCGTATGGTTATCATGACTCGCCCTAGCTAGGGGTTGTACAGAAGAAAAGATTAGCGGTGAGGGTAGCTTGTTTTAGAACTGTAAGATGCTCTTTTCTTCTTCTCTTTTTTCGGCCGTCGGCTGTTTCCCCAATGGTGCCGGATATTGCGATGCCATCAATATGGAGACAGTTCCATTTTTTTTTGTGAGCGAAGCTAAAACAGAGAATAGGTTGAAAAGAGCGACCGATAGAAATAATGTTAAAGTATAACATTGAGAGGCAATCGCAAGTACCGCCCATGATAGATGGGCGCTCGCTGAAAAACAATGACCGAGCCCGAAATTGTCCGACAAAAATGAGAACGATGTCTCGGATACATGTGAGCGTTACTGGCAAACTTGAATACAACAACCCTACCAACCCGAACTGGGCACGTAAATTACAGGGTTATACCTGGCCAGCCGATACAAAGCCTGAGGATGAATGGTGTACTCAGCATGCATACTACCTGGGTCTTGTTATACAGGAGCTATGGGGTACAAAGGGAGAGATACTTTTGCCGATAAAACCATGCCTAAGTAAGTCTATGATCTATATTCTCTTTATATATTATCCAGGTTTGGAGTTTGCTCATAAAGATAAAAGCTAAGGGTTAGGATGTGCTGGCTCTTCTCTGTGATATTGAGCAGCTATGTTTCGGGTAGATTTTCAGCGCGAATATTACTGAGTATCAGCAAGCATACGAACGGCTCAACAACGGTGAAGGTCGGGCCAGAAACTGATCCATGGCTACAAAGCGAAGCCGTCAAAGCAAATCGACGCCCCAATTCCATAGGAAGTGTGTTCGCAATGGACGAGAACGCGAGCCTACAAAGGGTTCTTTTCTTTCATCACATCCTGGACACAAAGGTTCTGACACATACACTGCAGACTCAACAATTCGGGATATTGTTAGTACAAAGATCTCATCTGTCGACTTGTCAACTGTGCAATCCGATGCATCATTAACTTTTGCCAACCTACGAAATGAACAACCTAAAAAAACAATGGCGTTGAAAGATTGGGCGAAAGGCTGGAGTTACCTGAAGATGAAATCCTCCGGCTGTGTGTGGAGCGATAATTATCTGCATTACTTATGTTGCGAGATACTCCCAATCGACCGGTTCTTCTCAGCTACCTCTCTTGATCTTTTCAAAATAATACACCACAGAATCATGAACTACTACGAAAACAAAAACGAGCCTTGCCTCGCACAGCAGCCTACAACGCCCGGAATGTTCTAGATCAAGGCGAAAACAAACAGCTGGATCGAATGAAGAGGTTTCTCCAGCTATCAGACATCACCATACGTTACCACTTATATGGACATTGAAGTAAAACGCACATTTTCCACTTCAACATTGGTTAGTTTCTGGTACACTGCAAGTCTAGCAGCGGAACATAAACTGAGCCTGACACAAATTATGACAGAGTTCAAAGTTTGAGTATGAGACAAGTTCCGATTAATACCTGAACCAGCCATCAACGCCGCAACTATATGGACAGAATCAGGCTGTCGATGAGGATGCAAATATGGATAATCGCCGTGGAAAACTTGCCCTGTCATGGCGAGAGACTAAATACATGCCGAATATCTTTTTGGGATGAAAATACACCTCTCTTTCCACAAAGCCGTATTTTTCATGCTAAATTAGGCCCTCATATTACAGAGGGGCTTACAAAACGCACTGAGTTCATTCTCTTTGAGGCCGCACAATATTATCACTTCGCCGTCCCCCAGGCAATTATACTGGATGCTATTAACTGTGACCTTTCTTACTTCGTTGCAATTCTACATCCGCCACCAATTCTACAGCAACTATAGCACATAAGAGCTAAATACCCAGAAGCGGCCCCAGAGAAGCTCTCCAACACATTCGATTCACTACGAAACCAGTGCTTGTATCTGCTTATCGCCCCACATAAGGCAGATGTGATGCCCGAATACTCATTATATCCAACGAAGGATTACAGCCACACTCAAAGGGAATTATATTGCTGGCTGAACTGTTCCATATAATGGACGGTTTGACGGACGACAATAGAATATAACCCGACGTGAAACGCGAGCATCGATCTACTGAAAAGACTACGCCGGCCTTCTCTAGCACAGCAGCTAAGAAGTGGGTGACAAGTACCGGGGGCGAATGGGATTCGATTGTCTGTCGTTTATGGACCGCCCTCACCTCATCCATGCTAGACGAGACGACGTCTAGTAGGACGTCCGTCGTATTCGGCCGAAACCTGACTTCGCCGCCGCACATCAAATGCATCGTGCTTTGACTTTGACACCGTGAGAACACACAGTCAGACTACCGGCTTCGGCAGATTTACATTTCATTTGCTCTCGCCAATATCCAATTCTCATAGGAAGATATACTCCGCGCAGCCATGAATGACATGGTCGACCCAAATCGGTCCGATGATTCCAGTCCTTCTTCGGACTTCAGTGGCAAGCTTGTTGACTACGAGAACGGAGATGAGATGTTCTTTATTCGGTTGGTCGATGGGAATTCCGTCACAAATCAGCCTTGTCTTGCGACACCCCAAACAGCAATAATACCAAATACGGTGGCTGAATCAATAGGTCATGTTAAATTCAGGCACACGGCTCTCGAAAAAAAAACTTGCAAATATCACTCTGTCGGATCCTTTCCGAAGTTTCAAGTAGTGAATGTGGTGTCGTTGCCAAAGACGAAGGAATTGACATCTTCTCTGGAGATCTCTGGCCTGTGTTCCATGATTGACAGAATTTGAGGAGAAACCACGGAAAACAACAACTTTTTGCTCTATCATAATGACAATCAGATGGCAATGCGCAATGTGAGGGGCTATTATGCATACCGCCATGCATGAAACAGTCGAGTGCCGAATACGGCTCCAGGCAGGCAAAGGGTGTAAGTGAACAGAACTTGAGCCAGCAGATTGTGGCCTTTCCGAATATTCTGGCCATATGGTGCAATAGACAACTGCCCCTGAAGATGAAACTCTACATTGTTTGCTATTCCTGTTTTACGATGGGGTATATTGCCAAGTTCATTACATACTATATGGTATCTTGGTATGACCATAGGGCCGTTCTATCCTGGCCCAGACATGCGGGCGGATGAACTCACACCTGTACATGTGGTGGTGCAGATGCCTGCCACATACGAGATGAAGGCCACCACCTTGCAAGAGAATCTCCAACAGTTCATTTCGAACTCCGCACAACCTTCCCAGTATCCTAAGTATCTCAAAATCATAGAAGACTTCACCACATGTTCAATTCGCCGTCTGTGTTGTCAACAACAAACTGGCCTCAGAGGGGAACTTCTCACGAAATATTCCCTTTGCTATTAACTCATGCTTACCGCCCGGTCCGCAAGGTCTGGAGGCAGAGGGCGGATAGCCATTCGAAGCATGGCTAAGGCGCATTTTGCTTTGGACAACTTTGTCATCAATTTATTCATTCACGATGCAAAATTATCCATCTAGTCAGAGAGTGAGACGGCCCTAGGGTTGAATAGGGCAAGAGAGTCACATCAATTTCTGTCAAGTCGCAAGTCGACAATGGCCAAGTCGCCAGTGCCAAGCAAAACTTCGATTACAAAAAGTTCATTGACAACAGACTACAAGGACTCCCATGCCCTGAAGGCAATAGAGCAGTCACACACGAAGCAGACGACTTAGATATCCTAGTTCGACATATGCACCGATTTACTCTCTTTATACTGAGATCATGGTTGTCAGCCCCAGTGGTGCCATCAGACTCCCACTTAAACATTGGCAATGCTTTATTATGACTACACGGCACATCCATGTCAATCTTGGAGATGTTACAACATCACCGACCTAAATGTTATGATCACTCGGCACGTTCTAGTAGATGGAATTGTCATATGATTGTCTTAAAAAAATACATGTACGAAATGGAGAATGCTCCGTGTCTTTGAAACGATGAGTGATAGTCAATTGTCAATAACCATGTCACTACACGTCGACTTGTGCTTTTCAATTGTACCTCGCTTCCACGCGCCACCGCTTTTAAACTGGTTCAGCCGACGCTGAGCAAATGTTCCCTTTATCGGAAAACGGAGGTCTCTCCTGGGCTTCTAATACCGCAGCTACTTACTCGAACTTGTCGTCCTATATAAGATGCTGAAGTTTGAACACACTTCTTAGGCTTCCTGTTGCCAGTTAGCTTGCTGGCAGATGGACACCATGGAACAGTCAGACACATGCCAAATCATTGCCAATAACGCTTTTCATATGCAACAAAGAAAGATGAGAAGCGGGTAACAATGAAAATGATACCCTCATCTTCATCCTCATTACGGCTCATTTTGATTAGTAAAGGAGAAGGAGTTGAATGCTACAAGAGACGAACAGCACCACTCGAAAGCGCTACGCCATTGAATCAACTGATGTTTATCGATCTGGCTCATGCCGTCTACTTTTGATGGGACTCATTTTCCACGTCAGCATGGAACATGAGAAGGTTAAAAAGACGACTACTTGAAGAATACCGAGAGTCCTAACGACCAGAAAAATCTGTTATTCCCGAAATCTCACTTAGTCGTTGGTTCTTCGCTCGTCAATGTGTGCTGCAGCCTGCCGCCACCTTCTCTTCCTCGGAAGCCATCGAGGCTGCGTCCCATACTGGCACTGTTGGTACGTCTTCGTTCGTTCCCTTCTCTCTGTGGTACCAAAAAAAACATAGGCTAACATATAGGATGCATGTATGCATCCATTACAGACCCTCACATACATGACACGGCATATGACTCCGATTTCGACCATTGCCACTGCATGACACTCAACGACGGTGATGCAGTCTCGGACTACATAAAAAACGCCAGTAACAATCTCAACTCATGCTGGCATCAAGAAACTAATGATTGACATTCAATGGGCGATCATGAGAATTGCAGCCAAGTCCAAAGCTGCTCCAACCTTTAGTAAGGCGCAGCTGTGGTGTCTGCGGGTGACCATTTTGTCGGTATTGTCACATGGCTTCGCTCAATTGCCAATTGAGCAGGCGGACAGCAGAAGGGGGGAATTGTGTTGTGAATAAACAGGGTGTTAAAGAGACCTTTCAAAATGGCCAATGACTTACACATAGCCTTTCGCGGGTGTAGCTGCACCGCCAGACTATGAGATTGTTTGCAGCCCCAGTGGCAACGGTGATTATAGTTTCAATAGCAAGAGAAGCCAGAGTGATGATAGCAGCAACGAGTTGAATACCGGCGAAAAAATTGTGGATGGATAGGCGTTTTTGGGCTGAATTAAACCTGAGAAGAAAGCAATGATGACAAACATCAAGCGAGATGTACTCGATATGGCATATCATGTAAGTTCCAATTCTTTCTCGTTTCAACAAAAGTTGGCAGGATGAAGTTGCTAAGAATTCTCCAAGTATCATGGCAACCTCCACAAGCATTTTGCTCAAGGAACAATCAACAGGCCATTGTAGGTCACCATTAACCTACTTTACGGATGTGGCTGTTCTGACAATGAAGTCATCGCATGAGGGGCACCATAGATTCCATCATCGTTCTGTACGCTGCCAGCTTGCCAGCGTGCTGACGCATGTTGGCAATATGAGCCCTCCCAGGAGCTCTCCTTATCGACCCTCCTTCATTGTCAATTCATTGTCACCCCTTCACCTAAGATCTAGATGCCAATGCCGATGATACTATTTTGAACGGAACTTCCATGGTTTAGGTGGTGTTGAACAGGAAAGAAACGGAGTTCCCTCCCCCCTCAATTGCATAAAGTTCATCCTGGCTATCAATGCCCACCTGGGGTTCGTACAGCTCATGGACCAACACGATGACACCTCGACGGCAAGAGACCAGTGTCTGAAGTGTCTCGTGTGCCTTGAAGTAGAGGTCGTCGAGGCAATATTTCAAGATCAGTTCGAAGGACCTGCCTGCATTGTGCCTTTTGAAGTAGCGACATTAGGCATCTGCCCTTGTAGCACCATCGTTTGCTTCATAGATCAGCATCAACCGTGGCTGCCCTTTACAGTGTAAGCACATGATTCTCGCTGTTACAGATACATTGCTAATGGCTTCACGTAGCACCTGGATCGAAAGGACCTTTCTCCGCTTGCAGGACATTGAAACTGGTACATGTGGGGGATTATGCTCGGCATATACAAGAACCCCTAGAACTTAAGAGTGTTTGGAGAAGATGCAAATAAAATTTCTCTGTCTTTTGCTTCAGAATGGGGGTTCACTTACTTGGTGCAAAATGATTCCTATCACCACTTAAACTCGTCGCGTTTACCCAAACACAAACGAAAAAATTCCGAAGGCTGAGCGTCCACGCAGAACTCAGAACTACGAAGACACAAACAACTGCAGTGCGGATGCTTGAATCAGATCGACAAGATTTGTCAGACTGCGGACGTGCGTTGTATTTATCTTTCCCAAAGTCCGCGCAACCGCGCAACGCTGGTCAGATCAGAGCACTGAGAGCATTCTTAGCTCCGGGGGCTAGGGCAAGTAAAAGCGTGGCGAAAGTTATTCTTTCTGGTCATTCGCTTATCGAAGTGGTTTATTCCACTGCAAAGAAACGTGAGGATGGAGATTCAAGATCCTAGAACTAGAAACGGTTGCATACAACACTACTAGAGTGCCGGTCGGTGGTATTACGGGTTCTGCTCAAAGTCCAGGTCTCCTAACCTGCCTTTCCCCTGAATTTCTATACAACAGCTGATTCCCTAACGGTTCCCACTAGAAGTCTTGGGAATATGGACTGCCGACAGGGTTTGCTTCTCATCATGATTAACCAACAATAACGCCATCGACAGCCATATGGTCTCCCCCTTGAACCAGGGACGAAGAGCGTCAACATAAACGGTAAGTTTGATCTTTCTGTTTACATCTTTATCCTTATTGACTTTCATTATAGCTTTACACCTGTGGACTAGGCGTTATCGCTTGTGGCGACAAACACGACATAATAGCGTTTCTGCTGCCGCTCTCATGCGGAAGAGACACTGGTTACAAGGTACACAGAAGGACAGAACCCGAGCTCACTCATGAGTATCACTTATCAATACTCTGCAATATTGAGAAAACCTCATTCTAAATGGTTATTCGGGACAAATTCTCCCGTTTAACTTTTCGTACCGCCAGCTAATGAGAAACGAGATGTCCTCATCAGTACGGAACAAAGCGTCTTTCTTAAGCCAACGTTATCTTTCGAACAAACCGTCCGCAACAATCGCATTGTTTGAACCGAAACATGTAACTTGTTTTGGTTTGTCTACGGATGAACTTGCTGGTCCATCGATTTTCAATTTGGTGTTAGCGGATAGACTAATGGGTATGATCTACAAACACCTGGATACGGAAGAATTGGACGAACTCACAAAACGCATGGAAGTTGGCCATTGCGAGAGTAGAGTTGTGCGTGTGACAGAATTTATGCACGGTATCGCGACCCCAAAGTCAACACCGGAGGTCAAGAGGTTGTCAAGGAAGAATGCAGACATGATGATACCGACGGCATTGACGACGCCTTTGATAACCTCGACCGCGCCGACTCCGACTTCGACTCCGACTGACTCCGACTTCCACCACGTGTGTTGGCGCTCCTCCCGTGAAGGTTGCAGTTGAACCGTGACGACTAGGCCCGATGGATGGCCTTTTGGTTGGTTTCCCCCGGCATTCGTGGTGTCGAGATACACGTCACCGTTCATTCAAGTTGACGTATCCTTTTGGGCAGAGGTTGGCACTGAGGCCCATGTGCCATCCGGCCGCCTTTTCCTCGCAGCTGCAGCTGCAGGTATAACCCAAGGCGACCAAGATGTAGGCGAAGCCTCGCCAATACACCGCCCAGCCTGGCGGACTGCAGTCGACTCACGATGAGGGTGAGTCCCTCTGGTCTTGGTTCCGCTGTTGGCATCTCGCGCGCCTCTCGCTTTGCCGCCTGCTGCAGCAGATCCATGTACCTTTTCAACACCCTCTTCTTTTAAGGTATTGCCTCTGGTATAGCAAGGCCATAAAGAAACTCAACAGATAGCATTTCGCCATCACTGCAGTCTGCTTATCGCTCCACAATAATTCTTTTAAGTGTTTATCGCATATTGTTAGCCACAACAGTGTCAGCGTCCACCTCTTCTTCCTCCTCGACATCGGCATGGTCACCCTCCAGAGTCCAGTCGCGTCCGCCGTCTTCATCCGCCGCAGATATAATTAGTGTTGATGGCATTGCAGCGAGTCGCGCCGCCTTTTTATCCACTTGAATATTCAAATGAACTCTTGCATTAGCACATCTATGCATATTGGTAAGACTAATCAAGTCATCATCCGACATGTGTTTGTACAGTAATCCCATATCTTTTGGGTATCCATCCACAAGCCATTTATTCAAGCAATCCTTGTTAGTGTATTCTCATAGTCGCTGTAACAGATCTGATAGCTCTGGCATCGCGTTCTTCATGTTCTTCATATCGTCGTCACTTCGGGTCGGGCTTGCTTGGGTAGATGTAGGCAGAAGATGGCTGGATCATTCGGAATAGGCGTGGACACAAAACTATAAATCAACAGGTTAGCCGTTGTCAAACCAGGTCCCTCCCCTTACATTTGTATTTCAAGCAACACACACACTAACTGGGATACACTGCAACCAGTGGGATTGTTCAAGAAATCAGAGGGTTGAGAGAGGAGACGACAATGAACACATAACCGGGCGCCTCAACGGTGCGTGCAATTATATATTTCGCCATTTGAAGTGGAATAGGCTGGTCTGGGTGACAGGCACCCTGTTTACCTCGCGCTTGACATACATCTCCAGCCCGGCATCCCTGGTTTAGCTAAGGGCAGACATCCTCGAGACATACCCAGCATCGTCGACTTCTTGCTGGATACGTCCTAGGTGGGATCTACTGGATTTGCTATATATGGGATCGAAAGGGAACGTGTATGTATGCACATGAAACTTACTCCGCAGGCCCGCCGACCAAAACGCTCTGACAATAACTTGGGCAGCCTCGACCTTGGCATGGCTGTGCTTAGGAGTTGCGCTATGGCCACTTTATTATGAAGACGACTGGGCGAGCAATGACACAGATGTCATTTCCTCTTCCGACAACGTAATAGCGATTGCGCAAGCAGGAGTGGAACCTCAAACCGCTCTTAATATTAAGCTCCTCCTTGCCATCCATAACGAAGTAGCCCGAACCCTCCGTGCCAGGGCTGCCCAGACTGTACTCAGGCTGCCTATTCATATTTACTTTATAACCCAGCTGCTTTACATCGATTGGATAAGTATAGTCAAGGGCTATGATAGGCACATCGACTTTATACTGTTTTAAACTGCTCGCTACTATCAATACGCTGCCCTGCAGATTATCATTATGGAAGCCATTCAGTACGACTTACACTTGCGCAGATATGGCATCAGCCATCAGTTTTACTGCCGGTGCAGTAACACCTAATTGATAGCCCAGAAGTGTTTTTTTAGAGCAGCTCAGAGACACATTTGACTCCCTCCGTCATCAATATCTATACCTGTTTGTTGCCTCACACAGAGTTGATCTGGGGTCTAACGAAGAGAACGATCAGGATACCATCAACTGAGGCGTAACGACGCGGCAGCAGGCTAGGGGCCCAGGAAGAAGTGGTTAAGGGAATTTATCTCAACTCATCCACTCGCATCCTCCTAGCTGAACCAAATTCATGTCGCTAGCATGGGATGGAGATTTTTTGCGTCCATGAACATTACGAAGAGAACTTGCCATCTATTGTTCTGAACTAGGCATCCCAACCTCGAATGAGAGGAATGCCACATCTTGCCTTTCAATCCTTCCTTTGCGTTGTGTGCGTGTAGTTCTATTCATATATTTTGAATGCGCACTCGGATCAAGGCCGAACTTGAATGCTATTCGGTCTCTGCTACTAGCACTCCACCAGATTGTTGGCTTTTGCAATTCCCTTGGGATCTCAGAGGGCTCTGGCCACCCGGTTTTATCCTAGCAATCAAATACCGATCGATGAACAGCGACGATGATAGCGTTCAATCCATAACACTCGGCGTACACTCTAGGTATACCAATATGGAGTAAACGGTCGCACGAGTTTCAATAGACATTTCGTAGTCAATGGTCATAACTGTAAGTTCAAAACTTATCAACTTATGCCCCACATCTAATCGTATTCAGAAGCTGGATTTCTTCGTTGTCATTGCCTTTGGAGGGGGGTTTCAGTCTTTTAACCCCTTGCGCTCGTGTTGGCGACATGATTAGCAAAATGCGGCTTTTGCCGTACCGTGCCGAGATTATTGTCGCTATTCGATGCCTAACAGTTTTCATAAACTACCTAGTCATGGTACCTGCTCTATATGGGCTGGGGTTTTATCGTTAAAAATAACTGCCATCAAGCCAGGCCTTCTAGATCTCTAGACGGACATTTGACGGCATTCACAACGAAACTGAAATAACAGGACCAAGATTTAATCATTGAAACGAAACATTCTATTTTTATTTTCAGCACACAGACATAACATACGTGGACTGGGATATTCTCATCGTCTAGAACACGTTTGACTCCTACCAAGAATTGAGGCTACTGGAGAAGCATTTCGATATTCTAGCTGCTGAGGGTAACACACTATCGGCCAAACAGACAAAGTCTCTGGATGTTTTGTGCTTGTGAGAGGCTGCGAATATATTATGGACCGTCAGACAAAGCGACAATTTAGCACCTGCTTGCCCCCCCCCCCCTTCTGATATCAAGCCATATGCGGGCACGGTGATAGATTGGTTACACCCTCTGAATGCATGCTGACACAAGTTACTCATCTGAGGATTGATTGGCCTGATTAATGCCAGAAATTGTGGCACGTCTAGCGTTTCTCGGTTTGCATGCCAATCGGTTGGTTGCTATGGAGAGTGTTAATCCTGGCAAGGCACCGGCTGTTTTCAATCGTTCGGAACTCCGGATGAGAGATTCGGAGATTTTGTCTCCACTAATCCGTTAGCATACAACGAGAGGCTGGCAAAAACGATGCCCAAATATTTCCAGTTCCTGATGTCGAACAGAATTAGCCAAGATAGTGTGTTGAAGAGCCGTGAACTCATCAACCAATTGGTTCTGTGTGCTCCTTTTAGTTCGTTTTAGCTTGAAGCGACTATGTCCATAAATCATGCAGTAATGGGTGAACAGGTCATTTCATCATCATTCTACCTACGTCCAGCAACCAAAACAAAACCCATTGATGAAATGACTATGAAGAAGATTCCGGAAGAAAACGACGCAGCAAAGAATAACATAAGATTCTTTAAAACCCCAGTTGTCTCGATTTGATTTTTGATAGCCTTATAGCCATTCTGAGGAACAACAATCAAGCATTCATTCTTTACAACGATGATAGGGACTAGAATGCCTTACAATTGAACACATCCTCCCAAAGTAAATTTTGAATTACTTGGAAAATGATGACAGCCCGAAAACCTGTTCATCGCCCAACGGAAGCTTAAATAAATTGGAAAGGGTTTATGCTATCAAAGCATTCGTGCCTTTCACACGCTCCTCCAACCTTGTCAGTATATCTGTTGATAATTATAAATTAACACCCATATCCGCAACCATTGCTCATTGTAGCACATTATTGCATTTGACTAACATTTATTTAGTGATCAAAAACAAAATCTATCAAATGGCCGCTCATTCTGCGGTTAATGGAGAGTTGGGAGAGAATGGAAGGAATCTGACAAGTTTTTTGTATCTCCCAATGCAACTGTTTAGCGCCATCTCCGATTAAATTTGGAAATTTATAATGAAGGCCAAAAAGGACTCTCTGAGGCGATCCAGCGTGCTTCAAAACCGAACATGAACAGTTTTCTAATGGGACGCGGCATTTTTTCACAACAACAACGTTCCCCAACGGAGCACAATGCTGCTTATTTCTTATACGGCTATTCTGTCTTTCTCCTACCCGAATAAGTTACTGAAACCAAGCAGCAAGCATTCAGAAAGAACACCCTCAGGAGATTATCAAAGTCTGATGAAACCACATCTATCAGTGTTGATGATGGTACTGGCAGGAGAAGCCGAGGTTGCCTGAGACACCGGTAGAGGTGATACCACGTAAATGTTCTACTGGGGATGTGCCTGGTGGGGGTCATAGGATTCCAAGATGCACGGAAATCTACGAGCGCATCAAATCTGCACAGATACACACATCAGTTGATGCAAAGTTCACTTCATCATTCAGCACCTTCATGTTTCGCTGCTATCATCTCCCCGCATATTGTTCTCACTCTCACACTTTGTATCCCATTGTCTCGCCTGGTGATTTAGATAGTCAAGGCACGGACTTCTTACGGCGGCGTGATCGAGACGAAACATGTGATAAATTGCATGTGCCGCGGTTAGTCATAAGAAAAAGACTGGCATCATAACAGCGAGAACCGATGGCTGCCTGCAACTTATTACACTACAACTCCCTGCATACAACAATATAAGAAACTTGTATTTTATACACGACTTCTTCCAAAACAGTACCTCGAAAAGGTCCTTCGTGGGGTTCTGACAAGACTGAAGATGATCAATTGCCATTATTGAAAATATGATGGGTGGACAGCAATTCGCTATTCTCGGCGATAATTGTGGTCTAGAGAGACCCTAAGGCTGTTCTTTTCTCCTCACGATATGGTAAGAAAGACCTATGAGATGGGAAGGCCCTATACATAACTGTTAATAGCCAAAGAGCAACAGTATAAACCGGGTATCATATTTGTCCTGCAGCTTTCGTGGAACAGATCGTTACTGAGGCCTGGGCTTCGGGAGCTGGCAATTTCGACATGAATTTTGTCTATTGCAGAATCTGTGACAGAATTACGTCGAGAGTCAGACGAGAATGCATTCTGGACACCGCACTGTTATTAGCTTGAATGGTCATTATACCATGAACTGCTAGTATTTGGTTGTAACTCAACTGCATTCTCAGAAGATCTGAACATGCAATATAAGTTTGATCTCCAACAGACACCGAGAGAAGAGAGTAGAAAAGAGTTTGAGACTGATACCACGTCCTCAACCCAGGGAGACATATGCACACTTCGGGCAAGATTGTGAGACGTCCTCAGGGACAGGTTGAATCCTATTGGGCGTGAATTTAACACACACAACTGTGTTCTGTGTTGGCCCTTGAAATGTTCTCATCTAGGTGATTCGTGCTAGAAGACCAATTTACCTGTGCAAGAAGACGCATTACACGGACTGATTCACGACGATTTCGTTAATACACTACAGCAGCAAGCTGCTGTGGAGGACATCGGTCCATATCCCAGCAACCTAAATGATCTCGAGACTGGAGCTCTGCGAGCATGGTTCAGAGCAAGAACCAATATACAATATAAAGCACGATTATCCAACGCAGACACATGTGTCAGTGACGAGACTGTGCGGGGGGCCTAGCTGGCTTACCTGAGCAACCTCACAAGCACAACGGACGTGTCAGAGGACGTATGCAAGGCGGATAAAGAGAGCCTGATGAACCTCAGGCTGAATAGACAAATGATGGGGGTATTTCTCCCAGAAGAGCAGGATCTATAAGTTGCGATTTACACCTTTAGTATAAACGACTGGTTAGATCCAAGCGTTCCTAATGCATTCCAAGATCCTTTTGCCAAATGACTAAACCATATTAAATTTTTGGGTAAGATAAACAATTAATACCCTTTCCATCACTTACTATGTTCCTATCTATAGACCGAAAACAATATTTAATCTATGAATCCTCCGTTATATAGACATGGCTGACCTGAAACCTCAGGAGTAAACGCTATTGTTAACAAGATGATGAGGGTCCAGTATGGAGCTATCCTCGCAGACTTAGGGTTAGGTTCAAAACATTATCCATTCAACCTCATCTTTGCCTGCGGGAACCCTAAATTGCCTATTGGAACGCATTACAGCAAGCAACAGGAGGAGTTGCTCTTGGCTGAGAATATGGATAAACCTTACCATGAAACGCCTGGTACCGTGCATTCAACAGTGTGTTTCGAGCGTTTGCCTTGGAGAATCAGTGGAATACAGAAGCTACTCAAAGAGCTGTCAAATCGATCATGGATATAGGAGGCGATTTCTTTTGCTAAAAATAGTCGACGCCCTCCAGCACGACCTCCATGCCATTCAGGCATTCACACCCCATCCAAGTCTGCCACGCACTCTACACTATATCGCAAAGTCATCCGAGACAGATTTTACAGTGGCATGTGTCAATACCCAACATTTACTTAAATTACAACTCGACGTTTTACATTATGTCAAGCGTAATGCAAAGATCCTGTGAGTTGACAATTTAGCCTGATGTGCCCCTCCAAACCCCTCCAGTTAGAGGGCGAAGAAAAACACCATTGCCAATGGACATACAGTCAGGACATGCCGAAGCTCACCAGGTATTTCAGCCCTGGAAGAAGAAGAGCTCTCCCGCAACACCGACCACAAAGACACAAGATAAGCGCACCCAAGATACGAAGACTGTATTTGCGCGTGTATTCAAAGCATCCCATGGCATTTTCTTAACAGCAATCTCATGGAAGCAACACCTTGAAAACTTGAGATTTTTTGACGAAATGGCGAAGTTATCACACACAATGATTAGCCGTTGTTGTCTCACCCATTTCTCCATGTTGCCGTTTCAAGCTTAACACAACTGACTTCAATGCTGAGCGACATCTCGATTGATAGATCCAATCATCTTGCACGCCAACCAAAATTTATAATACCCGCGATAGAGGTAACGATAAACCCAGTGCATGGCCTGCTCTGGCCCAAATCAGCTTGCGCTTGTGTTACTCACGATGCGCAGAATGAGTTACAAGCAGCTATCAACCAAAGCTGGGCTCTGATTCCCGTTCCTCCTGTGAAATGTGGATATAAAGTACAAAACATCTATTGTCGAAATTCTTTTATCTATCACTTATAAGAGGTCCCATACTCTGCAGCTTACCGTTCTCTGGCACAGACATATGCAAGTCCTCGACAGACTCACAGATGTTGAAGATGAAGGAAGAATAAAAAGATGCGGATTCTTCCGCATCAGAGAGCGCGAGAAGGGACTGTTTCAAACTGCACAAAAAGGTCAAATATCGACATGCACCATGATAATAGTTCACAACTCATTTGTTCGACTTTCCGGCTTGCAGAAAGCCAATAGAGAGGGCCTACGTTTGCGCATTTCCAAGCTCCTGATCATGATGATCTCTTTTGATCTAGCCAGACGAGTTCAGTTTCAATGTTCTACCGCCAGAACCTTACCATGTCGCTGTGCAGAACAGTACTATCAAGATTGTCCAATACACCTAACTGGAGTGTTTTACTCCATCATATGTTTCCCCAACGATCAATAGAGAGCATTAAACAGGTATCCTGGAAACGGGACAGATCCTTGCTTTGTCCACTCGAACCACACCCTTTGTGGGATAGATAAGGTTGCAGAGACATCGATTTTATCGGGGCAACCCCAATCTCAACATCTTGCATGCTTCACAAGTCACTGTTTTTTTTTTTAAACAGAATCACATCATTGGAACAAATGCCAGAGCCATCAACCCAAAAATGAAAGTTATGCTCCACAGCAGTGAACCACGACAGGATGGGTTTACAGACGACACCTATACAAACACACCCTTTTCATTTGGCGTGTGAAAACTGCACACTATGAGGCAGCATGAGGAGAACGTGCCACTTATGCGTGGTTTTGTATGGTGCACCAGTAATGTTACGAAAGTTTCGATGCGACCAATTTCATAAATCCCGCTGCGCAGGCAAAGAGGCCGCCCCATACAGCTGTCTGCATCAAAGAACTACTTCAGCATTCAAAACGTGCGTGTAGTCGCTACCCAAGCAACCAATAATTCACGCCTTTGCAGCAGAAGACTCCTCCTCTTCCAGATATGAGATCCAAAAAACATTATGGAAATCTCTCAGCCACTTCCACAGTATTAACGTAAATGTGTTATGAATTCGGTTCACATTGCTAAATTCGAATAACAATCCTAAAATTTCTTTCGGCGCCTTTCATACGGTCGCCGGCTACCCTCGGAGGGGGGGGGGGGGGGGGGGGGGGGGGGGCGGTGGAGGAGAAGCAAGAGAAGGAAGCGTCATCTTCTTCAAATGCATATCATCTTGGACGACGACTTTAACGGGACCATTACCGCTAGCCAGCCGGGATTGGGGAAAAACACTAGAGGTGTTGATGCTATGTGCCACGGTGGCATTGGCTCATATGGCGAAGTGGCACTACTTGGCTAATAAGGAATTGCACCAGAGGGGCAGCGACCGGCCTGAAGAGGAAGACTCTTATGCAGCATCGTGTACACATCAAACATCTGATAGTTCCGGCATGGCCCTTTGAAGCCAGGAAGCCAAACACCCTCGCCCGTCAGGTTCTTGTTCTTCATTCTGCAAGGCGTTATCAGTCATCTATATTGCAAAGGTGGCTGAAGATTTAGTCGAACAACCAATAGGACTCTGAATTGTTGATGAGTGACACGAAATCCGGCGGCGCCAAAGCCCAAAACTCGTAACTCTCACACCTAAAAAGACGAATACCAACCCCAATGCACCATTCAAGTTTCGGTACGCCTGTTACGCCTCATAGCCTACGACGTGTTGGTGGCCTTACTATGTCCTTCTGGGAGTTGAAAGAAAAGACTTGGATCTTTACTTGGTTGTAGCACATGTGCTACCTACCTCGATCTGTCATCGAAACCCTAGTCAGTTTCTCATTAAGACCAGGTCAAGTCTAAACTGAGTGAGGGGCAATACACCTTTGCGCAGCCTCTTGTACAGAGACCACAAATAGTTTGCGTCTCATCAATACATCGGAATTGCGTTGCTACGTACGTTATATAGAGATCACTCTCAGAAGTTTTCTCAAGGCGCAAATTTAGTACATGAGGATCACAAAACACTTGAGAAATCATGGGTAAGTGTGAAACGACTCAAGTGCCTTCCAAAAACAAATTGACACTTTGGCATGGATTGAAAGACATCAGTGCAAAGCTCACAACCGCGGAGGAGAACAAATTGACGAACAAAGATTGACTGGATGATTTCGATCGGAATACGTGGTGTCTTTTTATCATCCATATAAAGAGTTTGCGAAATGTCGACGGCAGATTGAGCAGTGCTACTACATTGCCGATGATACAAGAACATAACGCAGCTTGCTACTGGTTCAAAAAACTCTCCCCACTCACATATCTTTATCCAAACTTGGTTGAAAAGATGGTCACCTTGCCACTGGTGGCATTCTAACACCAATTGGCCGATCACAATATCAACAATCATTCAGCTTGAAGCATACAAGTTGAAAGCTTTAAAGCACTCATCTCTACTAAGCATGCCGAGTCTCGGGGCAGAATGTTAGACTTGGCCTCTCCAACGAATCAGAAAGTTGAAAAGCGGCAATGACTAAAGAAAAGGATTTCGTCGCGCTTGATGCCATCAATCCCTCCAACAAGTGTGTTGTTACCCTGCTACTCAGCTAGTGGAAAGACTTGATTAGTCGCACGCGGCCAATACCTCTCTAGGTCGATGTTTGAGATGCTGCAAAAGCTCACATTCTTGCAATAAATCTGGCAGGTAGGACCTCACATTAGAGTTGACCTTGTACTATTATAACGGTAATAAATATACCATTGCCGATCCATCTACACATATATTCATGTACAAATACTGAAGGCGGTGGGACCAGCATATAATCTTTGTCAGTCTCATGCAGCTACAGAAGGCCATTTGCTTTTTGGGTACACTTGCTGGCTGTTGCGACGGGCGATGAGAAGGATATCTACAGAAACTACTTCAACTAATTTGCGAAAATGGGCGAGTTGTCATCACAATTGCTTCTGTTTCGAGCTTGTGCAAAAGTCGTCTCACACTTGAGAATCCCAAAGACCTTCTGCCTCTATCTTAATTCCAAAGGCTATCAACCGCTATCTGGTGCTTTGTCGGGTGTGTTTATTCAAGAATGCCTGCTACCAAACTCGAACTCCATTAACAAACTATCGGAATTCATGACAATTTCAAAATCTAATGACATCCCACCGTCCACACAAAAGCGTTCAAGATAATCTGAACAGAATCCAGGCAATCGGACGCGCCCATAATACACACTCGGCTGCACCGGGAGTTTGACCCAAGAAACACTGCCTAGACAGGAAATCATTCCGAAGGAGACGGCATAGAGGGGACAAAGCATATTATTTCGACAAAACAAAGAGGTAGCAGCAGGGTGCAAGGTGCTAGGGTTATCATGAAATAATTAACCGTGAGGGGAATTTTATCCAATCGCCCTTACCGGAATGCAGCTTGATTCTCCATCGATTTTACTCAGAGCACTTGGCGAATCGAATCCTTCAACACCTACCATAAATGTATCTAATATGTTTCAATTATCACAAATCGATGGTGGTAAGCATGTTTCAATCAAGAATCACAAGTCTTGTTCGACATTTCCCCACTGGAGACCATCCATGGAACATGCTGACATTGTCGTCGACTACTAGAGTTGAATTGATGAGGCTACAGCTATACCATAACCTTAATTCTAGTTTAGAACGTTGGTAAAATACTTTCGGAGGGTGTTACATGGCAGCATAGAGAAACCAATGCTTCCTTGTTTGCCAGTAACCCCGAAAGATCTGGTAGCGCCGTCAAAGATAACCACAGCGTACAGCAAGTCCTTGCCTTGGCCTCAACAGACATCAAATTTTATATGCTTACACAAGAAATGCCTTCGCAACATCAATCTTATGGGGGACACCAATGCGATCTGTTGATTGTATGTCGACAACATGATACGCCGTACAACTCCTCCTCAGCGAGTGGCATACAAGAACAAAAGAAATTTTGAACAGTGTCACAGAAAAAATGATCTCGGTAATGGACGATAAGTACAAGGATCGAGTCAACCTTATCGCCAACCAGCTCCAGAATGCGACCCTGTAGGATCAACTAGAAAAGTGGAAAGCTGATGCAAGTGAGACAACATGAGCGGAGACAACGGAAAGGACAACCCCATCGTTGTGGGGGGGTCCAGACATCACATCTACCCAAACAAATCAAGAATCCTACCCTTCAGCAACATCTTGACAATTGGAAGGGGTACGCAGAAGAGACAACCCGGACAGAAATGGATGAAATGGCTACACCTTCAATCAGGGTCAACAAACACGCATGTAAAATGGACGACCTACAGGTGCCGACCTTCCTCGACTCAGAGCCCATTGTCGATGTTCCTCCGTACTGGTTGGAGGTTACCAGGTCGACAGTATGGACCTACCCCGCTATCCCGGTAAGTAAATGGTGTATACCTTGTCTAGACAATTTGGCCACCTATATGCAGTGCAAGATGTATGCAAGGGAGTCATGCCATGAGGCAGACTGTGGGTGCCCTGCAATACTTGCTCTTCCCTTATATGCTGGTAAGACCGGACTATATTATTATACTATAATAAGTAACTGATATTGGTGTACAGGACCCTAGTTATATTACAATGTGATGCGTAAGGGCCCAAACAACCTACCCTCTGCTTGGAGAGTATTCTCGCTGATATCAAGTAGGGAGAGAAGTATATCGTTATTTTGATGAGAATTGGCACCACCCCAGGGTACACCTACCGTACCCCAATCTTGTCTGGGCCTTCGTCAGGTATTGCTCTGCCGATGAGTGGGTAAGAATTGAGTTCATGTCATTATGGAAGGGTCCTGACTTGATAGAAACGCTTCGAGAAATCATCTTGACAACCGACTCGTCTATATAAACCCATTGTGTATCAGTCAAGTCTGGTCCCTGGAAGTTCATGTTTCGTCTGCTAGTTTAGCAGAGGGGAAAACAAGTAGAAGATGGACGAGAGAGTGTGTGTCTGTGTGGCAGATAGATAAAGAGATGCAGTAAGCAATCAACAAAGGCGAAGAAGAAGAGTGCAAGGGAGCCAATACTAATGACTTGGAAAGCAAAGGGGAAAAGGAGCTTCCACAGTTGCGAACAATTTTGTCGAAAACGTCAGCATATTCGTCTGGAATTATTCCTGCATGTCTGAATGCTTCTTTGACCAATGCCAAATAGTATGGTCGTTTCTGGAGTAGTGACATTTTCGTGAAGTACTTTCTTGGCATGCTGTCTTTGTCTCCGATCCTGCAGTGTCTGATGAGAGTGGCATCGTCAACATCACAGGAGAAGAGAGTGAGAATAAAGCAAAGGGCACCAATGGTAGGTACCGTCAGGCCTGATATGGTAATAGTGTCATACCAAGTCTCCGGTTCTGCCCCTTTCCGCAACTCCATTCATTTCCATAACGCCTCCAGCAACCTTGTTCTTCTTTTTAGCTCGTTTCACAGGTACCGCTAAGCCCGAGACACCTTCTTCAACAGGGTTTTCCGACCCGTGCATAAACTCCAATGCGGCAAGGATCAATTCTCTGTGTGGAAAGTTGGCAAGATTCAATCATGTTAGATTAGGCCCAACTAGCCTTCGAAAGATATGTGTCACCTAAGAGCGCCACACACGCACATAAAGACATCGCTGATGAATGCTCGATCGCACGATCGAACTAAGAGAGCGACTATTATATCTAAATGCACAAAGACGACATAAAGACAAAACATACATTGTGCGCATGAGCAGCAGGACCTAGAACATACCTATTGTTTAAACACGTACTGTCGCTGGCCCGAGATCCGTCATAATTGTGTGGATGTAGGGTGGTGGCCCTTTGGCACAACTCGTCAATCACTTCACTCCGCTGGGTGGGCTGCAGCTTTCTCGATATCAACACCACTTGGAATTGCCTCTGGTGGGCGAGCCTATTCGTTAGCCACTCCAATATCACCATGGCCGTCACGGGCGAAGAAATCAGCACAAGGCCATGCCGCCCTATGTTTGACGCGCTGTTGCCATCGAGCCCATCCCCCTTGCCCAGCGCAATTTCTTCCAGTTATCATAATGGCCGGTAATCGGTCAGCTTGATATTCTGCCGAATATTCACGAGCCTCTTCTTATGCAATATGTTGGCGCTAGCCCCTACCCCCCCCCCCCCCCCCCCCCCCTTTTCCTCGTCCTCGTCGTCCCAAACGACACCCTCATCCTATATCGACACCGCACCAAGCCCCCCCAGGCCATCCATCAAATTGATCAGACTCGGCATCACGTTCAGTCGCAGCGTCATGTTGAACGACCTCAGCTTGGTAGCCCTCTCCATCAGACTGCCCCTTTTCCCCCTACCCGCCGTCTCCCCCCTGCCGCGGAGCCTGTTGATATCCGCTATCAGGGCATCATCGTACCGTTGCCGAGCTGCCCTGTGCTCGTCAGACACCTCGATAAACTCGGCATCGTGCTTGCGAAGCTGTGGTCGCGGGTCGTCAATGTAGCCATCCAAGAATCGCATACCCAAGTCACGTTGCATCAGACACCGGGCCAGAGAGCCATCCGCCGCAAGCTTCCACACCTGCAACAACGATTCTCGACCGGCCGCCTCCTCCTCCTCCTCCTCCTCCCCTTGCCCGTCCCTGCCGTCCTCGAAGCGTTCTCACTACTGCTTTTTTTCACTAACTTACAAGATAGATGATCAGTTTTGACTGCCGTTGAGTGCTTTCTTTGATCATATTGGACTTGCAGAGGCGTACAAGTTCCAAACGCATGTTTCTCGTAAATTGATATCCATTACAATATCTGGTCTCGTTTGATAGGTCCAGAACAGAAATGCAGCAACATTCCGGTACTCGATATTCTGGTGCTAGAGAATCTACTCCGATCCAAGCGATTAGAGCTACTGAAATGAGAAGTCTCTCCCTCAACAAGATTTCTAGTTGCGATATACTATAAAGCACCTTACAAAGTAAAGAAACTACATAGCGAGTTATGTTAAGAAGAGTTTTGCAGCTACGCAGTGACTCCCCAACTACAAGTCACAGCATTCAATAATAGCCACAGGAATGGGAGATCATATCAGTTACTACGAACCACCATACCCACGTCATATTATGGGCGCCACGGATTTAATACTAGAGGTGACGGGCCTGAGGAATATATTACAGGTGAATGCAAGAAGGTTCTAGAGACGTTGCATCACCCTCGACCATCCGCTATCAAATCTTTCAGCGTCCTTGGTTACCTCAACTTCTTCATCAGAATACATGATTTGGGTTGTCTCTGGAGAAAGATCTGAAAGCTTAGTGGTAATTCGATGTGGCGGTGCACATTAATGCTGGTTTCCGCGCGACATTGAAATCTCACATCTGGGTAGCATCTGACTCTGACTTGACCTGTTCAGTTAACAGTACGGAAAAAGTCAACCCGAGAAGGACTTCCTGTGCGATGAAACGGCGCTTCTACTGCAATAAATTGGGATATTGCATCCAATGATGTCACGGTGGTTTGATGATGAAGAAATTTTCTTTCTTAATGAAAGACATGGTCCAGACTACGGCCAGTTGAAGAGTAATCTGTCTTGGGTGCGTGACCTCTTATCCATGGAACTGCAGACATCAAGGTGGTGAAGAATCACCCCTGTGAGTGCTTTGGCATCCCGATAGGAGGTCAGTTTTACCCAGCATCTTTTTGGGCATCCATGGCTCAAGAAACTGAACATGAAGTTGCAGGGGGGGTCCAAAACCACCTCAGTAGATGGGCATGAGCCAAGGTAGCAAACACAGCACTAGAAAGTGTACTATGGCATACCATGAGATGCCTACCGGTTCGGATCTCAGATCTCAATAACCTGCAGATGATAATACTGCGGTAAATAGAACATAAAACCAGGTGCTAGTTGCGCTGGTATTATTAAGAACTCGGATATACACAGGCTAAAGGATGAGGGAGAAGCTGGGTCTTCTAGATATAGCCACCATACAGAAGTCCCTGTCCCTAACATGGATCCAGTCCATGGAAAGGGGTTCTTCCAACCCCGACCAGAAATATCGTGGACTGCATTGATGCGTATTAGGAGACATTTCTCAAACCCATACAAAGTCATAATAAGGAAGAATACGATATCGATCATAATCTGGCAGACAACACCTGCGTTTATTGCATCACTGAGCAAAATAATTCATACGGAGACCTCGCACAGGAACAGATATAGCTTTTTGCTTGGGAACCTGTACACTCACGCAGGTATCAAGACCGATCTACTGTCAAAATTCCATGCTATATCGATGAGGGACGGCTTCCTACTGGACAGTATCCCTCCAAACCGCATCTGACGGATGGCCACCCCGTCCACAGAGAACTACCCCGGGTTCCAACATCTGTATTGTGCTCTGACTTTGGGCAAAGCGAGAACTGTGGAGGCGTGGATGCTCAATGATGGAAAATAACCTCGTTCTCAAGCCCTGCAGGCACCAGAACACAAAAGTACCACGGTGGGGGAGGATCTCATATTGGAATTTGCGGAAGCCCAAATTACCCCGCCAAGTTCACATCAGAGAGTTCTACGAATCCGGACATCCGGGGGAGATTGTTGTAGTAAGTAGCCGATCCTTGTTGAAATTTAAGGGGATCGTCTGATAAACCATGCTAATTGCCGATAGGTTGTATTCAAATCCCATGTTGAATTCGCGTTCAAGTCCCTCTCGGTCGGAGAAGTGAAGCGAAGAATCACAACAAAAAACACGCTTGAAGCCTGGCAATTGTACTTTCTCAAATATCTACGTGCAGTCTATTTACTGTCGTGGCTACTTCGTTCAAAACACCACTAGGCAAGGCGCTGCACTCTGATCTGGAGCACCTGATCTGTCGCCACTATCATGAAAATGGTATTGACCGAGTTAACATTGAGTTCCAAGACTGCCGTTCTTATTCCATAAATATGCGATGGAAGAAACATATTTGATGGAGATCGAATCCAACTTGATTGGAATGTCTGCCACCCCGAACTATAGCAACAAACACACATCTTCAGGCCACAGATAAAGCGACTAAAGCAATGCCATCAGGAAAGGCACCAATTTTACTCGTGGGAATATCGATAGACTGGCAGATTGCAAACATCCAATAACGACGTAGAGATGAGGAACTGCCTGCACTAGCCGATCGATATTTGCAACAGCATGTGTCAGCTTGCCGCCGCAAGTTGATGGTAATCCCGTGATTTTCTTATAGTAAAGAAGACATATTTTTGACCAAGCCAGCAAAGCTGCCACACAATTGTCTTTGTGTGACTTCGTGCTTCAGGAGCTCTTAGGATCTGACTTTCTACGCGAGTTCAGTTGAGTCCTGCGAGGATTTTCTAGTCGCTTAAGAAGAGACGCGACAATCATCAAAACGAATCGAGTGTTCATTCCTGCTGAAGAAGCCTGCACACCCCTTTGGCGTTTTTGTCAGTTCATCATCAATGTATTATCATCGCCTGAGATCCTTTGTGGCTTGTATAGCCAGATGATCTCGTTACTACGTGACTGCTGCAAGCAAACATGGGAGAATTCCATCACCGGGTATTAAGAACACGTACTTCATCCTTTCCACATATATGTCTCTTTGAAGGGGATAAGCGTTCAGAGGTGCGACAATTGAATTTGGCACAATCAGTCATGTACTTGGGAGAAGTACTCCCAATACGATTCAGTAATACCACATTGGCGGAGGAGGCCTAACAAGCAGTTGCTCCGGGAATAGCGATGACTGACTGCTTATAGTGGGCAGAAAATTACAAAAGAACGCCAGGAAAAAGGCGCGGGATGACAAGATCGATTCTAGAGATCTGCAAGATGGTCAGGATCCCTCGTTGGGCAGACTAGACGACAGCCCCCGTGGTGGGGAAAAAAAGAAGAAACACCATCGAGTTTCCCAAGGGCGAGAAGAAAAGACTGTCAAGCTGGTGAAGCAGGTTGTCACTGCAGTGAGACTCCCCGAATCTGACCGAGACTATTTGGCCAAATGTGGGACGGCTCTATATCTTTCCTTCCCCAAGACGGCACAGCCACGCAACGCGAGCCAAATCCGTGCGCTAAGGGAACTTGTGTCTCCAAAGACTAAAGCCGGCGAGGCAGTCAAGAAGGTCTTGCCGTCGGGTCACTCGTATATTGCCGTGATCTACTCCACTGCGGCGGCGAGAGATGCGGCTTTAAAGATTTTGGCAACAGAGATGGTCACCCACAAGACCATCAAGTCTCATAGGATACGACCATCACAAAGATTACACTTCTCCTTAAACCTAAACAGACAGGATACACCTTAACCATCACAAAAGGTTCGCTTATTCCTTCTCAACGCTCAGATGGTATTACAAACCAACCCACCATCAAACGGCTGGATCCATCCACAGTTTCAATCACAATCGTGTCGTTGCCATTTCTCAGACAGATAAGGATTCAATTCACAAGTAATTGAACCAGCTCACCCCCACAGGCGACCATACTAAAATGTCTTGTGTTTACAGATATCACAACTTCCCAGTTGGGTAAAAGAAACGAAGGCGACAACCAATGGGATTGGAACCCTACCAGATGAAACGGATCCAAAACAGTCCGAACACGTCCTACCAAACGAATCGCTACATGCGAATATCATGTCACTCCTGTTCTCATTATAAACCTACAGATCCCTTCACAAAACAGTCTCGATCAATCCAAATGACACAACGAATTGCCTCCTTCCAGATTTTCAACACTTCCAATCATTTAAAAAGTCTACATTTACACACCAAACGCACAAAATGGAACAGGTAGTTCGAAGAGTGACGCAAGAGTTTCGAACTGCCACATCCCAATGAACTATACAGGGCTCTCTCTACCAGCAGATTTCAGTGGCGACACAATTTAACACAAACAGAATGCAAGGTGTGGTGGGATTAGCGTGCCCTCTCTACAAACGTTGTTCACCACCAACACAGAATATATTTTGCCCTAATGGTCTTGTGTGGTGGTTATACAATTGAACGCAAATCTTCTGCTCCCTTGCCGCCTATTCAGACAGGCGAAAACATGCCGAAACAAGACGTCAATCATGGAATAAGGCCACATGCGTTTGGACTCTTGACGAGACCTCCTACCAAAACTCGAAGTCTGTATATCAATGCTTTTCACAACACACTACGAACGCCATCAAGGCGATCTTTGAGATCTTGTATGCCTTTAATGGCATTAAGCGGCATTTTCGACCTCCTGCTACCTTACCCCATCGCCTACCAAACTATCAATGAAGTAAGTTTGCCTCCTCTTCTTAACCTGCCTTCGATTTGTTAACCACGATGCAGCACATGCATATGTACACGACGAGGCATATATGCAGCGTCAACACATTAGTATCACAGCACTGATTTGAAATGACACAACTAAACAGCATCTCGAACATAGGTGCGACATGGGATGAAATCCACAAAAAGGTTCCCTCGCACACACACATTCACAAACGTGTACCATATTGAAAGCGCCGGTCTATCACTTTACACATCTAGGCACTTGGATATCTTACTTAATACCTGGCTTGGGCGTACACTTGCTATCAACACAACATTCGCCACGGGAGCTGCTGTGTACATGCTTTTGCGTGGGGAGAACGTATCAGACTGCAGTGCCCATGGAGGGAATATGTGTAGTGTGTTTGACGAGCCCGGCTACACCAGATTCATCTCACGATACCATGAACTGATCCAAAAACTTGCGTGCGATGACGAAGGCGAGGGAGCTGCTCTTGCCACCACCACCACCACTGCGGTTGATGTTTCCAGTTTCTCGGCTGCTACAGTGCCCTGTCCTATTATGCACCCTACAATCGACGAGTACACCAATTTTATGCATCTCATGCACAATGTAGTTGATGCTTTACAGAGAGACATGGACGCGATCCGGGCCTACATGGCCCATCCCAATCCACCCGCCATACTTCGCAGAAAGGTCGTTCGCGACAGGTTCTACCACGGTGTCTCGGATCGAAAACCCAGAGGAGAACGATGGCGATGATGAACGGACTTCGGGAAACGAAACAGATGATACTCTGTAGGTGTATTGCGAAAACGGAACGCAGTCAAAATGGTCTTCATTTCCAGTTATTGGGTTCAGAAAATATGACCATGATGGCAGAATCAGTCCTGAGCGCATATTAGAGACACAGCTTGCCGTGTTACAGCTAGCACACCCGAAGTATGCCATGTGACGCTGGCACTTGAAGGCCACTCCAAAGACATGCAAAATTCTATACACACTTTGATCGCATGAAGATTCCGGGACCATTTTCCCCACTGGATCTTTACGCAGATCACACTGTCTAAGACGGAGGGACTAAGTCGAGCTGCACATTCTGCCAGACGCATAAATGCTACGGACAACCGAAGAGCTCAAGTCAGGAGATCCCCCCCCCAGAGTACTAAATCCCACATCGAATGTTGCATGCTCTATACAGAACTTCAGAGAGGCATTCCATCACGTGGGAATGGACTACATCAAGTTCAGGATGAGTTCAGAGCTTGGGTGCTCAAATGCGAATCAGCTCAAGCATTCACGGATAATATATGAATCTTGTGGTACGGACTCAAAAACAAGGTGGCCATGGACAACTGATTCACCTGAGAAACACCATCCATCTGGAAGGGACCAGATATGACGGGGACACTGAGGGAATATAACTTCGCGGCATTGGCATTTTTTAATACGGCAGCTTTATTGTTCCCTAACGATCCTATCTATCATTTTCAAACGCCCTCAACAGCTGGCAGTATCTCTAATACAGCTGAACGGACGCCCGGCGCATTCGCCAGTTTTCATTCGTGAATATGATCAGCCATCTCCTTCGCGCGTCGCATCACGATCTCGACCTTCAAGATAGCTGGATTCAAGGTCAATACTATCTGCTCAGCTGACAAGGGTGCCAGGAACGGCCAAGCAGGTGGCTGAATTTACCGACCCGACATCCTCATCGCAGATATTCGTAGCCATGATAGCTCACAGCGCAGAACTTTGTACTGCAATAGATACCCGCAACAGCCTAGGCCACGTCATGTGGACTTCTAAGAACAAAGAACCCACTACAAAGAGGGGCCGCGAAGGCATGGAAGCCGTCGAAACATCCAGTTCGGAAGTTGATGTTGTCATCACTGCCAAGAAACGTTGAACATATCTTTTCTCCAATTAGTCTACAATCTGCAGACACAACTGTTCGCGATATAGAAATGAAGTAACCGACACACCATAATCGCCGGCGCTCCCCTCCTGCTTTCATCTTACGCGCGAGCTTCGAG
Source organism: Zelopaecilomyces penicillatus (assembly GCA_005765155.1). NCBI lineage: Eukaryota > Fungi > Ascomycota > Sordariomycetes > Hypocreales > Pseudodiploosporaceae > Zelopaecilomyces > Zelopaecilomyces penicillatus. Next base: position 3,117,485 of record VCCP01000006.1, read on the forward strand.
TCATTGAGAAACACGGTGTTGCCGGGCTGTTCAATCGATAGCTAAGGTGTCTGTTACACTTTTTTTTTTATTCCCAGGGAAATAAAGCGAGAATTCGCCGAGATAAACGCCATCACGCCAATTGATGAAATGATCCGACTGGGCGTGCAGCCTCTCCGAAAAAGTAAACGGGTCACTTCTATACAGGAATGTTCATGTTCGAGGAAACATTCACGATCACGCATGCCAACGCCAAACTCATATACAAACTTGTTATGGGACGGATCAAAAGTCAAAAGTCTTGCGATGAGCTACTGCGAAACCACTAGTCGCTGTATATATAAATGGCGATACAGCACCGCCAATGTGAATCTCTAGATGCTTGGTTATCTATACAATAGCAATGCTTGTTTTGAAGTCCCGTCGTGGTGTGACTGGTGGTGTGAAAGATGCCGCATCGAAAGCGATCAGGGAGCATTTTCTTTTCTTTCGGTTAGTAGTTGCAATCAAGAATTACCAGAAAGGAGGCGAAACGTTTAAAATGAAGAACGTCCCTCAGGAGTATTCCTATTGGGGCAAAACAGTCCAGGCAACATACCCTATTTCAATCGAAGTTGAACTATCCATGGGGAGATCAGCTGGTTCGACCTTTTTTACCAGAATCTGCAAACGTGATGATACTCTGATCCTTTATTCAGATTTCTCAAAGTCCCAAAGACCAAACAGATGACGAAGACCACACGGACCTGGACGGGCTGGGATGATTACGCCCATGAAATCGCGGCATGTATACCAACCGAGCCATGACTGACATAGGCCAGTCCATGGGCATTGGACGCGATACTTTCTCCCTCCAATCGTGCGCAGCCAAGACGAAGTTGAGCGACGTACATTGGAAGGTTTGAGCAAAGTTCATACACAACAATTGCTGATGGCTGGGAATGGCCATGTGATTGGCAGTGCTGTGCCGCCATTTATATATACAGCAACTAGTGGTTTCGCAGTAGTGGATAGATAATCAAGCATCTGGAGATTCACATTCACTCATCAAATACGACGTATGCTATCAACAGCAAATACACATTTCAACCTCTACAGGCTCACACAGGCGAACTTGAAGGCACATATCAAATTTCTTAGAGATAAACGCTATGAAGAATTTATTGTCTTCACAAGGACACCCTTAGGTACTTCAATCGGTTGCCCTGTACTGCACTTTCAAACAATGGGTAAAATCAGGTCCTTGAGGTAGTCCTCAGTTCCATTCTGCTTCCAACACTTATAATGGCATAGTTAATGTGCCTCACAACTACATCAGGCTATTTCTAAGCTACCAGCAATGAGGCATCGGAAATTGGATCATAATAAAGCGATATTTGATGATGGTCGAGCAAACCATTACATCATGACTTATATGAAGAACGAATAACAAACTCACACAATTCTCTCTTCTCAACCTATAACCATCGTATAGTAACTAGACGTGGAAATCCCGTCTAAGCGCCAGTAGCGCCAGAAGTCCCAAGGTTACGACATAGGCATTAGTTAGTAAGATCGACATATCAATTCCTGATTCATTCACTTATGCAGAGTCGAACGAGTCGAACAGATCGCAGGGCCTTCAACTAGACTATTCAACTAATTGCCTATAAGAGTCTGATTTATGTTGTGGTAACACCACTCTGTAGTAGTCTTCATGACCTGCTCTCATCTTTAACCTTCATGTGGTTAAAAATGGAAATCGATATATTGTCATGGAAGAAGATGGATCTGGACATTCTGGACGGCATGGCGTGAAGACCGCGATAAGAACGGGCCCTCTCATATGGTATATACAGAGGCGCCTGGAGTACTATCTCCATGTTGGGATTACAAAATTTGATTATGGCGTACGGAAGCAAGACTGGGAGGGATACGATCTGGAGATTTCACCCCCAACAAATGACCAAAAGACACCAGCTTGCCATTATCGACATTACTTGTAATCTGCAAAGCTTACAGATCATATTGTGCACACTGTCGACAGCAGTTAACTGGTGATCAGTTATAATCGCCAAGGTACTCAGGATTGGCGGCTACTTGGCCTACATAAGGCCTAGAATGCTGTGGTCGCCATTCTCCCAGTTCCCCAGGTCGCCTGAGCAGGTCTTCATTCGTTCCCCTTGTTATAGGGAAACTCTCGCTGTGTTCAATGATAAATTTTGTACAGTAAAGCATGAGTTAGAGATATCAAAGATGGTGTCCATACAAAATCGCCTACCGTCAGTTCCTTTTGCATATTTTGCACACTCAGCATCCAAGATTTTGTCAAAACAAAAAGCAGGTTTATAATTATCTTGCCGAAAGAGACGACAGGCCCACGGCGACGCATGTCTGGCAACAAGATACCAAAAGAAGTCCAATCGCCAAATTCAGCCACCCTTGAAGAGAATGCCAATTTCGATCTAATTTGGTGAGATACATATTGAATATATCGGGCGCAGCAACAACCTCTATGGCGAATAGATGTCTATGCTATTCCTTGTGGCTTCTTTTACAGAGCCTTTCTACGTCAACACAATACCACTCGCGCCTCGCCAATTCAGATAGAAACCTACGCCCGGTGCAACGAAATGAAGGAAGCAAACACATATACTGCCGCACTTGATGATACTTAACCCTTTCTTGTTATACTTCAAATCACATCCCAAACTACAGGGCCTTGCTCGGGCTACCACTTTCTAATCGCCCACACTCCCGAACCAGTTGTTGCAACCTAAATCTTATCTACGTCATAGGTTTCCGCCAAAAAGTCTCTTTTTCATCACCGTGGTTTTCACTTTTTTTTTTCTTCTTTGTTGTTTACATATCTTTTACACTCATCCCTGAAAGCCGAGGGTGACCCGGAAACAAAGAGAAAAGATTTAACAAGGAACAACCAAGTTATCACGACGTCACGAAACAAGAGCAATCAAAGTCCAGCCCAACAACATTGCCACCGCGACCAACGACCCCACCAAGCACCTCGACTTTCAAGCCGTGCTACGACTCGACGACCCGAACCGACCCGTCCCTGACTAGCAGGGAAGTGCGAACCATGTCACTGTCCAAAAAGATTGAACAAGATTATTAGTGTTGTCGTTGGTCTTGAGAGAAGAGCTCTTTTGCCTGTGTGGTCAAGTTTTGGATCCGGTCAATGGGTTTCACGTCATGCCGTATTTCTTTTGTTGTCAGAAAAGGTTTTGGGACTTACTACTTTCAGCGTTTATGCGTGAATATGGCGAGTAGCGACAGAACATGTCTAGGGTTTCACAAAACCTGTGAGTCTTTCCTGGGCTCTCAGTACAGACACCATCAGCCCCCAAATAATACAACAAGAACGTTGCCTCAGTGTTTAAAACCTCGCGAGTCTATACATGATGTTAGGCCAATTTCAACTACATCGTTCTTTGTGCTCATCCAATTGGTGACAGCCACAAGGCTGAGCGAAAAGGTTCAGGGGCACTAAACAACTGGGTCGGCTGCTCGGACAAAGACTGGAATATGATTTGCCTGAACAGACAGCTACATCAAAGCGCATTTTGGTTTTTAGTGTTTAGGAACGTCTGCTACCTATGATAAAGTTGTCACATGTCGGTTACAAATCCAGTCTAATACATGAGGTGGGTGAGCATGTGGACAGGTGGTGCAAAACTTTCTGAATTCTCCAGTGTTATTGATACCGAGTAGAGGATAAAGTGCACGTCCTAGTTCATGAGGAACTTCTAGATTAGCCTGGATGGCATAATGTAGTAAGCCTCCGGGCCGGTCAGCTGTGTCTGCAACAATACATCTCTATTCTCTTTCGATTGCCGAAATAGAATATCAGAATGTAGTTTAGGAATATTATAGTAACAATTGTCAGCTTACCAGTCCTTTTTGTTAATTTTGAGCAATTTTCTTCTTTGAAGCGGCAGACGGTTGATTTGCCGATGCATTTTACTAGTAGTCCACTCATTTGAACCAAGCCCTTATGCTTGGTGTTATCTTTCGCAATGTATTCAAAGATCATGTTCTCTGTGGCTTATTCGAGTATGTTCAACAGCATAACCAGAATCATCGCTGCTTGAAGTTTAGTAAACCTGAAAGAGAGTCTACTATAGAAATCTTGATCAAGCAAGCAAAGCTACGAAGCAGCATTGTGGAAAATGCCAACCTTCCACAGAGTATAGCTTCTAGATTTTCTTTCCTTAGACGATATTTAAGACTACTAAGCCACCATAATCACTAGCTATACCGAAAATACCAACTAGTAATTAATCAGTTTTGCTTACCCCTAAAAGCGCTAAGTATATATTAGCAATTTCCAGCAATTCCTGGCAATGTCCAGCAATCCCTAGCAATATCAAGCAATATCTAATATTAGGATTCCACACCTAGGAGAATCCCAAGTTAGTCCATTAGCAAGATTATAATGTTAAAATTCCAATGAGGACTTTATTCAACGATATCAATACAATGTTATTGTCAGTGAAGGTTGATGCTCTAGTGAGAAAGTCTTCGAGAGGGCCAATCTAGTTATCAATTTCATCTTAAGAATTCATCTTTACCTTCTCTACCAAAGTGAAGAATGTTGATGCAATGATAAAACAAAGATTCCAGCACTTGGTGTCGATTCAAAGTAGTGTGCAGGTGTTCGTTACTTGAATTAGTGAGGATTGATGAAGCAGGATGTAGAAGGTAGAAAGAAGTGTTAAAGTGTAATGAAGGCGAGAGACAAATTTCACTTAAACCTCAAGCGAAACAGATCCTCGTTATCCTAGTACCGGCACAGATATGTATATATATATAATTCTTACCTTCCTCACACACACCCCTATGGCCGGCCGAAGAGTAGGTAATTCATCCCAGTCCAAGTCAAATGCAGCCTTGACAGTTCATTTCAAGCCACAGAGAAATGGTGCCAAAGCGAAAGCCCGAATGGCACAAAGCATGACTGTTAAGAGTAAGACGGAACAGAATGTCCCAGTCAATCATTATGACTTTGTGTCCGTGAGACGGCTTGGCTCCAATGCACCCACGACCCCCTCATGGCAGCTTGAGAATGATTATTCTATCAAAACAGTGGACTGCCCGGGCACGGCCAATGCTAGAAAGCAAATAGAAAGGCATGATACGTGGACTGAAATGAATCACGTCGGATCGGTCCATGTCTTGCACAAGTGGGCTTCGGCTCCCACAGATGCTTCTCTCATCGCGGCATACAACAATTTGAACAGTGCAGAAGCGGTTTGCTCCTTTTGTGACGCAGTATCCACCCTGAAAGGTTTCACTTGGATCTGAGTGAAAATCTTCATCCTGGACGTCCGATTCCCCTACATGTGTTACACCTGTGCGACGACCGCGATCAAACCAACGATCAGAATAGTATACAATATTGCTGAATAGGCACTTCTATTGACAGCCGAGAAACTTATTAATGAAGCTTGCAAGCGAATCCTTGCACAAGCAACAAAGTCCTAGGGGGGGAATCCAGGTACATGATTCTCATTCACTATGAAGCATACACGAACAGCCGTTGGCAAGGCAGCAAACACTTCCACACAAATTTCATCTCTCAATCCAGCAACAATCATCCATGCTTATGTAGGCTAAAGCGACATGAAATCATACATTGACTATATTGTTATGGAATGCGATAAGCCAACATTCGCACCGGCTATGTTATCATCCATCTTTCAGCACCACAGCGAAGAGGATCAAGTTCATGTCACAACATTTGTTATGACACATGCCGTACAAATCCTTCTCTTCGCGCCCGTGCAGTGGACAGGCGACCGATTTTATTCACGAGGAAAGGACGACTACTTACATCGATACCCAACCCCAGCGGACTACGACTGCGATGATAAATTGTGGCTGGTCTCTTCTCTGTGGAGGACTTGCACCGCGCGGTTGTTCTGTTCCTGCTTGCAGTATACAGAAAGTCCTATAATGCGAGCAATATGTTTGCTGCAAGAGCGCCAGCAAAAGGTGGTAAGACATGGATGCGCTATCATGACCCCATCAATCAACAGCCTGAGATGCTAGCCGAGTTGGATGCAGCGGGAGTCGCCATTACCCAGCCGTTGAAGAATATGCTGGAGGTGGAGACTGCTGAATTGAGCATCACCTGGCCCGAAAACCAGCTGGTTGAAAAACACGGCTCTGGTTGATTACACCGCAAAAGGGCAGAGTTTTCATCTGAAACATTGGACGGTGACGTGGAAGGGCTGAATGTGATCGACCTTCACACCGTGGTAATGGAGGCCAAAAAGGGCCAGTAAAACGGATCGTCAGACAGAAGCAAATGAAAACAAGAGATGATGAGAAATCCCCATCCGATGGACACCGATTCATTCAAGCTTTTATTTGAACGGAACAAACAATTTTACAACTGGGAAAACCTGGACGAAAAGTCAAGAAGGACTGAGCACCAGATAGCACAGTTTGCCAATTTGGTCAGCAGGGATCACATAAATGAATTTACAGATGCGTGCACAAATTTAGATACAATTAAGCAGCACATTGATCTCCCAGAGGACGAAAACGGACTGCTTCGGCAAACACAGACATCATACGCACTTGAGAGCGTTCTCAGTGGACAACATCCGCCTGAGGATACCGACATCAATGCAATCTACCACAGCCATGGCATCACGCCATTTCCAGAGCTAGTAACATTTCCTGGTACAGACATACAGAATCTCAATCCCCATCAAGTTGCAGGTATGCCAAATACCCACCCCCCATATTGTAACAAGCCCAAGTGAAGTAGAGTGCTAACCCTACACAGACTGACCGAGTCTGCGATGGAAGATGAGAATGCTTGGGAGACGCCATTGTAAGCCATTGAACGTGTACGCTCTACCGGGAATGTGCCTAATGGGGGACATAGGATCCCTAGCTTTACTGAAAATGACGATCGCCTCAAATCCAGACGGATTCATATGATAGGCAATACTAACTAACATAACACCCGGTGGTAACCTTGTTACATACCGTCTCAAACATGCGGGGATTCAAAGATTCGATTTCAGTTCGTGATTGTGGATGAGGGCCCATAACGCCCGTCGCGTAGATGGGGAGTGTAATCAAACCATCCGACTGAACAAAAGCCTCATATATGGGACAAGAACATCGCTCTGTAGTGGGTTTCAAAACCTGCTCTCACTTTTAACCCTCATGTAGTTGAAAATGAAGATAGGAATCACGTCTTAGAAATACATAGACCTTGGCTCCTCAGAGGGGCTGTGGCGAGTGGAGTACAATTCCTATGACGAGGCCACAACGTTTGACGACGGGGTCAACCAAGGGGATATTTTATGAAAACAATATATCACAGCATCCACATAAGGATTCGGTATGGATGATGGAGTTGTATGCGATTGGTCTTCATATTTGGCAGATTGTCCCAGTGCTTTGTGAGGGGGCAGGCAGATGCGCAGAATAGTCAACAAATTTCGCCAAGGAAGTTACAACACAAGTTCTCCAGCTACAATCCATCCGCAGAACACTCCAATCTCGGCTTGTCTTACCAAACGGTGTTGTGAGCTTTCCAGGCGTAGACTTGCAGCCAACGACGGTAGTTACGGAAGAGCTGAACTATGACACTGCAACAGCGAAGATCATTAAACGACACGGCGAGAGGTGCGCACATGGACCTTCTCGATGTCAACTGGGTCTGTTGCCGATTATACCCCAACTAAGCCCAGCCAACCCGGAGCACAACCCGAAGGCAGTATTAATTTTGGGCCATGTTGGTGCGGCATCCTGGTAGCCCATGACTCCGGGAACCTTCCTTTACTTGGAGGTAACATTACAAACCGACGCCTATTCGGCAGCGATAAAAGGTTGGCCGAACGTTTGATCTACGGTATAGCAGATGACCCCATCGGTACGACGGTAACGGAGCAAAAGGCCAGGGATCGCAAGTCCAGCTCCAATCAAGCTGTCGAAGTCGGTACTGAGCACATCACGCCGCAGATTTCCAATGACCTAAACGACGGCCTAGATTACCTTTACAGCTATTATATAAGACGCCTGTGGCTGTTGGGTTAATGGCTGGCTTTCACGTGCGCACAATTCGTGCACACGACAAGAACGCCGAGAAAAGTCGAGAGATTGAACAGTTCAACGACCAGTCTCTGGGACAGCAGATCCTTGTAGTCAATATCAATACGAGACTAGATATTGCTAGAATTTGCTAGAATTTGCTGATATATACTCAGAGCAGCGCTCCTAAGGGCAAGCGGAGCTCTTGGTAAGATTGGCCAATTGCTAGTTAATATTTTCATTGTGGCTTATGATTGCAATAGCTTTGCGGCCTTGAACATCCATCCCCCACAAGGAAAGCAAATCTGGAAGCTACGCTCTACGGAAGATTCTGCTGAATACAGCATACCTAACTAAATAGATGGCGCCGTTGGAGATGTTGTTCTATTTGAGATTATCAAATCATTTCTCCACCAATCGTTCAATCGATATGCATGAGTTGTGCACAAGGACGTTGATGGGGCGCGCATCAGGTCTTACGCCGAGTCCACCATCAAGCTAGGTCACGCAATCTCGGCAATAGCCAAACTGGTTCTGCAGTCAGAGAAAAGAGAGTTCTGGCTAGAACTTAACGAATACCTTGTCAATGCTCTATTTAGCATGACTGGCATGATGACACTGGAGCAGGTTGAAAAGTGGCTTAGTCTCGAAGAAGATGAACTTCGTAGCCAGATCATGCCAGATTTGGAAATTGCCATTAAAATAGCACGACTTAAGATAGCGGGGGATAGTCCCGCCAAAGAGCAGCAGACTCGACTCAACGAAGGGGTAAAGTTAAGAAAGATGGAGACATTCAAGTCGAATGGGTTTGCAGTCAATTTAGACTGAGGATGAGTTTGACCGAGGTGTTGGGGAGGTGGACTGTGTGGATTTATATGATAATTTAATTAATAATCTCATTTATCATTTCTAAAAATTAAAAATCTTATTCTTAAGATAAATATGAAATTTAAAAAGAACTATTAGAGTAGATCAACAAGTAGCCTCAAGTATGTAACTCGCAACAAAATTTTATCCCATTTCATCGCAATGTGTAGGGTAGCTACGCCAGCCAACTTTTTTCCACTCACAACACTCCAACCTCCTATTTCCACCCGACCGTGCCGACCACCACCAATTCTCATCAATCTCCAAAACCCGCCGTTTCATCCTCCAACTGCCACATCCTTCATCGCACACACACACACTCTTCTATCTCACAACAATTGCGAAGCTTGTAATTATTATACCACTACATAATTCTTTGCTCATCTTGCTCCGTCGACAAAATGGCGCCAAAGGAGAAGAAGCCGCTGCGTGACTGGGTGTATCTCATCATTGTGGGCACTCAGCTCTTTGGCATTCTTGGTAAGTGAATCGAAGGACACACTGCCCCTTTCCCTTGAATTTAAGATGTAATATGTGTTTAAAATGTTTATTTGTATTGCCACCATGGCATCGCTACGGCGAGACGTTAGCATTTCCAGCTCACATCATCGCCATCATATCAACATCTCAAGTCAGTCCACCTCACTTACACATTCTCTCTAGCCATGGACCTCGCCCCCTTCTACCCCAAATTCCTCTGGGAATCACCCTCCGCACCTCTCCACTTCCTCATCGCCCTGCGCGAGTCCTACGTCCACTCCTCCGGCGACCCTTTCTTCTCCCACGCTGGCCGCCAGCAACCCGCCTGGTTTCGCGCCTCGCTCTACATCGAGTTCGCCTTTCAACTACCCCTTGCCATGTATCTCGTCTTCCAGCTCGTTTCCCGACGTGCCATATCTGGCACGACTGAGTTAGCTGGCCTGGCTTTCGGGTGTCTTACGGGCATGGGCTCGATCCTGTGCTGCGCTGAGCTGTATCACTTGGGGCCGGAGGTGCTGAGTGAAGAGAAGAAGTCGAATCTGCTGTATGGGACGTATCTTCCATTTGCTGTAATCCGTGAGTATTCTTCTACACTCGTTCAAACCTGCCCATGCTATTGGAATTCCCTATTACCTGGAGACTGACAAGCTTGGCTTAGCAACCTTGATGGCCATGGACATGTTCTTGCGGCTGCTTCCCCGCGTACAAGCACCGGCCAAGGCAAAGGCTCTGTAATCGATGGAGGTTCAAGCACAGATATTCGTAATGGTTTGCGCCTACGGATGCTCAAGATCCATTCAGTATGTACCTTCGCAACAGCGGGCATGATTGTAAAACATTAAGTTTAGGTGCTATATAGCTTTTCTGACTAGATCCTCGCGAGACTCCAAAAGCGTCATTAGATAATTGTACATGCATCATTTAAACCATTGCGCAAACATTATTTTCAACCATTCATCATGCTTTCAGCACAATGCCCCTGCGTAATCGTAAAACGAAAGGCCAGAGATCTACTTCGCCGGGATGTAGACGGCTTTTCTCAATCCATCCTCTTGGAATAGCCCCAGCCATTACCCACGCCGTATCCCAGAGGAGTCGCACCTCCAAGAGGTCTTCCCTTGAGACGTCTAGGCATTACCACACCGAGTGTATACATGCCGGCTATCAACAGACCGGCGATGAAAGACACAAGACAGTAGAAGACGGTGCTCGCATAGATATGGCCACCAAGCCCTTGCCACTCCACGCGTCCCTCCGTCTTGGGCAGCGCCGGTGTAGGGAACCAACGCACGGAGAATTGAAATGGCAAGGGGTCGCCAATAACGAGCTTCTTGGTATAGGAACCAGTCATATGGCTCAGCGGGCTGGTGCTATAGGAGACAGCCGAGTCGAGCACGCCGCTATCGTGAGGTAGTGTGTGATGTTTGGGCGTGCTGTGGAGCAAAACGTTCATGTGCGTGCTGATATGCATATGGCTGAGCTGTAACGTGCCTGCGAGAGCAAAGACGAGAGGGATGTATTCTTGCTCGGGGGGAGCCTCGCCGACGACCTCGACGTGGGCGCGTGGACGGGCGGGAAGACGACAGGCCAGCGGGGCGTCGTTGTGGATGTAGAATTCGAGAAGATGGAAGAAAGGGTCGGTAATTAGAGGTATGGTGCAGTTGACCTCTCCTTCGACGCCGTAGTTGAACTGGAGCGGTTCGCTGGTCTCGTTGCAGACGGGAAAAGGGATCCATTGGAGCTTGTTGTTGACCTCGATGTGCTCGCCTGTTTCACTAGAGTGAAGACCGATTAGCTCAAGCTTGGAATGAAGCCTTGATTGCGACTAAATAGAAGATGTGCTCCTCTAGTGCGCAACATTTCGCTTTTGATAAAGCTGGAGCAGCAAGCTCATTGTCCAACAGCCAAACACTTACGAACTGCGATTCATGCACTCCACATGGATCGTGGCTCCATAATGATACGACGGCAAAGCATCTGGCAGAGTTGTAGCAACGGCGGTCGACAGCGCGCCAACCAGGGCGGCCGCAGCGTAGAATGCGGTACGCATGGCGATGCTTGGTGGTAGAAGCGAGGTATGCTTTTTCGTCTTGGTGTGCTACTTTTTTTTTTGTTCTGGGCGCGGGCGAAACAGGTGTGTGGTTCGACGAGGATTAGCTGTAGCGGTGGCGGGAGTCGATGATCATGGCGTTAGGCAGCTACGTCTGCATGGAGATTGATTGTTGAATACGCGGTTTTCGGGATCGGAGGGTTCGTTCAGGGCATGGTGGAAGCCATTTGAGGAGGGCGAAAGAAGGAGGACAGCGGAGAAGAAAAAGTTTCAGGAGATCTGGTCGTCAAGATCGCCAACATGGCAAGGTGACGGGAACATTGTACGAGCACGCCGATAGCTTAGCGCAGGTGGGTGTGGATCTGTAGTTGGGCACCACTATAGCGGACGTGCGCCTGTCCAGCCCCTAAACTGGCCTTTATCTGGTCTTTATCTGGCCTCTGACTGGTCGTTTACTGGCTCCGTGGGAAACGCCACAGCTGTCCATTGGCCCCTGTCGAAACGGCCCTGTAATTACATATTTTGGGTCCCGGCTTAAAGATCATGCTGGGCATCCATTGGATTGATCCATTGGTTGTTGTCCAAAGAAAAACTCGCAAAGACATTCTTTATACAACATCATCACTTCATGCAGCCACCACGTGCTGAAATGCAGCCAATAGATATCCATGCGTACGCCTGCTATTTGAATGAGAGATCCATATAAGTAATGGAGTTGTATACTACCAATTGAGAATCACCAGTAATCTCAACTGAGCAACAACCGCTCTTGTCTACACAGTCTGTGATGGCTTCATTATTCACCCCCTTTACTTCCTCACCACCGCCGTCATACTGATAACATGCCACTCCAACTCCCACCCCTCCCCTCCATACTTCTCCTCCAAATGCTTCTCAATCAACCCCTTCACCTCCTCCACCCCATGCGCCTCCCTCATCTCCTCACTCCAAAACGACTTCATAAGCCAGGGTAACATCATACCAAACATACCAACAAACTCAGCCGCTCCCCCAACACGAAATTTCCCTGGCACCACTTTCACCTGAACATTTTCAAACCCTAGCGTCTCTGCCTCGAGATGTTTTTGGATCCATTCTGGGTCGTACCAGTGCCCGCTGTCGTGTAGTTGCATCGGTAGTGAGTCGGGGAGAGGGGGTGCGTTGAACGGCATGGAGGCAAACGCGGACCGCATGTCGGGGAACCAGAAGCGTGAGGAATTGGAGGTTGGGAATGTGGTGGCCCCAAAGATTCCGCCTGGTTTGAGGATACGCTTGCAGTCTTTAATCCGAGATAAAGGTGTTAGCTGTGGCCAATTGAACTCCCACCTCGGTTTATAAAAGGGAAATATCCAAGCACTAACCTTCCAAAACGGCATCAGGATTCGGAATGAGATGCATACCCAAACACACAGACACATGACTAAACGTATCAGACGGAAGCCCAGTATTCTATCACCCCATTAGCAATGTCCCTCAACCACACAATATTCAGAAGACACCAATAATAAAAACTCACAATCGCATCCAACACCTTCGCCTCCGTATTCACCCATCCTTGCTCCTCAACCTGCTTCTTCACCAACTCCACCATTCCCGCAGAACTATCGGCACAAGTAAATGAACTAGCCTCGAGCACTTCCCTAGGCAGCATACTCTGCAACTCCTTCACAAACACGCCGGTTCCACAAGCGCTCTCCAAAACGCATATGGGTTCGGACGTCTTCTCTGTCAAGTTCATCTGTTCTAAAAGCGGAGCGGCAATCACGCTTGAGACACGCTGCGATGCTAGGATGGCGTTTTCATCTGATGATGAGGTTTGAGATTTTTGAGCTTTGAACATGTTGGAGAGGTTTTTGGCCATGGTGGCCATGCGAGTGGGTGAAGTCATGGTAAAGGTGACGATAACTTGAAACAAATGTGTAAAGTTTGGTAGCCGCTTTGTTTTATGATTAAGCTTGAAGATTGTTCAATTGTATGTGTGTTGTTCTGAGGAGTCCAGCAGACACATTTATACTTTTGGAAGTATCCGAGAAGTCGCCGCTCCACGACGGCAACTTTTACACCGTTTATTTCCCATTGGCTAGTCGCGAACTTTCCTTGATTACAAGTCCCCGGCTCTGACTCTTTCTTTTTCTATCTCTTTCTATCTAGTTCGCATATTTGATGTGTTGAATCTTTTGCTGGTGCCGAGTTGAATTAGCCCAAGGCCAGGTCCGTCGATGTAGGTTATAATGTCTAGCGCATACAGAAACACAAGACAAAATACACAGCAACCCCACGACTTTTCGCCCACACAATGGTTACAATTCCCAGCATACCTTCTGAAAGCAACTCCTTACGTTGGTGCATCACGCAAGATATGTGACTAAGTCCTGGTAATCCTTGTGTGATATAAAAACAAAATAAAACGGAATGCTGATACAGAAAACTTTGTCCATTACTTTACAACAACCACAATAGAACAACTAAATGACCCTTTGCCATTAGCGCCATCACATCCAATCCATGTGCGCTTTGTTTTTGCCCTTTGTTCCTAAACACGAAACCATCATCTTACCGCCTATATTTCTGCTAACCTTCTCCCCCTCTCTCTCATTCTTTAATATCTTCCCCCTCCTCCTACAAAACACATTCTTCTTTTCTAAAACCACAACAACCTCACACTGCCCCTTCCTATTAGACAAATCTAAGACTGCCCGTTGGAACCCGCTCCACTAGCCCTGCTACCTCTCTTCGTAGCATCTTCAGAACCCGACGTACATCTGCCAGGTCTGTGCCACCATTGTTGTTGCCATGTCCAGGCATGGGTAGCGCAGCTTCACATCGTGATAGAAGCTCGCCGACAGACAAGCCAATGGACGCACCCTTGCTGGCGCCGCCACGTCGTCGCACCTCCGCGACCCAGTCGTTGACGACGTAGACGATAATCTCAATAATGCGATTTCGTACCATGCCGCTGAAGCCGTAGTCCTGAGTGTCAAAGATGTTCTCCAACACCCGCACAATCATGTCGTGAGATACGCCTAAGTTGAGGAAGAGTTGGACGGGCCATGTGGGATCAGCGCCGATGGTGGCATCTTGCTGGTAGGCTACAGCGTAGCGACAAAGCTGAGGAAGAAGTGTCTGGATTGGGAAGACAAAGCTGTCCAGTGACGTGTGGTGGGCGATGTTCTGGATCTTGCTTGTGACGGCCTCGTATGGCAGGGGGGGTGATGGCATACCAGGCTTCATCTGGTCATGCCTTGCCATAACGTCATCGTGGGTCTGCTGGATAAAGTTCTCCCAAGTTCCTGAAATTGTCGTCGGGTTACGATAGTTGGCTGTGTGGTAGATGAGCAAACACAGGTCATAGTAAGCTGCTTGGTCGGCGTAGTCATTAAAGAGCTGTCACAGAAACACGTTAGCTATTTCGCACATAAATACAACACGCAGGGGTCGTTTTGCGAGGCAAGTGCTTACCTCTGAGAGACTAATGATCTTTCCATCAAGAGCAGTTGAAATCTCGGCCTTTCTATCATTGTCAATTCGGTTGTCTGCCATCAGCCGTCCCAACAGATCATCCTGAATATTGGCAATCTCGAGTAAATCGGTGACTTCATGGTTAAGTCTTTGTTGCTGTTGCCGGCTGACACCGACAGTTGCCACATTGGCATTGGCCTTGGCCAGACTGAGCATTCTGATTCGATCCTTGATGCCGATAGCAAAGTCCGAGTTTGCGAGTTCGCCTTGAACCTCAGCAGCGTCGAAGAACCGGCTTCGGTTGGTATAGAATCGGCAGAGTAGATCAGCATGCTCCACGTTTGTCCCAGCCAGGCGTTGCAGGAACGTAATGACGTGGGGAGAGTCAATAGCCAGAATTCGCTCAGTCCATCCCTGTGTAATGTACCACTCGTACAGATCAAAGTGGAAGACCTCATCCTCGGACCCGTTCACAACTTCGTATGCATCATTTCTCTTGAGAGCAATGAGTGTCGGTCGACCGTCCACTGTCAGAGGTTCGGCACTTGAGGCAGCATCAAGATGACGCAGGACATCATGAATCATATCATAACAGCGCTTTCGCTCGTTGAACGCGCTGGTGCGAGGATCGTTTGCTGGTTTCCCATCGTTGATCCACATGAGAGCGCTGTTGCCTCGGTCCTGCTCTCGTGCGACATACAGACACAGCTGGATAGCGCCAGCATAGTATTTGAGTTCCATGTACTGCATGACAGCGCTTTGAAGATTTGCAAAAGTCAAACTGCGTGCCACCTTCTTGAAGAGGTTGAGACTCTCGCTTAGGAGAACACGAGACTGATTAGTATTAAGGGGTTGCTCAGAGGCCCTCTTGAGTTGTTCCTGAGCCTTGAAGATGACCACGTCATCTGGGCTGCAGAAGCTACCACAACGTCTGCGTAGAGCATCTGCTACAGTCTCGACATTTGAGCCGCTCTCGATATTGCGGTTAACGATTGATTTGACGAGCAGCTTAGCAAGATCTTTGCCATCTGGCTGAGAGAATAGCTTTTCATATGTCAAATCCTTGAGCTGCTGTCGCGCCCCATCGTCAAGCCTAGTGTAGATGTCGGATACACGCTCATCAAACAGCATTATCACGAATGAGATGCCCTCTGAAATGCTTTCCATCAACTTCTGGAGAGCGTGAAGCGCCTGGTGCTCGGCCTGCAGTGCTACCTCCTCTTGGCGGCTCGAAACTCGCTGCAAGTCCGCAGGGCCAGACATCCCCTGAATGAGACCCTTGTTTGACTCTATGAATTTCCTCAGCCGCTCCAGGTATTCCTGGGTAGAGTTCAACTTTGATAGAGGAATTGTAGATGAAACAGACATGCTTCCATTGACACCAACGGCAAGCTGGATAACGGGTGCCTTCCAGAGTTTTCGGATTAAACGTGACAGGTACATGGCTAGCGCGTCGTGTCTTGAAGAAAGTCGTACAGAGTCTGTGGTGAGAGTCGTCCCATCGGTTTCAGCAATCGTTGGTTGGCCACCGAAATCGACAAACAGTCCCCTTGCCCGATCCTGCGTTGCTTGGTCGATCGCCCTGGCTCCGCCAGGTTTTGCATCACCGCCATGTCCACATGCGACAGCAAGAGCCGTTGACACTGTCTCCACTCGGCCATACTGTTGAATCAGGCGTCTACACGTAAGATCCAAAACTTCATCTCCAGGAGCATCCCGAACAATTGCCGCAAAAATATCCACAAGTCGCCGACGTCGAATGATATGAACTCCTGTATTGGTAAGGACTGCAATCTCGCTGGGTGGTTCATCGAACTGAACAGCTAGCTCGTTTCCAAAACCAACTGGCTGCGAGGCAGCAGCAAAGGGCTTAGTAACCATCCCTACCGCCTCCGCTCGACTGCCAATATCGATCCAGCTTGCCTGCTCATAGTATCTCAAGGGCGTTGTAGGTGTAACTCGTTTTATGCGGCCGGATTCAGGGCCCGAAACGAATAGAGAGTCGGCGTTGGGGTCGTTGCCTCTGCTGACAAAATCCAAAAAGTATCCTGGGGCAAACCGAGCACTCTGCCGACTAGCAACAAGCGTTGTTGAGTCTAGATCAACTATGGATTCTCCTGGGGCTTGGCCGGCTGGTCCGAATTGTCCAGACCGCCGAGGATTCGGACTTGGTGGGAATTTGATGAACTGAACTTGCATGCTTTGTGGAGCTAAATTTGATTGAGATCCATATAGGTAGGAAGAAGCATTTGTTGCGCTGAAGAAAAGTCGACAGCCAGTATCGGTCAAAGCCATTAGATGAAGCTTCGAGGCTTCCTGTTTTGTGATGGGGCTGATAGAGACGATTCTCATCCGGTCGGTTAGCAGCTTTGATTGATTAATCATATGAGCAATGTCGCGGAGGCAATGCATCTTCTCCTTCTCGATAACTTTGTTTAACCGATCAGGAGCGTCCATGTGATATGTTCGGATTGTTGATGTGTTCGAGAGGGTATAAACGAGCTTCCTCGTGTCGTCGATAACAATATCCACCAGATGCTCTGGGTCTTTCTGTCCCCAGAACCCAGTTTGCATAGTAACCACCGAGGACCAACCTGGATTCGAATGGTTGACCTTACCACACCTATTCGAAAACCACTTCTCCTCGGACTGGTAGTAGAGCTCACTGACGTCGGTGTCGCTGCTTCCGCCAAAGAAGATGCGACCATCTGCAGTGCCAGTTATGATGCGGACATCATTGCCGCGTAACGGTAGGATCATTTTCGTCTGATAGAGGGACACCGATTTCGTCCCGGCCGGGGTATCGGTAGCGGACACTCCTAGCAAAATCATTTCTGAAGAGGTGGCGACCACCAGAATATGCGTAATGGTGCCGACAAAAATGCCGGGCTTTGGGGCAACTAAAGCAACGGCATGAATTGTATGTGGCTGGTCCTCGAACCCAATGAGCTCAGGCTCGGGGTGGGTGTAGTCCCAGAGAAAGAGCGAGTTGTCAATTACGACCCAAGCATGGTTGATCTCGGCGAACAATCCCATAAGGGTTTGCAGCTCACCAACATTGTAGTACTCAAAAACCTGGTTTGGAATCGGGTACATGTTCGTCTTGTGGAAAGGGGCCCAGGCCTCACTGGGAGGAACCTCGTAGTCGGATGATGCGCCCTCTGCCAAAGTTGTTAGTAGGGAAGAAAATGGTTGGGGACCAAACTGTCTTACGTCTACAGTAGGAGTCCAAGTCCGGGAAGCCCTCATCGAGCTGTAGAAAAGAATTGATTGCCTTGGCTGCACGCAGAACTGGGGGAATGTTCTCTGCGCGAGGAGGAGGCAATGGATTCAGAGGCGCCAGTCCTCCACTCTGCGCCGTTGCTACTGTCCCTGATGATGATGCTCCAGCGGCTGAGGCTGCTGTAGTTCCTCCACGAGACATCGCGGCAGGCTGTGGTGGTGCGTCCATGTTGCCGGGAGTTGCTCCTCCAGAGGCGGCAGGTGTTTGGTTGTCGGAGACGGGGAAGAGCTGTCGACGGACTGGATCACCGCCAGTCTGGAACCTCGAGGCGATCGCTGGAGTGTTTAGGAACGCGCCGGGCACCGGGCGCACCGGCGTGGCCTGTGGAAATGCCATGTCGAGCTGCAGTTGGACCGTTCCACGCGCCTTTCCAGCTTCACCAATGCCGTGGGTTGCTGACGCGCTGGCAGATCATGAAGAGCCGGTTCGCACGTCGGGCCGGCTTCGCGCGTATCTGCGGCTTCGCGACGCGGAATGTGAAGCTTCTCCTGTCGGTCGTGAGTCGTCTCACGGGATGGGGTTCAGGCGGGCTTTGGGCGGTTGAGCGACGTTGCGAAACTGGTTCATCAATCGAAAATTATTATTTGGAGGTGCTGGGGAGGTTGGCACAGCTAACATTTTTCGTCACTGGGCCGGAAGGCGCTAGTCTTGATTGGGGCCATGGGTCCAGCACCGACTCAAAACAGACGCAGAGCTAAAGATACACACACAGCCGTGCCTGGATAGCCCAGCCGTGTGATTGCAGAATGAGAAGAAGGACAGGCACAGGAACAGTAGACGAAATACCGGTAACTGCGTAGCTAATTATTTTAAATACTAGAGTCCTAGAGTTTTCATTGTCCTCCTCTGCGTCATTTTGTTTGGCTCAACTTCATCCCTCAAATCATCATTCTTTTAATCACGCCAGAGCGAACATTATAAAGCTACTTAACCATTCGTCTAAAGACCCCGTAGACACACACAATCTGGCCCCGAGCTTCTCTTCCCTCCATAGCCGTAATGCGTCTAAAGCTCGGATTACTTTCAATTCGCTTTCTTCAAAGCAGCCTGGGGCATGGTGCATTGACCAGTGGAGCCTAAGCAACCCCTCCTTCTTGGGACCAACATTTCACTGCTTCTTGGCTTCGCGTGCTTGCTTGCGGAGCGCTCGTCGTCGAATATCCACGTGCATGTTCTTATTCTGAGAGATGGTAATGGGGCTGTTAACGCCTACGGTATTTTCGATGATCCACAGCATAAAGGCATGGCTCCACCATGGAGTGTAGGTGTATGAGGCGGTTTGATAACCACCAGATCCGACCTTGCCCAAAGCTGCCTTGACAAAGTTACGGGCGTTGGGAATAAGAAGGCTCGGCTTGCGGATCTTGCTCATGGCTGTGGTGACAAGGTGGCTTAGGACCAAGTAAACATCAACGTTGTCGTCTGACAACTCTGCAGACAAAGCGTTGCTCCATTGCTGCAGGAACGCCTTGCTGCCAGAATAGGTAGCCAGAAGAGGAGTAGGTGTCCAGCCGCCAAAAGAGCCCATTGTCAAGATCAAGCCGCTCTTCCGTTGCTTCAGGATCGGGGCAACAACCTGTGTGACCTTGAGAGTTCCGAGACAGTTGATTGTGACGATGCTCTGGAGCTCCTCCTTGGGGGTTTCCAAGAACGGAACAGGCATGCTGTGGCTCTGACCAACGTTGTTGATAAGAATACCAACGTCCAGACCCTGCACGAGAGCTCGGAGTCTCTCGTAGTCTACATCTTTGTCCAAAGAAAAGTCCATGGCCAAAGTCTTGACTTGAAGGCCCTTGCCAGGGTACTTTTGTTCAATCTCTTGGGCGAGAGTGTCGAGCTTCGATTGGGTTCGGGAGACGAGGACGAGGTTGAAGCCTTTCGCAGCAAGTTGAGTGGCATACTCCTTGCCTAGGCCGTCCGAGGCACCAGTAACGACGGCCCAAGTGCCGGGCTTGCCATATTTGCGAAGCTAGATACTCAAGTTAACAACCATAGCATTAAAGTTACTCTTGATAAAAACCACTGCCGACGTACGTTGGTTCCGCCCAGCACGAACGAACTGAGGAAGAGTCGCAGATAGCTGAACAGCTTAGAGCCGAGAAACAGTGCGCCGACGGCAGCAAAGGCCACCTGGACAGTCTGCGGGACGGGAGGCGCCCGCTGAAGGAGATTTGTCACTGCATCCATGTTTTTTTTGGTGTCGGACGGATGAAAGCAAACCGTTGGATTCGACGTTATGTGGAAGAGTTGAAGATGTGGTCAGAGCTGTCCAGGCCCCCGAAGAAAAAGATGCCCGGAGTGATGACATTATAGTGCTATAGGTTTGGTGGGCTGCAGGCCTGCTTACAAGGGGCCCCCAAAACGTGCTGGTTTGGAATTGGGTGTCATCAATTTTACAAGGTTGGTCCAGAAATGGATCCGAACGTCCGCCCCAACAAGAAAAAAAAGACGGATCCGACATTTACGATAAGGATTCGGATTCGGATGCAGCTCCAACTGCAAGTTCGTTGAGACATTAATCCACATTGATAGTATAGAGGATCCCTCATCGAAGGCATGTGACTCCAGCTTGCTCTTAATATGCCGGAACACTGTATCCGTGAAGTCCGCCAGATGCTTGATGGACCAGGGCGGAAAAGTATGGTTCCCCAATAGTTAGACTTTCAGGGCTGCCACCGTCAAGTCAAGAGTAAGCCGACTAAGGCATCGGAAAGGAATGAAAGAATAGCCCTTAATTCTCCTTGGATTTCGGCGCATTTAGTCCCAGTCTAGTGTTCTATGTCAAGTTAGTGCTATAATGAAGAAAGCCTCGGAGGAGCTTCATAGTATTGCTTCTAGGAGCCCCGTGTACAGTTTACAACAAGTTCCATCGGTTTAGATACGTTGCGATCATCGACTTGAAAATACCAAAGAGATGAAACTGGCTGCCATTCAATTAAGCCTCAATCAATATTTGGCGACCTTCTCACTGGTGCAGTATTAAAAGCGAAATTTGCCGACAATGTCATTCGAAGGCTATCAGTGTGTTGTTTTGCACTGGAATTTTTGACGGTGCTTTCGATCCGCAACCAACTATGCTGCGCCATGAACCTAAATCTTTTAATTTCAATAAAAACCAAAAAAAAATAAAAATGATCGTATCTCGCTGTAACTGTCTTGCGTTAGGCGTCTGAAACTGCAACTTCAAAGTGTTTTCAAATGTTGAGTTTGTTTCGTCGATCTCGTAACCCCTTTGCCCCCACACATTTGCCATCACGCAGTCACATGATCCATCTACGCGGTCGCGCAACCTAGCACAACCGGCGCGTCTCCCAAGTTAAGAGGATAGCACTGCTTAAGCCCAAACAGGAGTGTTCCCAATGACCCCGACAAACCATGGATTCGGGGCTGTCACAAGACCGTCCCGTAAAGAAGCGGAGGTTCTTTCGGGAGCCGGATGAACCGTCGTCTGATCCTGTAGCCTTCAGTCCCAGGCATGCAGAAAGCTCCCCACTACGACGCCACACGATCAAAGAAGAGGATGACGATGGCAGAATCAAAGTGGAAGACGGCCAGGCCACTCCATCGAAGGCCCCTGGCCTCAGAATACTACCGGGACCATCAACGCCTGTGCGCCCTATCTCGGAGGCACTTCCGCCGTCCGAATCGAAGCGTGAATCTTCCGAGGTGACGTTTGACAAGGACACGTTTGAGAGCTTCGTTGGGGATAAGGTAGCAGCCAATGTGCTCAAGGTTATCCGCGATGTCTGCGGCGACAATCTCGAGCGTGCCGTCAACATGTATTTTGATGGCACTTACAAGAAGCTATTAAAGCCATCCTTCCCTATTGGTCGCCCTCTAGTAACTAGCACTTCTGGCCTAAATCGACAATCGACGAATATGACGGAAGCTCTACCGCCGCCACAATTGCCCCAAGCTGCCGTCCGAAGAATGCCAGAATCGAGATACATTGGTGCCTTTGGGGTGGAGGGCTGGGCGACGAGGAGCGGTGTAAATATCCTCAAGCATGGCGATACGGTGAAAATCGAGCGTCAGAAAATCCAACCACCACAACCGCCTAAAGTCAAGGCCAAACTCGGAGTGGCACCACCTACACCTGTTAGATCAACCATGGCCTCAAGAAGAGTGGATGTTATTGTTCGGTTTACAAATGAAAGCGGCATGGAGATTGGCAGACTACCCAAAGACACAGCGAACTGGGTTTCTACACTCATCGATCAAAAAATTTGCAAGTTTGAAGGAACTTGCGTCTATGCGCCGGAACGCCTTCGGACAAACGATACAGTGTTTTTGCAGCTGAGGTGTTCGCTGCTTAGCTCTGCTTTTCACAATCGTAGGTTCCAGCTTGCGGATGACCGACCTACCACTTTTTTTGAGCAGAGCGAAACGGCGGATGAAAAGGAGCTCCGGTTGCAACAGGTAGCACTTGTCCGACTCTTTCAGGAGATTAACCTGCAACCCACAGCTACCAATGCTGTAGCCAAAGATGGGCGGACGGGGATACTCAAAGCTGCGGAGCTGGACGAACAGAGGCAAAAGGAGGTCAAGAAGGCTACTGCCACGGCAAACAAAGAGTCTGGAAACTCGTCCCCCTCTGAGGAGCCAGAGGAGGGCGAGGAACTAGAACAGGACCAACTCGACACGCTATACAAGAAGGCGCAGACATTTGACTTCAACACCCCAAAAGCCGAGCCAGCAAGTAGTTTTGCCATGACTCTTCGACCCTACCAGAAGCAGTCTCTCCATTGGATGATGTCGAAAGAAAAAGACGAGAGGAGCAACCGAGAGCCTTCTATGCATCCTCTGTGGGAAGAATACGCATGGCCAGTCAAAGATGTTGATGACAAGGACACACTACTAGTGGAGGACCAGTCGAAATTCTACGTCAATCCCTACTCTGGCGATCTATCTCTTGAATTCCCCGTTCAGGAGCAACATTGTCTGGGCGGAATCTTGGCTGATGAGATGGGACTGGGCAAGACGATCCAGATGCTTAGTCTAATACATTCACACAAGTCCGAGCTCGCGCGCCAGGTCCGTCTTTCGAATGGGGGTATGACCAGCGTTAATCAGTTGCCGCGACTGGGTATGAATGCGGCAACTGTTCTGGATGCTCCTTGCACAACACTTGTCGTCGCTCCAATGTCTCTACTTTCGCAGTGGCAAAGCGAGGCTGAAAAGGCTTCCAAAGAGGGGACAATGAGAATCGAACTATACTACGGGAGTGACAAGACTGCCAACCTAAAAGCCCTCTGCTGTGCTGGCAATGCATCCTGCGCGCCCGACCTCGTCATTACTAGCTACGGCGTTATCTTGTCCGAGTTTAGCAATTTGGCATCAAAGAATGGCGATAGGACGTTCCACAACGGTATTTTCTCACTAAAGTTCTTTCGCATAATTCTCGACGAGGCCCACCACATCAAGAATAGAGCATCCAAAACGGCCAAGGCGTGCTATGAGCTTGCGGCCGACCACCGCTGGGCTCTTACTGGCACCCCTATTGTCAATAGGCTGGAAGATTTGTTCAGTCTCGTGCGCTTCCTGGGAGTGGAGCCGTGGAGTAATTTTTCTTTTTGGAAGACTTTCATCACTGTGCCATTTGAATCGGGCGAATTTATGCGGGCTCTCGACGTCGTGCAGACGGTACTTGAACCGCTCGTCATGCGGCGAACTAAAGACATGAAGACGCCAGATGGGCAACCATTGGTGCCTCTGCCACCTAAACATGTTGAGATTGTCGAGGTGGAACTCTCCAAGACGGAGCGAGATATCTACGATTACATCTTCGGTAAAGTGAAGCGGACACTTTCTAAAAGCATGGAGGCAGGCACCGTCTTGAAGGCATTCACCACCCTCTTTGCTCAGATTTTGCGTCTGCGTCAATCTTGCTGCCACCCCATCCTTGTTCGCAACCGAGAGGTAGTTGCTGATGAGGAGGAGGCTGGCGCTGCTGCTGATGCGGCAGCAGGGTTGGGGGATGACATGGATCTCGAGTCTCTTGTTGCGCAATTCACCGCTGTGACGGATGAAGCGTCCAAGGAAAACAATGTTTTTGGAGCGCACGCGTTACAGGAAATTCGCAACGAGTCTGAAAAGGAGTGCCCGCTATGCTTTGATGAGCCGATGAATGACCAGATCGTTACTGGGTGCTGGCACTCGGCCTGTAAAAAGTGTTTGCTGGACTACATGAAGCATGAGGGCGATCGTGGTGTTGTGACGAAGTGCTTCAACTGTCGTGAACCGATCAATCCAAGGGATCTCTTTGAGGTTGTGCGCCATGATGACGAGCCTGTCGATGAATTCAGCAATCCTCGTATAAGCCTTCAACGTCTAGGCGTCAACGCATCTTCCGCCAAGATTGCTGCTCTAATGTCCCAACTTCGCGCCTTACGACGGGAGCATCCCCAGATGAAGTCTGTCGTCTTTTCTCAATTCACCTCGTTCTTATCTCTAATCGAGCCTGCTCTCGCACGGCTAAACATGAAGTTCCTTCGCCTCGATGGCACCATGGCCCAGCGGGCTCGCGCAGCCGTTTTGCGTGAGTTTGCCGAAAAGGAAGGTTTCACGGTGTTGCTCATTAGTTTGCGTGCGGGTGGCGTCGGGTTGAACTTGACAAGCGCTGGCCGTGTGTTTATGATGGACCCCTGGTGGAGTTTTGCGGTTGAGGCGCAGGCTATTGATCGTGTTCATAGGCTTGGCCAGGAGCATGAAGTTTTTGTTAAGCGGTTCGTGGTGAAGGACAGTGTGGAGGGGCGGATGTTGAAGGTTCAAGATCGGAAGAAGTTCATGTGAGTTTTTCTTTGTTTCTCAGGACCCGTGACAAAACTCATATTCAGGACCAGCTGCTAATATGATGGTGTTATACAGTGCATCTTCGCTCGGCATGATGAGCGACGAAGAGAAGAAGCTCCAGCGGATCGAGGATATCAAGGAGCTGTTGAGCTGAGACTAAATACGTCAAAAGAGTCTGGGTAAGATCTGTACAAAAGTTTCTGCCGGTTGGGACGGGGTGGTGGGACATGTTGGGCATATTACAATGGCGCATCAAAACAGGGAGCGTTTTTGCATGGACATGGCGTTGCTGTTTTTGTATCTGTGCTGTTGGAGATTGATCATAGGCCTGGCGCATTCAATGCACGGAATTCACGGTAATCAATGAAGCTTCTCTATATGGCTAGTATTGCACATGGGATTGGTTACAATCTTCGTTTCAATTCTGACAACTAGCAATGTGTGGGACTATCCAGCAACTTTCAGCAATATCCAGCAATATCTCATCATTCTCAACTAAATCTAACAGCATCAAACAACATCTACCCAGCAAGCCTTCTGCTGGCGTGGGGTGATGAGAGCTTCATTCTGCCCCCATCAAGTCCCATCGTTGAATGTTTCCCCCCCTGAGCGAGCCGCATTCTGCAACACAGCCTCACTCAGCAAGTCTTCATTATCTTCCATTTCATTTGGAGACCTGGAGACGAAAAAGTAGACTTATCTTGTTGTTTTTTCTAGTTCCCCGTCAACCGTTTCACCTCTACAACAGTACCAGCAGTAACTCTCCCCTGCAAAATTTCTCCCACGCGCGAACAACTGTTAGCCAGAATGGGTTTCCATATATTAGAGAAGCCGATAAGTGGCAACAAAAAGAGGTGGACAACAATGGAAATAGACAAATTTAGAATTTCCATGACAAATGTATCTATGGAGAACATCATTAATTACAAACCCAATCCACTCCAGTCCATCGCATCCATTCGCCAGTCTATCGCATTTGCAGGGAGCAAGTAAGTAACCAACTACCAGTCAGGAATTTCAGTGTTACTCGTGATGGCAGTCCCACAGCTACCTAGGTAAGGTAGGTGAGAAGAGCAAATCGGGGGGCAACGCTGCGGAAGGTTGACAACTTCAAAAAAAAAAACTGATTCGCATGTTTGCTTGATTAGTTAGTCCCCACAATGCGAATATGTGTTATTTCCCCTTTAGAAAGGGCCTTGATGTCCGCAAAAACATCCTCAATGGGAGTTACGAGGGCGTATTTAACACCGCTTCCAAGTTGCTGCGGCTTCTGTCCACTAAACAGAAGCCCCAGTGCTCTGCCCTCCCCGTCGAACACAACAGAGCCTGAATCTCCCCCAGCGGCAAAGACTTGGCTGAAACCTGTACCAATATATGTGTATTCTGTTGACATCCGTTGTTTCCTGTTTGAAAAAACATGCGAGTCATCTGAAAGTCTACAATCTGTTTTGAAGCCGTTGAATAGCCCGCCTGTATTCCGTGTGCTGGCTCCCATCTTGTAGATTGCACTTCCTTGTCTCAAGTTTGCCAGCGACGACCCACTTGGCTCCTGGAGAGTCTTGTCGAAAGTGTTTGATGGAATATATTTCGCGCCACATCCCGGCAGCCACTCATCTCGACCAGGAAGCTGGTTCTTGCCGATGCGCTCCTGATTGAGCGGTTTTAGCAAGGCCCAGTCTAGTCGGCCATTGTTTGGGGTACGTCGCACAAAGCCTGACCCAAACCAAACCTCAGCAAAGAGCTGCTTGTCTAGGTCAAAGAACTGAGTCTGCTGTTGGATGATCTCAGGCTTCATAGTCCCTGGAACGGCTTCTGAGAATGCGTCGAGGGTATGATTGTGTTTAGTTCGAGCTGGATGCTCAACCAACTTACGCTTCTTCACTGTTTTCGGATAGAAGCCGTTCTCATCTGTCTCCCAAAGATCTGATTCCGGTATCGGGACTCCAACTTGAGAACTAGGGCGTCTTCCAGACTCAGGGAGTATCTCCGGGTCTGCTATAAGCCTAAAGCCAATAACACAAGACCGAACAACATGGTAGTTTGTAAGTGCCAATGTTGTCCAATTGGGAGAGTTCTTGGTCTTGATCTCAATATAGCATCCTAATGTTCCGACGCCAGGGTTACAAATTTTCCCATCATTCCGCGTCAAATAACGATAGGCACCGATATCAGCACCCATATTGACTTTGGTTTGATACTTTGAGTAGTGAACAAGATTATACTCCTCTCGGAATTCCTCACTTTGGCTGGCACCTTCCGCAGGTACGAGGTCAAAGACAAATCGCGACATGGTGTTGTGCTCCATGTGAACCTGAAGTTTGTAATTGTATCCATCAACAAATTCTTGAAGCCTGTGAAGCACTGGGGGCCACGAATTTTGGCTTGATTCGTAGTCAACGGAGATATATACCGTTTTCGGATTACCTTCCCATCGGTAGCCGAGCGAAAACAAGGAAACAGCCGTGACAAAATTTGCTGTGGCGCTAAAGTCGTCAAGAATCTGGACAACTCCGGTGCGGATAGCAGGCCAGTCGAGGGATAGCCCGTCAAAATCAGAGTCGATGGGAATTGGCGAGATGTACTTGCGCATCGCAAGCTCTGGCGCAATCATTTCAACTGCGATATCGAGGTCTTTCAGTTCATTTACCGAAGATATAAGGTTATTGATGTACTTCTTCAACTCTTTCACAATCGCTTCCCACGTACTCGGCGCATCAGGCGTCCATTTTGTTATAATTAGCAGAGTGGGTTGCGCAGTCTCAGGCGCCTCTTCAATCACTCGCGACACAATATCGACTTCATAGACAAGGTTGGGGTTACCGTGAGGACCCTCGGTTTCGAACAAAGGCATAAAGCCAGGAGCATCCTCGGGATCCGTGATACCGTGGCGTAAAAGAACATCGGTAGCATGATCAGTAATTTCATTTCCCAAGAGACGTGTAATATTGCGGCAGTTGTCGTCCATAATACTGCGTAAGGGCAGAGGACGGAGTGGTGGCGCACCGACACGATACTTGACACATGACACTCCGAATTTCCCTGTGGGATCTTCTTCTTCGGATGAGGCTTGTGTCCGTCGTCTTCGAGAGCTTCCCGAACTGGCTGTCAAAGGTGGGGTTGGCAACATTGAGCCGACTGCACCATGTGGTTGGGCAAAGACGTGGTTGTGGTCTTGAGGATGGGTTGCGGATGGTAAGGTAATGGAGAGTGGTTATTGGGGTGTACTTTGAGATGCAAGAAGAAGAGGCTGCGGGCAGATGGTTATATGGCGAAATGGCGTGAGTGATGGAATCGAGGAAAGAATTAAAGTTGGACTGAACATTACCTAGGTAGGTAGGCAGAAGTGAAGCGAATGTGAAGTGATGTGTGAAGTGGAAGTTACGAGGCCCAGCGCCATGTCCATTTGTGGAGCCAAGGAGGATAGATTCGGTGAAGCGACAGCATCGCCTCAATTGCTCTCCATCTGCAAACGCCAGTGGCACCAACTTTATGTCGAGTCACAGGCCGTTGAGTTGTTTACACACACGATCAAACGCCACGCCCGCAATAGAGAAATCGAGTTCATGACCAGCCACGCCGGACACGCGCATCTATGTGGCACGAAACTAAGCAATGTTGCATGCATGCATGGGGTATTGCTATTTGCATCTTCACAACTCTAATGTTCGCACATGACTGAGCACCTCCATGCCCTCATAAGCAATGCCATTGCAAATGCTTTTTAGCTAGGGCCAATATGTTAGCAACAACACCAGCTAGTAAAATGCAGATGCCTAGCTAAGTTATGGTGGCTGTTAAGGAAAAATTACATTTTGGCCTAGTCACTTATTCACTGTTGGTCGGCATCCCACATCTGCCATTACCCATACGTCATCTTGTTAATATCAATAGGTAGCCTGCATGTCCCTTCAATTTCTTGTCACTTCACTCGGACCAGAGGATTGATGTTTGGGCTGATGTGCAATTGCGGTATTGCAAACAGCTCCAGCAGCTGCCATTATCCACGAGCCATCATTAAATATCCTGCAATTTTTAGCAATTATGATTAGGTATGTATTAATTTCGTTTAATCAATTATCCTGTCCCTCGGCAATCCGAACGTCCGTAATCTCGCCATTAGAAAGCTTCTTGATATCGGCAAAAACCTCGTCAATGGGTGTCATGAAGCCAAATCCCGCCCCAGGTTCGCATGCCTGAGGACTTTGCCCACTAAATAGAAGCCCCAGGGCCCTACCATCATTATCGAATACTACCGCGCCTGAATCTCCCATCACGGCAAAGGGTGTGCCGGTACCTGCACTGATATATGTATATTCTGTTGAGCTCCGCTGGCACTTCTCTGAAAAGACATAAGCGTCTTCGAGGAGACTACATTCGGCCTTGAGTGCGTTGAAATACCCAACCGTATGCCGCGTTCTGGCTCCAATCTTGAAGATTGGCTCTCCGTGTGTCACACTTGCCAGTGACGGCTCGGTCGGTGCCTTGAGGGTCGCATTAAACGTCCTAACTGGGCAATGTGATGGCTCAACACGTCCCCACCAGTCTTCTCGACTGGGAAACCGATTCTCACCCACACGTTTTTCACTGAGTGGCCTCAGTAAAGCCCAATCAAGTCGGCTGTTCTCCTCGGTGCGTCGCATATAACCTGACCCGGCCCAGACCTGTGCAAAAGGCTGTTTATCATTGTCGAAGAAGTCTTTCTTTTGGAAGTATTCAGAATCCATCGCCCAAGACAGTTTGGAACATCCGTCGATGATTGCATTGTGCGACATCCGTGCTGGATGCTCAATCAATTCGCGTTGAATAACCGATGATGGGAGTAAGCCAGCTCGATCTGTCGCCCAAAGGTCCGAGTTCACTACCGGGTCTTGCGGAACAGAACAGACAACGAGTTTTCCGTCCCAATGACCAAACACCTTGGATTTCACCGTGGTTTGAAATCCGCTGATGGTTGGCCGAAGGACATGGTAACTAGTGAGTGCTACTCGAGTCCAGTTAGGGTTGGTCTGGGTTCTGATCTCGAGGAAACATCCTACTGTTCCAGTGAGAGGGTTGCAAAGTTTCCCATCATTCCGGTTCAAGTAACAGTTGGCGCCAATTTCAGAACCCATATTAACCTTTTCCATGTACTTTGATTCTACCCCAGGATGCCACCCATTACCATAGTCATCTTGGCAGGATATGAGAGGGAAAGTGAACTGTGTGACGATATTATGCTCCAAAAGCACCTGGAATCCATGCTTGTATCCATCGACAAGCTCTTGAAGGTGTTGGACTACTGGCGGCCAATCCACTGGATCTGAATCATACGAAACCGAGATATACACTGTTTCCGGGTTGCGTTCAGGTTGCCAAAAGTAGCCAAACGTGAACAGAGTGATGGTCGTGACATAGGTTGCGGTTGCTGGGTGGCTTTCGAGTATTTTAGCAACCCCAAGGCGGATAGCAGGCCAATCGGCTGCTATTTGTGGGAACTTATCATCGTTTGGGATTGGTGTGATATATTTCCACATTGAGATTTCTGATGCGGTCATCTCGACGGCGATGTCAATGCCCTTGAGTTCTTCGAATAGTGCTACGCGGCTGTTGATATAGCGTTTTAGCTTTGCCACAATGCGAGGCCATGTCTGTGGCGTATCAGATGTCCATTTAGTAGTAATCCAGAGGGTTATCTGTGCTGTGTCGGGTTCCTCTCGAATCACTCGATTTTCAATCCTGATGCCAAATACAAGACCAGGATTACCGTCAGGATCGCCTTTCCCTTCCATATACGAAAAGTTCATATCTGGACGCTCGGGATCCGTAATGCCAAAACCGCCCAAAACCTCGGTGGCCTTGTCGATCAAGTCTTGGCCGAGGAGATTCCGGACGGTGCGGCAAGTGTCATTCGTACAACAAACCAAGGGGAGATGGCGAAGCGGCGGGGCGCCGACACGATACTGGACAGAAGATATTCCGAAGCTTCCATTTATATCTTCTTCTGTGAACACGGCTCGTGCCCGCCTGGATCGGACGCTTTCCGAGGGGTTTGGTGGCAGTGACGTAGGGCTGGTATCCATGACGTCTTTTGGTTTTGGTAGCGATGTAGAGAGAATCGAAATGCTGATCTATGTGGTGAAACAGTGGTGGACACAAGATATATATAGCACAAGCAGGGTGGTGGAGATTGTTGATGTAAAATGTGTTTTGAAGAGGAGAGATAAAAGGAGCGGGGCCGAAAAGAAGTCAGAACTATAATGATGTAGCTAAAAAAAGGTTTCAAATGAAGAAAGATGCGGCTTGAGACTGAGTCACACGCCATTGAGTGTGGGCTTGGAGAATCCAACGCCGTGTCGAGGAGAATAAAGTTCATGGCCAGTCACACCGGAGAGGTGGATATTTGTGGCACGAAATTGTCCAATAGAGTTCTACCCTTGAAAATGTTTAAATCTACATTGTATAATGCGCACATATTGATGTAATAATATCCTTCCACATAAAACAATCATGGTAGATGCCTAGGTAAGTTATGGTTGTCAAGAACCGAGCTTATTGTTTCTTGAACGGGATAAACAGCAGCCTCATTCGACTCTCACTTGAACAGTTTTCCTTTACCCATGAATTTGATGCCCCGCCTGTTCTTTCTTCAACCCTTCATCTTCATTGCAAATGGACACAGCATTGCTGAAACCTTGGAGTTAGCCACACCCGCCAGCCGCGCCGTCTCCTCCACTCCCTTGCCGACCTGTCGCTGAGGGCCCCAGTCCTCAAACAAAAAGCCTTCGGGCTTGAACTGGGACCCACCATCGCCAGGATTAGACAGGCCAAACGCTTGTCGCAGAAGTGCTTGAGGGCCCCAGCGAGACCAGGCAGTTACGGGCGTGTACCAAGGATCCTTGAGGAAGTCGTACTGGTTTATTCGTCCCGTCTGAGGGTCTGGGTGCGTCAGGTATTTGACGGGTGTGAAGCGCGGTAGGGCGAGATGGCGCATGATGTATTTTCGGATGAGGAGGAAGCTGTATGTGAATGCTGTTGATGCAAGACCTGGGTCGGGAAAGCTAAAGAAAGTGATGTGAGTAAATATGTGTTGATACTGACATCAAAGGTGCTGTCAACAGAGCAACAAGTGAGTAGATCCTGCTTACCAAAACGTGTGTCGCATTCTCTCACCCATAAGCACCATGAAAACATCTTGAATAAACGGCCGCATAAACTTAGGATACGCCGAGAGGAGCAAGTCCAAGAGCAGCTTGCCCAACTTTCCAACATCCTGAGAAGGAATCATATGCTCTTGCTCATAGCCATCAGCCCATTTCACAAGGTCCTCAAAGAAATCGATACCATTATCCCACTGGTCCTTGCCCAGCTCTGCCTTAAAATCGATATCCATCATTTCACCCAGATATTTCCAGAACGTGCCGAGGGCAGCGATTTCGATATCGTCGAGCGCCCGCCACTCATATTGGCCAATGACAATGATGGGATAGGCTAGCGAGCCGAATAGGACGTAAATGAGGTCTTTGTTGCGGATTTTTCCGGCTTTGATGTAGGGTGCGTGTAGGAAGTTGATGCGGGCAACGGTTTTGGAGAGGAGGTCTGAGCCAGGTGGAAATTCCATGCAGCTATGGAGAAGAAACGAGTTAGTCTGTGATGATGTACATGATGAGTGCTAGTGCAAGTGAGAGAACTGACCAGCTGTAGAAGATTTTACTATCCTCAACTCTATGGAATGTTAGCCATGATATGATATCTGTTCAATTATTACCTCTTTGACGATGGCTTACCTCTTGGACATCTGCGTCGGCTTGCCAAGATCTGTAGCATACAGCAACCCCCCGATATTATCCATACAATATGTCTACACTAATTAGCATCACATTAATCTATGTTGGAATGAGTTTACATACCCTCAGCGCGCCAATCTGTAACGACACGTCATATATAGTAGGGAAGTCGTAGACACTGATATTGCGAGCAATCTCAAGCGCCTGTTCGCACGTCATTTTCGAGAGAGACGCTCGATCTGTGAACCCCATGCGAGACTTTAAATTTTGGATTCTCCGGTATCTGAGAGTTGAACATAGAGCTGCATAGCTGATGAAGGTGAAGAGCAAGCCGGCAGTCCATGGACCTATGCCAAGAGAGGATATGAACCTCTCGCCTGTGTCTTTTGTCGCCGCCCACATTACGAAGTAAGGTTGTTAACAGTGTAGAAAAGATAGTGTTGGGACACAATGAGAAAAAAAATAGAAATGAAGGATGGGTATGCCAAACTTATATCATGGTGGAGAGGTGCTCACGACCAGCGTTCAGAGACATGCGGGCAACAGGGATACTCCGCCTCATGAACGAGTAGTACTGAGACCCATACAACAAGGTACAGCTGCTACATCTAACTGGGTATGTCTTTGCAGGTACTCCAATGGTATCGCTGATCAGATCTCACATCCTGCGGAAAGGATGAGCAACGGCAAGTGGCTTGTGTGGATGGCAGCCACCCATGTTGAATCGCGGATCTAACCCAATCAAGAGCTAACAACTTCTTCGTACAAAATACGGAATGGGAATACAGCGTCGCGGACCCACAAAGCTTTGAGATCTAGAAGCAGACTGTCTTGATGTAGTGAAAGTTAAGCATAATAACTAGATCGTATGGGGTTGGCGGCGAGGAGAGCGTTCGGGATTGCGCTTCGAAAGAATTGAGGGAAGAGGCAAGATCGAGACTCAATGATTGGGGTGCGCCACATTTGACCGTTTGGGAAAATATTGATTGATACATGTTTAGGACGAGAACGATATTGCCTAGGCACGGCAGTTGGGCGACAACAAAGCGATACCTCGGTTGACCTCATTGCCATAGGTTCTGCCTTATTTTTAGGCTAACATCATTTTGCGGTCATTGTCTAACAGCTGCGCCATTCCAGCTTTTGGAGCCGATATTATGTTGAACCGGCAATTCAATTACACCAACATCGGCAGATGGGTTCATCCACGATGCCATGTGATACTCTGCCGCGATTGCTAATTCCACCTACAGCACAATATAATCAACATAACACAACCTAAGCTTGAATCAGCCGCCATGCAGATAGACTATGCCCAATGTAGTAGAAACACCATCAGATTGATCATCGAGTGTGCCTTTTTGGGCGCCCACCATATTCTCTCTCTTAATACAAGTTCGATGCCATGGAAAAGACTTTGTTGCTGTTTCCTTTTCAGCGGAATTCCGTATCATGACTCGATTGCAGGTTCACGCACAGACTGCCGGTATTCTTCAAAGTATGTGTGTGTATGTTTCGGTAACTAATCCCGACTTCCGAGACTGCCAACTGGGCTAGTATTCTGGGCAACTGTTGCTGTTTCTGGGGCTGAGCTGGGCAAACGGGTTGTTATTGTTGCGTTTGCAAATAGAATTCCCTCCGTTAGCATGTGGCTTGCATCGTTGTACACATCTAGTCCATTCCAGGCTGTCACTTGACGCCTCTTCCAGCACTTACACCAGAGAAAACACACCAACTACAACATCCCGAGAAATCTCCTTCCATTCCGGGGCTTACAGTCTAGCAACATATCATTCTAGATGATGCATGCTTTATTTGCCGGCACTAGTTACTACACGAATGCGAGTGCGATATATGGTTGTTATCGCCTGCCAAACAAAGGCGACTCCGCTCAGTGTTGATCTACCGACCGTCCCGACCCGTTGATGCAAGCTAGCATGACTTATTGGTCTAGAAGGGCATAGAATTGTGTCCTCTGACTCTCACAGTGCGTTGATGCTGTAAGTTCCAATGTGGAATTGCATGTAGATCATTCTGACATGGAGTTTTTCCACATTTCGACGTTCGACTACAGTTTGGGTTACAGATGCTGCATCTCTCTCTAACAGTTCATTAATGTCCACTCCCGACGAGTTGTTAAGCAATTGAACAAGTGTTAGCACAATCAAGAAAACATCATTATATACAAATAGCTTAGAAACAATAAAATTCCGTGGACATTCTGCAAGCCCGGGTGTAAAGACCATCGAGCCTTTTCCATTCTACCGTCCTCCCCGAAATCCCGCCCTCCGCTCCCTCCCCCACTTCCATTCCCCGGACGCCCATCGGTCAAATGCCGTGAGGTCAACCCCGGCCACACATTCGCCGAAGCCCCGGGACGCGGACCGAGCCGGTTGAAATAAAATATGATAGCATGCAGGTTGCGGAAAATGGAAGGCTCGGACAAATCAAGTCGCAGCATCTCCTGAGCGATAAAAAGCCCAGCGTCTCAAAGTGACAAGTCGATGGTGTCATGACTCGAGATGCAATGCTGTTTTGAGTGGCTCGGTTTTCTAATACACCGATATGCATGTGATGCATTCTTCTGTTTCTGCTAAGCGACTTGGCTAGATGCTAGGATTGTAAAAATGGTAGGGCAGAATGAGGTCTCATGATGCTCTTTTGTGAGCATCTCCAGATTTCGATCCATACAGACATGCATTTTCACCTCGTCATTTCATGAGAAGTGATCAAACCAACATAGTATGATCAGTGATATTGTTACCACTTCCGATGGATGTTTCTACTTCGCCTACCAGTTGCATAATAATATGCCACTCCCATTACTACCATCCTGGCTGGTTGAACCACCGCATTTCGGAGTAAACTTGATATGTTCACGTATGAATACAAACGCTTCAATTATTGGCGCACCTAGGACAAATACAACAGATGTGAAAAGCATCGCGCAGCAAGTCCCGTCTAGCCTCAAAGCCTACATAAGTCGCAAGATCGAAATACGTAATGACACATTCATCACCTTTACTCAGATCTTGAATCGCTGTGAATACCATCCTTCCTCGAGCGTCTGGCTTGTGCATAACCTGCGGAAATGTGTTAGTGATTACAGATTATGAGCTTTGAGTACTTTGACTTACATTTGGATGACAAGAATGGTTAAACATGGCAGCCCTAGGGTAAAGAGCCAATCCATATGAGTCGCCACGAAGTACAGACCCAGGAGGGTACTTGCCCGTCACGGTTGTGTAAAGCCCGAATGTATTGGTCTCTTCTTTACATAGAAGAGAGAGCATATCATCAGGGTTTAGCTGGACAGGCATTAATGACTTGTTGCTCATGTATTTCTGTGCCAGTCCTGTCCAATGATCCAACTTGGTCTGGGACCATAACTCGCGATTCCCAAGACATTCTGCGATGGCCTCCTGTCCGCGAGGAAACATGTTTCCCACAAGTACCGTCGTTGTGTATTGTGACCTTCACCACCAGATTTCTCAAGGCTCTGTGCAGCAAGAAGACGAATAACAATCCACAACATCGTGAAGTCGTACTCGCCTTCCGTTTGGCGTATGGTGTCTGCGTTTTCCTTCAACCACGCGCATTCAAAGTCATGTCGCGCTTGGTCTGCCTTCTGACATATCTCATTGCACCAGATGACGTCCTGCTTACATTTGTTTAAGCATTGCGTTCCATATTTTTGCGAAACAAGTCGGCGACAAAAGAGACTGCTGCAGACAAGGCGATTTTCGTGACTGGGCTCGACGGTGGGCACGATGGCAGCGGGCACATCGGCGAGGATGACAGTACCCGCTGGTATAGGACCAGAGACGCGCAGCATTCTACCCATTCTTTCGCTTTGTTCAACAACTAAGCTGGGATGCAGGTACACATCCGCATCCTGGGCGTTGATCTCACAGATACTTTGGTCGGTTTCGACAGTTGGCTTAAACGCAACCACAAGCTGCCTCGACTCCAGCATCCCGAGGTCGCCATTCCCCTCAGCGCTAGAAATATGTCGCCCATCCTCGTGCTTCATCTCCAGCCCACAAGTATCTAGAAGCTGCTCCATGTCATCAATGTCGTATAGCCGAACCGAGTAAAATAAGTCCTGGCAAACTGATCCATCTAGGTCAATCACGATCTCACGGTTCGCCAAAACTCTCTTTCCCGGCGGGCCAGAAGCTTTCTTTCTTGCAGTTTTATCGTTTCCTTTTTAGCTCCAGAGGCGCCGACGGGTTTACCATCAATCCATTCCCATCCACGTTGGCTTATGTTGTCTCTCATCCATTGCCCATCGACATGATCGATGACCACCACACCCCCAGGCTTGAGTACCCTGGAGACTTCACGCATAATCTCTTCGTTTTCTGTATCGTTGTGGTATCCAAATGAGTTTCCCATGATGATGACAATGTCGAAAACCTCGTTGTCAGAGGGTATGCTTCGCGCATCACCTTGCGCAAAGGAAACATTTGCAATATCCTCGACCACAGCACGATTCTTTGCCACGCTAAGAAGATATTCACTGTTATCCACGCCGCGAAACTCGGCCGCGGGATATCGTTTCGAGAGGTTGATTGCATGTCTGCCCTGGCCACAGCAGAGGTCGAGTACCTGGACAGGCTGGCGCCGCTTTTGTGAGCTAGTCTCACATACATCGCTGGTGGGTGTATCAGGCCCTTGGTTGAAGACTTTGTGGACACTGGCGATGCTGACAATATAGTCACACTCGGTTTCTGTAATTTTGGGGTCTTCGACACAGTCGCCATCGGTTCTTAAATACATTTCATTGAACGCATTCTTCCACCAGTCTGGCTCGACATGCTGGAAAAGGGAGGTCACCTGGCCCAGCCGGGTTGGAAGAGACTCTGACATGATGGCACTAAAATAATTATATCGAGCAAAGAAATCGAGAATTCTAGGCAGCATCTCATCGAAGCTCTGAAGCGGAACATGCTGATCTTTTATGAAGTCAAGCTGCGCCAACGGAATGACGCAATCCGCCTCGGTGCGCAACCCAAGGTTTCTCATTCATTCATCGCTATCATAAGGTCTCCCTGCCTGACAGATACACCATTACGGCGCCGCATCGGGACAAAAAAGCGAATCTCACAGCTACTTCATGAGCAAGAAAGAACGCTACCGTTATTTAGCCACACAGCGTGTACTGAGTAGGTGGTCCGAAGGGGTGTGGTTCAATAGTTAAATGCTACACTCTAAGACAAGACAACAAGTCGGAACACAACGACCACCAATGGATAATATTTCCGAATCCTCGCCGCCTCTAGTGAAGGTCAATAAATATGGGTACTCAGAGCAAGCTTGAAATCGCAATTGAACACGTAGATACTTTCTTTGCCTTTTTATATTGATCTACAGTACCATTGACAGTTCACTCTGCGTTAAAGTGCGACTAAGACCTTCTGCCGCCTTCAGCCAGCCACGCGAATTGAAGTACATGAAGGAGCCCAGCTGAATCATCATAATCTGCATTATTCTGACCGCCTTTTGCTTCATAAATCGGGGTTGCTTGCATGCACATAGGCTATGCATAAAGAAGAAATATTGTGCACTGAAAAGGCAATGAATAACTGTTATCGCCAGCACAATCGAGATATGCTCATGAATGTCACTTCTAAGAACGATTTTAGTCACATCCATAGTGGTCTTGGAGTTTAATGGCGCATGAAATGATGGCCAGGATTAGGCAATCAATACTCTTTTAAAAAGCGCGGTCTAACAGCGACTATCTAGTCTATGAGGGACTGGGCTGCCAAGTACACCAGTATGAGGGTGCGACCAAGACTTAATCTGCTTTCTCTGAAAGGCAAGATAATCCTAACAATCATATACCATGGCTAGGGACGCATCGCTAATGTCTCTTACATTTTTGTAACGTACCAAGTAGCGTTCATTAATAGAAACATAGTAAAGCAGTTTGAGTAGTAGCAGGCGTGATCAATCCTGTTTCAATGTCACAGGATGAGTCTTCAAGGCTCTCAATAAACTTTGTGATTTAGAATGAGGATCCGAGTACGTCTTCAACTAGCAAATTTCGCTTCACTTTACTGGCCGTTGACTTTTAAGTTGTCATTCATGAAGTCATACCCCAGACACTGTATTTTCTTGCATGTGTTCACCAAAAGGTATTGAAGCTGCAAACCATATTCGCAAACAGTAGTGATCCGTTTCATATACTTCACACAGTCTGTATCTGGTTTGCGCAATCGGGTCACTTCTTGTCATTGTTGGGTGGATGCGCACTCTTGACAGCGACCAGTGACAGAACGAAGCAATCAAGGAAGTGGCTGGAATGAAGTAATTACTGCTCGATTAATTTGTAATAATTATTTGTAAATGGGTGTTGATGAACTATTTCTGGTTTCATACCTTACGAGTAGCACTTGTGATTCATGTAGCAATCTACTAGCAACACATGTATCATCTGATATGCCTTCATGTTGTATATAGATCTATGCAGGCACATTGTTCGTATTCGCATTCAAAAGGGGATGACAGCCACTTGACAAAGCCAAAATTGTGTCTCAGAAAGCTTGCGCCACTGACCCACTCGTGCCAATGGCTTGACAAGCCTGAATAGCTTCACCTCTATTATACTGTAAGTTGGGGCTGGAGCTGAAGGCACAGCCACTGCGCTAGTTGACCTCGCCCAATCCAGAGTGTGGCTCGTCAGCTGCCTCTCAAACATCATCACCAAGGAGCTCAAATATAGGTTCTATCGCTTCTTCTTCTTCTTCACCAAGGCTTCATTCATTCAGCATGACACGTCCATCACCGACCTACAAACCTGTGTACAGTCCCCGCCAGCATGTACGCCGAGAAGCCCAGCAGCTCATCGCACGACGTCAAACGGCAGCAAGATGAGGAAGCTTGCCGAAACAACCCTGAGCTAGTTGCCTCCTTTTTCGAGTGCATCACCAGCAAACGCCCTGGGGCTGTTTACGCACTCATCATGCAGGGGCCTGTTTGCGCCAACACGCCGAATTCGTCGACGCACGAGACGCCTTTGATTGCGGCCATTTGCGCAGATGATGCGACCATGGTCCGAAACCTCGTCTCGCTGGGCGCAGATGTCAACGGCTATGGAGTCTACAACAAAGTTGAGCGCACGCCTTTGCAGTTGGCAGCTTCTAAAGGCAAAATCGACATCGTGAAAATCCTCGTGGAGTTGGGTGCAGATGACTCCCTCGTCGCTCTAGATGGCGCCGTTGCCGTCCGCCTCGCAGCAGAAAACGGTCACCAAGACGTCCTTGATTTCTTGCCGGCTCGTCGGATTGGCGCCTGGGGGAGATGGAAGGCTTCTCATGGAAAGGAGATGCGACAACTTCGCCGTATTGGGGAGAAGCTGGGGTGAATTGATATGTGTGAAGCACATATGTCAAATCACCAACAACGGGAACTATCTCACGGCATCTCATCCACGATTGACACCGTCTAGCCAGCCTAGCAGTGCTTCTCGCATTCTTTGGCGTGTAGCTCTTGGTTGAACCTTCACTCACCGTACCACACTCATCTTCATACTGAGCACGATACCGGCCCAAAGCCTCCGGAGGCATCCTACGAGTTCGCCACTTCGCGTATCAGCTCTCGATGCCCTATGTACAAAACGACTGAAATGCCCGAGCGTTGCCCACATATCATGACAATCTGGTGATCTGGTTATCCCTGCTCGGAGATACGTGGCCACTTCAGCAGAACTCTGACCTGTGGAAGGCACACAAATGACTAGCTGAGCACCACTGAACCTCAGTAACAGTAGCTCAATGATGTAGAGACTATCGACCCAGGCGACAACGATGACCGTGTGATGTGAATAACATCTGGCTAGCATCTGTGATGAAGAAGAGATGGCAGAAAATGGACGGGAAGAGGATGTTTAGGACACGTGGGGAATACTCGGTTATCGGAGTTCTGGTCGTAATAAAGCAAGGACGGGGTAGAATTGTATTCTTTTAATGGAAAACGCGAAATTTGAAGACAAGAATATGTTAGCATCTGGTATTGGCTCCAACTATACTTTCCGAGTTCCCGTAGGCTCTGAACTCTAAAGCATCTAA
Source organism: Zelopaecilomyces penicillatus (assembly GCA_005765155.1). Classification (NCBI taxonomy): domain Eukaryota; kingdom Fungi; phylum Ascomycota; class Sordariomycetes; order Hypocreales; family Pseudodiploosporaceae; genus Zelopaecilomyces; species Zelopaecilomyces penicillatus. The sequence continues at coordinate 3,158,285 of VCCP01000006.1, forward strand.
CCCAGCAATCGGGTATTATGGAACCCCTCTGCCTGGAGGGACATGAAGGAAAGGCTCATTGAGAGAGATATGGGGTAATGTAGGCGGAATAGCAGCAATAATATGGGAGCAAATGACCCCGTGATTGCATACACGATGCTTGAAAACAATTACGTAGACCGACGCTACGGAAACACGCCAGACAGCCGACTATGGCTGAAGAAGTTGACCTCACCCTTGCCTCATTCCTCCACTCGCTGCCAGAACCCCGCTTCCATTCCTGAAACCCAGCCCAAGCCTTTGCTTTGAACCGGCTTCTCTCTCATCAAACTTCGACACCGCAACATCGAGAATCGACATGCCAATTCCACCACAGATTGCGTCCGCAGCTGATAAAGCTGGGCAGCTGCGTCCTCTATTGCCAGCAACAGACAGAGAACCGCCGCTCCCGCCACCGCAGTCGCCATCGCCCACCGCACCGCCGAGGCGACGACCCGTGCAAGAACCCTGTACCAACTGCCGCAAAAGCAAGCTCAGGGTAAGAAGAAAAAGAGAACCATTTCCCTCATTGATGGTCTGAAGCGTATATGATGAAATGAGTTCTTATAATCGAATTGCACTGCGTAGTGTTCCGGCGAACGACCATCCTGTAGCCGCTGTGTGCGGCGTCGTGTTGAGTGTCACTATCACATGGAGCTGGGGGACACCACGTCGCGAGTCTTTAAGAAGAGCTATCAAGAATTGAAAAATCGCTCAGCAGCCCAGGAGGAGCTGTTTGGTTTGTTGAGAAACTTACCAGAGAATGAGGCGCAAAGCCTGTTCCAGAGGATCCGATCAGGCAGCGATGCCGTCGCAGTTCTGAACCAAGCCAAGGCTGGGAACATTCTGCTGCAAATGGCCGTTACGCCCGAGACTCGTCTTCGATACGAGTTTCCTTATCTGAATAAAATGCCGGAAGACCATATCCTGGATAATCCGTACCTTGATTCACTGATATACGAGGCAGCGTCGCTCTACTCCTCCTCTCCAAATTCACCTTCCAGGCTTGCGGAAAAGCAGCAATCGACGACGGTCGCTGATGGTGTTGGCAGCTTCGATTCTGACGAATCTAAAAGTGTGTATCAGAAACCGTTTCATGCGGCACAGGTCATCGAACCTCGGCTCACCACCGCCGACATCTCGTACTGGACTACCGTTTGCAATGATAATGCGCTCATGAGGGAACTTCTCGCAGTCTTCTTCCGTTGTGAGTATAACTTTGCTTCGGCCTTTCAAAAGGATTATTTCTTAGAAGACTTGGCCGCGCAGCGGGAAGACTTTTGTTCGTCCCTGCTTGTCAATATCATACTTACTGTTGTGTATGTGTGTGCTTGGCCCACGAAGACCAAAATGCCTTTTTCTTTTTTCCTTTGCAACCCAGCTGATTCTTGGTCGTTCAGGTCTGCTACTCCAAATTCTCAGATCGCGCCGAGTATTGGAACCCCCAAACGCTCACTTATCGGTTTTTTGTGGAAGCCAAACTAATCTGGGAGCTTGAAGCCACAAAGCCACGCATCACCACGATACAATCCGGGATATTATTCAGCGTATTCTATAACCTCTGCGGCCTTGACGAGATAGGAAAGGCCCATAGGATTCATGGTCTCGCTCTGGCTCGCAGCATGCGCTTTTTGACAAGAATTCCACGGAAGGAGACAGTGAGAGAATCTGTCGAGGCAAGGCTTATACCGCCTGGATGTTGTACAGCTGGGAATCGTAGGTAATCCCCTGATTCAGAGCTTGGCCTCGGCTAATAAACCACTCCAGACTTGTTGGGTTCTCCTTTTTCCATGCTCCGCTGATTAAGAATATCCCACCATGGCGCCTGCCGGATCCATCTGAAGATGCTGGATGGTATGGGGAGATATGGGTCAAGTATCCGTTGAACCATACTCTTTCGCCAAGTTTCTTTGGTCACATGTTCAAAGCGAAATGCCACCTCAGAATCATCATGAATGAATTTTGCGAAGCCGCGTATTCGGAAGGCTCGCAGGTCACTCTTGAGAAAGCGAACGAGTTCCGTGTGCGACTGCAAGATTGGTACGATGACCTGGCGGAGCCGCTTCTGCCAAGGACAATTGTGCTACCGGCACAATTACAACTCCAGTGAGAAAACTCCTAATCGTGTTTGATGGCAAATGGTTTACAACATAATTTGTACCTGCAATATCGGACTGCTGAGAGGGCAGCTAACATTGAGTTATATGTAGTATTTATTACCATCACGTCCTACTTACCATCTTTGAGCCGTTGCTTGAAGTTGAAACGGACCAACAACCGTCTCCGAAACAGATCGTATCCCAGTCCAGGAAGTATCTCCAAACCATTGTCAGACTCTACTATCTGCGTCATGGATTTGAGTCCATGGACCTCTTCATCGTTATTCCGCTTATGGTGGTAGGCTTCAACTGCCTCGACGCCATCAACGAGCAGGTAACCGCGTCGGAACTTGAAACTCCACGATCAACGCTCCTTCTAGTGGCAAAGGGGGTTCACCAGCAGCGTCGAAATCATTTTTTGGCTGAGGCGCTGTATCGAGTCGTTCGGGGACGGATGCGTCCGCAGGAGTTCGCCCTGCTGAAAGATTCGACAGATATAGACGAGGACGAAGGTGACGGGAAACGAGAAATGAAGCAGGCTGTTCGAAGTCACTGGCCAGTCAGCGTTGTGAAGAGGGCGGAGGATAAGGACTCCCATGTCTTGACGAATCTGGTGGAAAGTTATGCTCACCTAAACGTTGAAGAGGAGTCCGAGACAGAGCAAGAGTCGTAGTAATTTGTCAAGAGGGGCCACAGGAATATGGGCTTGGTTACTGTGAAGGGGTTAATTTGGAATCCTGAAGGATGCCCATGCAGCTGGTTTCCCGGAGAAAAAAAGGGGCAGTAGACGTGACGGGGCATGTCAAGGACACATTGACGCCTTTGAAATCTGTTCAGGATTGTGTTGAGACATATAGCAATGGACGATTCCAAACATGAAGCAAGACGGAAATCAATAGAATATTGAGAGCTCTTTTGTGCGGTTACACAGTCCAAGACGACTACCATGCTGACTCAGGACAAGATGTGAGTCAACACGTCATCCGAAAGGAAGAGATGTTACAGTGCAAAGAAGAGGTGCAAAGAAGGGTTTTGAGCCAACTCACTTGGGGACGAATTATGGAAAACGCGGTACTCAGATGGTCAAGGGCTTCTGGTGGCAAATATAGGCCTCGCTAGTTCCTCACGCTACTTCATCATGGATATATATTTGTATGTGTATCTTTATAGAGAGAGAGAGAGAGGAGATAGTGAGAGTAGCCGTTGATCTACTAGTGCTAACAGCCTTGACGAATAGCATCGCACGGAGCGCGGCCGTTGCTGTTTGATGTATCGCGTGGAGCCAATTACAGCCAATCAAATCATCGGAGCAACTCCAATGCGCATAATTCCGCCGTCATGCTAAATGTCGGTCACTCCAGACTGTAACTCGGCAACAAACATACATACATACCATACCATACCGACACACACACATACACATACACATACGTTTATACGGGTATTCGCCAATAGTGGCGAAAACAATTGGCAGTTGCTCACGGCCCGCTCTGTTTAAAGCCCATCCATCCATCTGAAGCGCTCTTGTTTCAAAGTTGGAATACGCATCTCAAAAGTTTCGCAATTATTTTGTTTTGTTTCTTTTATTGATTGATTGATTAATTGATTAAATCACAGGCAGCAAAGCTCCTATCAGCGATGCCCAAAAACCTCAAACCTCTGCTACCAGCCCCTGAAAATCAGGAGGCTGCTCGTCATGTTCCATCGGAGATACAGCTTCCTAAGAAGCCCCGTATGATCCGGATTGCGTGTGAAACGTGCCGTACAAGGAAGATGCGAGTAAGCGGTTTCCCCCTTATTCTCTTGGTGATTCAGCCTTGTCCATCTATTTTCCTATCCACTTGCTATCCACTCCCCCCCATTCAATCTTTCATTCAAGTTTCCTATCAAATGTGTTGCCCCCAGTGGGTGTGGGGGGTTTCCATCTCTCTAACAGATAACCAACACTTTACAGTGTGATGGCCTCCGTCCTGAGTGCTGTCGATGCCTCAAGTCAGGACTTCTCTGTGCTTACCGTACAGAACACAAACACGAACGGGATCGAAAATGTGCCGAGCTGGTGAAGAAAATGATGGCGGCTGATGACAAAGAAGCACTCGCCATCTTCCAACGTCTCCGGACCACGCAGGATCCCGAAACAGTACTCTCCACTCTCGAAGGCAGTATGTCCAAGGCTATCCAACCATCAGCACTTAGAACAGCTCGTGCTGTCTCGACGCCTACGTTTTCCGATCTCGAGTTTGAGTTGAGAGTATGCCACCAATCAGTCTTCTCGGCTCTGCCGGTTCTGGACATGTCCCTTCTCAACATGCAAAACTTTATGGATGGTGCCTCGACACCTGCATCACTATATTCCAGCGATATGGTTGAAAATGCTGCCCGCCAGTTACAATCAACCGACAGCTTGGCGATATTTCAGGTTACGCAGGAGCCACCAGTCATCGATTCTCGCTTCAAAAATTTGGACATGGCTTACTGGACTTGGGTACCGATCAATAATCAAGCAGCAGCAAACATAATCTCGGCGTATCTCAGAACCAGCCATCTTGCCTTTGGCCTTTTTGACGCCGAGACCTTTGTCCGCGACTTGGTAGATCGGAAATTGAATTACTGTTCACCCTTTCTTGTCAACGCCATGATGGCTTACGCGTGTGTATGATCATCCTATCAACTTAAGGTGCTTATGGAAATAATCAAATACATCAACTAATACATGTGTTTATAGCTCTCCTATAGTTCTACAGACTCTAATATCTCTTCGTGGAGCACCCCCTTTATCCGATCCACGGAAGCACTTTGGCGTGCCGAACGATCATCAGACTCCACCCTCAACGTGGCCGCCATGTACATCTTTTCAATGGCTTGCGTCTGCAACGACGACGACGATAAGATTCCTGCTTTGGAAATCCTCAACAACGGTTATCAGATGGCTGAACGTCTAAAGCTCTTTGGGGTAGAGCCTAACAGGCAAGATGTTACTGCTGCCCCTGGCAATCCCACATCAGAGGATCAGAAGGCTGATGGGCAAACAGCCTGGGGTGTTTATAACTTGACAACGTGAGTCTTATGCGAAAAAACAAAGTCTCGCGAATTTTCATTCGACAACAAGTTGATAATGATAGAGGTCGTTGACCTTTTTCTATTCGGACATTCGGCCAATTGAGTACCCTCCAAAGCTACCCATGCCAGGAGCAAAAGCCCGCGAAGTTGATGAGACAGGGCACATTGGGTTTGATAATCCACCCCTATCCTCTCTGCCTTGTATACAGGCGCCTTTCGAGGCACTATGTGAGCTTAGCATCATTATGCAAGAAGTTGCAGTTGTGTATCGCTCCAATGCCAGTTCACCCAGCAGGCAACCGCCACTTGCTTTTGCAGAGTCCAAGTACCAACAGCTACTTCGCTGGGCTGATAGACTTGATCCAAAATTATTTGGCAGTGAAGATCATTCAGACTCGGTAGTCATCTTTCAGTACGTACACCGCACCTAAATCAAGAAGAAATGAGTCTACATGATCTAATACACCATGCCAGGCTGGCATTTCACAGCGCAATACTGGACATCTTCTGTCCCTTTACTGCAGACAGCAGCTTACGACGACTTCAATCTTTCTCATCACGCCAAAACAGTATCAAGGCTGTTGTTCGCGCGTCTGTGAACCAGCTGAGACATCTCATGCTACTCTGTTGCATCAAGCATCAGAATTTATGTACAGTCTCAACTACAACCAGCGCGGTGATACATGTAGCCAACGCCATGCTCAGCGATGCTGCTTCCTCCCTCAGCGGTGGGAAAGAAAGACGAATGGCTGATGATGATAGTGATGGTGATGACGTCGAAAGTCGCCATGTCGGACAAGACGCTGACCCAAGTTGGCGGTTTTACTTTTCACTCTGCTTAGCAAATTGCCAACAACTTATGAAATGTTTCCCATCGTGCGCTACCATCGGCCGTGCATTGCTAAACATGGCTGTTGGAAATGGCGTGCTATCCGCAGCGGATGCTCGTTTGCTGGCGGATGAGTTTCAATCTCGCAAAAAGGAGCACACGTTTCAGGGAGCTCCGGGTAGTGTTGATGTTAACTCTTCCTCGTTCTATGTGGACTTTGAACTTGCACGCACGGCTCCAGAGGAGGCCAAGGCCAAAGTTCTGGCTCAGAGGTTTGACGAGGCGTTGGTGTTTGATGAGTTGATTAACCAAGATTTCGTTATTCCTGAAAGGCCAGCACGGTCTTCAAATAGGGAGTAGTCGTGGTATTTCACTGGAGACTATACTCCAATTGGACAAGACTTGGCAATTAGAACCTCAATCCATAATTAGGGTAATGTCATCTCTCCCATATAGAACTCAGTAACGTTAAGGAAAGTTTGCACATTAGATGATGGCACGAAGCTCTTGTCTACCATGAATACTCTTCAAGGTTCCCAAATAGAATGATGCCTGAAAAAGTCCTCTCTAGAATTTACAACAAGGATTGCGCATGTCTTGGCTTGTTTTGAAGTTTTCAGATATCCAGGTTTGGCAGCTTGGATAAGCAAACGAAGTGTATATATGTACTAGCCTCCAATTCAGACGAACAAGCTTAATTATATGCACTCATATCTATCCAAGTTCATCTCAGCTCAGCTTGCCTTTTGGCCATACTTCACACGGTCCTCTTACACCCCCTTAGCTCACCGGATATTCGCCAATACTATGAGTTCCGACGTCCGATCTTCTCTAACCATCTTCTATAGAATTCTACCCGAGGAAATCGCAATAACTAGCATCGTGCCAAAGGTTAATCAGTTGTTCTGATGATTGATTTTCCAGATGATGAAAAGAATTAATGCTTAGGTAGTCCTCTGCGCCCTGGCGTGAAGCGTTGTTGCCTTGAGGTCGCCAACAGCTGGTCGGTCTGGACTGTTGGCGGTCTGTCCAAATGGAATTCTGCCACCATTTATGGTTTTCGCACCTGCCCATCCAGCTCCATTTGTATTTTTCTCCCTTTTCCCTAAATTCTGCATCAAATGCTTGCCGTCTCTTGCTTTCAAGGTAATTCCCGTCAGTTCTCACATCACGGCACATTTCTAATATCGAATTTGACGCACCAGTAGAGTCTTGCGTCAACTGTATTGGAACTGAGTGCTGTCACCTGTCCTACGATGTAGAGAGCTTGAACAGCAGAAATTTTCCTGCAAACGAGGACGAGAACACATCACCTCGAAACCGACCTGAAGAAGCAACTGCGCCTCTTTTCCATTGACGTCATCGAAGTTTTACAATGGCATTTGCAGTGGTGGGTACGACTGACTTGCCACGAGACACGTCTGGAGAAATCATGTGGAAGGTGTTGGATCGGAACCGCGAATTCTCCACTTGCATGATGGGCCTTCCTCTTGGAACCATTACCGCGGCGATGTATGCTGCTGAGGAGAAGAGGGGTTTTTCAATCGCGAATATGGATATTCTTGTAGAAGCAACATGCCATACCGCAGAGATGACGGACAATACCGCAGAGATGGCGTACGATATCGCAGGGATGGTGGACGATACTTCGGAAATGTCGGACAGTACCACGGATATATCAGGCGTTACTTCACATATATCAGGTGGTACTGCAGATACGTTGGATAGTACTCACGCTCCAGTGGAAGATCCCACTACAAACGACTAGGGAAACGCTGTAAGGGAGATTCTGGAGTTTCTGGACATAGTAAGCCGACTTGCCGAGTGCCACGCCATGACCAGGGCTTCCAAAGGGAGATTTCGATACCTGAGAGAAATTGTATTTCTTCCCAGATGGCAACTTCTTGTGATACCACTCCTACATCTTTTGAGTTACTTTTGTTTGTGGATGGGTTGCTGCCGGTCGTTGTATTCGTTGCATGGGAAAAGAATTTGCGATGACGCGGAATGAGACTATGGGATTGAACAGCGAAGAAAATTAGCGTGGTTTTGACAATGCGCTTCATTGTTCAAGCGTCCCAAGTTCTATATCGATGTCGGATAACCGATGCCAACCAATGGTGATAGTGTCTTCTCGATAAACAGTTAAACTGGTTTGTTCAACGTTGAGCATGAAAGGGGCGCACCAAACAGGTAATTCAACCAAGGGGGGAAACTGAAAGAGTTCTCAAGCTTTGATAAACTGTTGAAATACAAGTATTCACTGTTGTGTATCCGAGTCCGCTCCTGGTCAGGCAACTGCCAAAATGATGAGCGAAGCTGACTGTAGGTGACGCAAAAGTGGATTCGTAGTCATCTGGGCAGCGTTACCAGCACATTTGCACCGTAAATGTCAGATAACCACATGGTAAGCAAAAAGTAAACCTTACAACCCCAGGTTTCGCCCATATCATCACTCCAACATTCGAAGAGAGAGAGAGAAAGTCCCCCATTTCCTATCCCAACAACTGTCGGCCGCGATCTGTCTAGTCAGTGTCATGGCGGAGTCGGGAACAATCAGTTCTCCCTCCTTCACGCCTTTCTCAAGACTTTCCACTAGAAATTCGCGACCAAATATGGGCCAGTGCGCTTTCCCAAGCAAACACACCGGCTGTATGCCTCTACACATACGGATCCTGGGAAGCTGAGCAGAACAATAGCACCGAGTTTCCCCTCTATTTCCGACATGAACGGCTGCCCCAAATCGAGGGAGAAGTGCCCCTGGCCTGTGTCTGCCATGACGCGCTACGGGCGACTCTCGACTGGTCTCGCCGGCAAGAGATCCCTCTAAAGTACTGTGATCAAAGCAGGAGCTTCATGTTCTCTCGAAAGTTTGACCCACTGCGCGATGTGCTCTATCTCTCCCCCTTCTACTGGAGTTTGTTCCTCTATGTTCCTCGGAGCCCGGTATTCCCTCGGCTTCACGGTTTGCACCACAGTTACAGATCAGAGGCATTTATCCCACGCCTCGCTGTGCCAGCGAGTGTAAGACTCAAAGGCATTGAACAGCTCACCAGGTTAAAGGACTTATTCCCGCTTCTCAAAGCCCTCTTCGTTGTCCTCGATGTGCCCCAACCGTGCGGGGGGTGTACTGATACAAGCTGTATTCTCCCGTGTCCCCTGCCATGGTTGACTTTGAAGTGCGTGGAGGATTGCAACGAAGCAACTATGAAAATGGTCGATGACGTGCGAATGTGGCTACAGGAAGAAGACGAATGCGCTCCGATCATTGCTGGTGGAGCCGATTCTCAGCGTTTGGCTCCTGACGACAACGGCGTTGTGGAGGTTCAAGCAATGGTTGTTGTCAATACATTGGACGGTAGAGAAAACCAGAAATATATGCCCTGTTACGAGCACCACTGACTGCGGTCTGTTGGCTCTTTTGCTTTACCTTTGTCATAGCTATAGCATGTAGCTTTGATGACAATGAGATGACGGTTATGCAAGCTTATTTGATGTTGTGTCAGTATCAGATAAACTGTGCTAAACATTAGGTATATTCTGAACACAATGATGAAACGTCTTTGTTGAGTTTAAACGGGCGAGCCAAAGTAGAGATAGGAACCGGCACTTTAAGAGTGAAGGGACAGGATAGTTCAGGGTATTCATTGACTAGGTAGCTTAGCTATTCACACCAAGATTCATGGACCCCATTCCTATGTAGCGGAGATTCAGCACCGATTCCTGAGTGCAGGCGGTGTGTGCTGTCCCGCTGTGTACCTACCTTATTAGCTATTTAGGTAGAAATGCCCCGAGCAATAATACTATCAAATTGAAGAGTGGGGCCGTGGTCAGAAGATTGTGACGCAAAAGTGAAGCCAAGGTGAAGCCAAAGTGAGGCCAACGTCATCTAAACACGAACTACCCGCAGATCCACACCTTAAATACCAACATCGCATAACCGCAAACTCAATCGAAAAGCAACCCTCCTACACATCTAGACTACCTTCACGCACATATTCATTGCAAAAAAGCTCATTTGCCTTCCACAACAACCATCCACTGCAAATCAGCAATGGCGGAATCGGAAGCAACAATGAGTTCTTTTCCTTCCTCTTCGCCTTTCTCAAGGCTCCCGGCCGAAATTCGTAGGCTTTCTGCCTTCCATTTCTACGAGCAGACGAACCAGCTCTATTCTTCTACGCCCATGGACGCTGTCACAACGAGAAGGCATATGATGGAGAAGAAGAATCCCCCATCTCTTTCCGCCCTGACTTGTTACCCAGAATCGTGATAGAAGCGTCTCTGGCCCATGTCTGCCGTGAGTCGAGGCAAATCGCCCTCGGCTGGTCTCGCCAGCAAGAGACAGTTTCTATACGGCACCGTACGCGAACCAACAGCTGTGTGTTTTATCGCTGGTGTGACGCCTTGAACGACTTACTCTACATTTCGCCCGAACACTGGGATGATTTCTCTTCTGGGCGTTGGCGCCGTTTTATCCCCCAGGGGTTAATGTCACAGTCGTTTGCCGATTGCCTCGCTCTGCCGGCGAGCCTGGGGCTTGATGACCTTGCAAAGCTGTTGACAGTGAAGAAGAATTTGTTCCCACTTCTCAGAGTCGTCTACGTTGTGCTTGATGCGCCTACGCTGTGCTGCCAGTGGCCTAATGACGCCAAGGCTCATCCTCCTAGTCCATGGTGGGAGTACAAGATCCATCCTCCTCATCCATGGTGGACGTTGAAGTGCGTGGATGACTGCGATGAAGAGACCACGCAACTGGTTGACGGCATGCAGAGGTTGCTGGACGAGGAACGGGTCCAGAATTCACAAGAACATCAGTACTCACCATTTGGGTTTGCCTGTTTGATACGATGGTGCTATAGAAGTTCGAGCAGCGGTTGTTAGAAACGCAGAGGACGGTAAAGAGGTACGGGGATCTTCGGCATCGTGCAGATACCACTAACTGTGGTCTATTGGCTCTGTTTTTGCCGGCCATGTTGGTCGCATACCAGGAAGATCATGTTTACCTTGGCCATGTATCTCGTCACTTGGTGGATTCAGATTTGTGTTACAGTACCGAGGTAGCTTGAATAGCAATGAGATTGCCGTGAAAATGGCATCTTGCAAATGGACATTTGCCGGCGAGGACTACCTAGACTCATTATAATAGCCTCGTAGTAATTTGATGTTCTAGCATTCTTCTCACATCTCTATCACCAATCATACATCTCTAAATCACACGCAATATCCCCATGTCATACCTAACCAACACAACTAGTTGCTAATACTAAGAAAAGCACAGCATTGGATACAATCATTGGTCCCTAACAGCAAAAGCCGGCCGAAACAGCATAGCGCCTTCAGCCAAAGGGTCATAGACAGGACTATATCTAAGTTCATCGAAGTTTTCCCCATACTCATATTCCAGCTGCCTCCGGGCTTCATCTATAAGTTTCGCAGTCGCCTCGTCACAATCATTCCACACGTCCTTTAGTGTCCACCACGACTGGATGTCATTGTTGCCGTCTTTGTACAGTTCTGTGCAAGGCGGCTCTGGAGCATCGAGAACATAGAAAAGGTTTTTAAGAGACCGAAACACGAAAGAGGCGATGTTATCGAGGTCGCCGGTCTCATCGATTGCCACTGTTAGCGGCACAGCAATGCGTGTAACGAGCGTCTCTCTTTCATATGACACATCGTAAATCTTCTTCCTATAGCTCAAGTTACAAGCTTCATAATAAAAGCCACGCCAGCTTTGGTGCGAGACGTAGAGTGTATCACATGTTATGTCGAACGAACGAACAAACATATGGGTCCCAGTCTGCGCAGAGTATCTTGTACTGATGCCTTGCCGGCGAAACCACCCCAGAACTATCCAGCGCGATTCTTTGCAGACGTGAAAGAGCGGTGCTTTCACCTCAATCTTGGGCAACAAGTCGTGTCGGAACCTTATGATGAGTTCGTCACCTTTTCTTGGTGGATGGTGGCGATATTCTACACGCCAGTACCCGCTTGTGTAGAAGAACAGAGCTGGTTCGTTTGTGAGGGGCAGAGCGTTGGTCCATATCTGGTGACGCAGTTCTCGTGGAAGGCTTGAGAAGAGCGAAAAGGATGCTGGTTCCGGCATCACTGGGTAATGTGATAATAGTGAGATCTAGATTTAGTGTTTGGGCTTTGTGGAGTGAGATTGCGTGAGTAGATGCGTACCAGCGGTGTTTTTTTTTGTTGTTTTTTTTTGGTCTCGTTGAGGGGTATCGATGTTGTTGCCTATAAATAAAATGACAAATACGTATTGTCGTTGTGTAGGACCAACTCCCAATTCATAAATGTGTTGGACGGCCGAATCTCAGCTCCAAGTGGAGTCACAGATGACCCCAGTAAGGCAGCCAACATTATAATTCGTCGTTGTGCAATCAGCGCAGAAGATGCCAACTTCATCTCTAGCTGTCGCCAATTAGTACCGTCACTTTAGAATGCATATGAGTACAACCGACGTCACGGGTTGATATCTGAAGCTTGTTCGGGTCGGTAAATTCCCCTCCTAGCCAGGCGATACAATCACACTTGAATGGTTGGTGCAATTGGAAAGTCTTTGAAGAGTCATAAAATTGCTATATTTGGGTTTCTAAAATAGTTACATTGAGTAAATCTAGATGGCTGCAGGTGCAGAGAAGCTACACATGGGCACCCTCGTCTGGAAAGGCTCGGTTGCCGTAACAGTCTTTTTTGGCTTGACGGGCTATATTTTCGCATGTCCAATTAGATTGACGGTCATCTTCAAAGCCTCTCTTCATTCAACTTGTGAGGAAACCCACAGTTGATGAACAGAGAAAAAAAGGCTAAGCACAACAACTTACAGTACCGACAGTCTTGGTCGCAACCACTAGGCTGCATCCACGGCAATCGAGGTCCAGAGGCAAGGCGACAGCGCTGGGGTACACCGTCACAGTTCGTCCTGGAAGAGTCGTCGTTTCGGTAAAGGTAGTGGTGCATGGCTTGACAGCAGCGAGGGTGGTCCTACAAGAAGAGAGCACGCCGTTAGTTATTTGCGATTGTTGTTGATGAGAGTAATGGAAGGTTAATATAGGCGCGCCAATTATCGAGTTACATACGTTGCCATGGCCAGAACAGCCACCAGAGAGAGGGTGAAGTGCATCTTTGTTGGTCGGGTTATTGGTGATGTAGAATAATTTTGCTGAAGAGTGTTGGGTCGAGTTCGAACTGCAATTGGCTCCACGTCGCGCTTTATATAACCCTCTCAATCCGAAATACCTGCTCGTTCCTCATTGAGAGGGGCGCTGTATCCGTAATAACTTGATAGCTGAATCTGCACGCTGTGGGAGGCCCGAGAAGCCGCACCAATTATGCCGATTGGTGCATCTCGTTCTAGATTTCATGCGATGTCCGGGGTCCGAGGGCCTGAAAACGGCGGTCTGCGCTATTTCATTCACCAGATTGGTTGACGTTTGTCAGGGTTCTAGGCTATTACGAGGTTTTTGAAGGGAGAGATCCTGGTGATGTGTACGTAATAAAGGTAGCGGTTGTTCGTATAAATGCAGGGCGAAATGCAGTCTCTTCGTATTATACCCTTGACATATAATGCTTGAGTAAGTATTACTTTATTAGTTGGGATATTCGTTGAAGAAGAGGTGTGTTGAGAGAGTTTATGCACTGCCCCGCCAACCCTACAGGACTTTCTTACCTATGTCCGGGGGCTTAGAGGAGCGGCAATAGATGGGATTGGCGAATTGAAAAAATAGGATCAATAATCTGCTAGATCTTGCATCAATAATGAGATCGGGTTCCACTTGGATAGTTTTGATGCTTGTTCCCAGATCCTTCACTAAATAGTGTATGTGGTTGATATTTATCAATCTCTTGGCGAGGGCTCGGCACCTCACAACGAGGGATGGCATCTCAGAAGACCGTCCAACCCCAACCCTTACCCACGACATGATTTCGCAACCATCTACGGATAAGATCCATGGTGTCGTATTTGAGATGGCGAATCTGCTTCACTACCGAGAGCAAAGCTGGTCTGATAGAGGGATCTTGCGTATGTAATTTTGCAGAGATTTATGTACAATTACTACCTACTCCAGGTATGCTCTACTTGGATACATCTACTCTGCTTACAATGACCTGACACAACATTACCAAAGCGCACAATCACTGGGATGACGCAACAGGCAATTGCCATTCATATCGTCATGAAGTATAAGCAAATAAGAGCCTTCTCGAATACCTCGCACCAAATAGTGTAGGGTGCAAAGAGGCATCCATAGACGTGACAAATACCATGCCTTGTATGTGTACACCTTTTCCTTTACAATCCGAAATATGTTATTTACTAATGCTATGCTAATGGACTTGTTTTCCAAATCTTCTTCTTCTTCTTCTCATGTTGTGGCGTTCTCATTCTCTGTCGCAATTGGCAGAGGCGACACGAAAGCGAGCATCTACATTGATGAGCCTCGTCTCATACGTCACTCCTTTCAACACCATTCCCTTGACAGACACATTAATTCCTCACCCGTTCCTCAGCCCTACCAGCCGGCTGCCCCGACGTCAACTCCAACCTAGGAAGCAGACGGCCCAACCGTGCAACCTGATAATGGACCGTTATGGCTGACATGCCATTCGCGTCAGCGGCTTTTTCAAATTAAAATTAGGCGAGAAAACGTGCCGTCGCCCCTACCGAATCCCGCGTGCGATCGTACATGATACACTAAGGAGTAAGAAATCGCACTCGCATCCGTTAGCTGGGAATCCCGCTCGCGCATGGAACGATGGAACAATGCAACGCTAGAACTTGGAAGGGGGTGAAGACCTGATGGACAACAATCCGAATTCCGCCCCAACTTTATTAGAAGGGGTGGGGGCCCTTTGCTGTTGATTTACACCTAGAGCCGAGAATCGCGGGATCTGCAAGCATATCGATCCAATCGCCCAATGTTTCATAGGGTAGGGCTACCACCTTCACCTGATCTCCTATTGGCAACAGAGTGGTCCCATACTTGGCTCTATCTGGCCAAGTTTGCCGAACCTCGGCACAGAAATCAATCCACTATTTATGGTGTGTGGCGTGCATGGCAGCCAGTTATGTCGCACGAACTATTGTCATTTCGCTTGAAAGGTTGTAATTAGATACCAAAGAAGAAGTTGTACATATGAAAATAAGGCCGGCAATGGTTTGTTGGTTCTGTAATGCTGTGGATGTGACTGGGATGGGGACGATGGCAGCAAACTACGGACAACTATGACCAAGACTACGGCAACGGCGGCGACGATTGCGACGATAACTGTGCTGTGGCTATGACTATGGCTTTATACGTAGTAATTGGTATCTTTCCTCTGTTTCGCTTACAGTTCAATCAATATCGATATTGTGGCGCCATCTTCATCATCTTCTACGCAATTCTTTTACAATTAATTGCAAATTCATCTCCCAAGCGAACACCCATCTGACACCGCACACCCATTTATTCAGGGCGTTTTCCAGCTGATTATATCAATAAATGGCTGCTTACACCACTTCTACCTCCCACATCAGTTGCCATCATAAACCCCCAAATTAATCCCCCCCCACATGTTTATTTAACAAACGACTTTTATTGCCCCACTGGGCTAGACTGGCATTCAAGCCTGCAGATGACATGACTTGGGGCGTTGCAACCCAAACCAGAAACTCTCCGCGTTTATTCCTGGTAGGTAATTAAGGGAGGGTTAGAAAAAGAACAAAATGGAACGCTGACAGGGGTAGAGTGAAGCGAGTGCGAAAAGTGGTCATGGCTTTTCTTGTGAGTAGGGCGAAAAATCGTTGGGATGGAGAGTCACGAACGGGATTGAGAACGTGGCGATGCCGCTGATGATGATGATGATGATATGATATGATATGATGATGGTGTATATAAGGGATGCGAGTTCTCTGTCTTGAAGATTTTAAAATCATCAACACAAACACATCAATCAACACATCAACACAGGCTTTAGACCTTCAACTTCTGCACCTCAACAAACGCAGCCTAACACCACATTCTGGTCAACCCCACACTACCACCACAGCTTACAAGCTACAATCTACAATCTATAAACACCAGCACCTCTTATCAACTTACACAAATTCACCTCAACTTCCACAACACAAAATGTCTTCAGGATTCAAAGCCATCATCGTCGGTGGCGGCCCCGTCGGCCTCACCGCCGCTCTCGCCCTCGAACGCGCCGGCATCGACTTCATCATGCTCGAGCGCCGGCCCGGCGTCGTCATCGACGCCGGCTCCAACCTCGTCCTCTTGCCCATGGGGCTCCGCGCCTTGAGCCAGCTTGGTCTGTATGAAGCCTTGAACGCGGTGAGCTCTCCGCTTTCGCGGATCGAGAGGATGGACCACGAGGGGCGTGATTTGGGGGATATGCAGTGGTTCCATTTCGACCTTGAGCAGTAAGCTTTATCAATCCCTCCTCATACTAGATTCCTTAAATGCTAATGTGTATTGTGCAGCTTTGGCAACTTCCCTAGAGTCATCAGCCGCCATGATCTCACAGACGTCCTCTTCAAAGGCCTCTCCCCCGCCTCCCACGCCAAAATCATCCCCAACAAAAAGGTTGCCAACATCGCCAGCACCCAGGACGGCGTCCTCGTCACCTGCGCCGACGGCACCTCCTACAACGGCTCCTTCGTCATCGGTACTGACGGCGCCCACAGCATGGTCCGCGAACTCATGCGCACCCTCGCCCTCGGCTCCAACTCCCCCAACGTCAACGAAGAGAAACCTTTCCTGACTACCTACCGCGCTCTCTGGATCCGTTTCCCCTCTAGCATCTCGTCCGATCTCGAGCCCGGCAAGACCTGCGAGACTCACGGGTCGGGGGCCGCGTCTCAGTTGTTTACGGGTGTGGGTACGGGTGTTGTTGCCATCTATGAGAGGCTTGCGGAGCCGACAAAGGAGCGGGCTAGGCATACGCAGGCTGATCAGGATGCGTTTGTCGAGCGCTGGGGGCATCTGCCGCTGACTCCCGGTGGGAAACTTACTCTGGGAAAAGCGTATGCGGAGAAACAGCACTCTGGTCTGGTTAGTCTTGAGGAGGGCACCGTTGAGCATTGGAGCTGGGACAGCCGTGTTGTTCTCGCCGGCGACTCCGCACACAAATTCACACCCAGCACCGGCGCAGGCTGCAACAACGGCATCATCGACGTCGTCACTCTCGCCAACGAACTCCACAAGCTCTCCCAAGATTTCCAGGCCTCCTCCTCCTCCACCGACATGACCCCCGCGCTGCGCCAGACCCTCATCGACCAAGCCTTCCAAACATACCAATCCAAGCGCTCCAAGACCGTCTCCATCAGCTGTCAGACATCAAGCGTCATGACCGCTCTGGCTACTTGGAAGTCCTGGACACATCAGTTCCTCGACCGCCGCGTCTTTCCATTCCAAGCGGTGCAAAGGTTGGCGTCGAACATGGGAGCTGCTAATGTGGCAAAGTCCCCCGTGTTTGACTTTATTCCTGGTGAGGAGAAGTTTTCGGGTAACATGCCGTGGACGAAGCCTATGCAGGCTATCAAGAGTGCATAAACGTATTGACATGGCGTGGATGGTATAACATCAGATATAACTCTTGTGAACCGTTTCATTTGTATGATATCATTGGAGGCTTTGGAGCGGGCGCTTTCTTCCTTTATTTACTTTTCCTTTTTTACCATTTGTTATTAGACGAATTAGCGAGCCAGAAGAGCTAGATGAGAGTATAGAATTCTAAGATATAGTTTTGTCATGTTACTTTAATCAGTTGCCACTTTAACCAACGTCCTACTGATTAATCATTGACTAACTGACTCCTAAGTTACACCAAGCTTATGTGCCTCATCCTCTTCTCCAGTCTCGACTTATACCTCAAAATCCTCCTAACCAACGGCTCCTGCATCACACATTCACCAACACCGACTTCTACCTCCCCACTCGCACTTCCATGTTTCATAGCCAACGCTCGTAGCTTCACAATCTCCATTCGCACCCTCGCTGCTCCCTCCCCCTCCACCAACACCCCATTCTCAAACGACCTCCCACGATGCAACATACTCCTCTGCGTCTGCCACAAATACGCTGTCCCTACATACGCTACCACACCATCCGCCACAATTGCGTTAAAATGCGGCCGCGGCTCCCACGTACTCGTCTCTTCTACCCATAAACTCGCACAACTCCTTGACTCTGCATCTGATAGGAGTTTCTTGGATACTGCGTCGAGCTGGCGTACTTGAAGTATGACTTTCAAACCCGTCATAGCTCGTCGTATAAGTGTGCGTGTCAGCAATGGATCAGTCAGTTCGGACACACTGAGGATAAGTTCGCGCGTCGCACCCCGAATTAGCGCATCTTGCGCGCGCGTAATGAATATCTGTCCAGATATAGGGTCGTTTATCACAACGCCCTGCATCGCAAGGTCACTTGAGAGCTCAATCCGGAGTTGTAGCGTAGATTCGCCGTGTATCGTCTCATCTACATACCTGCGAAACGCTACCGCCGCCGCAGGGGGCAACTCGATCGAGAAATCTGCCTTGTTGATAGGCCAGCTATCAATCACCGGTCCTGTACTGAACAGCACATGATCATCAATCACGATCCCCTTTCCATGCATAATCTGCCGCGTAGACCCATCCACAGCAGCACCAGCACCAGTACCAGCACCAGTAAACAAATTGATCCGAAGGTCATTGTCTTCTAGAATCGCAAGCCGTTTATGAAACTCAGGAGTCCTTTCTGCTCCACCCGGGCCAAGCCTCGCCACTACAATGGAAATCTCCGCGTCTGGGTTATAGTGCCGAAACGCAACCGGTGCGTCAAGCACACCTCTCGCGCCGCCCTGGTTGATCATTTCAAGATTCAACACCGTCAGCCGGCGGGGCGGCATAACACCATTGTGATTTCTTGCTTTCGCTACCTCATCTGGCCGTATGTGTCGACGGATAAACCGCTCAAAATATTGCAAATGCGCCGCGCCGTTTCTTAAACGCGGCACGGCTGCTGACGCTGCTGCTGCTTCGGGGCAGCACAACCGGCCGAGGAGTGGAACCTGGACTGGCCCACATCCCGGATCTCCGGCGCCGATGTCGGTAGCTCGCCCACGGAGTTGATCCTCACGGAATAAAAACGCATCAACGTCGAAATTGGCGCCATAATCTGGTGACGCAATCTGTTCATAGCGTGGTGCGATATCAACATTGCTAATAGCAATACAGCATCGAATTCCGTATCGATCCAGGCCCGTCGCTACCAGTCTGCCGTTGTCATGAGCTTGAATCGTATACAGCCCCTCGAGCTCTCGCCCACGTAGACGAGCTTCAAACCGATTCCCAGGTCGAACCAGTATTCTTATCTCATCTTTCGATATCACCGGCTGCATTAGAACAATATCATGCTTGACTTGTCCCAACACATGTCGTCCTCGAACACCCAAAAACTGCACGCGCATAACATCGTCGGCCCCAGTGACTATGAACGTCCGCGATCGATCTTCAGCATCAACCAAATGAAGCACAGCATCCACAGGACCACTCGCAACCTCAATCCTTGCCACCTTCCAACACACATCATCAAATATCACCTTACTCCCAGCCAACTTCTCAACCCGTACATCTCTGTGTATCGCACGCTCATCACGCAACACAAGCTGGCCCTGATCATTCCCGCCCATCACATCATACATATTGCCCTTATAAAACATCGGTTTTGGCGGTCGTCTTCGCTCATCGCGCGGTCGTTTATATGGCGGCAACATCGGATCTCCACCACCACCACCACCACCACCACCACCACGCACAAGTCTGCCATCGTTTAAAGTCGCGCCAAGACGTCGAGCCATTGCTCACAAAGCTTCCTCATTTTACAATAAAGAAATATGAAAAGACAGTCTGTCATTTTAAATCTCAAAGGTTTAAACACAGGAACAACACACACACACATATACACACATGCCCAATTCCATTGATGTCACATTGTCGCACCCACATCCAGTCAAAGTGCCCGCTTCTCCCGCAAATCATGTGTAGGGAGGACCGGCTTCAGCCCGAGACACGAAAGCTGCCGGTATGGAGCTCTGCGAACCAGCCAATGGAGGCTTCTCACATGGTTACATCTTGCCCTTTGGCGAGCATATTGAGCCAGCCACGGGTGTACTGTGGCTGGCTGTAATGCAGGTTTCGCTGCGATGGAGCAAGTGAAACATAGATGTACAGTAATTAACATCGATCTCTAATGTATTTACACAAGTGACGTAGGTATAGAACAAATCATGTTCGAAAAGGGGGACAAACCTACGTCAAACAGAATGCGCTGTGAGAGGGCCGTTAAAATGTAGAGCAATTGGCGTAAACAAAGAACATCAAGGGTGGGTGGGTCCAGCGATAGGGTATTTCTTCGAGACACGCAGCAAATGTGGAATTAGCCGAATTACAGCCGAAACGTGTATTCATTTAACTAATAACAGTAATACAAAAGCACAGTGGCGGAACCATACAAAATACACACAATAAATCATCCAACAAATGCATGCGTCAATGTGTATCCCGCAAAATCAGTACATCTAGATCTGTATCCCACACGCGTTCTGTGCTAAAGCTAATCCTGCGCGAACCAACGAGAGCAATAACTACCTATGACAAACTAGAGCGCATTAGATTAGGATGACCACTCACCACCAACCCAGCGGTTGAGGAAGTCAAGCGAGGCCTCGGGCTGATCCATGGGCGTCATGTGGCCAGCTTGGTAAATCTGCATGAAGCTGAGGTTACCAGCGCGCTTGACATTGCCATACTCCTTGTTAGCCTTGTCAGAAGCAACCTTGAGGCTCTGTGTCTTGGCCTTGGAGAAGTCCTTCTTGCCAGACCACTCAAGAGCATTGGTCCAAGCCTTGTTACCGAGCCAGTTGCAGATAAAGTCGGCGTCACCAGCATAAATAAGAACGGGAATCTGTTCCAGAAGCTTGGGCATAAGCTTGTGATAGGGCTTCATCCAGTCACCCTGCATCAAGAAGTTACGGTTGATGTCAAAGTTGCAGCTGTCGTATCCGCCAACTTCAACGCCAAGAGCCTCCATGACTTCGGCCTTGTTGAGCCACTTGGAAATATCACCAAGAGCAGAGTAGCAGAGGTTGCTGCTATCCTCACAGTCGCTGCGAACATCGTAGACATTGCGACCAGTGCGCTGGTATGGGCCCATGATGGCATTGTTGCAGTAGAGACTGGCAGGCACGCAGCTCCATACGCTCTCGCTGTTATAGCAGCTCTGAATGAGAGACTGGCAACGGGGCAGAGCGCTGTCCATGGAACGGCATCCGGCTTCGTCAACAACAGCCGGATAACCGCCCTTGCCGCAGGCCATGGGACGGTAGTGCTCGTACTGGGTAAGGGGATCAGTCAAGCCGTTGCCAATCAAGACGCTCTTGAGGTTGATATTGCGATCCTTGTGGGAGAGAATCTCTGATGAGAAAACGGGGATATAGTGGCCAGCATAAGACTCTCCGGCAATATGGAAATCCTGTTTGCTATACTCGGGGAATTGATGGAAGAACAAGGTGAGGAGGGCATAGATATCCTTGCCAGCAGCAACGGTGTTGCTGACAGCATCGCCACCATATGAGTAACCAACATTGACAGGCTGGTCGAGGAAGATGACGGATGCATTCGCGTTCCATGCATAGGGGTTGTTGACAAGCTCAAGCTTCTTGTTGATAGAGGCTGGGCCGAGCTCGAGGAACAAGCCGGTGAGGGACGAGCAGCCGGGACCGCCATTTAGCCAGAGGACGACAGGGTCGTTGGCAGGGTCGTTACGTGACTCAAAGAACCCTATGTGAATGTGTTAGCGTGATGATACGGCGCGTTGGTACAATGGTTGTTTGTGAACGTACAGTAAAACAGATGCTTGTCCTGGTCGTTATCGTCAAGATAACCACTGTACTGCTTGACCTTGTCGACGCCGAGCTTCGCAGGGTCAACCTTCTTGGCACGCAGGCTGAAGTTGTCCAGCTTGCCGCCAACCTTGCGGCGACGCTGGCCATCGGCACCCTCAACCCAGAGAGACTGCACATCGGCGCCGTGCACGACGTGATCCCACTTGCTGTCGGGGATCCGTGAGTGAGCCTTGGGCTTGCGGCCCAAGGCCTGCTTCTTGAAGGTCTCAACAGCCTCAGGGACGAGCAGTGAGATCTCGTCCCAGACAGCCTTGGCCTCAGAGGTGGCCTCGCCAAAAGCCTCCTTGAGGGGCTTGGTCCATGAGTTGAAGTCATTGATGTTGACGCTACCAAAGTCAAACTGGGACTTGGCAGAAGGGTCGCCGAGGACCTTCTGGTCCTGGAAGGCGACAGCCGATGAAGCAGCGCTCAGAACGAGGGCGGAGGTAGACAGCCGCATGATGATGGTGATGTGTGTGCGGTACTGTTTGGTTGTTGTTGATGATGATGATGGAGATGGGTTGTGTCGGAGTGAGGGAGGAGGGAGAAGAGGAATGGATAATATGACGCGGACAGCCTGGTCATGACGAGTGGACTGGAAGCTCCGCCCGAGCTCCGAGCGCTGTGGGAGCCTGATACAGCAGGTGACTGATGACTGGCTGGTTGCCCCTCAACCCCAACCTTCTGCTGCCAGGGCACTCTGCAGGCCGTTCAGCGTAACCGCTAGTGGCGAGTGGGCCACTCCTGAGGCTGTGGTGATTGGACAGCCTCAGGCAATCTCCACGCTAGTACGCGTACAGATAGCTGGGGCTTGCATGCAAACACTCTGTTGTGGAGGCCGCTCACCGCCCTTGTTCTGCCAACCTGGATCATGCAGGGTCAGACGGAAGCTTCCAAGATCCGACCCAATCCATCAGCTTGGCCCAGAGCAAAGTCATGGACACGATCATCGAGCTCTTGCGCTTCTACGGATGCGACTTTAACACATTGAAGGCTCCCAGTGTCGCCTCAATGCATAGTATTGATTACCCAGCGCCGACCGACGACACAGACTCTGTTTCATCGCCTTATCAATTCCGCTTGGCACTAGCTTCCATGGTTGGTCATCTGATGTGTTGCACGTGCCGCCTCAGCCTGCGCAGACCCTATGAGCGGTCTATTTTCAGCCGGTGTGAGAGCTATAAGTTAATTAATCAGAACATATATGAATGATGCACACTTCTGCATTATTTGGCTTGAGATTCTTTATGAATTTACATACTGGCGTTCATACCAACACGCCCATGAACGCCGTGGCTTATGACTGTGGATGAATCGATGGTGTTGCTGACTGTTTGTATGAAATGGATACTCATCTATTGACTTGATGGAAACTGATATTCTATCAGAACTCCTCCCAAGGAATAAGAGGCGGGTTTTTGCATATGTCATCGTATTTTCCTGGGTCAACAAGACTTGCGGTCGCCGAGTTATCACGGAATAGCTCAACAAGTGTTGTAGAGTTGGGTTCAAACATTGGCCAGTGATGCTTCCTCTCAAGACCTCGAGCTGGATCCCGTATGAAGGTGGCAAACACATCCTGCCACATCCTAGAGACCTGCCTCGTCTGGGGGCTGATGCGGCGATTTGTGAGCGCAGCTACCTTTTCAATAGTCCCCATCAGAAGCGGAACATCAGCTATCTTACAGGTTAGGTCTGGCTTTCTATGGTATAAGTCTGAGGGACCAGGTTATCATGGCTTACCTAGATGATATGCTCCTAGCCATGGATATGGTGTGACCTCTGGAATAACTCCCATGTAGCGGTACCGCCAGACTGGGACTCCATTGCGCGACCGAAACCTGTTGTGTTTTTGTGAGTACTTATGCATCGCGCGGATCATGGATAATCAGCCTACCTTGCTTCAAGTGCCATGTTGCAGTTGAACAGCGTTGTCGTAATGATGTCGGAAAATGTCTTGTTAATTCCAGAGTCTTCTGACCAATTCAAAACCGAATCGCCTTCGTTGTTCAAATGTCCCATCAAAGTCGGCTACAAATGAGTGGAAAGAGTCAGTCAGGTTATGGTTTATTAGTCCCTGCGAATCTCAACTTGAAACTCACGAGTTTTGCGAAATGTCCCGCTGTCCCTCTCCTTAAGTACTCATCGTTTGTGAAGAGTGTTGCGTTATCGACCATAGGTGAACCTCCCGGCGGACTACCGAAATGATTAAACGTCGAATTTGACATGGCCCGCTTCAAGACTCCGGCATCGATGCCTTGCATGCACTGAAGCTCCTTGTGACGGTTTGAGCTGTTTGCGCAACCCACAGTTTTTGCGATCCGGACGAACTCGCCATCGACATTCTGCGTCGCTGCGCCAATGACCTGCACTGTGCCGCTCTGCAGTGCTATTCCAACGACGATGGGGTCGTCGACGTGTGTGTACAGCATGCCGTGTGCGGTATCAGCTCCAGAGGACTGGCCTCCGAGTATCATGTGTTTTGGGTCGCCACCAAAGCTGGCGATGTTGTCGCGCAGCCATTCGAGTGCTATACGTTGGTCTCGAATGCCTAGGTTCTGAGCATCCAGCGCCGGAGAATTTGGGAAGCCAAAAAGATTGACACGGTAGCTGGTTGATCGCCGGGATCAGTTCTCGCTGCTTCTGCATGATCAGTGTAGACGGGATTACATGTCAACATACTTCCAAGTTACGACGATAATGTCTTTATTATTGGCCACAAATCCCGTTGGGTTGAACAGTGCTGTACTTCCACCCCCTTCACCAAATGCGCCCCCATAAGACCAGATAAACACAGGCAGCAGACGGTTGCGGCGCCGGGCTCGACTTGGAACAAACACATTGAGCGTCAAGCAGTCCTCTGACTGGCCAGACGTCGACAACAGAGTATTGCCCAACACTGTCCGGTAATTAAATTGGTGGCAAATTGGGCCGAACTTGGTGGCATCCAGCGGCTTTCTGGATCTTGGCGCTCCTGGTGCTTGGCATTCGAGGGGTTGTGGAGGGCGGAAGCGGAGAGGGCCAACGGGCGGTTCGGCGTATGGGATTCCCAGGAATCCGGTTACTTTATCGTTGAGTGCGGTACCGCGTACGGATCCTTGGTTGGTAGTGATTAAAGTATCGACTACAATTGCGGTGGTCCAAGACGTGAGAAGATAGGGTAGTATGTGGGCGAGCTTCATGTTGTAAGTCGAGTTGAGATTTGGTTCAATACCAGAGGGAAAGGGAATAAAATAAACAATATGGATACACTCTTTGGATGATATCTATTCAAGTATCTGTGTTGTAAAATAAAGATTGGCTGTCTTCTTTCTATATATGCGATTTATCATTCGTTGCATCTCCAAGAATCCCAATACTCATTGTTTGGCATCTCATAACACTCATGTCACCAAACTGAAAATCCGACGAGAATCCGACGAAACAGTTCATCTAGGCGCAAACGCGTGGCGCATGTTTCTGCATGGGCAGGATAGGTGACAGCTGTCAGCGCAAATTTATCGCATTCATCGGACGGCGCAAAGGTGCATGGCTGGGACGCTAGAAGGGATGTGGAATGCGAGAATCCGAGGCATGACGTTGGCTTTGGTGTGTTTGGTGTGGCAGCCACACAGCCACCTTGTGCTGCGCCGCGCAGAACACTGTATGACTTACGCTGATTCATTAAGGTATCTTAGAAAGCAATCCTTATGATTGAATTGAGCATCAAGGAGCTTCGGATCTACTGTGAGTAGTCATATCTATCTCATTTTGCGCCTTGTTGACTTGCTATTTAACCCTCAATTGACATTTATCGTCACTTTTAGGTCGGGGTATTGAGCGATCTTTAGCGCGCAGGGTCCTCCAACTCGAGTAACGTACTTTCAAGTATGAACAACATGATGTCTATTACACACCAACCAGCACATACAATGTCAATTGCACGTGACAAATCGACTTAGTATGCAGTATCCGTAGCATCAGTCGTTAATCAAACCCAATGAAAGTCAACTGGGGAATAATCCGTCCACCCAGTCTGCTACTCTCACATGTCGGTATCACTACTACATAAGCCCGCTAGACTAAGCTCCGATTTGCCTCTATAACTCAGTATATACACTCAAATATTATTTATCTGATATTCTGCTCAATGAAAAAAGCCGCACAAAAACGTACACTCCTCAGCCACAATCTGGTGCGATATTTTTTACTACATTCTCCCCTGTTGCATACTACAACTTTGTCAATTAGCCCTCTGCTAGGTTGCGGAACTTGAAACCCGATTCGGCACGGGGATCCACCCACACTCGGCGCAAAAGCCCGGCCCCAATCCCCCGATTCGGGTCGGCGTTTCAATCCTGCCGACGGAGTCAGTTGAGTCGTTCGTAGCGGAGCTTGCTTAGCGACCGAATAGGCCACAAAGTGCGAGTTTTATGGGTATCAGAATGAATAGCCCATTGACAAATGATTCAGTTTATTAATTGTTCAGTTGTATATTGGGCTTTGCACATTCAGGTGTTTGTCCAATTTGTAAGCTGTCAGTATGGCACAGCGTTAATTGTGGAAAATCATGCCATGTCCGCTTTCAAAGAGGTAATTTGCCCCCACCGAGTAGCCGATAATCATCCCGGAGGCCGCGGTGTTTGGAGCGTGGAGGTTACATCAACTTGCCAACCTGGGTCATGGTCTGTGACCTCATTGGCAAGATCCACAGAATTTTCTACCATCTACCCGTAAATCTACACCAACAACCAAAGACTCCCATTATAATAACACCACCCACCCAACGCAGCCAACATCATCAACCACCAACCATTTACCATCAACCATCAGTCTTCCCCCTTCACGCTGGTCTCAACACATCATAAGTCGCCACTGAAAACACCACCACGAGTGATCATGGACATCTCCAAACCCTACACCCTCCCTAATGGACTCACCATCCCCAACCGCCTCGTCAAAGCCGCCATGGCCGAAATGTGGGCAGACGGCAAAGGACTTCCCAGCCCAGCCCTCATCAAATCATACGGCAGCTGGGCCGACGGCGGATGGGGCATGCTTCTCACCGGCAACGTCCAAGTCGACGCCGCCTACCTCGGCACCCCGAGAGACGTGGCCCTCAACCGAGAAAAAGTCCCGCGCGAAGCTACTCTCGCCTCTTGGACACAATGGGCGAAAGAGATTAGCAAAAACGGTACACCGGCTATCATGCAGCTCAACCATCCGGGACGGCAGTCCACTATTGGCGCTGGGAGCCGGAGCTATTTCGCAAAGACGATTGCGCCGAGTGCGATCCCACTGAATCTGGGGAGCGGGTTTCTCGCAAACTTTTTGCGCGATCTTGTGTTTGGTACGCCCCGCGAGATGACGATTGACGAGATTCACGATGTAATTGGACGTTTCGCCGAGGCCGCACTACTTGCTTCGGATGCTGGATTTGCGGGTATCCAACTTCACGCAGCGCATGGGTACTTGCTGGCTCAGTTTCTCAGCGCAAAGGCGAACCATCGGGGCGATGAGTACGGAGGTTCGCCGAAAAACCGGTCAAAGATTGTGGTGGACATTATTCAGGCGATTAGGAAAGTCGTGCCGGAGAATTTTGCTGTTGGCATCAAGTTGAACAGCGTCGATCACCAGAGTCAGGCAGAGTTTGCGGATTGCGTCGAGCAGCTGGAGGCCATTACGGGTGCTGGAGTGGATTTCCTGGAAATCAGCGGCGGTAATTACGAAGACCCAACTGTGAGTAACTTTGCCTCTGTTACCTTTCTTTCACGATTGAATGATCATCAGTTCCCCTCCCTCTTTCATGAGCTAACCACCGAGATCCCTTCTTAGATGGTCAACGGCCCTAAGCCCAAAGCCGAATCCACCCGCGCTCGCGAAGCCTTCTTCCTAGACTTCGCCCACGTCATCCGCGACAAATTCCCCAGCGTCCCCCTCATGGTCACAGGCGGCTTCCGAACCCGCCAAGGCATGGAGGCAGCGTTACAAGAAGGCGCCTGCGACTTGATCGGCATCGCCCGCCCAGCTGTGCTCAACCCGTCACTGCCCAACAACACGATCTTCAACCACGAGGTTAAAGACGCAGATGCGAAGCTGTATACGAAGAACGTGCCCGTGGCGTTTCTTGCAAGGCTGACGGGTATCAAGATGATGAGCGGTGGGGCGGAAACAGTAAGTGCAGTTCTTGTGTATTTGTCTAGATGGACTTTTGCTGACTTGGTGATTGTAGGGATGGTACTCGCAGCAGATACATAGGATGTGAGGTACATTGTGGAACGTATGGAACGAAGTTGGTGAGGTTCTGGTGATAGACGGGAATGGGCATTTAATGAGACATGTACAAGTAACCGTGCAAAGAGGAACAGGGCATAGCGTTGTATTTTATCTACCATTTAGATCATGGATTCACTATTTGATAGTATCAAACAATTACCAAAAGTCTCACTAGGTTTTGTCATAGATTGAAAACGACATGACATGTTCAATCAATGGCTTGATCTATACCTCAGGATTCACATACAAGAGTCGGTAGATGGAACAGCCGACTCAGACAATAAATCTCAACATCTCCCCTCAAACTTACCGACAACTTTCTTCCTGCTGGTACACCTCGAGACTATGACAATCCAAACATACTACGCTGTCGCCGACATGGTATCTTGGGTTATCTCCGAAACTACTCCTTATTACTGCATCTCACAAATGTAGGTTTCGTGCAGCCATAACCGATATTGTGAACCCGTAGCCTCAACTCTGGTAGGAAGACTAAATGTTCACTGTTTATTTTGGTGCGGTTGACCAGCATCCAAAGAAACAGCCGCGAGGGGATGTTGCACTTTTGGTCTCATGTCTTACACGGACTATATCTAAACTGTAGGATGATACCACGACTTGTGAATCTTAAAAATCATTGTTGATGAAGTCAGTGCTAATTACACCCACACCAATTGAGCCCACCTCTCTCTAGTCAGCATCAATTAGGTACTTTGAGTCAATGAGCCCTTTTTGCCCCCATTTGGTGAATGCTTGCTTCACACTGCGTAACAGACGCTGCCGAACTTTTCCTTTACCTTATACAACTCAATATTTTTATACGGCGACTTCTCTGTAGTAACGCTTGACCAGCCATTGACCGACAAACATATCGCGCGCACGCCTCCTAAAACTACGCGGTATCAGCAAAGGTGGTACTTATAGAATTTACTGTAAAGCTCTTAAGTGATGCCATGTATGCTACTACCAGTCTGTCCAACCCGCTGCTCGATGCTATGAGGCCACCAACATGGTTGGCAGGACAGCGACCATCATCTTCATGCGGATGGCCTGCAAAGCTGCGGTGAGTGCGGCGAGTGCGACCTCGTAAATCAAAAAAATTTAATTGGTAGGTGTCTTAAATTGGCAGCTTTGTATTATTTCTTGATGATGATGATGTAAGATTGAAGTGTAAAGCGAACAAATGTCGTAAGTTTACTATCCTGGCCAACCATTGCCCACCCTAGAGAAATGATTCATCATGACTGCGATTATCGTATTTCTAACTTTACAAGAATGCGCTTGGCATTCATTATGAGAAATCATCATCTCCAATTGGCATGTATATTAAATAATAATACAACTTGTCGCGTCCCCCACCGTTTAATAATGTCACCTTGCAATCTATCTAGGCCAGCAAAATATCAGATTTAGGCAGTTCACCACATTGAAGTCGCCCAACCCAGACGCGCACACCAAAATCCATGTGTATCGGAACGATCCTACAGCTTTCTACTTCAAGGATCTGCAAGGATTGTACGAGGCCTTTCGGGCTTGGCTTCCACGCAGCTTCTATTTTGGGGAAAGCCCAAGATCTGCATCCGCATTTTCCATCCAATACCATTTCTCTCTGTCTCTAAGGCTTGCCTTGCTAACTGTCTAATAAATGATTCATAGCCCAACTCATGATGATTTCTGGCCTAGACAAAGGTCTGTGTCGATGCAGTGCTGATGCTTGTTGATCCTGCGGGAGCTTAGACTGCCATGCGGAAGGATGATGCGAATTCCCGACCCTGACTCGTGCAACGGGCTAAAGTTGGGATCCACTGCCATGTGTAGACAGAATCAGGAAAGCCAAATCTAAATTAAATCTGGTTGATCGAATCAAGGCTGGCTGTTATTCTCCGATGCTATAGGTAGCAGCATTGCAGGCAAGACTCTACACGATGGAGAGTGGGTGGATATTGTTTATGCTTGCAAAACTCCCGCTTTTGCATCATTAGTAATATTAGCTACATTTAGACATGTTCAACTTTCCTTCAGGTACCCCCACGCTTCGTATCATAATTACATGTGTTTTATTGGTCATACAAGAATAGAGTGTAACTGAGTTGTTCCCGGAGTGCCAGCACCTACTAACAGTAGAAGCACATTGTACATCACTGATACTTTTAAATTACGAGTCTGCTACTGAACTGCTTTTTCTAGTATCGCTCTGTCAATAGAAATTGAACTTGGTATGACCCTCCATCACAAATATTCATACATCTGAACACAAGTTGACCTTGATACAGGTTAGGAGCATCATTACTCGGAGCTCTTCTGGGAACCCCCACAATGCTCATCATGAGTAACAACGGAAACCCCATGAAAATGTGGGGAAGCACGCGACGGAACTCCCGCATACCCAGACTTTGGCCCCATCTGATGCGACTCTGCCGAGGACTAGTCTTGGAATTTCAAGAATAGGGCTTCCTATCTGGGAAGGACACTCGACAGGTGGTGATCAACAGGGACAATGCGGTTCTCGGCTAATGTCTTCAATTGCTTACACTTCAATCTTAGTTGTAAAGGATCAAGTAAGATCTTTTGAAGTTCCTTTGAAGTAATGCTGTACCTGTGAGCTAGTCAGAAACAGGGCTGAGGAAGAAGCTTCCCCATTTGATCTTTCCAAGTAAACTACAAGATGCCAAAGTATAAAGCATCAAGCAAGCCCGTTCTTTGACGGTATCATCTCATCAAGCATCTCATCCATCCCCAGTTTGCAGCCTTCACATCTCGGGTTTTTCAATTCACCATGAAGTTCATCAATGGTCTTCTTGCCCTTGCGGCCGTTGCCGCTGCAGCCCCAGGAGCTGTCTCATCTCTCAAAATCCATCTTGAGAAGGCAGGCAACTCTGAGATCAAGGCTACCATCACGAACAACGGAAATAAGAACCTGAAGCTCTTCAAAACCGGTACCATTCTCGATGAGCGTATAACCGAGGCTGAAAAAGCCGTGGTCCTGCTTGACGGTATGATTTCTTCTGTTACCAACCATTTTGAATCATGGTTTACTCACATATAACTTTTAGACGAAGCCGTAAAGTTTGAGGGTGTTCGACTCCAAATCACCACCGATGCTCTCACAGAAGACTCGTTTACCAAAATCCCATCTGGCAAGTCTATCGAGGTCACCTTTGACGTTGCCATGGCCTACGATCTCTCCACCACAGGCCAGTACGGCATCCAGGCGACCGGTGTTTTCTCGTTTGCCGAAGAGTCCTCCACCGAGCTGGTCGGCTCTATCCCCTACGAGTCCAACAAGCTCGACCTCTCAATCGACGGTGAAGTCGCTGCCGCTGCCCGCACTGCTTTTTTAGCAAAGCGCACGCATATCCAGTCCGACTGTCAAGGCGGCAAGTTTAGCAGCGTTGACGCTGCTCGCGCAAGGTGCTACTACGTCTCTGTCAAGGCCCAGCGAGCAGCAGCAAGCGGCTCCGGAGCCAAGCTCAGAGAATACTTCAAGTCTGACAGCCAGCATGTGCGGAATACAGTCGCTGGTGTGTTTGGCCGTGTGGCTGCCGAGTGCCGCTCCAACAGAGGTGGGAATTCCAGGACCCATTGCGCAGATATCCGGAACTACTGCAGTGGAAACATTGCGGCCTATACTCTTCCTGGGCCAGACTTTATGGTCTACTGCGAACATTACTTCCGCGCGCTGCCCCAAATGACCAAGACTTGCCGTGCGGCGGATCGGGGAATCGTTTTCATCCACGAGGCTACTCACCTCCAGAGCATCAAGGGAACGGAGGACTTTGGCGGCTATGGATACAACTTTATTCGGTCGCTGAACGGCGCCCAGAATCTTAACCATGCCGATACTTATTCGCTGTATGCCGCCGCTATTGATTCTGGCTGCTAGATAATTACGGAAGGACGGATGGGATGGGAGCCTTTGTTGGGTGGATGCGATAATCTTGTATATTGGGATAGAATAAATAGCAAGTTACAATAGATTGTATATATGTCTTGTAATTGCAAACAACTCAATACTCGCCGGTAACTCGTAGCAATGAGCTGGTTATGAACAATGTTAGGGTTATATACACGCCTCACAAAGTACATCAACTGCTTGTTGGATCTTGATACATCATCTCATCGCACTTTTAAGTTAAGACAGGGGAAAGACGCTGACAGCTGATCGCCTGATTAGACTAGCACTAGCTCAGCCTACAGTTTTCGGAAACACGTGTAAGACAGTCAGTCCCAGGGCTGATTCAATCGTGGGACCATCCATGCGATGTGACCCTTGACAAAGTTGTAAAAAGCAAAATCGTCGTGCGCCATTCCAGCCAACCTCCAATGAAACGCTCGCTTTTATTTGTCAAATTCACACATCCAATCTTAAAAAGCACAGCGGGCTCCTGTCTCGGGTGAAAGCCGGCGCGCAATAATCATGTGTTTCGTTCACTTCAAGAAACCCGAGGGAAAAAATGGTGTCACATCAGAGTGAGCGATGAAAGCGATGCACGCCCCCCTTTTTTATTTCATTTTTTCATTGTCCGCCGTTTTCTAACAAGTACATGGGGAGAAATGTCATCTCGACTCATTACAAGTATTTCCACTAAGGGGCTTTTGCACAATCCATCGATTAACGGCTGTTGAGATATAGTGGCGATTTTGCACCCAAGAGTCCGGATACCAAAAAGAAGGAAGCATACAAAGAAAAAGTTAGGGACGAAGGAGAGAAAGAAACAAAAAAAACCCCCATGTTTCGCGGTCTGCTGGGAAAGGCGGCCAAACCGGCCTTGCCGCCCCCTGTCACGGACGATTACGTCTACCCCGTGCACGCCCAGGATGGCATCAAGGGCAATCGCTATGTTTTGTATTTCGCGATGCGCTTTGGCGGCGTGCTGGATGCTGAGAAGCTTCACAGTGCGTTGTCGAGGCTGTTGGCTCTGGAAGGATGGAGGAAACTGGGTGGTCGGCTGAGACTCAAGGTATGTATGTTTGGTGGCAATTGTCGCTTAGTCGAGAGTCAAAAGGAGAGAGAGAGAGAGAGAGAGAGGAATGAGCTGACAATGTCAGGATGATGGGAAACTGGAGGTATATGTGCCGAGAAGGTTCACTGCTGAGCGGCCGGCTGTATCATTGAGTCATGTTACTCACGATATGCTCATTGCAGAGCATCCACTGGCATGCCGTTACCCCAAACCCACTGATGGTCCATCTACTCAACTCTTGCCTGATGAGTTTCAGTCCTTGTTCATATCGCCAGGTCCTCCGGTGACGTTTGAAGATTTAACCCGCCAAGATATTCCTCAGCTAGCTCTTCACGTCACAGTCTTCAAGGACGAGACGTTCGTCGGACTCCGATGGCCACACACATTAATGGACGGCATGGGCCAGCAGGCGCTACTACACAGCTGGTCACTTGTCTTGGCTGGCCGAGAGGACGACGTGCCTCCCATGTTTGGTGCGCAGGAAGATGTCATCGCCCAGACGGAAACCCCAGAGGAAGGAGAAGAGCCGGAAGAACTTGAACTAGAAAGCAAGCGCCTCGAGGGTTTTTCTCTGGTCAAGTTCATGTCCCGTTGGGCGTGGGATAAGATTTGGAACGCGCCAGAAGAACGCCGCATGATCTTCCTTCCTAAATCCGTCTTCTCTCGACTCCAGGCGGATGCGGAGCGGGAAGCAGCTGAGTCCGCTTTATCCCAAAACCAAGCGCCGTTCGTCAGTGAAGCCGATATTCTCACTGCGTGGATAGCCCGCTTAATAGCATTGTCTGAGCCAGAGCCCCGGCCAGTCACAGTCGTAGGCATGCTCAACCTCCGGTTCCGGTTTCCGACTATACTCACCGCGGGGGCCGTATATGTCCAGAACATGGTCGTCATGACCTTTGCGTTCCTGTCGGCCCAGCTCGCGAGAGACTCTGTGGGTGCCATTGCCCTCGCCCACCGACATCACCTCACCCAGCAGACGACAGCGCCGCAAGCACTCGCTTTTCTACGTGTTTTTCGGCGGGACATTCTCACAGGAAAAGTCCCTCGATTGCTATTCGGAGAGCCGGATTCGCTCTACATCTTCTTTAACAACCTAACCAAGATCAACTTATCTATATCCAAAGACGTCGACTTTAGCGCGGCGGCGGCGAAAGCACCACCACCACCGTCATTGGGAGATGAATCTACAAAAGATATCACACCCAATTTTCTAGGGACTGCGGTGGGCCCGGTCTACAATCGGCCTCTGGATTTCTCATTGAGGAGGGGGCTTAACGTGGTGACTATTCTCGGCAAGGACGACGATCAAAACTACTGGCTCTTGGGAAGTCTGCAGCCACGAGCGTGGGCAAAAATTGAGGAGGAATTGAGCGGCTTTTGATCTCTTTGTCTTGGGCCAAAGTTATAAATCGCTTTCGAATTTCGTTTTTGTAACATCACCAGAGGTTTCATGGGGCTGCTTGTACGTGTCACGCACATTGTTTTTCCTTTATGTTTGTAACACCATTGTCTGTCTTCCTTTGCGGCGCTTGGGGATTTGTCCACGGAATTATGCGGAAAAGATACATCTAATGAATCATTTGAGATGCGATGCTGGTCATGCTGACAATATCAATACCTTTTTTAAAGTTTGAGAAGCAAACGGTGAATATGTTTGGTGGCATTTAAAGTTTATGAACAATCCTGCGAGGGTTTTCTTAAGAGTGCATCCACATGGCGAATTGACAAACCCAACATCTTTTGTAGGAGCGACTCATCGGCGAGCCCCGGCAAGAGTTGCAGAGGGTTTGTGCTCTGTAAGACAGACTATTGTCTAATACGATGCTTGAATTCACGAGGCCCATTGGATCGTTCATCTCCAAGCCTCAAAGGGAACAGGAGATTGACAGTGAGATCAGACTGGTTGATGCCGTCACAACAGTCAAATCAAATTCAGCACTCGTCCTTGATGAACCACATCATAATCTTCTCACCTTACAGGAGAAAAAAACGATTGAACAATCTCCATGTCATCTCCATCTTGGCTGCTGGAGAGATGAAGTATCTCAACTTCGGTCTGTCTTGTCACGAAAGTCATGGTTTGGCTTTGATCTCGACGACACGCTCCACGAATTCCGCCTAGCCTCTTCAAGCGCTACAAACACAATTCTCCAGACTTTACATGAACAATATGGAACCCCCGTGGATATCTTGCAGAAGCACTACGCCCATATCCTTCAGGACAAGACATCTGGCGGATTTTCGGATGGAAAGACTTCGTTTGACTATAGAAGAGAGAGGTTTGCCCTTCTAGTGGAACGTATCTCTCAGAAAGTTGATGGACGGTTTCTGGAAACCCTTTTGGAGATTTATGAAAAGGTGTTGATGGATTCTCTTGCGCTTAAATGCGGAGTTCTTGATCTGCTTGCAACACTAGGGAAGTTAGGGAAGAAGATTGTGGTGATTACGGAGGGTCCGCAAGATGCTCAAGAACGAACAATACAGCATCTAGGCCTTGCTGGACATATCGACATGCTAATAACGACCAACTCGTTTGGGGTATCCAAAGTAGATGGTTTATTCCCAATCCGCTGGAGAGATGGCATATGTTGGTGACAGTGAGCTTCGCGATATGAAGCCTGCCATGGCAGCTGGGATATTTTGTGTTCACTTTGCCGAGGCGGAAGACTTCTCTCTTGACTGTGACCCGCCAAGGGTTAACACGTTGGCGAGGCTTGAGTATATCGTCACAAACCGAAGAGCAGGGTCTGCCATGGAAATGAAGTAAGTTGATGGGTAAGATCATTATCATGTCTAAGCAAGTGAGATTGGTGAGAGGACAGCTATCATGTCCTCACGCAATGGCCTAGGGGTAAAGTGAAAGTCTACCAAAGAAGAAGCATTCGTTGCTAAGTAGTTGTAATATGCAGTATTTACAAATATGAACGGACAATCGCTCAATACCACCAACCGTCTGGTCATCTTAGCGACTGAGTTGCAGATATACAGCGCAGGCAAGAGCGCCACTCAATGAGGCCGCATAGCACAGCAGTGCAGATATAGACATAGAAAATAGGAAGCAATGTGACCTCGACTTTTCTTAGCCAGCCCTTTCAACTAGCAGCTCCGATTCTATTGTTGCGCAGGCTCGGGTTCTGTTGTCGCCATGTTTGGAACGCCAGAGTTAGGCCCAAACCTCACAATCTCGCCTTCCTCTAGCAATTGTTCCTACAATTGCAACAAAAATTAGTCCACATACAGAATACACAATCTGTAAACAAAAAAGGAAAAGAACTTACAAGAGTTCCTTTGGCACCAATGACTTCCTTAACTCCCGGAATCTCCTGATCAGACGCTCCGATCTTGATACCCCCTCCGAGAAGTCTATTCGTGATGACGACGCGCTTCGCGTTTCCTTGTTCAACCTGGAGAGGTGCGGCGACTGCAAATCCAGCCAAAAGGGCGGAAACGGCAATGGAGAACTTCATATTGGAGATGCGGGAGCGATGGGCCGGACTGGGTGGGTTAGGGTAAATGAGGGTTTCGGCGTGTCGGGGCTTGTAAAGAAAGCTGTGGAAAACAAAAAGAGTGACTTAGGTTGATCAGCAAAAAAACCCTCCTAAGAGACGCGGGATATCGCGAGCATCGGAATATATAATAGCTGAAGGATGCTGGCGCGTTTCCATATCTCCGTACATCTCCATGTGAGTGCTACGATGCTGAGACAAAATAAATTACGCGGGACGGCACACACGACCGAGTGTGGCTCATCACGATTACTAGTTCATGAAACTCCATGGAGTGTTGAAGTGGAAATATTCTCGAGATGTGTCTAAAAAATGCTAAACGACACAAATAACACACACTCATTCACAGTGGAATTACAATTGTTCTTTTATCTAAAAGAGGCATTCAATTGACTATGGCACTGCACGTCGAACTCACTTCGTGGTAAGATGACACTGCTGACGACCTAGCCAACTGGTGCTTATGAGGTTGCATCATTTCGGTTAGTGCCGTTTGGTAGGACGGACGGCACGATGGTGATTTCTGTGAAATCGCCTCATTTATCCTTACCTGAGAGCTAGTTTTGCGAATAGCAGCACCAAATGAATGCTCCGAATATCTTTTCCATATCACCAAGACGCATGCAAAATTGTATGAATGACGCAACGCTTAAACATCCCTCCAAACATGACACCATCTGCCCATCATTCTATCCCCATCTGCTCCATGCAGGTCAGATTTAAAGTTCTCCGGACATCAAATGCCGAGACGGCTGGCGTACCCTGCGGCTGACATCTCAGGACACGATGGGAACGCACCGGGCCGGTCGATCTCGACGCATGCGTGGAATAAGCATGCATTCAACCACGCCCACGCAGGTACAGTACGGTCAAACAATCCAACGGGCAGGAAGTAGAAAAGCCCAGGGTTATGTAGCCTAATTAGAACCATTTGCTCCCTCCAAAATGCGGACACTCGGGTCATCGGGGTTCCTGGAGCCAACGAGATGGATGGGCAGCTCACGTAACGGCTTCACGCCGCCTTGCCTATTTGACATTCGTATTCGTCGGTTAGAGATGGACATGGCATGGAGTGAGCCTGGGTGATCGTCAAGCCACCGACTTTCCGGGAGTTTGCATCCTAGAGACTTAGTAAGATGAGAGACTTGGCGATTTACTCAACAAGTATAAAAGTAGGACAAGTAGAATTAACATTAGAAGCCAAGAAGTACTGTCGAAAAAGGAAAAAACCAACATATCTTCACACTATACCAAACAAACCACACCCTCAAGCCAACAAAACAAACCAACCATCATGAAGTTCCTCACTCTCACGCTCCTCGCCGGGCTCGCCACCGCCCTCCCCGCAGCTCCGGCCGCCGACCCAGCCACCGCCGTAGCTGTCCGAACCATCGGCGAGCCGTGCACATACCCCATCGGCAAGCCCTGCGGAACCGGCGAATTCTGCGAACTCATCCGAAAACCATGCGCAAGCCTGTCATGCCCTGGAACATGCACCAAGATCAAGACAGCCAGCCCAGCGGAGGAGCAAGTCGACACGGCCGCCGCCGCTGCTGCTGCTGCTGCACCTGCCACGGCCAAGGAGGGCGAAATGTGCAAGTTCCACATCATTGATTGCG
Source organism: Zelopaecilomyces penicillatus (assembly GCA_005765155.1). Classification (NCBI taxonomy): domain Eukaryota; kingdom Fungi; phylum Ascomycota; class Sordariomycetes; order Hypocreales; family Pseudodiploosporaceae; genus Zelopaecilomyces; species Zelopaecilomyces penicillatus. The sequence continues at coordinate 3,196,559 of VCCP01000006.1, forward strand.
AAAAGGGTCTGTTTTGTTTCGTTCGGAACTGTGGGCTTACGCCGTTTTGTCAGGGAACTTGCATTAAGCTTCCTGGGTCATCGTCTTAAATAAACTTATAGGGGAGGCTGGTGTTGGTGGATGGGTTGAGGAGAAAATGGACGTGGTATACAAAGTATAGTCTTTACGATGTAGATGGGGGCAATATACATAGAACTATTATTATATGAAGATGCTTCTATGTTCAATGATTAAACTTACTTTCAATATGGACATGTATCATCCTCTATTTTTTTTACTTTCTAGTAGGTTAAAGAAGGCAAGCTCAGACTTTATGAGTCAACTCCCAGAACAAGTCAAGTCATCATCTGTGTAGTAGTAATTGGTTCGCTCTTGCCACACTTATACGAAAACATATGGTCGTCTCTATTCTTCATCTGAGACAAATTGAGAAAGTATTCTTTTCTTCACTGTCTAGTGTCTTAGCCCACGTCAAATCACTGTGCTCATAACGGGATGATTCTGACTAGGATCAGCGCTCGGAATTGGTACCCGGACAATAAGAAGCCTAGACATCAGAGGGAGTGTACGAGATATATATGTGATGTGCTTCTCCAGTAAATGTTCCCAAATAACACTCTATACTCATCTACATACTCCCCTCCAAAACCATCAAACAACAATACCACCCCTCTCAACAGCAAGCATGCATCTCACTATCCTTGCCGTTTGGGCTACCACGCTGGGCAGCTTAGCCACCGTCATCGCACTACCAGCCAGGGCGGAAATCGACGCGAGAGCTGAGCAGCTGGTTGCCCGTGGAGAATGCAGTCATGAAGCGCGAACGTGCCCACCAGGACTCACGTGCATTCCCATCATCACCACCATTTGTGGAATACGACCTTGCCCATGGGCTTGTGTGAGGTTGCCACCCACTTCTCTCACAACAGAGGCAGAAGTTTAATGGAGGACTCTTGGTTAAGATACCTGGTAGTATAAGATGATGCCAAGTTGGCGAATTTGGAGAGGGCTTGGATATGCTACTAGTGGTGAAATATGTTGCTTGCTGGGAGGACTTGTTGCCGATATTATTGAGGCAATGGGGCAGTCAATTGTACCAAAAGGGCCTACATCTTGAAAAGAAGGAAAGATTCAGTAATGAAGTCCAAAATAATCATCAATAATGGCTATTAATGAAAACTTATCATCGATCGTCATCTGCAGTCATATTCTGCCCCGCTAAAATCGGCCAGATTGGAAGGCGCCCCGGTCTGCTGTCACTCGCTCCTTCATTTACATGCTGGCTCGTCAAACACACAGAATCCAGTGCCCTCGCCATAAAAAATTAAGAATCAAACAGAGAATTTACAGCTTCTTCATCATCACGACCCTCCATCTACGCGCTCATATAAAAAATAAGTCTGAAACTTCCCACGATTCTGACGTTTGCCGCGCTGACTGGATCTGCACATGGTTGAATAAACTCCGCTGAGAAGCAAAGTATACGACGCTGCGAAGACAGTTGCAATTTTCAACCCTCGTCCGTCCACATCGCATGCTTGAGGAAGCGACAACACCGTTTCTCCGAGCTTTTTTCCCGGTTCGGCCGACTTGCGGCATCCTTTCGGCGCCCATCATGTGATGTTCCATCAAGCAGTGCGCAGACGCACATCAGAGAGGAGGAGCTGCCCATGGCCAGGCAAGCCAAGATGGCTAAATGACTTGACTGGTGCCACGACCGCCCTAAGCGCAGGGTGATTCATTCTCGCCAACGTCTATTTAAATGCACTGATTGATCACTTGCAGCCATCTTCGGACATACCACTAGACAGTCGGTCTTGTGAACAAAAACCGTCTTTTTCCGTCCGTCCAGTCATCAGCTTCTCCCCCTCCCCCGTTCAGCAAAGAAGCTTAAAACCTGCCCGTTCCGTCGAAACCCTCTCGACTCCCCATTTATTAGCCCCGATCCACTGGGGAGAGAAGGGGGAGACCTGGCTGGTTCGGAGGATGCATCATGCAGGTCGGTTTGCTTGGCGATAGTTGCCAGTTGGCGAGAGGCACCAACCAGTGGCTAAAGCCCCAACATCACCCCGCTTCCATGGCTTGCATGTTGGACAAAGAATTGTTCAGGGGCGGGAGATGAGAACTAGCATCACAGTGGCGCGTCGATCAACGGCCGGCAACCAGCAACCCGAAAGATCAAACTGGTTTGAGTATGTGTAGGTGTATACAAGGCGGCACGGATGTAGCTGGCTTGAGCATGGATTATCACACCCAAAGGGGAAATACTCTGCATGAAGCAAATCAATGCTCCGAGCTCGTGTTGTATGTTCGGACTACAATGTCATGAGCTTCCCCACACGAACCCGCCATTCAGCCAGGCCAAACACGTTACATCGAACAAGGCCATTGCTTCTTGTGCATCTTAACTCCCCGCGAGCTGGGCCAGCAAGCAACTTGCCATGACTTTTCGTGCCCGCCTCACTTGAACTGCCGAGTGGCTTGTCTGAAGTCTCCCTTTTTCAACAGTAGTCTTCATTCCCACGGCATGTCTTACTTGGATTTGCACACTGCATTTCAGCTCAAGCTCAAAGGACCAGGCTAATTCGACTTCCGAACCCCGCCAACCACTCGGATGGCTGTTTAAAAAAGGCCGCCACTTTTAGTTTCTGGTCTCCCTTTGACCTGCATTGCCCTGATCCTAAAATGCAACAACAACATCAACAAGCAGCCCGAGCTACCTGGGATTTCCCCTCATCTCATCTACACGTGGAATGGGGTACTCCCATAGAGTCGTATAGTTTTTTTTGGCTCCTGAAAAAGGGCCGGATCAGTCTGCTTCCTCTGGCGCCACCACCAGGATGGAAGGTCACATTTGGAGATTGGAGAAGCCCGGCCTGTGACCACACCAGCCGAGGGCTGCATTGTTCGCACATCCAACCTCCATAGCTATCGCCTTTTGAAATGAAGTCTAAAGAAATGCTTTCGTTGGCCTAATGCAGGGCACGAGGGCAGCTGCTTGGCGTCCCGGCGGAGGGGGTCTGACCACCAAAGCAGGTCTTACTCGCAAGCTATGCGTTGGGGGGGGCAGCTTTATGATAAGTATGGGGTCTAGTGACGCCTCCCTGAAAGTGGGTGAGTTCGTCCTGGCGCAGCATATATAAAGTCGCGCGACTGGAAAGTTGTGCTCTTCATTACTTTGCATTTAGCTACATTGTATATATTTGCGATGAAGTCATTTCTATCATTATTGCTCACGTCTGCGTTGGCGGCGCTGTCGCTTGCTGGCCCCGTCAAAAATGTTCGGGCACCAACGGATCTCCCCCGGCTCATCCTCTATTACCAGACAACTCACAACTCGAGAGGCGAACCCATTTCTATGCTGCCTCTCGTCACGGAGAAAAATATCGCTCTCACTCATATGATAGTATGCTCTCTACACATCAACCGAGGCGGTGTTATCCACCTCAACGACTATCCGCCCAGCAATCCTCGTTTCTACACTCTTTGGAACGAGACAGTGGTGTTAAGAAACTCTGGCGTTAAGATCATGGGTATGGTCGGGGGTGCGGCGCCGGGATCATTTGACAAAACGACTCTCGATGGTGATCAGGCGACTTTTGACTACTACTACGGACAGCTACGGGATACCATCCTAGAATACGATTTGGATGGCATGGATCTCGACGTCGAGCAGGCTATGAGCCAGGCCGGTATTGAAAGGCTCGTGGCTAGCTTGTACGCGGATTTCGGCCAAAACTTCATCATCACTCTGGCCCCTGTCGCCTCTGCTATGAGAAACGGAGCCAACCTCAGCGGTTTCAACTACAAGACTCTGGAAGCAAAGCACGGCGGCAGCATCGATTTCTACAACGCGCAGTTCTACAGTGGCTTCGGCACCATGCGGACGCCCTCGGATTTCCAGCGAATCGTCTCAGCTGGCTGGGATCCCGCCGACATCGTAGCCGGCCAGCTCACATCGCCATCCAATGGCAACGGTTACACGCCCTACGACCAGCTCAACTCTACTATCACCTCGCTCCGGGATACGTACGGCCAGATTGGCGGAGTCATGGGCTGGGAGTACTTCAACAGCCTGCCCGGCAATGAGCAGAAGCCGTGGGAGTGGGCTCAGATCATGACGAAGATTCTCCGTCCCAATCGCGTGCCTGACCTGCGGGTCACCGTAGAAGATGCGGTCAAGCTGCGGAAGGCGTATGTGGATAGCACCATGGCGGGAGGACAGTTTAGGGCTATGGGGGATATCAAGCCGAATGTTGATTATGATGCCATGGTTCATGTCTAAGTTATGTCAGTGTGTATAAGGCTGTGTTGATGTATATACTTGAGTTTTTCACTTGTGAGATAGTTGGCATATTTATTGTAAATATTCACTCTGTTTGGATACAAGAGGGAAGTGGTTCATATAAAGAGGTTGAACGATTCTCAAAATTTTCTTCATTGCGAACGTACTCGTACTGTGATGTTGGTGCCTGATACACTGCTCCAAGCCACTCACGGCATCTAGTACTTTCCAGGTCACGCTTCTTGTTGTCTGCTCAGAAATGAAAAACGCAATGCAATGTACATCCAACGCCAACATTTCAATGTAACAAGTTGATTTTTTTTAGTTTCTCACCAACACCACCTTGATACTTTCAATCTCAGCATGGCATCACTACCAGCTCCCAGGAACCTGCCAAGTAGCCGATGGACATCTCTAGAAGGCTGGGACTACAACGGCATGAAACAACGCCTTCAATTAGCCCTCACCACAATCGACAAACCCGCACTTACCAGCCATGCCGAACTTATCAAGGGTCAGAAAATGCGAATGAGCCAGCCCTTTTCTGCTGGCCAGTACTGGATCTGCTTCGAAATAATCGCCGAGGACGAGACTCTTATGATTGCTCGAGTGCGGCTGCCCCGCCACCCTGACGTTCCAGTCACAGTCAGTGAGGAGGATGAAGTGTACGCAATAGATTGTGAAGTTACTACGATGGAGTATGTGAGGCAGAAGATGCCTTCTATTCCCGTTCCTCGGGTGTATGCATATGAGAGGATGGGGTCGCGACTTGCAAAGGAGGCGGGTGCAACGGGTGGGTATATGCTTTTGGAAGGGTTTAATGGGAATACGCTGCAAGATGTCGAGTTTGACATTTGCAGTTTATCGGTATGTGAACATTTGTCGTTGGATTTAAGCTTCCTTTTGCATATCAAGTTGTTCTCCGTTTTGATTCGTGAACCTATCCGCTTTGGGTGGTTGTGTATGGAAACAGGAGTTGCTAAACAGGTATTTGCTTAGGAGTCAATCCAGGAGCACATTGTAACACAATGGACCAAGGTGCAAACTGAGCTAGCCACCCTATCATACCCCCAAATCGGCTCCATCTCAGAGATTTCAGAGATCTCAGGGGAACCCGTTATTGGCAAATTAGCTGCTGCTTTTTCAACAGGGGAACTAAGCTCTCCAGGACCATTCTCCACTGCCGTCGCATACTTCACCTCCGTTGCCGACGCAGCAATCGTCCGCTTCCAGCCGGCATCTAATACATCCAACACCTCCATCCCATTCGCCTCCATTGGCGCATTCATCTTTCACGATATTATACAAACCACCACCCTCTTCCAAAACACCCATAGCAACGAATCCATCTTCCCCCTCAACCACATGGACCTCGGCACACAAAACATCCTCATCGACGAGGCATTCAACTTCCTCGCCATCATCGACTGGGAGTTTGCGCAAACTGCACCCTGGCAGGTCAATCGCTACCCGATGCCCTTTCCGCTGACGAGTTCGGATATTGACGATATTCTCAAAGACCCTGAGCACATAGCGTATAGGAATGTGTCGCGCCAAGAGAGAACTCGGAAGTTGTATAAGCGCAAGTTTGAAGAGGCAGAGCAAGCGGTCGAAGAGAAAAAGGGGCAAGGACAAGGACGTTTGGGATCTTTTGCTGAGACGTTGGATGGCCCGGCATCTAGGATATATGCGTGTTTTACGAATTTGGGTAGGATGGAAGTTGCGGATGAGGGTCTTGTGGGTGAGATGGTGCGACTTGCCTTTGGATTTGATGCTGCGGAGACTGAGGGCTATATTCGGGATGTGGAGGTTAAAATCAGGAAACAACTGGTCTGAGATGATAGCATTTGATGGACTTGTTGGATGACTTTGCTTTAGACACTACCGAGAATGTCCAACTCGGTATTTTAGCATTCTTTTTCTCTTAAACAAGAGCTCAAACTATGATCCCATGTACAAATAATAACATATGTTACCAAAATTGGCAATGGCTCCAACTTTAGATTGAGTTACTCATACAGATGTTTTATGAGTTGCTTTCTCAGTGACTTGAAGCCAATCAGTCATAGAGAAATCTTCACGTGGCAAACACTTTGGGGAGGCCAAGTTAGCATAATGTTGTCAATGTTTTTTTTTTTTTTTTGGTGCTTTAACCTTATACCTCATTATTCGTATTTTTATCGTTCACTAGCGTATCCTTAAGGGGATTTAATATACCAAGACCAAGGGTGCCCTGGTATGAGTACATATGAGCCATTTCTAATAGCCACCTTACCAACCAATATTACAGGCCTCACACAAACAAGGGTACATCATTTTGGCATAAGTCATGTCTATTTTCATGTCTATGTAATAAATAATCACCCTGTTCATCTCGGGTATAGTATAGTATAGTGACATGGGAAATTATCAGTGCAACTCCATCGTCACATCTGTAATCGGCATCCTAAATGCCTCCCAGTCTGCAGCCAAATTTGCATCAAGTTTCATCTTTTTTTTTCGTTCATTTCATCTCTTTTTACTTATTAAACTCACTTGAGGAGAACCTTGGTGCCAGCGGCCTGCTCATCAGGAAGATTGAACAGGTTGATATCCCACTTAGGAGAGTCTACATCATCCATCCCAGTCAGTATTTGAACCACAGATCACAATAATAGAAGTTCTTAAGTGTAAAGGGCACAGAAACTTACAGTTAATAGGAAGATTGTATCGTCGAGGGTTCTCGCCAATCTTGTTAACAGCCGCAATAGCCTCCTCATCAAGCTCAACCTCGTTAAAGTTCTCCTGGATGCGCTCAGGTTTGATGGACTTGGGAATGACGGTATGTCCACCAATCTGGGACCAGGCGAGGATGACCTGGGCAGCGGTCACGGTCTTGCCCTGCTTCTGGGAGAGCTTCTCGGCGATGGCCTTGATCTCGGGGGAGTTGACGAGCAGGGGCGCGCCGACGTCGTTGTTGCCAAAGGCGGAGTAGGCGGTGATGACGATGTGCTTCTTGGCACAGTACTCGATCAAAGGCAGGTTAGGGAGTAGAGGGTGGCGCTCGATCTGGTTGACGGCGGGGACAACGCCAGTCTCCTCGATGATGGCCTCGATCTAGTGTGAGGGGGGTCATGAGTTAGCCACTTGTGTTGTGGAGGCTTGGGGATGGATGGTTGCTGATATGGACTTACATGGTCAATGTTAAAGTTGGAAACACCGACGGAGCGGACCTTGGACTTGGGCAGGGCAATCATGGCCTTCCAGGTGTCTGTGATGGTGATGGTGGGTGAAAGTCCCATCTCGTTGTCGTTCTTCTTGGGGAAAAGGTTGTCACTAGGGGTGAAAGCAACAGGCCAGTGGATGAGGTAGAGCTGCAAAAGTAAATTTGTTAGCAAATTGACTGTAAGCGTGCGTATGTATGAATTGACGGTGCGTACATCGAGGTAGTCGAGCCCAAGTTCAGCCAGAGTCTCATCGAGAGCAGGCTCAACATCCTTGGGATCGTGCTTGTTGTTCCACAGCTTTGAGGTGATGAAGATATCCTCACGCTTCAGGCCAGGGATCTCAGCCAGAGATCGCTTGATAGCCTTGCCAATCTCGACCTGGTTGCGATAGACCTTGGCCAGGTCCAGGTGGCGGTAACCGATTCGGAGAGCCTCGAAGATGCCGGCCTCGGCCTCACCCTCCTTTGCTTGCCATGTGCCGTAGCCAATTCCAGGCAGCTTGTAGCCGGTGTTGAGAACGGGAGCCTTGCCGCTAGACATGTTGGCGGTGATTTTTATTTTGGTGGAGACGGTGGTGGTGCTGGAAGGGAGAGATTTGTCCGGTCGTTGATGAAGTAGAGCAATGGAATAGAGGCGGCCACAATTATCGAGGACGGCCCATCCTCTTTATCTACGTTTGAGCTTCCCCCTCCTACACCCCCTACCCCCTAGCATTGACGCTAATGATGATGAATCGTCCAGGTTCAAACGCAATGTCGTGAACCCTGATGCCATTACTCGGCGTTGGTTTCCGCCGTCTGTTTCCGTAACCGGAAGCATAACGATAGGAGGAGCGGAGATGCCTCATTCGTCCGATGTGTGTGCCAATCTATTGTAAGTACCTTTGGTACATTGCCAATTGTAGGTACCTTAAAAACTCACCAAATGTCCATTAGAAATCAATTCAAACGCTTCTGCAGGCCCGGCGTGGAGGCTTCTCTTGCCGCCTTTCACGCCCCCCTCGAGGTACCGCTACAGGCCGTGACTCACGCCGTTGGATGATACATGCAGGCAGGGCCTGTCTGTAGGGCTTTGTGCTACAAAGACACCCTCGCATATCAAGCGCATGCTGTATGTGTGGCTTTTGTCTTGCTTTAGAATGGCCCCGCCGGAAAATAAAAATGGAGGTGAAGGAAAAATAAATCCATGTCGAGCAACGACGGTGGCATATTACGTAGTTGTGGTGGGGTTTACAGCGTTAAAGCCGTGGGCTAGAAGGTAGTGGGGTGGGATAGCTAGCCCTGGAGTGGTTAGTGGGATGGTGGGATGGTTAGTGGGGGTTTTAGCGAGTACAGGGGCTGGTCAGGGTGCACTACAGGCATCGGCCTGCTGTAAAGGATCGCGCCATTGCATGTCGGGTCTCCATCCAATTGACTGCAGTTGTTTTTCATCATCTTCTCAAGCTATCGCTGACATCTTAGCATCTTGAGAGTTGCATAACGCTTTGCGCCTCCGTAATACGGTAGTCTCAGCAAAATGTGCTGCTATTAGTGCTTGCAACTGCCGAAGGCCGTGGCTTTCACAGACACAGCAATAGTCTCTATCTTAGGTGGCCCAATGTCTTGAAGGAGTCAGTCTGCAACGTTGGATTTTGGCGTCAACGAGTCAAGACAGGCAGTGTCACGTTTAACCCATCTCCAATCAATCTTTGTACAATCCTAAGAAACACTCAGTTCTGCTTCCACCTACGGATACGGACCAATTGTCTCGTCTCTGCATCCCGGAACAAAAAAATTTAATTAATTGCCACTCAATGCTGTCCCCCCTTGTCGCTGCTATACACGCATGATGCACATGCGCCTCCCTCATCAAGGCAAACCTACATACAGACACACGAAACGAGTTCCACGCACCCGGGACGGGCACCACCTTTGCCGTCCCCGTCTCCCCCAATTGCGGTATAGTTGGATAGATTGATGCGTCCACCGCTCTGTATTTTCCACCCTTTTCAGCACCTTGTCGTATAAAAATTACTGAAATCGCATAATGGGTATGTAGCCATGGCGCATCTAGTCTTCTCTGGCAAGTCTCGACGGGCCGACAACAGACTCCACCCTTGTCTAACTGGTTTTTAGAAGCAAACCCACCCTTAAATCGTTACGTAGTAGGTAGCATCAGATAACAAGATGCTTAGATAATATTCATGCGACAAACAATTGCTTCCAATGAAGTCATCTCCCAGTATCTCTTATTGCTGACGGCGGCTCTCGGACGCGCAGCCGAGGCGGAAAAAGTTGCCTTCCGGCAAAACTGAACGGCCTGCCGAACTCATTCAGTGGGGAAAGAACCCCCCCCCCCCCCCCCCGGCTGCCGGCTCGCTCTTTCCAACCCCACCCTACTCGGCACCTTGATTCCGGATTCTCTCCGAAATAATCAGGGATGACGCAGTTGCTGATCAACTTGATTTTTTATCTTCTTCTTCTATTACCTACACATTCACAAGCGCATCCACGCCCAGGGCTTTCTTCATGGGCCGGCACAAAATGACACCAAAGTTTGATTTCAAAGCAAACATCAACGATGAAAATTTCGAAAGGGAAGAAGGGGTGATGGAGGAATATAGAAACGATATCGGCGCTGGCCAAAGAGCGGGGTGACGGCGAGACCCCTAAAAACATCTGGGCTTCCCTTCGACATGCTCGTTGGACAAACGCCACACGGATGTGATTCTGCTCTGAATCACTGCTTCCTTGAAACAGCGAGAGCAAGCCAGGCAACCTTCCAGCTCCGTGTGCTGATTGTTTAGCAAAGAAGACATACTCCAGTAGAACTGGTCACACCAAGCAGAAGATGTTCACACGGCCTCTTCCTTTCCCTTTTCCTCTTTCTTAGGAGGGAGCCCAGCATTCGGCCTGTACTTTCCGCGACTCCTGGGCATCTTCTGCAAACATATGAGCACGTGCGTGTGTGAGTGAGTGCGTGTATCACCACAACATTCACCGCCGCCTGGAATTCCGCCCTCAGCCTCAGAACAAGTTGTTCTACAAAAAAAATGCTTGTTGCCAAACTCAGGGCGGTGAGGGCAACGCGCACACAACCTTCCCGCGGATGCTACAGTTTCCAGTATCAGAGGATCATGTCTGTCAGTTCCGGCAGTGCAATCTAGCTGTAAATCATTACGGCAACGTGATGTGTGCGTGACAAGCGTGCGAGTGCAGCATGTTGCTTCTATTTTTTTGTCCCGGCGTACGAAGCCAGCACGGGGGCAGAGCCGCAAGGCTCTCTGTTCAACCTCGTCTCGTTAAACCAGCTCCAAGTCTGCTGAGACAACAACCTCTTAGCTGGAGGACTTCGATATCTTTAACAGATGCAGTGTTGTGCTAGTGCCTGAATCTTTTATCCGGAAACTTAACGAGTGTATCCGTTGATGTTCGTGTTCCGGGAGGAGCAACGATTCACACACGGCAGGCATCAAACTTGCGTATTCCAGGAAAGCCTAAGGAAAGCAAGCATGAACTGCTCTTGGAAATCAGAGAGTTTGGTGCTCAATAAATGGCCGGTGCTGAATATGTATAAAACGCAATCCGGCCGATTTTGTTTTGTTGACGACTCACAGTTACCCATTGCTACCATCACAGCCTCCTTCTCCGGATGTCACAGAAGATCAATCATGCTCATTCCGATACTTCCCGTTGGACATATGACCAAGTCAGTCATTGAGCCAAACAGTCATGTATCTCCTGGCGCCAGACGAAGTTCGCTTCTCGGGCCAGTGTCGAAGCAACAACTGTTTGCAAGCCAACATGGGGCAGTGCCCATACCGTTGGCTCGCAAAACATTGTTTGGCCGTCATGGCCGACAAGCATTGTTGGCTCGTCGAAACTCAGACGGCACAGTCGACGGCCAAATCTCCTCAACAACTGCGGTGGGCTTGACAGTTGGGCTCAGCGTCGTGACTGCTGTGCTAGCAGGTTTGCTGTACCTTTGGTATTGGCACAGGCAAAACAATCGCAGACTTGAGCGAAAACGGGCAAAGAGCCGTCGAGCAGAGAAAAACAAAAAAGAGAAAAAACAGCCCGCCCCAGCTGTGGTGCCTATATACTTGAATCAGCATATCAATCACCAGCATCTTGAGGAAAATATTCCTCCACCGCCCCACACTCATACTCACGGACATACTCATCAGTATCCCGATCACAGCACTACCCGGACTCAGAATCACCAACAGTCTCATGTTCACCGCCAAAAATCTCACAATTCTCAAAACCCTCGCCGCTGGGACATTCACCCAGGAGACCCCTTCAACTATATGGAACCACCTGTCATCAAACTGCCTCATCGCCGCCCCTCAGCTCCAGTTGTTGAACCTCTTCCAAGTCCAAAATATGTAAACGAGATGGACGCACCGCAGCTACTAGATGAAAAATTGGAATATCCAATAAGAATGACGCCAGAACATCATCATCATCATCATCAACAAATTCGGCATTCTAGGGCAGAGACGGTGGAAACAGCAGCATCAACGGATTCTCGGGAGGAGCGAAGACGCAAGCGCATGGAGCGCAGAAGGCGGCGACCTTGTATGAGGTCCCCGACTAGGCGCCGACGATATTTCCCAAGGGGGACTCTGATGGTTTAAGAAGGATAACCATAGTGGGTAATGGTAATAGAGTGTGTTTTTGGCTTGTTGTTATTTTGATGAGCTAAATCCGAAATGAGAAAAAGATTTCATGAAAAAAAAAACGGGCATTCTGTGTTCCGTAATACCAAAGAAACTGCCATGAAGATCGTGAAAGCGTTGCAACCATTTTCCATCCATCCATCCATCCATCAAGTCATGAGTTTTTTTTGGCGTGTGTCCCGTTAAATCCAGCAAACAAAAAACACCATGTTTCCGAACCGTTGTGTGTCGTGATTACTCTGCGTGCTGCAAAAACGCCAAGAGTAGTAATACATTGGTTCATAGAACTTTGTACAGAATGAAGAAGGAGAAATTGAAAAAGATAATGAGAAGAAGAAAAAGGTGAAAAAGAGAAAAAGAAAAAAAGTCCTGCGCCCAGTCGCTCGATGCCATGAATGTGGTGTTTCTCGCAAGAAGTGATTTCCCCAACCTGTTCTCCTGCCAGCCAAAGCTCCATCAAAAGGTGAAAACCTGGCTGTTTTACGCCGGCCCAAGTCCTCCGTCTGAATGCGGTGCACCATCAACCGACCGTTTCGAGCTCTTGCTGCTCGCACTGCTGATGCTATTCCCACCTCCGCCGCCAGCACCGCCACCAGCCGATTTCTGTCGATGCATGCGGCGCTTGCGGTAGGAGAAGCGGATGGAGTCGCGGTACATGTAGAGAAAGACACTGATGCCAATGATGAAAGCAGTGAGGGTGATGCCGACGGCGATGCCAATCTGAACGTTGATCTTGCTTGCTGGGCTGGAGCGGATGGATAGTAGAGAATCGCGGCGCAAGTCAAGTGCGTGGGATAGGGCGTTGGTGGTGGTGGTGGTTATCCATGATTGAGGCTCATCTGGTGAGCTCTCAGGACGCCGAGGCGACGCTGAGTGAGAAAGGATGCGTGGCGATGGGATATACATCCACCCTGTTCCTGTTTAAATTCGTGGTAGGGTGGAAATCCCCACGTTTTGCGATCCTGGGATAATGCACAACCCCAGAGTGACACAAAGATATCCAAAGTATACACACACACTCTCTCTCTCACTCACTCTCACTCAATCTCTCTCAGTCATACACAATGGAAAGAGGGGACAATGCAATGAAGAGAAATTGTGAATAAGGCCGTGGGGGGGACTCGTTGGGCATTCGCCTAGACTGAAAAGTCGAGGGCGAGGGGAAGAATTGGTGCGGGCGGGCGCGGGTGAGTGAGTGAAATTCAGAAAAGCTGCTTTATAACCCCACGAAGAAGAGAAAAAGGCCGCATTGATGGATGGTCCCCCCTCTATCTGACAGACTGACTGACAAGGGAAAGGGCGGCAAGCTATCAAAGGCAAAATGGAAAGAAAAAAAAAACGGGGGATAGGAACATCTGCTGCTGCTACTACTACTGCTGCTTTGTATGGTTCAGTCAAAAACACGGGTGGGGGGGTGTGTGGTATTGCGTGTGGGTTTATGGCCCGACGGCGAATGCAGACAAGAATGCAGAATGCGACTTGCTTTGCATTGGTAGGAAATGTGGGTTCTCTCTCTCAGTCTCTTTTGGTTAAGCCCTCTCTGTTGCCATTCCAGCGATTGGAAGATTGTGAATGGCACAGAGAGGAGAGGAGAGGGGGCGCTTAGACGGACGCAAGAGATTGGTAAAGTGCGTGCAGACATGCAGAGAAGGAAAAAGGCCTGGCTGTGCGATGGCGTAAGAGGAGGGGGGGGGAGCTTTGGGGGGTTGAAACGGAAAAAAGAAAGAGGCCAATTGGATTGATGTGGGGTTTGTGCATGGAGTCCCAATGCATTGAGGGTTCTGGGGGCGAAGAGCAAGAGAGAGAGCGAGGGAGAGGGACTGGGAGAGGGACGGATGTGAGGGTATCGTGGCATTGGGTACCTACAAAGTCGAATGGATAGAAATAGTACGGATGCCACCTAGATCAGGCCAACATGAACGCACCACGCAGTTTACACCTAGACAGCTGGCTGTGCACTGCGAGTCTAATTGGACTCCTTTTCATGTTCGTTTTACGACGTCACAGACGTTGTTGTGATATCAAGGGTGATGTGACGATAGGATGGGGTCTTGCTACGCAGCTGTACATGAAGACTAGGTAAATTGGAGACTTGGTCGGATACCAGCTCTGTCTTTCATCGAGATCTATATGAATGGTGTTTACACACACACAAAAAAAAAAGATCAGCGATGTAAAGGAATGACATGAGTAGATGAGATATGAATGGAATGATAGCGCGTCATGGATAGAAAAGCAGAAGAATGAAACCACAAGCTATGATGATGACGATGATAATGTTCCTGCACATACAAAACAGAGACTGACAACAGCCTGCGGGGCAGCCATCAGCGATAGGAAAAGTCTACAACAGTCTAGACGCAAAAGCAGGCCAACGCATCACAAAGCAACAGCCTCTTTTATTAGTGCCGGGTCAACCCATCCCGCACCCACCAAAGCTGCTTCCACCCAATCCAACTCGGGTTACTCTATCCGGTTGTAGCAACTCAATAAACCGGTCCCAAAACGGCCTCTTGGTGGGTAGGCGGCGCTACGGCGTATCCGGACAGCTCGAGCCGGTGGAGGTGCTGGTCGGGCAGCGGTGGGAAAATAAAGGCCTCTCTTGATGAAGTGTACTCCGTACCTGTGAAACAATAAGGAAGGATTTGAACGAAAGAGGTTGGGATATACGTTTGTAAATTGTAATTCATATTCGAGCGAGTTAGAAAAGAGCTTTGTTTTAGGCATGCAATAGAAAAAGCATAGTTCAATTATGGTTGAGGCTAGTCCTGGAAAGAAGAAAATTAGGTGAAAGGGGTGTGTCTGGTCGGCGGAGGAGGAGTTGGGTGTAAATTGGGCGGCGTTGAAGATATTCTTGTGCGACGTGAGAGTTGGAGAAGAGGAAGAGCCGAGGTAAAGTTGTCGAGAGGAGGTGGGGTAAAATATAAGCATCTAAGGGATTGGAGTTTAGCAGAGATATTCAAGTCGTAGAGTATTAAAATTGGATTGGTAGAAGGTGATAGACAATGAAGCACTGAAGAGAACGTTCGTCTGGAGAACATTCGATTGAAACATTTGTGTGGGGAGAATGCCGTGATGATGGAGATGCTTTCGTGATTGTGTTGTGGCTGTGGATGTGGCTGAGTAGTGAGGCACTGGCCCTGTTGTGACATCTGCAGCCTATATTACAGTGAACCCTGATATGTGCCATGCTCAATGTTTGTAGTCCCGACATTCAGGCGAATCCATCACACTACAGACGAGATAAAACTATTATAAGATTCTCCCAATTCCATCCTTACATACTCGCCAAGCGTCCGATTGCCAAACAAGCCAAGCCGTCACTTCATTACCCCGCCAAGTCCAATGCCAATCAATGTCTTTGATGGAAGGATTAAGATGTGGCTGATATGAACCCCTGTGGCTTTGATATGATGACCAACTTTGGCAAGGCAAGAACAAGATGAGACCAAACGTGCCTTCCCAACTTGACAGCATTCTCACGATGTTTTCACAAGACAACAAAACCTTTTCTTGTTTTGTTTCTTCCTACAATCTACACACTTCTGGCTGTCTTTGTGATAACTAGGTTAACCGCTCTCCAATCAGCGAAACGAAACAAGGGACTAGCCGACTGATCAGCCTAGCCGCGAAATACGAAGCCGTCCGTCTCATATGCCCCCGAAGCCCCCCTACGCGTTTCACACCATAGTTAGTGTAGGGCCAGGCCTGGCGCAACACGGCGCAGCGCAACCCCCCCCCCCCCATTTTCATGCGCACGCGCATACATACGACAAGAAAACCTCAAACATGGGGCGGCGCTGCTGAGACGTCGTGTGTACCAGCCTGGCGGGTTTCTGTCTTTTCATTTCTTGGCCCCATGCAAAAGACAAGAAGGAAGAAACGGCCGTCTGGAAATTTAGCGAGGCTTTGCTGGGAGTGAGTTACGTACTGGTTGGTGGTGTTACGCCTTCACTTTGATCGTTTCTTTTCCCCCTTCAACAACAACACAACACTACATGCTGGCTGGGTAGATTGTTATTTGTTGTCAATTTTTTCTTTCTTTTCTTCTCGTTCATTCTATTCAATCTACTGTTTGTTTCGTTTGTCTCTGGAAGCTGGCTTCTGCAGTCTTGATGGCATTGCTTTAATTCACTTCGCTTTACAATCTCTTTACTTTCGGTTACGTGTGTCGATTGATTCGGTTCACGCTCATTCGCTTCTGGTTCATTGTTCCTACGAATACGATAGTTACTCTGGAACAATCTTTTTTTTTTTCTTACGCTCTTCCTTTCTCAACATGGCAAAATCGTCGCTTTTGTTGCTTGTATCTCTTGCTGTTTCCGTGCAGTCGTGGCCTCAGCAACCTACCATTCCGAATCATGCACGGGCATTAACTGCTTTCCCCGTCATCGACGCCGTTCATGTGTCGGCGAGATCGCTGCAGACAGAGAATGAGGTTCAACAGGCAGGGGTACCTGCTGTCCGAAAACGATCGAAGCGGACACCTCAGGATGGCAACGAGGAGGACCGGCCGTGGCATATTCTTCCGATTTCTCAGCGGTCCAAGAGAGCAGCGTCGGCTCAGCAGGAGGAGGACAGGCCATGGCATATACTGCCCATTACTAGACGCTTCAAAAGACATTTATCTCCTCGGGCCGATGAGGATAAGCCATGGCATATCCTTCCAATCGAAATCAAGCGCAGTCTCCCAGTAGACGATTTACCTGGCGGAATGACACTCCCGGTAGCCCAAAAGTCAAAACGAGAGGCCCAAAATGAGGATGGAGAGGAACGACCCTGGCATATTCTTCCCATTAATTCCAAGCGCAGTCTTCCGGTAGATGACTTGCCTGGTGGAATGACACTTCCAGTTACACACAAATCTAAGCGGGTCGCACAATCTGCAGGCCAGGATGAGGATCGGCCGTGGCATATTCTGCCCGTCAACAATAAACGCAGCCTCCCAATAGACGATGAGCCAGCGGGTATGATGACGCTGCCCATTATCCATGCCGAGAAGCCAGGTCTCGTAGGACGCGCGGTGGAGGTTCAGTTGGAGAATCGATCAGATGTGGCATACTACGCCCAACGTAAGCCCCCTATAGCTAACTCACCTTGAAGGATATTTTCTAAAGATGTTACAGTCAGATTTGGAACTCCCCCACAAGAAGTCTATGCCCAGATTGATACAGGATCTTTTGAGCTCTGGGTGAACCCTGACTGCAACCAAGTCCGTGTCCCAGACCAAAAATTCTGCCGTGGAATTGGGACTTATCGCTCTGATACGTCGTCCACATTCAACCCCACCAGCAAAACTGCTTCTCTGAAGTATGGTATTGGCTCAGCAGACATTGAATACGTCCGAGACAACATTGCGCTGCCCGGTTCCGCATCGATGAGGAATGTGCAGTTTGGTGTGGCTAGGTCAAGCAAGGACCAGTTTTCAGGTATCCTCGGCATCGGCTACGGTGAGGGTATCAACACCAATTACAAGAATTTCATCGATGAGCTGGACGCTCAGGGGGTTACCAAAACAAAGGCGTTTAGTCTCGCACTAGGCAGCAAGGTGGAAGGAGAAGGCGTCATCGTTTTTGGAGGTGTTGACACGGGCAAGTTTGAAGGCAAGCTGGCCCAGCTACCCATCATCCCAGCCAAGCAATCTCCCGATGGCGTAGCAAGATACTGGGTCTCTCTCAAGTCCATCTCTCACTCAGCGCCTGGAGCCGAGTCCAATCCCTGGGCCAACACGGAAATGACAGTCTTTCTCGATAGCGGGGCGACACTCACTCTGTTACCGCCAGACGTGACAGAGAGTATCGCCAGGGAGCTGGGGTCGACACAACAGGGTTCCGACGGCTTCTGGGACCTCGATTGCGGCATGATTAACCAAAAAGGTTCAGTAGACTTTGAGTTCAACGGCGTCACGATCAAGGTGCCATACAAAGAAATCGTCCGGGAGATTAAAATACTACCCACAAGGTGTTATCTGGGAGTCATGCCCAGCTCGCAGTTTGCCCTTCTCGGAGACACATTTCTGCGCTCAGCATATGGTACGTATTAAATCGGTGTAAATGCGAATGTATAATCGCTAATCTAGCATAGCTGTCTTTGACCTTTCTGCCAACATGGCCTATCTTGCACAGTACGCCAACTGTGGAACCAATCTCAGGACTATTACGGCGTCATCGGACCTGACAAACCTATCAGGCAGTTGTAGCAGTGGAGAAGATGGCGGTGCTGAGCCTCCTTCAATTTCCAGCGTCAACTCGAAGCCAATACCGACGACTTCAGTGAAGATTGCTCCCGACTCTCCAAAAACGACGGTTTCAGTTCCAACGACTGCACTACTGGTGGACACGGGGGTTCCCACAACAATTCCAAAGCCGAAGGCAACGAACGTTGGACCCAACGGGGGTGCATCTGGTGTGGCAGGCAGCAACGCTGGGCCCCAAGATGAAGGCAGTGCTGGGGTGAGGAGAGGTGTGGATCTGAGGCAGCTTGGGGTTGTGGCTATGATGACGGGGTTGATTTCATGGGTATTGTAGAAGCATGTCGGCGCGTTTGTCTTGTGTGGGTGTGAAGATGTTTATTTTGATAATTCCATGTAAATTATAAAAGGAAATTTCGACTAGCATTATACTGAAAAAGATTCTATTATTCCTCCCATGTCGCCGTCTTCCAATCTATTATCCCAACGAACCAAGCATAAAAGCACATTATTATCATGTTTCCTCTCCTCTCCTTTCCATTACCAAGAAATGGCAACAGCCTTTCCCTCATACTGATTCGGTTTTCCATCCTGCTCCCCATTCAGCAACTTCTCAAACACCCACCGCCCAACATCCTCCCTCGAGATCGTATACCCAATTTCATACTCCTCCACGCCCTTTGCAGGATCCTCCACACCCACTCGGATCTTGCGCTTCGCATTCTCACCATCAACAAGAAAACTCGGGCGAACGATGACAAAGCGCTCAGGTCCGTCAATGACAGTCTGCTCCATGATCTTTTTGTCGGCGTGGGGCACAGCTAAGAGGATGTGGTACATGGGTAAGAACAAGACGGGGACGTCTCGCCGGTGTCGGGAGATTCCCGTAGTGCTGCCGACGACGATGAGCGGGCGGCCTTGAGTCCCTGGTGAGGAAGAGCGGATCTGGGCAAGGGCTTGGTAGAGGACAGAGATGCCGCGTTTGCAGACGTCCGGATCGTCGATTGTGAATTTCGCAGGGTTGAAGAGCCCGCCGATGGTAAAGTACACAGAGTCAACGAGGCGAGGGGTTGATGATATATCAGTGGTGGTGAGCGTAGGTGGGACGACAAGGCTGGCAGCAACGTCGTCGAGGTTGTGGGCGTTTCCAGCACGCACGATGAGGTTGGCAGGGCGCGTGGGGAAATGGACATCGAGTTTGGAAGGGGTCCGGCAGAGGGCGATGCAGGTGTGGCCCGCGGCGAGGGCGTGTTTGAGGGCGAAGAGGCCGCAGCCGGTAGAGGCGCCGAGGAAGGTGATTGTCTGGGACATTTTGTGTAGATGTTGAAGATGTAGATGGAGTTGTAAGTGTAGATGATATTAGTGTAGATGGTGTGAGTGAAGATGGTGTGAGTGTTGAATGACTATTTTATCAAGGACATCCCAGCCCTTTTAATATTCTTCCAAAATACACATCAATCCTTCCAACAAACTACATCCTCCATGACTACCTCATCATCATAGCCTTTCCCATCCATCTACAAACACAGCCTTACACCCTAAAACTCGGCTCAATTAACAACAACCTCCCCCTGGCTTCTGTGGAGTCTGGAACTCCACAAGCCCCCGATTGGCTTGCATTATCGTGGATACTTGCATATCCACGGATAGACATTTCCTCGTTGACAGGGACGCCACGAACGCCACCAAAATTGACAGGGCTACAGCCAAACTGTTAGTATAGGTAGCTGTATCAAGCACATACAGCACCACAGCCTAACATCATTCAAGTACCCCACAGCACCTCGCATCAAAACTATCCGCAAAAACGCCACTCGGCTGCTTCGTCTCCCAAATCTCGCGCCTTCGCGCTTTGCTAAAACGCACAGAAGACGCGGGCCCCATAATTATCAGTGATAGCGAAGCCGCATTCGACCAAGCCGAACGGACCAACTGTAACGCTGCCTAGTAAACCTAGCCTTACGACGTTTATTAGATATAGTGTAAACTAATAACTGAACATACGCTGGTCCATTTACACGTCATCAAGTAATTACAGCCCGGTGACGAATGCACCCTCCGTGACTCCCATGATATCAACCACGGATTGAGAGATACTACTTTTATGCACTTGACCTACTAAAGACAGCAATAGTATACACTTCCGCATGGCAATAATGTGTATTAAGCATTAGGATCGATCACGTTCCAGCACACAACACACACGCAACAAATCCATGCTGACAGAAAAAGCTGAGCGGCTGAACCCAATCGGAAAAACAATCTCATATTCCATTCCATCTGCCCTCATCCGTTATGTACGTCATGTATCCAAACCGCTTAAGCCCTTTCCATGTCATGCAAGACCCCATCTCTTCTCGCGTAATTCGATTTCAAAAGAGAGAGCGGATGAACCCGCCAGGCCATTACTGGAAAGACCCTCCATTGAGCCAAAGGCAAGGAGGGGTTGGAAATAATAATCAAAAAAAGAAAAATAACCCATAAAAGACCGCCCATAAGTACAAAAAGGAAAACAGCGTCATGCTTGGTACACCCGTGGATAAGAAATATTTTGAGACCAGGTCGATTGCTCCTCGAGAGCATCAAAGCCTCCCTTGGGGTTGCAGTCCGGGGGGGCAGAAGAGGAGACAGTAAAAGAAATTTCAATATCTGTGAATGAAACAGGTTGGCGTAACGTAGATATTCAAGAGAGAATTAAAGTAACAGACATTACTTTATAGCCAAAATAGTGCGCTGACAGCCACAATAATGGCCAGAGCACTGGCGCTTGCTCGGCTGCCGTTGTTCTTGTCGCCGCTGCCGCCGTCAGCTTTGCTCTTGCAGTCCTGGTTGAAGCTGCTGACATCACAGCCGGAGCCAGAGCCACCGCCGCTACCGCTGCCGCCGTTGCCAGAGCCGGGCTTGTTGCTGCCCTTGTCGCCACTGTGGTCTTGGCCGGAAGCACCGTTGCTGCCACCGGGAACCTGGGCTTGCGTCTTCTTGGGAGGGGCTGCGGAATCCGTGGCCGTCTCTTCCTCTGCTTGCTTGCCCGCATCCATATCGATGCCAGAGCCCTCGAGGGATGCCAGTATCGTGCGCTTATCACCATCAATGACAGTGTCGTTGGTGCCACGGATGCTGCTGTAGGTGTAGCTCTTGCCGCTGTTGCTGCCGGGTCCCTTCTTGGCATTGTAGCATTCGACCGATACGTCAGAAAAGGTGGTAAAGTAGTACTTGTTCTTCTTGATGTCGTCCGAGTTCCAGTCAATCTCACCGCCAGCCCAGTCAATTGTGCCCTTAGCATTGGTTGCGAGACCACCAGGCCAGATAGACAGCTGTACACGTGCCGGCGTTTGCGGGTACTCCCATTGGTTTGTCTTCGGGTTCCAGGTATCTTTGCGGTTGACGGTACGTCCGACCTGGCCATCAATGAGCCACTCGATCTTGTCAGGTGTCCAGTTGATCTCGTAATCGTGGAAGTTGTTGTATGTATCTGACAAGGTGATGTTACCAGAGTTGGAGTCTAGTCGCGCAAAATGTCAGCTAACGTGATTTGGTGTCAGAAAGTCCATAATTTGCCCTCGACTTACAGTTGGGAATGCCCTGGAAATAAAAGTTGGTTTGTGCCGTCTTCAGATCCACTCCAACAAATTCGTAGTCAATCTCATCCTTGACGTCTGACAGCAGAATAAAGGCAGTAACCACTCCACGACCACGGCTGGTCTTCATCCTGGCCTTGACATTGCCGTACCACATGTAGGTGGTGGACGCCATGACCGTACCCACGCTACCCTTGGGCATGGTCAGTAGGACATTGCCACCGTAGGCAACAGGCTCGCCCTGAGCAACCCAGTCAGCCTTACTGGGGTCGCCGAGGTAGTTGTTGATATCAGCGACGCTGGCGATGCTGTTGAGCTTGTACTTTTTGTCCTGGCAGACGGGCGCGGGCACACAAGCTTCGAGGGAAAAGGACATTCGAGGATCACATCCGCCGAGGCAGAAGGCACCGACACCACATTCGCCATATTCTAAGCAAGAGCAAAAAAGATTACCACGTTAGAAACCATCTCTCAAAGCGAAACATTGAAGCATGGGCAAGTCTTGTAGGACGCAAGTTGGTCAAACTCACGGGAGCAGCAGGGTGAGTCCTCGGGGCACTTGTTCTCCAGCGAGCACTTAGTTGCCAGCACAGAGCTGGCGCCCAAGAGGGCGGCGAGAACGACCGATCGCAACATGACGACTATTCCGAATAATGAGTCGAGTATGTGTGTGCGTGGTGTCGCGAGGAGGGCCCACTGGTGGATGGGGAAGAGAAGAAAAGAAAAAGCGAAAGAACCAGAGCCAAGACGCGTTCGATTAGCTCGTCCAAGGGGGAGGAGATGACGAGGGGGGGTGGTTATTAGATTGACTAGATGGGGAAATATTAGACTAATTGAACGTTCCCTTAGCACGCGAGCAGGCTGACAAGGGCAAGGGGGGACGAGGCAATAGACGACGGTCTCTTCGTCGTGCTCCGTATTCGACGGGCAGGATGGATGTGACGCAGAGCAAAAACGAGTGGAATGGGGGAAGGAAACGAATGACGCAGCGCTGTCTCGGTTCGTCGGAAGCAGCGAAGAGGGAGAAGGAGAGAATGGAGAATGGAGAATGGAGAATGGAGAATGGAGAATGGAGAGTGGAGGAAAGAAATCCGCCTTGGTTCTTTGAGGTCCTGTCCTTGGTGTGCCGTGTTCGTGGCACGGTCCCTCGCTGAGGCTTCACACACACGTGCTTCGACAAAGAGAAATGGCTCTTGCTCACCAGGTCGTCGTCAATATTGATTTGCACACACTTTCTTCTTCTTCTCAGTAGCAAACTAGAATAAATCTGTCAGCAACTGTCAAGTTCCTGGCTGTCTGACTGTCTGCCCTGTCTCGCTCCATCCCCATCCCCATCCATCCCTTTGGGACGCAGAAAGCGTTTCAATAAAACAGCCGGGGAGGGCCCCCCCCCCAGCAAATGCAATTGGGTCCTTCCATCGAAACCAGCTGATCCAAGACTAAAACAAGAAAAAGAAATATAAAACTGGCTCCAATTGCATGCGTGAGAAATGCAGGTGCATAAATCAGGTCGCACCCTCAAACGGCTCCCCTCGACATGGGCAGTGAATGCTATTACCACTGGACCGGGAGAATCAAAAAGACAAGAGAGAGAAATGCAAGCGAAATTAGAACGTACCCACAAGGGGGAAGCGCCGAGGCGGCGGCGGCGTCGGCGTCGGCAGGCGGCAAAGAAAGCAAATTACGCCTTCTTTTCCTTTTTCTTTCCCTGTAGCGAACGAGTGGGCGAGAAGTCCCTTGCAGCAATTAATTGAATGTTCTGCAGATATCCCCCAAGAGGGTAGCGACTGTTTTTCGGGGATGCGATTAAAACGGACAGCAGACGACTCAACGAGTGGGAAAGGCAATTAAAAGAGGAAAAAAATGCAGGATGAAGAAAGGATGACCCCAGGAAAAGGAAAAGGGAAATCAATTTGGAAAGAGGAGGGTAGGCTATTGCTATGCTATTATAGGAGGGAATACTTTGCACCACCCCATCCCAATCGAGGTTGAGTTGGGCACGCCACCCCCCCTTCAGTGCACATCCTCGCTCTTTACAGTGACTCTGTAATAATAGGGACTGCTTACTCCGTACAGACACCTACAGCAGGCCCAAGTTACAGGGGGTGTTAATGTGGGAGGGAGTGACTTTTCTGCTCGGCTCGTGGCGAACCCGAGAGGGGAGGAATACGAGAACCAGCCGCCCAATCGGCAACCACCAAAATGGGTCACCAAAAATTGCAAACAACGCTAAGTTGCATTCCCACAACCCGTTGGGCAGCTTGTCTTCACTGTCTCTCATAGTGTGACTGTAGCGGGTTTTTTTGAGCTGGATCAGCTTTTTGTACATAGAGGGCATTTCTGGCTTGGCTTGCTTGGGTAGCATTTCGATCGGCATCGAGCGGCAAGGGTTAAGAACACTGCCTTGCTTGTTTATACGAATAGAGATGGAGTTGATGATCTGTCAGACTAGCATACGGAATAGACAGCGCACAGAACACGGCACATGGCACATGACAATGAGTGGATAGACAGATGGATACATGGAACACCAACATCAAATAGTGAAGCAAATACTCCATTTCCTATATACCATATACTCCATACTATAAATGACAATGCAGACATGCAAACATCACATTCACTTCGCCCTCCGTCTCGCCTTAAACGTCTTCAACGGATCCCCTTTCCTCGCTCCCGCCCGGAACCCTCCCCGCTTACTACCCCCTCCCTTCCGCTTGCTCTGCGATCGGCCCCCCTTACCACCGTCCTTTCGGAACGGCACGAACCCAATCTCCTCCGACGTCAGCGCGTTCTGTCCGTCCTTGGGCAGTAGGTACTCGGGGATGTGCTTCAGATGTGCTTGCTGTCGCGCTGTGCGTAGTTCGCCGTCGTGGCGGAGATGGCTGCTCTCTGTGGGGTTTTCTTCAAAGTATCTAGACAGTATAATTAGTATGAGAACTCGAAGTGACATCTTCCTCTAATGGTATCACCATTCAAAAAGAAACGAAGATAAATATATAAAACGTACCGCTTTAGCTTTTCACTCTTCAACAACTCCTGTCTCAACTCTCGCGTTCTCGCCTCTCGAACCGCAACCTTCGTAACCGCACGCAGCGCATCATTCATTCGATACCGAAACGCCTCTACCTGGCTCGTGTTGAAGTTGTACGGCTTAATATCTTTCCCCTTCTTCGTCTGCTGGCGCGTGATTCTCGCCAGGACCTTTTCATCATTCTCCGCGCTGGGCACAGTGGTAGGCATGTGTTTCCGGTATTGGTCCTTGGGGATCACAAAGGACAGCGCCATGCCGGTCTGGCCGGCTCTTGCGGTGCGTCCTATCCGGTGGGTGTAGGAGGATGCGGATGTGGGGAGGTCAAAGTTGATGACGGCGGCCACGTTCTTGAAGTCGATGCCTATAGATAATCAGGTCAGTATATCAACGTTTCTCAAGTATCGCAACACGAGCACAATAATTACCTCGAGACACTCCATACTCGCGGTCCCCCTTGGACGCCTTCCGCTTCTTCTTCGGCCTCAAACCCTCACCCTCACCATCCTCAGTCTTCTCCTTCATCTCCACATCATCATCGTCTTCTTTCTCCTCATCAGCCTTCTCCTCATTCCCCAGAATCTCCTTCTCGTCCGAAGCAATAATGATGTCGTACACATTCTTATTAAACTCCTCCACCACGTGAATCCTCGAGTTGACGGGTAACTCCGAGTTGAGAATACAGCTGCGGATGCCAAACTGCTCAAAGAAGAGCTTGAGACGGTAACACCGGTCCACGTCGGCGACGAAGATGATGCATTTGCCCTTGACGAGCTTGAGCTTGAAGATGATGTATGTGAGAAGAAACTTTTCGTCCTCGCCGCATCTACAAAGTATGTTAGTTGATTGAACTTCCAGGCAGCATGATAAAATGTGTCCAGGCGTGTATGAATTGCTTACTTTGTCACCAGCTGAGTAACACCCTCACCCTCAGCATCCGGCTCCTCCAGATCCAACAACGTCGGCTGCTCATCCCTATAAAACGTCTTCTTCAACGTATCCACCTCCGTTGTCAACGTCGCACTCATCATAATCGTCTGTATCCCCTTGGGAACAGACCACGACAGCTTCTCCAAATCATCCTCGTACCCATACGAAAGCAGGAGATCTGCTTCGTCCAGCACAAGATACGCCAGCTTGCTCAGGTCCAGCGCCGAGGAGTTGCCATTGACGTTGTGCCAGGCGCGCGCGGGCGTGGAGATGACAATGTCGGGCGACGTGGATAGCAGGGAGCGCTGGACTGCGTCGGTGAGTTTGTCTGTTAGTTTTATGGCGCGCACGTCCTTGGCGCAAAAGGCGGAGAGTTGTTCGATGGCTTTGAAGACTTGGTCGGCAAGTTCGCGGGTTGGTACTAGGAGGAGAGCAGTCGTTGCGGCCGTAGGATCAGTCTGTAGTTTGCATTTTCAGTCAGTAATCATCATCCTCCAAGGCAAACAAAAGTAAAAGTGCAAAAAAAGAACATACACTCTTCCGCTTCAAGATTCCAGCCAGCACCGGCAGCACATACGCCGCCGTCTTGCCCGACCCCGTCTTCGCCTTGCACAGCACATCCTGCCCATTCACAGCCAACGGAATCGCCTTGCGCTGCACCAGCGTCGGCTTCAGAAACCCTTGCTCTGCAACCGCCTGCACCAGCCGCGGGTCGAGCCCAAGCTCTGCAAATGTTGCCTCCTCCTCCTCCACCACCGCCTGTGGTACCTCTGGCGCCTTTGATGACTCTGGCGCTGCTTCTACCTTGCCGCTGCCGTTGGTGCTGGTGATGGTAGCTTCTTCGGCGGCCGCCGCTGTTGCAGACGCCGGCACGTCGTTGGCATCTAGCTTTCGCTTCATCGTTGGAGTTTTCGGGGGGGTTTTTTTTTCTTGTCGTTGAATTTGGATGTTCCTCTCTTTCCGTCTGGTATTTGATCCGTCTGTTTCGATCATTCAAAGCGGGCAATGGGCGGTGGCCTAAACCTCAAACAGCATTTGCTCAAAACATCCAAATTTCTCTGGCGAGAAAAATGCAAGTCTCTGCGTCTACTGTTTGCTATCTTATCGCTCTCGCTCTCCACATGGCCCAGCGAGAGAGAAAAAAAAAGTTCACCCATGAATTGGAAGTGGAGTTCCCTAACCTGTCCGTCCCCACCCACCCCCCCAAAGGTAGGTAGGTACGTACCTTTCTTTCACTGTCCCAATATCCCACCTAAGCATCCCCTTGTCGGTGGCAGGGGTGAAGGATCTTCCGAGAATCTGGCTCTTCTCTGCTTAACCTGGACCTTAGCTCTTGACACCTACCCTTCCCAGTTTGGCTTGAGGGAACTCCAAGGTACATCCACGCCCAACTCCCTCCACGTACCAGATACTTTGGCCTCGTCGAACCGCAAGTATCGTCACTTTTGCGACCATAAAAATCCACCAACCCTTTTATCATCTTCATCCCGATTAAGACATGGTACCTAGATGGACTAGGTATGCCATGTGGGCCATAGGGCTGAGAAAGGGAGATACTTGGCCACGCTTGAAGCTTCCTCCACGGATGACTGGCGGTACTGTACCTCGTGCTGGCCATGCTCAGTCAACTCTGCTTTCACTGATTTGGCCTCCCCCTTCTTTTCACCATTCAAGACGGCCTCTCCGCCACGTTTATCCCCAAGCCCCATGATTAATACTCTCCCTGTCTTCTAACGCTAGCTTGTCTGTACGTGTATAACAGAACTAGGCCTAACAAATGCTGCATCACCTCATGTATGGATGTCTCCATCCGCCGTTATAGGCGTATGAGAGAACATCATGAGCTGTACGCAGTCAATATAAAACATCTGTCACCGCGGCCAGGGGTTCGTCTGTCCCACCCAGCCATCCACCACCACTCATGATTCTTGGAAGCCAAACACTCAAAATCCAAAACACCGTAAATTTTGCAAACATAAGAACTCAAGTCATTTGGGTATAACTACTTCCCCTTTTTCCTTGCGAAAGACAGTGTCTTTGCATCTCTAAGCCATCAAGGCTTGCGCATATCGCTTTCCCTTCTTCCTCCATCTTCACGGGCGGACACCTCCCATCAACATTCTCCCACTTTCGTTCTGCGACGCGGTCGTCTTTAAAAAATATTATTCGCAGTTCGTGCGCGCACAAGTGACATATGCCTAGGCCATAGTCTGAGTAGCACAGGCTCGAGAAGCACCTTGTTCCACCTCCCAACACCAGCAAAAATCCCTCCAATGATCGATCCCCCAACCCAACTAACGCAGAAGCAAACATACATATATCTAGGTCCGAGCCAGGCCCAAACTTAGAAGGCTAAAAAGAAAAAAGGGATGTGAAGAAATACGCAATGAAACATGGGGTTTCGAAACAAGAGAGCGCCAACGAATTCAATGTGGAAAACAGGCCCATTATCCCCATCCCCCCCATTTATCTCTCTCGTTCAGTTGAAGACCTTGATATCAAAAAAGGGTCCACGAGAGTAATTAGATCAGGCGTTCGAAAATGTGTCAAGATACACAACGTCTGTCGCTAATTTTGCCCTCCCTGCAACAGGTGCCTGGAGGCACGTATATAAAAGACATTAGGAATAGGCAGCCACGTATTGCACGTAGCCCACCCCCAAAATAGCCCAGCAGAAAGCATTGGGTCGGAATTTTGAGTTTTGACAGCGCGGTGGTCATTTACATGAAGCCTTGAGGAGCTTTTATCTTCCCTTGGGATTGCCAAAGAGATCTGCCACAACTGTTAGCTTCGTCAAGTTTCCGCAAATTTGGCGCCCAACATGTCAAGTTTTGTCAGCATACCTGGAAAGTGTTCCTTGGCATACTGCTCGCAGGCCTGTTGTATTTTGTTAGCTGCTGAATCAAGCAAGACACATATTGTGGGGTTTCTTGCATACCTTGGCTGGCTTGCCGACTTTCTGGCCAATAACCTTCCACTTGTTGTTTTCGTAATCTTTAATGGCATTCAACAGGGCCTGGCTCTGGTGGGCACAGGCTGTTAAAATACGACCCTGATCTTGCGCATTGGAATATCTTACCTCATCCTCGGCAAACTCAGCATAGTGCATATCCTATTGTAATTGTTAGAGCTGATGGCGCTGACAGATTGCCAGGATGCGAGTGGGCAATCATACCTTGTACCAGTGCTTCTTGACTGAACCTTCTGTTCTAGTAGGGAAAGTCTGCGATTGAACCACATTAGTCATGAATGTCGATTGATAAGACAATGCGTTGAAAATGGTTTTTAAAAAAAAATACCTTTGCAATTTCGGCCCAGCTGTTGCCAGCATCTCTCATCTGTTTCAACCGCAGCTCTTCCTGTGGAGTCCAAGGCGTGTTCGTTCTGCTCTTCTTGGCTGGGGGTTGTGCGACTGGGGCATTATTAGGATCCTCGGCCGCGACCGGTGGCTGGGCAGGAGTAGCGCTTTGAGTAGCAGGAGGCGTGGGCGCGGGAGGCTGGCCCTGACCAGGAGCAACTGGAGGCTGGGCGTTTCCTGGAGCAGGAGACGGGACGCTGTTCGGGGCCGGTCGCTTGCGCTGACGGCTTGGCTGAGCCGGAGTCTGAGTCGGGGTCTGCTGCTGAGAAGGAGGCCCATTCGGGGGCTGTTGAGATACATTCATCGGCGGCTGAACCGGCGTTGCGTGCTGCTGCTGTTGTTGCTGTTGCGGGTGGGGAGCCATGTTTGGCTGAGGAGCGCCATAGGGAAACTCCATCCGCTCGTTGCGGCGTGCCATGTCAGCCTGCTGGTAAGGATGGTTGCTGCTTGAGGCACCGCGGTTAGCCATACTCGCTGGCGACGCAGGGAAATCGTCGAGGCATGTCATTGGACATTGCATGGTATTAGAGGCCACGCGGTTCGTATTGAGCTGGAGGGGGGCGGGGATGCCATTGTCCTGGATCTGGGGGTCACGGCAGCAGACTCTGTCAAGTCACGGCCGAAGCAGACGGTGATACAAGAGCTCGTTTGCCAGTCCAAATGACAAGAAAGCTGGGACAGGTTTTGGAGGAGTACACCAGGTACTTGCATGGCCGCACAAGGCGGCCGACGAGTGTTTGATGTAGATGATGGGATCAAGTACCCGGGACAAAGAGACTGTGTACTTACTGCATGTCGCTGGGCGGGTGGGTGGAGTTGGAGTACACGTAGTCCGGCACTGGGCCGACCTGCCACTGCTGCATGATCTGGAAACGGCGCGCGAGAGAAGATCAGTGTCAAGAACGTCTTTTTTGCAAGTCTGCGCAAGTAACGGGAGAGGAAAAATTCATAAAGAAAGACGGGGGAACATAAGAAAAGGTGCTTCGCGCGCGAGGCAACCACGGTTCCAAGCAATAAGCAGGGTATATGAGAGGGGTACGGGGCTGTCGGCGGTGCTGGGTGCTGCTGGGTACTGGTACTGCCGCTGCTGCTGCTGGTACTTGAGTGCTGAAAAAGTGCCTACGCGAAGCACACGCGCGCGTAGTCGGTCAAGCCCCAGCAATGCCGTCACCACAAGCCGTGCAGGATCGACGCGACGCAGCTCAACCAGGCAGGGAATGGAAGCCCAGCAGCGCAAACAAAGGGAATAGAGCCACCACCGAAGGGGGCAGCTGAGCTATGGCGCGCTGCAGGCGATTGATTGACGGCGCGCGACGACGACGGATGGGAGCAACGAGGGAGAGGGAAAGAAGCTACTTACGGGCGGTGTTTTGTCGTGGGGTTAAAACAGCATAAACTGCATCCAAGGTAGAGAGCGAGGCGGGCTTGCTCTGGGTTTTCCTTG
Source organism: Zelopaecilomyces penicillatus (assembly GCA_005765155.1). Classification (NCBI taxonomy): domain Eukaryota; kingdom Fungi; phylum Ascomycota; class Sordariomycetes; order Hypocreales; family Pseudodiploosporaceae; genus Zelopaecilomyces; species Zelopaecilomyces penicillatus. Next base: position 3,227,241 of record VCCP01000006.1, read on the forward strand.
CTCAACAAGGGAGACTCAAGGGGCAAACTGAAAGAAGTCGAGTTGCACAATGTCGGCAAGTAGCGCGAAGCTACTTATTACTATCGGCAGCAGTAGAGTGGACAACAGCAAGAGACGGCAGTGCCACCGACGTTTGCGTGAGCTGTTTGGGGGTGTGGTTGATGAGCGCCGGAATAAGAGTGAAAAAGAACCAGGCCAGGCCAGGTCAAGAGATGGCAAGTAATGGTAATGTAATGGTGGTGGTGGTGCTGGTAGTGGGGGGGAGGCTTGGGTTAGATAGATTTTTGGGGCCGAGGCGAATTGCAGTCCGGGTTATTAATTGCGAGTAGTGAGTGGATTGGATTGAATTTGCAGCGGTTGCAGGGCGATGCTGAGCAATGACGAGATTGAAGGTTGGGTGGGACTTGGGATGATGGAGAGCAAGGAGGGATGATGAGTGAAGGTGGTGGGAGTTCTGCTGACACGCCTCCGGAGACGGGTACGGTGTTGAGTTGGATGCCGAATGCTGGATGAAGATGGCCGTCTTTGTTTCGTCAACAGGAGATTGTTTGGTGGACGGCCTTGCGATTCAAGGTAGCAGCAGTAGCAGTAGCAGCAGCAGCAGTAGCCAGTAGTAGTGGTAGTGGCAGTGGTAGGGGGGCAGTGGCGGGTTAGCGAGCCTGGCTCGGTGGGCGACGGGTGCGCTGGTAGTCACTGGAGACGATGGACAGCGGGCGCTGGGCGAACAGCAGGACGTCGACACGCAGGACACGAACGCGGGCAACGCGAGACCTCTGGTGTGCAGGTTGGCTTTTTGCTTGGTTGCTTTGCTTGTTGGCAGCGCGCGCGACAACAGCGACGACGAGCGACGACGAGCGACGATGATGGAGGCACGTCACGTCGTCAAGGTCAGCAAGAGATCTGGCAGCGAGAGGCAGTGGATCCCCGTTCCGGAGGTGCAGTGGATTGGAAAGCTCGCGATAGCCCAGCAGCGTGCAAGTCGCAGAGGTGAGAAGAGTACCTGGGGCCCAAGTAACTCTTGTCGGGTTTTCTGGGGGGAGGTGGTAGATGTTTTGGACTGGCTGGGCCTTTTTGGGGGTGAAGGGGGGAGGGAAGGGGGAGAGTAAGTTCGGGGCACGGCGCGACCTGGGAAGCCTGATCAGTGTGTCATCAGCAGCGTGGGTTGGATGGAAGGCTGGCCGCGTGGAGTGGGGCGGAGATGGGGGTGTGTGGGTGTGTGTGTGGGCTGAGCCGGCGAAGAGGAGGGTTTCCCAGAGGATCTTGGAGGGGCGTTACCGTGCGGTGATATGGCGATGCGCACGGCTCTGGGTGTGGCGCAATGGGAGCCCTTTGCAGTGAGCAGCAGTTGCCTGCCCAGTCTTGCCAGTGAGCAGTGGAGCGGTTGCGCAATGGGGCGAGACGGGGCAGAGGAGCCAATGACGGTCCACGATCTACCTAGCGACAGCACAAACGGATGGGTCGGGGAAAGTTCCGGCAGTAGCTCTCACGGTGTATGCACAGTGCCCAGAAACATTCCGGAGTGGAACCCTCTGACTGCAAAGCGAGATGGGCATTTTCTGGGTTCTGGTGCACGGGCCATCGTTCCCTCCCTGCTTTGCCTACTTGGGCTGTAGCGCACACTGTTCTCTGCACTGTGTAAACTTGTACACACAGGCTACGTAGAAACCCCCCCAACCACCCGTCACAACAGGAAACCACGGCAGGAGGCTTGCGCAACCACCCGCAAGGCTGAGAGACAGCTGGGTTCCTCAGCACGGTCCGGTAGTTGAAAACACACTGTATACTACGAAAAAAGTCAAAGATTGAAAGAGAGAAAAAAGAAGAATTTCAAGCCCACCAGCCCAGCCAACCGGGGGGGGGGCCAAACCCAGGACAACCACCCGGCAACAACGCGTCGTCGCTTTTTGTTGAACATTTGGCCCGCTCCAGCCACCCGTTCTTCTTCATCTTCTTCTTCTGCCTAGGTAGGTAGGTATCCGTACAACCAGCGAGCCTGCATGCTTTGTACGCGGTACGCAGGCGCAGCCAGCCTTGTATGGGATACCTGGCGGTTGCGTACATGGGGGCAATTTACATGGTCACAAGTCTGTCTGTCCCAGCGATTATTGCCAAAACTCCGAGATACTTCTTCCCCTTACCAAGTTTGAATGGTCATCCGATAAAGATTGAAGAAGGAAACAATAAAAGCTGCGGCCGACACGGAAAAGAAGAACGCGAAAATGCGGGCGTTAGGAATCTGCCGTGGCTGGCGTGGATGATGGAAGTGGTGGTCCCTGTTTTTCCTTCTTTCTTCTATGCTGTGTCGCGGACAACAGCCGAGAACGAAAGCTGCTTGCTTGCTTGCTTGTCTGTCTGCTCTGTCTGCGAGCCTTTGTCTGCTTCTTATGCTTCTGCCGCTGCTCGCTGACCGGTTTTGTTACTCCAAGTCAACAAGCAACCGCCCAAGACCCTGCCCATGCCCTGCCCTGCCCTGCCCTTAATGGATGGAAATTACATAACCTTAAACATCGTCCTCCTGGACCTGGAGCCTGAGTGGCCGGAAGCCGAGAATGTGAAGTTTTGCATGGTGATTGATTGCCTGAGGCTGTGACTTGTGCGCCTCCACCGGGTCGTGTCGGCGATTGGGGGGAGAGGAGGGGGAGGCTGAGAGAGAAAGAGAGAGCGAGAGAGAGAGAGAGAAAAGGAAAAGAGGCTAATTTCGGCAGCTCATCGTTGTGGATGGGAGTTGATGTCGGTTTGCCGGCCTGATGGCCCGTTCCTTGCAAAAGATGATTGATTGATTGATTGATTGATTGCTGTTGTTGGGTCTGGCCCATCATCGATCTTAGCGCTTTTCGGCATTCGCATCGTCACCTCTCTCTCTACTGCCTTGTCCTTTGCCCTGTCTGTCACGTCCTGGCCTTGCTAATTCAGCAGTGTTTGCGGCCATTTTGTTGCCCGTGCATAATTACCTGGCTAGCAAGTAGCCGATACATGCTGCTCTCCGCAAAGGCTGCGACCATGTTTGCCATGAGCGAGGCGTGGGCAGCAAAGTAGTCTGGTACATAGAGACACTTGCTTGTGTCCCCCCCCCCCCTGCGGCTCATGGCAGATGGGAGGCTGTCGTCTGTTTTGCAGCAAACTCCACAATCTACATGCCTGGTCCTGGGTAGTAGCTTTCTGGGTTTGACATCGCCATCAAGTTGGTGACTTGGAGTATGAGTACCTTTGGACTGTCAAACAACTTCAAGGTATGGTAGGTAGTCTGCAGATGTCAACGAAGACTTCTTATCCACTCCCTACCTACTATGTAGACTCGTTGTGCATCTCTATTCTGTGTGCAGTTTCTTGGATGAGCTTCCATGCCATTAAGGTGATAACTCGATACGGTGGACAATGAGTTATGGTATTGATTACTGATTCATGCGGCGACAGTGTTTTATATATTTGTTATTGTTACCAACTTATTCTTTTTTTCTTAGGTTGTTTGGCTTTCCATTGTATTATAGATTTCTTTTTTATTGTTGAATTGCAACACCCACTTGCCCCATCTCTTCGGACCCCGCAGGCGTTCCATTCAGTCCTGAGCGGCCGATCATTGAACAGAATAGAACAGCCAATGTGTTAATATGTCATTCTCTTGAAAAGAAAAACAAGCAGTGTTTCCATTCTCTAAATCAGCTGGTTCATCCGGACAGACACCGAAAGACACGAGGCTGCCTGGGAGCGGTGGTGTGTGGTCACACAAAGCATGCCATTTCTCACCGATTTCACTGGACAGACCTGAGCGAAGGATGCAGCACAATGCCCCAAAGAGGAACAATTTATTTCATGTTTTTTTTTTGCCAGAATTGCGCCAATTATGCCCTGGAATAATCGGGCCGCCAGCATTCATGGCATTGTGTTGAGAAGAAAGAAAGAATAGAAGAAACAACACCAACAGACAGCGGGGGATGAACGCAGGGCAGTGCCTACCCGGCATGGAACATGCATGATACACGCGAAGGCTCAAACTCCGATTGAGCATGATGATGCTCACTCCAAACACTTCGTTCTACTCATCAACTCAAAATAAAATTTCACTAAAACATGTTCCCAATTCAAACTGAGGGAGGGGTTAGTTCTCTAAACATTTTGACACATCACGAGGGCTTTCACGAGCGTTCAAACCTCACAATTGAGGGGGGATCATGACCGCGGGCAGGCGAGAAGCACTTTGAAGGGAGGGGGATAGTTAGAACACCAAACACAACTTCAAACCTGATGAAACAACCCGTCCGCCACTTTTCTCTTTTTATCGTGTAAGCACACACACACACGCACATGCACACACGGCGGCTTTTAGAGTGCGAAACCATCTGATCTAGGGAAGAAAAAAAAAGAATCAAGCATAACAAAATTTGGGATGCGTCAACGCAACCACCGCAAATCATCAGGCCAAAAGCGCCCCCCCCCCTCTAAAGAAAGAAAGAGGGCGAACGGACTCTCAATGCAAGTGGCCAAGCAAAAACGGGTATTGTTATTAAAAAAAAAACCCGGCTCCGGCGCCGGACAACTTCGGAATGCCGAACCTCGTCCCAACGAGAGGATGAAACTGGACTTGCCTGGCCATCGTGTTTCGTGCATCCTTTCTGTTTATGCACTTCACTATGGGTAGGTAACTTTTGGCTGAGTTTGTTTTGCGTTGCGTTGCGTTCTTTTGTTTTGTTCAAACCGCATTGATGTAAAACCCATTTTCCTGCCAAGAAAGCCATGAAGAGGTGGGACGGAGTTGGGTTGGGCTGGGTTGGCCCAAGTTTGGAGAAACGGTCGTGACGGTCATCACATATTATGTCGGAAGTTCACGGACACTTTTTGCGTGTATGATTTACATTGATAATGCGATGCCAAGTCAGACCAGTGGGCGCCCAAAAAACAAAACGGCCTGTGTAAGTTGGTTATTTACTGTTACAATGGATTAAATTAAAACGATGGGGCTTTAAAACAGCCGCTTTGCGGGGCACCCAATGTTGTTATTAGTATGAAACCCGTCTGTTTTGGCGTTTGGGTTTATTTAGACGGATTTTGATAGATGGACGGCCAGCCTTGGATTCTTACTACCCGAGGCCGCCGAGATGCCTATGAAATCGTGGCAACTTATTTTGGTACACCAATCACGGCAGCACTTGATAGTCATTAGTATTCCTCTCAATGCATCAAGATTTGAAGGCATCAAGAATCATAGATGTCGGGTAAGAAAGCAGAGTCGCAACCCGAGAAAAAAAGACCCTCTCTCGGGCAGTCAAGGGGATCCATCCCCGGCATGAAGCTGGGAAGGGTAAGGTTACAGAATGGCAAGAGCAGGAAACAAATATAGGTGTAGGTAAAATACATAATAATAAAAAAATGGTATTAAAGATGTTTTGCCCTTTAGGCTGATGAGGGTTTCACTGGCCGTTCGAACGAGGGCACGCAGGCGTCTTGTCTGAAGTTGTCAAACGCTGACACGGACATGAGATGCACCAGGCGGCCTAGCGCGTTTCAAGGGCCGCAGAGCCCCGAGAAGTTGGGTGTGTGCCTTGTGTATAATAAACACAGCGGGGGTTTGCGCGAGTATAAGGGTTTGAAGAGAAGATAATGGAACATCTAAGCGCTGATGGCGTTAGGGGAGAGAATCGAGTATCTCAAAGTTTTAATTGCGCGGTTAAGCATAGGTAGGATAGAGCTTCGAATGTTCGAACGAATTGGATGACCTCAGCCAACCAATATTACCTACCCTCTTTCTTCGGCGGCAGCAGTTTTTCCCTATCCCGCACCCCCATCCATGTAATTAACGGTGCCCCACCCCGCCAATAGCATGAGATCATTTACCGCAGAATACGGCCCCAGGGTGTTCTCTATCCTTCTCTGCCCCTCTAGACCCAATCAGGCCAAGGAAACAACCCCCTTGTTTCGCCGTGGGGAACAGACGTTTTCAAACGAAACTCGGTCGATATTAGTACGGATGGATGGACGACTCAGGAGGGTAACAGGCTGCTAGCTACTGCTACGCGCCTTGTATACGCCCTACGGGAATCCCCTCTCCCCCCCATCGTACATCGTATCGTCTGGGTACCATGTTTGGCCACCCTGCATGGCGGGCACCTGAAAAGTTCAACGTCCGATGGCAACAAAACAAAAGCCCCGACAACTCGCAGCAGGAAAAGGAACCTTGACCAGCATTTTCGATCCACTGCCTGAAACCTCCCGCACGCCAGGGCCATTTGTTTTTTTTTGCCGCGATCGTTGTTCGACAAGCGCCCACTATGATACTATAAGTTTAATTTACCCTGCGGTGGAGTAGCCGGGGGGGACGGAGGGCTAGTTTGACAAGTTTGACATGAAATGGTAGCCAGTCGATACTACGAACCTACTAATGTTGCAGCATACGAGGCAAAAGTACGACACCTCCCCCTAGGGCGTCTGTTTGGTTTTGCACCTTGTTTGTCTGTACAGTAAATTAATATGCATGCTTCTCTCTTTTCGTCTTTTTTTTTGTGGTGTTTTGGCGCCGGTGGCAGCGGCCAAGGAACAACGTCGCGAGCGGCGCTTGGGCACCTTTTTTTTTCTTTTCTCGACATTTGTTTGGAGATGATGGACTCGCTCGGCTGTCGCCGGACAGAACAGACGCCCATTTCTTACGAGACATACGACACCGTGGTTTCAAGATATTAAACGTGGGGACCAGAACGGATGAGTGTCTATGACGGGGGCGCGTAGTAGGACAGACACATTGGCTTTCTAGGCTGTCTCTCGTCTATTCAGAGAGAGGAGGAGATTTTGATTTGCCAAGAGAACAGTTCAGATCTCGACCCCAATTGCCATAATTGCGTCAAAAAAGACGAAAGTGTAACAGCATGGATCAACCAAAGACGGTCTTTTTTAGTTTTGTCTTCTCGCGTGGCAATGCATTGATCGGTTAGTGATGTTCTATGAGGATGGATCGCATTGCCCTCATGATTTCGATGCATGTCCACCATCAAACCAAGTGGTAGCGCTGGACGAACAGGGGGGTGGAAGAGGGGAACAGGATCGCCCGAATCTAATCTTCATGCCTCTAGACAGACTTCTGAATCTGTCACAAAAAAGGGTCGGCACTGGGCTGGCTGGCGCTGGGCCAGAGAAGCTGTAACGGGGCTAGAATCTCATACAAGACCCGTACCTGACCAGACCTGGCGGCTCCACCCCTCCCCTTGGATGTGCCAGATTTCGGAACATTCATCAGGCGCCAAATGGTTTCACCGGCTGCGACGATGACACGCCCCTCCACTCTCTTTATCCCCCCATACAGTATGATACATCGACTGTGTTTACTTTCCTTTATGACCTCCACGAGCCCTCTCTCTCGCCATCTCTCTTACCATCCTTTCGTTCTAATAACCTCGGATTCTTGTGTTTTCCTTTTCATCTTATCTTCGTTTCTATTTTCTCCTTCCTTTTACAGTTTTCCTTCTTTGTGTGTGTGTGTGTGAATTTCTTCCTCCCGCAGCTTGAACGATTAAACTACTTTCATTAATCATCCAACTGGTTTGGCTGCTTGACACTCCTTTGGGAAACACCCTTTTTTTGATGACGACGACCTCTTGATCCGATACTTCAAAACAATTCACCATTTTTATTTTTATTTCTTCTTTCTATTCTTGCTGCACAGAATTGGACAAACATCTCCAATACCTGAATTCACGGTATCCAATACAAAAACCATACGGACCTTACCGACACACTTTCATTCGACGTATCTATTTTTAGAATACTCAAAAATTCCTTTTATGACATTCTATTTGATTCTTGCAAAGAGAAAATATTTGAAAGGGGGAACAAGCTACGCAACTAGGACAATTCTCCGGCAGAAACCCGAACAGCGTTAGACGTCACCTCCGTATACACACCACATATTTATTCATACACAACCATGTCTCGGACACAATTAGCAACGGCCCAGGTGGCCTACACGACGAAAAGCGATGGCATGAAACGCCATGAGCAGGGTGTGAACAAGAGCAAGAAGGCGGCTCTGACTGGTGGTGGACGTGCTTGGAGTGAAGAGGAAGTAAGTCACAGTGGAAAGCCGTGGTGTTCATGGGGCACTTGCAGTGTCGATAAAAGAGAAATAAAAAGGCTAATGATGTCTAGGAATCATATCTGCTCCAGACCCGGCTTCAGAAGATGCCCTACAAGCACATTGCCGCACACCTCAAGAAGACGGAGTTGGCATGTCGGCTACATTACCACCAGCTGTGCCACGGCAGTAATCGACGGAAGCGGACCGCTTCATGCTCGTCTGGGTCCGACCGGTCCCCGGTCCTGCCCATGTCGGCCCCAATGTCAGCCGTTGAGAGACAATCAAGGTCTCTGTCTCCAATTCACAGGGCCGGGAGTTACGGACCAGCAGTGCACGGCGGCGATGTACATCATCTGCCCAGCATTTCAGGCCCGGGCGCATCGCCGAGGCTCCCGGCGATCCTGCCCAAACCTGCGTCGATGCATCCCCGTGCCGGCGAGCCGTGCGCCCCACGGTTCCCCCCGATGATGCACGAGCAGCAGCGCACAACCCTGCCGCCTGTTAACTTCCACCACCAAAGCCCGCCCCCCTATCAACACCAACATCAACAACATCAACAGCAGCAACAACACCACCAACAGCAGCAGCAGCCCCGTCATCACCAACACCAACACCAAACCCCCCACGCCACTCCCCCTCCCTCACTTCGAGTGGACTGCTCAAACATCTCCCTTCCTTCCACATCCACACACACCCCCGCACACGTGGACTTATCCCGTCTCCAAGCCGTCTACGAAGCCCACCGCCACACATTCTGGAGCATCATCTCCAAAGAGTACGGCGGCACTTCATCTCCCGCGATGCTCGAGATGGCGTGGAAGACGGGTATGTGCTGCAGACAAGAGGCCAGTCGACCCATCACGCCGCTTGCTAGTCCGGATAACGACCGTTGTATCCGGTCGGCGCATGATAAGACGAGGATTTCATCTATCCTGACAGGGGATGAAGACCCAATACGGCGTCGTGATGGCGGGTGGTAAAATGTGTCAATAAGAAAAAAAATGTATGGAAGGGAAGGGGAAAGGGGAAAGGGAGTTATAACAGGAGCTCATGAACGGAATGATTTTTTTCTAATTCTTCTAAAGGCTTTTCCCCTGAAAAAGTCGACTCTTTCTCTGGGATTGGGAGCGGGTGAAGCAAAGTGGTGTGAAACCATTTGACATGACATTTTCCCTACTGCTGCTGCAGTCATTTTTTATATTTTTAGCCTTTGAAGAATATATGCGAGAGATGATTTGATGTGTTACACAGTTTTTGAGGTTTGCATGATGGCCAGATGGGGGTTTCTCTTGAATGGCGTTTGGGAATGGGGGGAGCCAGTTTTAAGGGTTTTTTTCTTTTTTTGATAGATTATGGATTGGCTAGGTTTGAATCTAGTCTTGGAAGCCAGTATTCGAGCATTCGGGTGAAATTACTAGTGAATTGTGTGAATGATATTTTTTTAAGTAGTATTAATTATAACATTGGAGAGGAGCAAGTATCCAATGTGTGGTGGAGCGGCGAACTACTGGGGTTCTATGACGGCTGACGTTCCGAGATGGTCGCGGAGCTTTGGAGCTAGTGCTTGCAATTGCTCACGCTTGTCAACAGACATGATTGCGTAACAAGAATATAATGCAGAAGTAAAGTCGCGAAAAAAAAAGGAGAAGGATCGATCTTTTTATAATGGATTCGATGGTGTTGACCACCTCTACACGCTGCGCCGTTCGTGGTCACTCATCCGGTCGAAGGCACTGTCGACCATTGTACGCGCGGGTTAGAGGTAGCTGTCATCATAGTTATTATTATACTTATTGGTAATTGGTGGCAATTGTCATGATTTCCATTATTGCCATGATTATCATGATTTCCACTATTGCCATGATTGTCATGATTGTCATGATTGCTATGATTGCTATGATTGCTATGATTGCTATGATTGCTATGATTGCTATGATTGCTATGATTGCTATGATTGCTATGATTGCTATGATTGCTATGATTGCTATGATTGCTATGATTGCTATGATTGCTATGATTGCTATGATTGCTATAGTCTCCTACTTTCCCTCAGCAAGTGTCGTCCCCTTCGCCGACAGAGCAGCAATAATCTGCAAAAAAGAGCCTTCCTTCTCCTTCAGTTCCAATTCTCGCACCCGTCGATCTTCTTCTCGCTCTCTTGCCATGTCTTTCCTTTGCTCCTCCATCTGCCGGAAAAGCTTGTCCATTTGTTCCTTGTGCCTCTCCTCTGCTTGCGCCATTGCCTGCCTGGACCTCTCCTCTGACTCCTTGAGCTGCAGCAACAACATAGCCTCACTAGTTTGCGAAACGCTAGGAAGTGCCGGCACCACAAAACCGTCTGCATCTTTGGTTTGTGCATTCTGCTCAGAGCTCTCATCCTCATCATCTAGCGGCGACCCAGAAGGTATAATGGGCTCCGGGAGGGCAGCGATCGCATCTTTCAAGCGTGCCACATGTACAGGTAGATGATGCTTGAACAGGTTTCGTACAAAACTGTGAACAGCAAGGAGGCTATCCGGGTCGGTGAGATCGAATTTGCGAAGACGATGCCGATAGAAAACATGCCTTTCCCCTTGCAACACGGCGAAGTGGGCATAAAGACGAGCATCTTGCTGGTTGTGCGAGATGGAAAAGACGAGCGCTTGCCCAGGGTCCTTCTTTTCTGTGCGGAATTTATTTGCTTCCTGTTCAATTCTGCAGAGAGCCCTGACAGCAACGCTGCAGCTGTGCATGTTTTGTCGCTCTGCAACGTCAAGACCGCCAACGCCACACTTCACCTTGCACATGAGAAAGGGAAAGTACATGTGACTGGTAAACTGGGCCCAATTGTCAACCGAACTATATCTCTTCAATTTATCAATCTCTTCGGCTGTAAATGCAGACGAATAAAGTCCAATAGCAAGATCAGGGCGAAGCTGAGGTCCTTCCAGAACGCATTGTCGTTGCCAATCAGCGTTGACTTCATCAACGACGTGCTCCAGGTGATTGTCGCCGCTGAGGTATAGCCAAGTGACGGGTGTGATGATTAATGGTGTTATGTCTCGAAAGACTAGCGCTTCATTTCGACTCTGGCACAGATTTAGAACCTTTCGAATCGCTTGCTCGGGAAACATCGTAGGCGTGATGTTTTGGTGACTAGTCTCCAGGAGACTGGCGCACAGTTGTTTGTTTTCTTGAGAAAAACGCTCCTCACCTTTGAAGGTGTCCATCTCAAGCCCCTTGGTGGCCAAGTGAGTCTCATACTGTGGCGTGTATTGCTGAGGGACGTCTCCATCCTTCCGACTTTGAGAATAACTACGGCGTCTCTCATCTTTGCTGTTTTGAGATTGACTTCTCTGTCTCTTATTCAGAGTTGAAGAACTCATTTGGCGATACGTTCCGAAGTTCTTGGGCCAGTCCCCGTACGCAGCCCAGTACGTGATGGGATCAGATTCGCAGTTATCATCCAGATTGTCCGTTTCACGCGTGTCAGCCTCCTCTTCTTGCTTTAGAGGTGCCTCTAAACAGCGGATTTTCTGACGATCTTTGCTGGAATTGCTTGTTTCTGAGCCGTGCTTCCGTTTGAGTCCAGCGGATGATTCTACCAGTTGGGCTTTTTGTTCACAGACGTCGCTCGTCGCTCCAATGTCAGCCATGGCGGTTCCACGCCCTTAAGAGGGGCTCTGAAGAACGGGAATATGCGGGTGACATGAGGCTCAAAATACTGGCCTAACAGACCAGTCAGAGCCCAATACTACTTGATGTTGGTTGTAAATGATTGGAAATGAATGGCTGTTCATGGCCAACGTAGTTCCAGTCAAGGGCCAGCGGCTGTTTTCGATTGGCTGTTGTTGGATGCGTTGGTAGGACTGACTCCATAGCGTCGCGTCGCGTGCAGTGCAGAAGGTGTGCCAGCTTCACGTGATCGTCTCGATGGTGTTATCAGCAATTGATCAATTTCCAGCAATTTCCAGCAATCGCCAGCTATATAGAGATATAGAGGGCCTTCTACTGCAGTGGTGTACTGGGAAATGAAATTCGGCGCTCATTCGAAAAATTGTTCGATCTGTTTCCCTGTTGGTATCGAGTGTGGCCTACTTCATTAGTACACAATCCATTCAGCGATCCATCTAGAGATGGCATACTTGATTTGGAGAATCTCTTCCTGGAAAAGCTCAAAGGGTTTTGTCTAAGACTTCAAAGATGCCAAAGTGTTTGGGGACAGATTGATAGGTGGAGGCTGGTTCGTTTTGAGCTGTTCACGGAGCTTTGAAGCTAATGCTCGTAACTGTTCACGTTTATCAATAGATGTAATCGTATGATATGGAGGTAATAGAGAAGCAGACTCAGAAAAAGAGGAGAAGGATTGATCTCCTGGGGGGAGACATAGATATAGTTGGCGTCTTGACTTGGGAGAAGGAGCGACTATGAGCGGCTTGAATTTCACCAAACAGTAGGTAGGTACCTTGTCAACGCATGAGCTACAATGGGCTAAGTGTGGCTGATGTCTGTATGTATGACGTCCTATAGAGGGGTAGACGATGGAACTACCCCCCATCTCGCAGATGCGTCGACCAGCCTACCCGGTAGCAAAATGGAGAATCCCCCCCGCCCAGAACTGCAACCAGGATTGGAAAAGGCCGTCATGGGATTCGACGACTGCAGCTGTAGTGGGGAAGGGATACTCGGCTAGGATCTGTAAAGGGCGTGTGGAATGGGGGTTTTGGATGTGATGCTGCAAGTAGTCATGCCATACTAATATTTGTCCATGGATGAAGAGGGGCAGTGATCCTGATTACCATTGGCAGTTCCACGACCTCAACTCAATTCATCGCCTCCAACCTGTGTTCTTGTCTTTGCTGGAACAAGTATTCAATCTTGAGGAACAATTGATTTAGGTAAGTTGAAAAGATTTACTTGGCAGCGGCATTGATATTTCGAGATGAGGATTAGGTTTGGTCAACGATGGCCTACACATCTGTTGGTTTTCCCGACCTGCATGGAATTTGAACAATCCACATATCGTCTTAACTCCTGGAAACCTGCAATAACCCAACTATGCCTGCAAATGATGGATAGACTCTCGGCTTGAGGAAGAAAATGATGAATTCCCACTCAAGTGAGCTGGGTCTAGGGTTGGCCATCCCGTCCATTTTCGCCCCGCACGCGGCCATACAGCCATCTTGCCCTCAAAGACAGACACGATTAGACCTTATATTCCCCCATTTATCTCTTGCACGGATTACAAACTGAATGAAAGAATATTCAAAAGCAACATCTCAAGCTAACTGGTTCATCTAAGCTTATCATAACGCCATGGCGACAGACAAGACCGCGGCACCAGCAGCCGACCCCAAGGCGTCTGACGACTTTATCCAGTTCAAGTGCTTACCCCCGGGAGGGCCATTGAACAGATGGTCAACGAACCTAACGCGCGAGCATGACTTTCCAGGAGCACAGGTATGTTTACATATTTCTCATTCGACAAATTTTAGTGTCTTGTCCTCAGGATGGGTCCAATACTGTCGACTTCTGGAACTCGACACCAATCGTCCGCTCCTCGGGGACAAATGAGCAAGACTCAGGGGATGTCAAGGACAAGATATTGGAAGGAAATATAGAAAAAAGTTCATTATGGGAGTGCTCATGTTGTGTCTAGGCAATGCTCTACGGAGCTGGTGTGCCCAACGAAGAAATGATGAAGAAAGCACCCCAGGTCGGTATCGCAACCGTATGGTGGGAGGGAAATCCTTGCAAGTAAGTCATCGCTCTCACATACTATTATCATGTGATGTTCCCTTGAGATTCCACGTCAATGATATGCTAACGAAACATCAACTTCCAGCACACATCGTGAGTGATGAACGGGACTGCCCCTTTTCCCCTTTGGCAATCATGTTGGGGTTATTAACTTTAGAACACATGCTCATTGACTATAACACTATTCTAGTCCTCGACTTTGGCCAGATTGTAAAAAGAGCAGTGGAGAAGCAGGGAATGCTCGGATGGCAGTTTAACACCGTTGGCGTCTCAGATGCCATTACCATGGGCGGCGATGGTCAGTCACCCCTTTTCCTACCTCTACATTATCAACCCTTCCCCTAAATATCCAGTTCCTCACAGTACAGAAAAGAGAAGAGAATGCTCACCATGAAGAACACCTTCCCACCATCTAGGCATGCGTTTCTCCCTCCAAACCCGCGAACTCATCGCCGACTCCATCGAATCCGTCACCTGCGCGCAACACCACGACGCCAACATCTCCATCCCCGGCTGCGACAAAAACATGCCCGGCGTCGTCATGGCCGCTGCCCGCCACAACCGCCCCTTTATCATGATCTACGGCGGCACCATCCGCAAGGGTCATTCCTCGTTACTCGAGCGCAACATCAACATCAGCACCTGCTACGAAGCGTCCGGTGCTTACGCCTATGACCGCTTACACGCTACTACTGACCCGGGCCAACCGGGCCGCGGGAGCTCTGATGTGCTGGGGGATATTGAGCGTCATGCGTGTCCTGGGGCGGGCGCCTGTGGCGGCATGTACACGGCGAATACGATGGCGACGGCGATTGAGGCCATGGGGTTGACGTTGCCAGGGTCTTCGTCGTTTCCGGCGCTGTCGCCGGAGAAGAATCGTGAGTGTGAGCGCGCGGCGGAAGTTATCAAGACGACGATGGAAAAGGATATTCGTCCGCGTGACCTTATGACCCGCGCTGCGTTTGAGAATGCCCTCGTTCTGACCATGATCCTCGGTGGTTCTACCAACGGCGTGTTGCACTTCCTCGCCATGGCCAACACCGCTGGTGTAAGCCTCACTCTCGACGACGTCGGCCGCGCCAGTGATCGCACTCCTTTCCTTGCAGATCTCGCCCCTAGTGGCAAGTACCTCATGGAAGATCTTTACAAAGTCGGCGGCACCCCTTCCGTCCTCAAGATGCTTATCGCAAAGGGCCTCATCGACGGCTCCATCATGACCGTCACTGGCAAGACTCTCGCCGACAACGTCGCCGACTGGCCTAGTCTCGACCCAGGCCAAAAAATCATCCGCCCACTTGACGACCCCATCAAGTCCAGCGGCCATATCCGCATCCTGCGCGGCAATCTCGCCCCCGGGGGTGCTGTTGCCAAAATCACCGGCAAAGAAGGCCTCTCCTTCACCGGCCGCGCGCGTGTCTATGACTGTGAACGCGACCTCAACGACGCTCTCGCCCGTGGTGATATCCGTCGCGAAGACGGTAACCTCGTCCTCATCGTGCGCTACGAGGGTCCCAAGGGTGGACCTGGTATGCCTGAGCAACTGCGCGCTTCCGCCGCCATCATGGGCGCAGGACTGAACAACGTAGCCCTCGTCACAGACGGTCGCTACAGCGGCGCATCGCACGGCTTCATTGTTGGCCACGTCGTACCCGAAGCTGCTGTCGGTGGGCCTATCGCTCTAGTCCGCGACGGCGATGAAGTCACCATTGACGCTGTCACGAACCGCATCGACGCTGCTGTCTCGGATGAGGAGATGGAACGCAGGAAAGGGGAGTGGAAAGCCCCTGAGCCGAGGGTCAAACGAGGCGTGCTGGCTAAATATGCCAAGCTGGTGGGCGATGCGAGCCATGGCGCTGTGACGGATGGATGGTGAGACGTGGGCAAAATGTAGTAATGAAAGATGGAGAATGATATCAAAAAGGGGGACGAATGGAGAATGAGACATCAGACGTGCTGAATGACGTTAGTATATGAAAGGACAGACAGGAAATGGCAGTATAACAGGTATAGTAATTATTGGATGAGGCTATATCGTCAACAAGAACCTGAAGTGATAAGATTGCTTGTATGGAATGATACATTGGTATCAATCAATAACACACACTCATGAAATCAATGGCATAAGAAAATTGAAATGCCACAAGTTCTTTCAAGTTACAAAAAAGAGATAAACCAAGGGGTATCGGTATCGTGCCTCGACTTACCCACCAACTACTCAACAATGCTTACAGACTTCTCTCCCTTCTCTTACTTCCTTCCCAGTCTTACCACCCCACCTGATGCTGCTTGTAATAAATATGTATACAAAATGAAAAATACCAAATATACCCGACTCTTTCAATGCTCGTGTGTGTACAAATTCTTAGTCAATCTTTCCACCACTCACAACCTCTTCCATTAAATCAGTCGCCTAACGGCATGCCCTCAAGCTGGTCTAGCAATCGCCGCCAGTTGTCTGCCAACATCTCGGCGTACTTGACTCGTTCGCCGGCCCAGTCTTGGTTTAGCCGGCTGACGTGGTACTGCGTCGACTGGAAGTTGATGAGCTCATTGCGGAGGCATTCCTTGACAAGAATGGACCGGTTGTGCTGCTGGACAATGGATTCCTTATCCTGTAAATGGGCAAGTTTGGTTAGCGTGTAATCTGGGAGATCAAATGAATAAATATTACAACAACATACCTTGATGATACTCTCTGCCGTCTTCTCAACCTCCCCAGGCTTGACCTCTCCTTGGGGCTTCGCTTGTAGGCTAGCTAGCTTCGTCTCGTTGGTCTTTATTCGTTTCTCCAAATACGGAATATTGTCCTTGTCCAGCCTTTCTCGGCGGTCAAAAAGCTCCCGCATGCTGACGAGCGCATCTCGTTGCCGTTTCAAATCTTCGAGGATACCCTGATCCCAGCCTCGGCTCTCATCCTCCATAAGGGTCTGGCAGGATCGCAAATGGTTGCTCATAGCCGTCAGGCCGTCATTGAGAAGCGGGATTTCGTTGGTATCGGTTGCGTAGGTATCAGCTGAGACTTCCGTCAGAGAGCTGAGGGACATGGCAACGCGCGCATGGTCGGCGGCAACACCCTCAGTTCTCTTGACAAGGCGGTCCATAATATTACAAGCATTAATGTACAGCTCGGCCGAGCGACGGACACCTGTACGGGTTTGGGCGAAGAGGTCCTCGAGTGTGGGCGGCAATGAATCCTCCAGTCCGGGAGGCAACGGCCGATCAGCAAACTCATCCTGGACAGATATGGTGGCCTGTTTTCTCCATACAGAGAGCTCCTGTACCTCGGTCAAGTCAGCATAACTTCACTTTGCTAGATTTTGGCCGCAACACAAACTTACCGTCGGGACAGTCATGAACATGACAACTAACTGCTCCTGACTCAACACCGGATGCCTCACGAGAGCGTTTAAGAATCTAGCCAAACCCCGTCGCCGCTTCTCGATGAAGCTCCCATCGTTGGACAGGTGATTACCATTCAAGGCCACCCGCTTGGGAGGAAGCAGCGGCAAAACTCTAAACGGATACCGTTTATGAAGACAATCCAACAGCCACACAAAATCGCTGTACCGGCGAATCACTTTGCTCCCCCGTCGCTGGCTGGTGACCTCGTAGTTGTGGTGCTGAAACATGAAAATGCCCTCCTTGCCAGGCATGAGCGTGACTAAGACTGTCTCCTCAACGTTGCTGCCAGTCCGTCCGCCCAGGCTTCTGACTGGGGCAGTGGGCTGGGGAGGACCGCTCCTCGAGGCTCGGCTGGTATTTCCATCTGCGCCAAAGGGGTTCGGTATCGAAGGTGGGTTCTGAGGAAGAGGGGAAGGGTTGGTATTAAAACCAGCACCCGGAGAGGTATTATTGGCATCGAAATATCCCCATACACCTTGTCCAGAAAGCGACCCGCTTGTGGGCTGTTGCCTCGGGACGCTAGGAGACTCAGGAGCTGCCAAAGAAGCGGTATACTGGTTCAAAGTCGGCGCGCCAATGGACGGCGGTGACGCTGGTGTTTGCTGATCGAAGCCATTCTGTCCGTTGGTGACGCCATGGGTGCGGGTGGTGCCGTTCTGCTGCGCATGGGCATGGCCCTTGTGCAAATCAGGTGCGTTCCAAGGATCGTCCTCGGGCAGATCCATGCCAGCATGGAGGATGTTGCGGCTCGAAGAAGAAGGAGGCTGAGGAGGAGGAGGAAGTGGCAGCTCTGGCTCGCGTTTTGGCGGTGGTTGTGTCGGCGGCGGCGTCTGTGGAGGCTTCACGGCGAGCTCGGCGACGGGAGGTAGGACGGGCTCTGCGGTGAGGCCGGGGAGCTTGGGCCGTGGGAGATCTGGGCAAAATGGCGAAATGACCTGTTAGCCGCAGTGTCCCCACTAGAATGTGACGGGCGGCCTAATCTGATGCCATGTACTCAGATGTACACGGCAGCCAATCACCAGCTCAAAGCGTCCCCAACGCCATTGATAAAAGCAGTGATACCTTGAGCTGATGGAGAGTGATTGATACATGGGGTGCTTGATAGTGGATGCAAACATGGGGAAAACAGGGCAAACCTAATACCCTTCGTTTTATAAGAACCAGCGGGGAAGGGGGGGTGTCTACTCACTTCTTCGCCGCTCGTCAACGCCATCCAAGTTGATGACATCGCCTTCCAACGCCAGGCCTACCAATGCCAGCAACACGTTGAACTCGCCTCGTCCGAGGGATACGTCGGAGCCATCGCCGGGAGCAACCAGCCCCATGATGCGCGCCTGGGCGTCGGCATCGAGGCGAGCTATAGCGAACAGCTTGGCCACACCACCAGCAGTGACGCGCCCGCCACTGCCATCCTCACGCACGACGGTGTCAAACGTCTCGATGTAAGCTTCGGGTACATCGGAGGCTGGCAGCAAGTTGCGGATCAAGTCAGCACGGCTCTGCTGCTTGCGTGGAGTAGGCATAACCCAGGGTGAGGCATCGTCATGGTCGCCACCTGCGTCGTCGTTATCGTTTGCGAAGAGGCCGCTGGATGAGCTATGTCGAGAAGCCGAATCGTCGTCGAAAAGGCCCCCGCCGCGTCCTCCTAGGCGACGGCGACTGGGCGTTGTTGGCATGGGCGCATTGTGTTGACTGTTGTCGTCGTCGGTCGGGGACGTTCCAAAGAGAGACATGATGATCAGGCTTTTGTGTTGTATCCTGACGAGGACAGCCACCCGTCTAGACTATCTTTGTCTCTGTTCGCCCGTTGGGCAGTCGAGCTGTGTGAGAGTTTTAACTCGTCTCTAAGCTAAGGTTGACCAAAGCTACGAGAACAATGCTGTTGGGGGTGGTGGAGGAGCGGGAGGAGGAGGAGGAGGGGGCACGTAAGCCAAGCCCGGAAACTTGACGGCCTTTTTGGCTAGGTGGGCCAGCAGGTGAGAGGTTTCTCCGCGAGGTGAGAGCTCGCCAGGGCAATGCGATGAGTAGAGAGACGGAGCCCCAAACCAAAAGGGAAGAGGAAGCCTAAAAAGATGCAGGCTAAGAAACGGCGATGCAGCTGCGCAACGACGACGCGCGTGTCGAAGGGGGGGTTGGGGCAGAGGCAGAGGCAGAGTTGGCAGGTGGTGAAGTCATTCACATGGGCTGGCTGTAGCAAGGTGGAGAAGGGGAAGCTGCGCCAATTCGCACTTGGCCGCCGCAGCCTATAGCGCTGCATGGCGAGCTGCAGGGCATGTTTACAGGGCTTGGTGTGTTTACAGGGCAAGAGGCCGCCATTGGTTTAGTAGGCCGAATGCAGCTGTGGTTCGTTTCAAGGCAGGTGGTTAGTGGACCCCACAGCAAGAGCTTCAGCACATCCACTCGGTGAAGCCTCAGCAATTGCTGGCCATATAAAATGTGCAATAGACTCAGCCTAGACGCAATTAAAGGCACCAATTGAAAGCTGTATAGATCAGAGATACTTTTTCAACATATTGACAGCAACTAGCCACCTATGTTTTATCAATTCATCATCAAACATGATATTTTAACACTCTAGCTTCGATGTATATAAATCGTACAAGCAAGAGATCATTATAGTACAGTGAACAACCCCCACCACTCTTTTGTTCTACCACAAAGTCTCCTCTGTCGTCTTCTTCTGCGTCTTAACCGCGCTCTTGATCTTATGCACACCCGGCACCCTAAAGTACAGACTGGGCGACTGGCCTGGCGCAAGCTGGTGACTCAGGTATCCCCGGTGTGCCGGATCTCGGTAGTACTCAATATCAATACGGCTCGTGGGGTCGGGCAGCCGGTACCTGAAAGGTCCCTTGCGCGCCTCTGCTAGCACCGCCTCCACATGCTCCTTGCCGACAGGTAAGGGCCTGTCGGTGTTGACGGACTCGCCTGTCAGCAGTCGCTGGATAGCCATCTTGGTGTAGTATCTTGTGGTCACCTTGCCGCCTGCGGCCTCGATCGTGGCGATGGCGCCAGCGGAGACTCGTGACACCATGACGTCGATGGGTTGCTTTATGGAATCGGCGCCTCGTGAGAGGATCTTGACGCCGTCTTTGACGGTGCCGATTAGTTTGCTTTCAATCAGCTCCTTGGGGGTGATTTGTTTTGACGGGTCGAGACGGCCCTGGTCGATCCAGGCCTGGATCTGGTCGAGGTTCACTTCTGACATTTGCGATGCTCGGCTGTTTTTAGATGGTTAGCACACGAAAAAGAGAAGAAAAGACGGACAATCCCGTAAAATGGGCGTGCGATGGCAATTGACCATCTGCCACTATCCCATTGGTTCTGGTATGGCTCACAAATTGGTAAACCCCTTTCTGCCATGCTTCACAATCAACGGCGTCTGTCCACCCTGAAACCACGGGTTCACTTTGCCATGCTGCTTCTGACCCTTGTGACCTCTTCCAGACGTCTTTCCATGACCAGACGACGGACCACGACCAACACGCTTCTTCAAATGGATAGCGCCCGGATTGTTGGCTAAGCTGCCAAGAATGGAGGCATGGCGGGCTTGCTGGAGATTGAGCCCGGCGAGACAGGCGGTGATGGAGCTGATGGAGGGGGTCGTCGTCCTCGATGGCGTCAAGGACCTGCAGCACAGCGACGTGCTGAGGGACGTTAATCGGGGAGGCATCGTGGGAGGCAGTGGGTGGTGAATTGGGTCTCGTTTGGAGTCTGAGGTTGTCGGGCTGGTCGCGAATTCGGTCAGCAATTTTGGGCACTATTCCCAAAGTCCGAGCTGTCACGGAACAAAGTGGTGCCTCGGAGGAAAGTGATGCCTTAGGCCCACACCTGTTCTTACAGCGTACCGCACCTGAAGACTGGAGCGTCACTCCCACTGTAATGTCTGATATCAGCATAACCAAAACTCCGCAATACTACGGATCACTTCCGCACCACTTTCCGCACTTTGTCTCGACACCTCTAATGATGTTTTCAACACAAATCATGTGAAGAATCTTCCACAAAATTGCGAAATACCTTTCCAAGGATTCCGATCCAACGGTCCATCCTCTATCCTGCCTAACCTACATTCGTATTTAACAACATCCTCGTTAATGCTGCCAATCACAACACTCGCCAAAGTTTACCTTGCACGCAGATGGCACTCAATCCCCCCCCCCTGGTCACCGACGCCCGTAGTGCTGACCAACATGTCGCCGGCCCTAGTGGGAGCTAAGAAGAACGATTTAACAAAATCCCCCCCATTATGTCATTTTATATGTTTTTCTTCGGGATTCATGAAAGATGGAACGTCGGCGATCTGCCGCTTTAACGGGTTAAAAAGAAGCTAATTAGCCTGTGTGCCTCTTTTCAGGGCTGGAATTTCTCAAAGTGCTGTTTTCGGAGAACATGTCCGGGGGGAGTGTATAGCTATTTATTGCCAAGTGTTTTTCTATTTCAACAAAGCAGGAGATGGATGTGAATGGTGGCTAATGGATCTCTATGGCTGATCTAACGTGTTTTGAAACTAAACCACACAGCCGTTCAAAATGGTCGGCGATTACAATCTGGCTCCATCGTGGACCTTGCTGATGAACACCGATCCATTTGACTCATGTTGATGCATGAAATTCAAGGGCGAGCTGTAGGTACTCACTTCACTCTGCCAAGCACGCGAGAGCCGGATTGAGCAGACTTACATACCTACCTACAATTTACACGTTTATTTTTGTTAATACTGTAATAAATACCTATGCTTGTTTAACCTTGTTGTTGGTCAGGCACACCCCCTCCCGTCCGGCTTAGCTCCGTTTCCCTCCGGCCCTGCCGCCGTTCACTTCACCGATCCGACAAAAGTCTGGGTGCTGCTGGCTTGCGTGGCTGGAATATGCAACTCACTCTTCTCATATACGGAATGGCACATTAATCCACCCCCCCTTCTCTAATTGAGCTCCAACACTGTGATTCACGTTATCTGCCATACGGGTTTCTTTTATTTTCTTCCCTTCTTTTCCCCTTTAGTCCTCGCCAGCTCTGTCGTGTAGACCAAACAAACACCGGCCATGAGGCCGCACAACACCCAACCTAGGCTGAGCGCCAAACTCACAGCATCATCATCAACAGTCGCATCTTTCTCACTCCCAAAAAGCAGCAATGGCGAAACTGTTTCTGCCACAAGACACTCTAGAAACGGCACCAAACCCGGCGGCAGCCGTGTATCAGTCGCCTGTACCGCTTGTCGCAGCCAACACCTAAGATGCGATGCCACTCAACCCATCTGCTCCCGCTGCAGAGTGAGCGACAGGAAATGCACATACGTCTCACTACGAGGTCGCGGGAAAAGGGGCGTTGCGTTTGCGAAACCAACTCACATGAGCCGTAGTAACGCTGCTGCGATAAGTCAGGATCTACCAACAGCGGCTGCTCTCAGCGCAGGGCTCGATGAGATTCTCCAAGATCAAGACAACATGCTGGCAGTCCGAGACTTCGATCCGGCGTTGGAGTCATTGATGTATCTTGAAGACGTCAGCACTGTAGATGAACCGCATACCCGGTCCTTGGACGGATACTACACCCACTTCCACCAAGGCCACCCCTTTGTCCTTCCCCAACCACAGCTAGAGCTCCAAATAGCCATGAATCCCAACTCCGTATCATCCCTTCTCTCCGTCATGCGCTTCATCGGCTCACTCTACATCTCCGACCCTCACGCCCCCGAATACCGACGCCAAGCTGACCAGGCCATCTTCTCCGAAGGACCTCTACCAAAAAACGGCTTCTCCGTCCAGTCCCTCTTACTGTTCGCGATTGCTCTAGAGTGGAGCACCGAGACGGATACGGCTCTTCAGGTGCTGAACACAGCGAAAGAAATCGCCTTGGGAATTGGTCTTCATCAGCGTGACTTTGCGTCGAGGTGTGGGCAAGGTAATCCGGTGATGGAGGAGAGCTGGCGGAGGACGTGGTGGGAGCTGTATGTGATTGATGCGTTTTTTGCGGGGATTCGGAGTTTGCCTACATTTTCGCTTTGGAAGCTTGACTTTGGTGTTGATTTGCCTTGTGAAGAGCAGCACTATACGTCTGGAGTAAGAAGCTCAACCCCTTTTATTTCTTTTATCAGTGTCGTGACATTCCTTTACCATATTCTGTGTGCTCATCGTTTACTAAACACATCTGCTTCACCAGGACATACCCCTTCCACGAACAATGGTCCAGTTTGATAACCGCGCCTTTTTAGAAGACGAAATCGTCTTCTCCTCACTCGCCTATCTGATAGATACTGCTCGGATTCTAGGCATGATGCTCGCCACGTTGGATCCTTCAGCTGATTCTATCGGGTCTTTGGTGAAGAACACCGAGGCGAATATCCTGAGCTGGGAGCTACATCTGCCCTATTCAAAACGGGATCCTGTCGGTAAGGATGGGACGGTGGATGAAATCATGTTTCAAGCGCTTATGCTTATCAATACGTGAGTGTTCCTTTTTAAATCTTCACATCGAATTTCCGAATCTTCGGTATTTGGTTTCTTTTGACTTACACAACCCAGCGTCTCCATCCACCTCCACCGCCCTCGATCCAAACTCCTCGACTGCTCCATGGAAATCATCTTCGCCAAATACGCCTCCCCTATTCACCACTACCAAACCCCCGCCTCTGAACAACAACACGACCGGCACACTTTCAAAGCCCTCGGTGCCGCCAACCGCTCCACCGATCTGTTCTCCCTCCCTGCGCCGCTGCACACCCACAGCCCCTTTGTCATGTGTATGGGCGCGCTGGCCACGGTGGCCCAAATCTCTGCGTGTGAGCATGTACTGCGGCCGCGCGGGGCTGATGGCAGCAGCGGCGGTAGGAATGGTGGTGAGAAACATGAGGAAGACGATGAGGCCGAGTTTAGGGCCGCTCGGGATCGGGTTCGTGTTTTTCTTGGTGTGCTTAGGCAGTTTGAGAAGATTTGGCCGCAGGCATCGCAGTGGTTGTATGAGATTCGGACGATGGCGCGGCCGGTGTTTGAAGGGGGTGGGGCGATGATGATGATGTTGAGAGGCGATGAAGAAGTGACAGCAGCGGTAGCAACGGCGACGGAAACGGCAACGGCGTCATTTGCAGATCCGTTTTTGCCGCCGGCAAGAGCTGGAGGAGGGGATGCTCTCGTGTTATCGACTGGCAATGCCTGTGATGACTTTGGGTTTTGAGAGTTCGCTTTCTATCAGTTTGGATATCCATCATTTCGATCAACCTGATTGATGTGTTAGCCCCATCTCCATCTCAGCCCAAAAGAGGGAACGGATCACACAACGTACCGGTGCTTCTATTTTATACCCTTCTCCCCCTTTAATTCTCTCAGCACTTCACACTCAACGTCCCAAGTACCACCACTCTACGACACAAACTCAATCACAACTTTCCCCTTTCTCCCCCTCCGCCCCGCAAACTCCCACGCCTCTACCGCCTTCTCCACCGGAAACCTCTCCACCTCCAACGGCTTCACTGTCCCATTATCCACCAACCTCGCCATCTTCTCAAGCGCATCGCTCTTGACGGCCACGATGAAGAATATCCACTTGGTACCTGGATGAGCAGCCAGTTCTTCGGGTTGGCCTTTACCGAAGTCCCATGCCGGAGGGGGCTCTGCAACGGTGAGGATGGTTGCTGGTGCTGCTGGTGCTGCTGGACTGCCACTGTTGCTGTTGTTGGAATTCTTGATCGTCTTCCATGTCTTGGCTAGGATTGGGTCTCCGACAGTGTCGAGAACGACATCAACATCACTGATGGAGTCTTCCCAATTGGGAGTCTTATAGTCGACGACTTGGCTGGCACCCAATGCTTTGAGTGTCTCATGATGCTGCGACGACGCCAGAGCGATAACCTCAACACCAGCTCGCTGGCTCACCAACTGCACCATAATCAACCCCACAGCTCCCGACGCACCAGTCACAAGAACCCTCATCCCAGCTCGTATCTCCACATGCTCCTCAAGCGCCTCACACGCCGTCAACACCGGAATCGGCAGCGCCGCCGCCTGCGCATGCGATACTGACCTGGGTTTCCTCGCCACCTCCTCCGACCTCACGATCACATACTCCGCCTGTCCCAACCCCCCACGCCACGCATGTATCATACCATACACCTCATCACCAACACTCAGCGACCCTCTAGCCGTCGTGTATTTATCACCCAGCGCTTCCACTGTACCCGAAATGTCGTGCCCTGGGATCCGTGGCTCAAGGTCCCAGAGTTCAGACCAGGAGAGCTCGTCGGCGGTGATGCCTGCGGCATGGACTTTGATGAGGAGCTCGTCGTCTTTGGGGGTTGGTTTGGGGAGGGAGGGGGCGAGAGTGATGACAGGGTGGGCTTTTGTGCCTGTGACTTTTACGGCTCGCATGATGGTTGCTGCTGTCTTTGAATAATGTAACGGGTTGTTGTGAAGATTGCTGGACGATGAGAACTTGTTGAAATTGTTGCTTCAACAAAGGCTGCAATATGTAAAAAGTGATATTCCTTGATGAGTACTTGTAGGATTCGATGTTCAACTATTAATAAGGCTTCTGGTAGGATTATCCTGTTTTAAGAACTGTCGCGGACACATCATAATATATCTTTGTCTTTCACAATCACCAGCTATAGACTAGTATCCATGACATTGTAGAAGTACGGCAACTCAAATCCCCAGATCTCCCGACCCTCCCGACCCGCCTAAAGCCCGTTAGGCTATTGTATACTACCGCACAGTCATCCGATTTGCTGCAGCAAACGGCTAGCCGCAACCCCCGTTTCTTCCAGCTGCACACCATCTTACGTGAACGGCGGCATCAATATTATATTTTGATTTATAAAGTCTTTTTAAATAAGTAAAAAAATCCCCAGTATTGATTCTTCATAGCTGGTCTCAGAGGGACACACATGTAAGATCATCTAATATTCTACAACCGCTTCTTTCCTTGTGATACGACGGGCCTAAAAACACATGCCAACATTCATGAGCATATGAGTATAGCAATCCCCTTCACCAATTATAATCACTAGACCACCAACTATCGAAATGAGGACTTGCTTGTATATTCCAGACGCAACGTTATAGAATGGCCACGACTTGGCCAACTCCAAAGTACTTCCCCCCACTCTTCGGAACACACGGCTCGGGTCGGGTATCGCCTCCCGGCCCCACCAGCGACGAGATGGTTCAGCCCGTCGGATCCTCCATTGTGTTGCCTTGAAGGATGGGTTCTCAATCAAGCTTGTTGGCCTTCTAAATATGGTGATGAGCCAATCGCTTCTTCTTGTGGTGGAATCGAGTCACTACCAATCCATTCGCCCAAACACTACAATATAGAGCCATCAGTTCCAGACGCATCATCCACACATCACAGATACGTCAGACCGGTCAAACTTGATACGAGTGATAATTAAGCTTGTTCGCTATTCCAAAAGTGTGTACAAGTAAAAACAAAAACATCCCATGCCCCATGTCTGAATCAAGAAAGACACGCCCTCTACCTTTCGCGCTCTGTACAACAAACATATGCATGCCCTCCCAAAGTCTATCCTCCGGCACTGGTCGGACGGACACCTTTTATGTGCTTCGTTGCTTCGCCCCTACCCCTCCGTGTAAAACAATCCCAATGATGCGTAGGAGCATGTCTTTCATTTTTTTCTTCTTCTTCATCTTCTGCACCAAGTCCACGTATCCTAGATGAGCCTGCAAAAACCGGAACAAAAACGTACCCGACGATTTCGCACCCAAATCAAACAAAACGCCAGCCCCCACTTGGGCCGGGTTGTTTTCCCCAGCAAAGACGAGCCCCAAGGTTTGAATTTTTCCTGTATTCTCAAGACGACTTCCGGCAATGCTGCCACTGCATCATGACTCTAGCACACACTGACGCTCTGTTTGTTGTGTATGTTCTTTTTATATTATTTTTGGGCGTAGAAATCGTAGTCTCTATGCATGCGCATGAGATCCCTCTCTGATTTGGTTCAGAGGTTTGGAGACCAAGCTCATAATGGGTAAAGGAACTTGGCTCGTCCATAAGAGGGCATGGCCCCTTTACGGTGAGGCCCAGCCACCAGCAACATCTACCCATTCAGCAAGGCATGATCCGTCCTTACCCTCAACATCCACGATATCAGTGTCGCATCGGCATCGGCAGCCAACGCCGTTTTCTTTCGCCTCGTCGTAGTGCTCCCAGTAGTCGTCCTCTTCCTTGCGTTTTCTGTCGTCAAGAGTGGTCTTCTCCAGATACCGAGGGCGGGGTAGCTGACGAGCAGGGGCATTGGCCGGACAATGCTGAATTGTCGTGTGACGGTAACCAACATCACGGAAGTAGTGAATATCACTGGGGCCGAGAAGAGCTCCAGCAGCAAGCGAGTGAATGGGGGCATCTCCCCACTGAATTTGACGTTAGCTCATATTCTGTTCCCCGACCTCAAAGGGACCAACTTACTCGTTCCATCCAGAAACCACCGCTGCGGTCCATCATCTCGAAAAAGTCGTTGTACTCTTTGCTGCGGAACCAGCTGAGCCGCGCAATCTCAAAGTTGGACCAGAAATGGCACATGTTGTACTTTTCGCCTTCCATGGTCTCGGGATCAATAGGGGGAAGAGCATTGTTGCCAGGTTCACCTCGCATGATTTCCTCGGGCAGGGGAGGGTTGTTGAGATTCAGCACAGGCTCCTTCTTCGGCTCCTGCGGCTCGACGAACATCTCCCAGAGACCCTTCGAAGTCAAATTGTTGAGGCGCTTGTAGGCAGAGGCGTAACGGAAAATGTTGGGAACAGTCTCGCGAAGCTCTTTGACAGCAATGGTGAATCCGTAGGTCTTGTTATTCTCAATCATCTGGAGGAAGGGATCACTGGAGAAGATGTCAGCAACTAGCACTATCTTGGTTTCTGCAGATCTGAACTCACTAGGTCATGTCACAGAAGTAGGTGATTTCGGGCTCGACTCGCCAGTACCACTCATACTTGAGAAGGAGGGGATGGTTGTAGAAGAAACTAGCGACTTGGGTTAGTAAAAACAACTCAACAGAGTAGTCGAGTGCTGCACAACTCACCCAGAGTAGAAGCGGCACATGGAATGGTAGCTCTCCAGTCCACCGTACATGACAGCTGCATCACCCTGCTTGGCAATACCCTCCTTTGCAACCTTGGGGTCAATCCACTCCGGGAAACCCCAGGTGTGCGGCTCAACCTTGCCGAACTCAACATGACTAGACGTGTAGTTTCGCACAGTATTTTTGAAATTATCATCGAACTCGGCGTCGTTGAGGAAGACATAAGGATAGTTATACCAGCGGTTGAAGTGGCGTTCCATGGATTTGATGGATTGAACGACACCATCGATTTCCTTGTTCCTGGCGAGAACGACAAAGGCGGCATTGGCCCTGGGCTTGCTGGTATCAGGCTCGAGGCAACCTGTGACGAAGACTTTGTCGTGCTTCTCGCTGATTTTTCTGCAGTGACGAGACTATTAGTGGCATGCTCAGGATTGGGGATTGAATCCGTATTGATGTTGGGGAGAGCTGTGCTCAACATACCGGATGGAAGGCGGCGCGCCAGCGGGTATCAGGATCCTCCCAGGGGAACTGGGGTGCTTGACAAACAAGACCAGAATGAGGATGACGACCAGGACTGGAAAGACAATGACGACACCCAGTGGAATGGAGACTGAAGAGTTGCCACGTAACCTCATGGGGCGTCGGAAGAAGGCCAGGCGAGAGGCCAGGCCCTTGTGCTTGGGCGAGTTTCTCTTCTCGTCCAGAGTCGGAAGCTCCTGCGACCGCTGCCCGGAGGGCACCATGCGGGATGCTCGCCGGAAGAGATCCATGGCACACGAAGCTTGCCTCGATAGTAGGAGTGACAGTCGAAAGCCCAAAAACAGAGCTGTGGGTTGCGGTAGGCAGAGAGCCTGTTCGTTGTGTTGGCGCTTCTTCCCCGAAGGCGTGAACCAGTAGGTGTAGGCGTGGGGTTTTTTTGCAGGAGGGACAGATTGGATGAGAGAGCGAGTTAGGGGCGGGTCAAGGATATATTAACAGAATGCCGTAATATTAAGCACAATGCAGCCAACGCAAACCGGCCGAACGTAGAAGAAGAAATAGGAAGAAGCAGAAGAAGAAGGCGTTGTCTCCCAGGATAGATAGGCAGAACAGATGGTGCCTGATTCGCTTCTCACAGCGAGCGTGGGTTTTCGAAGTGAGGAAGGGTTTAAGAAAAAAGTGTAGAGGTCGAGATGGGCGAACGAGCGTCAGGAACGGAATAGGTGGACGGTATTGGGCTCCTCTCCTGGGGAAAATCCTGGATCCTATTCGTAGGTACACCCACTAACGCTGGACTACCGAGGGGCGGCCCCAACTAGGGGGTTGTGGTGGTGGAGGAGCAGTGGAGGGGGGGCTTTTTCAGGGTTGTGCAAACAGCGATAAGCACCGGAGAATTGGCATCAAGACCTGTAGCCGAAGACGGGTTGAGATGGGAGGTATGTAGGCAGAAGGATGATGAGTTTCATTGACTACCTAGGTAGGCATACAGAGAAAGAGACATTGTCACGAAGGGTTTGCTGTTCATACGAGAGAGAAAGAAGAGGCTGAATATGCTTATCTGGTGGGCTTGCGCAATACAGCCTGCCGATTGCAGATTTGATGGGATTTACAGATGGGTGCACCTAGAATGCAAGTGACTTTAGTGGCCGTGCCGTCCTTGGAAGGCATTTTACAGGCGACAGAGCCTCCAAATGCAACCTGCTGTGACCACGTTGTAGCTATTGGATGTCAATTTACAGTGATTACACACTGCTGTCGGCACAGGACAATCTGGCATCACAGGCAAATCAGTGGGTCAAGATAGGGGAGGGGTCAGGGGGCAGTATCCACAATGCACTGTTCTCTGCAATTGACTCCTTTTCCGCCAAAGCTATCGGCGGGCTTTTTGGCCAAGCTTTTCTCCTTTTCCCAGGGTTCTGGGCAGCGCACACGAAACTTCCCTGTCTGTGGCCCAAACGTGTAGCCTGTTGGCCAATCACCACATGGCAATCAAACTCCCCGAGACAGCCTCATACAGGGGGAAAGCTGGCCCGTTGATCCGGATCATTTTTGCTTCCTTGTCTCCGGGTGTGCGTTGTGGCAGGCTCCGATGTTGTGCAGCCCCACTAAG
The DNA here is from genome assembly GCA_005765155.1 of Zelopaecilomyces penicillatus. NCBI lineage: Eukaryota > Fungi > Ascomycota > Sordariomycetes > Hypocreales > Pseudodiploosporaceae > Zelopaecilomyces > Zelopaecilomyces penicillatus. The sequence goes on from VCCP01000006.1 coordinate 3,257,568, forward strand.
AAACTTTAATGGGGAGGGCCAGCAACCGTTAAACGGACGACAGAGCACGACCCTTAGCACCTAAACTCAGCTCGTCTAGAGAAACCCAATTGTTTTTTTATTTCCCTATCGAATGGCCCATCATTTATAGCAAGCGCTTGTTCGGCTGCAATTGAACGTCCTTTGATTACTGGGTTTCTTTTTTATCTCTCACCATGTCGCATAAAATCACATCCAAGAACCTCGCCTACAACGAATCTCTCCCGCCGTTTCTCGCCGCCCTCCGAGCACAAGCATCCGGCGCCACCGGACCCGATGCCATCCTCGCTGGGCGAAGGCGTCCTGGGAAGAAGCGCTCAGAGAGCGAAGAGGCAGAAGATGCGCCTCTCGTCGTAGATGAGCATGGTAATGCTGTCGACTTGGAAGTGGACAAGGACGGCGTGGTTAAGGAACCCGCCACCAGCCAGGCTCAAGATGAGTCCATAAAGGACGATGAGGGCGGAGATGGTGAAGCAGACGACAGGAAAGTTGATAATGAGTCTAAATTTGCCATTGGTGGTCGTAAGCGTAAAGTGGGCAAGATTGTTGGAGACGCCGCGGACCAGGAGCCATTAGACGAGAAGTTAAAGAACAAGAAAGAAGAGCAGAAAGATGCTGAGCCTTTGGCGAATAAAAAAGCGAAGAAGAAGGCTAAGAAGATCAAGCTGAGCTTTGACGAGGAGGAGGCTTGAATTCATGTCAGGAATTCGATCAGCACATTCACCATCGTTGGCGTCATTGCTCGGCCCTGCTTTTGTCTTTGGTGGTTAAATGTAGGTGTGTAGATGCGAAGGCAACCCTCGCCTGTTCCACCAAATCCATAGTAACGCCAATGTTCTTCTGGCGAAACTACCTTGCTTGTCGTGGAACACTATTACAATCTACTTCCGTGCAATCATATCACAGACAGCACGAGGGGCAGGCGTATAAATTGACGCTGGCGGCCTTGTTTAGCCAACATCTGTGTCTTCTAGACCAACGGCTTGTCTGTACTTGTTCTTGATTAAATGATGAGACCAAGTTTTCACAATCCCACTATGTGAACTACTCTGAGACATGGAGAAACTCGGAAACCACATAGGATGTGTGGCGGCGTCAATTTAAACAACTCATCAGAGGACGAGCCATGGACTGTAGTCAAACACTATTCAACCACTTTAACACTTCACTTCACGAAACACACGCCCTGGCTTGGCCCAACTTCTCAAAGCTTGAAATTGACAAAAAAGGGAGCGAATGGTCACCATAATCTACACAACCACATCTTCAACTGGGACACTTTTCGACCTCTGCCCGTCTATGAACACCCAAGCTCTTCCCTGCCTATTACACGAACGAACTTGCAAAACCTTTCCACCATTTCCCACCCCACCATCGAGACACGTTCACCGGTATCGGTACTCGGGCTTGATGAAATCGGCAAAGGTCTTGGGCTCCTCGAACTCGGGGCCGTGGTGGTCGTGGCCGTGGTGGTGATCATCCTGGGGACCGACGTAATCCATCTTGTAGACGCTGCCGCACTCGGGGCATCGCTCAATAGGACGCTCCTTGGAGAGCTAGAGAAACACACGATATGGTTAGTTTACAAACAACGTCTGGATTTCCATTTTTTCCTTTCTAGGACTCCATATTAGGTGCTGCACTTACGCCGAGCCAGTGGACGGTGTGAGAGTCGGCGGGGAAACCGGTGCAACCGGCGTATTGCTCATCACCAGCAGAGCGGACCATGATGGGATCCTTCATTGTTCCGAGACGGCTGGCGTCGAGAGGGCGCATGTCGAAGATATCCTGGCCTTCCATCTTTCCGAGGATTTCGAGACGCTCCAGACCAGTGGCCTGCTCCAGATCGGTGGGGACAGTGCCGGGCTGGGCACCGGGACCGAAGAGATCGGCATCAGTCTTGACCTCTGTATGTTGATATCCCATATGTCAGTTGCCATCCATACATTGCCGAGGATGTATCCCCCCCAGAAGATCGCCACCCTTTCCCTCCGGGAGAACCACGCGCACAAACATACCGGACAGAGTCTTATAGCTCCCAATCTTCTGGTCAGCGGCACCAGCCAGAGCAGCAGCCTGCTCGCTGGGGGTACTCGGGCCCTTGGCAGCCTCGCCTGCGACAACAACCCAAGTTAGCAAAACGGAACATAACAGTCATATAAGTTTCGAAGATATGGCTGGCAATATGGAGGAAAGTCGTACGGCGGATGAAGGAGGTGGTGAAAGTGCGGGCGACGGGAGCCACAGCGGCGCGGCGGGCCGCAGCGAAGGCGGTGCGTTGCAGAAACATTGTGTTCTTGTTGATTTTTATGTCGTCGTGATTTTCGTTGGCGAGACGCTGGGGGGACGTGGTGGGTTTCGAGCGATGCGAATGTTTGTGAGGTTTGGTGGCCCGTCGAGGGATTTGCGTGGAGATGGGCTGATTGGAATCTGCTCGGGTCGGAAGTTGGTTCACCAGTCTCCAGTTTCGGCTGCGAATTGGCCAATCAGCGGCGGCTGATTTATAGCACGTGACTAAGCTCACCAAACAGTGAAGGTTAACCGTTGGACTTTGACCAGAGTATAGAAGGGCTTGAATTTCTGTTTATGATATTTGTTGGGGGGGGAAAATAAATTGAATCTCATAATATTGCTCAGGCGGTTATGGTTTGATCTACTCCGGGTCTGGCTTTGATGAATGATGATATATTGCCGGGATGAACGTAAACGGTGTTTGGCATGCGGTCCATCTGCGCAAACAATCTCTAGTTTCCCCTCATCATGGAGTATTCTACGAAGACTGCTTGGATTCATACATCAAGCCTCGACCAAAACTTCAAAATTATACAAGTTTCATCACGGGTGTGATTCCTATGTAAATGGAGACTCATATTTGGTATACTTGTAACAGCCTCTGAGCAATACACAGGCGCACTTATAGTGACGGGCATTCCATCTCTTTACGATACTGCCATGGCAATATCACCACCCTTCAAGGGTAGGCGGACTTGGATTTTTGATGTTTTCGTAAGATATCTACAGACTATGTCTAGAGCTTCATGTCGTATCGCTTTTGCAGACAGCCTTGTTTTCGTGATCTAGTTATGTTTGGCTTTTGGGCACTATGGAGCAGCTGCGATGGCCAAGCGGCTAGGTGCGAGATGATGCGAAACACTGTTGCGATGCTCATATCATCGTTGATCTTCCTTCAAGCGAAGCCGGCCTAACTTTACTTCTCTTATGATTACACCAGTCCTGCCTACTGTTTCCAGCTTTGGCCGTTTGATGATGCATTAAAGGAAGCAGGCAAGTCTCCAAATTGCAAATGCTCTGAGCTCTGATGCCTTGGTACCTTGAATAATCATGTTTTCACTTGCAAAAGCCATACAGTCAGTTCCCTGCTGTGATAAAATCAATGCTGCAATGTCGGCTGGGGATTGTGTGGAAGCGCTTTCATGCATGCGTTTGTTCCCAACGAGCTGCAGCTGAGGAGCAGGTATCTAAACCTCGTAGCTGAGCAACTATTGTACTCCCAGCATCAAGTGTCTAGTCAATGGTAGAAAAGCTACAAGAAAAAGGATTGACTGTCGAACCTGGAGTTGAAGCCAACAAACGAAATTATCGATGATGCATGTCTAACGTCATGAAATCTGCCACACCTAGAAGTTTCCAATGTAGATCTTCCACAAATATATAATAGTATAAGACCCCCAGGATCATATATCTTATGGTCTTTTAAATCAAAACTGAAAAGTATCTTAAAGTTGGCAAAGGTGAAACGATATCTACAGAATGGAGTCGCAACAATCTGCAAATGAAGCTGCCGGCCAGCCAACATCAGCAGGGAAGCAAGCATTGTTGGGCGCTGCGTCCATGACACAAGTAATAGCCACACCTTTTTGTTTTAGTCGAAAGCTATTCTAATTGTTGCTCAGGACTTTGGGCCAACTAAGAACATATGTGCGCATCTTAACGCATTCCACGCATACGCAGATGATCCGACCCGCTCGGTTGAAACAAACCATTATTGCAGCCAGATAAGTACGATTCTAAAGTGAAGCGTAGTGTACGGTGACAGTCTGTATCACACTGATCAATTAACACTCCCCCCTCACTTAGACGACGATGTGCGCCAGTGTCTGCTGTACGATTCCGCAGAACCCGGAGCACGACTCATTGGGGTTGAGTACATGATTACACCAAACCTTTACAAGTCATTATCCTCAGAGGAACGCCGATTGTGGCACTCCCACGTCTATGAAGTAAAATCCGGAATGCTCGTCATGCCGAATCGCATAGTGCCGCAAACGCTGTGGGACGCAGCAGAGAAGAAAGAGATGGAAGAGGTTATAACATTGTATGGAAAAACATACCACATGTGGCAGACAGACAAAGGGGATAACTTGCCCCTGGGTGAGCCGAAACTGATGACTAGCTATATTGCTGACGGCCAGCTGGACTCTAAGAAAGTGGAGGAGAGGGATGAGAGGTTTGGGATTGATTATCGGAAGAAGAAGGAGGGAAGGAGTGATATTCCATCTCCAACGATTCACGAAGGCAAGTAGAGATGCATTTCCATTGGGCCAAGGTGTTTCTATGTTAATTTATACTGATAACCCCTTTTTAGATGCTGATTTCACTTGGGCTGCTAAGAGATAGGAAGACTATAAAAAGTTTTGTCTTCAAATCAAATCCCCACTACTTATTAGTATAATAATACAAAATGAAAGGCAATATAATATTATAAGTACATCTTTAAAAAGGGTTTAAATTAATTATTATTAAAAAAGAAATCACAGTAATTGATAAAGTTTTAATATTAATAAAAAAGTATTATTACTTCTCTGAATCTAAACACAGTTCTTTTATACTCCCCAAGTCCAAGCAAATAAAGCAGGCTCTCAATATCAAGCGCTCTGAAAACAGACCATATATAGCTAATACGCCGCTATACTATACAGACCCTATTACTAAATATTCTCCAATGAAGAGTAACCCAAAGAACAACTCTAATTGGGTTATGGATGACGGCTGCTATCAGCTGTCGGGGCGTTTTGCTTAGCTCTAAAGCTGTTTACGCCAGTGTAGCCAGGTGCTTGCTGTTGGAACCTCGCCCGACGCTCTGCCTGTTTTCTACTTCGTGCAGCAGCTAATTCCTCAGCATCAGCCTGACTCGACCGCTGTGATCCGGCTGCGGGTCGTCGATACGGCGTCGATGCTTTTGCCGTTGTAGAAGTCTTGCTGCGGTTCCTTTTGGGACCGAAGCTGGCCCCTCTATTTTGATAGTCGGCAGCCATTATCGCAGCCTCGCGCATCATGGCATCTTTGCGAAGCTTGTCTTGGGGGCTAGTGATGGGGTTCTTAAGGTTGTCGACCAGACCAGCGATGAAGGAACGTGCACTGCCCCCAATCAGAGGGAGTCTCTTGGTGGCAAGTTTGGCGACTCGCCAGCGGACAAACTCGTATGAGTCCATCGACTGATGTAGGTGCCCGCGGTCTTTCAAGCAGTTGATGTCTGATATTCTGAGCGCCAGATTGTAAAGCCTGTCCTTCTGGCAGAGTCCATTGTGAGGAAGATGTTTTTTTGCCACTAACTGATTAGGATGATAACGTGTTTCCGGCCCAAAGATCTCTCGGATCTTAATGTACTTGCTGGAGTCGTCACTGCACTCTTTGTGCTTCTTAATGAGTACTACATTTTGGGGATCCAGCTGCAACTGGGCATACAGCTTGGCTTTCAGTACCGTATTGTCGGCTTGCTTTGCAAGAAGGTCATCCAGTGAGTCCCACGACTTCTCCCAGTATGGAGACTGCTCATCTATTCTTTGAGTAGGTACACCGCAGAGAATCGTTGGTGAGTGGTAGGTAGCCCCATCTGGACTTAGGCGGTAGATGCCCCACCACGGAGTATCCATGATTCTGAGCAGCTTTCTTCTGGAGTCGGGCGCCTCCTGTGTGGCCTCGACAGTCCTGGCCGACTCTCCAGAAGACCTGGAACTCTCTTCTGGGGGGATCTGCGACTGTGCCATGATGATTGACGTGAAGGAAACGACTTGGAAACGTGATGGCAAAAGCCCGATTCTCAGTACTGGACTTCTTCTGGTGATCTCATGCTAGAGTTGAGATGTTAGAAATGTCAAATGGTATGTGCGAAGGGAGCCGTGTGATAAACTTGCCAGCGTTACTGATGCCTTTTCCCCTTCGCGCAATCCGCGTAATCGTCAAACTTAACAGTCCAATAAACGGCGATGAGCTTGTGATGAAAGGTAGAGAGGGTTTGGAAGCCGCGTAGCTTGCGGATGAGGTTGGAAATGACAAGAGGAATGAGGTAATCAGTCACACAGGATGACGAAACTGTTACTTCAGAAGCGGTACTAAGTTCGAGATGAAAAAAGCCAGTCTGCAAGCTGGTGATTTGGGGGGAAGCACTGACACAGAGAAGAGTTGAAAGGAAGAAGAGATCAATGACCAGTCCGACGAACGAGATGCACTTTTATAATCAAGGGAGGGGAAGGCGGTCAAAATGGGTATTTGGCAGCTGGCAGCTCTGCCAGCTGATGGCTTGTGCTGAGTGCTGAGTGCACTGGAGTGGCTGTGATGCGATGCTTTTGAAGCTCTGATTTTCTATGAACAGCTGCCACTGAAGCAGTGAATCGCAGCCTGTGACGGGTGGTGACAGGAACAACGGCGTCTTGTGTAACACGCCTTAACGCTGCTAGTGCAATATGCACGTACAGTGGGGGTTATGACGGGTGTGCGGGGTTGCGCACTGTGAATAGCTATATTAGGGAGAAGTGCTAGTGATAAAAAGAAATGTTAAATTAATAGGGGAAGGCTGAGTTTCTATAATTTGCTTTGCCTTTAAGTATTTGTTTAAATATTAGTTTTATATAAAGAAAGAAAGAATAATAAAGTAAAGATAATACATATAAAATAATATTCAAGTTATTTAAAACATTTCTTTCTAATATCAAACAATAATCCTTTTACTTTATTTACAACTTTGGCATTACATATCCGGGTAACTGTTTGTCCACCAGATCCCACATTCTCTGCGGCAACTTCCCCGACAACCAATAATTACCCCAGGGATCTTTCCCCATCATAACGAAAATAAACAAGTTCTCAACTGAAGCAAAATGCCCTTCATATTGCTGGTAAATAACTTTGCCCAGTGCATTCGGCCGCTGGCCCACTGGCGTGCCTTCTCGCGCAACCGCCGCTGAAAAGTCCATGTCATAAAACTTTCCCTTGTTGATGTTGGTAAACATCAATTGTATTGTGTTATCATCACCTATAAATATGCGTCGCTTTGTCTTTTTCTTAAAATCTCGTGCAGCTGCTTGGAACGCTTCTACCTGTCCGCGTGTGCTTTGTGCGAGAATGTCCTGCCGGATCGTGGCTGCGACGTAACTGAGCGGCTTTGTGAGAATATCAGCGGCTGGAAGGAGTGTGTAGGTGCCCATCAGGGCGTTGGCCATGTATGCGCTGCCTTTGGGGATGACTTCGTCTTCGAGAATGTTGCGTACGCTGAGGCTATTGCGGACGCAGACGAGATGATTGTGTGGTGGGTTGAGCGCTTGCATGAGGATTCGACTCCACCAGGCAGATATTATGTTGCCATCGCTGAGAAATGCGTCTTTTGAGCCTGAACCCGAAAGGTTGCGATCTTTGAGCTCTTTCATAGCTTGTTCTTTCAACCGTACGACTTCATGGGATGGGACGCAAATCACCCGCGCTTCATCAACCGTGACGGGTCGTTTTGTTGCGACCGCTGTCCTTTCTTGCAATCTTTTTATAGTTTCATCGCCAGCGATCCATTTCTTCATCACATAATCTTCTGCTGCTTTATCCCCCAGCCGTGTGAATGGATCAACATCGTACCCAAAAAACGGTGGCACGTCTTCCAACCTATTCTCCAACGCCATGACCCAATAGTCCATGAGCATGCGAAAGCACATCCCATCCATAAACGTATGCGGCCAATTGAAACTTATAATCGTAGCATCTTCAAACGTGACGACACGAACGGTAAGTTGGGGACGGTCCGAGGTCAAGAAGTCTGCGAGAGATGAAGGTGCGTCCAGTGCACGGGTAAAGCTGCGGAAAGTGGCAGGGTTGCCAACAATGGAGACATTGGAAGTTCGCTTGTGGAAGCTGCGTGTAAGTGGGTGATCTTTGAACTTGGATGGGATGTGTTCGGAGGAAAAGGCAAATGGCGGCCTGGTGCGATTGAATGTCTCGGGAACGTGGTATTCAAGCCTTCCGTTTTCCTAATCAGGGTCAGCAAAAAAGCAGCGACTTGAAACAACAGTTTGAGATTTGCATCTGGGGCTCATGACTTACATTCAAGCGTAATCTAGCGCCTAGTTTCTTCCAGTTGCCGCGGTCTATAAGTTTCCACAACGCGTCGTGGAGTTTCTGAACGTCGAGCTGATCATTAAACAGATGGGACAGTTCCAGGACAGTTGATCGGAAGACATCGTCATCATCCATTGAATGCAGGGGTATGACAGTATCAGACGGCACGCGTGCTAGCTGAGGTTTATCCATCGCTGATAGAGTTGGCGAATAGGATCTTGATCCCAATGTCTTGCCGTGAGGGTGTGCATGCAAGCTCTTCGATGTCTGTTTTGTGCTTCTTTCATCATGGAAAAGCCGTTTCTGACATCTGATAATGCCTGATCGGCTGATTGCAAATAAGCCCACATATTGACGGCTTGAGGGCAGTTTGCCGGAGCTAGAAGCGCAATAACGCGATATAATCTGGTTACTCATTATCGGGTACGCCTCATTCTTGGCAGAACGGCTATGATGACAGGGTGAAAGGAAAAACGAATTTCTGGTTACCCGACGCCACAAATAGAGATAAGAGAAGATATGGATTCCATGATTGAACTACATACTAGAACAGACGTAAAATCTTAGTCAGACTAGGTAAAGCTTGAGTGAGGATCAGCAAACGCGCCCGTTACCCGTTTGAACTGCCGATATCATGATGCTCAGCCTTGAGACTAATAAGTCATCTTCGTTGAGTTTACGGATAGGCTGCGGCTATGCTACGGAAGCAGGGGGGGGGCGTAGTCGAACCCTTGCAAATCTACGGGGTTAGGCCCCTGCATTATGAGACTAAAAGCCGACCAATGGGTCTGGAAGAGCGCGCCCATGCCGTCTGACAAAATCTCACCCCCAGTGGAAGCAATGGATAAAAGCCCGGGTCAGCATGCATAGCCTGGAGAGGAACTAGTACAGGAGAGCATGTTCGTTTAATGTAAAAGAATGTGTCAATGAATGTTGAGCGAGCAATTGTCAGATTGGATAGACAAGAGCTAGCTATAACTGCTAGGAAGGTCAGGATATTCGTGCCCATGTGTTGTGCCCCCGACTTTCCGTCTTCTTTCCATTCAGCCAGCTATTATTTCTGATTGGGACCATCTATCGACAATCGGTCCTTACACACCGGAAGGAGGAATATCCGTCGCTAACAACAGGGATTTGAGAGCCTGGTCCATATCTAGTTACGGCGCCCCTGCAGCTTCCGTCCCTGTATGGAATGGTGTTGATTAGTGATGCGAGAACATATATATATATATATAAAAGAATTAAAGAGGCAGGGGAGGTTGGAGTATAGACTGGATCATATATCCAGTCAGCCCAAAAGTAGTAAGAAAGACAAACCTGAAAAAGTCGCAGTATGCCTCCCTGACCTTGACAGAGAGGACTGCATCATTCCATTTAGTACCAGCCAAGTTCACTAGGCAATTGTTAGTCAGCTATAGTAAAAGAGTTTCCGTACTTTAAAATGCTTTGTGGACAGAAATTGTGTTTTCCTTTATGTTTATTTTGAAACAAGAACCAAAAAAAAAACCAAAAAAAAAAACACTCATTTTAGAAAAAAGAAGGGGGGATGGTCCCTACCGCATTTATTATTGTCACCAGCAAAGACGTTATGTTTTCCATTGTAGTAGGACTGAGACCACCAGTCGCCATAATCCACTGCCGCAACGATCTGTGGCCCAAGAGCTGCCAGGGGAAAAAGAACTGCTGTCGAGAGCAACATAATGATGAGAGAGAGAAGAGCAACGAGTAGGAAAGACAAGAATGTAGAAAGGTAAACAAACCCAAGACCTGAGTGAGAGAGAAGAGTAAAGGTGGTTTGCCTTGCCGCTACTTATAATCGTTATTTCCAAGTGGCAAACTCATGTTGGGCGATGGTTGACTCTCTCATTAGCCCCTTTTGAATTTCGAAGCCATTGATGATCTACATGTACGTGTGTACCGTTTGGGGAAAGGGAGCGACGCTCTGGCGGCTCAGCTAGACCATCTATTACCCATGATAACATTAAAGTTTGAAGCTTAATTGGAGATTTGGTGATGGGCGTTTTCCAGCTGATGCTTTCTAGCACAGAATAATATTTCCTAAATAGGCGTTGTTTTTCGTGGGCTTGGATAGCGGTCAGCCGCCACCCCGAGCTCGGTGAGACATCCTGCATAATGATTGACTCCAGTACATAAACTTGTGTTGTGTTGCTGTTGGAATGCACACCGTCGGATATTGTTTGGTAAGTTTATAAAACCTTACCCAGAAACAATTATAAACGCCCCCCCCCTTGACACCGTCCTAAATTTAGCAACTCCTTTTTCTGCTACCCTGTCTTTTGGCTGCTCCAAAATAGATGCTTTTCTGAATAGAATACCATCAGATCGCATCTTGATGGCAGATTACCACGCATATAGACCAGCATACTACATTGCTCAATTTCTTGATGTCTTAAATTATTAGAGGTGGCTCATCAAGTTGAAGCTGCCTGCTATGGAGATTGATAGACAAATTGTGTATATTGCGCTTAGCCAATCGGCATACTATGCCGGCCATCTATGACTGTGAATCCCATAAGCTCATAAACATGACAAAAATATATCCCTCTTCTTCAAAACAAAACCCATTTTTTAAAACTCAATTAGGTACCCCCCGTCACTCGTTCTTGGCACAGCTGCTATCCCATACCGCTTCGTCTGTAAGCTACGCTGTGTCAGTTACACCAAAATCTCAACCCAGTAACCGTCGCAAATTAAGTCATGATCATGGCAAAACTTACCTCCAGTAATGGTTTCCAGAGCAATTATACCGACAGTCATCAATAAACTCGTAGGTGAGTTTCCTGTCAATTTCGTTGGTTGGTATAGCTAGCAGTTTTTCCGCAGCGATATCTAGACGTCTCATTGATGCTTGCATTTCGGTGAATGAAGTTTGGATAGCTTCCTCGGGTGTCATGTGCATGCAGAGAATAGGCACTAAGCTGTCGATGCCACCTTTTCGAATCTCTTTTCTGAGAGATAGTAGGTCATTAACACTAGAATTAACATGTTAGAGTCGTGGGATGTTGAAGTGTTGCGTTTATCATCCTCTAGATACTGACATTGAAACGTTGATGTTGCACTCATTCCAGATCTTCCTCATCTCTGGGTGATCCATGATACGATCCGGAAGGACGACGCCCACACTATATCTGTTTCACGAGTTAGATATTCATGGCCCCCAATTGAAGCCTTCGTATGACTTGTGCGAACTTACTCATTCACCGCTGAAATGACACCCACGGCGCTTGTGCCCATACGAATCTCCCAGTACTCGTCTGCATCCATGATCCGGTCGTCAAGCCTCACCCTTTGTTCTCTCTGAGACATCTCCAGATAAAACAGCATTTCCTCCATGAACCTCTTCCTCTGTGCTAATAGATATTAGGGTTGAATGTCAGGTTAAATGCAAGGGTATACATACTCAAGTTGTATGCCCGCCTCAATGCAGAGCCAATATACTCAAAGCTAGCAATAATGCGATTCTCTGGAACAAAATCCTTTCTTGTAATCCCATACACCTCTTTCACGCCTAATGACTGTGCAATAAACTCAACCGTCTCATGGCGAACCTTTTCTGAGGCCTCAAAGTCATCAGTTAGTGTGCCCGTAGCCTCATCAATCTCATCGTCCCAGACAAATAGCCAGACAGCCAGCCATGAGAGAACTTTGAGCTGCTCTAGGCCAGCACGCGGCCACCATGTAGCGCCAAAGAGGGTGAAATCACAACTTTTTAGAATAGCTGACTTGGCTGGGTCAGGGAAAAGACTGTTGAAGAAAGTTAGCAACTAACACTTTTTTACTTTAAAACGTTTGTTGGCTAAATTTTGGGTGTACATGCGTTTCTAGTTCTGTGTTCATCCAAGGAACTGCTTTTTTCCAGTGGCGATTGACAAAACTAGCTGGCCATTGATCAAAAGCGGGCTGCATATCGGGAATGACGATTGAAGAGCGCTTTATCTTGGCTAGCAGCTCATCACGAGCATTAAATTGAGATCCCATTTTCGACAAGCAGATTTGTAATGAATTTTTGAGGTAAAAGGTGTGAAGAACCAGATCTTCTGTAGATAAGTCGATTTGTTATTCTCATAAAGCCAAACTCTCTGTACCTTTGTGTCATTTATAAGATGCATTACAATTTAACGCCCGCTCCTTACAAGCCACTATCAGCTGAACCTTGGAAGATATTCGTGTTCACCAAATCCTGATATGTAATCGCCTTCCTAATGCCGGCGACCTATCGGATGTTTGTTCTTACGTTAGATGTTCATCCGCAGGGGCAAAATCTGTGATCAACATAGGGTCGGGAACCGGATAGGCCGAATACATGATGAAATGGCTGTATTCTCTAATTTTGCACAGCAATTACGTGAACTCTTGCAACACCATTCACAGGTCTTCCAATGTTCATAAATTTGTCTAGCTCATGCAGCTTTGCCTCGATAGACAAAACCACATATTCCTATAATGGCACGCTCACGTAAGACATATATCGACACTAAATAGTAAGCGGTAGGTAGGTAGGTAGGTAAGAGGACACCGTGAAACCCCTTGTTCACACATGCGGCAAATCAAATAACTAACTCGGAGTTAACACATGTGGAAGGTTGGTGACAATATTTGAATGCTACATGGACATGAAGCTATGTGGTGGATCTGCATCAGGGGGGGGGGGCGGGGGGGCTTAGTCTGACAGAACACCGGGAGGCCAATGCCGAGGTGTGCGTTAGCGCCGGCACCATCGGTCACATTCTTCAACGGAACGGTACACCTTCGTTAAATGGAACAGCAGCTTCCTTATCATGGAAAAAATGGCTGGCAAGGTATGTGGGAATAGCCCACGCGGTTGAGTTGGGCGGTGTCGTAATACATGCCTTGTCCAATGTGTTTTCCACAGTACGAGCAATGATGTAGCCTAAGAACGGGTATAAATCCAGTAGAGTTAGGCGTGTAAGTGTAAGACTTCATCCAGCCTGAACAGCAAGTGGCGAAGAAAAGACATCTTGGCCAAAATGCTTTCTTCTGTAGCTATCAAGGAGCAGCTTTCTGCACTGGTCACTCTAAACAGCATTGTCTTCTTCTTGAGCACATTCACAATCATTACTGCAGTCTCTATCTTGGGGACATCCATCTACCGCCTCTTCTTTCACCCTCTGGCCAAATTTCCTGGACCTAAACTAGCTGCTTTGACGAAATGGTACGAAGCATACTATGATCTTATCAAAAGCCCCGGAGGGCAATTCGCCACAGAGATTAATCGAATGCACGACAAGTATGGTAAGTTGGAACTAAGTGATGTGAGCGAGTTACATTTTTGAGTTTGTGAAAAAATTAATGAACTGTGCTAGGCCCTATCATTCGTATCAACCCTGATGAAATCCATGTGCGAGATTCTCTATGGTTCGACACTCTTTATGCCCCCAATCCCACGCGTCGTGACAAGTACCCACCTGCGGCTGCTATGGTTGGACTACCACTAGGAAGTATGCCATCCATATACACGATTTTGTATGGATATAGGTTACTGATTTTGAATCAGGTCATGGAACAGTTGATCATGATATTCACCGCAAGAGAAGAGCTGCAAACGCCCCCCTTTTCTCTAAACGAGCTATTCTCTCAGAAGGTGAAGATTTAATCAAGGAACATGTTAAAGAATTGGCCGGAATTTTTGAAAAGGCAAACAAGGACGGGTCATCTATTCATTTAGACACGATTCTACTTGCCCTGACTACTGACACGTTGTACCATTATGCGTATGCTAAGGACTCTGGACTTATGAAGAACCCAGAAGCTGCTACTCAGTGGCGGCATAACATGGAGTCTGTTGCTAAAGCCACACCATTCTTCAAGCAGTTTCCCTGGATCATGACGATTGTCAACCTGATCCCAACTGGCCTGATTTGCAAACTATTACCAGACGTCGCAATGGTTCTCTCTGTGCATACGGTATGTCACACGTAGATACAATGCTACTGCAGTAGTTGACATTGTCATCTAACCAACTGAGCCTTCCTAGGACATGAAAAACATGGTAGGACATCATATGGGTGCCAAAAAAAGCCAACCCTGGGAGGAAGAGGGTAACAAGACTGGCGCCAAAATCGGCACCGACAAGCCTCCCACGCTGTTCCATTCTATCGAACAAAGTCAGCTACCGCCTCAGGAAAAGTCTGCGGCGCGATTACAACAAGAAGGCGCAACTATGCTCTTTGCAGGGAGCGAGACGACAGCTCGTCTGCTGTGCCACACTGTGTTCCACCTCCTGGACAACCCTGATATCTTGCGGCAGATCCGGGAGGAGGTTCTCAAAGCGGCAGGCGATAGTAAGAGAATTCCTGATTTAAGGACGTTGGAGAAGCTTCCATGGTTGGTAAGTTTACGAACCCTGTTGGATCATTCCCCATGTTATGTTCTGTAACATGCTAACTATCACTTCCCGGGCTAGACCGCCGCCGTCCGCGAATCCCTTCGGCTCCGGGCTGCCACTACGTCCAGGCTGCCGCTTATGTCTAGGACCGAGCTGACCTATCAAAACTGGATCATTCCTCCCCACGTAAGTAGTAGCTTAGGCTGCTTGGATGTCACATCCACCTATCCACCCATCCATCCTGGCGGATTTACGCTAGAAAAAAAAAAAAAAACGGTGAGCTAACGAAAACGGTTTTTTCCCCTTCTCATCCAGACGGCGGTGAGCATGACTCATCCCGATGTGCTACACGATCCTGCGATTTATCCACAGCCGCTTAAGTTTGTTCCCGAGCGGTGGTTTAACCCTGGGGACCAGGCGAACCGGTCCTTTGTCGCTTTTGGTAAGGGAACGCGTATGTGTCAAGCAATGGAGTGAGTAGCCCCTTTCTGTGGAAGACACACTGTTATTTCTTCGCTATGTTCTACGGAACTCCGTGCCTCTTTCAAATATCTAACATGTATGTGTAGCTTTGCGTACGCGGAGATGTACATCACTCTTGCTACGCTGTTATGTCGCTTCGACCTTGAGCTGTTTGAGACGTACCGTGAGCGTGATATTGATTACGTTAGGGATTGCTTCTTGGGAGAACCTAGTGCTGAGAGTCTCGGAGTGCGCGTCAAGGTATCTGCAGTAACTGAAAGAATTGTTCTTTAGAAATCAGGTTTAAACAAATAGACAAAATACTATGAGACTTGATTGAGCATAAATCCAACTTTGGCTCATGTAATTCCAGTTAATTGGTCTCTTAGCCTTGCAATCAACTAACAAGTTATGATGGAATTCTTTACTCATTCTGTGAATAAGCCGTTTGCTATCTAGATTTTACGCTACACTAAACGTGACAGATATGGGGTGCTCGCCGTACTCTAAAACGCCATTAACAAACGGTAGCGTTACCTCAGGGTCATTCAATCTCATCTGCCAATTGTCAGTAACATGTCTATTCATCAGTACAAAGTAAATTATGGAGCACTTACGTTGTACTTCAGCAACAAGGTAGGAATGATCTTCTTCACTTCAAGCTCCGCAATATGACGGCCCAAACAAACCCTACTCCCCGCACTCCATCCCAGAAACCCTCGCTCCATGGCAAGCCGGTCCTCATCTGAACAAGTCAGCCAGCGCTCAGGGCGAAACTTTTCCGGATCTTTGCCAAAAGTCTTGTCCATGTGCACAGCCATCGCAAGACAACCGATGGTAGTGCCACCAGGAATGTAGATGCCGTTGATTTCACAGCCGTCTGGCGGGACGGTCCGTTCCATGGGGATGGAGAGTGCAGGGTTAAGACGTAAGGCTTCTTTGAGAACGGCATCGAGGTAGGGAAGACGGCTGACTTCTGTATACCGAGGGGGGTTGGAGAGCTTGCCGGTCTTTTGGGCGTCTTTGAGCTCTTTCATGAGCGCTCGGTGGCAATCTGGGCTTTTTAACAGGAGATAGATCATGGTGCTCATGGCTCCTGATGTAGTATCTGTACCCGCTGAGATGATGGAGTTGACCACGCTCGTCACTGTCTCTGGCTTCAACACACTCGGGTATTTTTCGCTATAGTCAATACATTTCTGCAACAAATCTCTCCGCTCACCCGATATCCCGTCCTTCATTGTAGCCAGTCGAGCAATAAACCTATCCCGGCTAAGTTTCGCCCACTCGGAGGGCTGAGCTAGCCATTTGCCCCAAATTGGATTGCGATAGATAAAGCTTTCTAGCTGGTGTAAGCTCTGCCAGCGGTACCAATGGGAAATTCTCGTCGCCGTGAGTTTTGAAAGCCCGTACACGTCGGCCATGTTATCAAGATGGCCGGGAGCTTCTGTGAAGGCGATTCTCATGAGAAAATCCAGTTGAAAGTAGTGAAGTACATCGTGGAGTATAAATGTAGAGTTGCTTCCAATTTTGTGGAGGAGCTTCTCGAGAATTATGTCCACGTCTGGTTCGTAGTCGAGAAGGCTTTTTGTGGTGAATGCACCACCAATGGCTCGCTTCAAAGCTCGATTCTGCTCCTCATCTTTCATATCAACGATACTTCCGACGGATTGGCCATTCACATATACCCTCATGGGATTATACGAGTCGGCCTATCCATACACATTAGATTTTGACACATGAGTTTCAGTTTTTCATCCTGAGGGAGCCAAACACACCTTGACAAATTCGCCCTTGCTCGTGTATATCAAGCTCACATAGCTAGGATCGCTGACACTAACAGTATTCGGGCCAATCCTGACGATTCCTCCATGCTTGCGATGCAACTCAACTAAATCTGGTAGTATAGAGCGCCGATACTGGATACTGAACCGCCACAGCCCGGTGAACTGCGCAAGAAATGGCCCGGGGACTTTTCTCAGTCGCCACCATCTAGGGACAAGAACACGTAGAAAACAGGCGCTGACCAGAGCAGCCAGGGTCAACAAGAGTGCCATTGCTGGTGGGTAGTGGGACGTCGGTATCTCAATGACTGGCTACGAGGTACAGATTGAGGGTATAGTGCTGTGTCATACTAGTTAGACGACTCATTATAAATACATGGATTGATACATGGCACGCAAGAGAAGGGCAAAGATGCCGTATATCCGCAAGATTTACAGCCCAGCTTACACCATAACTTCTCAAAGCCGCCATTTACGCAGTCGATTATCCCGAGGCCCAACGCAGAAGCGACTAGATATAGTGTATACCTTACAAAATGAACGTATACCCATGACTCTTACAACTCCTAAAAGGGGCATAGCGACCGTTTCCTCAACAGCATAGCGCGCGGCTTCCCCATCCATACCGTCCCGACACTCCGTCTCGGGAATTCATTGCCGGGTTAAAAGCCGATGTGTGGAAAAAGGCACCCAATCATCTTAAAAATTCTCCAAGCTACATGCATTACCCTCATGTATGTAAGATCTAGTCTGGATAGGTACCGAGCGTCAGCCTTGTGAATCACACCCTTGCTGACAAAAAACATCCCGGACGGGTGTTTAGCCAAACTAACCCCGAAAAGATGTCAGATAGCCGGAGATGTTTAAAAAGCGCTACGTTGGCGAAGAGAATACGCGACTTTAAAAGAATGAGTAAGAATATTCAGATTTGTCAATGGCTACTAAGATTTTAGTTTTGTTAATCCTTGTAGAATCCGTGGTGGATATGAACGTTGGACAAATAGCTGTGCTGATCACTGATGAAACGCAGGGTTCTGGTTAGCGGCAGTTGGGATGTGAGACTCGGTTGTCTAAACTCCGGACTTGGGTTGCACTGCAGTAGAACAAACGTCTTGTTACGTACATCCAGAATACAACAGTTGAGAACGTACAGATGTAAGTATTAAGTATTTATCACAGTAATTCGTTTCTACCTACAGAGACTGTATAGCAAGGCCCTGCATAATATCCATGTCTGAGAAGTTGCCAATTCCCGATTGCCTGGCTTTCATATCCCATTAGATTTCACAGCATTTGGTATAGTTCATCATGGCACTGCTTTCGTTTATACGATTGAGCGGGATAAGACTTACCTGGTCGAATGTATCCATAACATGTGTCGTATTAGTAAGTAACCAAGTCGAGAACGTTCGTCTCATGTGTGTTTCTACTGACAACCTCTATTCATTGTAGTTTGCCCTCTACTACATATGTTATGCTGTGTATCAGCTATACTTTCATCCCTTGGCAAAGTTTCCGGGCCCGAAAATAGCAGCGCTCACAAATGTAGGTGTCTCAAACTTGCACCTCACCAATATCACTTTGATTAACTTCCCTCCAGCTTTGGAAAGCTAGAGTAATTGTCTCTGGATACCATCATACCCTTATCGACCAAGTGCACAAAAAATACGGTATGCCATACAATATGCATTCATCAGCCAGCCCTGCTTAAACTCACCTATGCTCCTAGGGCAAACTGTTCGGATCGGACCCAATGAAGTATCAACAACCCACCCAACCGCCTGGAAAGACATCTACGGCCACCACAACACCAACCAGACATTCACCAAAGATGCTCGAATGTACGCAAGCCCCCTCGGTCAGCGGGAGAGCATCGTAACAACAATTGACATTAGTCGCCATGCTGCCTCCCGACGTCTTCTCTCTCATGCGTTTTCAGACCGAGCTCTATCTGAACAAGAAGAGCTGATACAGAAATATGCAACCAAGCTGATAGACCAATTAAAGGGACACGCTGACAAGGGCCCTGTGAATATTCTTCATTGGTTTAATTTCTTTACATTCGATGTGATTGGCGAACTCTCCTTTGGCGAGAGCTTTGGATGTCTTGATACTGGGGTTATGAATGACTGGATTGTGGTGATTTTTAATCGTGTCAAGGCTCTTGCGTTTGCTTGGAGTTTGAGAAGCATCCCTTTGTTAGCAAGCACGTATCAGTACTTTCTCCCTGCGAGTCTGCGGTCCAAGGGAGCACAACATATGGGATACGCCAAAGAGAAGGTCTTGCAGTATGATGTTTCCCCCATAAACATCGGCTATACAAATGTTCTTATCTAACACAGTCTACATAGGCGCTTGAAGCTCGAAGCAGATCGCAAGGACTTCATCTCCTGTCTAGCTCGAGAAGACCTCCTTTCCTCTGTTTCTGTTGACGAAATGTCCGCCCACTCAGCTTCCATCGTGTACGTCCCCAATTACCTACCCTACCTAATTAAAAACATATCTTTGCAAACCTAAGCTAATTCACGTTTTGATACGAATAGCCTTGCTGGTAGTGATACAACAGCTACTACACTCTCTTCCATCTGCTACTATCTCGGCCACAACCCCCACGCCTATACCAAGCTCACTACCGAGATCCGATCAGCTTTCAAACGCGAAGAAGACATCACCCATCTAGCAGCCCAGAAACTGCAGTACCTTCAGGCCGTCATGGAGGAATCCTTGCGGATGTATCCACCGCTGCCGATTGGTGCGCCTCGTCGAGCACCGGATGGTGGTGCTGTTGTCGGCGATTTCATCGTGCCTCGTGATGTAAGTCATCCCACACATGATCCCAAATAAACAAACTTTTAAATGCTAATAACTCTTAATATTTCTTTTTCCAGTGTTACGCCTCCGTACCATCATGGACAGTATGCCATTCTGAAGATTACTTCCCCGACGCATGGTCCTTCCAGCCTGAGCGCTGGTTCGACAAATCCGGCCGCAACCACAAGGAGCAGAGCCAGCCCTTTTCCATGGGCCCCAGAGGCTGCATTGGTAGGAAGTGAGTTTCAATGGTATCCGTTTTCTGATTTAAGTGAACTGTGTCCACTAATCGGCATTTCTGAAGTCTCGCATGGGTGGAAATGCGCATCGTGCTGTGTAAGCTGTTTTGGAACTTTGACTTTGAGATTGTGAATAAGGAGATGAACTGGGAGAGAGATTCACAGTCTTTCATCGCTTGGCAAAAGCCGGAATTAATCGTCCAGTTAACGCCGATAATTTGACGTGTAGATATATTCACTGGCTGAGCATAAATACAATAAAATCACATACCAGTCGCCCCGTACGCCATTGAGAGAGTAATTGAACCCCCAAACCAACCCAGTCATACCCTATTTTCACACACCACTCGGCTCTGTTGTCACAACATCAAAGATGTCATTCCGCCATCCTCCCCTCTCATACTCATATATCTTCTGTCCCGCATCCCGCGCCTCCTCCTCCCACAGCTGCACCAAACTTCCCGGCGCATACCGACCTCGGAACGGCCCGCCGCCCGGCTTCACACCCACCCGTGTTTGCAGATCAGGATCAGGCTTGGGCATAAGCCGAGTGGCCACCGCTCTAATAAACGTCCACATGTCGCTAGGTCCAGCGATACGCGTGGCTCGGAGTCGTTCACGCGCGAAAAGCAGTTCTCGGTTGAGAGTGTGCAAAGAGTCCCCAATGGCTGTGGCAATCTTGACTTCCAATGCTTTCCGCACAATAGGCCGGATGAGTGGCTTGAAGATCCAGGCGAAGAAGGCAAACTTGGTCCTCCTGAGCTTATAGTTTAGATGGTGAATCTTGACGTCGACATTTCTTAGCGTAACCATTTGTTCGAGGCTCTCCCGTCCAATCTCGATATCAAGTGTGATATCAATGCCTCGCTCATCGAGGTAGAAGCTAGCCAGACCCTCATCCATCATGCGGAGCAACCCGGAATGCGTGTGAAACCAGTACCCCAAATCCTCAGCTGCGATGGACATCCCCGAGATCTTGACAGTCAAGAGCGATTTCATCGACGACATCGTCTGGAAGCGCGCCTTGTACACATCAATGTCATTTTTGGTAGAAATCTGCAGGCGATATGGGAGGAATGAGCTGCTGTTCACGGTGCGGCCTGGTTGCAACACCAAATTCTCCAGTAGCAAATCAATGCCTGGTGTAGCCACCTCCACTCGAGGGATGGGCAGGTACTGAACCGCCTGAACGATAACGGGTAAGAATACATTGATCGAGTCGCTAACGAGGTCCTTGTTTGTGTACTGTCCGCTGGGAGATATTAAATGTGCAATGCGGACAGAGGTACGGGCAAGGTTATGCATGTCGCCATCATCCGCAACCGAGCGCAATGCGGCCTGCAGGTGCTTGAACAGCGCATCGATTTCGTTGGAGATGGAGGTTTCGGAAGCAATTTCTTTGGACTTGGCGCGGACATCTTCAAACCGCTCCTCAGCGTTATCAAAAAAGTCAGGGTCCAAGAGCATATCTTGAACGAGTTGAGACAAGTGTGTGACAAGCTCTTCAAAGCCAGGGTCCGACTGGCCAGCCTGCACCACAGCATCAAACGAATTCTCAACCCGCTCCCACTCATCCTGGTTGCCAATTGATCGCACAAATAGCCAGAAATTGTGCAGGGCCCGGTCTGCCTCTGCATTGGTACCGACATCCTCCTCCACAGCGTGCAACGTGTCAGAAGCAGCGCGAGAATAAGCCATGAGATAGCGTCGAAGAAGGAGCGACAAGGTCGAGGCAGATTCAGAGTAATCAGGCACTTGGCGAAGCTTCAACACGGCGCCCTTGAGGCGACTCATGAGAACATCTCGCTCCTCTTTGGTGACATGCTCTGTCAGGCTCTGTGCCGCTTCCTGCGCGACCTCTGAGGCACCTTGCACAACAACCTTGGCCACTTCCGTTACTTGCTCTCCAACTTGCTCCTCCAAGTCTTGCTTGGAAGGCTGAGGCCTTGAATCCTCACCGTTCTGCTTCAGAGCCTGTCGCTCCTCCTGGGATGGCTCAATCTGCTTGCCCGCTCGCTGGGACACGTCTGACAGCGTCAGTGCCGCATCACGGAACACTTGGCGTCCAATAGTGCTCAGATCGGCGAGGAAGACACGGAAATCCGAATTAGTGAGCATGAGAGACCCAAGGGTTCGGATGCTCGAAGCCGTAGCTGAGGCATCTGCCCTTGCCTTGGCGGCCGCGGCTCTAAATTGAATATCGGACACGTCCACCTGTAGTCGTGCTTTGGCAAGGTACCAGATGAAGTCCTGAATCTGGTTGTCTCCGTTTTTGCTTTGCAGGACACTGATGAATTGCTCAATCCAAAGGCGCATAGATCGGACCAGAGCTCTTCCGGAAGGGCTCAGGCCAGCAGTATTGGGGTTGAGTATATCGGCAGAGAGCAGCGTGCGAAGATGAATAATGACCTGCTCATTGGAAGGCATGTATCCCTTGGACATGGCCCGCAGCATCTGATACGTGTGCAGCTTCTCGTGCAGCCGGGTCTGTCTGGCGGTGACATCATTGTACTGAGGTAGTAGAGGTTCATGCTCGCCATGACGGCGGCGCGACTTGCCGGCCCAAATGCTGCTAAACATGGTAGCCGTCGAAGCACCAGTGCATTTCTGCAGCAGATGTTTGTTTGGAGAAGTGAGAGAGCAAAAACTTGCGGCTGACGAGGGATGTGGGTGGATGATATAGGTGGTTGGCTTTCATTGCCAGAAGCAGGAATAGCAAGCGTCAACGTAGTGTCGTGACTGTCGATGACGACACTGACGAGAAGTGACGTTTGCGATGCTTAGCGGAGCTTTTGGACCGTTACAGCTGATACGACGCCTGTGGTTAGCCTGTAACTTGGGTGTTCGTGGTTGGTGGTGCCCCGTGCTTCATGTGCTAACAAATCTTTGTCATCCATAAATACACTGTACACATAATTACTTTGAGCTAGGTACTCAAGCCAATACGAGTTTACCTCACGTAAATTCACAATTACCTATCTTGAACACGGGATCGGAAGTAATTACGAAACATATATACGCCACTTATATGATGCATAAAGGCATGCACCGGACCAAGATGCTATTGTAGCAGCTCACCTCCCTCTTATCAGTGTTAGTGTTGTCTGTGTAGCGTTGGTCACAGTAACAAGTACCAATATGCGTGCATCACTCAATCCTTCTACAAGATTGTTGCAACTCGCAGACAGCTATCAAAATGGATAGCTATAATACGAAAGCTTCCTACGTGTAATGATAGATTTCCATCGATTAGTCGTCACGTCTTTATACCTCGCTCTCATCAATTGGGCTCTGTAATGCGTCTCGTCCCTTCTCTTCGGCTATGCTACACCTCAACCTCTCGCCATGACGGCCCGTCTGGCCGACTACGGAGATATCGGATTCCTTGCAGTGAGTGCCAATACTGGGTTCAAGCCTTGATAAGGCTCTTCAATGGGCTCAACTTGTTCCGAGCTCCTAACAAAAGACCTGCAATCCCCAACCAGTTATCGCCGAGTCAGGAGCACATGGTTTCAGAAACCAGCCTTTTCACTTGAACCACCACAGCAACACAACTTACTCGCCTCGTTAAATCATTCAGCTCACACACTAATAAACATATACATGCGCATTATAATGATATATAGCATCAGGCCACGTCTTTAAACGCCCCAGTTACCACCACGTCATGGATGAATCGCGTGAGCGCAAGCGCGAGCGAGACAAAAATGCCCAGCGCCGCAAACGAGACCGGGAGAGAGCCGTGTTCCTGAATCTTGAGCGACGAAACGCCGATTTGGAGAAGCAGGTTCTGGCGCTGCATGATGGCGCTGGCAGCAATGTCCAGAACCTCTCGGATGCAGTGGACAGTCTGCGGGTTAGAAACGAGGAGCTATCGCAGCGGTTGAGCCGCGTGGACGACTTTGTCAGTTCATGGACCATGCAGAGGCGACAGGACTGGGCGGAGGGCAATCAGGAGAGGAGAGTGGATTTGCTGTGTTCGCAGACCAATATTTCTCGATTGACGGATCTGCTCTCGCTCAACACCAGTGTGCCGTCGGGATCACAATCACCAAACACCAGCTTCGACAGCAAAAGCCCACAGCATCTTATGACGAGCGAAATGGTACTGCACAGCAATCTAATAGCCGACCCGCCTCGTTCCGAGCCTCCAGTAGGATCACCGGAGCTTACTGTATCGATTAGTCTTTTAGAGAATGCGCTTTCGTTGCCGCTGTGGCGGAGGCTGCCGTTGAATTTGTCTACCATTCCCTGCTTCGACCCGTTTGGCGCTGCCATAGTCCAGATAAAGAGGTCCCCTGAGCAATTCGCCAAGTGTGGTTTAGAGCCGAGCGCCTTGGATCTTGCGTCTGGAAGCTCGGGCAATCTGCTAGCGAGTGTGATTTTTGAGTCTATAAACCCCCATCCCTTGCGGCGGACAGAAAAAGTCGGGATCCAGTGGATATGTTACCTCATGGCGAGAGTAAGCCCTACTTATACTTGTTCCTATATATGCTTTATCATACTAACACAGGTTGTCAGTGGCGTATAGAACCTACACGGGAAAACTTTGAGCGCATGCCCACCTCTTATCACCCAACAGCCAGACAGCTCTTCACTCCTCACGCGCCCATCTTCGACTATGTCCTCTGGCCGCAAATGCGCGACAACTTCGTCAAGCACGGCACCAAGTATTGCCGTGAGGAAGTCTTTGGCTTGCTGTTCTGCACGTGTAGGGTCAGAGATACACCCAACTCGGACTTTTTGATTCGCAACACCAGCACTGGTAGTAGTGGGAACGGAGAAGAGAATGTTTATCAAGTCGACCCGGCGTTTGCACACCGCATAACTCAGGCTGAGAATTGGGTGCTGCTGGATAAGTTCTGGATAGAGTATCCGGAGTTGGTGGAGGGTATGGATCGGGAATCGATTATGATTTCGGAAAAAGATCTGGTTTGATGGAAGAAAGAAACGAAAGCAACAAAGACGAAACGTCATTTCATCAAATTCATTAATCTATGTGGCAGCGGGGGATGGATTCTCGCCGTCCATGACGACAACAAACTTCCCAACACCGCCTTTACCGCTATTCACTTCATGACAGCCCTTTCGAACGTCCTCCATCTTGTCAAACGCTGCTATACGACCCACGATTGGCCTCAAAAGCCCCCCTTCGACCCATCCACGGATCCTACCCAGATCCTCGCTGCTCTCAAGCATAAACAGGAAGCCAATCTCCACACCATATCTCCACGAGCGAAGGTTTGCGAGACGCCCATATGCATTGAGCCCATATCGAATCAGAAGAGGCATATTCTTAAGCGCCCTGGGCAAGTCGGGCCCGAATGGGATCCCAGCGATTCCCAGGATCAAACCACCCTTTTTCATGAGGTGTAGATTCTGGAAACCTTCATTCATGGTATCAAACATGAAATCTACCGAGGCTGGGGTGATTGTCTTTTCGGGGGATTGTTTGGTATAGTCGATGATTTGGTCGAGGACGCCAGCGCCGAGCAGAGTCTCCGCTTTGGCGATCTTGCCGGTGGAGAGCGTGGTGATGACTTTGGAGGCCTTGAAGACGTTTTTGGCGAGCTGGACGGCCGCGGCGCCGACGGAGGAGAGACCGCCGGGCACATAGACAGTCTTGCCTGCGAGACCGCCCTTCAGATGCCGGTCAGCTCTATCCAGAGCCTGCAGTGCGGTGAGTGTCGCCAACGGCACTGAAGCTGCGTCTGTGTGGGATACTGAGCTCGGCCTGGTCGTTGTGGCTGAAGTGACGGATATGCAGTAGTCCGAGATGGTGCCATGGTATTTCAAGGGTACGCAGGAGTAGACCTCAGTGCCTGGCTTGAGGCTCTCGGGGACGGATGCGCCGACGGCAATTACGGTGCCAGATACATCGTATCCGAACTGAACGGGCATTCTAAGTGGAACTGTTCAGTTCTACTGCTGGAAAATACACCCACAAGCTTGTGCAAAAAGAGAGATGGAGGAACGTGGACTTACACAGCTGGCAAGAACATCTTGATAGCGCCAGAAGCAAGCTTCACATCAGCCGGGTTGAGCGCTGCAGCGTGGACCTTGATGAGAATCTCATCTGGCTCTTTGATCTGAGGCACAGGGAGCTCTAGAATGCGGTAGTCATCTGGGGTGCCGTACTTTTCAGTGACTAGCGATTGCATCGTGGTGTTTACAGCCGACATGTTGATGTATGATCTTTGTGGTGTTTGTATAGGAAATTGATGTTTGTCTGTTCTTTTACGACTGGGACATTGAATGGAATTGTCATGGAGACATATATATATTTGTTTGAGGTTGTATGCAGTCTGTGTTGTATACAGATGAGCAAAGACACGAATAGCGTAGCTTCTTCGGTGTTTACTGCTTAATTGAGCGCCAAGAAGGTGGCATAACGTAGCATTGACCATCTTTTTTTTCTTCATAGTAGTAGACATTGAACCCGTCAGCAGCGCCAGATTTGTTAATACACTTCAACATTTACTAGTAACATCAATGCGTTTGTCAATCAGAGCCGAGGTAGATGACAAAAAGACTAGGTTGTTCTGTAAATAAAGATGTTTAATGTCCCACAGATTGGATAAGCATGGTTTAGAAAAGTCCGCAAAAAGATCTTTCTCATATCGGATGTTTAAAATAGTAATGGGGAATTGGTGGGAAATGGCCGTGGAGAAACACAAAATTAGGTTGATCATGGTCGCATTATTTTTGGGATGGATTGGCGGACTTGTGCGGAGTTGGGGCGCGCCAGGGGTCAGATTTTAGAGAGAGTTATACTTGCATGAAAACGTGCATGCTAGCGGATGAGACGGTGCAGATATCCAGTCTCGGTACTCGGAAGGCGGATGAATGACGTACTCAAAGCAGATTGCCATGATGTCTCCTATTCTAGGCTATAGTTATTCTTGGCGATTTAATCATGAAACACTAAATCGGTCGAATGTGGTTGTGGCTGATTCGTTAAGGTGGTATCAGTTCGGTGACTGTAGGCGTGATGGCTTGAAGAGGGTGGGTGGAAAGCCACATTTCAGGAGACTTGTTCTCTAGTGATATATTGTTTCTTTTGTTGTCTGATACTTGTTTTAAATCACAATTGAAAATTCTGGCGAGTTTGTCTTGATACTGGGGTTACGTTGTGATGCAGGGTAATCGTGGTATTGTGGTATGGTGGTTTACATGTAAGATGAGAAGTGTGTATAATCACTGAGCGTTAGGCCTTTGGTACATATTTGACCTACCTAGTGTATGGCTACTCTGCGCAGAAACTCAAATATTATGTGCTAATAGTAGGTCTACAGACCAATTATTTTATGTAATTGTCAAAATAACGGCCTGTAGCATAATGACATTGCTCGGTCAGCCTCGGTCAGTTCTGCCGAGGTAACTGTTCCTTGTCCGCCAGCGTGTAATGTCACCGCATCCAAAATTAGTCATCTCATCCGCTCAAGTCCGCAATGCTCCCTCGTCGAGATGTAGGATATTGTAGATTTGGCCAGTCCAGCTCTTTTAAACTGCTGCCTAACAAACAAAAGAAAGAAAAATGACAAAGGTCATTGAAACTAGGCGCCGTAGTCGCAAAGTCTTCATATTGCTGCCTACATATCAAAGAATGAGATGTAAAACACATGGACGCTGCTGTGTCAAAATCTCACATCACTCACAAGATCAGTGTACGCAGGCTCATCACCAGTTCAAGTACGATACCTCTGCAGTAAAACTCAGCAAACACCTTCGACCACGGGCTCGTGCTCTATAGTAGTCAAACCCCCCGATTTATGCAATGCGGCTTTAGTTTGAATAGCTGCAGCTTAGAAAACATGCCAGAATCATCACAGCTGCGACACGTAAGGATTGGGAAGGCCGAGAGATAAAACATTACTACAGTGGTGATGCGCAAAACATTTGTTGTATCTTAGAATTGAGATGCTGTTGCTGAACAACGATGTTATTGATGAACATTGGTATGATGTAGTTCAAGCCTACATCTTCTCTGCTCTATCATCTTATTCCCCCCCAATAGGGTTGCAAAGCGTACACCGCCGACCTTCTGGAGTTATGCCGTTGGTACATCCGTTGACACACTTGGATTCTGGCATTATGTATCAGTTCGCTCACACTGCAAAATACCCCGCGCAGGCAATATTAGTTGTACATGGGCTTTCGATGGAGCAGGGCGACTGACTGACTGCCTGAGGCAATATGGGACAGTATGGCCTTTTTCGAAAAAGCACAAGTCAAATCATCAGTCAAGGCCGAAGGCGTGCTGGAATTCTTTGCTGATCATGGGCTATTCTATCAAGAAAATGCCGAGATAGGAAAGCTAGTGGATGACCTGTATAATACAAATCGTGTAAGAAGCGAGGATGCAAGACTGGAGTACTTCATGTCGACGCTTCAAAAAGACTCAGTACGCGCCCATATCCATCGGTACAACAGTTATTTACTAACACACATACAAAGCGATTGAAGAGATTCCTGGATTCTTACACAATGCCAGGCAAATTCCGCCATCCTTGGGGTACAGTTCCCAGTATTTATTACGGTTGGGACAATCCCTCTTCGGCCATTGACAATGCTGTCGTCACTTATATGCTTGGATCTCGGTCACAATGCAAGTGTCGCGATGGGTCGCATAAACGCCAGTTTGATGTAGACCGACCGAGTGATGGTGGCACTTACCATTTCGCGGATGAGTCTTTGGAGGCCTACGAGGAGTTGGATATTGACATGGAGCACGGTGGCGTGTAAGACCTCTTTTTCTATACCTACTACTTTTGTATGCTGACTGACATATATCAGGCTCTATGTTCACCAAGTGCTCGCGCATCGAACAGAAGTCGGCCGTACAATTATATTTGGCGCATGGAAGCCATCTGAAACGGGACCCTTCAGAACCTCTGGCAGTCATTGATAACTCTCCTGCCAGAGAGTGTGTGAATATTCTCGCATGGATATTCTATCAAGATCCTGAACTTTGGCCGCAGTTAGAGACCAAATACAACATGTAGGTATAGAGCATTTGTCTGGTATGCCGAAATGAACGTCTCTATGGTTGATGGAGGTTTTCGAAGATATACATACAGCACATGACGAAACCTGCCAGACAATTTAAAAATGCGTATTTGCACTGAGCCTTTAGTTACAATGCACAACATCACCAATTTGCGCCCATCTAAACAATCGACACTAAGGATGATTGCCTTTTTGGTAACAGACGCTGGAGGCTGTCACGATTGGGCGAATGCCGGTTTCTCAATACCACCTCAGCAGCTCCGGTGGCTACATGAATGGGAAGGCCTCGACTGGATGGAAAGTAGTGTAGTAGAGAGAGAGTCATCTAGAGCGCCTTCATGGTGGCTTGAGAGATGGATCAATGGCGAATAGTCTTTCAAGTGTGCTTGGGTATGTGGGGGGCTCCGCAACGCCCAACTCCGTGAAGCTCACCTCTCACCTCCATGTCTTGAAGCAAGACACTTGTCATTTTGTCAGAGAATCTGTATCTAGGTAAGCGCAGATTCAACAGTCAAAGTATAACGTATCTCCAAGAGGACCCAGCAGATACATTAGACGCCATCCACGCAGCATGCATGTCATCTTATTGCTTCGGCTCTGTGTGGGAGTGCATCCAACGGATTTGGGGGCCTTTAAACGCAGGCCTTATTCCGATGGAACCCCAGCTAGACAACGTAGTAGTATTAGTTAAACTGGAGACTCGGGGTCAGCATCCGGGTTTTTGTTTTGCTTACATATATATCTACATGGTATTTTCCTCAAAGGATCACACTGTTCGTCCACACGCGCTTGCTATTTGTCGACGTGTTTAGAAGTCGCCGGAAAGGACAGACATCGGCGATTACGCAACCAGCTATAAAACAAGCCAGGTCATCTAGACACAATCCACAACGAAAAGGAATCTTCATCACTCAATCACTGTCTTGAGCTATTCCCGGACAATGGCACTCCACAACACCTCCAAGCTGGACAGCATCCTCCAGAAATTCACCGAGGGCGCCACCTCCGAAACCGCCCCTCGCCTCCAAGCAGCCGCCCTCGTCGTCACGTCCAAAACAGGCGAAACGCTCTACTCCAATGCCGCGGGCAATCTCACGTTTCAAACGGACAGCCCGTCGTTTGACCAGGACTCGGTATGCTGGGTCGCGTCGCTGACGAAGCTGGTCACGGCGGTGGCGGTGATGCAGCTGGTGGAGAGAGGGCTTGTTGGGTTGGATGACGCTGTGGCCGAGTTGGTTCCTGCGCTGGCGGGGGTGGAGGTGGTGAAGGAGGTGGATGAGGATGGGGTGCCGAGGCTGGCGAAGGCGACCAAGGCGTTGACATTAAGGTATGTATGTGAAAAATATGGTGCTTCACCTTGTTTGAGGCTTCCTGATGAAGCGACAAGGTTGAGATTCGTCTTCGTCTTCGCACAAAGGCAACATGGGATACATACTACACTGCCTTGGTACCTACCTAGTCACAGTTCAGCACTGACAAGAGGCCTAAAGAAACCTACTCACCCACACAAACGGCTTCTGCTATGAAGCTCTCAACCCAATCATCTCCAAATGGCTCGCCCACACAGCTCCCGGCAAGAAACACTCGTTCCAGGACGAAGCTTTTACCTACCCGCTCCTCTTTGAGCCCGGCACCAGCTGGATGTACGGACGAGGCACCGACTGGGCCGGCTTGGCCGTCGAGGCTGTCGCGGGCTGCTCCCTGGAGGACTTTATGCAGCGCAACATCTTCAAACCGTTGAATATGTCGTCGACGACGTTTTATATCAGCAACCGGCCGGAACTGCTCAAACGCCGCGCCGCCATGGGGTTCCGCACGACGCCAACCTCACCACTCACCGGCACACCTGCTCGTCCATCCTTCGACCTCACCCCCGTCGACCCCAACATCGCCGTCGCCGGCGCCGGTCTCTTCACCACTGCCAACGACTACTCCAGACTTCTCACAGCGCTCCTCTGCCGAGACACACGCCTCCTCAACAAAACTTCCTCCTTTACCGAGCTCCTCTTCCGCCCGCAGCTCGCCGAGGGTAGTGGCAGCCTCAACGACATGCAGGCGCTGTTTGACGGAGTCATGCACGAATTAGGGTGTCCCGAGTTCCCTGTAGGGATGCCGGTGAACCAGGCGCTCGCGGGCGCGCTGAACATGGAGGATTTGCCAGGCAGGCGGCGCAAGGGGAGCGTCATGTGGAGCGGGTTGACGAATCCGCGGTGGTGGATTGATGAGAGGACGGGCGTGGCGGGGACGTTGTTTGTGCAGGCGCTGCCGATGGCGGATCCGGAGGCGATTCGGTTGTATGAGGAGGTGGAGAGGGCGCTGTATGAGAAGTTGGATGGACCGAGGACTGGGCTGGAGAAGTTGTAGAGGGTGAGGTGATGAGATGTTGGTAATACATAGAGTCTATCAAGACTTTGGGTGTTTAGATCCAACATTTGAGTGCTTAGGGTGTACTGTGATTACAGTGAGCAGGGCGTGAATTACAGGCACTAAATCCATTGCGCTACTGCAGACACCCACTGAAGGCCTTACAGTTGCTTATTCCACAGCGGGACAACACACCTGACGGGTTACATCCCGTCTGTTCCACGGTGGGCGCACCCGCAGGATCGGTTTCGGGGGGCTTTCGGCAGCAGCCCGCTGTAGAATTTCTTGATTTAGGGCGTTTTTCCAGCTGACACAAACAATACCATTCTTCGAGATCTTGTTATCCATGGATGATTACAAGCCTCATGTGTGCACTGGAGTTGCCAGATCCCAAAAACAATATAGGCCGACGTGCTTCTCACACACTAACAAAATTGAAAGATGATTGCGATCTAAGCGTGACATGTTCAAATTAGGGAAGCACATATGTGCGATGCATGTGGAGGCCATCCATGGAAAAGCCTCCGATAATATACCCCACGGGGAAGATGGAAATCCGGAATTGGGGACACCACTCGTCGGGATTGAGGAGGCCAATCAACGAATAGCTAAACTCAAGGAAGATTACGAATTAAAATGGTTCTAAAATATTATATGGGAGGGGCCAGGGCCGGCGGAAATGAAAAGCCAAGTCCGTCCGTCCGTCGTCTCGCCTAAATAGAAACAAAGTTGCCGAGGTCCAATTGATCTGGGGGCCAGATTTTGACTCTTTTTTAGAGATGGCACGGCTACTTCCGGCAGCCCGTGTTGCATGTTGGGGTGCATAATCAAATGCATTTTGCCATGTGGGTTGCCGTTTAAGATTTTTTTTTTTCTCTTTGCTCAACATCACACATGGAACACAGCGGTACATTAACGACATTGTATCCTACGGTTCCTACGTTCACAACGATATCTGATGCTCGACTAGACTAGCGAAACCTCGTCAGACAAAGTAAGCGATTGTGGTTTTTTTGACCGTGCACAGTGGGGATTGCTGTATTCGGTAACTGCGCGCCCATAAGCATAGCATCTCGGTTATCATCACCCTTGGATTGGTTTTCCTCGTCAGCAAAATCGACCAGGTTACGGAGTACAAAAAACCACGTTCCACAAAAGAGGCATCATCTTCTGAATCTTTTGCTCTTCACAATCCTCACAGCCCCTCACAAAAAGGGACCAAAAGAGAGACCATCACATACATACACACAAGAGTCATGGCAACCAACAACCACCCCCGCAAGAGCGTCCAGGAGACCATGGCCCTCTCCCGGCTCCCGGACGACACTCTCACCAGCAGTTCTTCCTCTGCGTCATCCTCCTCAGGTGAGGTTGTTCAGAGATTTCTCAGCCAGAGTCCGGCGTGGAAACCGGGCCAGGAACTTCCTTGGGGCTCTCCTCAGTTTCAGAAGAGTAACCGCGGGCGCACGTTTGGGCCGGGTGCGTTTGGCGGTCATGTGTATGCTCAGGCGCCTCTGGCGGCGGCGCGGGTGGTGGAAGAGGAGGAGGAGAAGGAAAAGGTGAAGCTGGGGGCGGCGAATGGAGGAGCTGTAAAGGGGAAGCTGGGGATTCATGTGAGTTTGCGTATGAGTTTTGACATGGTAATCCGGAGCTAACGATAGAGTAGTCTATTCAAGGAGTCTTCACCAATCCAGGAC
Organism: Zelopaecilomyces penicillatus; assembly: GCA_005765155.1. Lineage (NCBI taxonomy): Eukaryota > Fungi > Ascomycota > Sordariomycetes > Hypocreales > Pseudodiploosporaceae > Zelopaecilomyces > Zelopaecilomyces penicillatus. The sequence continues at coordinate 3,290,659 of VCCP01000006.1, forward strand.
TCATTGATAGACCCTTTCTTTACGAGGTGTCAACCATTGCCTCCACCCGCTCATTCTCTACACGGTTCATCAAGGCTCGCCAGCCCAGCCAGCCCTCTTCAAACCCCTCGGGACCATTCCCAGTTTCCGATGCCAGCCTTCCCATGGGCGACATCAGCTTCACCTGCTTAACCACTTTCAAACGCCCCGTCGAGTCTCCCGACGACTTCCAGCAAACTCTTTCCCCTCAGCAGCGCTACGCTTCCATCCTATCACTCAAAGCCCCCGACAAGTGGCCTCCCAGCCCCCAAGCCGACGTCGACATCGTCACCAAACTATTCCCCGACGCCGGACACGGCCAATTCCCCATGTTGGACATGTACAAAGTCGACATGCAAGACTTCAACGCCCCGCTACCCATTTCAGAGCGCCGACAGATCGTCTACTACCGTTTGCACAAACCCTTACCCGAGGACGACACCAACGCGCACATTGTCACCCACGCGTATGAATCTGACCGCAACGGACTCATCATGCTAGGAAACCATTTAGGGTATGGGTTTAACATGGGTTTAGCAGCGAGTCTGAGCTTTTCGTTCTATGTGCATGTGAACGCGGAAGAAGCTGTGATGCGTGGGGATGGGTGGTGGATTCAGGAGGTGTATTGGCCGAGGGTGTCTGCGGGCAGGGCGATGATGGAGACCCGGACGTGGAGTCCGGAGGGGAAGTTGATTGCGAGTGGGTACCAGGATGGAATTATTATGCCTGGGAAGAGTGGGAAGGAGGATGTGAAGCTGTGAGTTGTGTGTGTGTGTGTGTTTGGGGTATAGATTAATGACACGCGTTTAATTAGACAAGATGAATGAAGGATGAAAGATGATGTATGAATTGTTCAACATTGATTGAAAGTCCGAATGAAAAGTATGTGATGGGTGTGTTGATCAGGGGTTTATATATCAACCCTTATTGAACCATATCAATACTTCAAAATATTCACATGCCTCGTATCGTCTATTTGCCAGGAGAAATCAAATATCATTCATCACGTGTGGACAAGTACCAAGATGGATATTCCATACCACCACCGTCAACATTTTAGTCAGATAGACAAAAGATGGCTAAATAAAACCACAAAGACTTCCCATCAGCATGATTTCAATCCTCGAAGTGATCATGGACAAGTTCACGAAATAGATAGAACGCGATATACGATAAATGCTTACTCCAATCTTGCAAACAGAGAAGTGAACCCAAAGTGAACAGAAAGTGAGGCCATCTGTATTGTTGTTATTGTGGCCCCACTTTATCAATTCACTTCACTTGACTTCACTTTACGTGTCGAGGACTATACGTGTCTGGCTACTATTCTATAAATTCCTCTCTTTGTCTTTCCCCCCTAGATTTTCATCATCGTCACAACACCGTTCTCAGGATTGGTTTTGGTAGTCAATTTCTCTGACCCAAACCTGAAGAACTCTTACATCCTCAGACTCATTTTCTCAAGCAGTCTATCAATCTCTTTAAGTTCTTCGTCACTACAATTCCTCACCACTTCTGTCATCATCGTCAGACCCAGACAGAGACTCGAGTCCCCCTTCTTTTGAGACTCAACCCTGTCAAACTCACCACGAATCCTATCGTCGGAATCGTCTTCTCACTATCCGTCAAGTTGTCCCTTTTTTCAAGTTCTCTCTTCCTTTAACCCCCATATTCACCTTCTCACTGTCATTGATTTCTCCCCTTTTTCGGATTCACCCCGTTGAGAGTCCTCAAGAACCCGACCTTCAGAACGGCCAGATTTATCTCTTCACAATCAAGTCCAACCACCCCCGTTCCTACCACAGAACCTATCGCCAGTTCAACACTTTCACAAGTAGTCACCCAACTTCTCTCTTCCTCCTACCGTCAATTTTCAACCTCGAAACCACTACGCCAACTGTCAAGATGCCTCCTCGAACCTTTTTCCACAACGCTCTAGTTCGGTAAGTTTTCATAGAACCCCTATTCACAGTCTCACAAACATACATGGAGTGAAAAAAACTAATTTGTTGCGTGGGAGGGACACCCTTAGATACTTCGAGCAGGGCACTCATTCAGATGTGATCATCCGGTGCGGTGGTCGCGAATTTAATACTCACAAAGTCATTATTTGTGCACATTCCAAATTTTTCATTGCCATGTTTGAAGGCGGCCGGACATGGATGGTAAGTCAAGATTTCACTCATTCTTTAATCTCAGACAACGTCTTTGTCCATGTTCTAAACTTCCGTACCTTTCTTCCTTCCCACTAACCACACAACACGGAAACAGGAAAGCAACCAGAAAATCGTCACGCTGAACGGCGTGGACCCCGACCACGTCGAGAGGATGCTGAAATACATGTACGAAATGGAATATTCAGCTGGCGAGGGCTCCACCGTCGCTGAACAGCTCCTCTTGCACGTTCATATGTTCAAGATTGCAGACATGTACGAAATTATTGATCTGAAGATTGCTTCCCGAAAGAAGTTTATCTTTCTTGGTCGCATTGAATGGCGAGACAAGGCGTTCGCCGACGCTATCGAGGAGACGTACAAGACAATGGAGCCTGACCCCAGCCTCCGACTGGCCATCATCGACATTTGCTTGGTTAACATCGATGCGCTCCTCAACGAGTGCCGTTCTGTGACGTGATGCGCGAATATGGAGAGTTCTCTGCACAGCTGGTGCATAATCTCGCAGCTAGGAAAAGCCCAAACAGGGGCCCGTACCGCAATGCCTTGGATTCCCAGGTTGGATTCTGAACTAGAGATTGATTAACAAAGGCAAGGGATCTAAAAGGCGAGAGACTGTTGTTGATGTCCGTCGTCCTTGATAATGTTCAGGACTTAAGGAAAGGGCTTGGGCCAGATTAACCCTGCTGGGAGAGAAACCGGGAAGCTGAGAACAAGGGGTTCTTTCATGTTATTCATCGTTTTGCTTTTCACAACACACTGGCTAAAAAGAAGCACGCAATTGAACTGTTTGATTCACGCTTTAGTCTTGATGTCGATAAACCTACGTGAGTGTCCACGAGAGCCTGGGTCTACTGAAACCGCTGAGACGGAGGCCGCTGGAGGCAGCCACCCAATTTTGATCATAAGACATGGGAGAAATAAGTTTCAATGAAATTCGTATTGGGATTCAAGAAATCCAAGAGGATGCCCTTAGAAAGTCGGTCTACACCAAAACCGCATACTCAGCCGGAAGCAAGCCGAAATCATTGAGAAAACATCCAGATACAGCACAGGTACGCTCAGAGAGACTTTGCAAAACAGGTGTTCCCGAAGATGGAGAAGGCCTGAATCATCAACCGCAGTTTCATAATGGGCGGCCAACACTCTATTTATCCCCAAAGCCGCAGTCTTTAGAATCGAACGAGATCTGAATGACCAAGCTCTGAGCTTTAGTACTTTCTAGCAATTCTCGGTATCTCCTCATGATTTCTTCAATAACAAGACCCATTCTCATCGCACTATCAGTCCTAGTGACATTTCTTCTTGAGGTGTGAGATTAAGCTTGTAGTCAATCTGACATGATCGTGTCTGGATGTATCAACGTATATCAATCCGAGTTTCCTCACCATTATTTCATCAAAACAACTGTTTTCTGACATGGTGTCTTCGTCGGGACTCAGAACCTGCGTTTTGTGACGGCCTGTCTGACGTTATCATGTGTCCTTAATCACGAATCATCCAATCAATGTTTATCTCCTTCACATTGACATCTAAATTCTTGAGTTTCGTACTCACGGTTAATATATGAAAACGCTCTGCTTCCGATACTCGACTAGCTATGTAAAATGGCCACGACTGGCCATCCAGCAACCTTGATGGTTATTGCTTTCAGAAGCGGCAAAGATCATCGTCGAATTGGTAGAATGGCGCCGTGGCTTGGAATTGTCAAATGGATGCTACGAATGACAAGGTACTCATGCGGGGTTATGCATTTTCACCAAGTACATGTATCTTCATGGGATGGCGCGTCGTGATCTTGAGGTTCATGGTTGGAGTTGGAGAAAGGAAGCGGACGTGATGTGAAATGATGGATCAACACCAGCTGTCCATACCCTATATCAAATTATACTTTCATGCTCATCAAATCCATAAAGACATATTTAACGTCAATACCTTTAACAACTCCCCAAGTCCTTCACAATCCCATACCGTTTCTTACCAATCCTCACCCAACAGCATTGACGGATGCGACGGCCATGGCGCAACGCCACGGTCGGCAACCGTAACACCTCTTTGGTCCAACCCCCGATTCAGCCCGCGCCATTATCAATCATCACCCATCATCACACACGGAAAGTTCATCAGGGCAAAAAAGACACAAAATACGTGGACCAATTGCGATATTATCCGTCATGTGAGACACGTTGTTCCCCAAAAACAAATGTCCTCGTGGTCTGTATGAGGCAGACGGGACGGGGAAAGTCGCCGATAATATCGCAAGTCCCCAGTAAACATTGTATTTACTCCCATTTACTGGGATATGCGGAAAATATAAAAGACATAATTTACATGAATATGTACATAGTAATGGATATTGTTAGCTGCATGCATTGTTGTGTGTGAGAATGTGGGATGAACATGGCGATGGGAGGGTTGTATTGCGTCCTCACTTTTTGTCCGGATTCGTTTCTGTGCATATCTACCGAGAGGGGGGGCGGAAACCAGGCTCGTGGCGACAAACATGATGCAAGATATCGATCCCGCATTGAATTATTGCAACACAAGAAACCAAGTTTATTTGTCCTGATATGCACCCACTGTACGTAGTACGCATAGAAAGTTGGAGAAATATATAGAGTGTGGCATTCATGCCCCAACCCTGACCAGGGTCCTGCGCAACCTCAGCCTTGGAAAGTTCAAGTCTCACTCCTATCATACTGCAGCCCCAAATCGTCCAGCCGATTTCTAATTAACGAATAATAATTATTAGCTGGTTTCCCAAAAGTCCAAGACTACCTGGCCCCATCATCTCTCGTATTTAGCTCCAGCATACGAACTGCAGCGGCACCCCATCCCATACCAATGCAAGACAACGCCCTGTCCATCGCGCTGTAAACGCCACCAACCAACAAACATCTCGGCTTTCAACCCATTTACCTATTCCCGCCCCGTTTCCTTTCCTTTCTTTTTCCAGTGACTTTCTTTTTGTGTTGTACAACGTGTAGCAAACAATGGCTGGTGGCTTTTTCTTCATTTGTCCTCCGATGTGTGCGTCGGGCACAATGCATCTGCATGTCTTTGATCCTTAAAACCCATTTCAGCTGGCGACTCAGAGACGAAAGGGTTGACAAATACAGGTAATCTCGACCAGTTCGCCCACAACTCGCACTACTACTGTGTAAGTAATGATTCTGACACCTTGCCATGTGCTTGGATGCAAAAGTGCAATCATGCTAGTTTAGTGATTATTGCGTGACTTGATATTGCGTTTTATTAGTACATATTCCATTGACACCGGGTCTCGCTGTTGAGACCCGACTTGTTCATCAACTTGAGCCTCTTACACCACACCCTCATGCATCACATTTCTCGCCTCTCAGATCCAATGCCACTTCCTCTTAACAAAACCACTTTACAGCCTCCCAAGCCATCGGATACGCATCCCCCTAGACCCCCGACCCTCTATCCACACACATTATTATCCCAAACAGGCAAATATCCAGCGCTAATACCCTCCCTTTTCCTGTCAATGTCTCACTACCAAAACCTCGCCTTCACCAAACCAAACCACTCCATCCTTTGCCCCGTCAATCTAGCGTGGGGCTGGCGTTCCCGTCCCCCCTCCCTCCCTCCCCCGTCAAAATCCGGGGACGCTCACCCCCCCGGCCGGGTAACCGCTAGAACTGCTCCAAACTTGCTGGGATATCCATTTGTCTAACAACCTGCTTTTCCGAAGGGTGCCATCCCATGCATGTCTATTTGCACAGTATTAGTTCCAAAGGGTGATATGCATCATTGATCATGTAAAAAAAAACTTGGCAACCACTCCCGTAGCGTCGGGAAGGCCTGCATCCGTATCCGTATGTGTCAAAGATCGGACGGTACCCTAAAAGGATACGACAGTTTTATTTAATCTAATATTATCATATGGTTCGAGTTTGGTGGCACCATGCAGGCTGGTCAGCCGCGCGCAAGCCTCCCCCGAAGGCGGCGTCTATCATTCGATTTGTTCGGCTGTTGAACACGGCTTGTGACGATGGTTCTTTTACATTCCAAATCCCCCCCTTCTTTATTAGGTGCTTACAATCTTTCATTCAGCTACATATTTTAAACCCTTCTTTCAAGCTTATTGTCTCATCTGCTTTCATATTAGACGAAGCAGGTGAACTCGATACCTAGCTTCGGGTCACTTGACATCAAGTTGGCTCCAACGCCACGCTACAAACCCCCAATACATATGGATTTCCTCCTAGTCTCAAATCCTCACTTTTCCCAATGGCTGCCGCTCAGGTAGTCAGCATAGAGCCAACGTCCATAACAACGGCGTTCATGTTTAATGAGGTCAGCCAATACGATCCAGGCTCTGATATAAATGCCATAATAGCTGGGGGGATGGTATTTGACTCGACCGACTGGTCACCACAGCCATGGCGATATGAATCGATAGGAACCACGAATTTCGGCCATCTCGCCGAGCCTCCTCTCTTAAAGACTCTCCAACTATCAGAATCTCATAGGGTCACGCCCGAATCAAACGTCGATATCCCGAACAGGTGGACGGTAGCCCCCGATATCAAGGATCCGACTCCTTCCCGCTTATACGACGGATCGACAGCAATCTCTACCGCCCCTCCGCAGTGCTTCACCAGGTGTGAAGAATCCATCGATACTTCAGAGCCCAAGGTGGCCACTCATTCGCTTCATCGAGGTATCAAACGATGTCGCACCAGTTCCGATGTGGACAGTTCCAACGCTGCTGCTCTAGGTAGAAAGAAACGTCGTCCAAGACTGCACCGTGTTTCCAGCCATCTCTCTCTGCCTTATTCCGAGTCTGGCTCCGATTGTACGCTCAACCAGGACGTAAGGGGGATTAACAACAATGGACTGTCAAGCTGTGAAGCGCCTATCAGCCTCGGACAACGGTCTGTCGAGACGCAAGCTGCCTCAATCCATAAATATACTCTCATGAACTGCTTGCGACAAAGGTTGGGGAAGGATGGTCAGAAGATTGCACCGAATGGTAGCACATGCCTCCGCAATCATGCTGCCAGCAATGCGGCAAAAGCATCTCAGCAACAGCTTGCCCTAAACTCGGCCCGGATGACCCAAGTCTCTTGGCCATCCGCTGTACCGAGCAGTTGCTCAATCGAAGCTATGCATTCAATATCAGAAACTAGTTCAAGTGTACCATGTGCATACACTCATAACAAAACGTCTCCTCGACCTCCAAAAACGAAAACAGTTTCACTTTCATCAGATGCCCCTGCTGCCAAAGAGTCCTCATCATCTGCACAGATGTGGTCATCTCTGGTCTGGTCATATGAAGAGTACGACGAAGATAGCCTTGCCTTCCTTTACGAAGATGACGATGATCCGGACCAAGTCTACTGCGACTTTGGCGCAATATTCAAGGGCACCTCATTAAGTCCTTCTTCACCGGATGGACTTCATTATGAAGATTATCTAGATGGACTAGATGGTGTCTGCTGGAGTAGAGTTTGAATGAGGTACTATGATAGGATTATCAGGAACAGACTGAGAAGCCTGGAGGAACGTGCACACTGGACAAGAGTGGGCCAACCGCTATGATTGCGAAAGCTGCCATGATGGTTATGTATGAACTGTGCTGGAATTTTGGATTGTATATTTTATTTTCATGGCCGATGCTGAAGCCATTGGTGTTGCAGCCTGTCTTGGTGGCATTTTGCTCTGTGTTAGACAGACCACAGGCAAAGAAGTCGGAGCGAGCATTGCTGGATATGTCGAACAAGGCGTAGTTAAACTCTTTTATGCTAGGCTGGATCTAGTGGGAGTTCAAATCCCCAATCTTATGACGATTTCCAATGACATGCAATCACTCGGTATCAGTTACTGCCCGTTGTTTTCAACAGTTTAGACGCCCTGTCTTTTGCGATATCACACATTGCCTTCTCGTCATTAGCACAATACTATAAACAACAACTCTTAGTAAAGATCTTACCTGCAACGCCGCATCAACTTCCTTTGCAAAGTCACCTCTATCGATCCGCACCCTCATATCTTTCATAATCTCCGGCCGCCCACGTCCATTAACAAAGACGACATACCGCAGCCCAGGAAACTTCTTCTCATACTCGGCGTTCAGAGCAACCAACTCCTCGCCTTCGCCCTGGAGGTTGGCCTGCTCGGCCGCAGACTGCGCTGAGTCGACCTTTTTCTGGCCCAGCCGCGGGTGAGATCCCAAGACAGAGAGCAGAGTGGAGTTGTCGTTGGTGGTAGAGCTGGAAACTAGAAACTGGAGTTTGATATGGGCAGCATCAATGAGCTCGGGATAAGATGAGTAGGTTGTGGTGTGTATGACTGGGATGAGTGTCGCGTGGATGCTAGGGCTGGGTTCGAAGAGAAGATCGAGCACTTCAGTCTGCTCCGTGTCCGATAGGGTCTGAAGCGAGGCAAGATCCGGCAGGTGGTCCAACGGCATGTTGGATTTTGATTGAGTCTGCAATTATGTAGAAATAGGATGTTCTAGTTGCGTGACAATACTGAAGTCTTGAGTTGGAGATGATCCTCGACTCTATTGTGAGAAGAGGGGTTGAGTACAGGTCTTGGAGACACTGCGGTTTCAGAGACGGTGATCTTCAACACAGAATTGTATGCACAAAGCTCGTGAACAGTGCACTATTCAGATACTTAGAAAACCGTATGAAATAATAGAAACAGCGTACAAAATGTCAATTACCGAAGCAGAGGCTTATGATATTCATGCGCCTAAGAGAGCATTTGAGTGTTACAGCGCCGCCATCCTTATCGCTATCAACGCGTAATAACAGGATGACTCAGCAGAATCTAGAACCACAGCAGCTCAAGCACCTACTTGGTCCGTGCGCCTAGCAACCGGAAAATCTCAATCGGGATGTTTGTGCTGCCAGGCTCCGAGTCGCGCGAACATTCAGAGCTGTAGCCTTGTCGAAAAGTCGCTTCTGACACATTTTCAGCCATTGGAAGCTCAGCCGAGCTTCGGAACTTGTCGCAATGCTCTGTGGAAGTAAGTTGATTCCCTAAAGCTGCAAGCACCTGCAAAAAGACTGTTACCCCTGTAGCGTTTGACTGACATTTAGACGTCTAGTTTCGGGAGAGGCTCCCCAGGAGCCTGTTGTGTCCAAGAAGACTGGTAAGTCCACGATACCCTCTAACGTGTCGCGCCCGGCGAGATTTTACACGTCTAACTTTTCATTGTTTTTGTTCAGGCGTCGTCTATGAGAAACGTCTCATTGAGCAGTATATCAACGAGCACGGCACCGAGCCTAGCACTGGCGATGGCCTGACCAGCGATGACCTCCTCCCTATCAAATCTGCGCGCATCGTCCGACCCCGACCTCCCACACTCACCTCCATACCCGCCCTCCTCGCAACGTTTCAGAATGAATGGGACAGCTTAGCTCTGGAGACGTATAATCTCAAAGAACAGCTGGCGCGAACAAGAGAGGAGCTTGCGACGGCCCTTTATCAGCACGATGCCGCAGTGCGCGTGATTGCCCGATTGACGAGGGAGAGAGACGAGGCGAGGGAGTCCCTGAGCAAGGTGACAGTGACTGGCGGGCCGTCTAATGGTGAGGCTATGGTTGTGGACAGCGTGGAGGCGTTGCCCGAGGAGTTGGGATCCAAAGTGGACGAGACACATCAGACGTGAGTGGACTTGATTGAATCTTCCCAATTCTGCTGCTTGTGAATTTCATACTGACACGACTACAGTTTATCAAAAGGTCGCAAGAAGCGCCCTGTTCCTGAAGGCTGGGTCTCTAGCGAAGAGATCTCTGGATTCGCTGCACAATCGACCAATTCCTCACCGATCTCGCAAGCTACCAGCCTCGATGTGGAAGGTTCTTATGCTGCGTTTGGTGGCTTGAAGGGCGAGGCCGCCATCTACTCCATGGAGGCAGACAAGGTCGAGAGAACAGTCCCTGTCAACGAACCCGTCACCGATACCGTCTGGGCCGGATCAAAGGTCTTCTTTGCTACCAGCCAGGGAAGCGTCAAGGTGTATGAGTCCGGGAACGAGATTGCCTCATTATCAGAGCATGCCGGGCCCGCGACAGCACTCAGCATGCACCCTTGCGGCGACTTGCTTGCATCGGTCGGTACTGACAAGAGCATTGTGTTTTATGACTTGAGCTCCATGCAGCGTGCCAGTCGCGCATTTGTTGATTCTTGTAAGCGACTGCCAACATATTTCTCTGTTATCAAAGTTGATACTAATGCTAACTTCTTCTAGCTCTCACGGCCTGCGCCTTCCACCCTGACGGTCATGTGTTCGCCGCCGGCACTGTTTCCGGAGACGTCAAGCTCTTCATGACCAAGACCCTCGAGCAGGCCGCTGTTTTCCAGCTTGGCGCCCCTGTCCAAGCACTCAACTTCTCCGAGAACGGCTACTGGCTCGCAGGTACTGCCAAGGGCCAGACTACGGTGACCATTTTCGATCTGCGAAAGGAGGGCGACGCCGCTACTGCCAAGGTTCTCGAGACCGGTGGCGCCGTGGACTCGCTCGCCTGGGATTTCACCGGACAGTTCCTGGCTACAGCTGGTGCGACGGGTCTCACGGTACAGCACTTTGCCAAATCCAGCAAGTCTTGGAGTGAACCGTTCCGGAACTCGGCTGCTGCGGTGGCAGTGCGCTGGGGCGAGTCAGGAAAGAAGCTGGTGACGGTAAATGGGGATGGTGTAATCAGTGTGTTTGGGACTTCGGAGTAGAACTGCGTGCAAATTGGGTATCCTGTTGAACAATCACATATCTACGGAGTGTCCAACAGAGGAGCGTTTCAAAGCAGCCGAAAGAGGGCAAATGGGAAGATGTATTGGGTTCGGCGGAGGATACATTCAGCTAGCTGTACACTAAAGACTGCAAATAGCGTCTCTTTTGGGAGACGCCAGATGAGAAATCTAAAGAAGCATTCTATTTTTCGCGCGACTTTTATCTGCAGGAATGTTGTGTTTGATTGTATTGCGCATGGTTGGGTACGTGCATGGAAGTGCAGTTGTTACAATGTCGCCATAGCGTGTTGGGAATAGACAGATTGAGATATGCATGTCTCCACGTTACACAGTCACGTCAATAACGTAGTATAATTGAAACGTATTTACATTGTGGCTTTGTTGTTTAGGCAGTCAAACTGTATGTTGAGGTTCTTGTTCAGATTCATCTCCACCTGTCGTGACGCTATCTTGGAGCAGTCATCACTTTCAGTTGAGTTTAGAGTAATGACATTGAAGTTGAAGCCTAAACTACACGGGCTAGAGGATCAAAGACTGATTGATTCATAGGTATGAAAGTAAACAGCAAGTGACAAAGGACAGGCCTCAATCTCAAAGACTTCCATAATAGAATGCAACCCTAGAAAGATCTCGGAGATGATAAAGACATTATTTCTAAGGGAGATGAACAATCAAGACTTGCTGAACAGAGTAGTGTAGTGAAGAGAACTATTATAGAGCAACTGTGCAGCAATTTCAGGGGACGACCACACCTTCATCAAATGCCCACCCAATCACAACCACTACCAACCCCAAAGCCAGCAGCATCGGCGCTACAGCAGGCAGCCAGATGGTGCCCAATCGCCTCTGCAAGTCGCGCCCCAGTATCCGTTCACGTTCCTTATTTTAGGAGCTAAAGCAACCAAACTCCGATGGAGGGGTAGCGCGCTAGTGGGCCAAACGGTGCCTGTGCTGGGTGTGCGTGCGCGGCGCTGATAGGTGGCCTTGATAGGGCGTCTTCGCTGTGTTCATAGGTACCTGTTCTGTTTACAGCACCCGACATGTTGCGTTCAGTTTGGTGTCGCACCAAACCCGTCGTCGGGTGGTGGGTTCTGGTTGGTTCCTGGGCGATTGTGTTCAGGCACTCGTTCCCCCAAAAAATAATGTATTGTGTAATAATGACCTGTGAATAAGCACAGCTCGTTGCCCCTCCGCCACCTGCCGAGCAGTTGGTAGGCAAGCCGCTGGGCCGTGCAACCTTCGGGGTAATCAACGGATGTTTTCGTCGGCATCTACGACACCTGACTTCACCCCTTCATCTGGCCTGAACGAAACAATTCGCCTCTCTCTCTCTCGCCCTCTTGCACCGTTTTTCCCCATAACAAAACAAAGCCGACATCTTCCGACCCAAAGGAGTCATCTGATTTATTCGTGCAAAAAACAAGCCGACGCCGACCCTCAACAACCAGCGTGATAACAACGATTACTCTCAACCTTCATCTTATCACGCGCGAATAGCGGGCCCGAGGCTTCCATCGCCACTTTCAAGCCCAGCTCACGCAAGCTTTTTTGGTTTTTTGCTGTGTGGATGCCTCGGTGGTGCAGCAGCTCTAGGCAGATGCCGCATGTCCCGCCGCAATAAAGCATAAAAGAAAAAACAAGAGAAAGCCGGATGCTTCAGATTTTCTCGCCTTTGGTTTCACTTTTTCCTTGCATCATCTTCAGTGCTCGCAGCACCGAGCGTCCTTTTTTGTTGTTGTGCACATTATAGGCGACATTGTCTCGACAGCGACCTCTCGCCCTCCTTGCTAAGGATCTCGAAAAAATGTCGCGGTCTAGGGATGTCGCGGTTCAGCCCTTGAGCGATGATGACCCTGTCGAGATCCGTCTTCTACCAAATCGAAATCCGAGTAATCTCGAAAACCTATTAAACCCGCGGCCCTTGTCACGGCCTTCGTTACCGAACCTTCGACAATCACGCTCAAGTCAAACATCTGGAAGGCCAGCACCGCCAGCACCATTTCGCCCTGTACTGCCGCGGCAGCAACAGCAACAGCAGTCGGGTACTCAGTTCATAGATCTCACCGAGGAGCCAGACTCTCCTGGTGAGCAGCGAGTGCCACCGCCAGTAGGGAGAAACCCACGAAGGACGAGTTCGCTACGACGATCCACGCCGCCCCGCCTATCAAGAAGTGACGGCTTTTTTATGAACCCTCCACATGGCGTTATAGATTTGACTGTGGATTCTCCAGAGGATGAATTACTTCCAGGGGCAGGATCACGATCTAGAGGCCATCGGCCTCACCCTCCGCCACCGATGCATCACCACTTTCCTCGGCATTTGATCCCCGCGGATCAGCTGATTCATCTAGAGTTTGTGAATCGCCACCAACATAGACTTGCCTCCGATCTCGCTAGAGGCCTTGGTCGTAGACTGGCTGGCTTTCTAGAATCAGAAATCATCAGAAGCGGTGGCTTTAGTCCTCCACAGTTTGACGCCGCGAGAAGCTCCTACGGATCTAGAGAAGAAAGCCCAAAACCGCAGATGGAACCTCTCCCACCAACACGCCCTGGCTACACTCGAGATACCTGTACAGAAGCCGAAAAGCTGGAGGAGAGCATCACAATCTGCCCAGCGTGTAACGATGAGCTGGCGTATGATCCTTCTGGCTCAGGACAGACCGAGACGACAACAAAGAAGAGGAAACGGGCTGCTGGGGAACATCACTTCTGGGCTCTCAAGAAGTGTGGACATGTACGTGGATAGATGACGTGGGACGTTTTTTTATTTTCTTTCAACTACTAACAATGCCATTCAAGGTTTACTGTGCAGAGTGCTTCGAGAATCGAAGACCAACCAAAGCATGCCCCAACGGCGCCGGCTTCCGGCCTCCTGCTGGCAAACTCCCCATTAACGCTCCAACCGAGATGCTCTGTGTAGTCGAGGACTGCACCACCAAGGTAGCAGCCAAAACAGAGTGGATCGGCATATTTCTTTAAGGGGTTAGGCGGCTTCAATTACGAGGGGCGTTGGAAGGGTCAAATAACATGATACCACCTGGGGGTCGGGGCTTTCTTCTTCTTCTTTATTTTCTTCGACCATAGCTGGGCTATCTCGGTTTTGTGATTTACAAGACCCAGACCTTCACATGATCTTGATGATGACGGCAATTTGGTCGGAAAGCGGATACCACCACGGACGGAAAGGAACATTAGCATTGCACAGGCGGCGTTTTAGGGGGGAGCGGCACAGCGGGCGGATGGGGGATCTTGTTATTGTTTTTTTCCTGCATTTTTCTCTGCTGGCCCTTTTTTATTTTGGAAGTTTGTTGGCTCGTTTTGACTTTTATAGATTATCATATGAAGGGGCGTCGTGGTTGAAGATACCTTTGAAAGAGAGCTCAGGCTGTGGCGAGTGAATAAGAAAAGAAATAAACAATGAAAGACCATCAAGGGCAGTAGGTTCGCTTTGTACATTGTTTCTCAGTTGACAAGTTGTACGAGATGAAGCCTGATGAGGAAGCTTTTGCTCCTTTTTTTTGCATTTTTTTTGGTTCAGCGTGTTTCTTCAATGTTGATAGTTGTGGGACGTCCTCCCCTTTTTGGAACTAGGTATATACAGCCCCTTTTTTTTATAATTGGCACAATTCAGAGAAATGGATACTTGGTTTGGACTTTTCAATAGTCAATTTGTCCTTGGTATCGTGCCATGTCTAATGTCTGTCTCTCATCATGATGGATTTCCAAGTATTCAGTGATATGTGTTCCTGATCAAAAATACTGAAAAAATAAACAATAAAAGAACGCCTTGCTATCCCAAGTAAAAAATAAATGGAACCCCCAAAATCCATGGCGAGAGCATTTAAAAAGGTGGAAATTGGAGGCCCTCAACCTGCCTGCCCCTGTGTAATCCAATACATATCAATCATGGAGTCTCGGGTTATCATCGTTCTCGTGTTTCAAAGGGGGTGGGAGGGTATAGACTTCTCTGTGAAAATAGGGGTGGGTGTTTTTGAAAAGAGAGAATGGTGATATATCGTGTGTGTATGTAAGTGCGTGTGTGTATGTAAAAAGGGTAGTTGTGAGCCCCCTTCAAGCCATGAGAGCCCATGCCTCGTCGTCAACCCAGTCACCACCGTATTCCGTCTCTTGTGATGCATTGGGGAAGGCTTTTGTTGGCGTTTTTGGCTTTGGGGCCGAGACTGAAGGGCAAGTGTTTTCCTTTGTGGCTGGCAGTGAGCGTGACACAGGAGCAGCAGGCTTTGAGGGGTTGTTTGGAGGGGGTCTGGAGTGGTTATGGATGGGTGTGAGTTGTGTATTTGCACTAGTTGTTGCCTTTGAGGGTTGAGGATGGGGTTTGTGGTGGGAAGCTTTTTGCTGCTGTTGTATTTGCTGTTGTTGCTGCCGCTGCAGAAGTTGTTGCCGCTGCAGAAGCTGTTGTTTTTGTTGTTTCTGCTGCTGCTGTCGCCGTAGTTCCTCTTGTTTCTGACGATGTTGCTGATGGCCACTCTCTACAGCCTTGTCCATTGGCCTCTGCTTCTTTATCTCCTTAGCCATCGCCGCCATGGCCATACTCGCTTCCAGGCGCAACCTCTCCCTATCACGAAGTGCCTCTAGTGCAGCAGTCCGACGGCTCCGATGCAGCGCCAGCGAGAGCAACTCATTCGACCCGGACGACGTAAAAAAGCGCTTCTGTGGGAGTCTAGGTGATGTCGTCCTGGAAGATACAGGAGGGAGCTGTGGTTCAAGTTCTAATAGAGGAGGAGAAAGCTGGTGTTGTGGTGGTGGCGGCGGTGTTGGTGCAGGGAGTGAGCGGTTTGGTTGGGCGGGCTTTGGTACAATAGACTTTACTACTAGATCATTGTCTAGTCCTTCGTCAACAATGTCATTCTCATCCTCGAGCTCCCGGGCTTGTTGAGAGGATGTGGGGAAGAAGTCGTCAAAGTTAAAGAGGATGGCCTGAGTGCTGAGAGGAGGTGCCTGTGGGGCAGGCGGCGTGAGTGACGAGGCTGGTGAGGATGAGCGCCGTTGAGGCCGATGGGGTGTAGATGGTAGACATGACTTTGGAGCTTCTGCTGCTTGCGGCCTTGACGGCAGTGGTGCAGGTTCCAGTGTTGTCTTCAACGGCGCAGCCTGCACTACCAAGTCTGGCGCCTCGGTAGGCTTGAAAGCAACACTGCGCTCTTGTTTCGATGAATTCCCTGGACTACTCGACGTAAGTCCGAGGTCTGTCTCATAATTTGTTGCTTTACGGTCATGTTTTTGAAAGTTCATGGGACGCTCATCTCGAGGGCTACCCCCAGCCTTTGGCAAACACTGCGCTTTGACACCGAAAGAGTCCAGCTCCAGCATATCGAGCTCCAAATCGTCATCGACGTCAAACAAGAGATCCAGTCCCAAATCGTCATCATTATCTTCAAACAACCTCGAGTCCAGCCCCTGAACTGGCTGTGGTTGTGGTGGGACTTCCCCCTCGCCAGGATCCGGTTGTCTGGGTGTGTCCGGTTGAACCGTAGCTGCCACTGCCAATCGTTCCGGTTCGTTGACACTTTCTTTTGATATATCCTCGGCTATAGGTGGTTGCTGAACTTCCAGGTCTTTGGAAATCTGGTCAAACTCCTGTAACATGTCCATCTCCAGGTCATCTTCTTCTTCGAGAATCATATCCAATTTCCTGCTCTCTTTCTCTGGTGTTTTCTCGGTGCATGAGATTTCAGTTCGTTCCACTTCAATGGCAGGTTCGTCTTCAATCTTTGCGTCGTGGTTTTCATCATCATCTTCATCATTATCCTCATCCCTGGCCTCCTCGGCAACGGGGGATGGGACCCTAGCCGGTGCGCCAACGTGCTTCCCAACACAATCCCTCTTTTTTCCAGACCCATTTCCCCGCACGAACCTCGCAATCGTATCTTGGCTTGGCCGCACATTCACCAGCGGCATCCTCTTCCGCCGCTTCTCCTCATTCTCCTTCAACTCTTTCTCCTTCTTCTTCTCCCGCGCCGCGCGAGCCTTAGCCGCTGCTTTCTCCTTCTCAAACTCCTTTCGTATGCGCTCCTGCTCTGCTTTTTCTTGTCTGATGCGCTCGGCGCGGGACATGGGCGGTCCACGGTTGAGATCCTTGTAGGCTTTGCGCACCTGCTTCGAGGTCATAAACGTCGGAGGTGGCTTCTGCGCTGCCGCGGGGGAGGCTACGGTTGCGGCCTTGGGCACGATTGTGAACGTCTTTTGGGCGGGCATCTTGGTGACTCGTCGAAAACCAGGCCGAGGCTGTCGGCAGCCTTGCTGGTGATCATTTCAATTGCGCGGGGCTGGTGTGGTGTGTGTGTGGGCGGCTTGATTGTGCGATCTGTGTTGACGAAACTCTAAACGCGGGCGGTCAAGTTGGGAGGGGGGAGTGTGTTGTCGCGACATAGGAACGGCATCACGTGATGGCCAGCTTCACCATATCTGAACAACTAAACCAGATAATCTCGACTATCTATAAGTAGATATATGATCTTGTGGTAGCAAATATGTGTGAATCGTCTCAGTGCATCAAGTGATCATGGAATTTACTTCTTTGCAGTGATTATGTGTACATTGGGTAGTGAACAACTAGGATTCATTTCTCTCATAACATGGGATGCATGAAGATGACGGCCTCACTTTTAGCACATGTTCTGATGGTCATTACTTGTTCAAAGGCTCCACTGTAGGATCCCACGAGCATGGTGAATACTCATCCGTCGTGATATCCTTCACCTCCTCCTTCGTCAACTCAAAGCCAAAAATGTCCGAGTTCTCAGCAATACGCTCCGGTCGCCCACTCTTTACTACAGGCACACAGCCTCTCTCCAGACTCCAGCGCAACAAAATCTGAGCCTCGCTGCGGCCATACTTGCGCGCCAGCGTTGCTACCTTGGGATCACCAAATCGCTGTCCGCGCACAATAGGTGACCACGCCTGCACGGCGATACCTCTCGGGCGACACCAGTTGATGATGTCGTTCCGGGGAAGCCAGGGATGAATCTCCCACTGACCTACAGAGATGATGCCGCCCTTGCCAGATTCAACGTCGCCACCACGCTCGATCGCAAGCTCTTTGATGTAAGCCTCGAGCTCGGCGAGATGCTGAAGGCCGTAGTTGGAGACACCTATGGAGCGGACCTTGCCGCTATCGACGCACTCGACAAGGGCTTTCCACGCACCCTTGCGGTTCTCCGGTCCACCATAAGGCGCATGGATAAGAACTAGGTCTAGGTAGTCGAGTTGCGTCTGCTCAAGTGCGGCGTCGATGAGCTTGTGAGCGTTGGCGTAGCCGAGTGGATGTTCACGGATAGGGATTTTAGTGGTGAAGAAGACTTCTGAGCGAGGTACTCCTGAGGCTGGTATAGAAGCTGCGGATGGACCTTGGTTGCGATATGATGCGGCAGAATCAATCTGTTTCGATGGGAAACGATCAATCGAGTCAGAATTATAGGAAAGGCATGTGGTAAAAGGGAATGGTGAGGATGCGTTGAAATGGGAGAACTTACCTGACGGTATCCAGCTCTGATTGCTTCCTTGCACACGTCCGTCACCTGGTCTTTTTGGCTGCACAAATGGTGAGCTTTGTGCTTCGTTCCAAGTTCTATGCATGGTGCTCTCTCGATTCAGGAGATACTTACATTTGGTAAACCTGAATATATTTGTCAGTGAATATAGCCTCGAGGTTTTAGAGGCTTTGACATCAATCACTCACACCAAAGCCAAGCACCGGCATCTCATGGCCTGAAGGCAGTTTCACCGTGGACTTGAGGCTCAGTTTCGATGCCATTCTTCGCAGCATGAGTTTGATAAGTGCTTGTGCTTCGAAAGTTTTGTCTTTTGTGGCTTCTTTAACAACAGAATTGACTGGAAATCAATTGTCATTGAGATGAGTGTGAGAGATAGACTTTGATAGGTTGTAGAAGCGGGTGGCTCTGTTTAATGTGGTCCACGTCACTGTGTGGGGTCTCTCTTCTCAGATTCGCCGCTTACTGACGGGACGCATTTACTTTTAACTCGTGGATAAACTGTGATCTCGCTGAAGCTACATACGATTTATCTTTTCATAGTTTTACGTATTGAAATATTTCTATTTTAGGAATTTCTTACCAGAATACCAGCTTCAGTATATCCATGGCATCCGAAAGTAAGTTGAAGCTCCCGAAAGGTATAGGGTATGTGAAACATCAAATTATATTGCTACCCAGACCTTGTAAAATTCTCATATATAACAGTCCCTTTTTTCATCTCATCGTGTATCATTCTATTTTCTCATATCACACTATCCAGCATGGCATCGTCTTCTTCTTCATTCCTTCTCATCCCATTGCCATTTTCGGTCGCCTCGCCCTCGTCCTCCTCGTCTTCATCCAAATCCAACATGGGATAGTTTAATATCGCCGCAATATCTCCCATCATGTGTAGCCTTTGGCCACTCTCATGGTCGCTACTCAGGATACGTGCATCACCGCCATCGAGCTTGACTTTGTCTACCAGGGCCACGTACTTTTTTCTCGTGGCAAGATCCTGACTCCGGAAAAGCGAGTTGTTGATTAGCAAGAAACCTCCACCTGGGCCGACTGCCCCGTCGGCGACGGCTTTTTCAACCGCCCTTGAACCATACCAGGCGCGCTCGTCATCGAGTTTGAGCAGGTCGAAGAAGTTGTCCATACACTGGGCCTCCTTTGCAAAATTCATGTCCTTCATCTTGGCCAGGACCTCAGGACTCTTGAGAACTTCGTTCAAGCTGTGAATGTGCCCAGAGTTGGAGTGTATGACAGTGGCCTGCCGCGCCACTGCCATAAGAACCTTGTCAGATTTGTCTCGCCCCTGCTTAGCAATGTATTGCTTAAAGTCTGTCGCAACGAAGCCCGGGCTGGCCAGCAGCAAGGGTCGCGATTCTGAAAAGTCGAGCCCTCTCAACAGCGACGAGAGCGTCTTGTCGAAAAAGCGCCGCATGCCGGCATCCTGATCTGAGACGGCGTCGCGCTTCTTGGGAACGACGCTTTCGATCCGGGTCTTGAGAACGGTGCGGAACTGGGTGATGAGACATATGTTGGCGAGACCTTCATGCATGACGACGGCTGCCATGGCGCCGTCCTTGTCATCCGAGAGAGCTTGTGAGAGAGTGGCCTTGGCGACACTGTCCCAGCCGTCGGGCTTGATGACGGTGAGGGAGCGGTTCACCTCAATATCGAGTGTGTGGTGGGAGCCCATGGACACATGGTCGTTTTCGGCGGCGACGACGCCGGACACGCGGAGGGAGGAAATGACGGGGTCGAAGAAGGTGGATTTGACTCGGATGGTCAGGTCTGTGTGGACTCGTTCGGACGCTGGGACACCGGTGCCAGGGTTGATGTTAACGACCTTGCGAATAGCGTGCGCGTGGACCACGTCGCCGGCGACTATAAGATTGTAGGCATGCCACTGCGAAAGAAGATGTGAGCACAGTTCATCTCGAAAGCCTCAGTTACATCGAAGGAGAAAAAGCAGCGCAGAGTGGCCTGGAACAGAGGGGGACTCACCATGTCCTCCGGATCTTCGGGGAGCAGGGAAACCTGCTCATCCTCAAAATCCTTGGGTACTTTGCGAGAAATCAGCTTCATCTTCAGCGCACTGGAGGACCCAGAATCTGCGTTGCGATGGGGGAAAATGGGAAACAGCGTGTTATAAATAGTCTTTTGGAGATTCTAACATTTTAGAGTCATCAACGGCGCAACTCTATGGTGACGATGTTGGTGGGGGTGGCGTCGTGGCGCATGGCGGGGCAAACGGCAAATGGAAAGGAGTCACATCAACGAACTGAAGCAACGCTAATTATGTTCTAAGTTTACATCCTGTGATGATTTATACTTCGATTTTAATATAACTATGAAATTGAAATTTTCTTCCAAGATTATCGGTTACTAAATTTTCATTGTATTATCTACGGCGCCTGTATCGCCATGTTTTTCTTCGTGTATTCATGATTTTAGCGATCGACAATCCTTCGAAAGGCTAGAGCAGTAAATTCCTGGATTTTATATCATTTTCCCACACATGTTGTACTTTACACACAATATTCTTTATTGTGAAGAAGCTTATGGTTTGATGTCGACAAATCCCAAGGAGCGTTGGTCGAAGGATTGCGCTGCAACAGTATACAAAACGCGTAGGGCCCGGAAACTTACCATTCTAAGTCAGTATGCACTCTAAGTAAGTTAAGCTATTCTGCCGGTCGCTGAGTTATTTAGAGGTATGGTGAAGTTATCCCGAGGCTGTGTGCGCCTTGAGTTGGGCTCGTTGAGGTGAAATATTGTTTTGTAATGCGATTTCTCACATAATGGCAGGTTGAGTCTTCATGAGACGAACACCAGATTGACGACCAAACGTTGCTAGCAGTGGGTAACAGGCAGTAACCAGCTAATGAATATATATCAGACCTCTTTACTGCCACGTCTCTTTCCAGCCTCTAATAAAGCCTTTGCTTTGGCAAGAAATTCTTGAATCTTTTCAGACCGCTCGTCAGGGATGAGTAAGTTATTAGTCCTCAGGTAGTTGGTGTACCGTTCCGAGTTCTGAACCTGAACCTCCACTTGCTCTGTAAGAGCCTGATGATCACTGCCGTCAAAAAATGCGTTCACCGTCGTATCCATACATGCTTCAGTTCCATATAGCCATCTAAAAGTAGAAGAATAGTACACATCCATAAGAGTAGATGGGTGGCGTAGGATCTGAACTATGGGCGATAGTTCCAACAGACGATCCTTATTATGGACGCCGTTTTCGTGCATGAAGCCCCAATCTTGCCATAACTGTGTCCAACCCTCCGATGCCTCGTGTAACTCATCAAGGACTTTGCTAAACTCTAGCCAAACCTGAGCGCGAGGAATACCAGTAATTATAAGAAGGGTATCCGGGTCGTGGCCTGTGATCCACGATGGTGGTACGAAAAACTGTTGCGGAATTGTGCTCGTAAACTCCCAGTCGATAATGCTGAGAATGTGAAAATTCTCGTCAATAATGATATTACCACATAGTAAATCTGGATGTGCCAACACAAATGAGCAGTTAGGCTTTTGTAACTCAGTCCACCTTTGGATTTCTTTTGCAATGCTGTCTAGCGCGAATACCTCCATTTTCGCTGGTCTTTGTCCAAGTTCTTGAGTAGGTAGTTGATATGTTTCTGATAACATATGGCAGTGAAGCTCTATAAAGCGTTTCGCGGATGTGATGATTTTGGGAGATACTAGCCCTGGCTGTTCGTGCTTTCTTTCGAACTCGTTGATGGTCATAGAATGGAATGGGCCAAGAACGGGGTTCAACTCATCGTCCAGATGATTGGGGTTGGGCATTAGTGAGCCTGCAACGGGGAACTCCAATTTGTGTAATTGCGCCAGAATATTGATAAGATCAATGTACAAGTTTCGTCGTTGGGATTCTGTAGCATGTAGGACTGTCTTCGTGTGAAGTTGTTGACCGTGTATGCAGTCTAGAAGCATAAACGGAGTCGAATGTCCTTTGACCAGCGTGGTATCTTTTCCATATGCATGTATTTGAGGGACAGGAATGGTCGTTTTGCCTTTAATGAACCTAGAAAGGCTCATTAACGTTTCGTTATCCGGATTTTATAGATGCGAATAAAACGTGGCATACCTTGTAGTTGCAACCTCACTTACGACTTTGGCCCAGGGATTACAAGTTACAGGCATGATTGGGATTCTTAGAACCCATGTGACATTGTCATCTTCAAAGAGAATAAAGAAACAGACATTAAAGCTGCCATTCTGCTGATCAATAATTCTTCACGACCTTCCACCCTTGTGCTTCGAAGCCAAGACACACACGGCATTTCTATCTATGAGTCGATGAATGCACGGATCGTGTCTTCAACTTGTTCCTCTGTAAGGGGGTACGCATGTGGCGCATTTTGGCTAATTTGGGTGTTGTTGTTTTGTTCCACTGCGGAGGACGTTGAGGGTAGCATCGAAACAGCAGTTAAAGCATTACAAAATCATGGTGATGAATGCAGTTAGTATCGATGATTGAAGTTTGGAAGATAGGGGCCATGATGTCTGGCGAAATCGGAAAAACACTAGCCCCGAGGAAGTCTTTACTGGTACCACCACAAATTCCTATTCTGTGTTGTTCTTGAGCCATCCAGTAAATATCAAGGACACACTTGACATCTGCCAGAACGGGCGGAATATTTTTAAGATGATGTTTCCCTTATAATTCTGATGCACTGTTGCGCAGGTCAGAGAGATCAAATCAGCTGAGGTGGATTGGTGCATGGGGTTTCCTGCAGTCTACCAAGTGGGCATGACCAGGCGCATCAACGTGACCTGGGAATCTAAACTAGAGCTCAAACGAACAAAGAAAGCTCAAGCGCCCGCTGTTAATTACTTCTCGGATCCGTTTTCGTACAAAGAAACATACCAATACGAAGCCAGTGCGGATGATCAAACCCGCCTTTACCTTGAAATGGCTGCTGCAAGTTTGCAACACTCAGGGACTAGCAAAAGAGCCGCACATGGAGTGATGATCTGCGAAGGGAGTGACGGCGAATGGCGTAGGGCTGTGAGCGCTTCTTGCCAATGGCATTTGAGAACACTCGAGCATTCTTAATGCGACAGCCCTTTTGCGCAAGGGGATAGTGGCTTTTTTGGGAACAATGAGCACAACATGTAACCTGGGGCTTGTGCGGCATCTGCAACGGGTATTCATGCTCAGACCTCTTTGCAGCTACGATCGCCCTTTGATCGCCTCCGTCCCCGGAGTAAGACATCCAAAAGGCACACCCACATTGCCACACACAGCCAAGAGTGTTTTGCTAGCGATTACCCAGAGCTGAGGTTGGATAGATACACAGTCTAACATCATCAGTAAGATCCTTCCCATTCAGCCCTGGTAAGATATGCTAAGCCGCCCAAGTTGATCAAATTCCTATCAACTACTAGGAGCCAGTAGTCATCTATCTAGTACAAGAAGTACAAAGAGATAATCGAAAATATATATATAGACATACATATATACATTAATAAAAATAGCTAAGATAATAGAAGCTAGATATATAGGGTAGGGATTGATTTTCCCTAAGGCATGGTAATAGGCATTATTAATATCATAATCCATATATTAGTCAATATTATTAATATACCTAAATTATAGATTAAATATAAGGAATACTAGAGGGTTTAGAAGATAGATAACCTATAAGCTAGTAGGAATCGAAGCTATATAATATTCCAGATATACTCTATATTATTACTAGAGAAACCTATTGATGAAAATAATTAATATTCTTTAATAAAGAAGAATCTAATTCACTACCTTAAATAAAAGAATCAAGCAGAACTAAAAAAGGGAGGCTATAAGATAGTAATAGGAATACAAATATATTTCTCTTAATATCCTAAAATATAAAGAAGAAAAGGAATAAAGACTAAAAAAAAAACGAAAATGAAAATCCTTATCTTTTACCTATATATGCCGCGCCAAGGCATAATCATACAAGTAGCAACGTAACCACCTCGTGATGGTGATACTGAAGGCGACATCCCCAGTCATAGAAAACTCACTCACTAGGACTTGGCAGTGGGCTGTACGAGGCAAAAAGAACAAAAAAGGTCCATCCGCATTGCCGGTATTCGTTTTTGGGTAATTGCTCTCGGCCAGCAAGGATGGAGAGGACGAAGCTGAAGCATTAAGCTTAGGCAGCACCTTTAACATCTCGTGTTTTGAGGCATGCAGCTCGGTACAAGCCGCAACGGACAGGGCTTGTCGTTTCAGAGTTTGCATTTTTCGAGACGAAGAGTACCTACCTACATTGGTATCTTCCTGGTTAGTCCTAAAGTGAGCAATTGATATTTGATACCAAGTACTAGGTAAACAACGATACGTAGAGGCTGGCCAAGTCTGGGCGGATGCTGACTTGAATCGACCGCCGGATAAGGCCGAATAAGCTCCCCATGGCTTCCACTGACTTCTTGTAGCTCACCCAAAATGCCTCTTCTCTGCAGGTGGGTGGTGGGCCATTGTCAGTTAGTCAGGCCTCGCATCTCGATGTGGCGAGAGCCGCCAGCATGGGATATTATGGACACTATCAGCCTTTCTAGCCAAGTTAGGAATTGCCCGCGGCCACGAGTAAGGAAAACAGGGTAAACGTCAACGTACATATGGATCCAGCGTGGGATTCTTGCACGCATAACGGGAGACGCAGCTCCGGCCATTACACGTATCGGGTATAAACTCGACAGACACCCCCACCCCCCCTCCCTTGTTGACCACGTTGTACGTTGCATTTTGCTTCCGCCTGTCGCCCTTTTTACTTACGACCTTCTTACGCACGCACATACGCACACACGCATTGATTGATTGATTGATTGATTGATTGATTTGCTTGCGTTTCAATAAAAAAACTGCGGACAGGAGGTAAGAAAACTGTTGATGAATGCTTGGTGGCGCAACGCCCCCTCCCAATCCTGCCTTCAGCCCTAGCAACATTCGTTGATCCTGCGACAACATTGCCTATGCGAGTTCCAGACGACGGATAGAGGGACGCAGCGCCTGGTCATCCATTGCATCATCAGACGACGGGATTGACAGGTTCCTGTGTTAGCGGGGAATGCAGCGCTGAGCACTGAGCCGCAGCGAACTGTTACAGTGCTTTCCAGGCTTCAGCATACCAAACTCTGGTCAGAATACGTCACCTAGCGCTCCATCTCCATCGGCTTCCTCGCATTCGTTCACTGTGTTCACTGTACGAGTACGCGTACTACTAGTACTTCACCAAAAAAATACGACGATTGTCGTCCATCCACCACCCACATCCGACAAGCCGTCATACAGGTCATTTCACCAACAAGTATTCTTAGCTTATCAACTCACTGTACTACGAGTACACGGAGTTCGGGGCATATCGCACCCAGGTACGGAGTATCGTGGTAATTAATTACTTAGCAGCAACCACTCGGACCCTCTGTGTCGAGGGGCGTCCACCAGGCGTTGCTCTTCTGAGACCACTTTGATTGCTCCCCTTCAGAAACGTCCGGGGTGGGAGCTCGTGACGTGAGAAAAGGCTGCCGCTTGCAGTCACAGAAACCCCCGAATCCAGACGGCGCTAAGCCTTTCCCAACCACTTCGCGCCTCAACCTGGAAAGAGGGCGAACGGCGTTTTCGAACCATTCTACCTAGGTGAACGCCTGGTGCGTGAGCCCCGACTCAGTCTCTCCGTCTCTCCGTCTCTCCCTCTTACCCTTTCTCACTTTGTCGCCCGAGTCCTTTGTGACCACCCGCCAATACGAACGCCCTTTTTTTATTTTAATTTTGGGCCCAGCCTGACCACCAGGCCACCCGCTGCGCATTTCGCTCGGATCGTTTTCCCAAGTCGGGGGTTTTGGGGCAAAGCACCACCACCCACCATCTGGATTGACAGGTCGAGTCGGCGCGCGTGTGCCCTGACAGCATGGAAGATGTCTGCTACACACATGTCCTCATCCGCCCTGCCAGGCAATGGCCAATTGGCCTCGAAAGGAAACGGTCACATTCTGCAGAGCCTTGGGAGTCCAACTTCCGGCACATCCGAACATCAAGGTACGCTCTTTCTGCAGTGGTGGTTTGGTGAACCACAAGCCCCATACACATTCAGCTATGCCGTGGGTCCGAGGACAGCTTCGTCCAACGTCTATGCTGCCGCCTGGTTCTTCTTCACCTCCTTCCTTTTCCTAATTGTTTATCTGTCCACTGGGGGTTACATTGGCTAGCGTTCAGGATCATTAAGCTTACCGGCCCCTCGCAGCAGCAAACAGTAATTTACATAGCCCCCCGTTAGGCAGAAAGTCGACGGGCAGATTGGCACTCAATATCACCTCCCAGAATGCAAGAGAAAAGGACGGAAAAGCGCTGCCGAAATCGCTCTCCACAAGTCCTCCAACCACGACGTCACTGGACCCTTTGAGCAATGTTAGTACTACCAACTGCCTCACATCTCTCGTAGTGTCACGCAAGGAGAAACTTTGTTTTCGTCGGTGTGTGTGTGTGCTAACAGACCTGCCTTGTGGTAACAGCAAATATACCTTCGAACCAACAGCAATACCGAACCCTCCATTGCACAGCGCTTGCGCAACTCTGGGCGACCGGAAAGTCCGACGCAAGAACACCAGAGTGTTGACGGCCCCGCCAAGTTCGCGAATGGGCTGGGCGAAACCAACAAGGAACGAAGGTATGTAGCTATCGCAGTTGTGAAAGGGCGGGGAATGGGAACATGCGCATGTGGATTGGCTAACATGCTGTGTTTGGTGTTAAAAGGAAGGGTCCATCATTTTTGAGTCGCCTGGGTATGCGTGCTCCATTCAAGAAAGATGATGACATGCCAGACTCCGACGACGAACTAGGCGACCTTCGCAACGATGGAAGCAGTGCCCGAGCTCCTGCATCTGTCATCGGTGACGGCCGGGGTTTCATTCCACTGCATAAGGAGCCTCCCCGTTACATCCGTGTCAAGGCGCACAACAAGAAGAGCCGTGATTTCAACCGACTATTTCTCGCACAAGAGTTACTAGGTACGAAGCGAACAAAAGACGACGAGCCACAAGCTCGCGCACCCCAGACTGCCGTGGGAACGAAACTCTTGAAGGGTGGCGATGCTATCTGGGCAGCCGAGTTTAGCGTGGACGGACGATATCTTGCCGTCGCGGGCAAAGATCAAGTAGTTCGCGTTTTTGCCGTCATTACAACAGAAGAGGAACGCAGGCAAGAAGAGGAAGAGGAGGATGATGACAAGGAACCACCGTGCAGAAGCGGGGATGAGAGACTGAGCGCTCCCGTTTTCCGCTCCAAGCCGGTGCGCGAGTTCAAGGGACACGGTGGTGAAGTGCTGGCCCTTAGTTGGAGCAAGAACAATTTTCTCCTTTCTTCCTCCATGGACAAGACAGTTCGGCTATGGCACATGAGCCGAGACGACTGCCTTTGTACGTTCAAGCACGCGGATCTGGTCACCTCCATCGCATTCCACCCCAAGGACGACCGATTCTTCCTGGCGGGTTCATTGGATGCTCAGCTTAGGTTGTGGAGTATTCCCGATAAATCAGTTGCCTTTTCCGTCTCTGTGCAGGAGTTTATCACAGCCGTGGCTTTTTCACCAGACGGCAAGACTGCCATCTGCGGTGTTCTTAGCGGTCTATGCTGGTTTTTTGAAACCGAAGGACTGAAATGTCAGTTTCAAATCCACGTCAGGTCTTCTCGAGGCAAAAATGCCAAGGGTAGCAAGATTACGGGGATCAGAACGGCAGTGATCCCTTCTTCAGACCCCCAGAGCGGAGATGTCAAGGTACTGATCAGTTCCAACGACTCGCGAGTTCGAATCTACAGCCTCAAGACGAGGATGTTGGAGGTCAAGTTCAGGGGCTTGGAAAATCAATGCAGTCAGATCAACGCCCGTTTCGGCGATTGCGGGGCATACGTCATTTCTGGGAGTGAGGACCGCAAAGCATATTTGTGGGAATTGTCCAATTCAGATGTCGAGGCCAAAGACAAACAGCCGTACGAGTGTTTTGATGCGCACCCCGAAGTGGTAACAACCGCGCTCATGGCACCGATCCGAACCCGGCAGTTACTAGGGGCATCGGGAGATCCCATTTACGACCTGTGTAACCCGCCTCCCGTAATGCTCCGCAGTATGGATGAAGCGACGATTAGCCAGTCGGCTCTTTCGGATGGTAGTCATACCGAGAACCCAGCGGCGACGGTAAAGAAGCCAGAGGAAAGCCCGGCGTATATCGAACGATCCAAGCACCTCGATGGGAATATCATTGTGACGACAGACCGAACCGGCACGATTAAAGTTTTCCGCCAAGATTGTGCTTATAACAAGCGGCAGCAAAGTTTATGGGAGGCCTGTTCCAAGTTCTCCGGCAGGGTGAATGGGGTGGGCCGCAGCGCGAGCATCATAACGAAGACGAGCGGCGGCAGCCGTATTCATTCGCGACGCGGCTCGCTAAATCTAGGAGCGCCTATCCCAACCCATACGCATCCATCCGATCGTATTATTAGTTGGCGGCAAGATATCGAGGGAGGAGGTAGCTTGGGTCGCGCAAGTGTGGCCGGAACGCCGATGCGCAATGAGCGATCCATGTCTCCCATGAAGGGGAGTAGAGCATCGATGAACAGCTCGGCAGCAAATCTAGCCTCTGAGGCTCGTAGAGCCCCGTACCCGTCTAGCCCCGTGCTCCGGCCGTTGCACCCCACGAGTCCGACCAACAGTGTCCAGAACAGCAGAGCATCCCTACACGCATCTAAAGACAATATAGCAACCTCGCCGCCAACTCCGAGTTTTAGTATGGTCAGTGTATCTGATACCGATGAGCAGACCAAAGCGGAAGGCGGGTTTTGGAATCTGAGCCGGTGGAGAGGCGGTCTGTCCGGGCTGCGATACTCAATATCTGCCAGTCCAGCAGTGGACAACGCAAATGAAGCAGCCGCGACACATGCAGCTGGAGAAACTACAGAGGGAAGCTCTCGGAAACAGAGCACCGAACTACTCAAACCTGCGGAAAAGATTACGGCGCGCAAGAGTCTAGGCGTGGCTGATCTAAGCAGACTCAGGATTGGAGATGACAGCAATCGCAGGAAATCGGTTGAGCCGACGATCCGGATAGGAAACAGGGAGGAGCCAGAGTCGCCGACGAAGGCTGTAGATGAGAAGCGGAAAAGGCGAACCCAGTCGCCGTATAAGAAGCGGACTGATTCAGGGGTTGGTCAGTTGAGCGCTGATTCTGACGAATGATGATGCGATACGGTCTGCAATCACAATGACGACTTCGAAAAAAAAACAATTGGATGCGATACAGCTCTATAGTTGTGACGACTATACTCCTTGAGGCAAAATGGTTAGCATTTGGTCGATTTCGACGGGCATACTGCGGGGGTGTTTTTTTATACATTTTTTATATTCACAAAGTCCATGATACGGCAAAATGGGGAGAGAATGTTTACAAAGATGGGCTTTATTGTATCATTTTTATGACCTGAGCTTGTGGTGTTTTTTTTTTCATATCGAGAGAACCTCGATTGGGGAGTTTTATGTTTGGGTAGCATGAGAAGGGTTTGTGAGCCTTCCTTTTTTTTTTCTGGATTTTGATTTGTTGTATATAGTTGGACTTGGTTGATGGATGCTCAGGAGCTGAGTACGCATTGTGAGTTTTGGATATTTTTTGATGAAATAGAGACGCGGCCAGGGTCTGGTCGGGATGATACTGGAATGACTGTTTTGATTGTTCAGATTATCAAGCTTGTATCGCACTTATTTGTAGCTGTTGTATATTTGTTTTTATGTCTACGGTTGTAGAAGTGGGATATAGGCAAGTTTAAGTTATCACATTTTAAGAAACCAGACTCTATGTCGAAACAGGAACAAAATACAGACAATGAGGCAAATCAAATCATCATCATTATTTATCTAGACTTGTCCATTCCGTGGTGAAAAGATATGCAGCCCCATTGAGTCCCACTAGTTGATACCCGATATTGTGTATGCATCGGGTGCCCCTTTTGCACGCGGATCAATCATCGCAAGTTGTCTTTGAAGTTCTTTTTGTGAATTTCAATGTTCCCAAGCTCGTCGGTCATATTCGCTGGTTGCCATTTTTTTTTTTTGAGTCTCTTTATTTATTTTGGTTTGGTGTTGATTTATTGAAAATCACTTTAAAAGTCTTCGTTAGTCGAGAGCTTTTAATCACAGCATAAAAGTTAGAGCTTCGTTCCACGACCAGTTTCCGATGACGCTGTATTTTCCCCTGCTTGCATGGAAGACAAAGAAACACCATCACCCACCTCAGATTGAGACTTCTCAGCGTACGTCGCCGTCAGCTTCTGCAGCGCAGGCGGGTTTGCGCCGGCCAGATTATCCACCTTTTCGCCATTCTCAAAGATGAAAAACGCAGGGATGGAGCGGATGCCGAGTTCCTTGGCGAGGTCTGCAACGGCGTCGGTGTCAAACTTGGCAAAGACGTACTTGTCGTTGGTGAGGTCGCCGGCGTGCTTTGCGAACATGGGGGAGATTGCTTTGCAAGGGCCGCACCATTCGGCGTGTGCTTGGACAGCGACGTAGGGGGTCTTGTCGATGAGTTCGTTGAACTGGTTTAAGCTGGTGATTTCGATGACGGACATGGTGGGCGATATGTTTTTTTAGGTTATCGAAGATGGGAGTTGTTGGTTGTGGTTGTGGTGTAATTGGTGTTGAGGGGTTGTGGAGGTTTGAGGTGGTAGAGAGTAAGCTTGGGTGTTGAGGGAGGGGGCGGGGAGCTGGTATGTTATGTAGGCGCGGTGACGTTATCAATTAGGTAGGTAGGGGGAAACTGTTCAAGGGCGGATTCGGGCTGTCGGCTGGAAATGGGATGCGCTGTTTTTCCTAGTGGAGATTTTTGCCAGGAATGGTGCAATTCTGATGATGTAAGGAGTAATTCAACGGACTATTGCGTAGTCTAGATTTAATGCAGTTGACAGGATGCTAGAATATCTTGAATAGGGAATCTTATTTTACATTGCCCTCATCCATCAATTATATACCATTTTAAACAACGCTTTGCAAAATCAAGATAATCCTATTACAGATCCATTCTAAAGTCTGGGAAACTCTGGGGCATTCTACTCGTGTCTTTGCTTTGCAATGGAAAATGGATGAGCCACGATGACAAATGAGGACTGCCACAGGTACGAGCTCTGCTTTATTCGGACAATGGCATCATTTTGCCGGCTGATGGTGTCCACCACTAGAAGATCATTCCGATGAGCCGAGGCGGGGGGATATAATATGAGGGGTCATGGCTGTACTGGATACTTGATCTTTGGTGATGGTGAGTGGTGGGTTGATGTAGCCGAGACGGGCTTCAGGGCCCAGATCTGGCCAAGAGTTGAATGGGTATTTGCAATAAATTACGCAGGAGTTGTAAGTCAGTGACCTGATTAGATCCTGATGACAATGATTTGGCATTAAATACGACATGAGTATGAGCACTGAGGGGACCAATGCCAAGTTGAGGATAACAAGTCGTATGCTTTAAGTCACATTGCAAGCACGGTGGGATAATGAACGGGAGGATCCGAGCATATGAAGATTTGAGCCAATTATTGAAAACTGAAATGATACGCCATAAATATAATTATATGAGATTCACTATCAGTGTATACCAATTGCGATCGAATATAGATTAAGAAGGTATCTACCTGTGAATAATGACGATTGACCTCGACTTCTTCATAGCACCGCCACTCATTCATGGCGCGCCACAGACTCTGCCACAGCGCGGGGTCTCCCCACTGATACGGATAAGAGATTTTGGGAATAATTTTTTCTGGTGGGCGACTCGGCTTGAGCAGTGGAGGGGTCAATTTTTACCCTTTTGCTGCCAAAATCCAGCCAATTTCTAGACTCTTATTTCTCCTTGCTGAGCCTCTTCAACTTTATTCGTGCGATTCTCTTATCCGACCCAGAAACCTACACATTAAAGCGAACGGAAAACCTACCCTTCACACCACCAATGTCGAAGCGCACGGCCGACGGCAATGGGGATGCGCCCCTCAAGGGCGGCGACCGGCCCGAGCAGATGGATGTGGATAACGTCGACCGCGAGATGGGCGAATTTGAGGACGAATTCGAAGACGAGTTTGAGAGTGAGGATGAGATTATCGAAGCAGGTGTAGATGGACGGCCGGATGCGGAGCGCGAAGCTGAGGAGCGAGAGGGTGAGTTTGAAGATTTTGATTTAGCTGGGCTGCAATAATGGGAGGGAGTATTTTGAAGCAGAGATTGAGGGATAACATTCACAAAGCCGAGAAAGATAGAGAGTGAGGCTAACAAAGAGATCTCGTGTACAGCTGCTATGGACGTGGACCAAGGCACCTTCATCGTCGGCCGGAGCAAGCTGGAACCTGGACAGACACTGGCCCCTGATTTGACAACCTACGAGATGCTGCACAGCCTTAGCACGCCCTGGCCGTGCTTGTCATTTGACATTGTCAAGGACTCCCTTGGCGATAACCGCAAAGCCTACCCGGCCACCATGTACACCGTTACAGGCACACAGGCCGAGTCCTCCAAGTCCAACGACAACCAGTTGCTGGTCATCAAGTTCAGCGGGCTGAGCCGGATGGATCGCGGGGATGATGGCGAATCAGACGACGAGGAAGATGATGATGACGAGGATGCCGACCCGATTCTCGAGAGCAGGTCGATTCCTCTCAACTCGACGACGAACCGTGTTCGCGCGCACCAGGTACCCGGCGCAGGACCTAACGGTGGTCTTTCAACTCTGACAGCCACAATGACGGAGTCGTCAAGTGTCTTTATCCACGACGTCACCCCCCATCTGGCATCGTTTGATAACCCAGGTACCATCATTACATCGCAGCAGAACAAGCCCATCTCCACGATTCGGGCGCACAAGACCGAGGGCTATGCGGTAGACTGGTCCCCGCTCCACGCCAGCGGCCGCCTGCTCACAGGCGACAACGACGGTCTCATCTACATGACCACACGCACCGACGGTGGCGGCTGGGTCACTGACAACCGTGCTTTCCAAGGCCACGCCAGCAGCGTCGAGGACCTGCAATGGTCACCCTCTGAGCAGTCCGTCTTCTCGTCCGCCTCGAGCGACGGCACCGTACGCATCTGGGACATCCGCTCCAAGTCGCGCAAACCCGCCATCAGCGTCCAGGCCTCAACCCACGATGTCAACGTCATCACCTGGTCGCGCCAAACCTCCCACTTGCTCGCCTCCGGCGCCGACGACGGCGGCTGGGCGGTCTGGGATCTCCGCCAGTGGAAAGCCACAGCTAACATTGAAAAACCCCAGCCACTGGCGAGCTTCAACTACCACAAGGAGCAGATTACGAGTATTGAGTGGCACCCGACTGATGACTCCATCATGGCTGTGGCTGCGGGTGATAGCACAGTTACGCTGTGGGATTTGGCGGTCGAGCTGGACGATGAGGAGAGCAAGGATACTGGTGGTGTGAAGGATGTGCCGCCGCAGCTGTTGTTTGTGCACTACCTCAAGGATGTGAAGGAGGTGCACTGGCACCCACAGATTCCTGGTAGTATGATTGCCACGGGTGAGGAGTTTAGTGTTTTCCGAACGATTAGCGTTTAAAAGGGGAATGTCTTTTCTGGATGATGATGATTATTATGGCCTGAAAGATATATGGGAATGTCAACCTTGTATCTCAGATGTCATGCATGTCTCTCTTCATTTTCCTTTCCTTTGTTCTTCTTCTGTATATACATATTCCCGTGATGAAATCTGGAATATCATTGGTTGTTTTTAGTAGGGGCTTCTTTGCTCATGATGAGGAGGAATGGCAGGGGGCTAAATAAAATCAAAATAGACGAGCGACGATTGATAAGATGACGCACCTTTGAGAACCACGGGTTTTTTTAGTTCTGAGTTTTGCAACTGTAACTCTTGTGAGGTTGGTTGAACATGGAAACTCATCTGAGTGGAGGTGACATGCAATGGGGGGTATTCAGTCTGCAATGAGATGCCATTGATAGACATTCAATGAGTATCGGATGCTTGCCCTTGCTCATCTGTCGGTACAGGGGGTTCGCAGATGAGGCTGCATGAATCTCACACAATGCCGCTCTGCAGCAGGGGGCGGCCATGTGATGTTTGCTTACTTGGTTAAATATGACGTGTTTGCAGGAGATCAGATGAATTGGACATGTCATAACGTGCACTCAACTTTAGTGATAAGCAGTTTATGACGTAAAACAAGAAACAAAAAGATATTCATTAACAATTACAAACATCCCTATTACACACTATTTCACATCCTTTTCCATATGCGCAGACGACTCTGCCATATCACTACCCGGAGACTGCCCAACCAGTGAACTCGCGCTGGGCACTGGCGGACCGGTGAAATTCTTACGCGCATAGGCAAAGTACCAGAGAAACGCAATGGCAGCGAAACCTGCAAATACAACGGATGCGTAGTTCATGGTCGTGGCGTCAACGGGTAGAGAGACGGGCATGCAGAAGATGACGACGGAGAAGCAGATCCAGATGATGCAGATGACGTTGATAAGTGTGCCGAATTTACCAAGAGGGAATGGTGAGTCGCGGACAGCCTTGCGGCGCTGGACGAGATTAACGAGAACGGGCACACCGTATGAGGTGGAGAGGCAGATAGTCGCAACGCCGGTAAAGGAGCCAAAGGCCGCCGAGGAACCGAAGTAGATGCAGCCCAGGAGACAGTCGACAACAGTGGACAGGAGAAGCGCATTGAGGGGCACGTCGAGTTTCCTATTGACTTGGGCCCAGAGCTTATACCCAGGGATCGCACCATCACGCGCAAAGGCATAAGTGCAACGAGACGCAGCCGTCAGCGCACCAATACCCGCAAACATGAGGATGCCGAGAATAAGGAACAGCAGGCCGAAACCGCCGGCAGCGGAGCCCGTGACGGTCTTGAAGAGCAAGCCAATGGGCTGTCCGTTTGCGGCAGCGAGGAGCATCCCGACGTCGGGTAGGACGAAGAGTAAAGGTACGAGGTAGATGATGCCTGTGATGCCGGCGGCGACGACGGAGAGGACAATGGCGCGGGGGACTTCGCGCTCGGGGTTTTGGACCTCTTCGCACATGGCGGCGACCATGCCGTAGCCGGTGAGGGTGTATGCGGCTGTCAAAAAGATGTGTTAGTGATCTTATATTCTTGCTATTAGGAAAAAAAGAGGCTTACGCTGGAGCAATCCGACGAAAAAGGACCAGCCGGTGGGCCATCCGCTCCTGGAAGCGTCGTAATGCGTAAAGACAAACTCGGCTGAGCGGCGGTTGTCGGCCATGGTGAGCAGAGTAACGAGGATGATGAGAACACTAGCCGAAGTCCAATAGATGCAGATTTTGTTGATGAGGTCCAGATAGCGCGACCCAAAGGCATTCACCAGCGCGCAAACCATCATGACAGCCCAGAAGCACAGCACCGTCTGCCACTGATTCGCCACAAAATCCTCATTAAAAATCGTAATCGCACTCAGAATCAACTGCGCGCCCGAGAAATTAATACTCAGCGTCACCGTCCAATTCCCCACGAGCGTCAACCACCCATCCACAAAGCTCACGAGGGGCGCCCAGCGCGCAGAGCTCAGCATCGCCGACCAGTAGTAGACGCCGCCCGCGGTGGGGAAGACGGCGCAGATCTCGGCCAGCGAGGCGGCGATGCAGACGGAGATGAGGGAGACGAGGACCCAGCCCCAGAGGATGGTGACGGACTGGCCGTTGGTGAGGGTGATGAACATGGTGGTGGAGAGGCCAAAGGGCACGGCCATGATGGCGAAGCTGAGGCCGAGGATGGACATCATGCTGAGGTTGCGGGGGAGTTCGGATTTGTAGCCAAGAGAGGCGAGCGCCTGGTCGGCGGTGTGCGACATGGCGGACGAGCGGCGGCGGTCCATGGCTGCTATTGTCTGTTAATGATGTTTGTCGTTGAAGTTGAAGTTGAAGTTTAGTTGATCGCGTGTGTCTGCGCGCGCGCAAGGGCTGATGTTTGAGAGCGGGCAATGAATGGCCCCAGACTCTAGTTAAGCCAAACCCTCGGTAAGCAAAAACTCAAACGAAGCAAATATCAGTGTACAGATGAAGATGCTGATGGTGATGCTTCAAAGGAAGCAAAATGTAAAAAACTCAGCAGAGCAGATGTAAAGTGTAGGATTCTCCCTTCAGCTCCCCCAACCCAGATAGTCAGCGACAGATCCCTTCCCAGTCGAGAGAGCTTCCCAACCTCTGTGCGTCAGAGTGCATCGGCGAACCCCGTTCTAGACCTCGACAGGGCGCCATGGTACCTAAAAGATACCTATAGGGGGGCATTTTTGGGGGTTAGATAAACAGGTACTAGGCAAGTAGCCTTGCGACGGCCCGGGTAATAGCGTGTTGTCTCATCGCGGGCTGTCATTTAGCTACAAGTTGCTAAGGCGCCCTACAGCACGACGGTTTTTTTTAGTGGCTGCTTCAGGGGTTGGATGGACGTTGCAGGGGGGTTGCAGATAGCTTATTGTTGTTGTGGATGATGATTTTGGTGATCATAATGGGGAGCTGTGACCTATGATTCCAGGGAATTGGGCAGGGCTGTGGACTTCAAGACTGGCCGTCAAGATCTAATGTCAATGTGCGTATTGGTATTATTGTCATTTTATACACTCAGGTATTGATAAGTAGGTAGGTATCCAAAGACTGTCTATTCACCTCGCTTATCCTGATAACAACGGAAACAGATATAACGATAGCTATGACTATCTATCCCCTAGTCTGATTCCTTCCACACCCTCCACTCAGCTCAGTGGATCTTCCCCCCCTTTTGTCGAGATGAACTTGCTGGGGAGGGTAAAATGCGGAGTTGCATCGCAATCTTTCACATACCTCTATGGAGAAGGCGGGTCAAAGCCCCATGTTTTAATGGGTGTGGTCGATCATACAATCTATACTTCAACGGATATTTCCCCCAGACCTACATACATGCTGAAGATAAGAGACAAATGAGGAGATGCATTTATTGATTGTACGAGCAAACGCCACTCTCGGCAAAGGCCGAGGGTTTCATCAAGCCTTGGCAAAAGGTCTTTGCGTTGGAGGGCAGCCCATCAGTCACTAACTTGATTAGCCCCCCCTCGTCCCACGTTGTGTGGATGGAATTCCCTGTAATCCATCACATTCATGTGTTAGATGTTAGATATCGTATGTTGTTTCAATACGCCACATGGCATTGCTAACCACGCCGTCGTTTGCTATACATTGACTCGTCACCGCATTCGCATCTCGGTCAATGGGCGCGCTTGACTCACTACCAATCTATATTATGTTTTTACAGAATACGCCGTATACACATCTGAAAGTAGCGTCGAGTTCAATTCTAGCTAATCGTCAAAATAACTAACCCATAACTCCAGAAGCCATGCTGCTGTGTGCAAACCGTCAAATCTCATTACATTAATATACCCAGACCGGCACCGTGATAAACTGGCCCACGTGACCCTGTAATTCTACTTCATTCACCCTCAACCCTCACGACCCTACTTGTATTTCTTCGCCATTGACCTTGCTGTCCGTTTGCTCATCCGCAGCAACCCCCTCTACATCCACTTTCTCTTCCCTCGCCGCCGCGACCAGCTCCTTGGCCTGCTTCAGATCCGTCGCCATGTTCATCAGGTGCACCACATCGCCCGTGATACACATAAACGACATGCGCTCCGATGACTTTTGGAACGCCTCGGACGATCCGTACGGCGGGTTCGCAAACGCAAACCCGCCGTAGGGCTTGTCGTGCTTGTCCATGACCTCGAAGAACTTGGCTCGCGCGTTGACCCATTCGGGCTCTGTGCCGCCGAGGCCGTAGTTGGCGGGGAGGTTCATGCTGATGCGCGCGTCGAGGCTGCCGAGCCAGACGATGTCGATGTCGGGGACTTCTGTGAGGATGGCGTCGAGATTGTTGATGCCTGGGGAGAAGTGTTAGCCCTGAGCATTAAATGCTTTCAATTAAGAGTTCTGAACTGACCCTCTAGTGACTCGATCTGGATCATTATGGCCGCTTGGTCGTTGAGGCACTCGTAGAGATCGCCGCCCTCCCGGTACGCCATGTCCGTGACATAAGGGATGAGTCTAAACGGCGGCGCTGACCGACTGCCGTTCCTCTTGGTGCCATATTTGGCCGAAGACATGGCGTGCTTCGCCTGCTCCACCGTATCAACCTGAGGAACCACAATACTCGCACCCGCATCCAGCGCATATCCAATGGCGGCATGGTCGTGGCCCGGCACGCGTACAAAGGGAATGGTGTGTCCCTGGCTCATGAAGATGGCCTCATGGACCATGTTGGTCATGGTCTCGACGTTGCACGAGCTGTGTTCCCAATCGATCCAGACGGCGTCAAAGTTCAAGGGCGCGAGGAAGCGTGTGAGAGGCAGAGAGCTGAGGCCCGAGTAGTAGCACATGATCGGGGGGATCTTCTTCTTGTGGGCGTCGCGGATGGCGTCTCGCGCGCGATGGGGCTGGAAGAGCGAAGGGGCGGCGTAGGCGGCCATGCCCTGCTTGCCAGAGGTGGCCATGATGATGTGATGTGAAGAGGCGTGAGGGGTGATGATGAAGCAACTTCTATTGCTGGTTGTGCTCAAGCGTAAGTAAGTAGTAAATCATAGGCCAGGCGGGTATCGAAGAGTCGAGAGAGTGTAGATACGCAGAAAGAGAGCTTGCATGCGAGTTGGGATGACCCGCGGCTTTTTATATCTTCAACAACACAGCAACTCCAACCTAACATCCATCGCTCTTGTTACCCCAAATAGTAACCACCGCCTAATTAAGTTCCCGCCCCCTCAAAAGCTACCAAAACTAGCCGCGTCCACAAGCCAATGACCCGGGACAGATTTTGCATGTATCTGTAGTGTTTCATCAAGGCTTTTTGCCCACCACCCCCATCGGCGTTCGCCCACATTATCTCCACAAAGCCCAGATCCCCGATGCCGTGCCGGCACCACCCATCATCATCATCATCCACATAAGCAACCACCTCACCACTATTTGCTCAGCATTGTAATTAGCAAAGCACTAGAGGGGCCTGATTATTTCCTTGGCGTTTTTGTATGATTCCCACGTTTTGTCATCTAATTCTAATAAATCGGCAATGGAAGATTGTGAATCTGGT
The DNA here is from genome assembly GCA_005765155.1 of Zelopaecilomyces penicillatus. Taxonomy (NCBI): domain Eukaryota; kingdom Fungi; phylum Ascomycota; class Sordariomycetes; order Hypocreales; family Pseudodiploosporaceae; genus Zelopaecilomyces; species Zelopaecilomyces penicillatus. The sequence goes on from VCCP01000006.1 coordinate 3,330,231, forward strand.
CAGCCCTAAATGGTCGAGATTGGGAGACGGAAATGGGAGAGGAGGGGTGGATGTATGGATGGATGGATGTTTACCCACACACCGAGTTAGCTTTCCCCGGGGAATGCTTTTAAAGGATTATTTAGGGGCTACGTACGTTTGGTCAATTTACCAAGGTTTCTTTCTTCCCATGTGTTAATGTCACATGGCGGACGGGCTGGGCTGGGCTGGGCTGGGCTGTGCTTTTCGGGAATGGAAATCCTTCGGGTTTGTTAGTTCTCGCACTTCCTCCTGATTGCGCTTTGATTGACACGACACGACGACACGTTCTGATCCGGATCATTCGGTTTCCTTATACATGATTTTTGTTTTGGCTTCACCTACGTTCTATATGCAGGTGTGTTAATTACATGTTTTATCCTTACTTTTCGTGCAAATATAAAGCCCATCTGGGTAGTTGTACTAGTTGTTGCAAGGTCGTACGGATACAGATGGTAGTAGGTATGAAAAGGCACCCTGTCTTACATCTATCCTTTGAGAGGTAGGAAAGCAGGCTACATACTTGGAGACAGGAGACAACATGTATTTCCATGTAATTAACTTGCAGGATGCAGGATGCAGGATGGATGCAACCCTGCATGACCACTGCAGTGCAGCTGTTTTGACATGACACGGCTCGAATGACTTACCACTAATTGATTAATGTAACTTTTACAAAAAGAGCTACAAATAGCGAGGCGCGAGCAGAACATACATACATGCCAACCTCTTGTGCGAATTTGTGGGCTGAGTTGACAACCATTGAGATAAGAGACATTGTATGTATGTACATTACTCGGGTGGCATACAAAAGATTCAATGCCTCACCGTGTTAGTCGTGTGTCATAGACAGGGCACCGCTGTGTGAGTAGGCGTGTATGATGCACCTACCTTTGGGTATATAGGTAAGGTAGGTTGCATTAGTCGATTTTTATTTTGCCCACAAAATATCCAAGGAGGGCAACACCGTAATGAGGCTGAGATGCAAATTGAAGAAGCGCGGCATAGTATAGGGCCAAGCACCCAGCATGCAACTTGCATGACTGACCGGCGTGTAACTCTGAGTTTTATTTTACTTTTTCATTATTGGGGGGTTCCCGGGTTCGCCCAAAGAAGGCAGACGCCGGAGATGCGGTATACTGTATGCACACATAATCAATTCTATAAGCAAATCGTCCAATAACGGCAGCCTCCATTGTCAGCGCTGACGACGTAGTTGAGGCTCTGTCAGCGGGGGGGTTTTCACTACCGTGTTATTCCCACAATTGCAAAATCTCACCAATCATGTGTTTTTGAACCAACTAAACAACCCATACATATAAAAAAGGGGATGATATAGCCTGGGGATATGATTTGGAAATCATCAAAAAGGTAGGATAGCCTATTAGCGTGTCTCCCTGGTATTTCTGCAAATACCTTTATAAGTAATAACAAGTACGGAGTACTCCGTACATGAAGATGAATGGAGGTCACTCCAACGTCCCAAAACCAAAAACTACCCCCCCCCCCCCCCCCGCAAGTGCCCTGCCGCTGGCAGCAGGAGGGCAAAACGCCTCTCCCGAGAAACTAGCAACGCAAAGGCCCGAGTCAACCAACAGACGATAAAGCTAGTTTCCGTTTGTTGTCATTCCCCGTGCAAATACCTAGTTGGGCCTAGTCTCAGAGCCTCGTCCCTCCCTGCCTCCAGTCCTGAGGGGGGGACTGAATGTCTGTGGCAATTGCCGACAGGGCACATGGGCGTCACTTTGCGTTTCAACCGACGGGACAATATGTTTTCACTAGATGAAATAGAAACCTGATGTTGTATGTGATATTTTTCAGCTTGCTAAAATGGCGTTTGCAGGAGCTGAGCATGTTTTCCTAGCTAGTAACTAATGAGGCGCAATTGCGTTACCCTGGTGTTTCTTTACCGGGTAGGTACAGTATTTTGGCATGATTGCGGCGGCGCTGTTCTGTAATCGGGCCCGGGGTAGTAGAAGCCCGAAGATGTGTTCTGTGCGGGACTGGTGAGGTGAGACGGATAAAATAATGAGAGGAGAAAAGAGAGAGAAAAAAAAAAGAGGGAACTTGGAAAAGTCCGGTTGCAGGGAGATCGGAGGTTGGCACATGGCATGGCATGGGAGATGTAGATTTGGCGCCTAGCTGGGGGAGTTTCGCTGATGATGTCAGAACTTTAATGCTGGCCGGTTATTCGGATGCAAAAAGTTGGGGTGAGACGAATGCCCGAGTTGGGAGAGCACTGACAAAATCAGAAAATCAGAAATACAAATTAAAAAGGGGAGTGGTGATTCCAAACTCTCCGTGTCAATTGCCGCTGCTTCCGTGTGTCTGCCGTGCGTAGCAAATAAGGGGTATTTTTCTAATTGTCATATGCGATGCTACTACGGATAGCCCGTCTCATAGTAAAAGGCTGTGTAATCCGGCAAATAGTCTCATGTCAGCGAGTAATATGCCCCCATCAGGACAACGGCCAAATACACTGTATGTACAACTGGGGAATGATGACTGGGTCACCGCTCTGTTGAGATAAAAGTCTGACAGTGATTTAGCTATTATTCTCCACTGTCATTGTTACATCCGTAAGGGAACAGCGTTGGTATGTTGACAAGTAAGGATCAAAAAGGTGGGAGAAATATCAGATACTCGGTGTGTAATGAGGCAGCGGTGACGCCGCAACTAGCAAATACCATATCTGGATGAAAAGGCCTGGGTATGTTTGTTGCAATTTATAATCTGGATACAACCGCCCGGCATAGATGTAAAAGGGTGCCGGACTCGAAATTCGTCGGTCCGAATGGAGAAAAAAAAAAGAGGTTACAACATTACAACCATGTCAGGATCAAAGTTGTGAGATTCCTTGCCCTTCTTGGTACTCCCCGACTTCTGTGCCGCACTGCCGGGCAGCACACACTCCCGTTGGTTAGCAACCAGCCTGATGCCGTTGCGCAGAAAATCTGTAGAGTAGTATGTATGGCCAAAGACCCAAATCTTGACGCCATCCCAGCCCTGTTGACCTAGGAGATCTGTTGCAAAGGCAACAGTCCAGGGGCTGCTGGCATCTACTGGGCGAGATGTGCCGTCTATACAAGGCGCGTGGTGTGTAGCTACTAGGAGCTGCCGTTTCTCAGATGCGGCTTGGGCGACTTGCTCGCGTAGCCAGGTGACTTCCTTGACATGGATGTTATTATGTGTCTGAGCAGTCCATCCGGATATCTTCTTGAAGTCGTTAATCTTGGACTCGACGAGACTATGTAGATCCTCTGGAATGGCAGACCAGAGCGTGCAGCCGATGATGGTTAATGAAGAGTTTGGGTCGTCCCACCGGACTTTGTTTAAGAGAATGAGGGTGCCGCTGAGCGAGGGCTCTTCTGCAAGACGCTGGGCTTCGTCAAGCCCTGACTGGTAGTCTAGACCATAAAACTCATGGTTCCCCAAGACTAGGAACACTTTGTCATACCTAGAAGTCTGCGCTTCAAGAAACTTGAGGTAACCTTCATAGTCGATGAGCCGTCCCACATCTCCACCTAGGAGTAGGAATGGCGCAGACGCCGGAAATGTATACGATTGATACTGTTGGCCGACTTCGAGATGCAAGTCGGAGAGAATCTGGATCTCAAGACGTGGTAGTGAGCGCTGACGGTCCCGGATAGCCTTGAAAAAGTTTGTCATTTTGAAGAAGATGTTGAAATTGATGACGCTAGCTAGATGGATGTCAGAGAGGTTGTCAAACGCACCTTTCCCTGGCGCATGACCAGGGTTGGACAGCTGTTGATGCCCTGTCAATGGCTGTCATGCGGCTCGCCGTGGATGTTACTGGTGACGGCGTAGGTGGCTATTGGTTACAGGGGTTTAGGGTTAGTGTAGTAGCTAGAGACAAGGCGGTTACAACTTGCAACTTTGCCGTTGTTCCTTTATCCCCACTGCAAGTCAGCCCAAGATGGAGTCCGTAGTCATTTCAACGCAGAACGACATTTTGATAAGCTTACAAATGTTGTAGACGCTCACTACTGTCAGAAAGCTCTGGTCGGCATGGACTTGCCAAGGCCGAGTGCCGAGTGCCGAGTCTCTTTCACACTCTCATTATGAGTCGCCAAGGTGTGCCACGGTCTGTTCTTGGAAACAATGACATCTGACAAAGCTCAAACACTCACTTAGTGTTTGAAGGATATGGAAAGAAAGAAGATACTTGAATTCTACGAATACGCTCCAAGGGGGAGGAAAGGACAGGTTAGACTGTCTACAGTCCAGCTTGTGTGGGCCATTCAAGTCGAGCACCGGATGAATTAGGGATAGTTGACTGGACTCTACGAATTCGGCTATTGTAGCAAAGTTATGCATTAACAATGCAGTTTTATGCCTGATTCATGTAGGTCTTATAATTATGGCAGCCAGAAATGATGGGTTGCTATATCTATTGGTAGTAATTCAGCAGCTCCCATGTCAACGATGCTGTTGAACTTATTCTCTCCTCTCGCCGAGTAATCAAGATTGCAATCTGAGTATAAAAGTATGTGGTCGAGAAGAAAAGACAATTTTAGAACACGGTAAATAACTTTGACAAATATACCTGGAGAAAAGGCCATGAAGCAGACGCTCTGATCTGTTGATTACACCACATTCTAAAACCATGATATATACCAGCTTTGATTGGGAAGTCGCAGCGATTCAAACGTTGATAAAATACAGAAGCATAAAGAAGTGTCTTTGTAGCTGAGTATTACTCCGTTGATTCCCTTTTCCACCTACAAAATACATAGCGCTCATTTGTGGACGTTGAAAATTGAAGCACCTTGTTCATTCGTTCAAGTTGGTTCCGAGCTATTCGGACTTATCGTCATCGTCTTTGAAGCAGTTTGATATGGTATGGTCGACTTTGCAAACGTACATCACATGCCCCAATAAACTCGAACTGGTAGCCGGCGCCGTAGTCGTTATCGCTGATACACCACTACGAGCATGTCTCTTCGCATAGCACTCTCCTTAGATGGCCAATCTGTTCCACATATTCCTTCCACATTTCTCAATGTCGTTCATAGCGCTGAACCACGCAATTGACACTTGTTAACAAACTTCATGGCTTTTGAGGTTTGTACCGACCACCATGATGATGGGAAACTAATGTAAGAAAAGTAGTCGGGAAGCAGACTCGGAGGTGCATAGTCAATTAAAAAGTGTGTTTGCTTGTAAGGGCTATAAAAGGGGCAAGATAATGATAAAGTCACTCATGGCGATCTATTGAAGCGGAATAAACCATATATCAACGTCGATTAATGATTATTTGGAGTGATGGCCTCGCTTAAAAAGGTGAGATAGTAGCAGTGTCATGACGAGTGTTTGATTGATGTGCGATGATAACAATGTCTATGGTTGGAAGTCATTTGCCTAGGCTCATCACTCTGCCATTTGATTCCATCTTTAAGCATTTATAGATATCCAAGTCGTAGGATATTCCCCACGCTGTGCAGCGGCCTTGGTTCCTATGTTTCTGGAGCTAGAAAGATCGTTGCGGTTCCCACGTTCAGCACTTTGATCTGACTTCTTTCACATTTGGCCAACAGTGCAGTGAAATATCGGATTCGTGTAAATGTAGGACTCAACCTGGATCTGTCAACCAGTTGCGGCTACCGTAGCCCAACAGCCGCCGCCGAATCTTCAACTTGAACAGCCCTTGTTACAATCAGACAATTGTCTGCTTCTCTTCAAGTTGTTCGTTAGCAAGTGGGCCTTGGATACACTCTTGCGACCAACAACTGGCTTTTTAAAGTTGACTCAGAAAAAGCATTCAGCCTAAAAAGAACCAAAAGTCTCAAGACCTCACACCGCTAACAACAGACAGACAAACTTGCCAATCAGGCTTAGCCAGCGCCACACACCACCATAAGCAGCCGAGGCTGTTATTGTTCCTGTCTCCACTGCTCGAGCTTGCGATAACAGACTTCCATAGTGTTGAGCGTGATGACATTACCCTATCTCGACATACGAATTAAGTATTAGTAATCCACTATTGCTCTCGACGCCGCGTTGCGCAGTTGCAAAAAAAGTAAGCGAAATGCCCCGGCAATCCAAGGTTCATTGTTTGATGCGCATGGTAGTCAGCAAAGATAGGTATGACCGCGATTTTATAAAGTATTACTTCCCAACTCGGTAAAAACTGCCGCCAGCAAACGAGGCGCAGTCCATCAGACCTGGATAGAAAACCTCCAGTTCGTCAGTTATAAAAACGTCATTTCCCAATCCAACAGATTCACATCAGTTCATTACAAACCGTTACAATGGAGTCCAATTGGGAAGTCCTCGTGATTGACCCTTCAACACCCCTCGACCGCCATACCGTTGCAGCTAAATATCGCGACCTTCGTCTCACCGCCCTGCAGCTATCCCCAGAATCCTTCTCCTCAAACCTAGAAGAAGAATCCAAATTCTCTCTAGACACCTGGGTTTCCCATCTCTTCCACCCTCATAAAAAGACCATAATCTGCATCGATAAATCATCCCCCTCCCCATCCTCTGCAGACACCGAATCTAGCGCCGCATCCCCAGAAATCACCCAGGGAAAATGGGTCGCCCAGGTCACCATCCACGGCCCCATCTCCGCCGAAAACTACCGTCTCCCCGCTGAATCCGGACAACCCGCCATCCTTGACGATTCTCAAGAGGAGAGATGGCAGCTACTAGGCATGTACACTCTGCCAAGCCATAGAGGAAAAGGGCTAGCCAAGCTCCTCTGCAACGCGGTGTTTGAAGTGCTCAAGGCCCAGCAAAAGACACACGGCAAAGCAGAGCGGCTGAGACTTATGGTGAAATCTCACAATGTTGGTGCGGTGAAGCTGTATGGCTCATTGGGCTTTGTTGATGCGGGTCGGTGTACGTTGGCAGAGGCAGTGACGGCGAACCAGGAAACAGATCGGATTCCGAAGGAGATGCTACTTGGGGAAAAATTTAATACTCGCAACGGGATAATCATGGAGTGGAGGATTTAAGAAAGAATTTACAGACCGACATCAGGTGGAATGGTACAGCTAGAGGGTGTCTCACACATCCGTCCTCAGAATGAGGGGAAATGAACATGCCATACATAATTATACTAATCGCAATATAATCCGATCCAAACCTTACTGTTCATTACTGAAATGAAGCAGATGTCGTGGTAGCGACATGTATATATACGAGGTACTGCCACAGACTGTATGGCCTGGGGACGGACATGCGAGAGTTTCATCCACGCTACATTATCTTTCACCCTACTACTCAAAAGAATGTAAGAACTGGTGCCGCATGATCTATGAAAGTCTAAGAAGCACAAAATAAGGTGAGTCGTTGACGGAGTCTGCATAACCCCTCACACATGATCCAACCTCATAAGGAAACTGAAATGTATTTCTAGATTTTCATATGTAAACTTAATCAACAGCAGTTTTCAGCCTCACTGCTACCTTCTCTATTTAGAAACTTCCAATTTAGGATAGTTTCCAATACGCGATGAAAGACGTGTAATAGACAGTCCCATGAAGAAGGGATAAGCGGGGGAGCGTGGAGCAGAGATCACAAGCCACCCAGTATCAGAGTCACAAATAGTGGAAGCAAATTAATCAGAGTAAAGTATGTATTTACGAGTCATGTATGTACAGTATGTTCGTATCGCTAATGCTATTCAATGAAATCAGTGCATGCCACCAACCCAGAGTCCATAATGAGTGGTTTTCCAAAACAAAGGAATGCCCAAGAGGGAGGCTATCCCCTTCCCAAAATGCAATGCTTAGATGTAAGAAGCCTCAACCAAGAAAGCGACAGTGAACTTGGAGTGGCGGAGGATAGAGGGCCACATGATCTTCTCAAGAGACTGCAAGGGAAGGTGGTGTTAGCATTGAGTATGTCTCACGGTGCATTAATGAAGATTACTTACGTCGCGAGAAGAGTGAATGTCCTTGCTGGTCTTCTCAAACACATCCTCCATGGCAAAGGCGGAAGCTAGACAATCGGGTTAGTTGATGTTCTGTGTCATGGTCAAGAAAAGAACTGTAACTTACGGAATCCGTTGGAGCGGGCGCTGGCGTGGTCGGAGCAGCCGTAACCGCAGCGGGAGGTGTTGGGAGCAGTACCGGTATACGCAGTAATAATAGTCGTGACATACTTGGACAGAGCGGCATCGACGAAATCAGTGTAGACGGCAATCTTGTCGCTGGGAGAGAAGCCAGTCATGTCTTGGTTCAACATGGCCAGGACGTTCTTGCTATCGGCCTTGTACTTGGAGAAGACTCCCTGGGAACCCAAAAGGCCACCCTCCTCACCGCTGTACCAGTGGAACTCGATGGTGTTCTTGGGCTTGAAGCCAGACTCAGCCAGGACACGGAAGGCCTCGAGGATGGTGACGGAGCCGGAACCGTTGTCGTCGGCGCCGGGGCTGCGGGCGGTGGAGGAGCCGGCAGTGGAGTCCATGTGGGCACCGACGATGACGAGGTCGGGCTTCTCGCCGGGAATCTGGGCGATGATGGAGGGCTGGTTGTAGGAGTGGGTGAAGCGGTTGACGGTGATGGCGGGGTTGGCGGCACCGATCTTGGAGACCTGGTCAAAGAGCCAAGCTGAGGCCTGGGTGCCAGTCGCAGAGCGGTAGTGGCGAGTGTGGAACCTGTGAAGAGGGGACATTGTGTGAGTTGATGGCATCACTACAGTAAGTTGGTGAGGGGGTTCTTACTCGGTGAATGTCTTCAACCAGCTCTGAGGGCCAGCGTTGTTTACGTTGGCAATCAACTTGTTGGCCTCATCGACGTGAGCCACCGCGGCAGGGTAGGTCACAGCACGGCGCGAGACAAGCTGGTCCTCGGGAGTGGACAGGATAGACAGAACCTCTTCATCCTAAAGAAGTAACAATGTAAATAAAAATGTCCACAAAGATCATCCTGGCAGCAGCAGTTGACTTACCTGAATATCAGTGATGTCGAAGAAGCCGATACCCTTGGAGGTGTACTTGTCAAACTTCTCCTGCTCAGTCACCCAGATGCCAGCGTCGGTCTCGGAGGTCTTGATAAGGCGAAGCGAGCTGTCGACATTCTTGACGCCACCGGCGGGGGCAGCGAGAGCGACGGTGCAGGACGTCGCGAGGACGGTGAGGGCGACGTTGACGAGCATGTTGATGCTGATGATGAATGGGATAGTGTATGAGAGATGATGGATTGTCGTGCTCGGATATTGCTTCATAAAATCGACAACTGGGAGGGCAGATGTTCTTAATATACCCGTGGACTGGACAGTACGTCTTGACGATCACCACATTTCTCGTCCGACATCTTTACTCCGAACTCTCCTACCGCTTCTCCTGCTCTCCCACTCTCATCCACAAAAACCTCCACCACGGCCTTTCCCACCGGACTACTACCGTACTCTCCATGGTGCTACATCGCGAATAGCACTTGGAGCTGCCCGAAGCGGCAGGCTGCCGCAGGAGCTTTTGCAGGTGGAGTCTCTTAGGCTGCGGTGCCCCGGGGAAAAGCAAGGGGGTGGCATTCGGCGGTAGAAGGCAGAATCGAGCATGTGCCTTGTGCCTGGGAGGGGGCCGTTCGAGTAAGCTTAATGGGCTGCCTGACCCCAGATCCATGCCAGCTTCCCGTTTCGAGCTAGCGATCGGCTCTTACGTCTCGCTTGGCAGGTCGCAGCGGGCACAAGGCTCTTCGTTCCATTCCAAGTCGGCAGTTGGGATTGATAAGGCTTGGTGGTGTATTTTTTTTTACTTTTATGCAGCCAGCCAGCCAGCAGAGGCGCGTCGTCCCCACGAGCTCGTCAGAAAGGCGTTTTCCTGATGCAGCCAGTTCGGTTCGTGTTTGCATTTCGTTATTGCTTTGCCTGGCCTTGGCGCTGCGGACAAAGCTGTCGCATTTCTTGGCCATTTTGTGGGGTAACAGTTGGTGGCCTTCCCTTCCTAGACGTTTATCTGGGGGTCTTCCTGAAATAGCAGTTATTTATTCAAATTATAGCAATCTGAGCTGGGAAATGCAGCACGTCATGTCTTGGCCAGCCGAGCTCATGTGCAAGAAGCAGAAGTTGAGACTGAAGTTTGAGGAGTGAAGAAGGAAGCACAGGTGATGACAAACTGGCCCCCGTACTGGAGATACCTGCTTTCAGTTAGTGAGTACCCACTTAACATACTCAGCCACATTGCAGATCATGGCCGAAGCCTTATCAGCCAGCGGGTACCTGCCTTCTCCCTCCTCCGTGATACACCAGACACAAGTACAACCTCACTATCAATCTGGAACATGGACGCTACACAATCTCATAATACGCGCAATTATCGTCATCATCGATACTACAGAGCTCCTAATGAAAAACTATAATAACGAGACCTACTCGCGAATGACCTGAACTCTAAAATTCCCGCGGAATTCAATCATGCGTGCCTAGATGGCATCATCAATCAGATGCCAAAACACACGCACTCTACCTTACCCAGGCGGCTGCTCCATCCCGATGACGAATCTGCCTTTTCCTCCTCCTCCAGCCTCTCCGCATCCTTAAAACGGAGATCTTCAAGCCCCGATTCGCTACTTCATCGGCTCGGCCAAAAGGGCTTGGCTGGTGGAGAACTGTGGAGCAGTATAAAAGCACGGGTCGGGATTTTGGCTTTGATAGGGGATAGCGTTGGAATGGGGCGCCTAGCAGCAACCCCCCCGTTGGTATTTTCTAATTCGCAGGATATGGAATTTGCATTTATGCACTGATTAAGAATGAATGAGTATGTGCTAATGTATGGATTTATGGGCTATGCAGCACTGTTCGTATTCCCGTTGCAATATTGCCGAGGTTAGTGTGTGGCTGTTTGCCGGAGACAGCGATGTGATGTAACTTTGAATGGCCTCAGCGTAAGGTCTCACCTTGACGATTAATTTCTCGGTTTAGAAGCTTCCACACAACGGTGCCATACAGGCTTTCGTATGTCTGTGTATTACTCAAGTATCACAGCTTCAGCCAATGTCATTTCCCCCCCATTTTCCCGGTCCTCATTGTGACAGGGTATTGCGATGGGGGAAAGAAGAATTACGCCCATCAACAACGTACAAGTGATGACGCCCGTTCTCGCGCTTAAATACTACACTCACAGGAGGAGACGGAAGATTTTTATTATTATAATGTTGTGTCTGTTCGGCGCGAGTTATTTGTGAAAAGGCTCTACTACGTGTGTCATGTTCATCGACCGCCTTCTGGGCCGTGTTTCAGCATTGGATGATGAGTACTATTCCTTTTCTCCCTGCTAACCGCACGGCTCAGTCGGCCAGGCCAGGTTGTTGCCTTTAATTCATCAATGTCACCCATATTGCATGAACACGGCGGCTACAAAGTTCCCATGAAAGCACCCATCATACACGGCTGTCACAATCAGGTCATTGGACTCAATATAAAATAAAACTACGAGGGGAAGTCTTGGAAATGAAATACAAAAACACTGATAGCATGGTATTAATATTGGCCATCAACAACTACTTTGATGTCTGTTTCTTCACAAGAGAACCAGAATCGTAATTCGCCCCGCATCTCGAAACACGTCCAACAATCTTCATCATGTCCATGGTCTTGTGTGTTGGCACACTCGATGATTGTTGTTTTGGATATGAAGAAATTTCCGGCTCCAATCGCCCCCTGTTCGAGGGAGCATATATGTGTAGGCATGCTGTAATAATCCACCGCGTCAACTCCTACACGACACTGCCCAGTGGACCTTTGTCCGCCATTTTTGTATTCCAAGAGGATTCCCATGCAAATACCCTCTGTTCTGTTCTTGAAGACCCTGATGCAACGGATATTACTCAGTGGAGCGCTGGAGAAATAACTTTTGGGGAACGGAGGGTCATGGACAGTGGGGTGAAAAAACGGCATAATCGGCGAATCATCAAACTTATTAGTTGAAATGTACGCCCCAATGACCGAAACGGACTGTTCTTGTTCGGGAATGCTGTGTATTATAGTCTCTGGAGCTGATTTGCTCAATAACATATCCATTCCCTCTCTCGCACATGGTGAGCAAACTGCCACATCACCAGCCAACGTCAAACGGAACTGTGGTCAATTAGCCCTCGCTCGCTTGACAGCGATGGTTGCTGGTTTCCAAAAAAAACTCACCAGTAAACAGGTGTTTCCAGAAGCAATCATTCCAGGTCTCAATACTCGTCCACCCATTGCAGCAATTGAGTCCCTGGGTGATATGGGGACATACACCCAACAGGCGGATTGTTGGTTTTGCCAAGATAGGTGTTGATATGTTGATTTGGCGCAAGGAGCTATTCGTGTATGAGCATGTAGAGCATATATATCACCCTTGCAGAAGAAAAAGGTAATTCCATATATAGAGGTCAAGTCAATGGTTCCATATTGTCTGGAAGAGATCGGATGTAATGTATAGAAGAAGCATCTATTCTTTTCAGGAGGAGTAGGCGTATCCCAAGTCCGAAGCTGCTGGAAATCCCGAGCCAAAGCTAGACGCAGAAGCCCAAACTATGGAAGTGAGGATATTAGCCTTGGCACTGTTTATATATCTTCCCGTGTAATTAATATGGCTGGCAGTCGCCCACTTACCTTGAAATGCGCCACGACTCTCTCGAGGCTGCTCTGGTCTAGTACAACATATCTGAACTGATCAGTCCGCCATTTTTGGAAACAGGGATGTTTGGGCAGTCTTTCTACACGCTTGATTCCCCAGGTATCAATCGTCAAGCGAATCACAGGTAGCTCATGGACAGTTTCTTCAGTGAAAGGTTGGCCTCCGCGGTCCCAGGCCGAGATTGTGCACAGGGGAATTGATAAAACCTCTTTGGATGAGGCAGATGATAGCCGAGGAATAAGCTCGCGCGCTGCGCTGCTACGCCAGAATAGATTCCCTCGCGAATGTTTATGAACAGTTCGAATGAGCTCTTGTGGAAGCGACCGCATTTCTGGGAAGCCAAGGCGGTCGAGCACCGAGAAGTCTGGTGTGATGTCAGCTTCGTCGAGGTGAAAGCTGGGGGCTTGGAGCCATGGAACCCGCCAGGCAGTGATGATCCATAAGCGGTCCAAGGACTGATGTAGTTTGCATTCTCGGGCAACTATCTCAAGACAGTCCGAGTGCAAAGTCGAGGCTTCGGCCGAGTCAGAACATAGGAAACAGTTGTATTGACGGCAGGGTACTATGCCGTGTTTATTTCGCACACGATAGTCGGAAGTAGTGTAAACGTCGGGGAAAACGTCCGGGCCAACGTGAGTAGAATAGGCTGTTGAGCTGGCATCACCTAAAACTAACGTGCTCAAGCTGCGTCAGGACATAGAAACAGAGTACTGTGGGCTGGGCTGGCTCTGCTCTGTGCCGAATATTCTCTGTGAATATGAACTTACGTAGGATATATTGTTCACCAATTTGCATCGGGCTGCCACATATGCCACAGTGCGATCTGAGGCCAACATGGCCACGGGCGCCATCGACAGTTTCCATTGCAGACATCTTGTCTTCAAAGCTCAGAAATCTGCCATTTAGCAATTAGTCTGTTGGTTGAAGATATTTGAGCGCTGAACAAGGTAACGTTATTCAGATGGGCAGATATGGAGACGAGAGAAGACAATTGAGATGTATTTCGACTTTCTTCCTTCAGCCTAGGGGTATCCAAGTAAAAAAACATTGAATAGGAAAGATAGGAAAGATAGGAAAGAAGATTCTACATCGCACGCGAGCCGAAGGTGCGGACGGTTTGAAGGAGTCGCCCCCAGAGGGAGGAAGATAGAGACGGAAGTAGCAGGTTTGCTTGTCCCTAGGAGTGCTATGGGCGTGCATTGAGCTTGTCATAAGGTCACTGCTGGCGCAAACCCATTTCCGCTGCGCTTGCTAATTTTTTTTTTTTTGGATCGGATAACGGTACTTTAACTTTATTCTTTCTGTTCTCCTTGAAGAATGAAGATATCGCCGTAAGAGGCGACATCCTTTCACGGACACTTTGATGGCAGGACCTGCCCTACTGATCAATCTTCACCTGCATCGGGTAAAAAAGAGAACCACCCCATAATCAAAGCAGTGATTTTGACCCGTTACTGAGGAGTGCCCATCGCATTCTAGTATTTGTCAAAGAATCAAGTAATGGTAAGTTTCACACTTCTTGCAAGTTTGGGGGCGGCTGATCCATCATCACGAAGACGGTACTACATCACTACTTTGACGTAAATAAGCTGGGAATAAAAAGGTTACATCGGTCTCAATACTGGATAAGGTTATGTTTTTCTGTACTTGATCTGCTGGCTTACCAAACAATAACAAACACGTCACCCTCCCCCCACCTAACGGTCAACCATGGGTTGAATGAAGCCGATGATATGGAGCTCTCGGTATATTGAATCCGAACCCCCCAATCTGTATTCTACCAACGTAAGCATTCACCTTCCCGTTTGTAGGCATATTAGGCATACGGACAAGAACAACACTCAAAGCCCGATGTAGTATTGTCCGTGTTTTCCGAAGTTGCAGGAATCCTGGAGCAAGCTGCCCAAACACCAAGCAAAGGAACTGTTGGGGACGGCACCAATCCTAGCGTCAACGACTGGCGTTTATCGTTGGTTCTTTGACAATGACGATCGACAGTTGAGTTACTCGATTCAGGTGTCCAATTAATCCTGTTTCTGCCCAGGACTTTTAACCTCACGTTGCTGGGCCATTGGTATAGCACTTCACTATCTTTGTATTGACGAGGTGAAACTGTCAGGTTGCAAATGTGCTGTAATAAGTGTCAATCAAAGTACCCAAGTACATGTAAGTATTTTTCCCCATTTTAACGCAATAATTTCAGCTGTTGAAGAACCTGCACATACATTTTGAAACCTTCAACTCTATTGTTATTGTAAGGTTGATATTGACGCATCGCATATGGCAAAGACTTACTCTAATGAATTCAGGAGCATCTCTCGCGAGTCTCAACTGGATGTTTATCTTGATGCGATTTACTATATCGACGATAAATCGGACATTCGTATTGGTCCCTTTTCAATTTCACATGATCAAGGTGGGATAAAAATGGCTAGTATATATGCAAGTGTATACGGCACAGCAAGAATGTCCTATTTACTACTGAGTATTCTTCCTGGACAATGCAGCTTCAAACATCAAAGTTCATCGCAACCTTGTAAATGCCGCCTTTCCCTAAAAAAAGGTTCCTCCATCTGAGGCCGTTTCCTTTACTCGTCGCTGGTGCACTGGACAGCCTTGATGAGCTTGCCACGGCCACCGACGGAGTAGTTGCGGCCCTCTACGTAAGAGACCTTGAGGGATGAGTAGCTGCAATCGGTGGAGCTGTAAAAGAAACAGTTGTTAGATTTATCTCAAATATAGGTTGTAATCAGCTTCCTCTAGAGGAAGCATTATGGGAGGTGGAGTTGGATGTGGACTTACGCAAAGCCGTAGCAGATGGTCTTGGGACCAACGACCATGGACTCGACACCCTCAGCGCTGACGTACAATATTAGCATAAATGATCCATTGACGAGGTTTATATCTCTAGTTGGTCTTGGCACTTACAATTCAGGACCGGTGACGTGGCACGAATCGGGCTGGTTGATCCATCGCGAGGTGCCAATGAACTGGGCCTTGCTGTAGAGAATAGCCTAAGTAGGAATCATGTCAGCTTATCGTTGTCAATGGAACATCTCGCCAACGAGTTGAGCATCGAGACCACAGTTGATTAATAGAGTTGAGGAGACTCGGAATTATTCTTACCTCGTACTGGTTGAGGTTCTGAGCGGAGACCACAGCAGCGGAGAGGGCGAGAGCGAGGATAGAGAGCTGCATGTTTGCGGGTTTTTATTATGTTCTTCGAAACTGAAGGAGTGATGTATTAGAAATGTTCAGAGTTTTTTTTGAGTGCTGATGTATGTGATGAGATTCTGGATATGAGTTGATGGGTGGCAGCTCAAGCCTTTATTTATATCTCGGTTGTTGCGATTGACTCGGTCGCAGCCCACCCTCTCCACTTACGATTCATACTCATGAACCCCCCCCGAGAATGAACCCCCTCCCAAATGCGAATCTAGCCGAGAACAGGGCGATGTGCCGGATTAGAAAGGAACCATCAAAATTATGTGGTACTTCCCGACAACTAGCACGATCGAACATGGCGTTTCTGAATCTCATCAGGGGTCTCTCGAAACCTCGGGCTACATGCTAGCACCTTCGTATGAACCAGCCAGTCGCACGCGCCAGTGTAGCTGTCTAACCACGAACTTGAATGACTAACGACGTTGTCCCCCCCGTATCGGCATGTATCATTTAGAGCAATCATCTCCGAAAACCAAGACTTGAAGTTCATGATTTCTCAACGTTTTTTCGCGGAGTTGGAACCCCCCACCCTACGGATCATCACGGCATGGATTCTCGGGAGATGTGCACTCTTATTGCTCTTCCCCCGAATTGTTTACCACAACCCGGCCCCGATTAAATGCAACACCGCCACGCCTTCTACTAAAGATAATTTGCGGAGGAGAATATGGAGCAATTGATCTTGACGACTCGTGCTATGAATCATCTCCATCATAACGCAACAGTCCCAAGTCCACAGTCAAAGTGTAAAACACAACACCTACGCCGATGCCATGACACAAGCGGAAACAGGGAGAAACGGGCAGAATGAGACAAGATTATAAGGTAACGTTTCCTGCAGCGTGCTTCTATAGGCTTACTTGTCTATGCAATTTGTTCTCGAATGTTGGGAACGGATACATACGTGTGTCATGGTTTGTGCTCCTGACTCGCGGATGGGGAACACGCACACCAGCAGCGTCGCATTCTTGGAATATGCCAAGAAAGCCATATTAATTGTCATGAACCGCATGAAAGAATATTCATTGAAGCAATTGATTGGATATGAGTTGAAGAGAACTGCCTTCCTCACCCCATAATGATAGGATAGCATAGCCTACAACTAGTCAGTGGAGTAATATATCGGCACTGATATGACTATTTTGGATCGCAAGAATATTATCGATTAGCTAGCACATAAACCGACCGTCACATCTCATATTTTTTTTTGGTATACAAATCTATTTATTCCTATGCAGCGTCCTCAAACGATGATATCAGGGATGCCGCCCTCGAAACAAGTTCACCCGACTCCGGCGACATCCCTCGGTCCCCGACCTCCTGCTCGAACCTCCGCTTCCAAAACCTCCACCGGGCGGTACTAACCCCCTCCTCTCTATACCACGGCAGCTTCTTCTCCCTCAGCGACAGGTCCAGATCGGGCCCGGTATTGACATCGACCTCTCCCGTATTACGCCTCTCGTACATCCACCGTCCCGCAACGTCAATCCATACCGCCGCTACAGTCAAAAGGAGCTCTCTCATGATAGGAACCGTCGTTGTCTGATGTTGCTCACGCACGTCAATCTTGTTCTCGAGGGCATCCCGCAAGGCCCACAGTCCGTATAGAGAGAAATCAGACGTCTCGCTGGTGGTTAGGCGCGCGACAAACGCATTCACGTTTATCCAGGCATGCTGTTCGGGAAGTGTCCAACCAGCGCCGCAGCCGCAGCCATCGTTCCAAGTTTCTCGGGCGCTGGGACCCAGCATCAGGAGTGAGCTCCAGAGAACCCCCGATGACCATATCCAATCGCCCTTGAGGGGGATGGGCATCGGTGAGGGCGGTGGGGGGTCTGGTCTACTTTTAAGAGCCTTGACAAGATCAAGGAGCTTTTCCTGACCAGTCGTGTCTGTCCATGGGATACGTTTTGCAGCGTGTAGGATGCTGTACCAGAGTTCCCAAAGCTGCCCTTCCGTCGTAGGTAATTCTTTTGTTTCTGGACTAGGCTCCGGGAAGTCCTCCGCCGGCCCCCATATCTCCAGAGCCTTTTCGGCAGACCAAAACTGACGCTGATGTCGCGCTGTCATTTCACTTTCATAATACTGCCTCTTGTGATTCGCCGTCGTATATGCCTCATCAATAGGGTCCGCCAATTTGGCAACTGTGGCTTCGATGCTCAACTCGCCAGCGAGATAGGCATCGACGATTGTTGTATCCCCATGGAACCAGTGGCGCACCTCGGCGATTGCGTCAATTTTGGCGGGTTCGTCGAGGGCATCATTAGCGACAATCTTTTCTACTGCCTCCATTTCGCGGGGTATTCTTTGCGCGAGGTCAGAGAAGCTGTCTACCGTAGTTTCTCCTTCGAATAGGTCGGGGGCTACTGATAATATGCCAAGCGCCTCGTCCGCGTGTTCCGACATGGTGTGTAGTGAATTCAAGGAGTTTGAACATCGGTATTGCTGGAGTTGGTGATTTTAAGATGGATGTATTTTGTTTTGGCACCAAAGACAACTTGCCACAAATAAGCGGCCTGCGCCCTGTCAGATGACTCACTTGCCGTGGATCTAAGTTGGTTGTGCAGATCTCTTTTCCAGGCAGATGAGGCTGTGCCTTGTCTTGGGTTATATTGTTTGCCAAGGGATCGTATGAGCCTAATTGTGTCGCCACATGACACAAGGCTGCCTCACGTAAATTGGTGTACGTGAATTGGCCTGGACGGGTGCTGCAGCAGCAGTGGTGAGGAAGACGCAGCCGCTTGGCGAACCTCAACAGAATTTTGATGTGTCTAAAACCATGGCATGATTTACAGGAAAGAAATAGAAAATGACAATCGCTTAGTGAATATCTGAACGAATGTGCTGTTCTCCATGGGTAGTCACCATTTGCTGTTTGTCAGCACAGCTTGGCCCCTCTACCCGCCCATATCACTTACACACTCTGTATCAAATGACATAACGCATAATAACAATCGCCGAGTCCCAGACTCTTAACGCTCCCAGCAGCCCATGTTGAACTTGAATAAAGAATATTGTAACTCAAAGTTTCCTGTCTCTTACCCTACCTATGCGTACATGAACCCTCTCGCTAGTCGGCCAATGAGTCACTACATCTCTGCTTACGCCCTCGGATATTGAGAGGCCGACCCGATGCGATTAGGCAATTGACGTATTTTCATAGACCATCTTCCAATCCTTTGCCTTGATCAACACTCGTCTGATTTGGCTTTTGTGCTTCATCATATTCATGATTCCCGAGCAATACTTACAGGAATTGAGCACTATCCCACAGGACGAAAGACAGAGATTCACATCCTACTGACTATTCATTGACATGGCCTTCCAAATCCGCAAAGCCACGCTGGCTGATGTACCTGCAATGTGCGAGATCTACCTCTCCGCCTTCTCCGAGGACACTCTCAGCCTCCAAGTGTTCCCCCGGACCTCCAACTCTGGCCGATCATTTTGGCTTGCCGCCATCGCCGAGGAGCTCCAAGACCGCCACGCCCATTTCCTCGTCACCACTGCCCCAGACGCCTCGAGCGCAGCCACAGACGCCGCTGCCGCTGCCGCCGCCGCTCCGGCTAGTACCGTCATTGCCTTTGCTAAATGGGCCGGCCCCGGCACTCCCATCTCCCCGCCTCCACCGGCTGCCGCCTTCCCTGCCGATGGGAACCCCACCCTCGCTGTCAATTTCTTCAGCGCTTTGACGGACGCTCACAACAGAATAATGGGCCACTCACCGCATTGGTATCTGGAAATTGTCGCCGTGAGCCGGGCCTGGATGGGCAAGGGCGCCTCGAGTTCCCTCATGAGGTGGGGGGTCACCAGGGCTGATGAGGATGGTATACCGTGTTTCCTAGAGGCGTCGGAGACGGCGCTCCCGGTGTACGAGAAGTATGGATTTCGGGTGTTGAGTAACTTTGCGCTGGATACGCCGGGCGGGAGGCTTGAGGAATTTTTTATGGTCCGAGATGCACAATCATTGCTAGTCTAGGTAGTCAACAACAGATCAGGTAGGTAGGATGCGATAGCCGTGAGCAATTACTTTTTGAATCGCATGACCAAATTGTGCATTTTTAAGCATAAATATCTCAGCTGACTTGATAGCCAGCTAAGCTACAAATATGCCACCTAAACAGACTGCCAAGTATGAGCTAGAGTAGTTGGTTTGTGATACGTTATTCTTAATATCCGTTGTCGATCAAATAATCCGCCAACTTTTCCACAGTTATGGCAGCATTTCCTGGCTGCTGTTTCTCATTATAATAACCAACAATAATGGCTTGGTTTGACTGGGCAATAACAACACCGGTCGCGCCCTGCCAAGAATAAGCTTTTCTTCTATTACTCATAGCTTTGCAGAATATGATATACCTTTTTACCGTAGATGCTACGGGAATCAGCCTTGATTCCCATATACTTAGTCCCATTAACATTGATACCACTTGCAAAGG
Source organism: Zelopaecilomyces penicillatus (assembly GCA_005765155.1). Taxonomy (NCBI): domain Eukaryota; kingdom Fungi; phylum Ascomycota; class Sordariomycetes; order Hypocreales; family Pseudodiploosporaceae; genus Zelopaecilomyces; species Zelopaecilomyces penicillatus. Next base: position 3,350,496 of record VCCP01000006.1, read on the forward strand.
CATTCGCTGGATTCTTATATAGATTTACAAGACCCGCACCTTCTCCAGCCTAAAAGTAATCATGTTTAGTAGATTACCTATAGATACAGAGTGAGTAAATGTTATCGTGGCAGGTTACCTTTAGCACCTGTTCCTTAGAAGTGGCCCAAGTACCTCCATCATTGGCGCCAATGATGGCGACTTTTTCTAATGAACCATCGGCAAGAAGCCTGCACGAAAAACAGGTAAGCCATGAACCTCTGCAAATCGTTTCTTCGGGTCCGTTTACTGTTCGTCAACGTAGCCTATGGAGCAATGTTAGTGAACGAGACCTTTTGTTAGTCAGGAGACACTTCTAGTTGACGACATACCCTGCCAACTCATGATGACTGTAAGTCGGATTGAATATTGGGTGGAAGAGTCTGGAGTAGAGTATCAACACAATCGTTGTGGTGTAGTAGTGAGAAAGTGTGGGAGCTGGAAAGATAACCTCGAGAGTTGGGTGGCGCTGGCTTGACTTTTTACTCTGAAAAATATTAGCAGGTGGGCGAAAGAGGGGAAAAGAAAAGATTTTCATTCATTCATTTGCTTTTTCTTCTGCCCCTACAATCCTACAACGCATGTGTGTTTGTTTGGTGGTATGCATGTATGTAGATGGCGAAGTGAGACACCACCTGCAACAGAGCATAGTAGATTGTATTGGTTAGACGTGCTAATAACGGGTCTGCAAGTACGACGTGGCCATCTTTTTACACGCCGCTCTCTGGCTGTCCATCTCCATCATTGCGGCACTCGGTCTTTGCGATTGGTGCCCGCGCGGCACAGCTCGGATGCTGCGTAGGTGGCGTGCTGCAAGGGGACGAGAATGGAATGGAATTGCAGACCTGCATATCACTGTTCGACGGGGCGCAATGCTGAGCCGATTTGCGTTCATCACCTATCGATGCTTAGGGGACGCCATGTGTAACTCTTGCATGTCGGGTCCGAGCTGACCAACCTTGTGTGAAACTATGACCTGTGCCTACTTGATCATCAATGAAATGGCCATACAGTTTGTTATGATGTGTTTCTACTCGTGTTGTGTCTATTTTCAGTCGTCGAAAATGACGATATGCATCCTCAACGACCTCATAGCCAGCCAGCCCAAGTTGACATCAAATCTTCGACTACGAGATTGTATCCTCAGAAAGTGTGCACGGTCAGGCATAAACATCTTTAGCAACCAGTTAAGCTATAATAATGCCCACTTCAATAGCCATTCTCAATCAAATACTCCGCAACCTTTGACGTAGTCCTGGCAGCGTCCGTTACATTCTGGTTGTTTTTCTCATTAAATTCAGCGACTATAACATTCTGCTCTGTCTTGAAAAGCACGACACCGCTTTCGTCCTACCAAATTTAAGCATTTCCCCAGCACCAGTATCTAGGTCTCATTGCATAGAACATGTGACATACCTGTTGACCTTCGATATAAGTATCCTCAGCCTTTATACCCTTATAATTGAAACCATTCACAGTGATTCCATTTTCAAAGACATCGTATGGGTTGCCGAATAGACCCCAGATAGTCTTACCCTCGCCAGACTAAGGTATTGTGGTTAGCTGGGCTGCGATGAAAAAGCGATGCAGTAAGTGGAGAGTTGCTCTGGCAGACTTACCTTGAGGGCCGTAGTTATAGAGTGAGCCATTATTACTCCGTCATTGCCGATTATCATAGCTTTTTCAATGTGACCAGTGGCAACAAGCCTGTAGCAAGCATAAGTACAGCTGAATGAATGACTCCAATTTTGTTGCCAAGGCAAGCTTACTCGTCATCGACATAGCCTATATGGTATTGGACAATATTAGCCATGGAATGCTGGCTACTGGGAGGCACTTTCTCATTGACATACACTGCCAACTCATGGTTCGATGATTCAGGGGTATGCTTGCCAAACACTCTTCCCCGTTCGGCTACTGCCGGTAGGGCTGTCCGTTTTGCATGTTATGGAATATGATCTACATGCACTAGGTAGGTACACTAGGTAGTAGCCCTATACACTGTTGACACACATCTCTACCCAATAAATCCGAGTTACTATTCTCCTCCATACCAAATGTAGCAATCTGCACATGCTCAATGGATTAACATGGACTATTTCAGTCCATCAGGAAGCAAGAGATTTGGCAAAGGGACACGCATGCGCAGTTACCTTTGCACGAGCAATCTCAGCAAACTGATTCGTTTCATGCACCCCCTTTCCGAGCTTTCTCATGGGGCCCAAATCTTCAAAACGAAACCCTTCCGGCATCACCTCAGCTCCACCATCACCAGGATTCTGAAGGCCAAAAACCCGTCGTATCATTGCTTGTGGACCCCATCGTGACCAGAAGGTGGCCCGAACGTACCACGGTTCTCTTAGGAAGCCAAACTGGTTGATCCGACCAGAAATAGGGTCGATGTCTGAAATGTCCTTCCACTGGGAGAAGCGAGGCAAGGCAAAATAGCGCAAGAAAATCTTGCGTATCATAAGAGCACTGTATGTCAAAGTAACCATTGCTAGGCTGGGATCAGGAAGTCTGTATGAGCTGTTAGCCAAAGATTCTCAAAAGGCTATCTATCCATTGCGTCCTACCCAAAAGCATGTCGAAGTCTCTCACCAAGGAGGACTAGGACGACCTTGTGCACAAACGGTTGCATGAAGCTCGGGTAGGCAGACAGTAAAAGGTCTATCAGTATCTTGCCGAGTCTTTTCACTTCTGGTGCAGGGCGCATATGGTGGATTTCGTATTCAGCAGCCCAGGCAGCGAGATCCTCAACAAACTCAACACCGTCTGTCCACTCATCCTTTCCGATTTCCGCTTTGAAGTCGATGTTCATCATCTCACCGATGTACTTCCAAAAGGTACCAAGTGCTGCAACTTCCATGTCATCCAATGCTCTCCACTCCCAAAGGCCAATGAACCGGATAGGTTCAGCCAAGGATCCGCAAAGAACGTATAGGAGATCCTGATTCAGAATTTTGCCGGATTTGATATATGGGGAATGCAGAAAGTTGATACGCCCAACAGCTTGAGACAAGGCATGAGAATCGACCGAGAATTTCGAGATGCTAGAGATCGTTAGCATGCTGTCGGCTCGCCAAGTAGATAATTCAACCATCCAACATACCAGCTATAAAATAGTTGACTGTCTTCATATCTAATGGAGATGACATGTTAATTTATTTGCGGTGCCTTCCTAATTCGGCTGCCTTTGTTACACTACCTTTTGGATGCTTGGCCGCTCTTTCCAAGGTCGCTGTAGTTGTATAGAACACCAGCGATATTATCGATGCAATATGTCTACCATAAGAAGAGCCAATTAGAATATTGTATAACAACAGGACAGAAGTTGATTAGGAAGGTTGGACTTACTCTCAGCGCACCCAATTTCAACGACAAGGCATACATGGAAGGGAACTCTGAATATGCCATGTGTCGTGAAATCTTTTGTGCTTCTTCGTTGGTCATTTTGCGAAGTGAGCTGCGGTCGGTAAATCCATAGCGGGCACGTAGGTTATTAATTCGACGGAACCGAAGAGTCGAGCACAGGATGGCGTAACATGAAAGAACAATAAAAATGTTGGCAGTCCAAGACGTAAAGGCAAGCAACTTCACGAGGTGAACTTGTTCAAGCTGATCTTCAAACCACATCCTGGGCTATATGGAAAATTCGTGTGGAGGCCTGGGTTGGATAGGAACACATGTGGGAGGAATGGTTTTGCAAAGTACAGGGACATTATATAGAGTATTTGGGGATCAAAACAAAGACCACCAGGATGGAAATAAATCGTATGGGGTGCGACGGTTTATCCTATCACATACCATATTCGGCACTAGATACCGAGAACATCGCTCTAGCGATTAAGTCAATTATTCCTTTCAACCAAGGAGTGGGGACGGAGTGCGGGCTGATTTCAGCTCCCAACGCTCCTGGACGTCATTTGCTGGCCTCTAGGCTGCCTTATTGTCAAGTCCTAGAACAAATAGGGACAATCCGCCCCCGCCCCCTCAAAGGAAAAAAAAAGAAAATGAAGAAACAACGTCACGGAGACTTTCCGAGACCTTTGTAAGAATAACAGAATTGATCAATCTATTAGCTTGTGGCATGTTTTGCTTCGGTACTTGACAAGTTTAAACTTTGTAACCGGGCGGAGAGTCGTCGAATTGATTTGGACACTCCGCGAGGGCTTGTGCGACAAAATTGCTCTCCATGCTCTCCACTTCGTAACTGCCGAACATTTACTTGACCATGCAAGCCAGTCCTCCCACTTGGAATCCGAAATAGGAGCCACGGGTGAGAACTAGTTGGAGATGTTGATGAGGCTTTCGGACCCAAGGTGGCAATACGAGGTCTCTTTGCCTCCCGACATTGCCATGATTTGCCGACTTTGGCCGAGTGGCCTGTGAGTTTGTACTAGTGAAATGGTATGTATTAGTGGCTTTGAACTGGTATTGCACGATCTTGATTTTCCACATAACAGTTAGTACACAGTGTATAGTGTACATGGTATGGCGCCGGAAAATGTCATTCAACCACCCCAAAGAATTGCAACTATGGTGATATCGTAACCTTCTTGGCATGGAAACATTCACCTAGACTCCTTCAAATTCCGGCAAGGAGTGATGAAATAGCTAACTTTGATCATGTCCATCATCGTTGGAAAAAGGACCACGTAAGATCACCTCATTGGGTCAGTTCATTTTTTAGACAAGGCCTGACAACTGAAAAGACAGTTGGCTAACGAAATTTTCAAGTCCAACCACCCTATTGTTGTTCAGTGGCATCTACAGTCTCGTGCGTTATTCATGGTTCTCAAGGAACGTACCCTCGATGAGGTGAGGGACGAATTTCGGCAATATTTGCGAGACTACCACATGGAAAGATTATTCTTCGCACTGTCTTTCTTAACTTGCTGATAAACGCCATCAAAAAGAAAAAGGAAAAGAATGGTCGGTCTTCCTTTTCACAACTAGTGATTTCTCAGGCGTTATAGCTATACACCTATATATCTCAGCACTACTTTAGTTTCTGGCGCCCCGTTTTTTTCGATGCTGCTGTTTTAGGCTAACAAACGAACAGATACATGTACCAACACCAGTACAATGTACGGTAGTTACGGACCTGTTAAGCTACGATGGTTGTCCCATTGCCAGAGAATTCCTTTTGGCAGTGACTAGGGGATATAGAGACTGGGGACTGAGATTGAAAATCACAAGCATCCCTGAGAACGAAACTTGTGTTTGGTGCGACAACGGACCATAGTGTGAAAACATGGCTGAGACTGAGACAAGGAAGAAGTTGGCAACGAAATCTATATTATGGCCCAGGTTTATGGAGTCGAGGCTACTGGATTGGCCGTTCCTGGGTGCGTCGATCTGCCTGGCGGCTTACGGCTTCATTTCTCAGAGGTGCATGTGGGATACCGCATTAGGTCAACAACGCTAGGCGCCATGACATATTTGATCTTTTTCGATGTGTTTATGGCTGTCCATGAACCCCTCTTCACGCCTAGTGATATTCGGGTTTCCCTTTTTTAGCTACTCCGGCTAGTAATCTTATTATAAGTGGCTCACTTTGTGTCACACGCGTCAGCAGATGGCTTGAGAACCCCAAGGGCAACAAACTTGTGAATGACTGTGACTAGGTATCTAGGTCTCAGCATGAGATAGTTAACTCAATAGACTATAGCCCATCTACCTGCCTAGGTAAACGCTAAGTAGCATATTTGGTATAAAATGTGAACAAGGATACAATGACACTGTCGTTCCAGTCATGTATGGGTATGATGCATATATACATGACTTGCCAGAGTTGAAACAGTTGACGGCATTCCCATATTTTCTTTCGCTTTATGATTTACATCAATTTTGTCCTTTCTTGATCCACACAGTTCTTCAGACTCTTTACCCAGGACCATGCCTCATCCGACGGTGTCTTCAGAAATCGAAACCTTGCTTGGAAAATGCATTGGACAAAGAGTCAAAATTCCATACTTGTTCAATCTTTGTCCCACATGGTTCCCAAATCTCAACAAGCATGATGAGCAAGTCCGTAATGAAGCACGGAATTGGAGAAACCAGTCTGTCATTTCTTTCTTTCGTTTTTCTTCACCTCCCTTTAGTAAAAGAAAAACACGACTAATTAGACCTAAAAAGATGGATCAAGTCTGACACAAACAGACAAAGAAACGAAAAGGTTGACGTAACTCTTTTTGTTCGAGGCATTACCCCAGATGCCGACTTGGCTGAATTACAGGTATTTGCTAATTGGGGATCATGGGTAAGTTGAGTTACCAACAAACACAAACTAAAGCCTACTGGACATTCATGAATTGACAACTCCCTTGGGTCACAGGTCTATTTTTGGGATGACAGTAAGATGAACGGGAACCGCAAGTAAATGTGTTACTCCATACTTACGTTGTGTGCTAGCTCTTGACTTTGGCGATTTCAATCAACGACCGGAAGAGTTGGAAACATTTCGAGTTCAGACAATTGATTGCATTTACAGGAGCCTCATGGGACCATCAAATGAGTCTCCTGATCTGGAAGCTCTGGCCCCCTCTAACCTTCCAGCGCAATCTCTCGTTGATATCGGCATTGCACTCCGGATGGGAAGCGCATCAAGTAAGTAGTACAGTTCATGAGCAACACGAGCATCATCACGCAAGTGACAAAAAGGTGGGTGATAGAAGCGGCTAACAAAACTCTCAGTTCCAACAAGAGATTTCATCATCGAGACCTGGGTTAGCTATGTGAATGCTGCCGTCAGACTCCAAAAGGCCTTTGATGAGCAACGTATCCTTACCATAGAGTTGTACTACGCCGATCGAATGGACTCCTCTGCAGTATACATCACATTGGCTATTGCACTGTCCGTTGCCAGTACTTGCGTGTCTTTATATAAGTAGAGCTAACAGCTATCAGCTTCACAACAAAGATTGCTTGGCCAGAGTGGTTTTTCTCCAGTGAACTTATGCGAGAGGCTTGTCGTCTTGTTAATGTTATTATATCCATGTGAGTGGCTCCTTGGGTTGTTTCATAACTAACTATTGCTAACTTGGTGACAAAGCTCCAACGACATTGTTTCAGCGCGACATGAAGTAGTATGTAGCCGCGGATCCTGACCCAATGAATATTCTTTTATGCAGTCTTAACATTAATAGCAAAACAAACATATCGACAACCTCATTCCGCTGCTCGTCTATCATAAGTCGATATCTGTTCAGAAGGCAGTTGAAGAGGCTGCTGGTGTTATTTTCCAGTCCTATCTAGACTTTGAGCAGCTCGAACCTCAGCTTATTCGACTTGGCCGCGAGCACGATTTTGAAGCTGAGATGCGAGTTTTCATCACCTGCTGCCGAGATAGCTGCGTCGGAATCTTTCAATGGGTGCAAGTATAAGCACGACTCTGGTTGTGGAATAAGGGCTAACTTTGACAATTTGAACAGCTATGGTATAAAACGTTTCATTGACTTTAAGCCCAAGGGCAAGGATATGGATGTGTACACGGTTCTTGGCTGTGAGCATTGAGATGAGAGCAGGTGAAAGAAATGGGTTATTGTTGCTGGTTGTTGTTGTTCTTATAATTGCTGTTCTTATCTGGTGATGTTAGATGTGGAGAATTAGTTAGAGGGGAAAATTACAGGCAAGTTCATCAATCAGTAATGGCGCAATAGAGTTTCCATAGTCAGCCCTAGCAAGGTGGCGATTACCCTAGCGGGGTCACTAGAAAGACCTTACACAGGGCCAGAACCAAGTAGTAAAGAAGATACCATACATGTGAGCTGATGTGACTTAAACTATTGTCGGGGTTGTAGCAAAGACACTACCGATTTAGGTCCTGTTTTTTCTGCCGATCTCACCTCCAACAAAAGCCACATGCAGCCTCATGTCTTGTTGGGTCCCTATCGTTCCGCATATCCACTCGATTCGCCGAGTGGGCGAGAACGCCTCGGTTCCTCATCCACTAATTACGCCAAAGCCATCCAGGTAGCAGAAGTGGGTTTAGGCTTAGCTTCCCCCCCTTCCTCCCAAGTCATCATATATGTATTTGCCACTCTGGACCCCCCTTACCCGTTGCGATGCCGTCTCCAGCATCACAGCCTCTAGCCAACCCATCGAGAGCAAAAAAACCAACCATCCCCAGCAATGGCAATAACTGCTCTGTTAGGCTACTTGACCTGGCCAGTACTTGTTGCCCAATTATGCGTCTGTCTGGCGTCCGTCGTCCTCTACAGACGGCATTGTATGCCAAACAGCAACATCCCCGGACCATTCATCGCCTCGTTTACACGGCTATGGCATGCATATCACTTGCTTGTTGGTGATTTTAATATTAAGTTACTTGAACTGCATGCTAAACATGGTGATTACTTTGCTACCTACATCATTCTATGCCTTCCCCCGTTCACAATGCTTACCATCAGACAACAGGATCATTCGTGCGCATTGCCCCCAATGAGATTAGTGTCAGTCATCCAGATGCCATTAAGGAAATCCTTCTTTCATCTCTAGAAAAGGTAAGTTTCAACTTCGTTGATTGATTGATTGACGAGTTATCTGTGATTTGCAATACTCAAAATTAGACTACTTTAGTCACCGTGGTACCGAATTGCCGCTATCCCTGATTTTCGGTTTCAGAACCCCTTCTCAACTGTCGACTACAAGCAAAAGAACGAGCGTGCAAAGCACTTTGCCTCTGGCTTTGCTTTGACAAATCTTTTGCGTGCAGAGCATGCCATGGATGGTGTTATTGAGTCGTTTATGAAATGGATGGACCGCTTTGGCACGGAAAAAAAGCCCATGCATTTGAATGAGTTCTTCAAGTATCTCACATATGATTTTATCGGCGAAATGCTCTTCTCCAAGCAGTTTGGATTTCTTCAAACTGGAACTGACATTGACAATTCAGTTGCTGCTGCATCGGCCATGAATGTCTATGCAGCTATCGCCGGCCATTTCTACTGGATTCATTCTATACTAATTGCTAACCCCTTGACAATGTCTTTATTACCTATGGGTTATATACACAACACGACCATGAAGGCCCTGGATGAGCGCCGATCCAATATGGATGCCCGTTATGACATGGTTGCACATTGGCTCAGAGCACATGAAAAAGAGCCGCACAGCGTTACAGCCAGAGATGTGTATGCAAATACGACTGTGAGTGTACTTGGAGGTTCGGACACGTCGTCGGTTGCGCTACAGACGTTTGTGTACCATATGATGCGCCATCCAGCCGCATTACAGAGAGCGAGAAGCGAAATCGATACAGCTCAGTCAGAAGGGCGCTGTCAAGATCAGGTTGTATCATTTTCTGATTCAAAGCAACTCCCATTCTTACAAGCATGTATCAAAGAGTCGCTCCGCATCTTTTCCCCTCTTGTTGCCAATGTACCACGGGTATGTGGCACACAGGGAGTGACAATCGATGGGCATGTATTTGCCAAAGGTACGATACTGTCAGTCAATGCATGGGTTATGCATCTATCACGAGAGATTTGGGGTCCAGATGTCGCTTTGTTCAATCCAGATCGGTGGCTCAAGGGAAATAGTTCAGCCAAGGAGAAGTTTCTGATACCTGTAAGTTGAGCGACCTAAAATTCTTTGGCTGGGGAAGCTTGGGACGAATGAGGCTAATTGAAGAGGTAATTTCACTTTACAGTTCAGTGCTGGTTATGGATCATGTCCCGGGCAGCACCTGGCAAGGGTAGAAATTTCCAAAGTCGCGGCTACTCTGGTGCGCGACTACGACATCGTGGCAGTCAATGGACAAAACGACTGGGTGTGGAATGGCGGAATCATTGCCAACCCTCGCCAATGGCCAGTCCATGTCAGCCGAAGAGTCAAATGAGAAATTAATAACATGTACCTCAGTATCAACAGAGTCAAACACGGCAGAGTAACAGAGCATGCTGGAAGTAGAACACGGAGGAACAGATTGTGTTAGGTCTGGCATCGTTGATAAGTGAATGAAGTTCACAGCATTTGTCAAAGTACTGTAGTTTTGACGCTTCCAATCCTCTCTATATGAACACTAGTGCTAAGGGGGAAAGCATAATGTGCGCCATCTACACGAAAGTCGAAAGTGTTGATATCGATTCTCAAGCCTAAACCAGCGCTTCTTCTCGACCAAGGTTATTTGTGGGTGTGGGCTTTTATGCCGCTGGGTGCGTTAGCAGAAAGCGAAAGTATTACGGTCAAGATATCTAGCCAAGATCAACTTCAGTCACATAAAGGTCGAGTATTCCCGTCATGCAGTGTACACTTTCATAGCGACCGCCCCACACTACTAGTTCGTCTGCCGGTTTTGAGCCAGAAAGATGTCATTGTTTGCAGTATCTTTAGCAGGGATCGATATACTTTGCAGGTAATCCAGTAGTGCTTGCGGCGATACGTCCATAATGCCACTCATGTGTGCGCCGGCCTGAGCAGTGCCACTTAGGAATCTGCTTACATCTAGGCCTCCAATCCAGTCGGAATGAATACTTTCTCCAGGGGCGTAAATGTCGACAGCCTCACCGTAGTTGAAGAACTTTGAGATGTTTGTTTGAATGTTTGATGGCACCGACCGTGACAACCTGGGCAGCTTCGATAAACCCCACGTCGTCGCCGTCATCGCTCGCAGCGAAGACCACATGTATACCCCTGTCTACCAAGGCAGCAACAACTTGCTCAAATGGTTCATAATAAACATAGCTGAAAGGTAAGCTGACAACGGAAGGGTTCCCTCTTTCAGCGACAGATGCACTAACAAAATTGAGCCCGGACATGATTCCACTGTATGAGCCCTGTCTGTCTGGGCCGCCCAAGACTTTCACAGCCACAATGTTGCATTGCTTAGCAACGCCAGCAGAGTAGCCGCGATGATGCCCGCGATATGGGTTCCATGGCCGTTGTCATCAAAGCTAAAAGAAAATCCAAAGGCTGGTCCTTGCACAAGTCTGCGTTGGGGACCTCCACCAAAATCTCTGTGTTGGGGATTTATTCCCGTGTCGAGCACATACACATCTACACCCCTGCCACCTGCATCATCACACGTGTATGTATAATCAAGACGTGATGGATCGGATCTAGGGAAAGGTTTTCTTTGAGAGATTGCTTGTAGGCCCCATGGTTCACCTTGCTGTGAAACCAAGGCTCTCCTTCGCAGAGTACGACCCGATCCGTAAGCTGTTCCTTGAAACTTTTGTCCCATTGACTGGTTGCGCCGCATTCTTACGATGCGGTCTGGCTCAATGGATTCAATCTAGCTGATATTAGTTATCTCAAGCCGTATAAATTCCTCACAGTCCATCCTCATACCTCTGCACCTTTCTTCATCTCAGCAACTGTTTCTGGGTCAAAAGATCCAGAATAGCCATAGAAACCTGGGATGCCATCCCATTTGTCCTTGATGCTTTGAAATCGGCTGTCAAGACTGCGCTTATGAATGGCGTTTACCCACTCAATGTGACTGTGGAAGCGTGCAAGCTTGAGGCTCGGCTTGAGAGTTACTGTATAGCTTGCCGGAACAACTTCATCGCACGAGCTTTGGGATTCATAGACAGGGGCTGATGCACAGATGGAAAAGAGTGTTGTCGCTGTGACAGCTATGTTTAGAGGAATATAAGAGACCATGATGAATGATAATTCAAGACTTGATAGGATTTGATGAGAATTCTGTTTAAGAAATATGAACCATTTAATATTGTAGATATTAATAGAACATAAACTTTCCATCATTTTCCAATTTCCAGCCATCACACTCTACGCTATTTGCTTCCCGACACACACGTATACAGGGCATGTCCAGAATCAAGTCAGCGAACATATGAGATATAACAGATAGGATAGCACATCAAAAACACCTAAGACATGTGACCGCTTTCAGATAGCAAAATGACATGTGAACCTTTACTGAAATATCTCACTCGCCTACTCCAAGATACGTTCTGGTAGTGAGAAAGAATGACTCTATAGTGCTAGATTGGTTGGTTATAGATGCCGAAGCTTTGAGCAAGTTGATCTCGGGTAAATAATGTCCAAGATTTATCAGTTGACGGTGATTTCCCAGAACAAGTGATGAATCATCACTGTTTCATATCATGAGACCAAGCTTTTGATGTGAGAAGTTGCGATGGGGCCATTGTTCCTTGGCAGAAAAGCAGGGCTGTCAAGCCTTGCAGGATATTCAGTAAGTGTTATATAAGCAATAGGAATTACCTAGTATGGTTGAGCATCATTAATAGGCTTAGAGCTTTGAGGATGACATGATTAATTATGCATGTTCTGGATGATTCTGATCGATGTTGCTATACAAAACTTACTACTGTGTCTTTAGTTCCCAAAAGTGTCTTAAAATGGTAGCATGCCGATCACTCAAGCCAAATGAGCTCATTGCATGAAGACTACCTTTGTTTCTTTTTAGCTCGGGTAGCATCAAATGAGCGTCTCTAAAGGCGCGTTTTGTTTCAACCTCTGAATCAGTACAGTCAGTGCCACTATCTACAAAATAGTCAAGTGGATGACCTGCAAGAGGACAATCAATGACGTGCCAACGCCCACATCCGCTTCGGCCATCATTGTGGCTTTCAAAAGACGGGGATAACAATGGTGGAGAAACTGCCTGACAACTAATACTGGGTAAAGGACAGTGGATCGCGTGATGTATGGTAGTAAGGGGCGGAAAATAACACAACTCATACAGAGCTATAATTCGCTTAGAACAAATGGTCTCATAGCGGCATAGTACTGACGTTTGCCTAGTAAACCTGACTTTCGTCATCAGTAGCCCAACTACATAATACCGAAGCTTTGATAACGTGGGATTCCAACTACGACACTAATAGCAATTTGCGAATGCTCAAAAGCACACTTGAGGACAATGTCTGTTATCGTGCTGGAAGGGGCATACCTTTCTAACCAATTCACCGTTCCATATTGCTTTAGATAGTGACAGCAACGGGCCGGCCCGTAAGGGCAACGTCAATTTAGATGGTTGGCACCACTGCCATATCTGGCAAGCAAACCTTTTAGAGTAAACGGGTGAGACAAGTGGCCACCACAGTTATTTCCTGTTAGCTTCATCTTGTTTTGCTAAAAAAAAATTCAACGGATTGATTTATTTGCTACTCTTCTGACCAACTGGTTCAGCGCTTCATCATGCTTAAACGACGCGACACATTACAGACATTCATTCATCCCCCTTCAGTCATCAAGAATCTAGGCTACACCGTCGTCCCACTCGATTCCAAATTCACCGTCCGGCAATCCGCCTTTTTCAAGCCCATCTTTGTAAAAACCTCATCTCCATCCTTATACTCCTTGCCCTGGAAGTCACGAACCACCCCGTTTTTATCAATCAGGTGCTTCGTCGCATACAAACGCAATCCCTGTCCAGGCACCTTGCAGAATGTTGGATACCCCCATTGCATCAACCCACCGAGAAACACAAACAGTGGCTGTTCTTTGGGTTTGCTTCTGCGCGGAATACGGGCAATTAAGGCGGGTAGACTGTTCTTTGGCATCTTGGTGGTTTTGGAGACGTGGATCTCTGCCATGAATCCCTTGTTCTTGTCGAATTGGTCGACATTGTAGTTTAGGATGCGGCCGAGGGAGTCGAAGCCGTAGAATCCGGATTGAGGATCTAGAGTTCCCCAAGCCTCTGTGAGTGAGTCCTGATCGGCCGGCTTTGTAAGATAGAGGAGCCCGTCCTTGCCAGATACCAAGGTCAAAGCCTCTTCCTTGTCCATGATGATGGACCAGTACTTTTGTCGCTTAGAGCTGTCGAGACGCGATGCCACATCGTGAACCTCTGTTGGTTTATTCACATTTAGGTTCTCCATGCCACCAAGTTTCTGTGCAGCCAATGTAAAGATGTCTGACTTGGGCGGCGACACTTTGTCCTTGTCAAAGCCAGACAACGAAACACATCCCAGGCCTTTGTCATAGATAGTCTTGTCAGTCAGCTTGAAATCCCACAGCTCCAAAGCGTTGATCTCAATCTTGTTCTTAAATCCCATGCGAAGCTCGATTCCTTTGCAAGGACTATCGGGAGTTGCACCTGGATCCCCAACGCCAACCGTAGCGCCCGCAGATATATACGCCGAAGGTGTATCGATGAGAGCCACGGTAGCCTTGAATTTTCCGTTTAGAACGTCGACTCCAGCCTCAAACGCAATGGGAATGCCCAAAGCCGCCGTAGCCTGCAGCTTTCCCTCTGCCCTGGCGTAAGGCGTAAATGTCGCGTCAAACCCGCTCTCAATCTTGCAGGAATTCTTTTTTTTGAGATCCAAAACCGCCTTGCCCTTGGTGATTTTCACATCCCCGCCAAAGATGAGCGCTATTTCTCCTGATACTTCCAAGTCAAACTTTCCAGAAAAGGAGAGCTGCGGACCGACGGTGAAGAGACCAGGAATAGCGATGGGTGATAACGGGATCGGGGCGAATTGTTGCTTGTGGCTAAAGATGGGATACTTGCCGTTGACGGTGACGCCAAAGCGAGCATAAGCTACCGCATCTTTCTTCATATCAATGGCCAAATTCCCCTCTCGAATGCCATCCACGACATGGAACGCAAACCTGCCGTCCACTGTAAAGTCCCCTTCCAAGCCGCACTTGACACACGCGACTTTGATGCCGTGTTCAAGCTTGGAGGATCCTGGTGGCGGAGGTGTACCATCCTTTTTCTCAAAGACAGTGGTGCCCTTTTCTCCGAGGATCAGCTGGCCCTTGTTGTTTGTGCCGACATTGACAAAGTTATTAATCTTGTAGTCATGGTGAAAGGGGCGGTCGATGCCGTTTGTGAAGGCCTCGTAGACTAACTTGCCGCCTTCCACTGCGAGCTCGGCGACTTGTTCGACCAGCTTATCTGCGCCTGAGCGAAGTGCTAGAGCGAGCTGTGCAAGTAAAGTTAGTTTCGATTTATTATTCTGCAGTATGTGTTTGAATTGTGTGTATATGGCTACTTACCTTGAGGAATCCAAGTGCTGCTTGGCCAAGCGTCGGGTCTACTGAGCCCTTCTTCTTTCTGCGCGGACGGGCCAGACTATCCCGTTGTTCTATAGAATCGTCGGGTAACCCAATAAAGCCGTCATCGTCAACAAGGCCGTCATCTTCAACAAAGTCTATCGGATCTTCAGGCTCTGGCATATTGGGGTCAACAGTCACATTGAAGAAGTGCTCCAGCGCGGCCAAGTCATTCTCAATATCAACGTCCCCCCCTTCATCCGCGCGTTTGAAGAGAGAAACCGCCCTTGAATGAACTCTTGGAGCAGGGAGAGTCCGATGCAGCTCCTTGGGATCCTCGTACATGCCCCAAGAAACGTCTCCAGACTCGAGGGCGGTTTCTTCATCTATGGGCTCCACGGGTACTGATACACAGCTGGCACCAGTGTTTTGGACAGGTTGAAATGCGAGGAAGTAGCTTCGCTTATGTCCAGATAGATCACCGCATCCGAGATGGTATGTGAGGAGGTGGAATGTGCCGTCGTGTGTGTTTTCGACCCAAGACTTTTCGACAATGTCTCGAGCCTTGGGGTTCTCAAAGCAAACTTCAATTGAGCGGTTATTGCACCTGATATCCGTGACGTGATTAGACTGATCTAATACAACGGTGGGATGCTTGAAGGTAGCTTTCAGGTGCGCGTGCTTTGACCCGTGTACAGCGCCTAAACATGTCTTGTTAGAGAACTATCAAAAGGTAGTCGACCTAAGTCAATGCAAATGTTGAATGAGTTACTTACTGCGATGGCCCTCTTCAGCGAAATACATATCTCGGGTCACTTGCGGCACAAGAAAGTCCAAGTCTGCGCCATCGTGATTGGGGTGTCTGCCAGGAAACATGGACACCGAATCTCGCGTCACCTTTGGGGAGACATGGAGCAATCTCTTGTAATGGACAGCAGCCCGGGTATCCTCAGTAAACGCAGCGTTGGCGCTCGCAAGGACCAACCCAGCCGCCAAAGACGGGCTGAAGCGCATGGTGAGGACGTTTTGAGGGTTGTTGATCTATGAAGTGTGGTGTGAGTCGGGGTGTTCAGGCTTTCACTGCCAAGCACTGCTGCTGAATAACTCTTGGAGAGGGCGGCGAGTCGATGCTATTTATTATTTCTCGGCATTCTTTGAACTGCCTTCTTTACGGTGTATTTTTTTCTTTCTTTCTTTCTTTCTTTCTTTCTTTCTTTCTTTCTTTCCTATTTCCTCTTTTCTTTGCCCACCGCAGCTGAGGATACCAACCCCGAGTCTACCACCTATAGCATAGTATCCACTGGGAAGTGAGACGTCTCTGACAATTACTCTCCATAGTAAACGATGGAGTCAAACAATCGACACGAAAAAATACTAGTTTCGGTATATAAACCCCATCAGTTGTCAATTTCTAGTTGTGTGTGGCTTGTCACCATGTAAGTTTCATCACCAGTCAATATGCGTGTTTCATCACAGTCATAGACAAACCGTAGTCTCTTATTACTCCATAGTTTCCCCAGACTGAAGTCGCATGCAGCAGCAAAGATGGACTATATGAGATAGGAGAAGATACTCACCTGCGGCAGTGTGTTGTCGCGACTAGGACGGCAATTGATGGATGGCGAGCTGGGAGACAGGCATGTTAACATGCCGTGGTTGTATCGTGGCATTTCCGCGGAGGGGGGTTTTGTCAAAAATGACAGAAACGTGTTGCAGCATTGGAAGACGCTGTTTCTCAAATACATGTAATCACGGCTGGCATTCTCGGATTCTAATACTTGGAGAGCATAGATGATAGAGCATATAGTGTGGAATAGCGATTGCAATATAGTGTCTCGATAGGAACCGCATCAACGCTATACCCAGGCCCTTGCTAGTTCCCATTGCATTACTCTTCTTTCCATCAGCAACTTAATGCTTAGCGATCACAGCGCAACTTGGCAGTCGGTGATCATGTAATGTGCTGTGCTAGACTTTCAGATGTAGCACTCATATGTGGCCGTTTGCTGCAGGATCGCGTCGTACTGAATGCACTCCAAATTGTAGATTGGGTGCCCATGGGGTGTGGAGTTCTGTGAAGTTTGGGTAGTTCAAAAAAGGAAAATAACCCACGATCATCGACTCCCGATGAATTCCTTTTGGGTAGTTTAGGGTAGTATGCGTGTAACTCAAGATCCACTGGTCATCCAATGGACACCCAATGGTACTTTAAATGTCTTGTAAATCATGAGTCCCAGGTAACATGACGCGGTACGGCTTTGGATCACTCACTGGCAATTTATCATGATAATTGCCAATGTTTCTTGATTAACTGCGGACTACGTATCTACCCTCAGTTCACTTGTTCAATGAAGCATGGTGCTGTGACGGCCCGCTCTGTCTCACATCGGCGCAGGTTTCATCACAATCACCTCCCACCATGTCGCAGTTTTTTGTCACCACCACGCAACAGCAACGGTCAAAATACGTACGTATCCCCAAGAAGATACATCCACATTTGCCAACACAAAGGCCGCTATGGCCTTGCACCTAAGAGACAAATATGCAGGTCTTACAAGAGCAGCTTTCTTCCACGAGTTGAGCTTTGACAATGCTTGCTTTGACGTGATTGTGGCTGGCTGGGCTGAGGACAGTTACTATATGCACTTGAGACAACTCCTGACAATTTGCGCGCCGTGATTCTGGATTTGTTCAAACTCCGCACCATGGACTATGAATTGAACAAAACAAATGGTTTTACCACACACACACACCTTTGACACTGGATCTTACCATGATAGTCCAGAGTGTCTCGGGAGCTGCATCTAGTCCCATTGCCGACATCAAAATCAGGCCATATCGTCACATAGTCTCAGACTCTTAACGCGAAATGCGGGCTGCCCCTCGCGTCCACTGATCAAGAGCAATTTGGGCGATCTTGTAACCCACACTCAAGGCCAAGGTTGCCCGCAATTGAACGCACCACATGCGCAATTGAAAAGACCAGAGGGAATTCTCGGAAGATAATCCTGCGAAGGCTAGATTGGATAGAATGTGTCCGGTGAGTCCAAGCCACGATAGCACGCTCGCGTGAGGCTCGTATAACCAGAGAAGCATACGGTAAGCCGTCAGTAGTTAAAGCATTGATGCGGGTGGTATTTACTGCTGTAGGGTGTAGAAATCTTGACTGGCTCATCAAGACCAGATTATACCAAGACATAAAGGAAAACACGAGCGAGGCAACGGACAGCGTCTCTCAATTTACTGGAGAAGCTAATTCTAAAGACATATTCATGGTACTACCCTGGAATTAACACACTATACGTCCCATCAAACAAAGGGTCAACTTTTGCAATAAGACGATCGATCACTTTTCTCTCATCAGAGATATTTGCAGGGGCAGGTTGGCCTCTAATCAAGCTCTGCACCTAGCAGTGCCAGCATTTGACTCGGGGGTATACATACGCCAAGTAGCATGATTTGACAAGGGCTTAGCATGCAGGAGGCTGAACTGAAGAATCATCAAGAGATGTAAATTCTCCGTCGTTGAATGGTGAATGCAGATGACTGCTGAGTAGTATACATAGTCTAGGCTAGCAGCACGAACGTAACGATTAATCTTCATGTTGGTCACTCCCTTTTTATGTTCACTACAATGTTATATACTTTCCAAACATGCTTAACAATGACTTCTACGCACCCACAGTAATCGTGTGGCTTCCCGCCTTGACATCAATCGTCACAAACGCCTCTTTATCCCCAACCACCACCGTCTTCCCATCCAACTTGACCATCCTACTCGCAAACCCACTCACGGGCACTCTCACTTTCCCCTCTGTGCCGTTCGGCGCTGAGATTCTCAACGTAAAAACCGTGCCAGATCCGCTCGCTGTAGCATCCTTCCTCCAACAAACTCCCAACCCACCATGAGGAGTCGGCACCACACCTTTTGCCCAGGTGAGCCCACCACCCTCTACTACAGGATTCACCTCCCAGCGAGAAAACCCAGGCCGGGTGGGCTTCACACCGAGGACGAAGTTGCTGAGAATGGGTGTCACACCTGTGGACCAGCCGTGAGACATGGACGTGTAAGTACCCTGATATGGCGCGCCATTGGGACCAATGCCCTCCCAGTGCGTAATCTTGGGGTCATGCGTCGCCATCCATCCGTACAGACGGCGGATCTCGTCAAACCCTGATGCTGTGGTGCCTTCATTGCCGAAACGTGCCGCGAGCTCAAAGTACGACATGAAGGCATACACGCGCGACGAGAACTTGGCCGACGGCGCGAGCACATCCGAATCGTAAAACGCATTGCCATACGGACGCGCCGCTTTACTGCCCCAGTAGTCAAGAATCCTCCGACTCGTCTTATCATCCGTCACACCCGCAAGAATCGCAATCGAGTTCCCATCCTGAGCATGAACATCACAATACGTCCCCGCTGGCTTACCCGGACAGGGTCCTCCATCATAAAACGCACCAACCTTGTCATCAAAGTTGTTCTTCATCAGAGCGGCTCTAACAACACCAGCACGGGTGTTCCAGCGAGCAGCGTCTTCTTTCTTTCCAAGAGTATCGGCTAGTTGGGCAGCGTAGGACAGAGCGTGGATGTAGAGCGCGTTGTAGTATGTGATGGGGCCGGAACGCGGCAGGAACGCATAGTCGCCGTACCCGATCTCGGCTTTTTTATCGACGAGGTTGGTTTTGGCGTTGGTATGGCTGGGGTAGTATATGTCGAGTGTTTTGACGAGGACGGACCAGTATTTGTTGGCGTAGGCGGTGTCGCCGGTGTACATGACGAGGTCGACGCTGCAAACAACCCACCAGAGGGGGTAGTCGAAGAGGGGGAGGGTATAGTCGTTTCTGTAGGAATTAGTAAATGAACCATAGTTTCTCGTCCAGTAGAGAAATCAACTTACATGCTCGCCGGAGGAATCCATCCATCATCCCGCTGATGATTCGCCAAATCCTCCAACACCGTCCGCGACGCCTCCGCAAAATCATGCGACAAATACGACGTCAACGACGCAACCGCCAAGTCCCCGACATACGGATCCCGATCCCTCTTCGCCCCATCCATCAACACCTGCTTCCCTTCCAGTCCTTTACTCGCCGCCCTCCGCGGCTCCGTCTCATTCGCAAAGAAAAAGTCCGTGTTCGTGTCAACCGTGTAGACGCCATCGTACCACCATTGTGTGAGGTCTTTATCGGAGCACTCAAACCAGCCGGAAAAGGTGTCCGGTGTACCCAAGTAAGCGGACCATTCGAGGTTGACGGAGGAGATGGAGACGCTGCCAAAGGGGGTTGTGTAGGGGGCGTCTTTGGCGATGGCGTCGAGGGAGATGCGGACGTAGCGGAAGCCGTGGAGGCCGTCGGCACAGACTTTGGTGTCGTGTTGGCAGCCGATGTAGTCTTTCCAGTTGTAGGCTTCATTTTTTACAGCGATCTGTATTGATGGTTAGTTTGTGCTTGTGAGGACAGACATATGACTCCATTCGGGACTACTCACTTGGTCGGATCCATCTGTCAACTTGTCTTTCTATAAGCCGACAGCAGTCAGCATCATCATCCATAATCAGGAACACAATTACGATGCAGAGCAACTCACCCCACCAGCATTATACGACCGCGAGAAATCACTCCGGCTCGACAAAAACTGCAACGTCTCCGAAAACGCCAGCCTTACACCCGGCAGACTCCCATCCTTATTCGTTCCACTCGACCCTGCGAACCGAATCCCCAACAACCCTACCACATTCTGCCCAAAATCGAGCACCACCGTCGGCACCACGTCGCTCGTGTTGTTCGCATCACGCGAAAACACCGTTGGCCCTCCTGTGCCGTCGATGAGGCCCTTTACGTTGGTCACGCGACCTTGTGTGCGGTCGGCGATGATGGCTACGGGTTTGAGGGTGGAAGAGGTCGGAGAGCGCACGTATTTGTGCCAATTGGTGTTGGAGTCGGTGCAGACATCCGGGGCGGCGCGGATGTTGTATGACGGAGAGGTGGTAGGGCTGGCGGAGGCGATGGAGGCGGCGAGGGTGAGGAGGGTGAGGGTGGTGGTGTGCCAAAGGCTGCGTGGTGATGGTAGAGGCGACATTGTAAGCGGCTGCGGTGCAAAATCCACCCTTTTTTACTCTCAAACCCTTCCAATGCCGATAACTTATAGAAAACTCTAGACACGATGGCCAATGGGTTCGTCAAATACTTGCCGCCCTCGGGTGTCACTACCGCGAATGAATCCAAGACACCCAGTCTAACCTAGTCTACCCCAGATCTAGTCCTGCGGTCCCGGCTCTGGAATGTCAAGCTTGGAATGTGATTTTGGCTGGTGTGTAATAATTCACCCCTCCTCGGACTGTCGATATGGCGAAAACGCCGAGTCAGACGAAGAGTCGTAATGGAATCCTTCGCTTGTTGTGACCTACCGCATGGGGTTTGGGCTATGCTGTGTTGCGGTAACGAGAGGGTCGATGGATGCGGGGGAATATGAATCATAAAGCGGAGGGCTATAGATGCGGGTATGTATGCTGCCGTTCTATATATATACTCATTTCTATCATATTGTCAAGGCAACTCCTCACCTTTAATTTCATCATGTCAAGGAGAACTCTAAAGAAAGTTGTACTCGACAGTTGGTGATCCGCACAAACCCAAGGGTATGCAGCCAATTTAAACGCCCTGAACACATCGGCGTGGCGCGAGTCAAGCGCAGCATCCTCCTTCTAAACACCAACAACGGTAGCGTGCGTGGCTAGATTAAAGTTTCGCGTCTTGTCTTGGAAAACAAATTGCTGCTCTAGAAGCCTGTTGATTCTTTGTAAGCCTGCAATTATTTGCAGCAGCGCCGTAGATGTAAAGATGAATGATTATAGCCTAACTGATGTTAAATAAAGTTGCGTCGCTAGCTTTTGCTCATGCCCAACCCGCAACGCCGCCACGTTAAGACCAACCCTACAGTCACCAATTTTACTCATCAATTTCTAGCATCATCAAGTGTAAAGATTAAAACGTTGTGAAATGGTTTACCCTTTGTGATTTTTCGTCTAATAATTGGTAATATATAGTGATGTTGCATCTAGAATGGAGGAGCATTAAATGATGGGAATGGGCACAGAGGCACAGTCCTACAATTCTGAGAATAGACTTACTAACACACACACACACACACACACACTCATATGTATACAATAATGGGAAACAATTCCCATCCATATCAATCATAGCTAATGACGAAATTAATTAATAATGCAGTATTGGATTTACCTGCTCTTCGAAAGCCTAGTTCAATTGTACCACTTCATCACCAATGCGACGTGTCGAATCTCTATACCCCAACCTGTCCGCCAGGAAAAACCTCTTTGCCTAATCTTCTTAGTGCACCAAACACTTGTGCGTAAATTCCGGTTAGCTCGTTAGCATTATAGCTTAACCCGTTGTTCCAAGTCGCATATGCCTCGGTGTAGCCATTACATTGACTTTGAATAGCCGTCGGCACCTTAGCTACGGCATACTTCTTATGCATCTGCTCCGGCTTCCAACTCCGAGCACCGTCGGCCTTGACCGGTGCCTCGAAGCAAAATGCCCCTTTGGGCCCCTTGTCTTGGTCATGGCTCCCTCCGAGTCGGCTCGGCCTCAAGCTCATTGGTCAACCTTGACATCACCAGGCTATTGGCGGTCTAATGGGTTTAGCGCACAGTCAGACTCGTTGATCGTTTCAAGTTGTTATTTTTGTTTTAATTTCTGTCATTGGAGTAACATTTATTATTTTTGCCCGCAACGTCATTGCGCTTTGCTAGGTAGTTGAAGATTTAAAGTTGGCCGACTTGCACCTTTGATGTCATTGGGTTGTGTTATTGTTACTTGCGCCGCGTTTCCGAGCTGTGTGGGTGACTTGAGACTAAGGAATTATCCTAGCTTCTGTCTATTGATAGTTGACTTCATTAACATCAGACAAATAAGCAGGCTAGATGTCGGAAAGGGAAAACTCGGGCACTTGTCGTGTTGATGTGGTGTGTAAAGGTCTCTGTAGTCGTTGTTCTTTTGCCACACTTTGCTCGATGGTGAAGAAATTTGGCCATGACTCTCAACACAACGATATCACAAATATTAAAACCCTTGCAAGCCCCATGTCTACCGTAGAATCTCATCATTATAAATCTACTTCACCATTTTCCAACACGCAGCCTATCGCATCTCTTCAACATGACATTCCCAAAATTCACCGACCTGATACTAGACCTCGGTGGTGTGTTGCTCACCCACTCCGCCAGCAGCAACACAAGCCTCCCCAAACTATCACTGATGCTCGATTCACCACCATGGCACGATTACGAACGGGGCAAACTCTCACAGCAAAAGTGCTATGACGTTGTTTCTTCAGAGTTTGAAGTGGACTCTCAGCTGCTGAGAACGGCTGTAGAGCAGCTCAAATTGACTTTACAGCCAAACTCGGACTTCATCGCTGCCATTAAACAAATTAAGATTCAGTATCCGAACCTGAGAATCCATGCGTTTAGCAACATCTCTATCCCAGATTATACCGACATCAAGCACATGATCGACGAGTGGGGCATTTTCGACTCCGTTGTTGCATCTGCCTCAACTGGACATCGGAAGCCTGAATTGGCGTTTTACAAGCAAGCTCTAGAATCTGTTAATGCGGATGCACATGGCTCGATATTTGTGGATGACCGACCTGAAAACATCACCGCAGCGCAGTCACTAGGGTTGCACGGGATTCTTTTCCAGAAGAACAGCACTCGCGATGTGACAAGACAGCTTCATAACCTCCTCGGGGACCCTATCGAAAGAGGGTTAGCCTTTCTACGCAAACAGGCTCGCAAAACAATGGCTTGTGAGACGAGCAAGGGTGTTGAACTGTTGGATAATTTCTCCCAGCTTTTTGTTCTACAGTTTATTGGAGATAGGTATGGAATGAGACTTGCTTTTGACAGCGTCATGATGATGGTACTAACAATATGTCATAGGAATCTCGTAAACTTAGAAAATTACGGGCCTACATGGCAATATTTTATTGGGGAGCCTGTATTTACAAGTAAAAGATTTCCAGACGACGCCGATACAACGTCGTTGGCACACACGGTTTTGGATCTTTCCAAGGATTCTAAAGAAGATGCCATGCAAGCAATTCTCCAACACCTATCTCCAGAAGGCTATCCATTAGTATGAATATTTCCAGCTCATAGCTCCTCACTCATCTAATACTAATGCTGTCTAGGTCTACTTTGACAAAAAACGACCCCGTCTTTGCCCCTTTGTCTGCGCCAACGTCCTCCGCTTCTTCTACCTCAACAACGCCGGCGCCAAACTCGGCTTCACCCTGCACTACGTATCCCTCATTCTCGATACACAAGCCTACGAGCTCGGTTCTAGATACTACGTACAACCGGACTGGATCTTACACTACATCGCCGACCTATGCGGCAGGTGTTCGGACCCAGAGCTTGAGGGACTTCGAGCGAGAGTCGAAAAGCAGGTGAAACGCCGTATGGGGATTGATAGGGATATTGTGGGTGCTGCGTTGAGAGTGTTGGCAGCGCAGGCGTTGGGGTTGGAGAATGCAGAGGATTTGAGGAGGTTGGTGGAAGCGCAGCAGGTGGATGGCGGTTGGGAGCTTGCGTGGATGGTCAAGTATGGGAGTAGTGATGTGAAGATTGGGAGTAGGGCTGTGATGACGGCGATGGCTGTGAGGGGGATTGCGAATGCGAGGGGGAGGGAGTTGGCGATGTTAAGC
This sequence comes from Zelopaecilomyces penicillatus, assembly GCA_005765155.1. Lineage (NCBI taxonomy): Eukaryota > Fungi > Ascomycota > Sordariomycetes > Hypocreales > Pseudodiploosporaceae > Zelopaecilomyces > Zelopaecilomyces penicillatus. The sequence continues at coordinate 3,375,193 of VCCP01000006.1, forward strand.
TAGGCTAAGCATAGTGATTGAGTATGGAGATGATTTACAAATTGTATTATGAATAATGTGTTAATAGTAGTCCATGTCGGATGAACAATGGCAGCCTCGGTTTCCCCAGTAAGCCCACATGTCAAACATACAGATGGAGGCCGTACGGATGAAATCAAGACTTTGTGGCTGCCATGTTTCGTTGTGGCATTACTCATGAGCGGGACGGACCAACAAAGCGAATTTAAGCTCGTACTACCTAGTCGATTTAGTACTAGGCTTCTCTATTAATATCCCTGCCGTCCTATCACAACGACTCTCAACCTGGTGGCGTTGAATTTCCCCTCTCTTGGCAGTTTGGGACTAAACTCGTTCGGCTATGTGTGTGTATCATCACACACTTGTATTATCACCTGGTCTACCCAAGCAAGTCCTTGTGCTTCCCATCATGCTGTATTTTTTTCCATTCTCGGAGGCGGGTGGACTGGCTTTCCTGTTGTCGTACAAATTAGTGCCGATATTTTGGGATTGTATTCAATATGACCTTTTTTACATTGAACCCATGAAACATCATGAACTGATTGATCGTCACAAGCTGACGCGCCGACACATGTAACCCATAATCACAGAGGATACTTATAACTGGTTACACCACCACTGCATCACCTTCTTAAAGCAGCTTCGCTGCCTATTATTCTGCAAGACCGTTAAAACAGGCTCCTCGTATAGTGAATGAGGGGATGGTTGCATTTCTCACTGCTACAACACGTGGTTGTCTAGAGCTTAACCTTTCCACGTTGCATTTCACAACTAGAGCATAGCATAAACGGGACTTGAATATTCCAGTGGCTTCATATTAGCAGAACTAGTCAGAGTATCATCGTACAATCATTATAAAAAATATATATACAAATTTAGCAAATCCGCTCCACAGTCGCACTCGCAATCCCCTTGTCACTTGACCCTGCCCGTCTCCCATCCCCATCCCAACTCCACCCAAATCACTCTTCCAGTGCCTAAACTGCCTCGCGGGGAGCTGCAGCTCAAACATGCGGTCAATCTCCGCCGTCGTCCGGCCCTTCATCTCAGGCACATATAAAAACGTGACAACGAGGCCGACGGCGCAGAGTCCCGCATACATAAATCCCGTCTTGGATCCGAGGTTACCCTGGTCCGTGTTGAAGACGTAGGGTAAAAAGAAGCCAAAGACAGCGGCACTCGCGCCAGCGGTGAACCATCCGATACCCTGCGATTTGGCTCGCAGCTGGAGTGATGATGTTTCGGAGCCGATGGCGTACGAAGCTGGCCAGACGCCGAGACTGGCGGTAATGACGACAACTGTGAGCATTGCAGAGGTGTACCTGGTATCGTTGTGTTAGTGCACAGTACCATGAAAAAGGTGAAAGCATAGGGGGAATTACCATTTTGTATTGGGGCTTTGGAAGCAGCCTGATATGCCAACCGATGTCCATATGAGAGTCAGAGCAACCAAGCTCACCAAGCTGACCCTTCGGTGCCCAGCATGCGCAAGTACTAGAATACTAGCGCCATTAGATATGAGTCCAACCACGAGGCCCAAAATGAGTAGCAAGACGCTGATTTTATAGGAAACGCCAATTGTCTGCACAAAGTAACTGGACTTGGCAAGAAGCGCCAGACCAAAGATCTGTGGGAGTAGGTTGACCCAGATAATCACCAGAGTTCGCCGCAGGTTAGCGCCGGTAAAGCAGTCGAGGTATGTCGCCTGTGTTTCCTGCTGCTCGTGCTCAATATTCAATCGAATTGTGTCGATGATCTGCTCCGTTGTCTCGCTGCCGCACACTGGATCCAGCCGTTTCTGTGCCTTGTGGGCATCATCAAACCTGCCCATGCGGACCAGATATGTTGGACTCTCAGGAACAACTAGGGACATGACGAGCGGAATCACAGAAATGGGCCACATGGTCGCGAAACAGATGATGTAGCCGTTTTTAAGTTTCAGGCAAGCGAAAATGACCAGCGCGCCGATAAGTTGTCCCAAGATGGTGAAGATGGGGAAAAAAGTGAGGATCGGGCCACGCAGCTTGGGCGGCAAAATCTCCGACATGTACGCCTGCGTTGTGGCCATGATGATACCGATGGCGCCACCTTGAAAACCCTTGCCGGCGAGGAACATGCCGCGGCGGCTGTCGATGTCGTCTGGGAGGTTGGAGGTGAAGCAAATGGCGACACCGACTGCAGAGAGGATAGAGCCGATAGCGAGGGCGACTCGGCGACCATAAATGTCTTGTAGCTGGCCACCGATGAGAGACCCGATCATGGCAACGCCAGGGCTGGCAAAGTTCCACAGGCCAAGCCAGAGGGACGGGAGGATCATTTTGCCATTAAGTCTCTGACCGAAATCTCGTCTGTTGAAACTCGCGTTAGCAGAAGTTACCAAAAACACATTGCCTCAACAAAGATGAGATAATAATAGGGTAGTAGAATAAAAGGGGCCAGTACTGAAAACTAGGCATGGCTGAAGATGTGCCAACAATGGCATAGTCGAAGCCGTATAAGAGAATAGCGCTGCTCATGCCAACACAATACAGCGTGACGCGACGCCATTTCCTGAGCGCCTGCCACAGCGTCAAGTTATCATCGCCGCCATCCGATGTGACCGTGACGGCTTGCGTGTGGTTGCTGGATATTTGTTTCAAGTCATAGTGGGAGTCGATACGTTCGCGCTCCGTCGCCTCTGTCGAGGACCGATCCATGGTGGGAAGAGCTTAGTTGGTGTGAGCTGTTGTTAAAAGCGACAACCTTTTTTTTTCTTGGCTTTCCTCCGATTTAGATAAACCTGAATGAAAAGGTTTAGAATGGAACCAGAGGCGAGCGGAGTGTATATATGCTGGTCAATTAAAAGAAGTCAGGAATGGTTGTTTCCTTAGCCAGACACACTAGTGGCGAACAAAGTCCATGACACGAAGCGACAGCACTGACCTTTTAAGAATGAAGAAAAAAGGATTCAAGGAGGAACACATTGAGGGGTTGCCCAATGCACACCTACACTACTACCACCACCGCAGCAATCTATCCATCCAACATCCCACATCCCCAGGCGTTTTTGAGCTGGACATTTTAGGAAGAGGGGGGAAGAGCCAAGGAGCTAACACAAACCGGGGATCGACAGCACGGTTCGACGGCGCGGCATCACGCCGAGGCCCTGGGATGGCTTTTTTTTGGCTGTGTTTATTTGGGGAGGAGTCTGGAACAGGTTTATCCCCCAGCTTTCCATGTGACGCCCAGGCCGTGGGATGGGTGGCGGGCGTTGTTTGCCAAGAAAACGTCCATTTTCGTTTTTTGGATCGCCCTGTTTGTGGTGGGTTGTCGCCCCTGGTGGAGGTGTTCGTTATGCAGAGAGTAGGTAAGTAGTTGCCGCAACCTCGTCTTCCATTCATTCCATCGTTAACAATCCATGTCTATAAGAGGAATTTTGGGATCCAACAACTGAAGCCGATTCATCATTGCTATGGTCAAATTACGAGCACCTCTCCACTCTTGTCGACTGTGCCGCTTTCATGCAAGCCTGTTGAGGGGCGGCCACTAATTAATCCATGCCGCCTCAAGTCCCGGCCGATTTCCACGCTAAAAAGGCTCCAGCCCTGTGCTCTAGAGGAAGTGAGCTCAGGGCACTTACTGATCATAGCGGGCATGCCAAGCTTGCCTACAGGGGAGGCATTAGACGGTTAGCTGCCCGGGCACCACTCGTAGGACCTTGTTCCCAGGACGCACTAAAAGGAAATCAGTGGGTAGCGCTAGACTCCGCTGAAGTTTGAGTTTTCCGGGTTGCTGAACGGCTGGCTGCTGAACGGACAGCCTATGAGGCCCCCCCCCCCTGTGGCTGACGCGCCACTGTAAGGCACTTGAAGCTGAAGGAACCTGAATCCAGTCAATACCTCAGGTACTCCATCACCCGACGCCAATGAAGGGATTCGGACCTTGGTTAGCTTCCATGACACAGGTTACACCTAATAGGCATTGGATTTGCTTCCACGTCAATTAATATGACACATGCTAAGATGATTGCATTCCAATATGTCCAATCGGCTTTTTCTCTTTTTCGTGAACCGCACATACCTATTCCCCGTCAACAGTCCGAACCTATCTATTACTCACTCACCCCATCAATCAGAATTCCTTGGCTTCCGCCCATCAGCCGCTCCACGTACGGTACGCTGCCACAACTGCCGTTTGGAGAGACATTGCCGAGATTCCGATAGACCGAATTGTTTATCCGTGGGAGTTCATCTATTGCTAATCTGTTGTTAATCTGTGATTATGAGGGGTGGCTTGATGGTTTCAACGCCAGGTAAGACGCCAACTAAGCACTGGGTTCGCCTGCCACAATCAACATCACCATCATCGGCAGCGATCATTAGCACTGTAGCAGCCGCTGCTCGGTAACCAGTCGGATGCCTACAACATTGTCTCACTCCCGAGATAGGTGTCACCCACTGCATGCAAACGTGTTGTCTCAGACCTCTACACCTACTCTACAACCTCTGGCTCACCATCAAGGTAGCAGTAGGCAGTCGAGCACTCCACCATTCTCATCCCAATCATCATTTCCATACATCATCTAAAATTAATGCTGACCTACTTTATCCCAGTCATCATTTGGGGGCCGCCATGCTTAATCAACCGCCTGTCAGCCCTGAACCTTACAGGCGCAACCAACAGCCCTACCCATGTGGCGCTCAGCTAGACCATCCATCCCAGACCAGACCATTTGCGTTCCCCCTCATCATCCTAGCCGTCACAGCCCATCACAAACGTTTGACACCCGCGAACAGGCAAAGCAGCTAGCCCATCTTTCTAAAGTTCAAGCCCAACCGGCAGAGCTTCCCTAATTCCCGTTCTACCGAATCGCTTTCTCTCCCATCCACCCAATCAGTAGCCGTGACATGGCAAGTCAATCGTCTGAGCTCGATCAAACCATCACATCGCATCCCGGTCGAGCCCCCTGTGGCTGAACCGGTCAGGCCATTCACGCTCCAAACGAGTTAATGCTGGTGGCAGTTCTCCTAGTTTGGCAGAGCAAAGACAGCAGTTGTTGTAATACAGGTTTGTCCACATAAAACACCGCGTGCGTGTGGAGGCGTTTGTGCCAAGTGCGGCAGCCTTACCGAGCCCGTGGTGTTGGTGACTTGGCGGTTTGACGGGTAGTAGATCCGGACTACACGATGAACTGTGCGAGTTACTTGGCAAATAGGTACAAGTGAAATAGATTGGATGATATTTGGTTTATTTTTCCTATTAAGTAGATAGTCGCATAGGAAGTGCTGTCTTTGCCAGCTGTTACTCTAACCACCATGGCGTATCAACCCTCATCGTGTCCCAAGTAAGAAGTGGCAACACCTCATGGGAGCATCACTTCTCCCCTTTCCCAGTTTCATCCACGTGCTTTTTTTGTTTTCTTCTTAACAAATACTAGCAAGCACTCGTTCCTATGATACCAAGTCTGTGAAGCCGAGCTGTTTGTACATTTTACTTTATCCGTCGTACATACTACACACATGTACAAACAACACACTCTCCCAATCCTCCCAAGTTATCTACACCTTCATTTTCGCTTCAAACAGAATGATGCATCATTACAAGATTTGACACAATGTGCTTTGTATTTTTTTCTCTGCCGCCATTCAAAACTTCTCCACGTGTCGGCATTCTTGTTCCTCTTTGTAGGTACTGTAGTAGTAATAGTAAAGCCAACAGCTGTCAAGACATCTCCACAGTAGCTGCCAGTTGATCAAAATTCCACATTGGAGTTCTAAATACATTAAAAAAAAAACATCATCATCTTCTCCCTGCTCATCCATCTCCTCATTATTGAGCTCGGCAAAAACCAAGTTCCTCGCCTCTAAGGCAACCCTCCTCCATCCCCCCAAGCAACTCTCAGCCTTCACCTCACCTCCTCCAAAACCACAACCACATGCACTCCTCTCAAAACAAAAAACCTCGTTCCTCCAGCTCCTCTGAGCAGCGCGCGCCGCCCACAATGGTGAAATTTCTCAGCCTCCCCCAAGACATCGTCGTATACCTCGCTCGCTCGCTTTGCCTCCACTGCAACCCAGGCGCCGATGGCGATGTGGACCCCACGACACTCTCCCGTCTATCGCGAACATGCAAAGGCCTCCGCTCTCTATTGCAGCCCATTCTTTTCCACCGCGCAAAGGCCAAGCCTGGAAAGTTCATCTCAATGGCCTTCACCTTGATCAAAATTCGCCATCTCGCGCTAGAGGTTAGGCAACTGTACAACACGGTCGGCCAAGGACTTCTAGATCGAGACATTTACGTATGCTTGCAGATGATTAAACGCATCAACAAATATATAGACAATCAACCACGTGGATGGGGCTGGCTTCAGTTTCGTCTTACCATACCTATGGTCGATCCCTTGCTCAGTCGCTACCCTGTCAATGCCCGAACAGAACTAGAAGCCACCTTGTCCGCGTTCATCATGGTGAAGACAGCCAACGTCGAGGATCTATTCATTGAGTCCCCTATGAAGCAATACCCACGCTACCCCAAAGGTTCATTTTCTCAACTGAAGCACCTTGGCTACAAATACACTGACCATGATGTTTCCAATGTTTCCGTCTTCGAGGGCATCCTGAAGGGCGGATCTTCTCTGACCTCATTTGAGGTTGAGAACGTTTGTAGATTTGACACTCTTCCCTGGATTTACGATAATCTTACTGATGTGCGTATCTACGAAGGCCCCCTTGAAAACGATTGCCTAAGGGCAATCATGCTAGGGGTCAAGAATCTCAAGTGTTTCCTTTACGAATCATACCTCAATGACACCCATGAGCCATCCAAGAACCAGATATCAAGAAGCCAAATATGCGATGCGCTACTTCTGCAGCGCCACGCACTGAAAGAATTGTCACTCGACCTTTACTTCACAACCTGGGATTCGGATGAATTTTGTGATTTCTTTGACGACCTGCAGAATATGAATGTCCTTGAATGGTTTGAGATCCATTCCTCAGACTTGTACTACTACCCCCCCCCCCCCCCCCCCCCCCCCGACTCTGATGGTGATCCTTCTGACGATGAGATGCTGACCAACCTTCTTCCTCATTCAATACGCCAAATTAGAGTACTTGAACCCGGAAAACCCTTGCAAAGGCCGTTGCAGCGCCTCTTGCAGTCTCTACCAGACGGGTTTCCCAACTTGAGGGAGATACATCTTGTTGGCGGATTCATTGGGGAAATTGAATGGCGGCAACACATTTGCAATGCTTTTTTAGCAAAGGGTGTCAAATGCCTCGTCTATGGCATCAATGGATCTTTGTTTGCTCGACCTGAAGTCTGGCGGCCCACACTAGAACTTACCAGACAAGAGCAAGTCAAGCTTATTCCAGAACATCTCAGTTCATGAGAAGCTCAAGACACACATTTGTGGAGGTGAAAACCTCATGGATAAGATTTGGGGAAAATTCTCGGACTTGGCAAAAAGAAGTATCAGCTTCAGCGAATTCAACGATGAAGGTGAACATGAGGATTGGCACGATATTCGCAACGCTGGTTCAATTAAGAGCATAGAATGCCACGTCTAAGGATTTGGTAAACTACCTTTATCTCCCCCCAAAGTATGGCGACCTACGCTTGAACTCACCCGTCAAGAGCATTTCAACACTCATGAAGAATGCTGCAGTCCATGAGCAACTCAGCCCACAAACCTGAGTATAGAAATTTAAAACTCATATTGAAACCAGGCCTCCACCCCGCTAGCTTCTCCTTACATTTGCCTTCAGAGTCACATTGTGTCAACTCTAGCGGGCACGTCCTCTGCGATGTATAGTCTCCAAAGAAGTAGTCAACATAGTTCCGTATGAAATCGCTCAAAATAAGAAGATCTTGAGGCCCCCAATTGTTTCTGCGTGTATGCCAGAGTAGTCCCTTGATATAGATTGCATCTGACAGCATAGTTTGTGTGTCTGACAACGTCGGAAGGAGGTGATAACATAGTCGGCTATGTTGGAAGTAAGCTATCGTAGGGTTTGTCGACAAGCGAAACGATTCGCAGTCAGCCTCTTGCACAACTACCATTGGCCAGTTTCCCGATTTCAAACAATCAGCAGAGTTGGTAGAAGGTAAAGGGACATGTAGCTGTCCGTTGGCGATATCGGGCCCCTGCCCTAAGATGGACAATGTTTGAAGTGCAGCCAGTTGGCGGATGTAGAAAAGCGCAAGAACTATTTGATTGGTCACACCAAGTACCGCGACGTGCTGAATGCGATGACGACTAAGACCTGCAAAGGGATCCCTGATATCAAAAAAGGCAGCCTCGCTTCCATCGTCCCGGAGAATGCGCATCATTTGACGCAGCGCAAGGAAGACACTCGAATTCCAGTGGCCAAATATGCAAAAAATATCTGTCTCATAGCTGATGAAGGGGGTGCCGAACCGAACCGCAGCCACGGACTCGCCACTCGGATCTACTTTTTCCTCAGTCATCAACGGGAACGCCATGGTCTGCCGTCGTGGGCGGAAGAAACGTGGTAACCAAACCTGACGGGACTCGTGGGTTGCATGCAGCGGCGCAAAGATGGCGAGGCTACGCGGCCGGACGATGTAGCGATAGTCCTAATCGATATCATCATCAACAGCACTGGTATCACTAGGAGGGCCAAAAGGAGCAACACTGTCGTTGTCAGAGTAGTCGTCTTCGATTAAGGACAACGGTGACGACGACGAGGAAAGCGGCTGCAGATTCAATCGTATTATGTTTGCATGGCAGACGGCTTTGCTTCGAGCTGGCACCTGATCACCATGTCGCCATGTTGAGGGAGGTGGGAGAAGACCGATGAATCTTGGTGGTACGGGGACCCTGCGCCATACCATGAGGCGTAGCTCGGCCGGGAGAGACCCGAAACAGTGGAATGTGGAAAAAGGTTGGGATTCCATGGCTGGAGGATGGGACACTAAGTGATGGAGGTGAAGATATGGGGAATACGGTGATGGATGGAATGAATGGCGCTGGCGTATGTATGTATGCGTGAGTTGAGGTTTGGATCCGAACACGAACTTGAAGCCAAGTTTTGGGTGAGGGCGTCTGATCAAGCAAAGCTGGGAAACAGCTTTGTGGAAGGTAACAGCCTTGCGCGGAGCGTAGCTTCCAGATTTGTTTTCCTTGTACCGACTGGCAATTGGTCTATCTTACCAAGAGCTTTGGGAAGAAGGTCATCTCATTGAAGTTGTAAGCAACTCCTACCCAACAGTTGAGCATCGGCAACCGCGACTTGCCCTGTGCTGTTCTTGGTAATCGAATCCATCATGCCTCACTTTATATACGCTGAGTTGAAGAGTATCGGTAAGAGCGATATTTAATGACTTTCATACTGTTCAGTGCATTTTCGCAACTGTCTCATTAACTGTACCTAACTTACAAGCACTCACGTGCAACTGCCAAAGATGGTATTTGTCTTATGATGACGACTATGTAATTACGTAGCTGCTAATTTGATGCGACAGAATGGTGCGCTAGTCGGTTATTTAGTAGATAAAATGCACAGAATATGTTCTTCCTGACAGCGTCCACAAAGAAATTTAAACCTTGACTTGCCATTCGAGGAAACAAACATCTTCCAAGTTGCCACCTATTACCGGGCCATTCTACTATCCCGAGATGCCCACACCGGCTTTGTCTGTGTGTTTGGGCCTCTCTGCCACGCACACAGTTTCAAACCACAGATCAAGAAACTTGGAAGGAGTGTGTCAAGAGTGTGTGCGATGGTTTAAATTATCCCATTGGCCACCCCGTCTATTGGGTGGTGGTGGTGATCCACTCTTTTCCCCAGATTCCCCATGGGGAAGCTTCCCCAGCCGCCAAGAAGCCCTGCAGGACGTGTCTGCAACAGGGATTTGCAACAATAGACTGTGCTGATGGGGGGAGGGGGTCACTTGGACTCCACTACATATACTGCATTCGGGGTAATGCAAGTCCGAGCCATCAAACTGTCAAAACAAGTCAGATTGTCAACAGTTAGTCTTGAGTTTATTTGAGCCTGTGGGAAGGACTGTTGTTGCTTTAATAAACTCATCATCATACGTACTATTAGATCAATAAACACGTTGCTGTTATTTAATACAGTCAGCAATAATGGGTGGAATATGTCAACTCCAACACTCAGTAGTTGGTTTCATCACAACTCCATCAAGTCTTCACTAGTCGCGCACACTAAAACCCCTCCCCCACCCGTCACACACACACAAACACCATCTGTCACCAGCATACCTAGTCAAAGGACACCAAAGATCGCCCACACACCACTTCCACGTTTTTTTAGTCGCCGCACACACGGGCTTAGTATGGACTTCATTTCCCCCCCATTTACCCCAACTCAGCCGTCCCCCCATGATGCTACTAACTAACCTGACAACTTTAAAACACAGAGAAGGAGAGGGAAATTCCCGCCAACCATGAGATTCTCCGTCAGTTGTGGTTTTGGGGGAAATAGAGTATGACATGTGGATCGCGCGCTATGTATATTGAGAGTATTATAGGACTTCTGGGAGTATATGACAGGATCACAATGCTGCGTACAGTCAGGCTTGGTGTGGGTTGAGAGAGTTTGATTTTGGATGTGACGTTCCACCGAGGAAGCCAAGTTGGTGGAGTGGTGTTGATGAAATACGAGCAACCTCTGATGGCCATGTAAACTTGCAAAAACACACTCAAAGCAAAATATTTATGTTGAGAACACTAGAAAAAGTAAGCACTGAATCCCCATGAATTAACTTCTGTCTCAAACATGAGATACCCGAGACAAATACCCGCCACAAACTGTCGGGTAACAAAGACAGACCCTTGTTCCTGTTATAGAAAGTCGGGGAATCCTTCGTAATGCAAGCCCCCCCTGGCCCAGCCCTAATGGAAGTTAGTGTGGATCTTATTACTATTCCCCCCCGTCCCCTGACAATGGGGCAGCAGCCCAATGGACTCGGCTCACTATGCCCAAATCGTCCAGATCTCTGATTCTAGTATAGGCGGGCTGTAGTCGCATGGGGTACCTAGATCATCGAACGGGGGAACAGCTTTGGCCGAAGGGTGCTGGGTGCTGGGTGCGATGGACGAGGGTTAGGTTGATTGGTGGAAGAAAAAGGGTTTGTTCTTGGGGAAAGGTGAGGTGGGTTGTGGTTGTTCGGGAGAGCGTTCAATGGGTTTGGTGTAAGTGAAGATGTTTTGTGGGTGAATGAGTAAGAAGTATGGGAGGAAGTGATGAAGTATAATAAGTCTGGATATCCTCCATTGTTTATGGTTATTATTATTATCATCATCAACTTCATCTTCATCTTCATCTTCATCTTCATCTTCATCTTCATCTTCATCTTCATCTTCATCTTCATCTTCATCTTCATCTTCATCTTCATCTTCATCTTCATCTTCATCTTCATCTTCATCTTCATCTTCATCTTCATCTTCATCTTCATCTTCATCTTCATCTTCATCTCAAGACACAAGAAGCAATACAAAACACCAATCTTCCAATACACCTACACTCAAACCACCACCATGTACTCCAAAATCGCCCTCGTGTCCAGCCTGCTGCTGCCCTTTGTCGCCGCCGCCCCCAACCCATCCTGCGCCCCCGGCGGCAACTTCGACCTCAGCAAGTTCCGCCTCCAACTCCCCTCCGGCAGCCCCGGCAAGCCCGACACCATCTCCGGCGACCAGCTCTCCGGTTGCAACGGCTTCACCAACCAATACTTCTACACCGACAAGAGCTCCGGCGCCATCGTCATGAAAGTCCCCGGCTCTCCTTCCTCCACGGGCTGCGTCACCACCAGCGGCAGCAAGCACTGCCGCACCGAGTTCCGCGAGTTCTCCCCCGAGCGCTGGGACTCCAAAGCCTCCACCAACATCATGACCGTGGAGATGACGGTGCCCAAGCCCGACGATAGCAGGTACGGCACCGCGATTGGGCAGATTTTCGGCGCCGAGACGAGCAAGCCCGTCGCGGAGATGTATTACAACAAGAGTGGTGATATTACGATTGGTGTGAACCAGACGCCTCAGGGTGGCAACCAGAAGATGATTTCGCTGGGCAATGTGCCCGTCAACACCAAGTTTACGTACGTGCTGTCTTTCCAGAGCGGCAAGATGTATGTGTCTATCAACGGGAAGAGAACCGACCTGCCTACGTTTTCGTGGGGCACACCCAAGTGTTACTTCAAGGCTGGGGATTACAACCAGGGTAACTCGGCTTCGGAGGTGCGCATATCGGCGATCAAGGTCCAACATTAACTTAATGTTGAATGATGAAGAGTGTGATGGTGATGAAAGTATATAGTATATAACGTATATAGTTGTCTTTTGCGGGTTTGTATATATGGCAGTCGAGTATATATGGATGAGTGGATGGGATGATGAATTTGATGTTTTGCGAGCAGATATGATGCAGTTTATGTTAGTCTGGTACAAACTAAATACAATCGTTTCAATTAAAGCGCATAATTTGCCAGGATACATTTTGATGTTCAACCACAAATACATAATCCATCCAATTCATGCCTCAGCCTTCTCATGGCTACACCCCTCCCCATTCCCAATCAAAGCAATCGCCTCCCACGTATGCCCATCCAAATCCGTAAACGAACGCGCATACATCCCATGCTCCGCGCCATGCCCCGGCATCGTAAACGGATCCGCCTGTCCACCCGCCGCCACAGCCTTCGCCTGGATCGCGTCCACGCCTTCTTTATCCTTGGCGGTCAGCGTGTAGATGCCCTGGGTGGTGGTGTTTGCGTCAATGATGTCGGTGTGGTTGGGGCGCATGAAGGTCTTGAAGCGGGAGTGGGTATGGATCATGAGACAGATGTTGGAGTTGTGGGGGCCGGGGAGCCGGAGGGCGAGGGTTTCGGTGTCGGTGTAGGCGGTGATGAGGTCGAAGTTGAGGGCTTTGAAGAACTTCTCGGTGGCGGTGATGTCTTTGGTGGGGAGGGAGACGAAAAAGGTGGGGGGACTAGACATGGTGGTGAGTTGTAAGCTTTATAGCTGGTGATGAAGATGTTTGGCGTTTGATTGAAGTTGAGTTGCAATGGTTTATAGGCGGTGGTGTCAAAGCTTTGAAGCTGATGATGGCGAAACAATTCTGTCTGAAAGTGGGAGGAGAATGGCCTCTTTTATATACGCAATTCCTCTCCATAACTACATGACAAAATGGCCTCATTCTCACCTCCAAGCTACGAAATGCCGAACATAACGCCGTCTTTGGAGCACCAATCGCCAACCATGCCCATCGGCAGCTAACAATTGTTAGCGCAACAACTCCTCCTTCGTATCGTTCATGGCGCATCTGCCTGAACGCCCAGCGACTGCGGGCAACAAAGGCCAGCCACCCACGTATAGTGTTCACTTGACTCAAGTCACGGCAATAAAACATGGCGAGGAGTCGGCGTTGGTTGGTGTGTTCATATTCGCGTGGGAGGGCCGATTGTCTTAGCTGAGTAGCTGAGGGAGAGAGAATAAGACGGCGGAATAGAGATTGGTTGGTCGCTGTAGTGCAGCAACTGCCAAGATTGTGATTAGGTGCATTTTAGTAGTGTTGAGCTGCGTGAATGCAGAGTTTGGGTCTTGTTTGTAGATTCACGGACTTGGCAGAGGGAGGCCCAAATTGCCATTGGATATGAGAGTGTGCATTCACATTATCTTGGAGGCTTTACGTCTCAAATCTGTAATTTCACGTCGAGAATGAATAGAGGTATTCGATTGACAACTGTTTTGAACGGCTTGGATATCGCATGCATTTATTAAATAGAATATGAATTGGGGGCTAGAGACGCGCTGATGGAAAAGTGCACGCATGACATGCAAGTCATGATTTTGTCACTGTGCGGGCTGAGCATCTTCAAGCATCCTTTGATAGAAAAGCACATATTTTGAAAGACCCCTCCAGTACCTAGTTTAACACGATTTGTCGCCTACGTGCCGTAGGTCGTTCATAAACACAACGAGGGCCACACAGTGAGAGTAGTGTGATACCCCAGCCAGGACTTTCATCGCTCCATACGAGAACAGACGTGAAGTATGCAAACTAATCTCTAGATTCTGCCGCTCGTGTTGGTTTTATCAACAACTTACGGCGCGGGAACGGTAAATTCGGTATGGGTAACGGGTTATGCCGAGCTTGATGAAGGACATGGAAATTGAGGAAGATTTGTGAGGGAGCGGCTCGTATAAGGTAACATATAATCCCGGGTCACGTGGTCTTGGGTCAGAAAAAATTACAATAACCTAGGACTCTAGGGTAGTTGGGATGTCTATCGAGATTACATGGAATAAACTTTACAATTGAGTCTGTAAATAGCTCAGCTTTATGGATTGGAAGAATATAACCAAGAGCATGTCTCAGATTCTCATTAATTAAACTTAGGTTCCACTTTGACGAAGTAGCAGGGAAATGAGGCCTAGAGCTCGAGGAGATGCTACATGATGACGACGAGTATTGGAATTTCTTAGCGCAATGTGATGAACAACACTTCTAGAATCATCTGCTCTTCAGCCTCCCTTTTCTCCTTCTGCGACTGTTCTATCATTGGCGCTTCACACATCAATATTTCATTACTGAGCTACAGCTTTATTGCTCCAATTGAGCTAGTCATACACCGCCACACAGGCTACCTTGATCCTGTCCATTCACCACACATTTCAGCCCAGCAAACAGTGTGAGCTTCCTTCGCAAACAAAATACTAGCGTACCCAAACACTCATGTTTGATGCCCCCCAAAAGTACAATACCGCCATGCAAGGAGCCACGACTATCGGAGGTCGGGTGTTGTATGCGCCGCTCTCTCAGTACGACCAACCACCGAGACCAACAGCAATAGGAATAGAAAGACTGCATCTCATGTTCGGCATTCCAATCAACTACAGCCTAATAGGGATAGAATGCAGACATAGTTTCCTGTTTCGCAACAGTACTTGTCATACCAGTTGAGTTGAGACAAATCCCATCTAGCGTCTGCCGGATCGGGCAAATCTCCGATCTTGACGGACCGTGGCCCCACTTGAGCCGGGATTCCGGCATTGCTGAATGGGTGGTTTGACACTTACGAGAACAAAGCTGACAGGTTCTCGGATGAATGTTAAACGTTTGTATAATCTTTTCTCCCGTCGCATCCATACGTATCTGGTATTTGATCCAGTCACTTTCACCTCCCTTGAACATGGAAGGTTTTGTAGTAAAGTCAGGTAACCGGTTTTCCTTCCGACACCCGTTCCTACTAGGTCGTTGCTGGATGATGATGAGTATACTGCTGTACGTTACTAGACGGCTATACAAATTTAAAAAGATATATATATGATCGATATGCTTATACGTTAAACACTCTGTGATGTTGAGAAATTGTAGTAGTTGAGCTCTCCATGTCCATGAGGTATCTCAACTTTTGCTCGGAACACAGCCAACGAGGCGAGATCTTTCGCGAGTCATCAGTCATACCGCTGTTTCAACCAAATTGAGTACCTGTAATTAGCATTACTATGTAGCTACTAAACAACCTTATAAATTATCCCGCTAGCCATTTTACATTTGAAGCCCCACTCACCAACCCACATTTTACTTCATGCTCACACTCCAATCGACAAAAGCCGTTACCACTCAGCACGTGTCTTTCGTGTTCTAGATCAATCATCTCACGGTTCTTCAACTTCTCAAAAGAATAATTCTTACGAGAAGACAAAACTCCGTGCGCCGCTAGATGAGCGGTGAAGTAAAAGACCTTGTCTTGTTTAGGTCCGGAGCGGAACTTCCAAATTGAGGTCTAGTTTTGACGGAAAGAGTCGCCCTTTACTGACTCTACGTAGAAGAACTTGCCGGATTACACGAAGCTATCACGAAATAGACAGACTGAGACGAATCCAATGAAATATTTAAAGCAGACGAAGTTCCCCCCAAACTCCAAATCTCTTCACCACCAACACGATCATCTCATCTTAACATCCATCACCCACTCTCAACTATAAACCGCTTTCAGTTTCCAACTTCAACCGCAAACATGCAGTTCTCCACCATTCTCATCGCTGTTTTCGCTGGCCTCGCTGCCGCCAAGACCTGTGTCGTGCCTGCTTCTGGCAACGGCGTCTGTGTAGCCAGAGGCAAATGTGCCGGCCGCTACGCCAACTCTTCGCTCTGCTCTAGCACCGAAGTCTGCTGCCTCAACTAGGTTAAAGTATTGTGGAATGTAAGTATTAATACTCATTTAGATCGGTTATCTTTAACGAATGCTAATCAATGGACTTTTGGTAGACACATGAGTTAGTGTCACGGCGTGTTCCATAAAGTGGCCGTCCAGATTCTGCGCAAGAAGGTGGGCAAATAATCATTCAGGATATCATGGACGGCGGAAGATAAAGACTTGGCTGTTTCCATGGCTAGTAAATGATCAATTATTTTATACTTAAACATGTCCTTGCTGCCCATGTCGCAATCGTTGTGATATCTTGACTCCAAACCGCAACACTGGCCTTTGATCGTACACAGCCTGACAAGACAGGTTACAAGAGGACTAACCTGGCCCCAAGATAAACAACCAACAAACAGCAAACTTACATAAACACAACTCGACGGGATGGAAAAACTTGCATCTCCGAAATGTGCTGATCAGGAAACGACACATCAAGTCTTCGTTCTTCACCTTGCACCATTCCACCACAACCTCGGCCACACATCAAATAACCTTGTCCACCAATGGCATCTTATCCAGTCCGAGAATCTATCCGCCAAGTCGACGACAATACCTGGCTCATCGGAAACCACATCTCACTCTAACACATCACTACTCTAACAGGTTGTACCTGGAAAGACGGCAACGGAGGAGGCTACACCATCACCAACGCACCTGATCATCTACCTGAAAGCCACCCATTATCAGACACAAACCCCAACATCAAGCTAATTTACGAAGCGGGCGATGTCTCTGCTGTTTTTACTATTGGACCCGATGCGTTCTGTAAAGTCCACATTCTGGATATCCCAGATGTAACGAGAGAACACGTTACGCTTGAATGGCTCCATCAAAGACGCTGGAGTTTTACAATTCCCAATGTTCTTTACCATGCTGAACATGATGGGCGGTACTATATCATACTGAGTAAAGTGCCAGGAGAGACTGTAGACTGTGTTTGGCCTACGCTGGACGAAGCCAAGAGACAGTACTACGCTGAGAAAATGGTGGACATTTGCATAGAGCTCGCTGTTCCTGCCGAGAGCAGCAACCACAGCAACATAAGTGGCGTAGACGGCGGTGTTCTATCAGAATTATATCTCTGTGGGCGAGAAATCGACTGTAGTTCTACGAATCTGTGCAAGAGTTGCCTAGAATTAGGTATGGACTGCTCAAACCTCGTCTTCTACCACTGCGACCTTGGCCCAACCAACGTAATCATTGATCTGCTACCGAGTCCGTCAGCATCATTGACTGGGAAGTCGCTGGGTTTGTGCCTGCAGAGTGGGTCAGGACCAAGTTTCGTGTTTCTAGTGGGATGAACCTTTCCAGTAGTGGTGACGAAGTAGATTGGAGACGAAGAATAATGCTTCGTATGTGGGAGTTGGGATTTACTGACGCTGTAGAAGAGTTTGTATTGTGGAGAAGATGACCTTTCAATTGGGGATATGTTGAGGTATGTGCATCTGTTCTAATTGATCTATAAAAAGGAGATGAATGTGATAATAGGTGATGAAAGCTTGGTGCCTCTCAAATTTGCACTTCTCATCTAACAGGCACGGCATATTATTTACTCCCAACTTATTTCTAGTTGTTACAAGATTTTCCGTCAGAAACAAGCTGTAACATGAATGTTTGAGCAAGTCTAACTCTAATATTTAGTCGATTCAACATTCGATGATAAGTCTTTCCAACTGCCATGTCAAAAACATCACGGGAACTGCTCATATGACAAAGTCTCTTGGCGACAGATTATTCAATCATACCCGTCACCAACACCAAACATAACCCGAGTACAAACAAATTCACACACATACCACAACCACCATCACATCCCCCCTGTCCCTCTACCGTAACATTCAACAACCGTTGGGCTCCCCTTTCTCGCTGTAGGATTCGACGCGGAAACCGGCTTCTGCCCAACCACTGTCAGTCAGACCCAACACCCCCTAATGCATCCGCGAGCCGTGGTAGTCTCATCAGAGCACCCAACAAGCCGTTGGTCCCGAATACATGTACCTACCTCATACTGAGTTGCACCAAGATTATACTGTCAACGAAATTGAAGAACGCAAAGGGGTTGGGTGTGGTCAACTAGGCAAGGAGTTAGTCAGGATGAAAATCTTAATAATTCCCAAAAAGAAACACAACATCAACTCTGCACGCATCTTCACAAAATTGCCAGTCTCCGCACTAGGTGGTAGAATCGATTGAACTTGAGCTATATCTATGGCTAAGCCGTATATATATCCAGAAAAAAAAAACCATTTGTCCCGTAAAACGCCATCCCGCATCAATGTTGTGGCCGTCTCGCCAGGCGAAATCCTCAGCAAGACGACCAGGGGTATGTTATGTACATTAAGAGCCAGCCACTTTTCCAGGAGTGCCACTCAACCAGTTGATTATTTCTCGTAACCGTATTGTGAGTCGGGTTCTCGTGTTCTTCATTACTCCGCAGTATCCTCAAATCCGACTCCGTCTCTTCCATTATCGACTCATCAACTCCACCGTCGCCGCCTTTGTGCTCGTGTTTCCGCAACCCAGTCATATTCAAGTCATCGCTACCCATCACTGCCGTTATGTGTGGAAGCCCATTTTCTCAGTCGATTAAAGCTAGCAATTTGAACATGCCACATTGCCGCCGGCCCATCTCCTCTGAGCTGTTTGGTGCCATCAATGACCATTTCGCGAGATCCTTTTTGTCGACATCCGATTTGTCAAACCTTGTAAACATGAAAATGTACTCCACAAAACCAAGCATCCATGATATCGTTGGGTTCGCGACTCTTAGCAAACGTGAACTGAAGCATCGATGCTGTTGCTCTCATCGACTGCGCATTGGTCAAGGAAATCGAAGTCGTAGTATATCCCAATTGAATGGATCGGATTTGAGCTTGTGGTGCTGCCGACGGGCCAAAGGATTCCAATAAACAGTAAATATTCTCCACCAACAGCGCCTAACCAGCTCGCAGGTCTCGTTTTCGTCGTTCAAGTTGTCCATCTCGATAGAACTCGCAGCTCAAGCTCTCGGTTTAGGCTTGGATAGATCGCTCAGACATGGGACACCTCTTATTATCTCTCTCAATAGTCATCTCTCGGTGTGCCAGAATGCAAGACAAGGTTGTATTCGCAACTTCACAAGGTGCATCGTCGACTTTTCTGTCAAGCACTGTATCAAGACGCGGATTTGAATAGCCAACGGCTCGACCAAGGAATTCAATTATAAGATACCACACAAACGGAGGCTGTCTTGAACGATGATGTCTATATGAAAGAGTTAGTTGTGCTAGTACCGGACTAGGGGGAATAGGAAGATAATACCATTGACGGCTTCCATAACAAAGCGAATCTGGGTGGTATCGGTGGCGCAGGTAAAGTGTGTGTAAATCTGTTTGCTTTCGTGCAGGTTTAATCGAACAAAGTAGTTCATGATGTGGGTGCACGCAGCCGTATAGTCTTCGCCGCCCTCGAAATCAGGGAAATAGTCCTTCATAGGGCTGATGGGCAGCTTCTCCTTGAAACGATCAATCTTATTGAGGAAGAGAACAATTGATGTCTGGGTGAACCACCTCGAGTTACAAACAGAATCAAACAGCGTCAATGCCTCCTGGATACGATTGACCGTCTCGTCTTCAAACAGCGGCTGGTCGTATTCGGAGATGGCGGCAAGAAAGAGGAGTGCAGTGACGTTTTCAAAGCAGTGAATCCACTTCTTTCGTTCTGATCGCTGGCCACCGACGTCAAACATTCGGTAAATCAAGTCGCCGATGATGAAAGTGGTTTCGGTAATTCCTGATGTTTTAACACGCGACCGCAGGACGTCCTGATCATTGGGTGTGTAATCGGCGGCAGCGATACGGGCGATGTTGTCAAAGTAGCTGCGCAATGGTAAGAGCAAGTTCATGGGGGTGTGCCGCTGCCGTGGATAAACAGGGGAGAAAGGGTATGCGACTTACTAAGTGGCAGAGTCGGGATAGTTTCTGCACTTTACTAAGTGTTCCTGCAGATCGCTATTGTTCCATAACGCCTGAATGGCTTTGCCCACCTCTGGCGGCAAAAAGTCACCTTCGATCTGGGCAGGTTGCATGAAGATTGTGTGGACGTGGTATTCCATGGCCTGATCTCGTAAGGGCAGCTCCAGCGCCTCTATTGTTTGGAGAATGATGCGCATCGATACGATGACATTGCCGAAGATGACTTCCTTGTACGCTTCGCGCTCATCTCGAGAATAGCCTCCCTTATGAATAAGCCTCATCTGCTTAAGAATCGTGGATTTTCCGGATTCGCCAGCTCCTAAACAAAGAATTCGTCAGCATTGATTCGCTTGCGGGTGGGTGCGCTGTCCAGAACGCGCCAGGATTACGAACCTAACAGGAGTATCTTGATCTCGTTGCGCTGGACCAGCTTGTCGCGCTTCAATTGAGTTTCGATTTTGTCATGGCGGATCTTGGCCTCCTTATCCTCTGTACTCATTCCACAACCCATCTTGGCGGTGTTGGCGACGGCGCCGCGATTGCCCTATGAGGTAATTTGGGGTGTAACTGTTGATGGACGGGGGAGTAAGACGGCGGGTATCTTGAATGGCAAACAAGAACAAAACAGCAGGGTATTATTAAATGACAATCAATGGACAATGAGCGGAACAGAAGCTCTCGAGGGGCGCGGTGGTTGCGGTCAGCCAAGGGAGGTTGCGCGAGCGGCCCAGGATGTTGGTAGTCGGCGGCGGAGTTGGACGCAGAAATTAAGCGAGGATGAAAAGCAGGCAGCTGCTGGTAATCAATTCTGTCCCATCCCGAGACGGACTGGACTGTGCTTTGCTGCGTGTTTGGGCGGTGGAGAGGAAGTTGCAAAGATGAGACGCGTTCTAGCAGCGACTAGCAAGCTCCAAGCATGGTTCACGCCTCGGTGGGCAGGGCGAAAGGCGAATGAGAGGAGGCTGGAGAAACCCCACTAAGGCTGGGGGAGAGCGCGTATTCGTATCGATGCAGCGAGTGGACCGAGGCCAGATAGGCGACAGACAGGACGGACACAGAAGAAGCGCTGCTGCTTGCCGGCGGCTGGAAGGGACCAATCAAGGAGCGGCGACGCTGAAGCAAAGCGATGGATGGACAGCGAGGAGAGAGCGAGATGGACGACGTGAGGGAGTGAAGAAGTGGAAGTTGGAGTTGGAGAGAGGAAAAGAGAGCGATTGAGAGCGGAGAGGAGAGGAAGAGGCAATGCGGCGTCCTTTGGAGGCGCAAGGCGGACAGCCAGAACGGTAGATGGACGGGAGCGGAAAAGGAAAGGGGGCAGGATGGATGGATGGGGGGGCCTGGGTTTGGTGGCCCGGCGCTACTGCAGAGCTACTTGCACACAGGCTGCTGCAGGTCGTGGGCAGCGCTGCGCGGTACCTGAGCAGAGGTACAGCGAGGGTACCCTGAAGGCCCTGAACAAGACCTCGAATGAGACAGCGTCGACCTCAAACAGGGCCGACAGGTACAGATCGGCCTCTACACAAGCCTAGAGACATTGTACCTACAGAGCCAACCCTACCTACCACGGTGTACACTGGCCAATCCACTGTAGTGCCCTGCTGGGCAATATAAGCCGCACCGTCTGGGGGGGGGCCCGCCTTTCGTCTAGCCCGTCAAGTCCGTCTAGCCGGGTCAGGCTAGGCCGCCCCGATGCGCTCTCGAGTGGCTCCACAACCACTGGCACCAGTCAATTTTGTTTCATTTCGTTTTTGTGTCTGTATCCATCGCATAGGAAGAATCTAGGTGTATGATTTACAGGCCACAGGATATTAATTACACTGCTACACGTCGCAGACCTTGGAAGTGCACTTTTGGTTGGTTGCACGACACCAAGAGTAAAGGTAATTAGCGCTCTCTTTCTCGCTGGCTGCTGACTGGCCACAGCTGCCCCCTACCACAGCAGTGCCTACAGGGCCTAGCGCCACGGCAGCTGTCCAGGTACCCAGCAGCATCGTCAAGCCCTTTAGGAGTGTTGTTGCGCGAACTTGCGGTACCTTAGTAGGTGAGATAGCTGGGTGCAAGGCGCTAACAGCTTGGCTCCTCCAGGTAGCTACAGCGGTGGTGCACAGTCAGTCTGGTGTAACAACACACCTAACCAAAACGCAAGCGAACAGGTCCCAGCCACTTCTCCTTTCGGCCTGCAAACGCACAGATGTCAATGGATACCTTATTATATATGATACAAATCCTCCGTTCCCTGACAATGCGCCCAGTGCTCCCAACGGTGGCCGAGAAAAGTACCGAACGCCTGGCATTCCAAATAGGTGTTGCGGTAGTTTGAACATGGAAGAACATAGTACAGAGTGTTGGAGTCGCACGGAAGCAAGGGCCTCGTAAATGCAGGCGTTGGGTGCACAGGTCTCAACTGTTACCACAGCCAGCGTCCATGTAAGCGACCGAAGCAGGGCAGGGCAGCGTCAGCCTGCCTACCTGAGTTAAGGCAAGGTATGGATGTGTTTGGTCAGCCTGCAGCAACTGATGTGTGTGTCAGTTATCATTTGATGCTGAAAGTCATGACCGGACTACTATGTAACACTCCATGTAGAGGTGATGTGACTTGATGTCTACTATCAATAGGTGTAGAGAGACGGCTGTCGATATTGGTATTTCACCTAGCATCGAGGGAGCCAATTAACGGTGGACGAGTTTGGATGCTGGGATCATGACAGGCCACACCTTTATTAATCTCAATGCATCCATCCATCCCCCCCATGTTTATATGATATTGCCACCTGCATCCCAATGCATCCAACGGCATTCGACTCCATCTTGTTGCAGCCAACTGCATCCAACGCAACCAAGACCACACCCCAACTACTCCACCACACTACCTATTACAGATTATCATCCCAACCAAGCAACAAGGCAGCTCCTCAAACCTCGTCTAAAATACAACCAGAGCACGTGTGTCTCCTACAGGACAGTATCTATTGTCTGCATGACGCCTAAACCGACCATTTGTCTAGGATCATATCCTAGAACCATACAAAACTGCACCTTGATAGATGTTCTTGCCCAACTAGGTATCCCACGGAAGCAACTCGGTCAATGCAAAGACAATGAATGCCAAGGGATGCACAAAGCCATTCCCCCGCCCGTTTCTGCACCTTCGCTGCCAGTAGGATGCGACCTGGAAGGCTAGAACGGGCGTTGGATACAGCCACAGTATGCACAGTTTACAGCTTCAGCCACATTTCACCACAAGCCTCTCTCTAATACTCCGTTTATAGAATATTGACGATGATGTTGACGATGATGATGATGATGATGATGATAGCAAGGACCCACCAAACCATTCCTAGAGATGACGTGCGTTTCGTATCGCCAGGGTCTATTTTCACCACTTTCCTAGACAAGACCAAAATCATCAATTTATTATTACCCCGAACAACACACAGCTAGACAGAATGAGTAAACGTATATCATAAATGACGACAACCTCCACCACGTGCATCCTCCCCCATCCTCATCTAGCGAATTGCCAATTCAGATACAATCACCGCACTTTCGGTACGTCTAGAACTCCCCCAAATTGCGGGGAACCATTCTTGTCGCACCCTAAGACCTTTAGGATTCATATCGCACATTTTATTTATTTGGTTTTTCTTTTCCCCAAGACTAACCCTCATCTGGCATCCTACCGTACTGTACGACGGCTGCATGGCGATCCATCTTTTTGGCGGTCCATGCTGAGCTACATATGATACCGGAAGTCAAGCCGAAGGATTTCCGAAAAACCCTTTTATTTTTTCTCCTTGCCAAAAGACATACTGTGCCGCCCTCATGGTAACCTGCCATTCTCCTACTGCTAATAAACGTGTACGTCCCCGTGCGCGGCGACTAGCTGCGCCCATGAGATCTTGTCTTTGTAGATGAGCGTTGCGACGAAGCGCCCGTCGAATAGGGCACGATAGGGACGGCTGTACGTGCACCGGTGGATGATCTCGGCCCGTTCAGATCCGAGAATCTTGGACAGCGTTGTCGTTGCTGTTACCGTTGTCGTCATTGCTGGTTCCTGATTCACATTATTCGACGACAGTTGCTGCTGCTGCTGCGCCGCTCGTTCACGTTCATCCTCAAGCCCCCGCAAACAGTCCCGTACGGCATGTCGAAAGTCAATAATGATCTGATTCTTTTCCGCTGCCATGGCGGGGAATGTGATGAACTCGGGTGACACGGCCAAACGCTCCAACGGGGCGGTTGCGGATTGACTCCAGTCGAGGACGCCCGTGAGGTTGTATTCGTCGTCAAAGAGCAGGTTTCCGTAATGCAGGTCAAAGTGGCACAGCGGGAAAGGGCCGTGAATCCTATCCTCGGCCACGATGTGGGAAATGGCATTCTTCAATAGCTAACACGCGGTTCTCCACTCCGGGTCGTTGGCGTGTGTCTCGAGGGCAAGTTTGTTTTCGTTTTGTCTGTACGTATAGAACCACTCCAGCGACGTTTGAGTGTGTCGTGCCATGGTTATGTCTTCTCCTTCTGGTGGGATGATACGCGGGGGTTCATCGCAGTTCTCGCCGCACCAGATCCGTCCAAGACGATCAAAGCTAAGGTTTTGCAGTTGGAAAAGAACATCGGCTACCTGTTTCACAACTTTTGGTAGGTATTCGGCAGGCACTTGGCGCGCAATGGTGGATTCAAGGATCCTGCCCTCCAAGCGCTCCATGAACATGTACGGGAAGCCAAATGTGTTGGATATCGAGGCATCAAAGCCAAAGACTTGCGGAATGGGTATTGTTGTACGGCTGCCGAGTGTCTTGAGCGTTGCGACTTCGCTCAGCATCTCCATGGTATACTCACGGGCATGAGAGAGAGAGACGGGTGCATGGTGAACCCTGGCGATCCAGCACACGTCATCCGAAAAGGCGACGTTGAACACTACATTGTTCATCCCAAATGTGAACCTTGCCCGGTCAATAATGCATGTAATCTGGCTCGCCAGACTTCCATCTAGACTCTTGCGCGAGAGGAGAGCCGCCTCTTCAAGATATCCAAAGTTGGCTGCGCTTAGTATCCCAAGGATTCGCTCATGTGCCTTGTCGGCGCTGGCATTGAGGCGCTCGGGAGTAGTCCAGTTCCCACTCCCAGTTTTCGTTGCCATGATGAAGCAATATCTTGTGTATTGTGATCAGTGTCGGCTCTCCCGCAAAACACCGTGGGGCAAAAGTTTATATCGGTGCATTTCTTGTTGTTGGGCGTGCAAGCTTTAGTGGTTGTGCACGTGTGGGGTAGAGGAAAAGAGAGAGCCTTGCGGGAAGCCTCGATGGCTCTAGCAAGGAAACTAACAAACATGTCATGCTCATCTATGATGCATCTTGAAGCGACGATGCATTTCTGATACTGTGTTGTAACTATCGGAGACAAGCAGAACCAAGTCAGTTGTATCATCATGCCCATCTCACTCGGGAATTCACAGGAAAAGGCATCAGGTGTGGTTTGTAAAACGAACAGGCAGCAAAGCCTCGATCTCGATATAGTGAATTCCGTAACCGGTCTTACTAGTCCTCGCGCGTCTCTTGGAACAGCTTCTGAACTACCAGGTAATTTTCCTATGGAGGCGCCGTTATATTTCTCAGGCTCAGTTGCTATCACAATTCGCACGGTCGCAATTTGTTACTGACAACATCATAAGCATCTTCGCCACTAACTAGAAATTTGGCGCTCTTTTTCCAAGTTCCAGGCCATGATCTTGTCTCAGAGATCAAGTCTTGGCCATGATTCAGTAGGAAGTGCCATTTTGATGAGATGTGATGGCTTTGGGTCATTGGTGTTGCTTGAAGGTTAGCATACGATGATGATTGTGTTGCGAGGTTGTGTGTTTGGATATTTCTAGACTCAACTGTCGGGGAAATTGATGCCGTTGGACGAGATCTCTCCAGAGACGGAATTTGTATCATGTAAAAGATGCATCGCTCTTCTGGACTCCGTCTCCTTCTTTTTCCACCACAATTGTCCACTCTATAAAAGTTTCAAATATGCTCTAACTAGCATTTGCTCAAGATTTTGTTCCTATTCATGCCATTTAATAGCAGAAACTTCAATAATCCGTGGCAAATACCTCACAGCATAGCCCCCTGACAGATGATCGCTTAAGACTTACTTAATTTTGCCTCAATAGACATCTACAAAGCAGGTTGAATGAGCTAATACGCAATCACTATAAGGCTAGGTGCATTAAACAAGACAATGATATATAACACCAGGCCGTATAATATTTACAAACGATAAATTATGCACAGAAAGACTACATGTACAAGAAAACCCCTCAAATCAACCCAGCCAATCTCAAACAATATCAACGCCACCTCCCTTTCCCATACCAACCCTAACAGGCACCCTGGCACTGAGGAATATTCACAACATTCACAGTAAGCTGACCAGCATAGACATTATTCCCAGGCTGGGTCGGTATTGAACCGCACTTTTTGCACCCATGCTTCAGCAAGTTTTCCAAGAACCGCGATGTATCCTCCGCAGTACCTGACGCATCTTTCTGGTAGAATGCGCATACTAGGCCAGAGCAGGCAATTTGCTGGCCACTTGTGTAGCGGCGATCGCGTGGCTGGATATTGTCGACGATGGCTTTGACGTTGAGTAAATTCCCGGGGGCTCCTGATGATGAACACCAACCAGAGCCTCGACAGTTGATTCCGAGGGCGTTTGTGGATGCGATGAGGGTGAGTGTTGAGAAGGCGATGGTGAATAACTTCATTTTTGGGATGTGGTGGCGGGGTGTATGTGTTGGGGTTCAGTGTATGACAATTGTGTGAATTTGCGATATAATTCGCTTTCAAGAGCAGGAAAGAAACTGTTTGAGAGCTTGTGCCGACTTAGGAGATACTTTAGGTGTAGTAAAAGATGTTCATGCAAACAAGAAACATCAGCCCTGATATATTGCCCGTCCTTCATGGTCTCCGTCGCGCTGCTCACATCCTGCTCGCCATTCGTACCACCCCTATCAACTAGAATACTACGTTCTTCCCATTCCACACTACACGTCTTTTCTAGTGTCGTGCTCATTGTAACATCAAACATGATGTTTATTGCTGAAAAAAAAGGTACTCCATTCCCACTTAGGAAGGACAAAGAACTCAGTGCACGGCATCGACGAACCATCATGTGGTCAGATCATAGCATGGCGACGCACCTTACGCATGGACCTACTTGTTTCACTTTTTGATCTTACCATTATCAGATCTTGTGGCAGGTTTCAGTGGAAGCTACAGCCATGAGAGACCATGTGTGATCTTGGGAGGTCTTTCGACGGAGATGCCGTTCTACTCTTTCTTAGTAGCCTTCAAAGGGGCTGAGACAATATGAGATAGTGCATAAGGGCTGTTACTTGATGCTCCTCAGATCGATGTATTCATTTACAGCGCATGTTCATGCGTGTTGAACCACACAAGGTGTTCGTTCGTATAAACGGATGGACAACCACGAGTAAGTTTATTCAAGTCAGCACAGTAGATTTACTAATCCTGAGATCACCCACCAAGGTTTCCTCTCCACGATACGTAGATCTATCGAAATGATCAAGGACTCTGTGATTCGGACAGCACGTGGATCTACCCGTGGCCCGTCCTGCCGTTCCGGGTCCCGACGCCGTCGGCGTTTTCACCAGCCAACCACTCACCCTGTCCAGAGCTTCTTTCCTTTGTCCAGCATAAGCGCAAGTTTGCCAACGGCATGTCCAGGATACCATTGCAGATTTCTCCAGTCTTGCACAGACTTCACGTGCGATTTTTGTGAAGGCGTACTCCGCACTTACCTCCACATTTCCCCAAATTCCACGGCTGAGGACAAGCCGTCTTGACCCATCTGCATCGGGAACTCCATGATGACCACGTGGGGGCTGGGTAACTAATGGTAAGATGTACAATGGAAGGTTGAAAACTCAGGGCGTGTTTCGGAGAGCATGAGATAGATTGAAGACGGATAAAGCAAAGAAAAATTATCGCTTTACGAGTATATCGAGTATATCATTGTAAAGATATCGTGAGTGGTGGATTCTTTGTGTATTGGTCGATACGTGGGTGTCATTGTGCTTGCTTTGACGACCGGGTTGGCCGAACAGACCAGGCCAGCCTTGGGGAATCTGGGGTAGTTTTCTGTTGTCAGTCCCCCACGATCCACATGTTCCATTGCTCAATTAGTGTAACCAGTGTCGAGGATGCAGTAGCTCTGACCTCATCTGAGGTAGCCTCATAGATGGATCTCTGGTCTATAGATGTGACAACGCAGCCATTATTCGGCTAAATCCATTGATCATGACACCAACTGCCCATCTTGGTGTGGAGTTTGCTAACTAGGTCGGTCAAATGAGTTCTAGGTTGTTAAGTGTTACACATCTAACTGATATAGCTACATCTCCCATATTGCTTAAATCTTGTTAACCCAGCAGTTCCTTCAACTCTTACTTCCACGGCTTATACATATCTACAACCCAGCAGGAACCCCGTGATACTCCCAATTTCACCACTATAATGCATTCTTTGGCATTGTTTTCCATGTTTATCAGCAGCACCGCCGCTCTGGGCATCAATTGCCGCGGTTCTGGCGGCTGCTTCGTGAACAACAGCTCACTAAGCGATCTCATGGGCCAGATTAAGCAAATCCAGAATCAGGGCCACGGCCAACGAATATACGACACAGGAGGTGCGTTTTTTGCCCATCTATTTCGCTTCATCTTCTTGTTACACTACAGGCACTCCCATAAACATCCATCTAGCTAACAGAACAATTCAACAGTGCAAATCGCCTGCGCAGAGGGCAAATTCGGCCAGATTTGCGCATTCTACCAGAGCGGCGCCAAAGGCACAGCCGATCGTGCGGCTGAGCTAGTTCAGGGACTGCTGGACCACGGGTGCAAGCAGTGTGGCAGCAATCCGACAAGTCCAGGGAATAATGTGCGGAGAGGGCAACTTACGGTCAATATTGTATCATCACCATGCTGCAAGGGGACTTGTGTGTGTCCAATGTGATGGAAAACAGGTTCTATGCGGGGTTATTATGTATATGGGAGGAATCAATTGTATATACTAGAGGGCATGAACACGAATAGAATGCAGCGAGTGGAATTACAATGTCAAGAATCACCCGAAGTGTATTTAACAGCACATCGCTTGAAGTACGTGGGTTAGAGTTCTTTCTTCTCAGTCTTGAGAAATAACCTGGGTGTAGATTGCCAACGGCGAGTTGTATAATTATTGCCTTACCCTTTCAGGCGACCCATCTCCCATCTGCGTCATCTTTGATTGGATTGAGACTAGAATCAAGGCGCCGGACTAGTGTCCACACTGCTTGTGGTGTGGAGTCCCGGGCCGGAACGGACTCGGATAGAAATGTGGGGTTGCTCCGGGACAGTATGTAGGTTCTGAAGAAGGGAAATTACGTGGGGAATATAGCAAGGTGCTCAGATTATATGGAGACGTGATGGAAACGAATGATGATCGAGTGTAGCTGTCGAGCCCGCATGTCAAGATGACGGGTCTGCATCGCCCGCCCTAGATGAGTCGCATCACAGATTTCGCAACCCTGAAGAGTCGTGTCCAGCAAGATGAACCTCAGAATCTCATAGATTCTATATCTAAACTCACATTACCAAAGATACCACTCAAGGGATCATAACCTTGCTACCCCAAAACTCATCACTCAGTCCACCTCCAACCGCTCGTCAATCCCGACCAATCCCAACCCTCCAAACAACCCATCACTAAAACACCCTCGTCAAGACACAAAAAGCGCGCGAAACAACGCCCCCAATACAGTTCCCTACCCAAACAGGTACCAGGTTAACTGTATATAAATACCTAGGTGCACAGAACCAACATCAAGATGCAGGCATTCTTTCAGATTGGGATGCGCTGGTGGCTGCAGCCCAGCTGAAGTAACCATGCGGGAGGCCCTGGTCGGAAACTCTACAGGTTCCAGGGGGGGTTATGTGTTGGGCGTTTGCCGCCAGCGAGGCACATTTTGCTGTACGTTGCCAGGAGGGGAAGGCTGAGTTGTTCAAGGCGGATAGCCGCTGGTGGTGATTGTTTGATGTTCTGCTTTACAGGATTGTTGTAGTATATTAATGCAGCTCGTTCGTTCGTCTCTATTTCTCTCAACTATCTCTGTCAAGTTCATCCTCGCACTGATTTATGCTGCTTGCATTCTTTATTCACCTCATTGTTGCTAAACTACATTGAAAGCTCTCTTTTTGTCTCTCACCCACACTCTTCTAACAAAATGTCTGGCGGCACCAATGGCAACTACACAAACGGAAACACCCACAACCATCGCAATGGCACCCCCTCCACCACCGCTATGCTCAACAGCCCCGACCGGCTCCGCAAGATTGACCTGCTACGCGAAAAGAACATTGGCAAATACCTACCCTTACCCCAGCTCGTAGCCGTCGGCGACCAGAGCTCTGGTAAATCCTCGCTGCTGGAGAGTCTCACGGGTATCCCGTTTCCTCGGGGTCAAGAGCTGTGTACTCGGTATGCGACGCAGATTACACACCGCCGTGAGGAGCATTCATATATCAATATTGGGATTATTCCGGGTCCTCATGCGGCGGCGGCGGATAAGGAGTATTTGGAGGGATATAGTCGACAGGTGCAGTCGACGACGCAGCTCCATGCTGAGTTTGCCAGTATTCTGGATGAGGTACGTCATCTCTCTCTCTCTCTCTCTCTCTCTTTCATTGATATATCTATTCCAAAGAATGAGAGAGACAATCAATAGATACAGCCAAATTTAATAATAGCTTACACCCAGGTCAACGCACGCATGGGCATCCGCACTCCCCAAAACCCCCTCGGCAGCAAAACCTTCACCGACGACGTCCTCAAAATCGAAAAATGCGGCCCGGACGAAGACTACCTCACCGTTATCGACGTCCCCGGCATCTTCCGCCTCACCACCGAGGGCGTCACCTCCGACCGTGACAAGCAGCTCGTCATAGACATGGTCAAGGAGTATATCCGCGACTCGCGGACCATCATCCTTGCCGTCCTACCGTGCAACGTTGATGTCATGACCCAAGAGATCCTCGCGCTCGCAGAAACATATGACCCGACGGGCGAGCGCACCATTGGCGTTTTGACAAAGCCAGATCTTGTCAAGGAGCGTAGTGCAAAAGCTGTGGTGTGTAATCTCGTCGAGGGGAAGCGCAAGCCGCTTACGCTGGGGTACTATGTTGTCCGGAGCCGCGGTGGTGATGAAGAAGACAACGCGGGAGGTGTGTCGAGTAGTATCTATGAGCGGGAGCAGATGTTTCGTGAGCAGCCGTGGAGTCAGCTCCCCGACGATCGGATTGGCGTGGACGCGCTGCGCGAACGGCTCCAAGAACTGCTTGGCCAGATCACCGACCGGGCGTTTCCGAAACTTCGCGCAGAGACTCGCCAGATGCTCACAGAGTCTGAGGAGGCATTGGCTAAACTTGGGCCCCCGAGACAGTCGGAGCGCGAGCAGCAGCAGTATCTGGTCAGCATGGCAGGCGAGTTTCAGAAGATTGTGCGTGCTGCGCTCAACGCGGACTACTCGACGCGCAAAGCGTTTTCGAAGAATGAGTTTCGCCTGATTACCTCGGTGGTGAATATCACTGAGGAGTTTAACGCTTCGTTTCGGAGCTCTGCGCATGCGTACTCGTTTAATAACGTTACGTCTTCTCATCTTGAAGAGGCTGCGGCTAACGGAGGCGGCTACGATTCGGATAATGAGAATAATGTTATTGACTGGTCTGGGTTCCTGAAAGATAAACAAGCTGCTGCTGGTGCAGATCAATCAAAGAAGGTAAAGATGGCTGGTGATGATGGCGACGATAATGACAGTGAAGATACGCTTGGCCATGTTAGCGTCGATCCAGACGAGTTCCCCGATCTCTCCAAGCTCATCATCAGCGACTATACCAAAGACGAGCCCACAAACGGCATCATGAAATGGATCAGCTCGCTCCACATCCGCAGCCGCGGCCTTGAACTCGGCACGTTCGGCCCAGCCTTGCTCTCCAGCGCATTCCGCGAACAATCCACCAAATGGGAGTCCCTCGCCCGCCAGTACCTCAGCAAAGTTATCCTCACCATCCACAAATTCATCCTCCTCGCGCTACGCGAAGTCTGCGTCGACGAACGCGCCAGCGAAGAGCTCCTCTCCAGCATCACAAACGACCTCCTCACGCGGTACACCAACGGCATGAGCCAGGCCATCTTCCTCGTCGAGATTGAGCGCGACTGTAAACCCTACACGCTAAACCACTATTTCAACAGCAACCTCCAAAAAGCGCGGGGCTTACGCATGAAGGAGGCTTTGCGCTCTAAAGCACGACCAGGGCCCTCTGCATTCGGTGGGGAAGCACCCCTGGTGATTGATTTAGATAGCGTGCAGGCGGTGGTGTGTAACAGGAGTAATGCGGAGCAGACGGCCGAGGAGATTCACGATATCTTGCAGGCGTATTATCGAGTCGCCTGTAAGCGGTTTATTGATAATGTGTATCATCAGGCGGTGGATCATTATTTGTTGTCTGGGCCGATGAGTCCGTTGGCGTTGTTTACGGAGCGGTGGGTGTTGGATTTGGATGCGGATAAGTTGGCGGCGATTGCGGGAGAGTCGAGGATGATTAGGGAGCGGAGGGAAAAGCTGAGGAAGAAGATTGATGATTTGGAGATTGCCATGAAGATTTTGAGATGATTGTTGTCAGTATGGTACAGAAAATTTCCTCGGTAGCTGTGTGTTAGCTGCTGTGACGAGATGCATGTTAATAAAGAGTTGTTAGTAGCTGGAAAGGTCATCACAACTCGGATGACGAGTGTCAAAAAAATAGTGTCACAAAGCCAAGAACTAGATGTCTTCAAGTCGATTGTTTGGATCAAAAGGTATAAATACAAAACTCCGTTAGCCTCCCCCGTCGCATGTCTGATTTCAAGAAAGGTTGTTCAATTAAAACACACACAAAACCACCATGGTGCGTTTTCTCTGCCAATGCCTCCAGGTGGGCCAACTGTCAAGAATGAAGTATAAAGATGTAATCCTGAGAGATGTTAGTACATGTAGGATGACATGGGAAATGAGTCCCAAAGGAAGAGCTTACATGAGGAACTGGTCGTGAGTGGAGACAAGCAGCGATCAACATGCTGGGTCCCATGTCTGCTCTTGTCTCGTGGTGTGAACCAGTGGATGTAAAATAGAAAAAATCATAGACCGCCGGGTATTCCAATTCCTGCCTCCCAATTTTCCGGTAACTCTCCTGAATCCCCCTTCCATATTGCTGATTCTCTTTTGGTTCCAAAGATAGCTGTTTACATCTTCTCCAGGTCTACCAGGGAACCCTCCTCGATCTTGTAGTGTGCAAGAGTCTTGTCATCAGAGAGCTTCTGGCTGTTGAAGATGAGCATCTGGCTGGCAGCGGGGACACCCTTCTTGCTCTGGATCTGGGCCTTGAGCTCCTTGATGGTGGTGGTGGGCTGGACCCAGTACTCGAAGCCGAGGGCGGAACCGTCAGAGTCGTCGACGTATTCGACCTCGATGGTGAAGTTGTGGTAGAGACAGGGGAAGAGGACGGAGAACAGCGAAGAAGCGTAGCCGAACATTTTGAAGTAGGTGTGGATGTGGTTGGAAGTAGAGATTTATTTGAGTTTCGTTTCGTGATTTGACACAGAATGCTGATTGACGGTGTTGGTAGAGAAGCGAGTTTGGCGAGTTGTTGCAGATACAGGTAGTGGTTCAAGTTTTGAATGTGTTGGCCTATTTATCTGAAATCGAGTTCGAGCGAGAAGTAGCTAGTAAGAGATTTGGTGCAGAAAAAGCGTCGGTTATGCAAAATGATGTATGAAGATACGTAGAGTTCAAGAATTGGCACAAATAGTGAGTGAGAGTTGTTGTTGTTGTTTTGCGTGTGAGCGTGCGAGTATTCTGAGAGAATGTGGGCGTGTATGAAGAACACAAAAATCAAGTAATGAAGGAATGAATGGCAGTGCGTACGAAAACAACACAGACGAATGGATGGATGTAAGGATCAGGAATGAAGCTCAGCCTCGACCAGAGAGGGGGGGACAGAGCAGAAGATAAATTAAGCAGAACTGCGCACCAGGCAGCAAAACGTCAGTGCTTTTTTGGGATGTTTTGTGGGAACAAAGGCGAGGTTGGCACGAGGCTAGGACTGGCCTAGGCTGGGTGCTGCTGATTGGCTAGACTGGCTAGGCTTGGATGTGTCTGTGATTTGAATTGGGGGGGATGTGCACTGAAACTGCACTGAACGGGGAGAGGCTAGGCTGGAAGGCTAGGCTGGAAGGCTAGGCTGAGAATGGATAGACTGGCAGATGGGGATAGACAGAAAAAGGTTGAGGTGGTATCAGAACGAAGGAGCACAGACAGACCGGGGATGGATGGAAAAGCTCAGGGGGACAAGGAGCATCTTTAAAGCAGACGTCTGAGCACCTTGATGCAGCCAGACAGGCAGACAGGCAGACTACTTCCCAAGGAGGTTGATGGAAAGCCAGCCAGCCAACAGAGGCCAGCTAGCCAGCAATCGAGAGGCTTGGAGAAACGCCATCTGCAGAGTTGTCTCCCCTAATGGACAGTTGGCTGTGCTGCTGCTGAGTGCCGTTCCTAGACATGGAGTGGAGGTTTCATTACGGCGTCGCCATGGGGGCGGGCGCCAGGTGCTGTGATTGGAAGTGATGGAGCACTAAATGCGGACGACATGCAGGGGACCTGGGGAGCATATTACAGGGGGGGCTTACGTCTACAGGGGCTGTCTAGCCATCTACAGGGGAGCACCAGGGCTAGCCGCTAGCCTTGATAGCGCTGGACACGCAGCTGCCCTTGTTTGTCTTGCCTCCCACGTCTTTTGTCTTCCAAGGTTTGTCATTCTCGGATCCTCTGGTCCCCCAGTGCCGTTTTCAGCGCATCTTTCAGTGGATATATCGTCCCGTTTATCTCCATTCCCTTCCCCTGATCTTCTCCAGTACCGATGATACTAATTGACCTCTCTTTGTCACACCCATCAGCACAGCAGTTCACGTACCCAGTTAACAGTCCCACATCACTACCAAGCCACACACAGCCAGCCCGCCGCCACGAAAAGCCATTGCATCCACCCAGAAGAAAAAAAGGAACTCCTAGTTTCAGACGTCACAGGCTGAGCCGGCGTTGCGCCCGTTTATTTCAGCGTCGGCCGAGAGAAGAAAAGAAAAGAAAAGAAACAAACGGTTTCGCATGCTGGCCATGCGTTTGACATGTTTACTTTTGCAAAAAGACTCCATACATACGTAGATATTGTTCAGGTGAGTGGGGGAAAAACGAAGAATGATGGTGAATAAAGTGGCACAAACAGCGGTGACGAGAGGGCCAAGAGCAGAGCTGAGGAGTGGTGAGTATCGTGGCGTAACAGGGAGGATGTGGGATTCCCCCAGGAGAAGTGAGCAACTCATCATGACAGCATATTATACAAGTCGCCGCTGTTAATGACATGAACGAAAAAATCCCATCACGCGGAAGAGAGTGCCCCATTATGATGAATAATTTGTCGACTATTGTGGTGTTGATATGTACTACGTAATATCACCGAGATCATTATCCAACCAGCCATTCTCCCACCGCGGTGCCTCTAGATAAGACAACTGCAACGGTTTGTCGCACCTCTGCATTAGCTGATTAGCACCCGCATCAAATCTGCCCCATTGCCACGTAGATAGACAAAAGTCTTGGGCAACTGCATCTCAAACGGCTGCAGGGCTATCTCAAGATTTGCTTGTCAGTCATTCTCAGGAGCTCGCCTCTCAAGGGATCTCGAGGCAATCTCATCCCGCTGCTCAGTTAGTATTTCCATTCTGTACCCATCTAGGTATCACTGTTGGAAGTACTGGTACGTGCTCTCTTGGCTCCCTCTGGTTTCTCCACCCCTTTCTTCGCGTTCAGCAGGAAGTTGTCGAGTAAGTCTTTGACGAACTCGGGTGTACTGACAGCAACATCATCGTATACTTTTTTAACATCTTTCTGTGCAAGAGAATTGGGCAAAAAGGCCAGAGTAAGCCGCTCTACTCTCCGACGGAGCCCTCTCACCGAGGCTGGGGTAGAATTATATACCACGGGGACAGTGAGAAGGAGGTTACGGGGAACGCTGCTGGATTTAATGATCAAACTAAAGTATTCCGTATCCGAAAAGTTTCCAAGCCTAGGGATGAGATACTGGTCTGCCAAAGCAAACATTCTCACATGGACCAACAAACCTGGAAGAATGTCGGCATCATTGATTGTCGTTGATGTCGTTTGCAATGCGCAATATTTTCCAGTGTAGAGATAGTCGATCAATCGTGTGACCATGTCAGGCGGGATATTAGTAAATTCCTAGACTCCTGATGCCTCCTGAATAGAGTGTGTGAGTGTGTTTAACAACAACGCAAAATGAGTCTGTGTTTCTAGATTTCACCTTGAATGGGCCGTTGCACGCCTTGCGAAAGACTTCAGACTGGCAGCAGACGACAATCTTGTGCACAGGGAACCTCTGGCCCTGGCTGACGAATTCATAGTCGGTATACTCTCCCGCTTCACGCGACCTATTTGCCTGCGGATTAGCTACACTCTCCCTCTGGCTCTCCACCTTGCTCGTGGGCGGGGACAAGGCCTAGATGCACATACTTGGCCATCAGCGCCAACGTTTCCTCGGAAAACATCTTGGTCAGAGTGGGATTCAAGCCGTCAGCTAGTCACACAAAAGGAAACCACGGGTGAGTTCGGCCGAAAGACTTTTCTCAGATGTGGGTATTCGGCGAGAGATGGGCGATCTAGATGCGTGT
Source organism: Zelopaecilomyces penicillatus (assembly GCA_005765155.1). Classification (NCBI taxonomy): domain Eukaryota; kingdom Fungi; phylum Ascomycota; class Sordariomycetes; order Hypocreales; family Pseudodiploosporaceae; genus Zelopaecilomyces; species Zelopaecilomyces penicillatus. The sequence goes on from VCCP01000006.1 coordinate 3,412,163, forward strand.
TGATGCCGCTCGCATTCAGCCCGTTGGTGATGGTGGCGCTCTGCCGTTGGTGATGGCAGAGTTTCCAATTGTTCAGGATTGGTTATTTGGAGGGTTGGAGTGCAGGTGGCGCTTGCTGTGGATCGCCCAGCCGCCACCCGCTATCCGCCCACCCAGCGGCAGTGCAACGGCAGTGTAACGCCTCGGGAGGCACAACATTGGCGCTTCACCTATTCTCTACCAACACAGAGTTACTCTCAGAAGCATTGTAATCGTCTATCACATTCCAGTAACTAACTCAGTAGGCTATTCAGTCCTTTGGCTGTCTGAATTTGGAACGCTTAGGGCAAACACCACACGGAAAGAGGGGAAAGACGACATAAAGCAACGTCATGACGGGCTTCTGAGCCACTGTGACGAGGTGGCCATTCATTGACCCAACTGCATCAATGAACCAGAATCCAACTAACAATGACTAGAAACTAGAACACAGCACCTAATGCACATGCAGGTGTACGTAATATGACAAGTGCGCCGTTGGTGATGCCAGCCTTGCAGAATTGCTTGTTCTGGAGTGTGGCGTTTAACGCTGCTCCAACCAGCCGCGCCTCTCCACTGGCCGCCCAAGCCGCCCTACCTAACGTCTCAACGTCGGCAGTGCATTAGGGGCGCTTACTGATTGATATTGTACAACACGAGAGCACTTTTTATGCCGGCTCCTGTGTTGCATTGCGTTGCATGACTTGGAGTTGCACTCGTGGCACAGTTCGCACCAAATGCACCAGACGCACCAGCTGTCTGTCTGCAGCATTCATGCCAGGAGGCTTCATCAATCTGCCTATATCAGAGACTGCGTTTGCAGCCTGATGAAAAATATCGGGTAAGGTATTCCTTTTCATCGCTATAATTGGGCATCTTGGCGCGTCTGCAAGGCCGTTCTTTCCGCACAAGTCGGGCGCACTTCGGCATGCGAGATGGGACGAGCCCGTCAAAGCACACTGCTGATCAGCATCGACAAGGAAATGTGAATATCCGCTGTGGACAAACTTGGCGACTGCACAACAATGAGTAATAATGCTTCATGGCATAAAAGGGGCACCCTGTCAGTGACTAGACTTTGCACGGATACTCAAGCATAACGGATCCCCACAGCACCTCGTCCTGTCAGCAGCCTTGGCAGGACCCTGGTGTGAACAAGGCATGGGGAGCCTCGAGGTTGTTGCAGTCAACAATAGCAAGTTTCCACGAGTTAGGACAAGGTGAGTAACAAGAAAAGCAATCCCTCAGCGCCATTGACCTCATGATTGTATTTGGAACTGACCTGTTCTTTTCCAGAGACTCACTCCTCCAAGATTCAACACGTGTCGAGATCGAGAGACCCCCACACCAACCAACTTTTCCTTCCACTGTCTAGGTCTACACAGTGTTGTCCATCAGACCCAATCATCGAGTCAGACGCCCTACAAGCATGCAATGCACCTTGAATAGAACCGACTTTCGACCAACAATGCAGGTATCACCTGGCCTCTCACACGCAGCTCCGCATCAGAGACCTGCTTTACTGGTGCCCCCTTTCACCTGGGTGTACAGTACGGAGTACATAATTATCACTCATCCAGCCACAAATTCCAAATGCGAGAATCTCAAGCCTTGTCAATGCAACGCTGGCGTCGCGTCTGGGAACCCCATGTCTGCCGGGTTGGACAAGCCAAAGCCACGCTGCATCTAGTTTGGTGGCCCAAGCTAGGATAGCTGTCCCCCCCCTGCAACCCGCTTCCTAGTGTGCTCCGTATTAAAAACGAACAGCTAAAAACCAACAACGCAACCATTACATTTGGGTTAGAGCGCACGGTTCGGCAGACGTTGGTGGGGAACAAGTAGATTGACGCTTGGACGTGCCAACTTGGCTGGAGCCAGTGGGAGAAAATGAGTCTAGGAAGAGTGTGTGTCCGGCGCGCGCCGTCCGTCTTCATTGATGTCTGTAGTGGCCACTCCATCCGCGGCTTTGGGCTTGATTAGGTGTGTGTATCGCCAGGCCAGCCCGTGCGAAGGCTTTCTTTCCAAGCTCAAATGAAGTTTTGCTTACCCGATGACGCGGGCGCTCGCTTGCGGAAGGAATAACCTCGTCTGCTCTCGCTGCTTCTGCTGCGGATCTTCATTTTGGTCATGGACGCGTTGCTGCCAACCTCGCGAAAGATGTGCAAATACGATCATCGACGCCCGACTACGTAGTATTAGTGGCCAGCGGGACGCACCAGGCCTTCGGATATACAGGACATGCAATACCGACGAACAAGGTCCGGTGAGCCGTGTTTGCTAAAAACATCAGAGCTTTGTTGAGGCGTGGCCAGGACCATGGCACCGGCATTGCATGTCTTGGTCCCACTCTTGCTCATCTTATCAGGGGTATGAAACAGACAGTTGCGGATGGGACGAAGTCATGGGTGAAGTTCCAGCAACGAGGTTATGACGAGCACAAGTCAGTTGATCTTTGAAAAGCTTGTTCAGACCTAACTTGCAGTGCCTACTACATAACACTATGTGATGTCAACAGCATTCAGCAAGTGGTGGGTGTAGTTGAGTCCTCGCTGGTGCAGACCTACTCCACAAACAGAGTATAGCACACTACTACGTATTATAGCATCCCCTGACTAAGACCCATTTCTCCCAGTTCGTCGATTGATGAATGCATTGATCCAAATATGCACCCAGACTTGGAGTTCATGGGCCAGGGGTTCCAGACCGCCACCCTTTAAGCAGGGCCTTCAGATATGAACAGGCATGTTTTCCTTGAGTTCTTTTTACAGGGTTCACAGGTGAAGACGAACCGTGGCCTCTGTGAGAGGCTGGCGGAATAGTTTGCCACTGGGTTTTCGTGAGTTGTTGGTTCGTTGATGGTTCTGCGTACCAACCTCCTTGATCTGTGTTCCCTATTCTTGTATTCCCCAGTAATTATGAACCGTTTACCATAAATGGAAGTCATTATTAATGAGAGGGCTGGATGGTTGGCCAAGAATTGATTAGAAGTTTTGGGATTCATTCGGCGCAAGATTGAGTGCTCAACACGGGATTCCCGTGATATGTGGGTTTGGCATACGTCAGTTCTGCTACAACCCATCAAGCTGCATTTCTTGTATTCTTTGTCCCATCTTACCGACCTTGGGGATACTTTAATAGTCATCGCGCAATCCCAACGTTCAAATGGTGTTATCTACTCATGACATTCACGATGCCGGTGTGATAGTCCAGCAAAAAGTCCGAGGCTAGTTTTGGCGGATCAAGATTTGCGGTGCCCAGATAGATTCTGTAATAAGAAACAAGAGCAAATAGTTGCCGAAAGTCCGGCGAGGAGATAGCCGATGCAGTCTAAACGAGGTCTATGGGTACCAGCGCTGCGCTGATGAAGCTCGGATGTAATATGAGGCAAGCTTTTGAGTAGAGAACATACATTTGTCTCTCTTTCCTTTGAACAAATGCAATTCATCATGTGGTTTGTTCTGGGAGACTTGTTCAACTCTGTTATCAATGCGGTTGCAGAGGCATGATTGACTAGAACCTACATAATATCATGCAAGGAGGGTAGAAGATAACAGTGCAACCTCCCGGACTTGATGTATGTGGAGAAGGCGTGGAGAGATTGATATCCAGCTGGAAATGACTTACTGTTTGACATGGTGCCCGACATGAAACCCAAATGTGAAGAACATTATGTCTGCTTGCCTCGACTAGTTGTGTCATGAGCTAAGCGCAGCCAATGTTCAACAGGATTTATTAGACATCATTTTGTGTGAAGATGTCTCTGACTGCGGTTGCCATGTTCATTCCGACGCCGAGAGGAGACTAATGCGGTTTAGAATTTGAACAAAAATCCGGCATGTTGGAAAATCCGATGTTTACTGCGCATGGTAGAAGTTGGGGTAGAAAATGGCGTTGTGTATGGATCTGGCATTTAACTGCCTGACATATTGCGATTACAAGGTCGGGCGACCAATGATTCTACAGTCGACTATCCAACATTAAAAAACCTGTGAACAATGTTTGAGAGATTTTCCAGCAATTTCAGGACGTAATGGAGAACACATTGATGAAGTTCAAAGTCTAGGCACACAACTGTGGGTCAGATCGCAAAGGAATGACTGAGTGTGAAAGCATGTCGGACAGCAAAGCGGCGGTTTGACAAGACTCGGCATTATCAACAACAAATATTGTGTATCCAATATCGAGCACTATTGTAAGGCTGTATTGATGAATAAGATGGCTAATGTATGTGCCTTCTAGGCCGACGAAAGTAGATTTGGTCGTGTTATTTCGCTAGATTCTCAAGGCTACCCTAGACAGCAAAATTGGAAAAAAGGTAATGTGCGATATGTCAGTTCGGAATGCTCAATTAACTCTGGTTTTATATTCTCAAAATCAAATGACATAAATGACGCATAGACTCATAGACCTTGTCGTAGCTTTGCACTAGTGGTGGCACATTATTCACCATTTCCACCAACAGCCCAAGTATCTCGTAAGATAGCAACGTGCTTCTATCTTTATACATAAGAAGCCGCCGTTGAAGAGCTCGCCAGTGCAGCAGTGAGGAATAGAGCCGGCTTTGGTGCATGTTTTCTTAAGCTCGTCGGTTTCGATAGTTGATGAGACTATAATGTTTGTAAAAAAAAATGGGGAAAAAACTATTAACTCCCTCTGCTGCTCCACGTTGTATGGTTTGTGCCAGAAGCGCAAAACAGACTAAGGGGATCATGCTTGGGGTTAACTAGTAGGCAACTGAAGGCACATACCCTTTTCGCATTTTTTGTCATTGACATCTTCAGCGTTGATGGTGCAGCATCCTGGATCACTGTATAGACCGGTTTTGCCGCAGACGCCGGTTGCTGCGCGTGGGGTGGTGGGGACGGCAGCGGCAGCGACGACGACGGCGCTAACGAGAAGAGTAAAGACGGGGAACTTCATATTGGGAGATGTTTAGTTTGAAGACCGATAGGTTCTGATATAGAAGATGACAAGAACCGCTGAGAATGGGTGATGAGAAAAGAGCAGGTCTGTCTATGGGAGTGAGCTGTTGTGAGTGAATGCTTAGAAAAGGAGTTACTGGCAACACTGGCTAATGTTATGTGATCAAGCCCCAATTCCCTTTTCTCAGCAACTTTTACTAATCAACAGCATAAGTTTTCATAAAAAAAGCGGTCTCAGACTTTGCTTCTGTTTGCTTTCTGTCTCTCGTACTCCTCGCTCTACAAGGCTAGCGCAAGCTATCTAGTCTCATCACCACACAACTAAAACATGATTGAACCGCGGACTGCACTGGAAATGTGACAGCTCTTGGGACCCTCATGTATGAAGACTGCATGTCTGACATTAAATCTAACCAGCTGATGCACGTTGAAGACAAATGGCACAACTGTTGCCGTATTTGACTGACAAAGCCGCTCCCGAGCCACGTCCTTTCTTCCATGAGCATGTTTACAAGTTTGGTAATTTAGAATATGATAATAATAAACAGTAAGACGTTTTAGACCGCCTTGCACTCGAAGTCTTCCAAAATTCCTTCCACGTCAGTGCAACAATGACCTACAAGCAATTCTTGTCGCCAAGAGCACCGAGTATGGATCTCTTTGTTCGTGAAGTGTTTTTTCCCAGACTTGAAGGGTTTGGGGACTACGTTAACTGGTCAACGCGCGTTGCACACACACACACACACACATGTATATATACATGTATATAAAAGGTAAAGAGAAGAAAGATGAAAAAAGAAAAAAGAAACAAAAAAAACATGGTGCTGGTGACTGCCGAAGGAAGAGAGAAAAGTAGACCTCCTGGTCAACTAGATAGTGAATATAGACATACATGTAAAGCAGTTGCTATAATTCAGGGTAGAGTATCCAGAGACAAAGCAACACCCAGGTATTTTGTACTTTGGGTCGCCGTAGCAGATTTCTTCATCGCGGGGGGGGGTGGATTGGCGGGAACGGCAGCGACGGCAGCGACGAGCAGTGCAACGACGTAGAAATGCATGTTGGAATTATGTGTTTGTTGGTTGAAGGTGAGTGATGGTTGCTGAGAACGAGGTTTGGTCAAGGGGGAAGGAAAGGCTTGTTATTATATATATATATATATTCTGTTCAAGCACCAGCCATGACTCTGCGTGCCACTGCGTCCGCATTTCCGTCTTTTTGACGACCGCAATTACTTGGAGCCAGCAAAGTGAAACCAACAACATTCTTTACTCTGCAGCTACATCGATTTCTCTTGCAGGCTTGCAGCACCCTCAACATCAATCCACACCAATTGAATATTTATCCGACCTTGAAAATCCCTGCTCAATGATCAACCCTTGCATCCTGGCTATCCCTTGCATGAGCTTGGCTGCCGAGATCTTACTCTGGTCTGGAGGGCCAAGGTCACAAGGCTGCTTCAGGTGTGAATACTATAATGATGAAAAATACACATGAGGCATGTATGTAAGAGGCGCCGGCTGTATTTTATTCTGAATAAATAACATAAAAGCTTCCGCTTACCTTGGGCACGGGAGGCTTATGCACCATTAGGGGTGACTGAAGCAAACTGTGCCCAGCTATTCATTAGGAATATACATCCTCATAATTGGCTGGAGGCGTCAAATAGTAGATGTAGCTACATAGTGATATACTAGAATCTATGCCATGATTACCTTATATAACTTTTATTAACTATTTCAGCAATACTGTCACAACAGGTTAATGAGCATTCAGCCTTTGTAATAGCTACCTTTATAAGACAAAAGCTGTATTCACAGCTTGTAATAACCTCAAACACGTCTACATCACAGACCTTGCAAAAGCCTGCGCCACACTCAGGCCGCAGCTAAGGCCGGCAGGCGCCTTTGGCGGGATAAAAAGAAGCTGAAGAGGAATACCTATATTGAGCCATCCAGCTTTGCTCACCACTCTTACAACCAAGACTGTCGTAAAGCTCTGTTAGCGATTTGCATGTGAAGTTTCCGTCTTCTGGGTCACTACAACAGTGAGCTTGAGTAGGTCCAAGGAGCATGTCGCATTGAGCCTCAATTTGGTGGGTCTTCAAATCCCGCTCGTAGTAGATCACTAAGGTATCGAGAAAATCGATTTCACTTGTCAACCGCACGCAAACTCGCACTCATGAAGTCTTTTCTGCTCAACCAGACAGTGGATGAATACGTACGTTTAACGCAACTGTTTTGATCCAGGGAGGAGCCTTCAGAGACTTCGCAACAGCCAGGAATTTTGTACACAGGGTCGCCGTAGCAGAGGTCGTTATAGCCACGTGATATTAGTTTGGCGGGAACGGCAGCATGACAGCGACAAGGAGGGTGACGATGGGGAATTGTATCTTGGAAAAGATGTTATTGAGGGGATTGGTCAAGGCCGAGGTCTGGTTAAGAGAGCATGGGTGGAGAAAGGACAAGGAGCAGGCGGCCTGTTCTTTGGAAGCAAGTTGTTGATGGTGAGCAATTGTGTAGAAGAGAGGAGAAATCAGTCACTGGCAGAATTGATTTGCATATTATCCTGTTCGAGCTCCAATCGATACTCTACTCACCATTGGGTCTTCAGGTTCCTCTTTCTTGACGACTGGAATTGAAACCGTCATCCTTCACCAAGCAGCCAAGCCACATCACCCCCCTTGCAGGAACCCCGCGCCTTCAAGACCAAACCTGGTCAATTAAACATTTATCCTGCATATATCAAGTATCTTTCCCAACTATGAACAATTGGATTCTTTCTATCCATTGCATCAGATCGGCTACCAGTTTCTTCTGGACTGGAAGGGTCGAAGTTGAGGGGCTGCTGGCTCTGACTGACCCTTGCAGATGAGGCAAGACCCGAGATGTAGAGTACAGTATTGATGAGATTGATACAATACACAGCAAGATACCTTTGAAGCATGTAACTATTAGTATGCTGTAACCATCTATTAAAATAACACAAGGCAATTCCACTGTATTCTTCACTCGTGGACATTGTAATGCGCACAGGTAGGTATGTAACTGGCCTAGCCTAGTGTTAATTCCAACGCCCCTATCAATGGGCATCGTGTAGTCAGCTCTCTGCTCATGTACGATTCATTAGGTAGGCTCGTGAACATTTGAGTCAGCAGTCTTTCTAAATGATCTCACCTTGAGCAGGCCCTGGCGCGAGGAAGAACGGGGCATGAAGGTCTGGCAAGAAGGGTGAAGCGGAGATAAAAATACAGCACTGCTATGTGTAGTGACGACGGTTTGTACTCCAACGTAACGCGTGTCTAAGAATCCAGAATGCAACAATTCAATCCCCAATTAGTACCTATCTGTCTTTCATAATAACTTCGTCCCATCATACTCAGGTGAAATCTTTTCGCGTTTCATCCACAAAACATCAACACTTCTACACTAGATCTTGCTTTTGACGACCAGGCTGATAGTGGTGCCAGGAATTTAGGGCATGCCATCATAATGGTTGGACATCTACACAATATTCATTGTATGTACGACGCCGCCGCCCTGTACTACATTCAAGACAATGAATTTGTGCCGCAAGTAATGTAAGATTAATCCACTATGCTATCATATTCCTCTCTAGTATAGGCATCCTTCTACATAAGAGGTTAGCAGTGGGTATTTGCTATACAAGGGTCCAGACTGATCCGCCCGAATCCGTTCATCACCCCCCACTTACAATCGTTGTTGACGCAGAACATAAGTAATATGATCAAGTGATGAGCTCAAGTACTCATCCATGATCAACATAACCAAGGAGACGTAAGTGTTGCGCAATTCCCTGCCACAAGCTTGGGCTCTACTGTCCCTTGTGGTGATAATGAGGAGCCATTACAAGAGTGTTGTTTGGGTTATTCGCCCTTCGTGGGTTCCCCTCGCCGGCTTTTACGCAAGAAAAATACTTGACAGCCAGTGCTAGATTCTCTTTGGCCCCCGGCATGCCCGTGTAAAGCCCGTTTGCGCAGTGCTTTGAGTGCGAAACGCTCGCTGACAGGTCGTCTAGCTTTCTGCCTGCGACAGCTGATCGGAACTGCTTCATCCAGACGTACGCGCAATGGTGTTGGTGTTGGTGCACCGAGGCCCAGACCGGGTAGGTGTGTTCTCCGCGTCGCAGCTCGTCCATGGGGATGGCATGTGTGAGATTTTGGTCGTGGTAGAATTCCCAGTCGCGCACGGCGAGGAACTCGTCCATGAGCTCTAGGTCGGAGCACTCGGGCAAAAGCCAGGATCCGATCATGACGTCGTATCGGCAGTTGCGGGCGTGAGCCTCCTTCACTGTGCTTCCGCAGTGTGTCCATCTCGGACGAGAGAAGGCGTACCCGATACCGGTTACAAGAACGGAGCACAGAATGAATAGGATGCCTCCGACAACCCACTGACGAAGTCGATTGGTGGGCGAACCTCGGCGTGGTGGCTCGAGGCCATCTTTTTCTGATGAGGGTATGAATGGGCGGTCCTGGTCGATCGAACTCTGTGCAGAGTCGTCCAGATCGTTTGGAATTGAGCGGTATTGGGATGTTGGCATTTCGACGTGGTGTGCAGCGAGTGTGTAAGAAGAAGACGAGTAGACGACAGGGAGGTGGATAAGAATAGGAAGGGCAATGGGAATACCATACCACGCCCTATGTGCAGCCCAACTAAGAAGCACACGAATACCTTGTCTGCTCGTCAAATGCTGGTCGAACCTTGGCTTGTCGTTGAGAAACCCGTTGCGCTGCTGACGGCCCGCTTCTTTCGGCCATGTGAGACAAGGTTTATACCACGCTACATAAAATCGGTTGATTTGTCTTCCCCCCCCCCCCCCCCCCCCCCCCTTTGCCACGGCCCGGCGGGCTCAGCCCAGGCCTATGACAAGTGTCGATCCTGACACATTCCCGCGTTGCTGACTCTCTCTTATCCCGGGGCCGTCCGGCCGCGATTAATAAACCAGAGTAAGCTTGTTTGCGCCAATCAACGGCAGCGATGGAGATAATAGCTACGTTGATCCCCGATGCATGGCGTTTTTGAAAAGACCCACAGTCTGATAGAAAGTGGGATAATAGAAAGCGGGGTTTATTAAAAGCAAGAGCTGGGTTTATGGCGCTTGTATTTCTTATGTTTGCATCTTTGATGTTATGCATTTAAAGTGGTTCAGGAGAGGCTGCAGAAGTGTGGTTGAGATTGCGGAATCATTTTCTCTCATAGGGACTTTGTCATTTATTGCGAGTATGGAAAGCGGTCCGCTGAGAAAAGAGTCGTTGGAGTCGTCAGTTTCTTGCCAGGAAGGTATATCACAATGTGATTATCGGCAGCGGAAGGCAGATGCCTCGAGTCTTCCTGGCTTCTCCCGTAGATGTATACCATGGTTACTTTGTCTGTCACTTATAATGAACCTGCTCATGTTTGGGGCGACACTTTGGATTGGCTTGTTGCCGCGAGCATTATCGTCCGGTGATGGCGGCGGCGGCGGCACCGACAAACCCAATGTTATGAAGAGCTTCGACGAGGCGGATCTGCGTTTCCAGTCTCTAGAGCAGCAGTACGACAGTCTATGGAACGGCAACTTTAGCACCGCCAACGGCACAGGTATCCTTGATCTTCCCGACAAAGACCACAAAACAGGCTTCCAGAAGCTCGGCGGCCTGGCTATGTGAGTTCCAAGAGAAACAAGTTCCAGCAACTAGTGGACTGACGCAAAGCTCGCTCGTAGGTTTCACCAACTGCATTGCCTGTGGATTATCCGCGCCGACCTACGCAAGGCCATCAAGGGTCAGGACATTGCGGCCAACTGGGCCAATGCTGGTCATGGAAACCACTGTTTGGACTATCTGCGCAAGTCGATACTCTGCTTCGCTGATCCGACCATCGAGCGACCATCGGTTGATGAGTCGTCGCCGCCTGCTTCAGATGGGGGCTTGGCTCTGGAAATTCGGGGCCATGAGAGGAGGATGTGTCGTAGTTCGGAGGCGCTGTACGCTCTGCGAGAGAAGAAAATGATTCAACAGTAGCATTGACTTTATTGTTACTGGAAATTAATCTTGAGAAATATGTTACATGACTTAGTCGACCGTAAGAAGGACAATAAGATACATGTTGAGAAATCATATAGCAACTGTTTACTTGTTTGCACCTGTCTACATGGTAGCATTCCGCGAGTCCATCCCCCCTACAGCCATTGGGCTCTGTCCTGTGGTATTCCTATCAGCCGCCCACTGTCTAATAGCCCCAAAATCTTTACACATGAATTCCTGCCGCGTGGGCAAGGTATAAGCCTTCTGTTCATGGTCCCAGAGATACCTTTGCGGCGTGGTATCGGCGTGACACATGAGCGTCAGCCGCAGATGCTCAATGCAGTGGTCTATTAGAGTTCATGATGAATATTTTACTCAGTTTAATTCTCTTGAATGAGGGAAGAAGCATACCAATGTGGAACTCCCAAAAGTCAATGTCCTCTCCATTTTTCCATGAAAAGGCTTTTGGTTGCCAGACCTGTTTCCGGAGCATATGCTATATGTGTGTTAGATGAGTGCACATGAATGATGACGGGAGAATGTTTAAGATACATACGAGGCAATGGAGCTGGTGGAACACGTCGAGCTCTACGACAAACTTTCCGGGCATCTTGACGTCTTCTGTCGTGTGGTACGGAAGGCGGGCAGCTTCGCGTGCAGTGATGCCAACAATACCGACTAAAGTTGATATTTAGTCCCAAGCACGATACATTGACAATTAGTATAGTTCTCTCTTACCATTCAACAGCCCTTTCCATGCCTTATCTACTGCTTTAGAAGGGCGACCCTGGAACTCGGACGGATGGGCAGAGCCAAGTGTCTGTCGTTGTCTGTGGGCGGCCGGAAAGTCATCGTATACATCTAGCGCCCTACGTCAGTTCCCATGGTAATAATAACATACATGCCACTCTGGTGGATTTGCGAACCTGGCCATCTCTTGTCAGCCATAGGGCCATGATGAAGGTTGAGGTAGAATAGTAGATAGGTGAGTATGAGTAACAGGTGTAAAGCCCATGGAGCCCAAGTCAAAGCGCGCCTCCAGAGTCCAGGCTGGTGGATACGTTCAGTGCCCGTGAGACTATCTTCATATTCTTCACAATTTGGCAACGCATGGAGTTGCTCATCCTCAGAATGCATAATGATGCCGCCGAAGCAATAGGGAGGTGTTGAGCCGGTGTCACCGTGTGCATAGGTCTTGTTGGCAGTTTCTCTTTGATTCTGTTAAAAGGAAATCCACCGGGAAACGCATATATCAAAAGAGGTAACTCGGCTAAGTAGTCTTGACCGTCAGATGGCGTTGAAGTGATCACCTTGCATGAGATGTAAGCTATTTCGATACGAGCTTCATTGAACACCCATGTTAGTAATATTGTAATAAATTAATCAGCATGTATTTTCATCTTCATTAAAATGCTGGTTTATTTTGCGTGCCAACGGTACACGATTGGGCAACACATTTAGCCCCAGGCTGAATCCTACTTGACAACACGGCAACACTACCTACGATACTTGTTTCATCGAGGCCGATGGCCGAGCTGAGTATGAGCCAGCGGGCGCATATGTGAGGACAACGCAAATATGGACGAATAACCGAGCAGCCACGAATCAACGACGGGTGCATGATGCGCCTAACGTTTCCCTTCCCCCTTACGAACCGCCCACTGGGGATACCTGCATCAAACCTCCGAAAACGATGTAGATGTGCGTCTGCTGACAAGTCTTTATTACCGCATTTGAGCTGTGGCAGAACCCAAGATAGCTTGCAGTTTGACAGTCAATGCTGACAAAAGGGGGGGGCCGGCCGGCGGGATAGGGGATCCCCAAATCCTGCCCGCGCGCGTGCCAGAGGCGTTGCATCCCCCCACTTACGGTAACCTCCAGGCTACCAATAGTCTCATGTTAGGTTAGACTCTTATATATTAATCCGGGGCGAATTCACAAAGCTCCCACCATTACGGGTCCAACAGCTCTATGTATTATGAATACTTTTATATTTAGTATTGGATAGAAGTGCCTTGAAACCATCTGTACTACTGTGACAGATAACTTAGCTGTACATTGTTAGTTGAATTCGTTTGTAGTTACATCCTATGATATGAATCTAGAACTGCCACCACTCCGTGAGAGTGTTTACCTCACAGCTGTCATTTATTTCACGCTTATATATCTCTATTTTAGAACCCACTCAGAGTCCCACCTAACGCTTGGAGATAATAAGCCCTAATTATAAACCATTATATCACCAAACATGCCCGCCGTCATTGGGTGCCGATCTCACGGAACATTCCCCAATCACCCCCAACAATATCCTGCTAGCTCATCGTGCTGACGTGGATATCCAAGGTTAAATATCAAACCTCAACTCAAAGTCCCAAAACATCCTAGATGACTGTGAAAAGCGGCTCTTTGCGTCGATATTGTTAGTGGAGTATTCTAGACCCGCGCGCCTCAACAGGGGTGAGGCCAAGGAGGAGCCCCGAGAGGGAGGAAGGGGGCGGTTTCTCCTTTGCCGTGGGGTAGTGGGCACGGGTTGCGTTGATTGTATACGAAAGCCTTTGTACTGAAGTGGCAAACAGCGGTATGAAGATGACCGGTAAGGCTACAAGAATATCGGTAGGTTCTGCTGGTAGGTAAGGAATCCAAGGATAAAAAGGATCCGAGTTCTCCCTCCGAGAACGCATAATCCAACAATCCAAATCTTAATCAACCTCATCAACTCAAACACTAGTTCAAGAAAATCCATCTCCCCCTCTTTCTTCATCATGAACACCAACCAGATCCTCAGCTTGGCCTTCGCCATGTTTGCTGTCGCCTTTGCCGCCCCCACTCCTGCTGAGAATGTCGCTGCCGATGCCTCTATCAAGCCTGCTGCAGTGGGCAAGTATCTCATCTGCAACAACTGCTAAAAATGTATGTTGTGCCTCTTAAATGCCTCTTATATTGAATCGCATAACTAATCGAGTTAAGCTTTCCATTGATATGAACGCCATGTTGGGTTTTATTTGGTTCTGATGAATGCATGATCAGGTTTCAAGGCGACGGGGCTTGCGACAATGAATAGCTTTGGATATATCTATATATATGTCTTGAATTATGTAGCAGACGTTCTTTCCAAGATCATAACAAGTAATTGACAATCATTTTTCACTTGCTGCTTCAATTTATCCCCCACGTTGGCTATTCCTCATCTCCCACACTGTTCCAAGCACCTTTCTGTGTTATATAATAAATATAATAAATATAATACAAGCTTCAAGCTGGATTACCTAGCTAGACTTCTTCACAGATCAACCAACTTCATGTGGCCTCTTCTATGTTTGTCTCTTTAAAATCCGAGACGAGGTTTTGGCTTTTCCTCGCCTCTGAGATGCTGGCGCATCCGTCCACCGCTGGCCGACTGCTTCCCACTGGTTTCCTCTGGATGGTCGCTGGGCTTGCATTGAGTGGAGCCAATTGAACCACAGAGTCTCCTACCAGCTCAGCAATTTCCTGCGGTAATATTTCATTCTTATCTTCTGGTAGCTCAGAGATTGGGGTAGGATCTAGCTCATGGTTGCAGACAATATTGCCAGAGGCATCCAGTTCTCGTCTTCCTAAGGCTTCTGGATCCTCGGACTCTCCATCATTATCAAGTGGTTTGCTCATCTTTCTTTTTCGATGTTTATAGAGAAAAAGACCAGCAATGAAGAATATAATCAGAGCTAAAGGAACACATAACCCGACAGCCACTTGTTGCGCCTGAGATAGTCCATTGCTGTGAGTGGAAGAGGCGGGTTTCTCGGGCATGTAAATCAACCTGGCCGCATATAGAGTGACGCTCGTGTAAGGATCAACACTGAACTTCGATGTCTTGTCTGCTTCATTGTCGATAATGGTGATTGTGTCGCCTTTTGCAAGAGTCGAATCGCATTGGTATATGGAATTGCTGCCAGCGCAAGTATAGCCACTGAGAAGTGGTCAGACGAGGATTAACCAACAGAGTATATTGTGAGAAAATCGCCATACCTAATACAACACCCAATCGCTATGTCGCCACTGGGAAGGGCATCCCAGAGTTCTAGCGAGGTTGCTGCGCCAAGCGTGGCACCGGCGGCGACCAGAGTACAGCTGGGTCCGTAACCGGAGGGGCAAGCAGTTCCGGGCGAGAATAAAGGACTCTCATCATGACCATAAAAGCCTCGAAGGCATAAGTTTCCCTGGTTATCGGTATGATGGTAGTCAACCTGAATCTGCATAGACGTGGTGTCAAAATAATCCGTTGACAACCCAACGAGAACTGGATCGAAACATCCTGGTGCCTGGGTGAAGGGTGATAGCGGGCCGATATTGGTTAGAGGTGATGGAAGCGGCTGTGTGGCCGTCGTCGTTATTGTCGTCATGGTCCAGTAATCGGGTTTAGAACTCCTTATGCGGATACTGGGCTAGAGCTGCTGTTCAACGGCCATAGCTGGTGTCTTGAGGCCTTGCGAGTGGATTGAGGAGCTGGGAATTGCGTGCGGGGTGGGAAAGCTCTGTCGCAATCGCATGTTGTTGGTTCTGCTCTACTACTTTGCCGCCCTCTCCCTGCATGATTATAAGCGCTGTGCTGACGGTGACCCAATCACGCCCGCAGGTCATTTGCCTATACATATTCTTTGTGTTTGTACAGCTTGAGGGAAGTATTGCGAACATGGGTGATGGTGTCTCAAGGGTCGCGTTGTTGCGCGATATTCAGAGGTTATAAAATAGGTGTGGTGCATTCGACGCGTTATACAATTCAAGCAGCAGCGATAAGCATTCCTTTACCTTTTTGGCATTACTAAATAGCTAGAAAATGCATCACTATCCCTAGAAACTACATTCATCTAAAGTGAGTTGGTAAACTAGACGACAAGGCCAAAGAGGGATCTGAGCATATCGCAACATTCATAACGGACTAACGAGCATGCTAGACTACTCACAGCATGAAGGAACGCCGACGAATGGTATAGAGCATTCTTTATAGACTTATAATGTTCAGCAGAGATGGCGAAATTCGTGCAATGATGATTCAAGATCCCTATGTCGAGATATGATTCAGAACCACTAGCCTACGGGGCAATTCGTACGAAAGCCCTCATGGATGCCCAGAATCTCATTCACACTTCCGATATCGCGACCCTCCTGCGTTGCCTCTACGTCGACCGGTCCATACAGGAACCACGCGCTGAGTGGCTGCGCCAGGACTACCCATCTTGAGGCCGCCCTCGCGATGCTAATATTGCCGGCCAGCGCGTAGGCCATGCTGTTCGCCCCTGAGGTCGGATAGTCGAGCATTTTGACTGTCGCTCTTGCGTAGCCAACAGGCAGCTGATTGAGATGTCGTGGTACGTGATGCCATCGAGCATTGTGCCGCCCGCCGCTGGAGTTCCCGCGGGCACACGCAAATCGCCGTTTGACGACCAGTGCATAAAACCCGCGATCCAGCCAGATACGTCGTACTCGGGGGAGCCGGCGCCACATGCGAATAGCTTTTTAGCACGCACAGTCTGTTTCCAGAAGTCCTGCACCTGCGTGCTTCGCGGATCATCCCACGTCTTGACGAACATTTCTAGAATCGGTCGCAGATTCTTAGCATACTGGACTGGCTCTTCTCCGAACTGGCGCAGCATCTCGAGCTTTTCAGAGAGTTTGGCCCAGTCCTCGCGCTGGCCAAGGAGCTGCACCGATGGCAGTCCACATGTGATGCCATCGGTGAACTTGAAGAACTGTTTCATCTGCCCAAGCATGAGCACTGTTGTCGTCGTATTGTCGTCCGGTGTGCTCGTGCTGAAGCCCGGCGTAATCCACCCCTCCAGTCATTCCGTCTGCACCCTGTTCTGGATCTCGGCCTTGAAGCTATCCATGACACTCTGCCCCGTCCCGCCCTGGACGACGATGTCCCCCTGGCCTTGGACATCGACAAATAGATGGCGAAGCTCTTCAGAATATTTAGTAATGTATAGTTTGAGCTGCCCCAGTATCTCAAACCAGACCAAATCGGGTCGCAGGACGAGATTCTGGTGCTGCGCCCACGCGTCAATGGTACCCCGGACGAGGCTGTCTGAGGAGGCATAGAGCTTGCCGTTGACAATGACCTGGTCGTGTGGTTTATTGGCGTAGGATGAAACGATGACTGTCGCATTTGAGCCCGAAGTAACAGGTTGAATCTCTTCCGGGCAACTCTGCATCAATATCTCAGCTGCCGTCGCCGCCTGGCCAGCGGTCTTTAGAGGTAGAGGCTCAACGTTGCTAATGGCAACGACAACATTGCCGCTTGCGAAGTTTGACGATAGCCCGAGAACAAACACATGCAGCAGGGTTGTTGGCCGCATTGTCGCATGCATTGATCGGTTCTGCTTGATTTTGTACAACAAAAGCCCCCGATGATGCTATTCCTTGAATCAAGAGTCGACAAGATTGACTGGAGATTTCTTTCAGCAGTAACCACCCAGTTAAATGCTCAACTTCAATCTAGTGCATACTACAGCAACAAGGCCCTTCCCAAATTATTATGAAACATTGGTTTATGTGATGCATGTTGGCATATCCTGGCTGTCAGCGTGTTTTCGGACTAGCACTGTCTCATTAATCCAAGTGCTCAAGCCTACCCCTCTCAACGAGCCGCACCATCAAATGAGATAGCACGGCGTCGCACCCGCCAGATCATTACAGAAAGTCAATCACAGGAGCTGGACATTGCCATACCTAATACATATTTTTCTCAAAATCTTTGGTAGTCACTGCATGACACCAAGAAATCAAACTTTGCAAATTTACATGGTTTTATCGGATGAGATACTAGAACTAGTAAGCATATTTAATTCTGATAATGGATAAAAATCCTGCACCAAGTGTGATGTAGATATAAGGTAGGGGGGACAATGTTATGAAAGACGACCCGGTGAGGCAACGTGCCTTTTCTGTCACTGGGTAAGTCCTAGACTCTCAAATAGATATGTAAATAGTTAAAACTTGCTAAAGACAGGTTTGTAAACCGATCCAGAGCTTGCTATTCAATCTACGGCTGCAAATCTGTGCAACCCTGATTTTGGTCAACAATTGATCACGATTTGCTGATCTGTGTGCATTCATGGTTGCATGCAAAGGTTGAACAAGTACAGAACAAAATAATGTGTACGCTCTGAAACATCCATTTAAGACATGTAGGGTTATGTGAGCTGCGCATTTGATGCGTCTAGGTGGGTGCTTTACGTTTGTGTACCATCTCAGATGGAGTGACCGATTCCCAGAGCTGCTCAATGGAACAGGGCCAAGTAACTTCAATGTGATTCATAATATTTCTCTGTATCTATATTTACATGCTAATATCCAATATGTGCGTGATTCACTTCCTCTTCAAAGAGGGCAAGTGCAGTCGTTCTTACAGCAAGGAGCACTGACAAAGTTGACCGTCAGCATGCCCGTGTTGACATTGTTCCCGGGCTTTGTAGGACAAGAACCACATCCTCTGCAGCCATGCTTGTACAAATCTTGAGCCTTTGCGAGTGCGAGGTTGAGGTTGCCGCCAGTTTTCTGGAAGAAGGCGCAATTGGATCCATATCTGCCGCCCGAACAGACGATTTGCTCTATTGTACATAGTCAGCGACAACGTCCGTGATGGCCATACGAGATGAAAATGGACCATGTTGGAATTTCAACAAGAAAAATACATACCTCCAGCGTTGTACCATTGGTTACCTTTACCAGCCACGATGAGTTGCTTCATCTGCGTGATAATGGTGGTGAGTGACGCTCCCTCGTTGAGGGGGCAGCTGCCAGAGCCGCGGCAGTTGATGCCAAGCGCGGAGACGCTGGCAATGAGGGTGGCGACGACAGAGAAAGAAACCATTGTGACGATGAGTTTGATGATGGTGATGAAATGTGTGATGAGAATGAGGTGGGTGATGATGAGACGGATGATAACGAGCAAAGATCTGGTCGCTATATAGTCGAATGAAGAAGAGATTCAACTTCTACTATAGCGGAAATAAGAACAAAGACTCCAGATATCAACACTCAAACCCATTGAAATGATGTAATACTCTTTGACTTGCCTAAGCTCTTCTCAAACAAGACCCCCTAGGTCGTAGTACTGTGGATAATACCAAAAGCGCCGAGGCAGATACCCACTTCGGACAAACAGAAAATATCCCTGAATCGTGACAAGGCCCGAATGTAATATTACTACTTTATACTATAGCAGACGGATAGTCGGCGAGTGGAAAACTTTCCATGCCAGCCCCATGAAATGCAGTAGGTGGCATTGACGTTGTCTCCATGTTTCGCTACACGACGATCATTTGCAAGGAGAGTAAGGACAAGGGGTGATACACTAACGGTAAAGAACTGGTCAAGGCTGAATAGATATCCAAATGGCGTAGCATTGTGATAAAGTCATTACTTGGTGGCGGTCTGAGAACCCCGTCGACGCCAAGTTTTAGCTAACAGAAATGTCCTTTTGCCACAGGTTTAAGTGGCTTCTGCATGGTGCCGGAGGTAGCGGGTCGCTGGCCATGTAAAAGGCCGAATGTAGGAAGTATAGGTTGACGCCTCATAATGGAACCAATTGCCTGAATTATACCATTTGACAAAAGCTCAGCTGCTCACGGTTTAACCTATTGTGTCTTGCACGTTGCGTGCTCTGAATGGTTTTCAACCAACTCCACGAACGGGACTACTTGAAATGGTGGACACTAATTCGGTCAGGGGGGGCATGCCATGTGCCAAATCGGGCCGCGAGCAGGTCAATCACCGCATGCATCTTGCAGACCTTCATCTATCAAACCCCAGTTTTCGCCCTTCATCATTTGCTCATCACAAGTTGGCCGAAAATGATCGACAGTTTAGAGTGTGCTGTCAAACGTGGGGTGCAGCGTGGGGTGGAAATCCAAACTGGGGAACCTTGGACAAGTCTTTGTCCTTTTTTGTTATTCTTTTTCTTCTTTACTTGATTCCATTTTGCCATGCCCTGCTAAGCGTTGCTCACTTGGAATTGATGTGGTCGGTGTGTTGTATCAACAAACGCGTGCGGCTAATTTCGGCGCCGTCGGGTGTTGCTGATCACTGCCAAGAACAAACGTCGGTTCCACGGCAGGCGAAGCGGGACCGAAGGTTCCATTGCCAAGGCCGACCATTATGTATGGTGATGATAGGAGAGAAAGCTCTATTATAATGTAACAATGAGTGCTATTGAAGCGGAGCCTCAATGTCAATGAGGAAATGGCTGCCATAGCCAGAAGCTTTAGATTTTGAGAGATCTTCTGCCTGTTTTGCTCATTCGGGGCAACTATGACACCGCCTCACCGTGGAGAACGAGGCTTGGAAAGATCTGACGTGGTCTACGAGAATGATGGAGCATATCGGAGCGCCAGGTATAGGGCATGGGAAGATGGAAAAGCGCCAAAATCCGGGGACCCCGGGGCATGGGGTAAGGGGGTAAGGTATGATGATTTTCATCCCATCTTTTTTTGTTTGCCAGGTCGCATGGCGATGACCCGAGGGAGATGCAGGGGTTGGAAGGGACCCCCAAAAGAGGCAATGGGATATGAAATGCAACGGTTCGAGAATGGACATGGTAGTGTTTGCTCAGTTGTAGGTGAGGTTGGAGACTGGAGATCAACTGACGAAGTTGCTTGAGGATCCATCAAGGCGAGAGTGTATAAGATGGTGTTCGTCTCATCTAACTTTCTGGATATTGTATTCATACTCAAGTCACACAATCACCCTTCTTTACTTTAACAAAAAAAACACTTCCTCAAATCACCACAAACATGAAGTTCGCTGCCACCACCATTGCCCTCACCGGCCTTGTGGCTTCCACCTCAGCCCTGGGCATTAACTGCCGTGGCTCCGGCCTCTGCCCCTCCAACGGTGCTGCCGGCAATATCCAAAGCCTCAGGAAAATCATTGATGGGATCCAGCCTCGCAACAAGTTTTACAACACCGGACAGCAGATTGCCTGCACAGGCAAGCTCTGCGCTTTCTACCAGAGCGGTGCCAGCGGAACCGCTGAGGATGCCTCTGCTCGCATCGCCAGAATCATGCAGCACGGCTGCAAGAAGTGTGGCTCAGTCCCTACCAAGCCAGGCAACAATGTGGCCACGGGCCAGTTCACCGTCAACATTGTTGGCAGCCCCAATTGCCAGGGTGCCTGTTAAGAGGCGTTGTGGGGAAGGGGGGGGGGGGGGGGGGGGCTCTGAGAAATCGGGCGGGCGAGAAGATGATCCCGCCGAGGAGCCGGGGAGTTTGATTTGTGATGTCATGGCTGTGGCAATGTAGCTGTGTTGGAAGTGACTTATAGCAACCCATGTATATATTAAGAAGCATCCTCTCTGTGGATAATTTACAAGATATATAAAGAAAGCTCTCAGTTTTATCTCCTTATTCCGTACCAACACTTGTGTTTTGAACGTGAATTGTTCCACATGGCAGCTCATCATTAGTCTCACAGCACGAAACTGGTTGCAAGATGCCTAATGTATGTGTGCGCATCATGATCTACCAGCTCATGGAACAACGGCCATGTGGTTAACTAGGATCTCCCAGTAACATTATGCATCGTAGACTCTTTTGACATTGAAACTAGCCAAACCCACAAAAGCGTAGACAGGCTGCCAGGCGTTGCACCGAATTAGTGCCACAAAAGAATGTCATCTGAATGGCCCGCTGCCACACCTCATCTCAACCTATAGAGCTGATGAACGCATCCGAGTTCCAAAAGCGTTTGCAGTTCTGTAACATGTATGGTTGCTCTCAAAGGCTGTGCGGTAGGGAGAATAGGAGAAACGTCTCGCCCCCCCTGCATCGCCATGAGTCAGGTTTACATTCAGATCCCTGAATTGGCGTTTTAGCGCGGCTTGGAGACACATTCATGCTGCAAGTTTAGCCACATAGGTCCACTGAAATCGATCAAGAACAGATGTTTACGGGAGGATTTACCCCGAGGGTGGGTATCTAACGTGGTGATTGAACGATGGGCTTGGGCAAAGCAGGGTCGAGACTATTAAGGCTTCATCACATATTACTACAGCCCTATTATCGAGGCAGGCCTGATCACTTCGTTTTCAATGCTATACTTCCTTTGTGGAGTACTTTTGCTTGGCTTGATGGAGAAGCGTGATTGGGCTTGTGGGCTCGGGTTGAACAACTCCGGATCGACAGTGGGGGGGGGGGGGGGGGGGTTGTTTTACTGAGCCAACCAAGGCAGACCCGGCATCCACTGCTGGTGTCATTTCACCGTTGATTTTACCGTATTACTCTCTATAATCTGGACGGGTTCCATTCAATTCAAGACATTTGGCCATGCTGCCTAGTTATCCACCCCTTGCAAGAGTTGCTGTTTCTACATGCACAAGAAAGGCTGGCTAGGGAGGCACCCTAGCCTCAAATCTGGCCATGTTGCATTAAACGGCTCTAGAAATCCAAGAGAACACAATTTAAAATGTTCTTTTGCGCCTACATGCACACCGGAATGCAAATAATGTTGCGTTCCCCACAAACATTGGTAGGCAGGGGTGTCGGTGCCGAATGCCCCGCCGCCTTGGTCCGGGCAGATGGCAACCTAGATCATCTCTACCTAGCCCACTTGCGTCCACACGTCTGTCTATATGATCAACGTTGAGCTATATGATAAAAAGAACCGCCAAGATGCCTCCGCTGGTGTCATCTTGAATAGGCAGGTATAGACAGATGGTAGCTATGACTATCCCTCTCTTGTATAATGAGGTGAGGTGGGGGGAAAGAGGTTCAGCACGGAGCTGTGGAGTCCCGTCCGGGCAACTGTCGGGACGACGTCAATCCGGGGGTTTGACGTGCGTGAAATTGATGGAAACCTTGGTGGTGACTGACGTTGATGCAGGAGGGAAGATAGTAAGCTAAGCGTGGTTGGTTACGTAGGGTGTGTTTGCGTGGATGTACGTTTGGTCCCTTACGGTGGCTCTCAATGAGTTGGGCTGTCGATCACTCTCGAAGAGTTCTAGATCCACGTAACTTCGGCAAAACCGACTTTAAACTATTGTTCTTGGTGATCTAGACCCACGAGTTTAGGGGATCATCGCAAGCTTCAACCACTATCGTCAATTAGAGTGATATAGGCCAGGTCCACAACGGGTACGCAGTATTGGGTTCCAAACTTTGTATATATAGAACAGGCCGCTCTCTAACTCTCTACAAGATATTCCATCCATCAAAACACAATCATCAGTTCAACCACCAACTCATCCACCATCTTCACCTATCTCCAACACCACCTCAAAACCTACAAAATGCAGTTCCTCTCAACCCTTCTTTTCATCTCTGGCGCCGCTGCGCTCGGTATCAACTGCCGTGGAAGCGGTTTCTGCAGCACCACCGGCGGAGCCTCCCTCAAGGCTATTCATGAGCAGCTCGGCAACATGATTGCTGATGGCCACGGAAATCGAGTCTACGGACCTGGCAGTAAGTTTCCATCCTCAAGTATCCTAAAACCTCCGCACATAGGGACAACAATGAGACAGCCTATGTGTCGTAGCGCCGGAAGCCAATGCTAATTCTGTGTTCTCAAAATCCAGAGCAACTTGCCTGTTCTCAGGGCGAGTTCGGCTCCATCTGTGCGTTTTTCCAGAGCGGCGTCAGCGGCAATGTCAAGTTGGCGCACGAGAAGGCCGGAGATCTCCTCAAGCACGGGTGCAAGGGATGTGGAAGCTGTCCTACCAAGCCCGGAAACAATGTTGCCACTGGACAGCTTACTGTGAACTTTGTGACCAAAAGCTGCTGCAAAGGAAACTGCTACTGTCTTTAAGACAATTAAGCACTTTTGCGTGACAAGATTGTACTCTCAGAACATATGTAGATAGCACATAGAACACATAGCATGGATTTCAGAACCTGATTAAATACTTGATCTTAATTTCAGTGTCCAGATGGGATGATGAAAATGACAACCTTGGGGAAGTATGTCTGAACAAAGGAACATATTCGCAAGCGTGGATACTTTACCGAGTACCTAGTGTTGAGTTTGCAGTTTTCAGTAGTCGGAATCATATACATTCTATTTAGCCCAAACTTTGAGTAGTCGATAGATGGTAAATCGATGGAAATGCAAGCTAAAAGTTACTCATGGCCCATTACTCAGTTACCGGTCAGGTGCACTAACCCAAGAGAACAAGAAGATGATAAAACAAGTTTAAGATTAAATTATGCAATTTTGAATGTTGGAAGAAGAAACCCATGATCTCATGTGGTTGAGATTTCACTCATATTAATGAAACAACGATCAATGCCTACTAGTTTAAACCAAAGTGACCTTGTTCTCCAGCCAGGACAAATCCAACTTGTCCAGAGTCGCTGCTACTGTTTCGAAGAACCGTTCAATACGTGCCGCTACCCAGCCCGGATTCTCATCTGCCAGCCAGTGCCCAGCCTTGGGTGTAACATCAACGGTTAGGTTTGATGCAATCGGCTGGAACAGCTCGCTCACGGCCTGCTTAGGAGCCAGGCTTGCTTCAGACCCCAGAGCCAACATGGGCATCTTCAATGGGGAGCTTTTCAGCTTCGATGTGAAGAACTCGTTGTCTGCTTTCACTGTTGCAGTTGAGAAAGGCCCGAGCATACTTCGTAAGAAACCCGGTTTGCTGATGCTACTGGCGTAGCGCTGCAGTGTGGCCTCGGGGATTGCCTCATTGCCGCTGTAACTGGCGTGCCAAAAGTACCAAGAGAGCATCTCCTTTTCTCTGCCTCGAATGAAGAATTCTGCAGCGTCTGTGACGCTGAAAAAGGCCAATTGCCAGTTTGAATAGAGACTCCAGTTGGGCGCTGGATTACTAAAGGTTTCATAGCCGAAGCCAGGCAATACATATTCCGCAACACCAATCGAGGCAACTAAATCTGGATGCTGAATGGCTAATGCTACAGCGGCACCAACACCTTTGTCGTGCGAAAAGACAAGTGTACGATTTATCTTAAGAAAGTCTAGGAGACCCTTAAGATCGCCGGCCATGGCTTCCGAGCTGTAGTTGTTGTCATCAGGGATGGAACTATCACCAGTGCCACGGTTGTCTGGTGCAATAACGGTGAAGTGCTTAGCTAGAATGGGACCCATCAGGTACCATGTGTACTATAATTACGTTTAGTATTGCTATATCCATAAGTCAACCAGAATGGGAACAACGTACGCTGTGCTGAGGATTGCCATGGACGAGTAGGAGAGGAGGCCCAGATCCTGCATATCGAAAATGAATGCTGGTATGGGGCAGCTGAACACGGCCATGCGACCAGTTTTCGAATGAATCGTGATTTCTTACTGCTTCGGTATGTCCCAATAAAAGAAGCAGGGCTGACAGGAGGTGGCGAAAATGCATCGTGCCGGCAAAGATGTGTCGCTTGTGTTACGATTGTTGATGATAGCGCCAACTCTAGCGAAAGGCGGCACGCTAAGAATCTTACAGATATCACCAACCTTTATAATATCCAGATGACGAATCTGCAACAAAGCGGCAGGTGTTTCAAGAGTTTGAGAGAACGCAACGAGCTCCCTTTAAGCGATTACATCGCCCTAATTGATCCGAATAGAGTTACCACATCGACCAGTGTTTCAACACAATTCTACAATTACCAAGCTGTGGATGACGCGATTATGTTGGCAACTAGGTAACTTCCGTTCCTAAAGGATCTTACACTTGGCGCTTTGTCATACTCAAATAGCGGACTTTTAGGATTTGTAATCCTGCAAACAGGATTTGAAAGACTAGTATTAGGTTGAAGTGCCACACCTTGCAGCAAAACAACAAAATGCCTGGTGATTTTTCGCAATAATAATCTCGCACTCTGGTGATTTAAATTGCGCCGAAAATGATACCCAATATCTATGCGGACGTGACTGTACCATTACGAGAGGGGCAAAGCCGATGGGGAAACATTTTAATTTCATCAGGGTGAGCTGGTTTCAGCCCTCGTTTAAAGAGATTAAGGTGAACTAGACTTTTTCAGCAGTTGGGGCAAGTAAACCTGATGGTCAGGACGTGGTAATGCCAGGCATGACGAGGGGAGGCAGTGATTTGATCTATCTGAAGGGAGACTGACCCATCCATCAAAATTGATGCTGTTTCTCTTACCGAGATTTTTTCTGATACAGTCGCATGTATCAAGAGAGTATGCTAGGGAATCGAGAATGGGAATATGCCGGAGTGATTGGGTGACACGCCGTTGAGCATTGCTACCTGTCTGTCATTACAAGTGTTACAGAAAAGCCGTTTGTACTAGATCTATATTCTGAATAAACACAGCTTAATTACTATTGTTTTCTACAGTTTTTATGCAGTGCATCGTACTGGAAAGCTCCAAATAATACATTTCGATGCTGATCCATAGAGGTATTTCTGCAATGTAGACATGCCTTCTGTTGAGAAATGCAAGGATCGCTGAACAATAGAAAGTGCTCCGATGAATGAACGATTCAGAGTTTGTGGACTAGCTCAATGGATATATTCGGAGCACTTGATGCCACTCTACTTATCGAATCATTCTCGCAGCTTCAACTCGCAATGATGTGACTTTACATGACACTCTAAACTTGCCTCTGGCCTAGAGCACAGGAGAGACCAAAATTACAATTACCGCCCATATCTGGTTTTTCTAGGATATTGGGGGGCTATGGTAATGTTCACGAGGATATGTTTTGGGTAGCGGCAGCTGCTGCCAGACGTATTCTGCGCCAAGACGTGGCTTGAATGCGTCTTGTTGCTACTCTTATAATGAAGTAGATGAAGCGACGCATCTTCTTCTTTGCGTGCGTTTACGGCCTATGTTTGAAGGCTATTGAATGGATTGTTTCCGGCTTTCATTATGGAACTGGTCGCATCATGGAAATTCGAATGGGGAGTCTGGCTTCGTTGTTGGGAGTCTGTGGACGCGATTTGAAGTCTCGGTTTAGTATAGAATCGAATGGTGGTAGGAGTAATAATTTCGAGAGAATGGAATTTGCATATAACGAGAATGTTTGCGTTATCGATTTGGCACTGGAAGACGACGCGTATTAGTATTTTTCTCCGACAGTTACCACAATAGGAGGCGAAGGCCACATCGGGCCGCTGATGGGACCAATCTTCCCTAGGCAGTGAAGGACATGTTCAATGGTGTTGAAAGAATTGTAAGATACTAGCTTTCAGTTCAAATATCTTTCTAGTATGTGGCTGAGGGAATAACAATCAGGTTGAATCGCTACTGCCTCTACTCCTTTGTTACCATTTTCAAATATGTATTTCATCGACGAAATAGCAACCACGGATCTGGATTCGTGATCTAGGTAGAACCAAAACCTTTCGTTATAGCTATAGTTAAATTGATCATATGACTAGATGACTGAACGCGAAACCGTAGTAGGCAGGCTGTCGAGAGTCGATAGGACGCGACGAGGGTTGTTATCGATGGTGTACTATTCGTATTTTCGAAGCGTAGCTTTCATTGTCTCTTTGTTACAAGATTCAATGGTTAAAGGGGTAAATCAAGGACAGTATCCTCGTCAAATAGCAACGATAACCTAGCTATTTGTGTCAATATTAGTAGTGTTCATCGATCCCACCCTGACCTGGTGCAGAACACCATCCCGCGTCATTTGACACGAAACCACGGGTGATACTTGATGTTTGTCATATTGAGTTGAATCTTTCCAACTCCAGAATATATCCCGTAGGACTTTTTTGTTGGTTGGATCAAGTTGCAGTTGTCTGGAGTTGGAGAAGAGGGAAACGTCTGGAGGCAGTTGCTAGAAACACAACAAACATCAACAAAGGCCGGCGAGAGGCAAAACCAAAGACATATGTCCGTTGACAAGCCTTCTTTGATAGATTATAACGAGATTTGAAGAAATTGGTTCCACCAAGCTTAGTGGATAGTTTTGCCATTCTCTCTTGATCAGTTGCTAGGACACAAAGGCAACTGTGCTCCCCCTTTTGATTGGCTGAGATTCTGCAGTAGAGCTCAACAGTGTGCATTGAATTCACACTGTACCAATAAACAGACACTATGGTTACGATATTATTACCCAACAATCTAGCATTGATAGTCGTCTCGCACAGAGTCTATAGCACGAATATCTTCAAAAATCAGAACGTGATCATTCAATTTACGGCAAAGATCTGTTTTGGGAGCACCACGACAGGTATTTCGGACGCCAGCCACGCTACTTGTGAGTGGTGTTTAGCCTAGACTAATAATCGACTTGATAAGTGAGGGGAATGGCCCGATTTGAATCAACCAACAACCCACCTGCAATGCAAGGTCATACTTAGGACGCCAAACAAACAAACAGATTCCATGGCTTGGAATGGATTGGGCTACTATGGAAGATGTATTTTGGATTACAGATTCTTATCAACCATCAGGTCATGACATTCCATGCACCGTCATCAGGGTCCAGCTTGGGGTTTAAAATAGTCTTGACCAACCAGATCAAAGGTAGCATACGTAGGTTTGTCAGCAGCATTGCAGCGCTTCTTGACCGCAATACTACTTTGCGTCATGCTGGGTTGCTAAACTAGATGCTGCGACTTGACTGGACATTGGCAGCATTTCGTCATTCCGGAGCTTCCAGAGTCCAAATTTACTCCATGTCGGTGATGGATTGGTGATACCCCGCATGAGGAGAAGGATGATAAGGTTGGTTTGACGGTTTTGGATAACAAATCCGCGACAGCCATAAATTGAGCGACGTCTTGGTTTGTTGTTGAGTTATAGAATTATTCATTCCATCCACTCAACACAATTCACAACAACTTTTTCTCACCATGTCTTTCAACACCAAGATTGCACTGGTTCTCGGCGCCGGCAAGAACATTGGCTACGGCGTCGCCCAGAAATTCAGCAACGCAGGCTACAAAGTTGCCGTCATGTCTCGCAACGCTGCACACAACACCACCACACCCGAGGGCTACTTGAGCCTCAAAGCTGATCTAGGTAAACCCGAGTCCGTACCTCAGATCTTTGAGTCCGTCAAGAAAGCCTTTGGCGGGCCTCCCAGCGCTGTCATCTACAATGCTGCCTCATTGAGCCCGCCCAGTGACCCTGAGAACCCGTTTTCGGTGCCTCTGGATGCTATTGACCGGGATCTGGCGTTGATGAACACGAGCGCATATGTTGCTGCCCGAGAGGCTGTGGCGGGGTTCTCCGAGTTGGACGCAAGCCTGCCCAAGGGTTTCATCTACACAGGCAATCGCCTGGCGGGTAATGTAATGCCGGCTCCTATCATGATGACCTTGGGTCTTGGCAAGAGCGCTGCCAGTTACTTCATTGGCTCAGCTTCCGAGTTTTACAAGTCCAAGGGATACAAGTAAGCAAAGCAAGCCCGTCGCCTCTCTTTCTTGTTGCAGAAAAACTTATCATTTTTCGTCCTTCACTAGGTTCTTCTTTGCAGATGAGCGTACCATTGACGGCGGGTCAATGACTCTGGCGCAGCTTTCGGGAGAAGAAGCCGGCAACTTTTACTTGGACCTGGTTGAAAAGGATGAGGCTGTCCCATGGTTTGCAACATTCGTGGCAGGCAAGGGCTACACGTACTTTGCCAACTCTAGCAGGACTTAGAGCAGTGGGGTGCGTGTAATACAATAACGTTTCTGCCGCTGTTGCATAAAGGAATAAGCGAAAGCTGAGGCACTCAGGGCGCAACGGGTTGTCTTCCGATGCAAGGTCAGGCTGAGATCCCAGTGCAGAACCAGATTGTATAAGGCAATGTAGCCAGTCAAGAACTCAAGAGAACGATCCGCGCTCCCTATGCATGTAGATCTTCACTTCCTCTTTCCATTGAGTCATTCCGACGGTGGCCTCAACAGTCTCTGACTTGTCGCCGGCCGAAGCAACCGTTTCTGTCAATTGGTCTGCCGCTCATCAACAGGGCTGCAGGGGCTGCTGCCAATCAACCTGCCGGCGGTATAATAATCTGTTGTGCCGCGATATACTGCCGGATATACTGTTCGGCTGTCGCAAGGCCTGCCCCCCCCCCCCTGGCGGCTCCGCGGATTTATTTTGTTACAACTCTGCGTGTGAGGCTGGAAGTCTGGGTAGGGCTGCAGAAAACCGGAGTGGGTCACCCCAGACTACCTTCTAGACATTCAATTAGTATTAGTTCCATTAGACCCTCGCCTATCTGTCCAGTCACTGGTCGGTAAGATTTGGATTTGGATTTGGAGATTTCAAAGTCATTGTCATTGGTCGGCTCGTCTTACCGATTGCGTCAAAGATCTCCTCTATCCATGAGGTGGCGCTACTTGTTCACATCGTTTCACCTTGCGCGTTGCTTTGTGGCTCAAATTGCCGTCGCTCCCAAGACTGGCAGTTCATCATTTACCACATTGTGCTGAATTGTCAATAACATTTCGTCTGCTGCGCGTGGCGGGTTGGTGGAAATATTAAACGGTTACCATCAAGCCATCACGGCTATGGCGGAGGGGGTGAGGGGGGAGTCAGCCCCTTTTGTGTCAGTCAGACCACATTACCCTTTAATTATGGTTCCTCGGCGTTGAACATTTAAAGCCATGCCAAATTGCCGACCCATCCCCGGGGTTAGAATTGGCATCGGCCGGCAACACTAGCTCGCGAGCTGTTGGAACGCCAAGTTCTGATCGGCCCGAGGCCTTGTAACCTATTCCAAATACCCCAGGACTAATTTATTCCAAATACCAACACGCAGAAATGCCACGAGTCTTTG
This sequence comes from Zelopaecilomyces penicillatus, assembly GCA_005765155.1. Lineage (NCBI taxonomy): Eukaryota > Fungi > Ascomycota > Sordariomycetes > Hypocreales > Pseudodiploosporaceae > Zelopaecilomyces > Zelopaecilomyces penicillatus. The sequence continues at coordinate 3,442,803 of VCCP01000006.1, forward strand.
AGCGGTAGTGTGGTAGTGCATATCGTGGCATGAGACAGCTAGCTGGGAGGACTAGCGAGCCTTAAGATGGTGCTGTGGGTACATGGCGTTGGAGCCCAGTCTCATGTTGATCCAAGCCATGTTGAATGTCTTGGGCACATGGTGAAACCTTGGTCCCATGGGTATGGTAAGAAACCTGGTGCAGCTTGCAAGGAGGCTCAGTCTCAGTGGGTAATAGACGAGAACTTTACAAAACCGACTAGCTTTCACTGTCGTCTTAGTGCCCAGCGTTCAAGGTTCGCCAACTGTAGAGCGTTCGTCTCGACTCAGGACAATGCATTTGAACAAAGACTTGTGGAGATGTCATGGCCGGGGGTCCAGCTCTGATCGGCCGGTGACTGCAAAAATCCTGTACAGTTTCTCATCATGCTCACTTCGAGAATGTAAAATACTTTGCGCCCACGGGTATATAGTGTTAAAAAGAATTGCTACTGTCAGGTGAATCATGACAATCGCAACGCCACACCAATTAAAGCAAAAATAGATAGTGGCTGCGGCCGGCACTCGGGAGGCTTCCCAAAGCGTTTATTCGTAAAAAAAAGGCAAGGAGAGCCGAGAATGAGATCATGCACAGAACTCCACTGCTGGGCCACAACGTTTGTTCTACGCCTTGTTGGGGCCTTCGTGCCGACAGCCGGGTCCCGAGAAGCGATGATGATGCTTCCAGCAGCCCGGACCAAAATGAGCGAGAGGAAGCAGCCACCTCTACCATACGTCAACGATGAGTGGCAGATACACCCTGCAACTGGGGAGTCGATTCTTGACAAATTGCCGAGATTCGAAGAAAGACATGCCCCACAGTGAACGCAATCACAGTGTTGGGATCTTCAATGAGGGACTTGAGAGGTTGGGGGTGAAATACTACGCTGAAGTATATGTGATGAAGTGCTGGGTGACCTCCTAATTGGGTATTTTCGCCTGAATCGGTTGGTGTTTGGCTTTCATCAACAGCTTGGTGGATGTGTCTGTGAGCCAAATCTGCACTGATTTCCAATTAGCACAGATGCCGACGATGTAGCGTGGCTTTCTTTTCCCATTCAACACTAGTCTACGGAGGACCACAGCAAGCTAGTGCTCAAACAATACAAATAAACAGATTTGGGACTGATGATGGAATGTGCTTGATTGACCAGAGGCCGGCATGCCCAAAATTATAGTGAACCAGGAGGAAACTTGGTGCTTTTCGGAGTGACGACGCCGGGGGCGCATCGAAAGGCTTTCCAATCCGGGGTTGGTCAGTATTAAGTAAGCCCTAGGCGATTCTAACGGTCGCTCAAAACGAGGTGTGTGAGCGATGCATGAGCTTAGATCAGGGATGGGTTCGTACCTTTGTACATCGCAGGAGAACGGCAGAGAGGAGGTTAGATATCTAATATGCTATATATCTCAATAAGAAGAGGTGTCAAGGGAGGACATCTGACTTTTACTTTTCTCTATTTTCCAGGCAACTATCATCACACTCCAGGACACAATTTCATCATGGACTCTTTAGAGCATTTGTTTCCTAGTGATGAAGCACAGTATTGGACAGAGGGCTCATCCATGCCTATTTTCCCGCAGTTTGCGCCGGTCGATGATGGCAGTGTAACGGGTATCGGGCAGCAACAGGTAAAGCCTTTACATCCCCTCTTTCTACGTCGGTGACAAAATGCATAGGTCTAACACATTACTATACAGGCAAACCTTACAGATTGGTACAACCATCACTCTTCTCGGCATCCAAGGCCACATTCATATGTGGAAGGCACACAGAGTCGTGATCAGGCATCCTGCGACTTTCAGCTTTCTGTGTCATTACCCGTCTCTCCACTAGGCCATGCTCATGGAGCTCTGCAAAACGAAGCCGACAGTTTGGCGTTCTTTGGACAGATTCAAGCGACTACTCCGTCAAGTGAATCGATGGTAGAGTCGGAGGGAAGCTTACAGGCCAACTGGAGAAGTACGCTGCTGTCTGAAGGGACAATAGCAAAATCAAAGAGACGAGTGCAAAACCGAGCTGCGTGAGTTTACATTTACAAGTTCGATTTAATGGTCAATGATTGTTAATAAGTTATCGGTTCACAGTCAAAAGGCATTTAGAGAACGACAACATAAAAGACTTCAAGAACTTGAAGTAAAAGTCAACGAGCTAGAGAGGACAAACGCAAAGATATTCGCAGAAAACACCAGCCTCAGCAGCCTCCTGCAAAAGATGAGAACAGAGAATGACCTTCTGAAAGCATACTATCGTTCCCAAGGCACTCCAGAACCACAGGAAGATTCTAGCGGACAAGAAGGAGACAAGCGATCCCCAAGCCCAAGCCTAACTTCAAGCACTCCTCCACCTAACTCCAAAGGAGATCAGGGGAAGAAGAAGCTCCTGAATGTAGAGGCGGTGTGGAATACCATCACGAATCACGATTTATACTCGAAAGAACTGTTGAATCTAGAGGCGGTGATAGAAGTTTTGAGTAAGAGGATGAAGCTGGGTGATCGGGGTGCGGTGTTGACGGAGGACGATGTGTTGTCGGCGATGGCGCATGGAGCGGGTTTGAAGGCGCTTGGGTTGACGAGGAGGAGAGATGGGAGTTCTGTCAAGGAAGACTAGAACAGCATTTCAATGGAGATATATATATATATTCGTGTTCTTATTTGAATCGGCCGTAAATGGTTCGGGTTTAGGTTGTCGGAACTTCATGGAGCCAAAGGCTGCTGTATTTGACTGCGGGAATGCCCTTGCCGCTGGGCCGCTATTCGGATATAGGCACATTATCTGATATTTGAGTAATCATCTAGCTTAAAGTTAGTCATGATAAAAATGCTATAATTCTTATAATTCATATACCCATTTTCAGTACTTTGTGAGGTCGATCAAGGCTAGGTTACAAGTACCATGTCACAAGAAGAAAAACCACAGAAAACAAGGCGCTACCTACAGAAGTCAGTGGTGAGATACTGTAAACCTAATCAATTAAATTCAAGCTCAGTTTTATTTGAAGCTGCGAGGGATGTTAGCGAGCAACTCGGTGTCTGAGTGATGCGGGGTTCGGGATTCCATATCTGGGTTTGTTGTTGTTGTTTTGTTGTTGGTCCAACCATCCAAGCTGCCTGATTGCGCCACTGAGGATTTCCCCCCAATCCGAGACAAATACAGTCCATGTGATCCCAACCTCCAGTTTCATCCTAGATTCAGAGATTCCGCTGCAGATATTGAGAACTCGCAACTGGTCATCAGAAATCGCTCCAACGATGGCTGCTTCAGCCTTTGTCGATTATTATGCCGTGCTTCAGGTAGATCAGTCAGTAGACCAAAAGGGTATCAAGTCGAGTTATTATAAGCTTGCGAAACAGCACCATCCTGACAGAAATATCAACGACCCGAAAGCAACGGCCAAATTCCAATCAGTATGTTATTCAATAGGGTACAAAGCTGTGCTAATAATATTTCCCGTTTTGCGACAGATCGAGGCCGCCTACTCTACCCTAGCTGATGCGGTGAAACGGAGAGACTATGACTGTAGCTATGCCCGTTTACGTACGAAACAAGCGACAGCGGCTGGCCAGCCTCCAGAGACAAACAAGAGCAATTCTAATAATGACAAGGCCGGGCAGGATAACTTGAACGAACTTGCAACCATATTGCGGCGGCTGAAAGAAGCAGAGCTGATATTGCAAAAAGCGATAGTTGACGCCAAACATCAGCTATGTCAAGTTGAGGGCGCCTATAAAAGGTTACAACAGGAAGATTACAAAGACAAGCAGGAAGATGCTAGCCGAAAGGGTTGGTTTGGCTTGTTCGCAACACAGTTATCAGCTGAAGAGAAGGAATCAAGAGAACGACGCGCGATCGAACGTCGGGTGGCTGAGGGGGTGCGGATGGTAGAAATGGAACGGATTCGCTCTTCTATCAATACGATGCAGGCTAGGATTGATGACATTAAGAAGCGTTGGAACAATGTAAACGAAGAAAAACAACAGAGACAGAGGGATGAAGAGGAGCGCAAGATGGCAGAGAAGGCTCGGCGAGAAGCAGAAGAATTTAATAAAAGAGCGGAAGAAGCGCGCCAGCGGTTTTTTCGTCAGCAAGCAGCTCAACGGGCAGAAGAAGAACGAGAAAGAAAGGAAGAGATGCGCAAAGCGGCAGAAGAACAGCGCCGAAGAGAGAATATTGAAGAAGAGAGAAAGCAAAGAGTGGAGGAGGAAAGAAGGCAAAGAATGGAGAAGCAAAGAAATGAATCCGTCAAGGAGACTGCGAAACGGAACGCACAACCTCAGACAGCAAAGGCAAGAGCCGGAAGGAATCGAGGCAATTCCAAACAAGGCCAACCAAACCCCAACTCTTCTTGCCTACACAGAGGTTGGTGGACTCAAGAGCAGGGCCGAGCCCGCTGTCAACAATGCCAGACCATGACATATCGGTTTGCGTTTCGATGTCCCGGATGCCAGGTGCTTGCCTGTGCTGACTGTCGCAACATTCTCAAGAGAGGAGGATGATGGCGAAAACTACGTTGAAACATATCACCTACACTACCAAGTTTGGTAATGCATGCAACTTGAGCTTGCAAAGCCGACTTGCATAACGAAGTCATGACTTTTTTCCCCGAATTTAGCACGTCTTTTTATTATTAATTTTTTATATCACGGCAAAGGGTGTTTGGGGTCATGTTATATGATGACAAATATTATTCTCTCATTTATTTATTTGGGCTACATGATGTCATGCATTGTGAACTCATAGCGGGACAAGAGGGCATGTCTACCAACATGGAGCCGTCATCACCTTTCACAAAAAGGATCTTTGTGAAAACTAAGAAATCTGTCTTTGTGCGACCAGTTTTTACGGTTTCAATATCAGTTCTTATTCCGCACAGCCATGTCCATCACACTGACACGTTCACCCTCGGAAGACCCCGAAACCATCCGGCGCCTCCTCCACGCCAATCTCTTCCTTGTCTTTGCCGAGCGCAGCGTCGCCGCCCGCACCGCGGTTATAGCGGACATCTACCACGATGAGATACTCTGGCACGAGCCTGACCGGCTAGTTCACGGGAAAGAAGACTTGAACACACGGGCGGGTGATATTTTGGCGGATGCGCCGGGGTTTGAGTTTACAGTGGATGGGGATTACGTGGTGAGCCAGAATATGGGGATTTTGAGGTGGAATTTTGGGCCGGATACGCAGAGGGATCTAGTAAAAGGGACGGATGTGATTTTGGTGGAGGGAGGGAAGGTGAAGGTGCTTTGGACGGCGGTTACAAAGGCGCCGTGAACCGTTAACGTTTACGTGATGTGAGATTCGATTCAGGTGTATGTTCTGTTTGGTGTACTTATCTCTCATGTCTTTGCCTAATTCAGTAATTTGATTCGAGCAGTGATCCACATTGATAAGTCCCCAGCATACAGACAAATCTACCGGTACAAGGATTCAATGAAAATACTCCACAACAGAAACCAAACAATCGAATATGCCGTTGAATTTCCCCACTCACCTCCTCCTTGTCATGACAGGCGCATCACATCGCCCCCGCTCATCAGGCCACCACCCACTTTTTTTCTTTAATATAGTTCCACGTTATAAAAGCTAAAGTCAACCTGCTTTGAAAGCCAGCACAGACACTTAGCTGAGACGGGATAAGCCCCCCCTCCCCAGCTCGGCCCGGTTCCGTAGGCGGGCTGGGTTCGCTGCCAAGTTGCTTACACTAGGATCATTACGCCCCCCCTCCCTTCCCCTTATCGCCTTACAAGGCGGGTGGATGTGATATTCTTGTTTCTACATATTAAGGAAGGGTGTTCGGAGAAATTTCGCCTGTCAATTGGGTATTTTTTGTTTTTAGTCGTCAGGATCTACACAGGCTTTGTGTTTGGTGGATCTCAGTTTTTGCTGTTTGGTATGGATGGGTATGGTAAGCAGCCCTGCGTGGCCAGGGATCGTGTTAGTCACCAAACATCCAGCTTCGATGTGACACACTTTATACAACTTAAACGCGTATAGGTTCGTTGGGAACGGAACTCAGCTGCTCCTAGCCGTAAAGAGTTTAGAGCCCTACTTCAGCTCTCTAAAGAACTAAAGAAACTTCTAGTTTTGAATGTAGCGATTTCACTAAGGAGGGCCGCTAGTTGTGGAAGTAACGATAATTGCTTATTTTTTGTTAGTTGTCTTACTCAATCATTGACAACATTTAGAGAGGTTATTTTGCGAATTTGGAATTGCCTTGTCCAGTAGCATAACGACAAACGTGGTGTGGCGGGATCTTGAGAGTGCAGACCAGCGACACCTTCCAGGCTCGAGATCTCATCTATCCCAAACGCCTTTACTAGCCAGTCTTTATCATAAAGGTGTGGTTATCTAACAATCAGCGGTTTTATTTCATTTTTTACCGACAAATGCCGGACGACCTTGATGCATTTCGGCGTGGCTTTTTGTGTTTGTGTCGTCACCTCTTCTCAACTATCGCGTCAACCTGCGCAATTCATTGTTCAAGATGATGAGAATCATTAGGCACAAAGCTATTATCAGCGTTCTGCAGACTCAAAAACAGAATAACCATTGAATTGCCAGATTGTAACACAAGCGCGTCTACTCAACTGGATTGTCTTTGAAGAGATGCCATTCCTCATTTCCTGCCAATAGAGGTGCGAGGTAGGGGGCATGTGAGAGACTGAAATCCGGTTCTGTGGGGGCAAATTCCTCCAAAGAATCTTGGAGTGGCTCATTAGCCTGGCAAATGGCAGTCATAAGTCCGCGATGCTAATTTTGTTGGCGTTCGTGTCAACCTTTGGTACTAACTCCCGGATCAGCAGCTTCCCCGCATGTTCGCGCAGCTCCCAATACGGCACATGGCCAAAACACAGCTTCGGACATGTCTAGATTCGGATAGCTATAATCAGCCGCCAATGGCCGCGTTTGCTGATCCAATTCTCCAAATCCGACCTCATCGCACACAACATTAATAACACCAAAAACACCAAAAATGAAGACAATCCTCATCACCGGCTGCTCCGCCGGCGGCATCGGCGCATCTCTCGCCCTCGCCCTCGCCAACCACGGCCACCATGTCTTTGCAACCGCCCGCAACCCATCCAAGATCCCCGCCTCACTCACAGCGCTCTCCAACGTTACGACGCTCTCTCTCGACGTCACGTCTGCTGCGTCTGTCGCTGCCGCTGCCAAGACCGTCAGCGAAGTCACTGAGCGTTTGTCATCAAGTAGCGATGTTGTTCGAGGGCTGGATGCGCTGGTGAATAACGCGGGGTTGGGGTACACGATGCCCGTGCTGGATGTTGATGTGGAGGAGGCGCAGAGAGTGTATGATGCGAATGTTTGGGGCACGGTGCGTATGATTCAGGCGTTTTCGGGCATGTTGATTGCGCGAAAGGGGCGGATTGTGAATGTGAGCAGTGTGGGTGCGGCGCTGAACAAGCCTTGGATTGGTGAGTGATATTCGTGTTCATCGCGTGTTGGGGGGTTGAACTTATTACCCATGAGAACTCATCTGCTAACCTCTCCAGGTACATACGCATCCTCCAAAGCCGCATTGATCAAACTCTCCGAAACACTGCGCCTCGAACTCGCGCCATTCAATGTCACCGTCACCACCATCATGCTCGGCGCCGTCGACACCCCCTTCCACGCAAACGAGCCATCGCCTCAACTTCCACCTACAACCCTCTACGCGTCCGTGCTAGCCAACATCGCCGGGTGGGCAAATGGCGACTTGGGCCCCAAGGGCAGTCCTGTTGATGAGGTTGCACAGTCGCTGGTTGAAGATGTGATTGGGAATGGCGCGGGTGGATTGGTCTGGAAGGGGGAGAAGAGTGGGATAGTGAGGTTTGTGTCTGGATGGCTGCCGACGTTTGTTGTGGTAAGTTATAAGTGGTGATTATGGCTTTGATGTTGAACGTGCTGACGTATTGATTTTCAGGATCATTTGATTCGAAATAACCATGAGCTGGATAAGTTGTAGATGATTATAATGCAGGGCGCGAGGAACTTGGCCGTTCATTTACATGATGGACTTTGGCTCCTATTGCATCCGTGCACATGATGTATTGGGGTTGCAGTGCCTGAACTTCATCGACTACAGCACAACACACAGACCTTCACATTATATGGCCTCATTATTTTTTAAAACAGTGGACATCGATGTCTTATCGTGGCCTCTGAATTCACGTTGAACCTCATGTCTCCCCGCACCTCGGCACTGCCCCCGAACCTCCCGCTCTGAGTGGGGCATAGAACCTTTGTCCAAACCAAACATCTCCAGCAGCCAAAATACAACCAACAGTCAAAAGACATCCCAATTGCACATTATTATCTAGCCAATGGCTACATGAACAGTATATACTCAGCCTCCATTTACCATTGACACCACAAAACGTTCCTAGCTTCCCTCCAAGACGTATCCTCCAACACCACCGTAGCATTCAGACTCCGTGGCCGCCCGGGGCTTGGCTCGTGCTCAACTTACACCGTGCAAACTTTGTGGCTCAGCCCTGCAAATCGTCTGTTCTTTTTACCCCTTCTGCTCTACCGAACTCCACTTTCCGATCTTGGGAGGAGCCCCAGCCAGGCCGCCTTTTCCCGAGGGGGGATCTTTTCATCGTCATCCGCTAGAATGTTTCCTAAAGCGGCTAATGCGTTTTACGCCACGTCGGCCCTCGCTTCCGCGGGAAGTGATGCGATGGTGTGACTGTGAATAAAGACTTTGGCCGAGTTAAACTTGGGTCTGAAAATGCTGGTTTTCGGAAATTAGACAATGGCGCAGCGAGGTTAACCTTGATTAGGAAAATTGATTGACATGTAGTTGAGGCAGCTCCCGGAAATGCACAGAGATTGGAGAGCAGCTAGTGGGGGTGTAAGTCACTATGAAGTTTCATGTGTATACCATTTTAACTCTCCAACGTACATATATAAGCTCACCAAGACACCTCCACGGAAGAGACAGACAGGAACCATAGCTCATCAAGACAACTAAGATCACCCTAAGAATATCTACAACAATGCGCTGCTCCCTCCCCTTGAAGCTCTTACCCTTCGCCGCCTTGGCCTTGACACAGGTGGCCCCTTCCGCTGGGTTAGAGCAGGTCGCCAACCTAAACGTCTCATCCGAATTTGCAGAAGCCAATGGCTGCGGCGAAGTGTGCCAACGAAACCTCAGAAACAACAGCCTTTACGACCTCCACGTGGTAGGCACCCAATTCGACACAAAATTCTACCAAACAGCCTCCAACTTCACTGGCTCCCGGCCTGGCGACTTGTTAAAGCTGCAGCCTGTCGACCCAGCAACACTCAATGTCAAGTCTGGCACTACCGTCTATCGACTACAATACACATCTCTAGACCTCGATGGAAAGACTCCCGTCCCTGTAACAGGGTTCATTGCTTTTCCGTACGCGCCGCTTGCGGGGGGCCGAGGCAGCGGTGACAAGAACAAATACCGCTCTGTGGCGTTTGCCCACGGTACTGTGGGCATATATCGCGGCTGTGCGCCGTCAGCCGGTCCAGCGCTTTTCGACTATGATAGCTGGAAGATGCTGGTAGACAGTGGCTATGCAGTCATCGCGACGGACTACGCTGGTCTTGGCAACAATCATACACAACACAAGTACTGCAGCTTCCCTGCGCATGTTAATGATGTGTATTTCTCCATGGTGGCCGCGAGAAAGGCGTTTGGACATGTCTTGACGCGTGAGTGGATGAGCATTGGCCACTCGCAGGGTGGTGGTGCTGTTTGGAAGCTATCCGAGAGCCAGTATGTCAAGAAGGACACCAAGTATCCGTATATCGGTACCGTTGCCCTTGCTCCGGCCACCCATATCATCGACATGTTCTCTAGCATCGTCGGTACATCGCCTGATACATCAAACAACCGTTCGCTATCCATATTTGGGTACACGCCATTCCTAGCTTTAGCTTACCAGCGATTCCGACCCTCGTACAGCCTGACCATCCTGGGACCCCAACTACGCCAAAGAATGGCCATTGCGGAAAGGGCACAGACATGCGCAGCTGCATTTATGGGCCTTACCCAAGACCTCGCCCCCAGAGACCTCATCTCCATGGAAGCTCTCCGAAGGGAAACACCTCAATTCTTGGAATGGCAGCGCCAGGTTTCCCCTGCATCTGGAGACCGTTCCCTTGCGCCGGTGTTAGTTGTGCAGGGCCTCAATGATACCTCTGTTCTGACAGCGGCGACGAGGAACGCATGCGAGCAGGCGTGTAAATCTCGGAGCGAGGTCCATCTAAGTGTGTATCCTGGCCTTGAGCATTCACCGCTATTGCCAGGATCGGCGCCAGAGTGGTTGGGGTGGATGGACGCACGGTTTGCGGGGAAGAAGACTACGGGGCGTTGCTCGTCGGTGATGCGGGAGCCTTTTGGTCAGGGTGCTTTTATGAAGTTGCCTGCGGAAAGCGACATTTGAGAGTTTTGAAACGCGATGTGTAATAATGAGAGTGTTGGATGCAGGATATTAGTGTAAAGTAGATGGATGTACAACAGACTTGATGCACAGGGTTTACCAAGAATTCGCCAAACCAGTAATTACATACTGTAGCCATCTATTGCACTTCTATCTTGTCTAGCATCTTGCCCAGCATAACGCCCCTAGTCCCAGTCTTCTTCTCGATAATCTTGAGCTTTTCTTGAATCGTACAAAAGAGCGCTTTCAAAACGGCGAGAGAGTACTCCAAACTCCCAGTATTCTTCAATTTCTCCAGCATCAGACACTTCATTTCATAGCTTAAACTTCCTGCAAGCTTTCCCTGCTGCAACATGCTTTTGATAACTGAGTCTGGGGATTGTAGCGCATGTATGAGAGCTAGGGAGTACTTTCCTTCATCGAAGTCTGAGCAGAAGCCTTTGGTGTTTGCGTACTGTAGCGGCAGGTTAGCTTCGGAGGTGGTAGAGGTGACGGAAGAAGTAGAGTACATCGGTAGATACGAGGTTCATATAATCATCGCGGATCTGGTAGAATCTGCCGATTAGAGTTGTGAAATCTTCCATCTCAAGATCCCTGGTTTCATTTAGTCATCATGAGTTTCAAGACAATTCTCACAATGTACGGCTCACATATTAGTGGTCGCTTCGCTGCGTAGAAGACGGCTGCACAAGCGAAAGAATCCTGCAGTTTCTGGTAGAATGAGTTAGTTATCCATAGCCATAGAGTGCCAAATATCGTTCATTTTTCGGGCTTCACAACATACTTCCATCAACCATTGCGATGTAGTCTTTCTCAGATGGAACTGCAGAATGATACGTCCAATAGAGCTCGTGGCCCTGGCCAATATGCAAACCACGAAGCTCATCTATCCCATAGTCAGAGTCTCGCTAAACAGTCCCAACTTTGGTAAAAGTACCTAGCAAGGTTTGTGTCGCATGTGGCCCCAACGCATTCATCCTCTGAAGAACCGTCAAAACCTTGAAAGATGCCGAATTCACAACTTGGCCAACGCCAAAAATGGTATGGGCGGCAGGATGACCCCGCCGTAGTGTAGAACCGTCTTGGATATCGTCAAACCTCGGTAAGATTAGCTTGGCCCGATGCAACAGAGTTTGCGGCGCATTTCACGTACATGAGTGATGTGTACTGGAGCTCGAAAACCGACGTCATGATTATTTCCAGGCAGTCTTAGGGTACTTAGTACCATGTATTGAGAGCAGCGATGAGGAGCTTGACCATATTCTTGGAGGGGAGGGAAGCGACATAGTCACATGGCTCGTTGATTAACTAAGGAATATGTCGTTAGTTGAGGGTGAGGTGATGAAGGTGGCGGGGTGTCCGGACATTCTCTGAGAGGGAGGAGGTGCTTGCTGTTGTAAAGAGTTGGTGTGCGTCAGGGTCTGACAGGTTTTCCATAATGGCGAAGACAAAGCAAAGCTGTATTGCGGATAACGAAGCTTCTTATGAGGACTAGAGCGGGATTTTGAAGCCTTGGACGTCGATGCGGGACTGAATCTGAATGATATAAAATATGTGAAGAATGGCTAGTGTGTTTGTGTAATCTCACTAATAAGATCTCCCGTAGTTCTTCGGAGTATCGGTGAATGTATTATGTATGAGGCGGTCACAACTCATGTCAGGACGAAGGCATCAAGGGTGACTGGGTGGGTTCAAAAACACGCACGGAAAATTGGAGCAACAATAAATCTACGTAGATGGCAGAGTGTTTAAAACATCGCAATCTTCACATCCACACAACTCCACAAGATCGAATGCAGAATGTGAGAATCCACTCAAAATAATCTACAAGTAAATCCTGATCTATAAATAACAAGCCGACACACATAACGCATTCGATTCGAACTGTAGAGTACCTAATTGAAATGAGTGAAATGATGAGTCATCACCGAAACTACAGGGTAGCTTAGGAGGCCAGCTACTATAGCTAAAGTTCCTTCCAAGTCAACGAGCAGCTTGGAAAAGCCCAATCCGAGAAACCACAATGATAGTCTCATAGATATATTGTCTCTATTTTTTAACAGTTTCATACTTGATATCGTCAATAGCAGTTATGAACGAGTTTGCACCCCCGCTGGATGTCACTTGTCAAGCCTTTTGGGGGCTGCTGTGGCTTACAGTCCGGCTGCCGTGTGGCTTGTGCTTCCGCATCGGCTGTCTGAATAAGACATGGATGGATAAGACATGATGACGTCAAAGCTGTGCATGGACGATGGTGTCTACGTGCTTACTGATGGATATTTTAACGTTATTGAAGGCTTGTGTTGTCTTGGATCCTTCGTGATTTGTGAAGGCTGTTGATGCTGAATCAGTTAGCGAGCACCTACGTGTCTTTGTCTCTCTAACGGCAAAGCGCCTGAGGCAGGCATTCATAGTGAGGGGTCCCATCCGTCCACCAACAACCCCACACCCTCACACCCTCTGGCGATGGATGCAATTCTATTTTCAGCCTTCACGATACGCTCTTTGCATCGTCATTAAACTGCAGACTTATGCTTTCTGCAGCCGTGCATCAAACTCACCGGGATGATACCACACGACCACGTGTGTGTCCACCGCGATGATCGGCTCGCCCAGCAAAGCGTACAGCGCAGCTCCCACAAACAGTGTGGTGGACTATCTGTATTCCAACCTGTACACGACTGACGATTGATAAAAGAAGCCTAGGCATGGAGTACTTTCTTCATACGGAATGCCTTACGGAACACAATCACCTTATTTGGTTTAAGCATTCTGGGGTTCATACTGTTGTTTGCATGAAACCCCCTCCCCCTCCTCTAGCAGCGGCTGAGCGCCTCTCGCCGAAATCGATTGGTCTAGACTTCCGGGATTGGTGACTTTTGCATATGCGCGCTATTCACGGGACCCTGGGAGGTTGCCTAGACAAGGTAATGTTTGACGACTCTGTAGCCCTTGGGCCCCCTCTTGGTTAATAAATATCGCAGACCCTGCCCGCGTTTGCGCTGTCCACAAGAGGGGGTGCCATGATGGAGGGGGTTTATTCTTTGTTGGTTTGAGCCGTCAGTTTGGGGCTTTGAGGTGCGACAAACAGACTGAAAATACGAACAACATTCATACATAGCCGTGCAAATTGCAGCAATTGACAACTGGTTGAGCCTTTTTGCGGCTTGGGGATAGCATCATGTCGTATTACCAGCAGCCTCCGCCGATACCGCCGGCGTATGGGCGAACAGCGATGCAGCAGTCTGATGGGCAACCGCCGACAGGACAATACCAATATCCAGGCGATACCTCACAACATGGGTATGGGTCATATTCGAGTCCTCAGCAGAATCCGCAATACGCTTCACAACAGCCTTCGCAGTACGCACAGCAGCCATCGCAGTATGGGTATCCGAGTTCACCTGCGGCTGCGGCATACCAGTCGCAATATCCACCACAGCAGCAACCTCAAGCACCGCAGCAAACACCACACCAAGCACCACAGTACGGATATCCAACATCCGCTGTGCCTTTGACGCAAGATCCGCAATATGCTTCTCCACAAGCGCCGCAGCAAGCATCGCAGTATGGGTATCCAACATCGCCTGTATCGTCGATGCATCAGCAACAATACCCTCCTCACCAAGCATCACAGCCAGCATATCCAACATCCTACGCTCCCCCAACGCAGTACACGCAATATGCATCGCAGCAAGGATCGCAACAGGCACAACAGCAATCGGTTCAGTATGGATATCCAGCTTCCGCTGTTCCTGCAATGAATCATGCGCAGCAGGCGCCGCAGCAATCATCGCAATATGGATATCCAACATCACCTGCTGTCCCGACACATCCGCCCGCACAAGCATCACAGCAGGCATATCCACTATCACCTGCACCGGCAATACATGAGCCACAACAGGTGTCGCATCAACACCCACAGCAATCATATCCATCGTCGCCTATACATCCGACATATCCTCAACAACAGTCGTCGCCTCAAGGCTCGCAGCCTGGAAATCCAAACTCGCCCCCGCCTCAAACGCATCAGTCGCATGTTGGATACTCAACCTCACAGCCAACAGTCAACGAGCAGCAATATGCACAACAGCAACCGCCACAGCAGGCGTATCCATCATCGCCTGTTCATTCAACATATCCGCTGCAACAAGCATTGCCGCAGACATCACAGCCTGGATATCCAACCTCACCTGCATCCGCACCTGTGATACGCCGGCGCCCTGCCCCATCGATATACTTTCCTCCTCCACCAGGTCAGGAAGCTTCTTCCGTTCCACCCCCTCCCGGACATGAATCCTCAAATATGCAGGCGTACAACTACCAGAGTTCATACACTGCTCCATCAAGGCCTGCTCCGATTACAAACACGTATCAACCAGTGTATCCACATGTTGCACCTCCTGAGCCTCCGCGGCCAACAGCATACGAAGGTCCACCGACGTCACACTATTCTGTAACTCCGTCTCATGGCCCGGAGCAGTATGCAAGCCCCCATTCTCCCCAGATGTCTCCCGCGCCTCCTCAAACCTACTATCACTCTGTAGCCCAGCTCTCTCCATACTCACCGACTCCAGTGGCTGCAGTATATGCACCTCAGTATCAAGTACCTTATGCTGCCCCGATTGCACCAGCAGCAAGCCCCCTTCCCGTTGCGCCACCGTCTTTGTCTTTATTGAGCCAGCATCAACATCAGCCTTTCAAGCCGGCCGATCAGGCTTATGTGTCTACTGAGGGTGTGCTTGGGGCACCAACAAATATTGTTCCTGCAACTGTTGATACAGTCCAGAGCGGTGGGGATCAGCAGGGCTCAACGGCTTCGGCTCCGATAGGGACACATCAAGGTTATGTAACGACCATTGGAGACAGAATAAACTCACATTCATCCAATCAAGCAGCCCTTGTTTCACAGGAGTCGTCGTACGTCATGACTCCGCCTCAAAGCAGTAACTCAAATCACCCCTCTCCCGGCCCTTCAAACGCCCATCCCCTAGATCAATCCGAAGTACCACAAGAACGTAATGATGCTTCCAAAACGGATATGCGGGCCGTACACGATGCAAGTTCGCCTACAAATAACCACTACCAGACAACCCAAGTGGTTCTAGTCACGCCACAGTCATCGGATTTGGTGACAACAGCTCCAGGCAGCCATCCAAAGCCACCCGAGTCAGATGTTTTAAGCTCGAGTAAGGCCGAGATATCTCAACAGCCACAGACACAAGAGCAGCCCTTTTCAAGAGAGGAGCCTATCACGGTGACGGGGCCAACTACATCGGACGATGCTCAGCATGCTTATTGCCCTCCACCGCCACCTCTTGTCCCACAACCCTTGGTTGTTGCGGCATCACTGTCGACTGACATTGCAGAGCCACCACGCGCCACAGTGTCATCTTCAGCCCGTTCACATCCGCCACATTTGGAGCAAGCCACGCATCTCTTTGAGACCGAGGCTCCCGCAACAATCCAGAAAATAACGGCACCTGAAAGGGATGATTGTTACACAGAAACGCCTTCCCTCCCTCCACCATTGCCTAAAAAGATACCGCTTGACGAGCAGCCACCCGAGGTGCTTGTTCCTGGATTTTCAGAGTCTGCTTTACGTCAGCCAATACACATGCAGCAGCACTCCCAGACACAACAACATGTGTCTGAGCAGCAGCATTCAGCTGCTCAAGCTATCGCAACAGCCCCAGATACTTCATACCCATCTGGACTAGCGTCTCAAACTCAGGAATCGTTCAATCAGAAAAAGTCCGATGTGTCTTCTGTCGCACCTACCTCGGATCCTTCGCATCAGTTGGCCCCAGTGCATCAAAGCCCTGCTCAGCATTTAGTTGACCAGCGGCAGCATGATGCGCCACCCGTTATACTAACATCAGACCCTGCTCCGTATGCACCAGTACTAGTGCAGGAGTACCCCCAAACTCTAGCTTCCTCCGAATTAAGACCTGCTTTACAGCAGACTCCGCCTGAAGTAGCATTAAATGGAGCTTCTGACTACAAGCCCATCCTAGCACATGATGCCGAAAATAGGGCTGTGGACTCGCTACGACCATCAGAACCACTGCAGCCATATTATGCACCACATGCTGGAATACCTTCGGACCCTGATTCAATGCCTCTAGCACCATCGCAGGAGTATCCTGAAACTCAATACTCGTCCGGAGCAGAACCCCCTTTCCAGCAAACTCAGTGTATATCTGCCACTGATGAGGTCTCCAACTGCCCTGCTCCAACACACAGTATGGAAAATAGAGTTGTGGGAGTACCGCCGCCAACATCACATTCACATGCTCCATTGGCCGCCCCCCCTGTTCAAACAAATGACTCCAACGTTAGGGCTGAAGTGTATGCTATTAGCAGTCTGGATACAATCGCGCTGAATGTGCCAGCTCCAAACTCGCACGATAATTTAGCTGGACTGTCCGCACAAATGAATGACCTTGACATGGGGCGCGCAGGGTACGATGATCGTCGCCTAGACGTCAGTAAACTTGTGAACAATGATGGTCCACGAGCACCAAAGTTGGTCCAAGACATGGGAGAGATTAGTGACGTCGTGAACTGGTGTCCTGAGACGAGGATTGTTGAGTATGCACTCGACTGGTATCGTCTTCCACAGGTGCCAGACTATCTCATTTGCACCAAATGCCACGCCGAAAATATCAAAGGAAAGCCTTTAGCCGATAAATTTGAGCGGGTACACCGAGCAGAGGGGACGGCGTCAACCTGCGGCTTTTGGTTTAATCGTGTTAAAGACATACTGTGGCCACAAGCCTCGGAGTCTGGCAACCTGGATGCAATGTGTAATTTTATGAGGAAAAGCCCGAAAATGCTAGTATGTAAAGGGAGAACGATTGTGACAGGCGAAGAGGGCTTCAAATGGTTTGGTATGACCAATAATGATATTGATGGATTCATTGCGTGTGAGGCTTGCTACGAAAACCGACTTGTGGGCACCAAATTCGAATCGAGGTTCGCTCCGTTCCGCGAACAGGGTAAAGATGATAGGTGGTCTTGCGACTTGAGTCATGCATACATAGCATGGGCTGCGCCAAAGATGTCTAAAGACGACGACTGGCAGGGATTCGTAGCGGCTGCGCTTCATCGAATCAAGCTTCCCGTATGCGAGGGGGTCGTGCTGCGAGCAAACGCTTACTCCTGGTATCTACCACGGCGAGAGATCAAGGACTTGCATGTATGCGAAGCATGCTACTTGGACAGGCTGGCGCCGACGAGATTTGCGGGGGAATTCGAGCCTTACGTTAAAGCCACCGGCATTGACGCATTCATTGACAACTTTGCCATGATGTTTACTTGCAAGCTAAATGTCAAGACATTGTCGTTGCTATTTGCACTGGAGACGGCACTGGACCGACGTGATTATCAGGTATTTCATACTGCGGCAGAGGCCATATGCCAGCTAGTTCCATGTACACAGCATGGTATTATTAGAGGCAACTGGTGGACAGTGGCAGGGGGATGTGAAAACTACGATGTTTGCGAGGCTTGTTACAAAGGCATTTTCGTCCCGAGCGGCCTAGAGCGGTTCTTTGAGCCAGCACAGCGCAACCCAGAAGCAACACTGATATGTGACTTTTGCCCGGCAAGTCCGCGGTACACGCAATACTTCAACAAGTATCTTGAAGCAGTGGATCTGGGCGTCTTCAGTCACTTTACTGGCTTTATCAAAAAGTTCGCCGGTGTGGCGAGGTGTCCCGGCATTAAGCATCGTGACAAGACTAGGTGGTGGGGGTACCCAGAGGCGCTCTTTTGCCAGGATTGCTATATTTCGTTTGTGATCGATACACCCCTGGGGGACGCGGTGCCGGTCAAGGATGAGTATGACGAGCGGGCGATGATCTGTCAGATCTGGTCCCCACGGATGCGCACAATGTGGATGGCGTGTTGCGCAGCCGGGGCGCCAGGATCCACCGAATCCGAGGCGGCACTGGCCGAGTTCCGTGCGTTTGGCACGAAACGGCTGCAGGTGTACAATGCAACAGTGCCGCAGATTGACTTTATCCGGCAGATGAAGAACCTAAGGATGCAGAGCGCGATGAACCAGGGCATGCTGAGCGTCATGTACAGTGGCATGAATAGCTTCGCAGCGGTGTCGGGGACGACGGACGGCAACCTGCACGGCAACAGTTCATTGGGCTGGTACGAGACGGAGAATGGGGCAACGGGCGCGCAGATGCTGAACAATATGCAGACGGGGATGGCCAACGCAAACAGGGCGGACGAGTGGATGCAGATGGCGCAGCTACAGAGCCTATGGAACGAGGTGGAATAAGTAATGGAAAACACTTTTGATGTTTGATGGCTTGCTAAGAAATAGCCATAAAGAAGTAGTAGGTATGTGTAGATATCTCGGCGAAGGGGGGTTCGGGGAGTTGCGACGGAGGTTTTATGGGAATAGGGGACGTGCATATGGAAATATACGGAAATGCAGCATCTTGTCTGCACGACATTCAAGTCAAATGCCTAAAGAGAGCAAGGGGGAATATATGTGTGGCTTGGGGGGTTTATGAATTAGAATATTATTTGATAACAACAATAACAAAGACTGCAGGGCTGGGCAGACAATGGGAGGTTGTTAATTACCTACCCATGTGTGTGTGGAGTGCAAGCGCGCCCTTTGACGCAATAATCTGGACCCGACGAGTTGCCTATCCATTTAACGTTCCACCCATTTAACTGGGGGTTATCACATAATTATTAAGTTATCCCCAGTGTTTCACCGTGTGTGTGTGTGGATGGATGGACTAAGCTGATTGGGGGCTGATGGCAAACGGCTGAGAAGCAAGTAGGCGAGAAGGCGTTTGGATAGAGGAGGGCAATTGAAAGGAGATGGAGGCAAGAAACTACGCTTTTGTGGCGATGTGCCAAGGAGAGAATGAAAGAAGGTCGGGTTGGCGGCGCCACTGGGGGGCTTTGGTTTTCTTTTAAACGTTGCAAGCTGGTTGGTTGGAATGATGATGGTGATGGTGATGTTGATGGTGTTAGTGATGGTTGATGGATATTGATGTTGATGGAGGGTCGTGTTTGACGCTTCCGGCGCAGCGAAGTCCGGCGGATATGATAGGAAACCTCGAAAGAAAGATGAGCAAGTGTCGAGGCTGAGGGTTCCACTACGCCGGGACCCGATAGTAGTAGTATTTCATAGTAGGGGGGCCAGGGAGGAGAGACGAGACGAAAGGGACGGGTTGTGGGCGGGCTTAGGCTAGGCAAGGCTAGGCAGGGCTAGGGTACTTGGAGGCGCGCCCGGTGGATTAGCCGCGTGCGTTTAGTGGACTGTTAGTGGAGTGTTTTCAGCGGGTCTACGGCTGCTAGAGCCCGCTAGAGTGGCTCGGTAGGGTGTTGGCCGAATCCGGGGGCGGGTGCGCTGGGATGTGCTGTGGATGTGCTGTGGATGGATTGTTTTACAGGGCATTTGAACCGGTAGCTGTTGCGGGTAAATGGCATTAGAAACGGTTGGCCGGTGTACCTACCTTACTCAACTTCAACATTGATTGCCAAGACCGCGGGGATCTACTGCTTGACCGGAGCTTTCCAATAGACTCCCAGTCTGTGGCAGCCAATTGGGTTCACTTCGGGACATGTTTACCCCCCCAAGGGGTTTTTGCTTCTTTTTATTTGGCTCTGTCCCCCCCTTCTTTTTGTCTCTGTTTTATTGTGTGATGGGAAGGTGTTGTTGTTTTATTTATTCTTGAGCCGTTGTGCTGCTTCTCAGAGCCTTGGAAACTCGACACCCTTTTTTGATAACTTTCCTTCAAAGAGAAAGCATCGTTTAAGAGGTTTATGACAGGTATAGTTGAGAACGGGAGGAGACGGGATACTACATACATACGTCTACATCCGATACATTTGGTGTATGTGGACCTTGGGAAGGCTCGGCGAGGTGGACTCTCGACCTGGTTGAAACCGTTTTATCAACCACCACACCCAAGTTGCTACAGCCAACACTTTTACTGCAAAACACCTCAATTTTATCACAATAGCATCCCCCAAAAACCACAGCAATGTCGTCTCCGGATTCAACGTCGCTTTCGTCACGGAGACCCTCGGATGCAGCAGCCGCAGGCAGCTCGTCGTCTGCCATCGCCAAGAAGAAGCGCGTCAGGAACTGGACGGCGGATGACCGGGCCGCACACCGTACGTTTGAGAGGTCCCGCCGCGAGGCATTCAAAGAGCGCCTCACTGTGAGTTGTCCCTGTTTTCTTTACTCCTGTGCCTGACTGACCCTGGCCCCCCCGGTATGCGGGCTGGCCGGTGATCCCGACGTTCCAAGTCCGTGTACGGGAACTTGTGGGGCCGTATGGAGTTCATGATAACTGATCAATCAATATTAATGTTTTTTTTTGGGGATGGTAGTACCTTGCTCGTCTTATTCCTGCGCTGCAGACGACAGATTCAAGTCGACTTTCTAAACATGTCGTGCTCGACGAGAGCGTTGCGCTGCATCTAGAAGAGCAGCGGAAGATTGCGTCTTCGCTTCGCAAGATTGAGGCTCTGGCGGCTGAGCGGGATGAGATGCTGGAAGAGCTGAATAAATGGAGAGTAGGAGCTGGGCTGGAACCTCGACAGCCGTTGCACAATGATGATGATGACAACGATGATGCTGCTGCTGCTGCTGCTGCTGTCATTGTCGGCCCTGGCATGGAGATATCGAAAGATAGGAGCGGAAATAGCCACAGAAACAACAGCATTTCCAGCGTTATTGGTGGCATTGGCTCGGCGAGTCTGGCATCTAATGTTATAGCTGTTGATGGTCTTGAGCAGCAGCAGCCGCACGAGGCAAACTATGCCACAGAACCGGATCCGTTTCAAGCACCCTCGATTCCCACTGCTGCAATCACTTCAACAAGCATTCCCACCGCCACCACAAACACACTACCAGCAGATGACATGGACTTACTCATGCCGACTACCAATCCTGCCGCGTGGATGGCGCCCTCAGACATCAGTTTCTACAACGTTGCTGGCCCGATGAATATTGGCCTTGGGATATCCCACATGGCTACTCCCAAATCGGCTGTTGGTGCTGGTGCTGGTGTATCCTTTACAGGACCGTTTGGACTGTCGGCGAATGAGTTTGGTGTTCAGCCGATACATGTGGACACGACGGCAGGACAAGGGCTCGACATGTCTGCGTATTTGGATAATCCGTATATTTTCCATGGATAACTGCGCAATCTCTATACGAAAGTGTGAAAGTACAAGAGCGATATAAAACATCCGCCATACACACCTCCTCTGCGCATGTATATGCGGAAAGGGAGACACATACCTCATCGAAGACGACAATCTACAACTCAAGTTTTCCAATTTAGACAGCTTGCATCGCTGCCTCGACCTTGTCCTTGCTCCTATTCTCCCCACCCTCAAATAGCTCCAGCGCAACTGCTAGTCTCTCCCTCGAAACTGCATCAGCCTCAATGGCTTTTTGAAGCTCTGCCCCACCGTCTGCGAGGTAATCCACCTCCGTGCTGGCCAGTTTGCCGTCCCATCCGGCGCCGGCAAGTGGGTCGATGTTGGCTAGTTTCCGGAGCCTCTCGGGGATTGGGGCAGGTGTCTTATAGACATGTTGGGGTTTTGCGGCGCCTTCGCCGGGTTGTTTGGTGCCGTCGTATGTGAGCTCAGCGAGCTGGTTGAGGACGGTGTGGGAGATTGTGGCGGAGTGGCAGCCGAGTTCGCCGGCGGCCATGGCTTCTTGGGGAGAGATGAAGCTGGATATTGAAGATTAGATGGGGTAAAGAAGACCTATATAAGTGTTTTGTGTGTAGCAAAGCATGGAATGGAAAGAAGGGGGGGGGGGGGGGGGGGGGGGCTTTTTACAAACCTCGCATTTTTGAGCAGTGGCTGCTCTTTTCCGGTTTCTTTGTAGAGACGGCGATATGTCTCGAGAATCTGGAACACGCGGGCGCTCATGGGATGCTGCGTTGCGGGATCTTGGACATCTGGCCACAGCGACAGATCATCGTGTGCGCGCGTCTCTACACCATCACAAAGGCAGTCAGCACAAACACCAATATACCAACCGCACTGAGCGGTATCTTGAAACAATACTTGGGGATATCTTTTTACGTACCGTTAAAGTATGGGCTGATGTACAACATCCCAGCCTGACTGCACGCAATTGCCTGCGCCAAACTAAACAACGCCGTGCCCAGCGTCGGAATACCTTCTGCACTAAGGATCTTGGCTGCGTTGAGAGCCGGCCCCGTGGAGGGAATCTTGATGCAGTAGCGGTCTCTGCTGATTCCAGCTCTTGCGAATTCTTGGTCGTATAGACGAGCGTGATCGAGGGTGGCTTGGGTGTCGTATGCTTTGGAAGGGAGGGTCTGGAGAAGTACGCGGCCGCTGATGAGGTTGATGTTGAGCTTGCACATCAAGACGGCCTATTTAGGATGTTAGTAAAGTAAAGTATTATTTAGACTTATACGATAGAAATGGAGAGTGATTTTTAGTTGAAAGTGCAGTATGTACCATTCTGGTGTAAATGGCTAGCCAGCCTTTGTCTTTGAGTTCTCGAGCTGTCTGGGCCAAAAGATCAGCGTTGGATGGGTGGCCGAGCTGAATGTCGACCCAGAGCTGGTTGCTGGTTTGGTCGTGAGGTTTGATGGGCATGGCTTTGATGTATTCAGGGTCCATCCAGTCGACGTCAACATTCACTGGGCGTGTTGATTAGTTTTGAGAAAGAAACGAATTGTTAGTCTGGGAACGAACGCTGTTGCTCGAGCTTCTCGAGCCATGTGATGGAGTCTTTGCTTCCCATTTTGGTGTGCAAGTAGATCGGTGCTAGAAGAATTTCTATGGTGACTTTTGTTCTGGTTGCAATGCTGAGAATAGGTGATGGAGGAAAGGTGGTGATGAAATGAAATAGTGTGGGCAGCGCGGAGCTCTTATACTGTATGGTACGAGATACGAATCGAAGGTCACAAAATGGCCTGTTCAGGTCAATTTTAAGATTACGCATACACATTGATGTTTTAGGCTGTGAATACGGCGGCCTGCGTGTTAACAGAGTCATCAGACCAACACCTTATCTTGGCCTGCACAGGCGAGAGGGCACTACCAAAGGGGCATCACGCAGGGCAGCAACCACGCCGGACTGCCATCCAACCATCTGAGCTTGGCTGTGTCAGCAAATGTCGAATCATGGATGGTTTGTTTCCGCTTTCCTGTGCAGGGGATTGGAGACTGGCGATGGGAGTAACGGGATTTGAGCGGGTATACGAGGCACACACAGGGCGAGCGAGTGGAGGTTCGACATCCCCCGCACGTAAGGGAGTGGAGCACCACGCAGGGCAGAAGATGGCATAGGCTGGGAGATTCCGGTCGATGGAAGTGGACAGGATTGTGTGAATATCTGGGGTAATTTGATGGAATTGGTGTTTGAGGTGTCAATTAATGGATATGTTTGCCCCGTATGGAAACATAGGTACAAATTTATAACGATATTGACAAAAAAAATACTAGTAATTCTCTGCCATCTTAAAGTTCATGTCATATCAAATCCCCATGTCAGTCAACATCGATTTGGTGTATATTTTGAGTCATGAGGGGTGTTCCGCAGAAACGGGCAAAAGGTGAGCCACTCCGGCAATTGTGGGGCTTAGTTAGTGCGATCTCCGGAATACTGGAAAGGTTCGGCCAAGAGTAACCCCGGACTTTGGATCGGCATGGAGAAGTCGCTCGTGGGGTGTAATTTCGAGAATGACGACAGACTAGGGAAATAAAAGTTTGGAGAAGGATGGAGAAGAGAAAAAGTATATAATGACGGCGATGGTCCTTGAATCATCTTTGTGAGAGCGGCAGGTTGGCAACGATAACTTCCATTGAACAATTCTCAATTGCAACAGAAAAAGAAACCACTGTTGATCAAAGACACTGGAATCATGACGACTACACCGGATGCAAAGTCTCTCAAAGAGGACAGCTTGACTCATGTTGAGCAAGTACCTGACCACTCTCGCACCGTCAATGCCAAGTCAGTCCCCCCTGTCAACACAAGAAGAAACAAATGTTAGCTAACTAACCCTCACCTCAGAATCTGGAACCCATTAGTCGGCATCTCCAGAGACAACCTCTACTCCCAAGTCTCCGCCTTCTGCTCCGAATACGGCTTCACCCACAAACAAGACATCTTCTTCCGCGGCGCCCTCGCCGCCCAAAACCCGACAACCTACGACTACCTTCCCGATCTCACTCCCGACGACAAACTCTGGCTCCAGCGCGAAACCACACACCGCTGGACACTCCCGCGATCGCTGTACTTCACCATCGCGCTATGTTCGCTAGGTTCTGCGGTCCAAGGGTGGGATAACACGGGTGCGAATGGCGCGAATCTCTCGTTTCCACAGGAATTTGGGATTGAGCATAATGAGTGGCTTGTCGGGGTGATTAATGCAGGGCCCACGCTGTTTGGGCTGGTGAGTGCGTGGGCGGCGGATCCGGTGAATAATATGCTGGGGAGGAGGGGCACGGTGTTTGCGACGGGGTTGTTTTGTATTTTCCCTGTGCTGGCGCAGGCGTTTACGCAGAATTGGTGGGGGTTGTTGATATGTAGGCTGTTTATGGGACTGGGGATGGGAGTGAAGGTTTCGACGATCCCTGTGTATTCGGCAGAGGTGGCGCCGGCGTCGATTCGGGGCGGGTTGGTGACGACTTTTCAGATGTGGGTGTCGTTTGGTATGTTTGTGGGATATTGCTTCAACTTGGTGTTTTATCGGATTGGGGCCTTGGCTTGGAGGTTTCAGCTGGGTGCTGCGTTTGCTCCGGCGGTTCCTGTTGTCATCTTGGTGTGGTTCTGTCCAGGTATGTGCTCCATTTATCTTAAAGAATCACTTACCCTTCTTGCTGGGCTTTGATCCATAACTAACACACAATGATGTAGAATCCCCTCGCTGGCTCATGAAAAAAGGCCGATACGTGGACTCGTTCAAGGCATTCTGTCGACTTCGCAATACTGAGATGCAGGCAGCCAGAGATCTCTACTACGCCCATTGTCAGGTCATGGAGGAACGCGATGCCTTTGCTGGTGTCAGTTTCGGTCGCCGTGTGTGGGAGCTGTTTTCCGTTCCCCGGCTTCGTCGAGCAGTGGTGGCAAGTTCCTGGATTGTCATCAGCCAGCAGTTTTCCGGCATCAACATGTAAGTCACCAATCCTTCCTGTTCACTCAGACTAGATATCTGGAAGATATCCTCATATAAATGAAGGCTAACACACCACTAGCATGGCTTTCTACAGCTCCACCATCTTCGCTAAAGCTGGGTACTCGGTGCTCAGCAGTCTGCTCGCCTCCATGGGCTTTGGCATCGTCCTGTTCATCTTTGCATTCCCTGCCGTCTACACCATGGATACGTTTGGCCGTCGAAACCTCTTACTCACCACGTTTCCCAACATGGCATGGTGTTTACTTGCCGCGGGTCTATGTTTCCTAATGCCAGAGTCATCGGGCGCCCGTGTCCCATGCATTGCATTCTTCATTTACCTGTTCACAGCCTTTTACGGTCCCGGTAAGCAATCCTATTTTCTTACCATGGATTGTTGACCTTTTGGCTAACCTATAAATTGGCAGGCATGGGACCCCTTCCGTCAATCTACTTCTCAGAGGCATTCCCACTGTCGCATCGAGAAATGGGCGCCGGCCTGACCATCTGTGTCAACAATGCTGTCGGAAGCGCCTTGAGCTTGACATTCCCGTCTTTGCTGGCGGCACTCGGCCCAACAGGAGCATTTGGCCTCTATGCTGGACTCAACATGCTTGCCTTTGTTGTCATTTTCTTCATTGTTCCCGAGACCATGTAAGTGCTACTGGGGTGTACAGCAAGGTCCAAATGAGATGCTGACTTTTATTGTTCTAGGAAACGTACTCTCGAGGAGCTGGATTACGTCTTCAGCGTCTCGACTCGACGACACATGTCCTACCAGGTGGGCACCTGGCTGCCATGGTGGATCAAAAAGTATTTGCTCTTCCAGCGCGATGCGAAACTTGAGCCGTTGTACAAGTTGGATGGCGTGGAGGATGTAAGCCGGCAGTGAATCTTTGACACGGGAACATGACCACTTTATGCTTTGTAATTCATCCTTTGGTCTTTTCGGTGGTTAAGCCGCGCAATTATCTGAGTTTGTTTTAGTCAAGTACGAGTAGCTGAGTTTTCGATCAATCACAGTATCCGGATTCAGTGTTCAATTGCATTCAAATTGACATTCCGTATTTGTTATTATTCATCATAGCCATGACAAGTCAAAAAGCAATCATGACTGCAAAAACTCCAGCAGATCCTTGTTGACCTCATCCACCAGAATATTCGGCAGCGCATGCGGTCCCCCAGGGTACACCTTCAAAGTCCCCTTGGGTAACAACTTAATAGCCTCATGCGCAGATGCCTTGATGGGAACAATCTGATCATCGTCGCCGTGTAACAACAACACAGGAATATCCATCTTCTTCAGATCCCCCCGCTGATCCGTCTCGGAAAACGCCTTGATACAGTCGTACGTGTTCTTGAAGCCAGCTTGCATACCCTGCGCCCACCAACTGTCGATCAAGCCCTGGCTGGCCTTGATGCCAGGACGATTGAAGCCATAAAAGGGACCAGTGGGGACTTCCCGAAAGAACTGAGCGCGGTCCTTGACCATGGCCTCGCGGAAGCTATCGAAGACGGATAAGGGCAGACCCTGTGGGTTGAAATCGGTCTGTAGCATCAGAGGCGGGACGGCGCCGACAAGAACTGCCTTCTTTACGCGGCTGGTGCCGTAGCGACCGATGAAGCGGGTAACTTCACCACCGCCAGTCGAGTGACCGACCATCATGACGTCCTTGAGGTCGAGGTGCTCAAACAGCTGCAGCAGGTCATCGGCATAGGTGTCCATGTCATTGCCATCCCAAGGCTGGCTGGACCGTCCGTGACCGCGCCGATCGTGGGCGATGACGCGACATCCGTGGTTGCCGAGAAAGAACATTTAGCTCTCCCAGTTATCCGAGTTAAGGGGCCATCCATGTGAGAACGTGACTACCGGGCCATTCTTGTTGCCCCAGTCCTTGTAGTAAATCTCAACTCCATCCTTTAGCGTGAGGTACGGCATCTCGGCAAAGGTTTGCGGTAGTTCAGCTAGAGTGTGATGTCGGGTAGTTCGGAGGTTGAGGAGCTGGGGGGTAGCATTCCTTGCCCATGGCAATACCGGCAGGGGACCTGATTCATATACTTGAATTTCTCCATGGTACGTTCCTCTAGGCCCCTCCACTCTGTGCAGACTTTTCCGTTTATTTGCCCTTGCATCTACATCATTGGGAGTGGCATGATATCAGATTGACGAATGGCGGCATCGATAAATCCAGCTAACGCATTCATCCTCGATGACCGATATCGTACCCCGCCTTACAAAGAACCCCCCCCCCCCGCCTGGAAATAAGACCGTTGTGTAAATGCTACAAACAAACTGCTGTTGTTGTTAGTTGGCAGTCTTACATGTGATTGGCTGATACTTCGGCTTCAATAGCTTGAACATCGGCTTGCCCACATCGAAGCAGGAGACACGGGCCCAGATACTGGCACGGTTGACAAAGACGGTACTTCTAGGTGCGGCATTGGAGCCATTTGAGACGAGAAAGATAGCAATCGGAAAACCCTAAACAGCAACAATTTTTAAAACGCCTCATGAGATAGAGCTTGTCTACAGTGGAAGATGCCATGAGACTATGATGGTTACAGATTCCCGTATCATAGCCTCAATACTAGTACAGAATTCCATACCCAACTATTTTCTCATCCGCTGAGCCGACGTCGCCAACCTGTTTTCCCGCATCAGCATCTCTTACCCCTCACACACTGAGACATTTTAGAATATTCGCAATTGAGGGGTCGACACTTAGTGAGCGAGGTAGTAGTAGACATCATGACCATAGAGAGAACTCCTCAGTGAGTAAAATGCAAAGTTGTGTTGTGTGTTTAGCAAAATCGCTATGGCTAATGCCGCTGAACCGCCATTCTCATCTAAGACAATGAATGTGGCTCTTTCGGCTGGTACGAAACAAGACGCAATACAAACGCGGCCCTGTGTCAAAGGCTACTTTATCAGGTGATACAAAATATCGGAAATACTGGTCTAGTAGCGAGAGTAGGTCAAGCTTCGTGTATGCATTTGTAGATCATTTCACATTCAGACAAACATGGGCAACATGGAATGCATTCTGAGGATTCAGCAAATCCATTAATCATCCACACATTACGTCACTTTCTCATGCTCAATTTATATCATTGACAATACAAGAAGTCTTCTTCACTATGGTTCTGATTAGAGGGTGCTTGCTAGACGTACGAAATCTAAAACTACCCATTGGCAAAGACACCTCTGCAAAACAGTGTCGCCTTCAACAGCAAGGACGTGGATTACACGTGTGCCAGCTGCATTGCTGTACGTAGTAGCCATTTTTTGTATCCAGACATTATGCAAGAGCTCACCTTGCATGTATGATTCAGAATGGGTCCATCGCCGCTGTCACCCTACAAACCAAGACATGATGTTTTCTCGGAATGGCGATGCCTGGTGATGGTGCCACTCTGCTGCACGCTAAAAGTGCTGATCGGCAATCTGACTGAATCATGGCTACTAATGTCCCGCCACTCCCACTGTTAATCTGATGATTGGTGTAGTTAATGAGTTATAGCCGTTCCATGGAGTTTCATCCCGGTCCATGGAGTTCTGTCCGGTCCATGGAGATGGCAGTTCGACTGTAGCGTACTGGTAGATGTTTTTGACCTGTTGGGCCTATTCGTCGAGTGTTGCCGTTCACAACTTCTAGGTCTGTGCGAGAGTCTGTGCAGGGGGGCCTGTCTTGTAGGTTAATGATCATCCTTACCCTACCATCTCATCAATCGTTACAATACCGTCTCATAGAACTTCATTCATGAGTACACTGACGTGAAATCTCCATAGCCATCAATAAAAAGGTTTCGTGATTTTTGAGTAACTACTGGTGGCAATTGAATGGTCCCTTGGAGTGAAACATTTAATTCTTTGAGGATATCCCCAAGACTAAATCAATTACCCGATTACAGCCACCGACTCAGGCGGACCCCATCTTATCATGTCGTATAACCCTGGTCGGCTATTCACAATTTGTAATCCAAAAATACTGGGCCAATGATAGAGAAAATTGTAAAGACACATGCTCCATATGCATTGGGCGGGAATCTCACCATCCGTTGTGCCCTGAGACATATCGGTGCATCATTGTGTACTTATTTATATAAAAGCGCCCGTAGCTACCGTTGTAGCCCGAGAGCAAGACATATCAGCGCACTGCCTATCAAATCTCATCACCAATGGAACACAATCACGAACACGGCTCTACTATCTCTGTCCAGAGACCCCAATATGGGCGACGCACACTCATCCAGGTTGTTGAAGAGAAAGCTGCTCAGACTCCCTCGCCAATCTTTGCATACACGCCCCGCTCGAATGACGCCAAGGATGGCTGGAAACCCATCTCGTACAGGCAGCTTTTGAATGCTGTTGATCACTTTGCTCACGAACTGGTCGAGCAGGCTAAACGCCGCGGTCAGCAGTTTACGGGGGATGGGTTTCCCACAATTGCGTACGTTGGTCCTAGTGATGTGCGATATGCGGTAGTGCTTCTTGCCTGCATCAAAGCTCATCACAAGGCCTTTTACATTTCTCCCCGCAACAGCGTCGAGGGACAGGTCTCGCTGCTCAAAAAGACCGACTGTAATGTCTTATACTACGCCCAGTCGTACCAACAGATCATTCAGCCATGGATAAAAGGTTTTCCGATAGAGACGATCGTGACGCCGAGCCCTGAGGAATGGCTTCATGCTTCAACAGAGCCATTTGCATACAGCGAGACATTCGAAGTAGCTCGCTGGCAACCACTTGTGGTCCTACACACGAGCGGCTCTACTGGTCTTCCAAAGCCAATTGTGGTGCGTCAAGGAAGCATTGCCATTGGAGATGGATTGCGTAATATCCCTGATTACCAGGGAGCCCCTTCGATATGGTCATACTGGGGTGAACATGGTACCAAGCTTTACATGGGATTACCACTATTCCATGCAGCCGGTGTTGCCAAAACATGTCTTATAGGGATTTACTATGGACCAGCGATTGTTTTTGGGATTGCTGATCGACCTCTGACGGCTGACCTTTACATTGAAACCACACGTTACTCTGGAGCTGATATAGCCGTGCTACCGCCGTCAGTTCTTGAGGATCTTAGTACTACCGAGGAAGGCATCCAATGCTTGCTATCTCAGAAAATTGTTGGCTTTGGAGGAGGTGAGCACATCCAGAATGGACTATTTGTTTCGTGATACAGTTTTACAGTGCTTACCTACAGATTCATCTAGGAAACCTGATACCTTCTGTGGGAGATTTTCTCGTCGAGCGCGGTGTTGCTCTTTGTAATATTATTGCATCAACAGAGTGAGTCTTAACACATTGATACATCTGTGACCTTTTTACCACGTTCAGGCAGCTTGTGAGAACTAACAACTTTGCCCTAGGTCCGTACCCTACCCTCTCCAGTATCAGAAGAACATGAAGCTCTGGCAGTATTTCATCATCAATTCAAAGCTCATGGGAGCCGAGTTTCGTCCTGTCGACTGGGAGGAAGATGTTTTCGAAATGTTCATTTGTCGACAAGACCCGAAGGAACCCAACCACCAGTCGATTTTCTACACATTTCCAGACAAGACGGAGTGGTCAACTGGCGACTTATTTCGCGCCCACCCGGTTCTACCTGATCATTGGGCTTACGATGGCCGCGCCGACAACGTGATTGTATTCTCCAACGGCGAAAAGCTCAACCCTACGACAATCGAGGACAAGGTACAGGCCCACCCTCAAATCAAGGCAGCGCTTGTCGTTGGCCAGGAGCGGTTTCAGGCAGCCTTAATTCTTGAACCATATGAGATGCCCGACAATGAGACTGCGAAAGAAGCTCTGATAAATGCGGTTTGGCCACTTGTTGAGGAAGCGAACCAGGCCAGTGTCGCTCACGGACATATTGTTCGTAGCTTGGTCACCGTGTCGGACCCAGCGATACCATTTTCTCGTACACCAAAGGGCACGGTGCAGCGCAATTCAACAGTCAAGCTATACAAAGACTTCATTGACTTACTCTATGAGCAAGCAGATGCAGTCCATGGCCTCAAAGAAACAATTAACCTCGATATGACTAGTTCGGAGAGTTTGACGCAATCTATTGTAGATATATTGGTTTCAAGAATTGGCAACGCCAACGTTGGCCCAGACACCGATCTTTTCACTGTTGGGGTGGACTCACTTCAGGTCATCAGCCTTTCTAAACTCCTCAGTGCTGGGCTGGAAAATTCGGGTATCACGGATATTGACCATAATACAGTCGCTCCTCGGGTCATCTACGCAAATCCAACCCCAAAACTTCTTGCAAATCGACTTCTTCTGACTGCGAATGGGGGTTTAGACCATAGCGACAACGCCCACGATGCTGAGAGAGTCGCCAGTATTATTTCACAATACACCTCCGATCTCCCAGCGCCAAACAGTCAACAGACTGATCCTTTAGATGACGGCCAAACCATACTTATTACGGGTACAACTGGCTCGCTTGGCGCTTACATCCTCGACCAGCTAGTATCGAATCCCCCTGTGAGCAAGATCATCGCACTCAATCGTGGCGAAGATGGCGGTCGCTCCAGACAGCCAGCGTTCAATGATGCACGAGGCTTGACAAAAGATTTCTCCAAAGTTCAGTTCTTGGGAGTCGATCTCTCACTGCCGACATTTGGCCTCAGCCAGACTGACTACGACACTTTGCTTGCGTCAGCGGATCGCATTATCCACAACGCTTGGCCAGTCAACTTTGTGATTAACGTTTCTTCATTTGAGCCATCAATACGCGGTGTGCGGCACCTCATTGATTTTGCGAATAAAGCTACGAAACGAGTCCCAATCATCTTCATCTCAAGCATTGGGACTGTAGACGGGTGGACGGCAAAGGAGTCAGTGCCAGAGAGACAACTTGATGATCTGAAACTGGCACGTATGGGATATGGGCAGTCTAAACTCGCCGCAAGCTTGATTCTGGACGCAGCAACAGAGCAATCCGGAGTACCGGCAGCCATAGTTCGGGTTGGCCAGATTGGAGGACCACGGGCGGAAAAGGGAATGTGGAACCCACAGGAATTTATTCCTAGCCTCATTGCCAGCTCAGTGGCCCTAGGAGTATTACCAGATACATGTGGTCCTGGCAACACTGTGAACTGGATGCCGGTGGAGGATGTGGCTGGGCTCATCCTGGACGTGGCCGGGGTAACAGCACCAATGCCTGTGTCCGGTATTTCGGGTTACTTCCACTGCGTGAACCCTGCCAAAACAAGCTGGTCAGAAATAGTACAGGTACTGAAAGACTTCTACGGCGATCGCATTGCCAGGGTTGTCTCATTGGAGGAGTGGGTGAAGGCGGTAGAAGACAGCGCGGGCAGCATCAACACACCAGAGGAGGCGGTCAAGAATCCTGCTGTCAAGCTTCTGGATACCTATACCACCATGGCAGCGGGTAGCCGAACTGGTCGTGAGCCTTTAAGCTTTGAGATGGAGAGAACGATGGCTCACAGTCAGACGATTAGAAGCTTGGGCCCTGTGGATGCAGAGTTGATTAGGAATTGGTGCAGACAATGGGGGTTGTAACTTGGGCGTTGGTAGGATATAATGACCACCAGCGTTATGCTCTGTACAGTATTCTTTTAGAAGATGAGAACAGCTATCAATCTTATAAAGTATCCACCATTATCAGAAATATTACAAAATTCAATAACCCCAAAACTTGTGACAAATTTTCCATGTTGCATGGCAAAAAGCGAATAATATGTGAGTGCAAGCCAGCTTTGTGTTGGCATAAACAGTCACACTGTGATGTGGATCAGAGCCCTGCACATGTGAATTGGTGCACACAGCTGGGGAAGTGGCTGTTGCTCCAGGTATTGAGCACATGATGATATGAGAATTTGAATGACAAGCCTCTCGAACAAAAAAGAAAAAAAGAAGGGGGGTTCAGGGCGTGAAAACCTATTGCAGCCAAGACACGCTAAACTATACCCAAGTCTAGCTACATACGCATCACTTTCACATTGAATCGTGTCATGGATGTTTAAATGAAGTTGTATTGTTTATCAATGGTCTAAAACAGCCAACGTTGTTAACGTTTGCAGAACACCAGACAGAAGCATCAAATTTAGGCAAACAATTCAGAGTAGCCGCGCAGGCCCCAGCCGGGACTTCTTAGTTACCCTTGCATCCCGTCTCCCTGTTGGAAAGGCAGACTGTGGTGCAAGTGTTGCCCACCAAGTAAGACCTGACAACACCAGACACTTCATCGTTGGCGTTGTTTCTGCAACTCTTGTTGATGGCGTTGGCAGCATCCAAGAGGTCCGATCCCACAGCATTGTCAATCACCTTGGACCAACTGATGCAGCATTTTCCGCCTTGTTTATTCGCGCAGAAAGATCGAGGCTCCTTGGGCAAACCAGAGTTGATTCTATCCGTAAGTCCGGCAATGGCTAATTTGCAAACACTCGAACGGGCTGAGTGGCCGCCTAGACACTCTGCGTTGGGTGTTGTGTTGCATGGTGGAATAGGGGCTCTTGCGTGGAGAGTAGGAACAACCTCTCCGTCAGCCGCAGCCTTTCCCCATCTATAATCAAGCACTCAAGCGTCAGACAGACCGATGCTTCAGATTGTTCGCCTGAAAACTCTTTATTTATCACTTACATGGTAAAGGTGGCACCGTCCTTTGTATACTCTTCCAGTTTCACTGGGCCCACAGCAGGGATAGCATTGGCATTCACAGCGACTGCAGCAAAGCCGGCAAGGATGGCGAACTCGTTGAAACGCATTTTGAGCTTTGATTGGAGCGTAGATGTTTGAAAAGAAGTGTTTGTATTCAAGACAGAAGCTGAAGATGGTGAAAGTGTGTTGGTTTGAGCTTTTACAAAAGATTCAGTCATGGAGGCAGCTTTTATATGTAAATCACGGAGCAGATTAACCTCATCGTATAGAAGTCGTTGGATGAGGTATGATATCACAGGCCAATTCGTTTTCTCTGGCTTAGATTTGATCTCAAAAGAAACTAGAGCAGAGTCCACACAACGAAAAGAATGACCACAGATGCAGTAGCCTTGGTTGGTCGGAAATATACCGACGCAGTTGGTCCGTGAGATCAGAACCTCCAACAGGCTGTATCTGGGCAAGTCGCCCAATTGGCCACAGTAATGTAGCATTCGCCACCTCGGCGATTAATAATGATTGTTAAAGTTTATTTGACATCTGCGCAGTTTCATCAAGGGCGACATGGTTCCAAGAGATCGGTGTCGGTGTATTTGATGCTACCGAGTCATGATTACAAGGATTCTGTTCGATCAGCACGCCACTTACAGACTTGGCCGTGAACTGACAGAATCCACCTAAGTTATCCAGTATCATATGAGCCTATGATCAATGTTTTGTTGGCAGGTAGTAAAAATAAAAACTGGGAGTTGTGATCCACAGTAAAGTCGGTCAAAGCTACAATGTACATACCAACTCCTGGACCTTGCGGGACATTTTGACCAATGATTCGTTGAGTTAGCCTGTTTGAGTTAACAGATATGATTTCCAGCTGTGTTTTCCGTGAAATGTTTAGCAACAATATTGTGAGAACATTCTGTTTGAGTTAAAAGATCAAAATATAAATGCCCAGGGAATTCCAGCGAGATTGCATTGCTCACACAGTCTACCAGTTAACCACTACTACTTTGTTTTCTCGACTACTCAAACAACATCCCAAGCAATAGAATCATCAATATTACCATGATGCTCAACAAACTCAGCATTATCAGTGGTCTCCTTGCCACCATGGCCAATGCCAATGCCATTCCGGTCAATGTCGAACTTGGACTCAACGTTGTGTCCAAGTTTCCAGCAGAGGGTGGACTGATTACCGTGTAAGTTGAGGCCGGGCGGTGTATATTGATCTCTTACCGTTTAGTTATTTATCTAACCTTGAATGTCACTTTAGTTATGGCGATCGTGGCACCAGCAAGAACGAAACAGCCCACTCCCTTCAAGCCAGGGCATGCGCCGGGTCCGGTCACGCTTGTGGCAATGGGCACTATACGAACCCCGAGGCATGCAACAATCTGATCAGTCAAATCCAAAAGGACCATGGAGGGCTATCTGCCAAGGGAGACCGGGCGATTTGCTGGAACTCTGGTAGCAACAGGTGTTGCGTCAGTTGGAACTTCGGTATTGATGCCGCAAGTGCAAAGGATCTGATCACGCCTATCCAGGAGCTCATGAAAGAATGCAAACACAGTGTGAACGAAATCTCGGGACGCAGATGGGGTGACACCGTTGGCGGAAGATGTCCAGTGGTTTGCTTGTCCGACAGGCCCACTGGTTGTTCGTAGAGGTCGGATTAGGGCTATTATTAGCAGGCAAATTTGGACATGATGAAAGGCCTGTCCAGGGTGGCGACAGTGGTAGTGGAGAGAGAGAGGGGGGGGGGGGTGGGTGTCGATTGTGCGAATGTTGTTACTTGCACTTCCTTGGTAGCTGAGAAATAAGGTTGATCAAATCGACTGCAATATAATACCAACTCGGACCTCAAACTTAAATCGTGAGGTGAAGTAAAAATACAACAGGTTCTATTTGGAGAAGCACGTATGTATAACGTAAAATAATTTATTTGTAACTGCCTTTTTTGTCATACCGGCATATGAACAGGGTCGTTGAAATGAAATCTAAGTCAAGGTAGTTTCCATAAGCCCTAATGATGAGTTTTGTTTACATTAGTTTGGAAAGCAATTATTAATGACAATTACTTTACCTTTGCTACAATAAAGAGTTATACGATAACATAATTTTAATATACTAACTTCTCTGGAACAAGGTCATAGTAACATCATATCAGATTCAGAAAGTAATCTTTTAACTAGGACAATTCTTGTACGTATATAATTGCCTGAGCCTGTGTGGAGGATAGCATCTCGGCCAATATCAAGCGACGATCTTGTTGCACAGAGCCCGGACCCATGTCTCGGAGGATATCGAGCCAATCATCGAATTTGTCGCATCGTCGACAGCATCTGGACTTCATCCTAATTGACCGAAAGTCTCCACTCACGATGAATGGACGTTGATCAGGGGAGCATCCGCATTTCCGTCACGATCAATGAATATTGAATAATACCTAGAACGGCTGCTGTTGCGGTTTTACATTCCGCATCTGCATCTGGTCATCTTGCACAGTCCCAGGAGCCCTTTACCTTCGCACCCCTCCATCATCAGAGGACTCCATTACGCCCGCACAATGCGGATCACCATCAGCTCACTGCTTGGCCTTGGGGTCTTGAATTTCTCAACCATGTCATCGGCACTGAGTTATCAGACTCATATCGGCGCCCTCGCGACCGGCAATATGACGACGCATAAGGGCAAATCAACTGGTGAAGCATGGTTCAATGTCACCGCAGCCAACGCGGACAAACTACCCAACATACAAGGAGACGTTGGCATCATGTCCATGGATAATTTTGCTGCGCTTGAAGTCATCACCGACCTGGCCCAGGTCGCCATGTCCAACGGCATGTGGGGAGATGTGGTCTACCTCTTCAACGCGTTTACCATGAACGCTTATAGTCGACATCTCGTTGTCTCCAGCGACCAGATGCGCCATGGTCTCCTGCAGGCGGTCATAGGAGAGGATGAAGTCCATCCAAACACCAATCTTATCGACCTTTACGCAAGCACATCCACTTCCCTTCAGCTAGCGAATGCATTCAAAGCCCTCAAAACTGTCACATTAGACGTGAAAAGGGCAAACCCAACGTGCGACAGCAAAAATGCCGCCAAAAAGGACGAGTGTGAAGATCTCGCAGACGAAGTCAAATTCATGGCGAGCATAAGGCGTGGAGGAGGCCGCAACAAGTGCAACGGAAGCTGTTGTATTTCATGGAGCGTCAACGCCACGTTCCGCATGTCGGAGCTCTACGACGGTGCACATCGCTGTCTCCAGGCTTGTGGAGAATACTCGGTCAGTTGTCGCATTCTGGGGGTGGATTTGGGCGGTACTCTTGTGAATCAATGCCTCAGCAACCGCGCCAACGGCTGTGGCTAGGTTACAACAGATGAAGATTCCAGCGAGTAAGTAAGACAAGGGTAGACAACTTTTCAAGTTGGTCATTCTCTAGATCCTTGCATGATCCTCTATGCGTCCATGCTAGTTCAACTCTGTAAATACCAGATAGTGTCAAAGAATTATACTGGCTACTCATCAAGACCCGTCTTCCCATGTGTACCCAGCAAGCATGACCCGCAAGTCGAAGGTGTATGTTGCCATGATTACCGCGGGGCTGGTTTCGGGGTTCCCTCAGGACGCGGCGCTCAGCTGCAACTGCTCATCTAGCTTGGTTGGGACATTCTGTCACTTTGGGAAATAGACCAAAGTATTGCAAAAAAGGGGAAACTTGAGAGAAGGCAAAGAACAAGTCTCAAGCATGCCATCATTAAAGAATTGGAACAGTCCCTCCCAAACCTATGAGAGGCGTTTAGCACGAGAGTGGCAGACGAGGTGAGACATATCAAGGGTCTCCATATCAGATCATTGGTCAAATATACGCCGAGAGCCAGCAGCATCTACGTAGTCCCGCCGAACGGCCGCAACGCTGCATTGCACAGACCAGCAACTCAAGTAAAACAAAACTCACGATTCATGCGTCGCCGACCTGAGATTGGCATATTGAAGTATCCTCGTAGCGTCAGCTTGGTTCATGATGGTGGGTTGTGCGTGTGTGCCTGAAATCGCCTATGCTGTTTTTGGCGTAATCTTGACACCTTGAGTACATGGCTGAAGAAGCCTCTTAGCGCTTCGATGTCCATCTGTGTGCTGAGACAAAGAATACATAAAGAATCTTTCCCATCTGGCAAGTTTGTATTTTAGAGGTTAGATACTCCGTCTCATCGCTCGCTTTTCATGTCTCTCTTTCTTTCTTTTTTGCCACATCGCTGCGGTTTTTTGTAAAAAGTTATCATCAAAAGAACACAAAAGAAAAACACGCGACTGAATAGGCGATCTCTCCATTGAGCAAATATGACAGAGAGCGGGCAAAATACATGTCCCGTGTCCAATGGCGGCACACTAAAAGCAAAAAGCTGCGAAGCATGCAACAGCTCAAAGTTGAGATGCAGCCAGCAGCTACCAACTTGCTCTCGGTGCAAGAAACACGGCATCGACTGCACATATGCACCTCTCAAACGCCGTGGCCGACCTCCAAAGGCTCATCAAACGGGCAGCACGCCCGCCAACACACGGAGACAGTTGTGTTGCAAGCCACTGGTGGGGAAGACGAACACGGAGGCTGACGAGGCCGCTCAGTCGGTTCCGAGCTTGTCGTTATCTCCTACAACGACCACCTCGCAAGTTCAAAGCCATGACGAACTGATTGCTACGCCCGACATGACCACCAACATGGACCATTTTCTGTCTTCATTGGATTTTTCAGGTCCAGAGATAATGGCTTGGCCCGACGACGACCTTGCGCATTGCCAAAACGACTTGGGTCACGACCCACTTCCAACTCTCGAGTTCCAATCGGCAGAAGGCATCGACGATGCGTATCCCTCTTGCTACCTGACGAAAAGCGAAAATCGACATGTAACTTCCTCTTTGTCACCTGGGTTTTCTAATGTGACTGATCAAGTTGCAAGTTGGGATGACAACATATCATATCGTAGCCAGGGGGCAACTAGCTCAATCTCACCCATCCAGTCGGGTGGCAACAGTCCCCAACAGTTCAAAACCCCTGATCAGTGTATCTACCACCCTACACTAATGAGTCTTTTATTTCACCGGAAGAGGATCCGCCACGCTCCACATGGCACTACTCTAGACAACTACCGGCATATTAAAGGACTCCTCCAATGGGTGTGGGATCTACAC
The DNA here is from genome assembly GCA_005765155.1 of Zelopaecilomyces penicillatus. Taxonomy (NCBI): domain Eukaryota; kingdom Fungi; phylum Ascomycota; class Sordariomycetes; order Hypocreales; family Pseudodiploosporaceae; genus Zelopaecilomyces; species Zelopaecilomyces penicillatus. The sequence continues at coordinate 3,482,230 of VCCP01000006.1, forward strand.
ACAAAATGCAGTGCCTGCTGCGACGACGGATTAGTCAAGATGATATGGGCTAATATTGGGAACGAAGTAATGTGTGCGTATAGCAAAATGGTCAATCCAAGTGCTGAAAGCCATTATCATGACTAGGAGGTGGAAAGATGATGGTTGCTGGATCAGTGAGAGTGTGTGTGTACTATAATGATGATGATGTATCAAAATGCCAAGACTGATGGTTGTGTTATTTTACAGTAAATGCTTTAGCTTAAATTATAGATTTTAGACTGTTTAGCAATTGCATTTCTTGTTTGTATTCTTATTAATCAATACGAAACTAATATATTAAAGCTTTTAATCAACATCCATCTGCATCTATTCAGACGATCATCTGGAATACATCTTACACTACCCTAAACCATGTCAAGTTCATTTTTTTCAGATTAATTTTTATTTAAGGGGGTAAGCTATCTAAGCTACCTAGTGCAAGATCACGAATAGATGTTAAAAAATACACAAGTGTAGCTGTAGAAATCTCACCACTAGTTTATTAATTAATAAAGTTTGTATTTATATTTTTTTTTTAAAAAGTTACCTATATCAAACGGTATTTCGTAGTAATGTAACCTCAGCTAGCATTAACAAAAGCATTGAAGGCTGTCGCCACAGTTGCAGCCCTGCAGCCTGTTTCCCGCCGAGTTCGGAAATAATCTTTTACGGCTAAAGCCGCCACCGACCACTGATACCTCTAAATATTTCACAGTTTCGGCAATTAGACAAAGGTGGGTGGGTATAGGCATGGAAATTTGACAGGGGGGGATGTGTTCACACTAGCAGTAGCTTGAATCTGACGCTCACTCGCCTGGAACCTAACCCTGTTCAGGAACCCCTGCTCTTGCTCTCAGTGGCCCAAATGAGCGTCCTTGATTCCTGGCCCTGATAGCTCTTTGTAGAGAGTAATGTGTAACTGGGTTAAACAATACTTAAGCTGGATTATATTATATAATATATATACTATATCGTGATGGACACAATGAACGAATAGAAAAGCCTGCTACTGAATAAAACAAAAACTGCCAAAATGCCAAGTTTGATTTGGTCAAGTCGTATGAACCTGACTAACAGATAACGTATTTCGCAAGGCAAGATAGCGGCAGATGATATCCTTCACATCCTCACCAGGATTATATCAGGCCTGTGTTTCTATTTAATTGTAACCCTGGTCGTGTGTTAAGATTGTCCAACGGATGGTCCCTTGTTTCAATTCTCAACAACATTATGTTACCCACTTTTCCGTTTACACTGTTTAATAGAATCTGACAAACATGTTTGTAAGCTTTAGAATACACAAGCTCTGTTCAAACCGTGCCTATACTTTTAACTGTTTAGTGGCAATCTGCATGTTTCCGACAAATGTTCTGTTCTGCTGTGTAGCGAGTCACACACAGATGCCTGAAAATCAGAGCTAGTTGAAGCTTGGACCGGATATGGCTGTACATAAACCTTTTTTACATTGGCCATGTTGATCACTTACGCCAAGAACCATTTAACAGCCATTTGCGGACTAGTTACACGGCAAACACTTGCCGAGTTCGGACCCTGTCTTTCCTACCGTTTTTGGTAGTGAATATCACATGGCCCGAGTGCCCTGAGGGCTGAGGCCCGAGTCCGGACACGGGAGAGATCGATGCCGGCCGGTATCTCGAGTATCGACTTTAGGTTGTTAATAGCATTATGATAGGAAATAGTTCTAGAAAAGCAAAAGAATTCCAAAACAATATTTCTGTATTATGAGTTGAGACGGCTAACTATATAGTTATTATATATAATTTTACTATTATACTACATTATTGACGGTGAGTTAATTGCTCCCCTTGATGAGCATGCCAGCGGCGGCGCTAATTTACTTATGATGCCTGTTATCCCGCTCAGCGCCGAAGTGTCCATTTCTCTCTATGGACAATGGCATGGATTCTCTCTGTCGTGTGCGGAGTAACACACGCTTAAACCTTTCCAAGCTAAAAAGTGCTCTCATTGAATCAGAAAGCCTGATGATCGATACTGAGTCAGCAATGAACATCTTGCTCACCGTCTAATCATCAAGTTTGCAATCTGGTTTGTGTTGTCTGGAATGATTGAACTCGAGCAGTGACCGCAGTCCCAGACATTAATATGCGGAACAGGAAAAGAAAGTTAAGTCCTGGTCTCTGTATTAATGAGTGCTGTACGAGGCTTAAAATGATATTAGAAAGACGTCTCGCACAGTACAGCCTGGTTTATTAAACAGTGATAGATTCAAGCCCTCGGACAATTTTAGGCCAATCAGGCTTTCCCATAATACACACCATACAGATACATGATTATAGAAGAATGAACTTTTTTCCCTGGCCCGAAGTAATCGAGCGCCGGGCAGAAGAAATACGTTTACCCCCAACTAGTTAGACTTTGTGTACAAGGTTTTTGCAAGACTCTGATGATTGGTTATTAATATCACCGCTGTCAGCTCAGGCATAATGGAAAATGGGAAACAGCCTGTCAAACACGCAACGCTGCTTAAATGTGCCGAACAGATTCTAGGGTAACGAATATGTTTATTTTGTTTCATTTGTCGCTTAAACAGTTAAGAAGCCAGTTATATATAAGCCTACACATCACCGACCTTCAAATCCATCTTTTATTTCATCACCCATCATCAAGCCATCACATCTCCTACAAGCCAACAATCCTGTTCCAGACACTATTCGAGTAGGTACTCTATAATCAGACGAGCGGATCAACCAACACACTGACACAACCTCTAGAAATGCATCTCTCACTCTCCATCGCATTGATTGCATCAGTCGTGCCATTGATTCAGGCATGGGATGTTCACGCCTGGCCCGCCAGTCGTGGTGGTTGCTATAATAGCCCTACATTCGCACGAACGGGAAGCTCTGATGAGTGCATCCGTATTCCCGCCGGATATGTGGATCTGGACAATAGTGGCGAGGACCTACTAGCCCTGTATACGAGCACCAACTGCGCTGGAAGACCGGAGAAATATATCGAGTCGTATGATTGTGAGGCAAACGGCAATGGACACTACAAGTCAGCTAAAGTGGTTACGCTTTGAACAGACTCCATCCATGAGTCAATGGTTTGCACAGTTTGTTGAATGACGTGTGGTGGAGGTTCAATAGTTCTGTACAGATCAAATTATCTTATATCTACTTTTGAGATTGTTGAGCCTGACGGCTTCGGTTACTCCTGGTTCAGAGCTCAATATTACGTACAAGATGTCTTATCGAGTTTCAGTGTATGTGGGAATTCATAAGCCTGACATACCTTGGTGAACTGGGTACAAGTTTGTACTATACAGACTATAGTGTGAGATTGCTATTGATTAGTATATATTTCTGTATCTATATGCTTAGGCAATTCCATCAAATCATATAAAATGCATACAATGTTCGTAATATCCATGATAATCTGAAATATACCATAAATATAATTTATCCACAATATATGAACAATGACTTGATGGTAAGCCTTTCCTATTCTAGATTGTTATTCAACTCACTCATTCACCGCCCCCCCCTCATATATCACCGTGTTTTATCTATACACCAACGCAGACATAATATCCTATCAGCAGGGATTCACAATTTGAGCCAATGCTCGGATTCCATCCAAGCAGTGTAGCAAAGTCCGGGATACCATAAGTCTGCTGAATTGCATAGCAACCATCGCCTGATATAACCTCGTGCCACTTCTTGCACGTCCCAATAGCTCCAGACTGTGTCGGCCCTGGTGGTGGTACCCCAGTGGAAGTCGTCGTAGCTGTTGGCGAAGTCGTTGTAGCCTGAGCTGGGCCTTGGGTACAGTATGCGTATCCGAGCCATAGTCCGCTACAGTCAGTACCAACTGAGTAGTGTATTATCCATTAGTAAATTTATTTTCGGATCAGGAGAAATCATGAGAAAAAGTGGAATTCTTACGAGCTGGATTCCAAGCGTAGAAGCTATTCAGCTCTATCTTATTTGCATCGGCAATAGCCCAGCAACCGTCGCCCTCCACCGCGATGTGATATTTCCGGCATCCATCTACTATCCCAGCCTGTGTGGGGCCGGGGGCAGCCACTGATGAGGACGTGGTGGTTGATGTCGTTGCCGTCGTCGCCGGAGTAGTTGTAGTAGCAGGAGAAGTAGTAGCAATGGTGGTGGAGCTGCTGATGGGCAGCACACTGTTCACCTCGACACAAACAGGACGATCAGTTTCAGCCTCTGACATATTAGCATAAATGCCTTCATTACGGCTAGATACTGTTCCTATCCAAGGGTTCCAGGTAACGAGATCGCTGACAGTCGTATGTTGATCTTCGGCCATGTCCTCGCACGAATACATTGTATCGAAAATGTTTTGTAAGTCAATCAGGTCATCTTTATTTAGAAAATATGTACTTACAGCCAGCATCCCAGGTAATGACAAAGGTGAAGCAGGAGCATGCTGATGTAGTACCAGGCATTGGTTGGGTGACGTCAAAGCAATCTCGGCCTGGTGGGGGATCAACTGCATTGTGTTGCGAGTTAGCATCAGACATGTTGGAACGGTATGTATATTGGCATAAACCTACCTGTGGCATCGCGGTGGTCGACGCAATACCTGTACCCCTTTTGCATCTCGCACACACTCAGGTCCCTGAGACTTGGGTTCCAAGTCAATAACTCTGACATATAAACTTCATTGCTGATAAAGTCACAACTGTTGATCATGTTGGAGAAAGCAGGCACATCCATCCGTCTGCATGGACTGATCCTTCTTCGGGACGACTTCCCTGTGGCTTCTATAATCCAGGCATCCCTGCTCCGTCGTATGTGTGCCTGGAGCCAGCGGCAGCTCCACAATCGGCGTGGCAATCGGCTTTACCGTTTTCACTGGCACCACGGTGGTGGTGACATATGAAGATGGTGTCAACGTATACATGGGCGAAGTGGAATATGGATAGGCGCTGTATGTGTTGATGTCGCCTACGGCCCTGACGCAGTAGGCTGTCTCGAGCCAGAGGTTTACGCAGTTGGGACTGTCAATGGACGGGTTCAGGAAAAATAAATCTTGGAGGGAAATCCCCTGGCGGATGGAAATAGCTTGGCAGTAGTCTCCAGGTTGAACCTCGTACCAGCCCGCGCAAAGGGTGTTGGACTCTGCTTTGGCGTTTGTGGGGCGAGGTACTGACGTTGGGGGTGGTTGCAAAACAGACAGATCAGCTACTGGGCAAAAAAGGAAGATCTTGATGATGAATCAATCATACCTGATACAAATAAACTTCTCATACATTGAATCAAGGTTGGTACACAAGACGTTAATGTTCGGGTTCCAAGCAAGCAAGTTGTTAGCCGTTAACCCTTGCACCCCATCAACAATCTTTTGGCATGTGTCATTGTACTGCACCTGATACAGCTTACACGGCTTTGGTAGCATAACTTCGCCCCAGTCTGCAAGGTAGTGCAGTCTAGGTCAGTACTGCTAGCCTTAGCGATGGAATGCGTGGAGACGCCTTTGGCTATCGCAATGGACTTCACTAATGCCTTGATAGGAGTGGCCGATTGTTGCATCGCTGTACTTATGGGCATTGCCATTGCCAATGATCCCAATGGTCTGCCCGCAAATTTGCCTGGAGTATCGCCCATCTCACCAGATATAAGGCGGCCCGTGGGACGCGTATTTGAGGCCATGGGGTCCAACACCAACCCCCGGAACTTTTATGTTGCTAAGTGCTAACATCAATCGGATCAAGGGAAACATCGAAGAATATAAACGACCGATGGCAAGCCTAGTACTTAGAGAACGTGTGTGAACCGCGCTTGATGGCAGCGCATCTAAGGTTCAAGCCTCTGTTGCTATTGAATCCTTTATGGCCCCTTTTCGGAAGACACGAGGCGTCTTCCAGTATCTTCAGTTGTCTGATGTTATAACACGACTGGATGCTATAACAAGTTCAATTTACAGTCAGCTCCAGGTTGTTGAGCAGAATATCATGGATGCAAGAGGGCATGAGTTTTTTTGTCTGGCAGTATTAAGATCTGAATTTATTAGTGAATCTTAGGTTTCGGCTTATTAAAACGAATTATATCCATACTACTTCTTATAAATATCAGAGTTTGCTCGCTCCTAAGCAGTAAAGGAAATCTCCTATAGAAGAGAGAATAATATAAGGCTAATCTAAATGCTTATAACTCTAAGAGGGTTTTTATAATATTGAATAAATCCTAAGGGATAAACCTAATAAAAGGTGTTTATATTAACAGATAAATCAGGGTATTCTAAGCAATAGGTCTATTATATTAATAATAAATACAGAGTACTTTGATGACTGGGTTGAACACACCCCCTTGCTAGTTGACTAAGCCGTAGCTGTATAAGCTGCACTTAGGGGGATTGAACTGTATAAGTAGATAGGCCATGCCCGGGCTATTTGAACGGGAGACATCATCGAATTCAAGTTTTTTTTCCCCTTCTACCCAAGAATTTTCCAGTGCATTCAAAAGACTAGCTATTAAAAAGCTGTCTTCTTTATCTAATCAATTATAGGATGATCAATTGATCCCTCAAGTTCAATTCATTATATCACCGCTTCATGGCTTTTCTTACCCATTCAATCCTTGCGGACTACACTAGCTATACAACTACCCTAAAATCACCCTGCAGTTCTATGGGTGGTATTGGTATTATTATGTGTATTGTTTTCCCCTTATCAAAACTGGTGATCAAGACAGAGGGATATCTCGTTTGCTTTGCTGTTAGAAGGATTAATTGATACCAGACCGATAATATGATGTATTCGGGGGCACTTTCAAGCTGCTGCAAGGACCAGTCCAAGAAGAATCGTTACAGGCACCCTCACAAGACCTTCCGACCGGCATAATCAGGAGACACCTCTAAGGATAACAACCCAGAAATCTAGAAGCAAAAGAGCCAAGCTTATTTACTAAAAGACCTAAAGTCTATAAAGCAGGGATATTATATACCATCCCGGCTAAATAATAAGATATTATTAATTTCTTTTCTATTAGAATCTAATAGTATAGAACACCGAACCACCAAGAGAAAAAACAAAGGAATATTTAATTCTAAGATAAGCTTCCACCTAGAATATTGTTAAAATAGGCGGGTTTTATATAACAGCCTGACCTGTTATAAGATTAGTAGCTAGACCTACTATAGCTTAGCAGCTAAACCTGCTATAGCCCTAGCAGCCAGACCTGCTATAAGGTAGCAGCCTGATCTGCTATAAGACCTAAAAAGCCCGTGCAGCCTGACCTGCTATATCAGGCTAGACTAGTAAAATAAGGGCTTATCCCTTATACCCCTCCCTTTCTTATTATTTAGAATGCTTAGAAATCTAAAGAAATATTATTTGGAATTCTTAAATAATTCCAAATAATCCTAGTATTATTTAGATATATAAGATAGCTGGATTCCTAATTGAATCCTGCTTTCTTTCTCCATCAGCAATTCAATCACTTCTTTCTTCTTTTCTACAGACTTTACTCTGGATAACTATTCGCTGCCTTTCTTCCACTGCTATCGCTACTAGCTTTAGTTATAACTTTATACTGCAAATTGCAACAGGTTATGAGCCCGGAAGAATAGTTATTCCAGACTGTAAAAAGAAGACTCTTTTTCCTGCTGTATTCAACCTCTTTACACATCAGATTTTTCGCCCCTCCTCTGACCAGTCGGACCCACATTTCCCACCAATCAGAAGTCACGAAAAACACTGCACACACAAGAGTTGAACATCGGACCTACAGCTTACGGCACGACCCACTTTCGGATTTATGGATTACTAATTCGGACTTACGGAATTACAGGTCACGGCTTTACTGACTACGCCAAATACGGTTAAACACTCGAATTGCTAGTCAACTTTGCAAAAGGCCCATATAAGACTATAGAAGTCGGCTGACTAAGCAAAGACGCTGTGCCGGCTACGCTATAACCCGACTATAGCTAGCACGTGACAGGCAACCCTTACGCCTGGCACCCCTCTAGCCAATTGGCTAGTTCCAGGGCTCTTACCAAAGACCCAGCCATATATAGCACTGCTATAACCGGCACTTTCAGCTGTTATAACACTGTTATACAGCTATAAGCTTATTTTTAGAAGCTTATTTTTCTTTTATACCGCTATAACCACCAGCTATAGCAGTCTGACCCTGAAAATGTCAGGTCAGGACCTTCCAATGGAAGAGAATTCATTAGAATTACAAGCTCTTCGGTCTCAGATACAGGAGCTCACACAGCAACTACAACAGCTACAGGCCCAATTTACAGTGGCCACAGCTACTGAGACTACTGAAGAACCGCCACAACCTCAACCTAAGCCACCTCAATCGCTATTACAGCCAGCACAGCCTACGAATATACTGGGGGACCTAGCTTTAAAAGAGCTATCCAAGAAAATACAGGCCTTTCCAGAAGCTTATAGGTTAAGGGGCCCTGACAACTACGACCAATGGCTTCAGGCCCTGTCAATCCAGTTACGGGCACTTGGATTACCTACTTTTCTTTCAAACCCCACTATAAGCCTTAGCCTTAGCGACCACCATCAGGCTATTTTGCTTCTATTACTTCGTGACAGCTGCTCACAGCACCCACAAGCCTCTATAAGTTGGGTTACAACACCGCTGGAAGCTTATCAAATACTGAATAAGCAATACTGCCGCAGTGCTACCCTGCAGCGCGGAACCCTCTACAGCGCCTTTCACGAGCTCAGCTTCAACAGCTATAAAGGCTCTATAGAGGCATTTAATAGCGAATTCAATACTCGACTTGCTAAGCTACAATTAGCTTCAGTTACTATACAGCCCACAGATCAGATAAATCAGTATCTGAAGGCTGTAAAAGAAGCTTTCCCACAGTGGGCTGAACGCCAAAGGAACAATATCAGGATTCATACAGCGCTCGGCACTTCACTAGATGCCCTGAATTTACAGTTCCTTATAGCGGACTTGCTAGAAGAGCTACAAGACAAAAGCTCTTCAGTTGCAAAAGCTAGCTCTTATAGGGCTAGAGAAGCTGAGGAACCTTCTAAAAAGACCTATAAGGACTTTAAAAAGAAGGAAAAACCGTCTAAATCCACTGAAAAACAGCCTTATAAGCCCTTTCAGAAGGATAAAAAGACAAAGAAGCCTGCTACTAGCAGCAAGGAACCTGATAAAGCTTCCTTCATGATAGGCACTTATAACCTATCTACAGGTGACTGGAACACTGCAGCCAGCACCTGGAGCTCTGATTCTGAATCTGATACAAAAGGTTCAGAAGCTATAGAGCCTGAAGAATCAGCTTATAACACTCATCATAACGCCAATCTGAAGAACGCCCTGCTATACGACACTGGCTCGACATGCCATATCATTAATAACAGAACCCTCTTTACTAGTTATAGCGCCTACAGTAAGAAACCAAGGCCTATAACAACTGGTGGCGGTCCAATCTATCCAAAAGGATCTGGAACAGCTGTATTTACAGTGCTTATAGGGCTTGAACCCAGGACTTATAGCACTCTAGAGCTGAAAAATACACTATATATCCCTGATATGGATATAAATATAGTGAGTGGGGTAAAGCATTATGCTTCTGGCGGTACACTTCTGCGAGAGAAGCTATTTACAGTGGACCGAACCTGCTGTGGACTGCTAAACTTCACTAAACACGGCTTCTTCCTTCAGCAAAAAGGGAAGCCCACACCTGAATTTACAGGGCCTTCCAACCACTATTATAGCTATCCAATAGCGGTTGAAATCACCTCCAAACCCCCCCCTGGCATGTACGAGGACCTCACTGAGCCCTCTGAACCAGCTAAACAGCTGCTGGAACCAACAAAAAGCCCTGAAATTTCAGGCCTATACACACCAGAAAGCCCTGATCCAGACTCAGGCCTGCCACAAGACCCACTAGAAGATGCTATATCCCTTCTAGAACCCTCTGAAAACACTGTTACAGAGGGAGATACAGGTCTTTCAGCTAAAACTAGCTACCAAAAGCTGCTACAGCTAGCAGGAATTTGGCACATCCGTCTCGGCCACATTGGCCTACAGCTGCTAAAGAAGACCGCTAAAATTTCAGCGGGCTTACCTGATTTTACTGCTATAAAAGAAGCAGATTTCTTCTGTTTAGCATGTATACAGGCTAAATCAGTACGCAGACCCTCTAAAAACCCGATTCCAGACCCGCTAGAAGTGCTAGAGGTTATAGAGGGAGACATATTTCAGATAAAACCAATCCCTTATAATAAGCTCTCTACAGGGCTTATTTTAGTAGAAAGAAAATCCCGTTATCGAACGGTTCTTTTACTACCTAATAAGGAAGGTTATACTGTCTTCTCTGCTATAAAGGGACTATTTAGAGGACTAAAAGCCCACTATAAAAAATACCCTCTACGGCTGCATTTCAACAGTGGAAAAGAGGTCTCAGCACTGCTAAAAGACTGGCTAGCAGGCAAAGGCATCGGTTTTAGCACATCTAGCCCCTATATTCATGAGCAAAATGGCCTGCCAGAACGCTCTATAAGGGTTATTTTAGACCGACTACGGGCTACTATAATCTGGGCCCAGCTGCCACTTTTTCTCTGGACCGCTATTTTACCTGCTATAGTTAACCTTATCAACTGTACAGCGGTTACAAACAGGGACCTCAGCCCGCTACAGCTCTTCTTACAAGAGCTAAAACCAGCTCTAGCAGCTAACAAACCAAATTTAACAGCCTACAGAGCTATTGGAGCATACTGTGAGGTTGTTATCCCTGCTGAGAAGCGCCAACAAGGCGCTAAACTAAGCCCTAAAACAGAACCAGCCAGGCTGCTGGCTACACTAGGCAAAAATGTCTATTCGGTCTATATACCCTCCCGCCGGCAGGTAACTAAGACCTCTTTCCTTCGTATTATAGAAGGAATAGGCCCTATAAGCCAGGGCCTAAAGGGCAATTTTCACAATCTTCAGAGCCCTTCTAGCTTAGAGGGAGAATTAGAAGAGCTTTACACCCCGCCAAAATCAACAGATCAACCTACCCTAAAGGATCTGACCGATTTACAAGCCCTTGATCAAGCCAGAAGACCTATCCAACTGCCAGAGCCTGTACTACAGACGCCATAACAGCTGCCACAACCGCTACAACAGCTGCCACAGCCTGTATCACAGCCTGTAACACAATTACCACAGCCTACTGAACAGCCTGAACAGCTGTCAGAAGACTCTGAACCTATGCAGCTAGATCTTGCCTACCCTATAGATATCTGCTATAAGCTAAAGGCAAAATTCACTGCTAAGGCTTCTTCAGAACCTGCTGGCTGGAAACAAGCCTTAGAAGACCCTGCTAAGGAACAGTGGATTAGCGCTATTTATAGCGAATTCCACCAAATTCTACAAGCTAAAGTCATGCATTTTATCCCTTTTTCAGAGGTTCCAAAAGACCGAAAAATCCTGAAAAATAGGCTTGTTTTTAAGCTTAAGAAGGATTCATAAAATCAGCCCTTAAAATATAAGGCTAGGCTTGTTATAAAGGGTTTTATGCAAATTGAAGGAAAAGACTACTTTGAAACCTTCGCAGCTACTAGTATTCCCCCCACCTGGCGGATTTTACTAGCTTTAGCAGCCTTTTATAACTGGGAAATCGAGCAAATTGATTTTATAGGGGCTTTTTTAAACAGCCAGTTATCTGAGGATATTTTTATGGAATTTCCAGAAGGCCTGTCTTCCTTTATAGAGACCCAGACCCCTGGAAACCAGCCTTTAGCAGCTTTATTAGCCAAGCTTGGCTATAACCCTGCTATAAAACAGGTTATCCTGCTAAAAAAGGCCCTATATGGGCTAAAGCAAGGTCCCCGTGAATGGCAACAGCAGCTAATTAAGCTGCTAGCTACTCTAGGGTTCCAACCCTTAATCTCTGACCCGGCTGTCTTTATCAATGCTCAGACTAACACCTTTATTATTACCTACGTTGATGACTGCCTTATTATAGGGCCGGACCTACCCTATATTAACAAGCTAAAACGCCTGTTAAATAAGGTCTTTGCTATAGAAGATAGAGGCCCTGTAGCCTTCTTCTTAGGGGTTCAAATCAGCCGTAACCGGGCTAAAAAGGAGCTATGGCTGCACCAGTCTCAGTATATTGATGAGGCTCTTCAGCGCTTTCAGCTGCAAGATGCAACCCCTACAGCTATACCCCTACAACCCGGAGCATTAAAAGAACCCCTAAAAAAGGTTCTTACCTCTGCTGAACAACAGACTTATCAGCAGATTATAGGGACTTTAATGTACCTTATGCTTCTTTCCAGACCTGATATAGCTTTTCCAATACAGTGGCTTTCTCGATATATGCAACAGGCCTATATCAACCATTATAATACAGCTAGGAACCTTCTAAAATACCTGAAAGGCTCTAAAGAACTAGCTATCCTTTATAAGGCTTCAAACCTTATACAGGCTAAACAACTAGCTCTTCAGCTGCTAGGCTATTCAGATAGTGATTTTACAGGCTGTAAAGCTACTAGCAAATCCACCTATGGGTATCTCTTTAAGCTAGCAAGCGGGCCTATCTGCTGGAAGGCAAAGAGACAGACTACTATAGCCCTCTCAACTACAGAAGCTGAATCAGATGCTTTAGTAGAGGCTATAAAAGAGCTAAAATGGCTCTCTGGGCTCGTTATAGAGCTAAAAATCCCTCTTCAGCAGCCTATAGACCTGTATTATGATAATACAGCCTCTATAAGTAATGCTAAGAACCCTGATCAGCATGCCCGAACTAAGCACACCCTGCTAAAATTCCACTATATTAGGCAAGAGACAGCTAGTGGGCTATTTAAGATAAATTATCTTACAACTAAGGCTATGCCTGCTGATGGGCTAACTAAGGCTTTAACAGGCCCTGTTTTTCAGGGCTTTCTAAGCCTATTAAACCTGCAAAAACCCCCTATTAAAAGCTAGCTATATATATATAGCTTGCTAGAGGGAGTGTTAAAATAGGCGGGTTTTATATAACAGCCTGACCTGTTATAAGATTAGTAGCTAGACCTACTATAGCTTAGCAGCTAAACCTGCTATAGCCCTAGCAGCCAGACCTGCTATAAGGTAGCAGCCTGACCTGCTATAAGACCTAAAAAGCCCATGCAGCCTGACCTGCTATATCAGGCTAGACTAGTAAAATAAGGGCTTATCCCTTATACCCCTCCCTTTCTTATTATTTAGAATGCTTAGAAATCTAAAGAAATATTATTTGGAATTCTTAAATAATTCCAAATAATCCTAGTATTATTTAGATATATAAGATAGCTGGATTCCTAGTTGAATCCTGCTTTCTTTCTCCATCGGCAATTCAATCACTTCTTTCTTCTTTTCTACAGACTTCACTCTGGATAACTATTCGCTGCCTTTCTTCCACTGCTATCGCTACTAGCTTTAGTTATAACTTTATACTGCAAATTGCAACAAATATATATAAAAAACAACTTATATACTGAATATTAGATTAAAAAGGCAGGGTACCCTGAACTCGTTAATTTCGCTTGATCAAAATACAAGTAAGCATAGGAAGAACCACTATAAACAATCAGCTTATATAGCTTTTAATACTAATCACCTGATTAATAATAAACAGTATCAGCTATACACTAACCCTTGGTTTTGCTTTTTTATACTATAGATCAGTATTCTAATAGTTTAGCTAATCTTAGAAAATATTTTTATCTTTTTTCTCTCCCTATAGGTCTTATCCTTAATATTAAAGAAGCTTTCTGTTTAAGAGCGATCTTAGTATTTCAGAAATAAGATACTATTTAATTATAATAATACAGGAACTATTATTCTTAACTTAAGTATAGTACCTATCCCTAAAGGAAAGGTTTTATACTAATATCAGGATATAATCAATAAGGTATCACTATACAAAAGTTAAGATAACTCCTTCTTAGACTAGATATCCAAACACCTCTATAATAGGAAGCCTTTATTACCACTTGATCTTCTTAGTGTACTACTAGCCCCTGGTTTAAGCAGACACTCTCTATATTAAAGAAGAAGATCTTTAAATAGCTCTAACTCTACTATTAAAATTATTATTCCTAAGATTGTTACCTTTAATATCCTTACTCCAAGTACTTCTTTACCTAGTATAATATCTATTATAAATTCTAATAGCCCTTCCCCTGGTGGACCAGGCTCATAATCAATTAATCAGCTAAGGGATAATATTATTTGTTAAAATAAGTGGGTTTTATATAACAGCCTGACCTGTTATAAGACTAGTAGCTAGACCTACTACAGCTTAGCAGCCAGACCTGCTATAAGGTAGCAGCCTGACCTGCTATAAGACCTAAAAAGCCCGTGCAGCCTGACCTGCTATATCGGGCTAGACTAGTAAAATAAGGGCTTATCCCTTATACCTCTCCCTTTCTTATTATTTGGAATGCTTAGAAATCTAAAGAAATATTATTTGGAATTCTTAAATAATTTCAAATAATCCTAGTATTATTTAGATATATAAGATAGCTAGATTCCTAGTTGAATCCTGCTTTCTTTCTCTATCGGCAATTCAATCACTTCTTTCTTCTTTTCTACAGACTTTACTCTGGATAACTATTCGCTGCCTTTCTTCCACTGCTATCGCTACTAGCTTTAGTTATAACTTTATACTGCAAATTGCAATAATAAATAAAAAGCTATTAATACTATCCAAGCTTAATATAAAAGGTATAAAGGAAATAAAGGGTATTCTAACTATATAAAGCTATTATAAATATAGCTATAAATATAATAGCTTACCCTATATAAGCTAACCAGCCTTATAAAGACTAAACTTTAATATATATAGAGATCTTTTATAATTTAAGGTTAAGAAAGCCTTAAATTAAGCCCTATCTATTAATTAATTAATTAATAACCTAAATAATAAATAATAATAATTTTAAATAGGATAAGAGGCTATACTAGTTTTTATACTAAAAGAGCTAATAGTATTAAAGATAGAAAGCTTATAATAGGCTATATAATCAAGCATATAATTAAAAGTTAATACTTCTAGTATAATTATAAAGAATATATATTTAAGTAAATTAACTAGTTATATAAGAGGCTTGTTATATTAGCTAGGAATAAAATTATTATTATTATATTAATTATAAATTATTAAAAATTCTAGTATAATATATTATAATTTATATATATAGGTATAATAAAGTTAGTATAAGGGGGGTGATAATAGCTTTATATATAGATAGTAATTTCTTTATATATAAATAGTAATACTTTATAATAAACTTATTTAATATATATAATTAATATAGTTAAAAATATCTTCTTAAAGATTAAATTAATTAGCTAGAAATATACCAAGTGTTATATCTGATTCTGATTTGCCAAAAATATATTGAGTACTATATCTGATTCTGATTAACTAGAAATGTCTTCTTCTATTCAAAAACACAATAGGGGGCAAGTAATAACAATCGCGACTAACCAGTAAATGCATGTAGGACACACACAAATTTACTCAAGCGCGGTCGTCACTAATTGCTAGGAACTGTATAATACACTGTTTCAATCTACTCTTAACTTTAAACTTTAATATTATATACCTGACTTACTCTAACAGATTCATCCTTGGCTTCTGTTATAGTTATACCGCCCCCATCATAATCATGGCGAAACATGCATCTAAGTAGGGTTATAAGCTTCTCATCTTGAACAGGACTGGTTGTCCACAGGCGCGCAGACTGAAAGTCATGTGGCGTTATATACGCTTCCAATGCTGGGTAGTATAACTGAGATGCCCGCAAATCATTGAAAAAGAGGTGCTCCCAGCAGTACTGTGGACTTATGACACCATTTTGTGCTATGCCTTGCCGTGAGTCCTGAGCAGTGTTGTCTTCCAACACCGTGCCGCCCCGCTCTTCAATCTGGTTCCGGATCCAGTCGACGTCTAAATCAGCAGCCATGGCTCCCTGCTGCTGGACGAACGTTCGTAGATGGGACATGGTTGTAGTAGTGTTTGCCTGCAGGGAGCGCGATATATTCACGCCGAGCTGCTGCACATCGGTGTCTGTATCTAGTACAATCATATCGCCGCATTTGATGTGCACGCGGCCTAGGTTGACCTTCCCTCGCACTGTTTGGAACATCCACTTTCCTAACCCTGAGAATGTTGCTTTTGACCGCGGGCCCCCTTGAAGCTCCGTCACAAACGTGTGGGACTCTGGCACGCGGTCGTAAGTCACCGATACAGGCAAGATAACCAGCGTCTGACCTGTTCCCTGAAGGCTTCTTAGAACGCCGCGTTTCGCTGGGAGGACTTGGCCGGTCCGACTACGCTGGCCTTCGACGAAGAACATCAGATTGTTGCCTTGCTGTACCAAGTCTTGTAGCTGCATATCTAACTTGAAATCACGTTTCCCTTGACCACGCACAAGAAAGAACACCCCGAGCCGTCTACACAGCCAACCGATAACTGGCACAGAGGCGAACTCATGGCTGGCTGCAACGCGCGGTAACTGAATGCCCAGCTCTGGACGGGTGAAGAACATATATGAGCAAAGTGGCGCATCCAGGTAGCTTCTGTGTGTCGGAGCTATCACCACACAAGCATCCGCAGGCACGCCATCCATTGCACTGATGAATGACTGGACATCTACCGTCACCCGCTCAAAGATCCGATTGAACACACGCCGCAGCGCCACTGCACCGAGTGCGACAGTCATGTTCGCATCAGGCCGGTCCAACGCCCAACCGAGCGAACAGCGCTTACCGGCCAGCCCAGCCTGTCTTCCCCCAATTACCACCTGTGTGGCATCCTTCTCCAGCAGGTACGAGCGCACGCCCTGGCAAATCAGCGAAATGTATGATTCGCTACAGAAGTCGTCGGGGAGGGCTTTTGTGCGCTCCAAGAAGTTATATGGGTGGGTTGCGAAGAAGGCAAAGTGCTGATTGCCGCTATTTTGGAGCTTGCGAGCTCGCTCCACGCGTCGGAGCATCTTGGCATCTCGTTTGACTGTGGCTACAAGCTTGGCGGCTGTGGTAGGCAACCTATGGTGGATGAGGTCGAACAGTTTGAACTTGAAGCTTGCAGGGTCTCGTACTAGGTAGAGATTCGGCTTTCGGAAGACGGGGCTGCGTCGAAAGTAGGCGGTCATAATCCTGTGGGCTGCACCTAGGTTGATGCCATGCTCTAGAGTTGAGACAACATGGACAATGCGAGGTGAGCTGGTGGCATTCTCTGTGACTGGTTGGAAAGCTTCCTCAATAAGTCTCGCAGCTACCACATCCACCGGCACAACATCAATGACAGCCTCCGGTCCTGAAGCGAAGACTTTGAGCACACCAACGCCAGACGCAGCAATAATACCCGCAATTGCAGCAAAACTGTCAATCCAACCGGGGAAGGGGTACTGCCAGCTCGCGGAGATGATGCTCGGTCGCACAATCGTCAGGGGGACGCCCTCACACTGTTCTAGCAGGAGATGTTCTGTCAGACACTTGACCAATGTATACACATTGGGGTGTCCTGTAAGTTTCAAAGCCTCCGAGTCCTTGAACTGGGCTTCCAGGAGAAAATCAAGCAGTGTTCTGGCTGGCAATGGGAGCGGAGGCAGGGTGCCTTCTTCAATATGGCCAGCCCTGTGCGGCGTCACATATGCCGTTGAAGTGCTAATTAATCTTCCCAGCCGGGGACACGCCCGTGCCAGCTCGAGGATGTTGAGCGTGCTCGCCGTATTATCAGCCAGTGTTTGTGCAAGTGGCGCATCAAAATCAACGCAGCCAGCGCAGTGTATGATGTACGTGGTGTTTAAGCACAAGTTAGCATATATGACGCTTGGAATACCGCATCTGGGCTGGGAGATGTCGCTGCTGATGACCTCAACAATATCCTGCCATCCTCCAGGTAGGCGTGAAAAACAGAGAGAGGTCGCAACGTCAGAGCTGAATCGGGCGGCTGCTGACTTGGATGTGGTGGGACGGATGAGCAACACGATGCGCGTGAAGGCAAGCTCAGACTGACGGCGTAAGAGCTCCTCAAGAACGACTCTGCCCAAAAAGCCCGTAGCTCCGGTAACAATAACGAGATTCTCCATGGTAGACCAAACAAGATGCGTCCTGGGTTGCAAGCTCCCCCAGCGCTGTGTTGCTGGGAGAGCGCTTGTCCTGTAGTAATTGGCAAAGCAAGAATGATGCTAGAATGGCGGACTAAGCTGCTCAAGGTTAAGTGTAGTGGCTTAATCGTGATATTTGGAAACGAAAGCCGTACAAAAGGCCCGTTGATCCCAACGGTAAACTGCTAATCAAAAGCCATGTCAAATAATACACCGACTCCAGAAAAGCCCAGTTTCGTGTCAGTTCATACAGTGTCGGGTATTTAATTTTGGAAGCAAGATTATGTTTTGTTATGCTTGTACCTAGATCCACACAACATATTATCTAATGCTGCGTATATTCTCCTATAAATAAACCAGATGGTATATCAGGGTTTACCACTTCGTAAGCGAAAATAGAAGCTGGGTAAGATATAAATTATCCAAGTGTAGCGACTGAGTTGGGGGTTTGGCCTGAAATGGGAATTTGGTAAGACCTAGTAGTAATACGAGTCAACAACATGCGTTATCAACTCTGCAAGGAATACTACCAGGGTTACATCTATTAAAGGTTTACATATATATGTACAAAACGTAAAGACCTCTTCCATATGCACACATATCTAATCTCTGCAAAAATATTCTATTGTATTTTGATTCCTTTTTAGTACGGTAGTAGCGCATCAAAGTCCACTGGCACGGACTCATATGGAAATACGATCAACTCCATATGTCCTAGCTTAACGCCACCGATCTAGCTGTCTGACCATTGCCCCTATTTTAATACACACACTAATTCTTATTGGAGTATAGTCAGACCACGGGGAGGAAATGGGCTACGCTAAACGTCTGTGACTATATTATACCAACGTTAACGGTAATTACCTATCTATTCCGCAGCTTTCTTTATCCCACATATAATCTGTCTGATGCTCGCAAGTGCTTATCAAGGAAAGTCGGTATCCCGCCCACCCACAAACACATCATCACTATCCAAAACTTGCTTCAACTGCTGTCGGGCGCTCATCGCAGCTGACGAGAGCACTCGGGGAAGGAACTTGCGCCGTAGCGTGCCCACGCCGTGATGATGTGAGACTGCCCCTCCGCATAACAAGATCTCGTCCCGGGCCGCCTCTTCCAGGGCAGCATACGCGCCTGCCGGATCACCCACACCCTGCACAAAGATGGCCATGTAGAAGTATATCGTCACGCCTGTGTCGTACGCCTGGCTGACACGTCCGCTGATGAAGGGTTTTCCGGGCAAATCGAGTGCTGTGTGTTCGTTCTCGATACGGGCACGTACACGTTGGACAAGCCCCGACGCGGCCGTCCAGGCGCAGCTTGTCTCGAATGACTCGGCGTAGATGTCGAGAGTCATGGCGAAATCGCGAATGTATGCAATTGCAAACGTAAGTTCGTATCCGCGCCGGCCGTTGTCTACTCCGGCCTTCAAGCCGCCGTGCCGCCGTGCCAGGCTAGACACAGTAGATACCTGACCCTTCACCTGTTGTGTGCTGCCTTCGAAGACAAGCGTGCAGGCAACCATCTGATGGGGATCAAAGCCCCGAAGCTGGGTCACGTATGCCTTCTCCAGCTTGCTCTTAAGCGTCTGTACAAAGCCGGTCGTGTGCGGCTTCAGCGCGATACTGAACTGAAACTGCGTGTTGTCTACCAGCCGGACGCTCGCAGGCTGCTGACCGCTGCGTGCTAGGTCGTGGACGAAGGCCAGACCAGCATCAAATGACTTGAATAGCAAGGAGCCGTAGCGCTGCACCTCGGGCAGGGGAAAGACCTTGACGACGGCTGAGGTGATGATACCAAGCGATCCCTCGGAACCAAATGCCCAGGATCGAATGTCTATGCCCAGCGACTCCCGCGGCGGCGTTGTCTCCGTCAATCTTCCCAGCACTCCGTCCGGGGTCACCATTTCCACATCTAGAACAATATCCTCGATGTTGCCGTACCGGCTTCTTTTCATCCCACTCGCCTTAGTGGCGATCCAGCCCCCAAGGGTCGAGAACTCCACGCTATCGGGCTCATGTCCTAGCGTCAACCCATGTTCTGCCAACGTCGACATGATATGCCTGCCCACCGCTCCAGCCTCAATACGCGCGAGCTGATTTGCCTTGTCGATCCACAGAATGCGGTCCATGCGCTTCATGCTCACGGCGGCAATCATTCTTGACTCGCCTGCCGGGCACGCCAGCGCGCCGCTGACGTTTGTGCCTCCGCCATATGGAAGGATAAGAACTTTGCTGCTGCGAGCGAAGGCCACAATCGCCTGCACTTGTGCCGTATCCCGGGGGTACAGGACGATATCTGGAATCCGTTTGATGGTGGCGTAGTTTGTCTCGTACATGTCTTCCAGCGACTGGCCATGGCCATGTCGTAAGCGCACCAATAGATCGTGACTCAGCTGCTCGTCCGTGAGAATTTGTTTCATCTGACTGAGGAACACATCGTTTGTAATTGTCGACGGCAGCGTCTGCACTGCTGGGCCTGGAACGATGTGCTGTTTCTTCGGAGCATCAATATGCATAATTCCTGTGATCCATGGAAGAAGCGATGGGAGTTTCTGCCCGCTGCTCGCGTATCGTTTGCCTGTGATCTCAACTTGTCCATCGTCGGTAATTTGATAGCTGGTGTCCGCAAAGCCCCAGATGTTGCAGCTCTCTTCACCATCCTGATTTTGGTGATTGATTGGGACGATTCTGGATGATGGGAATGAGGCTGTGCCGCCACTTGAGATGCTCGTTTTTTCCATGACTTTGTCTGACATGAGCAGTTATCCTACTCCAGTGTTGAGTTCAACAGTAAAACAGAGGATAGTGTGCTATTAATGACCTACAATCAGTAAGACAGAATCGGCGAGGAAAGCTGTGGTACAGGGTGTCTTATAGTTAATTAGACTAACATCTTTGCAATTGCTGACATGGATGCAACCAATGATATAAAGTGCTGACCCACATGCATTAATATAAATCACTTTGGTGAGAGAGCAAGAGGTAAAGTCCAGCCGCATTTGCAGGGTCTTTACAAGAACCCAGTTTCCGAAACTTAACAAACACTCAGCATCAACGTATACACTTCATTCTACACCCGTTGCCCTAACTGTCAGGCTTTAGTAATATCATTATCACTCTGCAGAGGCGCATATCTTTCTATAATCCGGGCGGTACCTCAGACTATATGTGAAGATCACAAACATTCGACCCATCTCCAGACATCTCAACGTTTTCCCCACTTACAACGCTCGCCACGTTGCAAAGTGCCCCCTAAGCTCACAAAAATTGCCAAAATGGTATTCTCTTTTGGTCCAGTACATGCTCGTAAGCTGTTCGATATCCCTTGGGCAAGCTTCCCGCGCGCATTCTATTATGCATGCGCCTCATCAAACAGCGCTACCGAAGAAGCTTCCACAACTGTTCGCCTTGAGCAACTATGGGCACCGTCACAAACACTCGTTACACTCTGTGTAAGATCAGCCCTCGACTTGCTTCTGCAAGCATGTATGTTCCCTCCTGGCTCGGAGGTCATCATCTCAGCTGTCACAATCCCGCACATGGCTGCAATCATTCGTCTCCACGGCCTCGTCCCTGCTCCTGTCGACCTACAATGCATAGATTTCAGCGTGTCCGCCGCAGATGTCGAGGCGCTCGTAACGCCCAAGACTAAGGCTGTAATCATAGCCCAGCTCTTTGGCGCACGGCACTCGCTCACAGACATTGCCGAGGTGGCGAACCGACACGGTCTACTGCTGGTGGAGGACTGTGCTCAGGCGTTTATTGGCAGGGAGTTCGTGGGTAGCCCCGAAGCTGCTGTGTCCATGTTCAGTTTTGGGCCGATCAAGACGTGTACGGCGCTCGCAGGCGGACTGGTCACGGTGCGAAAGGAGAAGCTTCTTCTCGCCATGAAGGATATCCACGGAGGTTACAAGCCACAACAGCGGAGTGCATTTTTCCAGAAAGTCACCAAATATGCCATATTCAAGGCAATTACAGACAGTCGTGTTGTGTACGGTCTTTTCCTTGGAGCTATACGAGCGAGGGGCTTAGATCATCAAAAAACCATCACGAAACTTAGTCATAGCCTCGCTTCAGATTCAGATCTGCTCCATCAGATTCGACTCCGCCCATCTGTCGCGCTGTTGAGACTTTTACATCATAGAGTGTCTAGCTTCGACCCTATACTAATAGATCAGCGCAGGCGCCGACTGGCGACCTACTTTGATAAACTCCCAGCCTCGATGCGGCCCTTGGGTTATGAGCAATCGCCGATCGATGGGTATGCTAATCACGGCTATTGGATTTGTCCTGTATCCGTGACCCAGCCGCGTGAGGTTCTCGATCAACTTCTCCAAGCGGGATTTGACGCAGCTGCTGGTGATGCCAGTCTCGTCGTCGTCTCTGGTGGTGAAAAGGAACCTGTAAGGGCAGCCGCAGTTATGGCGAGTGTGATTTACTTGCCTGTGGATAATGTCTTCCATGATCGTAGTGCTCAGAAACTAGTTAATGTCCTGGCAAATCTAGACAGCTCTAAATAGAGCACAATACGTTAGTTGAAACAGATAATATTGACATTAAGCTGAACGACCTAATATTTTTCTAATAAAAACATTGTTCAACTTATGACTGTAATCCGTTGCTCTTCAAATTCTCAAGCAACTCCTTATTAAACTTGTCTAGAGCAGGCATCATAATACCAGAAGGTGGAGGAGGTGAATTAAATTCCGGCACCACTCGAGTCATCTTGGGAGTCACTTCCAAGATTGTGCCGTCTCCCACCTCCTCGTTCACTACAAGCTCATACATTGCTTGAACTACCTCATCAATTGTAATCCACCTACAATCATCCAAGATCTCGTCTGCTCTGGCCTGGTCGGCGCTCCAAAGTCCAGTCTTGAGAAACATTTGGTCAGTGAGTCCAGAGCTTATAATGGAACGATTGTGAAGAAAATATAGAAAACACACCTTGACAGGTCCAGGTGCAACAGCGCTAACTCTTATGTTTAGGTGCTTTTTGAGATCGGCCAATGATCGTACAAACCCGTGTAGGCCGTGCTTGCTAGCAAAGTAGAGGGGTGTTGAGATGTCTGTGAGATGTCCAGCCATACTTCCCAGGTGTACTAAACAGCCAGGCTGTTTCTTTTGGGTCCAATGGGAAATCGCCAACTGGCTAAGGCGAATTGGAGATACAAGGTTGACGTCCAATATCCCATAGTGTCCAGGATCCGCATCAGCTGCGTCTCGTGACTTGGAGTTTTGATTTGTCTGAGTGTTTGGGGGCTGCCAAAAGTTGGACCATGGAGGATCGTAAACTCCGGCGCCTGGGACAACAATGTCAATTGTTGAAAACTCTTTGACTGCTGTGTCCCATAGCGATGTGAGCTGCGGCCATGATACTACATTCGTCTTCTGAAAAATTGCCGAAGGTTTCCCATCTGAGCTTGGATGCGGGAATTCTTGCAATAATGTCTCCGCCTCAGCTGAGAGTCGAAGGTCACCAATGATTACGGAGCATCCCTTTTCAAGAAGGAATCGAGAAAATGCCAGCGAAATGCCTAGAATCGCGGCAGTCAGTATAGTTCTGGGTATGTGCAGTACCAAGTCAATGCTGCATGGTTGGACTACCTGAGCCGCCACCAGTGATGAGAGCATGTTTTCCTATGACAGAGATAGCCATTTGGAAACGTTGGACCAATTAATTGTATAATCAGGTTTGACGACTAGCTTATACAACTGGTTCGTTTCGACCCTCAGTAATTCCAGATCACTGTGGCTGTAGCGAGTGCTGATTGCGTGCGCTCCAGTAGAAGGCGGAGGGCAGAATGTTGGATCCGTTTCGACTGTCTTGATGTGCGGCGTTATGCAGTACCAAACTGCCAATTGAGAAATCTGAACTGTGTAAATGTATGAGGTAGATGATAACCGGAATCCTGAGGCGATTTTTTTAGACCCCCAATACTGATGAGATCATCGTCACTTGGTCAACGTTTCCCAGTTGGGATGTGCTCAGATCTCCACCATAACCCTAACCCAGCTTACGTTGCACCCTCAGCATGTAATCACTGTGAGTCTATAACCCTGGCTTAACAGGTAGCCAACCCTGGCAGTTTGTAAAGATAGGAATTATAAGCACTACAAAGAAACAGCACGACCAAAGGTGTGATTTGAGCCAGAGTTCAATCGCCACAACAGAAACCGAATTAAGAGTTCATATATAACAGAAATTTAGTATTAGAATATAAAAGGTCAACCTAGACCGTCCGTCCATCATCTCCTCATAATTATCATCTCCTCATAATTACATGCTTGTCCAAAGTTTCCATTCATTCTTTTTTTCAACACATTCCATTGCCCATTACTGACTATGTGGCCATTTTTACTGGTTCTTGCAAATATCTGCTGGGGTGGCGCACTCGTTGTTTTTGATCTTGTTATTGCCTTTAGTGAAGAGAAGGATATCCTGTTCATTGTTCTTAAGTTCGTTGTGTACCACCACATTGCCCTTGGCAACGTTGGCACCATCGTCATAAATCACGATACCAGCGGCGATGCTTGTGGCGTTACCCTGGTCGTTGATGCCCGAGATATAGTTGTTGGCCACGCGGCTGTTAGTTGCGCCGCCAATCATGATACCATGACCAAATCCACCGCAGTATGGGTTTGTGTTAGTGATCTTGTTGTGCGTGACTCTGGCGCCGTTGACACTGGGATCGATCGAGGCTCCAAAGCAGCAGTTTGAAACTTTATTGTGTCCCACATCAGCGCCGTTGGTTTGGATGCAGAGGCCGAAGACATAGTCGGAGATGGTGTTCTGGGTGACTGTGACATCGGACTGATCGTCCATGCAGATGCCAATGAAGAGCAGGCTCGAAGTCTTTGCAACGTTTCGCGTGATGAGAGTGCTTTGGGAACCGACAGTAAGGACGCCATATGCGGTACCATCGGAGACGGTGTTGCCTCGAACTTCGGCATTGATGGCACCAACAACAGCAATGTTGATACCTTGAAATCCCTCGACCTGGAAGCCTTCGACTGTGACATCCCTGACATATTGATTCACCGAGGTAACCTTTCTGTGCTCCTGCTTAAATTTGGCAAGATTGACTTTGGGTCCAATGATGCAGATGCCGGCGACAGTATCCGGCCCGGCTAGACCAACACATTTGTTCGGCTTGACTGGGGGAGTTGTAGGCGGCACAATGATGGCACCCTTCTTGCCAACAAGGTGAATGCCGTTCTTAGAAATGGTCAGCTGCTCCCGGTAGGTGCCAGCTTCCACAACAATGCGCTCGCCAGGTCTGGCTGCATCAATGGCCTTTTGGATGCATCCTCCCTTCTTGACAACCCTTCCGCCGCTGCCGTAGGTGGCACTGGCGAGATCAAAGAGAGCTATGACGCAGAGAAGTGCGATGCTCTTCATCTTGAATCGAGTAAGAATGTCGTAATAACTGATGGAGGGCAACAAGATCATACAATTCTCCTTGGATGGTGAGTTGATATTCGAGATAGACTGCAGCGGGATATTGACCTTTTATCCTTTTCGTTGAGCACACATGTTTCCAGACTGTGTTAAGTTGATAAAGCCAACACATACAGTACACATTTTTGTGATATGCCATATTACATCGGCATGTCGTGTGGTGAAAAGCAATATGCAGAGCCGTGGCTTTCTGTTAGTCGCAGAGAGGGTAGAAGCACCGCCACGTACTTTCAGCCGCACAGAAACAGTTGTGAGTCCTCGACGTCACCAACCGACATTCTGTCAATAGTCAGCATTGTGATTGGTAAGTAATTGGGATTGAAGCCTCACAATGGGCAATGATATTAATGCGACTCTTGCAATAAATTATGCTAGCTTATGTCGCTCTCCGTACGCCTCGCGCCATTCTTGATTCATCTTCCACTCATGGACTTGTATGCGGTGTACTGGACTGGCACTAGTATATTGAGCGGGCTGTAATAAACAGGTAGCTGTTAATAAAGGCTTGCAGAAGCAATTGGGCTGAATTGGGCAGCCAGATCAGTCTCATAGTGGGATATATCTTTGCTGGTCGTGGCTCCCCCCCTGGGCGTCAGACTTAAGCATACATATCGAGACAACGGCGCCGCCACTTTGACTAGCAGCCCGGTAGCGGATGAGAATGCATCTTTTCCGCGATGAAAAACAAGAGTGGCAACTTGTCCCAAATACGAGATCCTTCAGCCCTAACTTTAAATGCAATCCGGTCATTGGCTGGGCAATACCGGTGGCGCTCAGTTACCCGACTTCTCCGGACCTCCTGTCAACCAGTATCCCTAAAAGAGAGATGGCTTGAAATATGCCCAGATGGTCCCAGCAGCAGGGTTGTGGCTTGTCGGCGCTATTGGGGTCGAGATGTCGGCGGTCGAAAGCATCTGTACTATTGAGCATTCCTACCGACCACTAATCTCCACCTTATCAGGATCGAGATCTGTCATTTTTTCATATAGTAGTTACAAAGATTAATTGCTTAATATGAATACTATCAACCCAATATTCCATCAGATGGATCCGACTAAATACTTATTTGAGAGAAACCTAGGTTCTCCTAAAGCTGAACATGTCTAACCAATTCCATTGCATTATGCATTCCTGGCCCGGATTCTATACTAATCTATATTTCTTCAGTTAGGTGTATCAAGGCATCATCCTGTGGAATTAATAACCGCTTAGCAGGCAGGCAATGTAGATAATATATTAAAGTCTAGATGTAGAAAGTGAGGGGCTATTGGAACAACACACAACACACAGTGGTGTACGTCCAACTCAGAGCTACCTACGATGATCTTGTCACTAATGGCTGTGGCGCCTATTTGGGTCCCATAGCTCAGCTGCATCCAATACTGCAAGTTGGTAATCACGCCACACCAGGTCAAATGTGGTGGGATGTGGGAGCCAAAACGTAACGGGTATTTCTAATATGAAGCTCGCAATATGACTGACTGGTAAGCCAAAATATTCACAACCATGAAGTACAGTAAAATACATTGTATATAATAATGGGAATCTGTTTTATATTATAGTATGCCTGAAGCTGTATCAAGACAGAGGTCCCTGAGAAACTCGCAGGTATGAAAGTCACTTGTCAAAGAACGTAGGCATAAAACAATACTGGGCACAATGGCTTGAAAAAGAAAGTCTATTGACCTGATGCGGCACACAGTAGTTCAAGACAGTTTAGATTCATTTTCCAACCTGTATTGCTAGTGTTCAGCTCTAATTACCAGATTCAGCTTTCATCTGCCGTCTACCCGGGCTTGACCAGTCAGAAAAGGTATTATCAACATTGATGCCGCTTTGCCAGCTCCTCTCATCAACTGCAATCTCTCTGAGTCGAGGTTATAGTCTACCCTAACGCGATGGAGAACTAAAAGAAAATGGATCACCACTGACATGTACACACAGACGTATGTAGGCACAATAGATTCCGTTATACGGATGGAAGTACTATGCAAGACTTTTATGCCTTAAATAGAGTATACAGATAATGTATTAGTAATTTAATGGTTATGATCTGCGAGTTTTGCCAAGCATTTATATTGTGATGTGATGTACTCTGTATTATATATGAGTTCAAGAATTTGAAGCCGCTTTAAATTTAAAGACAATATAAAGTATTTATACTAGGCTTAACCATGCTAGATTTCTCAATTAAGAAAAATGGCTTTATCTTGATTACTCAATATCCATCTTTTCGTGTATGGCTGGATGGCGCTTGAACTTTCAATGCATATTATCAGATTGTATAGCATGCATTGTATATAACAGCGAGGATCTACGGTCGACTTACTTAAAACATGAGATATTATTTATATTATCGTTGCATGCGCAAAGAAGATGAGAGTGATCATGCCGCTTGATACGTCAGAGCGTTCTTCTCACTTCAATAAACATCATTGTAGCTTCAACTTGCGAATTAGGTCCTTCCTGCAATATTTCTCTGAAAGAAATACAGCCGTACAAGCCGTTTGCTGACTGATCTGGGTTGGCCGTTATTCTCCCGTATTGCCTGGGTTGAGGGACGGCGCAATGGTTCATAGCAGTGAACTGTAGCCGAGGCATGTTAAGTCATCGCGCCCTTTGAAGCGGGGGCTTTGTGAATGTGGTGAATGCGGAGTTTACCTGTCGGCCGGAGATATTGTGGAGATCTGAAGTCAATTCTGCCGATCCCCCACATACAAACCCATCAGCTGAAAGCATCTCACACTTGGCCTCACAAGTAAATATAAAGTAATGCAAATACATCGGAACTGTTCAGTGGTGATGTGAAGTCTACTTTTAGCTTCCAAAAATGTCACAAAATGTCGCCTTTCGGCAGAATACTGAGCTTGGATGGTCTCGAGATGCGGAGATGTGGTCTGGTGACTTCGTCGACATTCTCCGTTTGTGTTCATCGTCTCGTGAATTGATAACGCGCTACACCAACCTTGTGCAAGCATGGATGCCTCATTTACGCGAAGCGGGGAGCGGGCTCGCATCCATGCGCGATGAAAACATTCTGCCTTGTGTGAGCGAGCAATACGAACGAATGACTACTCATCCAATCTCCAACCTGACAAACCTCGGTCTGGGTTTTCTGCGTCAGACAAGCCGGAGAGAACGCACAACTGTTTGAAGCCATGAAGTTCATCTCTCATGTCACAATTGCCGTAGTTTGGCTGCTAGGTAGCGGCGTCGCTGTCGCAAATCCCTCTGTGGTTCATTCTAAGCATGGCGTGACATATCGCGGCATCCATCGCAATGGGATTGAGGTCTTTCTAGGCGTCCCCTACGGCCAGGATACGGGCGGCGCCAATCGCTTCAAGCCGCCTCGTCCTCACATCTTGCCGCGTGGAAGCATCATCCACGCAACGTCAAATGGGCCGGCTTGTCCCCAGCAAGTGGGATCAGACCCGCGAGGTATCACCGGAATTTCGGAGGACTGCCTCAATCTTAATATTGCAAGGCCAAAGGATACTGGATACAAAGGCAAGTTGCCAGTCATGGTCTACATATTTGGTGGCGGGTTCTGGGCTGGGTCCAATTCGGACCCCAGGAGTAGACCGGACAGCCTGGTACTTGAATCCATTAAGAATGGCTTACCTGTCATTCATGTGGCCATAAACCATCGCCTCGGAGGTAAGTGAATATTACTTTCTGTTAAGAATCGAGCGAATTGGTCCTCTGGGTGTATGGTTGACTGGCTGGGTATAGTGTTTGGATTTGCAAAATCTCATGCGCTCAATTCCGAGGGTTCCGAGAATGCTGGCATGCGAGACCAGCGTCTTGCGCTCGAGTGGATTCGCGACAACATCGCACAGTTTGGTGGTGCTTCGGATAAGATTACTGTCTATGGACAGTCCTCTGGAGGTATGACCCCGCGACTTTATTCGCGCTCATAACCATCAATGATGGCATTTTGCGGACAGGGTTTAACTTGAGTAACAGGCATGGCCATCGGAGTTCAGGTGATGGCGTACGGTGCCGCCAAGCCAGCGCCTTTCCATCAAGTCATTTGTGAGAGTCAAGTGCTTGAACCTGGAATCACGTCAAATTTCACAATCAATGCCATGAAAGCTCTAGTGGACAACATAGGGTGCAACAAGACAGACCTCCATTCACCAGCCGCACTAGAATGCCTTCGCAAAACCGACATGGGCGCTCTGTTAAATGCGTCAATCGCCACATATCGGGATGACGTAAACCTTGGCGACATCTGGCTACCAACAGTAGATGGAGATTTTCTACCTGCTCCGCCATCTCAGCTCATCAAAGAAGGCAGAGTAGCTAAAGTAACAATGGCTATGGGATGGTGCCAGGATGATACTACTCGGTTTGTTGACCCCAAGATTAAGACCGATGCCGATACAAGAAGCTACATCGGGGATTATGCTCCCGGCATCAGCACCAACAACCTGGACAAGATTCTCTCCCTTTACCACATCTCCGAATTCCCAGAGAACAAAGCAACGGGCTTATCGGGCGAATTCTACCGAACGGGAAGAATTCTTCGAGATATACTCATGACTTGTCAGCCCTTTTACTACGCCAAGCACCTCAATGCGGCAGGTAGCAAAGTGTATTTATACGATTGGAATCAGACGATATACGATCCGGCGCTTGGAGTCTTTCACGGAGCTGACTTGCCTTATGTCTTTGGAAATCTCTCCCAGTTCAACCGAAGCGGGGTCAATCCAACACCAGCGGACTATACACTGGCGACGAGAGCATCGAGAAGCTGGTCGACATTTGCTAACCTAGGGAAGTTTAGCCAAGATGGACACGATGCCTTTAAGAGATGGGAGGGTGCATTCAGTAGCCCACATGATATTCGCATATTTGTTGCTGGCGGTCCAACAGAAGGAATGTCCTCCATTGATGGTTCTGGGGCACTTCCTGCCATGAGTGTGCAGAAGCTGAGAGATAGATGCACTTTTCTCAATTCGCCTAATCTCATTAAAGAACTGGCATATTAGATAGTGCATCAAGTGAATTGTTCAATTTTGATCATACCCGTCACGCCACGTTGCGCTCTGGGCCTTTTGTCATGAGATGGCTAAAACGTGCTTGAGAAAGCCCCATGACATTCATCTCTTCCACAACTATGTGATTTTGCTGCTCCATTTCAGGTCTAAGAGCTAAAATACGGTCATTTGATATGTCAATAGCTGCCATGTTCACCCTAACCGTGAATCAGCCTCTGGCTGCCCAATGATGTGCTGTCAATGAGATGGGGAAATTGGAGGTTGCTGACGCAAGGGCTGACTCGACACTCCTATCCCCCCATTTTCTCCCATTCCTTCTTCTTCGCACAACACAACGCAGCCTCTATCTGCGCGCTCATCACTAATAATTCGTCGCCTGTCCAATGAACATGCCCAACAACTCCAGATTGAGAAGTTTGTTGGCTAGGGATCGAGGAAATGAGTGTGTGTTTGGTCGCCTACAGCGACGAGACAAGAGTCATCTACAGTTTCTTAAAAGAGGGTTTGAGGTACCGAGATGTGTAGTATGGCCTCTTGATGCATTGGTTCCGTAAACATAATTTGAAGCTTACTTCCAGAACAAATGTAATGATGCATTGTCAGGTAGCGGAATGAAGGAACCAAACGATGGCATAACAAAAGATACAGGAATTAGTATAGAAGTGACATAGGTGCTGACTATTGCTATGGCTCTCTTAACACTACTGCAATTTGTTGATGGCAGGGTTCAATGATGAAGACAAGCTTAGCACTGCATCTACTGTAAGCCGTGCTTGCAACGGACATCGGTCTTTTCAGCATTTTCAGAAGATTCTCACGGCTGAAATAAGATCAAATGATCATTTCATAACACATAATCTTACTAGAGTAATTACGGCAATACTGATAGCCTTGTGAAACTGACACGAACCTCCCAATATATAAAACGCCAACGCAGGTAGCCAATGGCTTAAACGTGGGCTGGACCAAATACTCTAGAACCAAAACATTTGACAAGGTTTTAAAGTTGTTATAAGGTTGAAGAAACGGGGGATGACATCATTTCGGTTACAGTCACTGAGACTACATATGGTGGCCGTAGGCGTCACGGGCCGCTTCGGCTCGCCCCCTGACCACGAGCTCCTCAGTTTCACGAGCAAATTGAAACTCACACCACACCCATCGCTTGGACTCAGATAATAATAACCTATTAAGTAGTAGGCTCCTTGACTGGCGGGGAATCATCCCCTTGCAAAGCAAGCGGGTCGTCTTAGTATGAGTTCGCGAGTCAGTCGATATGGTACCTAGTCATGCCAGAGCTGATGATCTCATTTCAAGGATCCTTCATATACCTATCGTTACGCCGATCTTTCTTTTCGGCTATACGCTAATGACGGAAACAGCGGATAAAGCTCAAAAGGGAAGCATCCTTCTTCAGCCACCACCAAAGTGACTACAACGTACATGGGGGCGAAAGACTATGAATCATTTGGTGTCATTATCTGCAAGGATGTTGCACTATAACATGCATCGAGTATTAGATCTCAAGGCTAGCCATTAACGGCCAGTTTACTCACCTATTCCTACTACCCCAGTGCTTGAATACGCTTAAATCCTTCGCTACGACCTCCCTGATATGCATCATTTTTTTGAAGCGAACCTTGAGAGACATGGACAAATGCCTGTTTCATGTATGTATTGAACCCTCGGTCCAAATGTCGACGGTAAGTTCCATAAACAGGATTTGCGCCTACACCACGAGAACATTATCCGGCCATCAAACGTCACAACAGGATACAAGGGATTTTTCCAACGCAACATCAGCAAACACTTAAACACTGGGGTTTATTGTACCGCCATGATTGAGAAAACGAGATTGGAATGCATGAAGATAAAATACGCACGATTAAATCGCGTACGAAGATCCTGTAAACGTCATTACTGTAGCAATGCAACATTATTGAGTCAAGTGAGTCCAGCTGATGACGAGTTTGAGAACAGGAAAATACGTATTCAGTAGTTAGAGTGCCATGGACGCGTGTAGTTAGCTTTAATCGCTAAATCTTGTGCGGAAGTATAGGCTACAGGTTGATGCTGTAGTACTTTCCATCCCGTGCTCGCAGATCGAGCTCTTTTTCGGCTACTTACCTGGCCTGGAGCTTGCCCGCGACACGATCGGCACTCCAGCCTCATGAAAAACAGTATATAGGATTCGTGCAGCGACGCGTGGACGCCAGGTGGCAGGACTCCTGCAAGGGCGTGCATTGTGCATCCACGGTACTTGTTACCCCACGCCTCTCTACCATCATGTGGGAGAGTAATACTGCGGAACAACGGAAGCAGCATAGATCTTGCAGAGACTAGATCTATGTTTCATCGCAGTTCGTGGCTGGAAAGAAGCTTTTACAGAATCCTTTGTCGGTCCTCCGGACCGTAAGACACGCCACTGATGAATGCAGGACTAGCATCTGTCACCCTATGATCATCAAAGCTACAACCCAGCGGCACGTCCCTCATTGGGAAGAATGGGGGTGCTTGGTCAACAAAATTAACATTTACATAGAATAAGAAAGCCTCGTAGGGGAAACGATATTGAATCATTGACATTTTGATGTTCATTTAAATATTATACAGTTGCTAGTGTGACAATTTCGCTGAGATGCGTGGCCAGTAATTCAAGAATGTCCTTGGACAGCTTGCGGCAGGTACATTTCTTCCAAATAACGCTCCTCCTCCTCCGTTAACTTCTTTCCCAGAGCTTCTAGAGCATCGTCCATGCGCTCGACAGAGCTAAAGCCTATAATGGGGGCCGTCACTCTCCGATTAAGCCAGGCCAGACTGACATGGCTCATTGGCCATTTTCGTTTGTGAGCAATTTCCTCTACCCTTGAGATGATGATAGAATTATCACGGTCGCCACCTTCATATATTGAGCCATTGGCGCTAAATGAGGACCTAAGAGATGACGTCTCTTGAGATAAACTGCGTGCGAGTCTACCAGATGCGAGAGGAGCCCACTGGAGAGACTGCGTGTCAGAAAAAGTGATCAATGGGAAAGGATGGTGTAGTGAATAATGTACCGGAATGAGGCCAACTCCATTATGCCGGCAGTATTTGTTCATTTCTCTCTCCTCCTCGCGATATATCAGGTTATAGTGGTTTTGCATGGAAATAAACTTTGTTAAACCTTTTCTCTCTGCAACATTTTGTAACATTGCAAACTGGTATGTCCACATAGAGCTCGCGCCTATATATCGAACCATTCCTGCCTTGACGAGATCATGCAAAGCACTCATTGTCTCTTCTGGAGGGACTGTAGGATCGAATCGGTGAATTTGAAGCACATCAATGTAATGAGTGTTGAGTCGTTCCAGCGACGCCTCGACAGAATTGAAGATGGCACTCCTAGATAATCCTGCAAAATATCAGTCATCAATTCCGAGTTATAGAGGTTATGACACAAAAATTATACCCCAGTGATTAACGTAGTCTTTACTCCTATCTGCTAGGTCATGATGCATCGTGACACCGGATCCAGGATCGTAGTTTTCTGAGTCACATATGACGCGATAACATTTTGTCATAATCACCACTTTGCTTCGCGGAATGTTATATGTACGAAGGGCTTTCCCCATGATGCGCTCAGACTGGCCATTTGAGTATACATTGGCAGTATCCCACTTCAAACCGATCAGAATTGTGTAGCTATAGCTGGAAGCGACATACAGTATTGATCCCTCGATCATAAGCGGCCTTCAGCAACGGCAAGGACTTCCATGACATCAGCTTTGCTTTCAACGTATAGCATTAATAGTGGGAATACTACTCACCTTTTCTTCATTGAGTACCCATGGAAACCATCTTGAACTGCCCATGTGGAGACCGCCTAATATTGGATTTGACACACGCAGTCCGCAGTTTCCGAGCCTGCGATAGTCAGCTCGTGTACGGGCAAGAGAATCACGCAGAGATTCCGGCACCCGGAGAAGCTTCTCAAGAGAAGTTTTAGACATGTTCCTCAATGTAAACGCCTTGGTAGCCAAATTGGAATTTTTTCTGTTGACCAGTGAAAAAGGAGTTTGCAGCACAAGGTGTATTACGAGCCAATGTTTTTACACCATTGGGGTGTCAGGATTTTGGATAACAAGGGGGTGAATAAGGCACAGTAGATGAACGATCAAAGAAAAATGCCTGTGCGTATCACTATTCTTAGTGGGTGTGTATCTATTGGACATGGGTTCAACCACCTTAACGGCTTGCGTCAGATCCATCGTGTGGGGCCAAGCTAGCATTGCAACGGTTGTGAGCAAGGGGGGGGGGTGAAACTACTCCTTTTGCCCACATAACGTAGTACAATCCCATATATGCTCCGTAGTAAGTTGTTTCCACACTTCAGCAGTTACTCAAAATGTTACGTATGCATGTGTTCGAGATCACAACAGGCAAGTGCCTGCTTACCAGTTTCAGCTTGGTAGGTATTGCGGACGACAGTCAACCGAGGCCCGGGTGGCGCAGCATCAGTGTCTAAGACCAAGACGTCGGATAACCAGAGGAACAAGAAAAAATGGGTTGTGCTTGTCAGAATTTTATCAGACAATATACCTGGTGTATAGGTTAAGCCCCTGTCAGGAATGCACGGATAATAAGCAAACAATTCCATGCTATGAATTGAAGAAGGCAAAAGACAATTGCTAGTGTGTCCAGGGTGGTAACATAAAAGGATGTTAACTAAACTTTCAAGAGCTACAATAATGGTTTTCTAATAATGCAAATAGGGGATAAATTGCTAACATAATTCACATTGTAGTCACTCAGAAAAGTCAAACTGCCTCGAATAAAGCCTCCCACACTTGAAAACATCATGCCAATATTCTCAGTAACGGCTCTGACAAATGGGAAACGGCCATCTCGACTCCTGTTATTACAGCCCAGAGATGTTGAAAATGCCACTTTAGTTGAAGTTCGTCTCAATCATCTGCTTCCCAGTCAAACCTATCTACCGCTTTTGTCAAGCATAGCCAATTTTGTCTATTTCGTCTCTCTAATGTCTTGCTATTGCTGTTGTTGTTGCGTATGCCTAGTCGCTTTGATGATTTGGGTTCATTACCCTGCTCACAGACGATCTCCGTTTCATTGTAAAACTACTCCAGAACTATTTTTACTCTAATATTATTTAATAACTTTGTAACCATTTTCCCCGAAGCATTGTTCAATTTCTTGCCTCCCAAGCATAAATCCACCATGAAAGTCTATGTACTCTTTCTCACCACCCCGGAGCTGTTCAATACAAATGTTCAAATTACTTTGTTCTCTCTGCGCAATCTGACCCAGCGCAATCCTATACCTGGCTGACAACAAATTCGACTTGGCCACCAGGCTGTGGAGCTGCGTAAACGCTTGACACATTCCCAGCAACAACCACCCATTTTGCTGAGGCTTCATTGATTCGACAAGCAATGTCTCTGCGAATGGTGAGAGCCATCGTTGAAGTACCTCTATTAAGGTCTGTGGCGGCGTAGATGTCGGGTTGTTCTTGCTATGAAGCTCCATGCCAATGCCAATCAGATCAATATGATTTTCCCTGCGTATCTCATCCATTCCATCAACACCAATGGGCTCGGGTAGAAAGCCATTTTGAGATCGGAGAATCCTGAGTACCGCACAACCGATGGGGTTTGCTACCCTCCAAGGTATGCTGACGAAGCATTCGAGGAGGCAAGGGTGTACAAGCCAAAGTCCCATCAGCTTCTCAATGTCTAACTTAGATGTATCAACGTCCACCATCTCATACAACTTCTTTCCTGCATCCCAGCCCGACCCATTCAAGCCATCAAGTTTGGATGGGACGAGGCCGGGAGAAATAATACCCGTGCTCTCAGCCGATGTGCGCGTCTGGTGCAAATCTGTTCTTCCAGTGAACGCGCGATATGTTTCCGCGCCTTCAAATACGAGAGAGTCAATCCAGTCTCGCACCAGTGCGACCTCGCGATCGGTGAACGCGCCAAACATGGAGCCGCCCCATGAAAGCTGATGGATTAAACGACTACGCGCGCTGTCGCCTTTATAAACCCACGGTTTTGCCTCACTGAGGCATCTCAGAAAGTCTTCACGCCATTCCAATTGGGAAAACTTTGAGCGATCGAGCCATGTGCTCAGAGTTCGCTTACCGAACCTCATCTTACAGTGTTCGTGTGCACCGTTGGAAGCCATAGCTTTGGCTTGGAATAGATCAAGGATGCCTTCGACAAGGGAAGATTTTGCTGGTTTGTAGGATGGAAGATTTTTTGACAAGGCAAATCCAGTCTGCACACGTTTCCACGCCTGGTGAGCTGCCTCCCAGCCATGGCGAGCGGCCACGGAATGGATGTATTCTTTTACAACATAGCTGGACATTGCTGTATGGCCGGTGTCCGCATTGTCAATTGTAATATGTAACGTGAAGTAGTACGGGTCGAATCCAACCTCCCGGAGCTCCTTTGCTGCGACCATGGTTTCCAAAGTTGGCATTTCGAATTGCATGTTGAATCCCAAAATCTCCGGGAGGAAATCATCTGGGAATAGTGATATGAGAAGCTGTGCTACCGCCGACCGCCAGATATTCTCGTCATCAAAGCCAGCGTGTTGGATGAAGTCTCTTGAATCTGGCGCGGGAACGATGGCGCCAATCTTTCTGAGAAGCTCCGAATACACAAATGCATGATTTCTAGCCAAGTCGCCATCCCCAAGCTCTTCTGAGAGCACTTGCCACGCCCCCTTTGTGATTTTCCGATCTGCAAATGCGGTCGTGGCTTTATGGATATGACCGAGCCAAGCACCATCGACGAACCTGACTGGGGCATTCTGTACCAGCCAGTGGCGGGCCTCTGTATCTGATTGGAACAGTTTTCGAGGTAGTCCAGATTTACGTTGCTGGAGATAACCGCGCCATTCACTGGTCACCTCATCCATTTTGGTTTGCATGAAGGCATCCAGGGCATCCGGGGCAAAGTGCTTCATGGACAAGATACCCTTTTGCGACTGTTCAATACTCAAGGCCCCAGAAAGAAATGAGAGAAGAAGGGATTTGGCTCGCGGGAGAACCTCATTGTGATGCTCCAGGTGGTGTAGCTTAAAGTAAAGTTCTTTGTATAGCTGACATGGTTCTATCCCATCAACACTAGGTGGCTGCGATGTTGACACATTTCCTTCCCTTTTGGAGTGGGAGGGGTTTTTTTCATTGTTAATTTGTGCTGCTCTCCTTGGAATGTGTCTTAGTATGATCACGCCAGCGGTAAAATTGATGACCAGAAGTAGCATCAATCTAAACATGCAGTCCACGGTTGTCAGTTTTATGACATGGTTCTGGACGTGAAGAGAAGAAGCTGATACGTTCGCCATTGGGAGGAAAGTTGAAAGTAGCGTGTGTCAGTTTGTGGAACGAAGGAAACGACATTTCCCCCTCCCAAAGCAGGTTTACTTGCCACAGCGAAGTACGGATAATCTTGGTGTCATAATCAGTCACGACAATGCAGATGAAAACCCCTGGCCTTTTACTCGTCCATCCTAAAACCATTGATACCGAGGAGCTTTGCGTGTGAGTTCTACCAAGCACACTGGGTAGGATGGTAACTGTTGCATACTCTCAGGCAAGCCACATCCCTTTGCTTTGCATCCAGTCTCATACATGGTCCAATGACGGGTTACACAGGGATTATGATTCCAATTGTTTCGTACAAGGACACCTCACTGTCACTTAAGGACAGCAATACATTATAAATTGGGACTAGGATGATCCTAGACACTCTGACAGTGCCGCATAGGGTCTACATTCACATCTATCTTAAGTATGGACACTACTAACCAGCAGCAAGAGAGTCTAGTTAGGCTGCTTTCAAATGTCTGTATTTGATACAATTATGGCTATAGAACTGAGAGGCTCAGAGATAGAGGACCAAAAGCGAACACGGATTTAATTACACCCAGAAGATCCATATACATTGTTGTACATAGAAGCATAACCCTCCCACTTGAGGCTGGAAGGCGCCCACAATTCTGAACGACACGTAGCATTTAATTTGTGTCTAGAACAACATCTGGGTGATCGGAGTACAAACCTTCACTTTGTTGCCATGGGACCGTTTCTGTGGGGTAGTAAGGCCGGATCGTCGCGCGGAGGGTAGACACCAGCTTCGGGTCATCGCCCTTTCAGCAGCGCCACAACCACTCGATCGACAACACTCCTACCGAATCCAGGCTCATACAGGTTACATGCTTAAATGTTTGTCATAATGCATTGTGTATTTCAGCCCGCAAGCCCCATCGGCTCGGAGATATACAAGACAAATACTTGCGGAAGCAATATGCTTATTTTCGTACAACGTGCCACACCAGCGCAACGCATTCCCCTCAATAGTGCAGATCACAGACCACTCCGGCAGAAGAATCATCGAATGGAGGGGCCTTGGAAGACAATAGAGTGGCTGCACAGCCGAGATTCCGTGAAATCTACTCACATCCATTCAGATACGTGCACAGAGCGGGACTACAGGACTGCATTCATGTCTGTCCTCTTGGCTGCGGAAATATAGGAGCGGCTTCCCCGGTTCAAGTGATGTATACCTTTGCATGGTCCATCAGGCATGTGCGTGGGCCGTGGCCGCTCTCGACCGTCAAATCCCGGCCGTCATTGAACCTGGTTTTCACTGGACTTGTACCTGGACGCCTCAGCCAGCGATAATGGCCATGACAGCCAGACATTATTGTTTACTTATGTTGGTCAGTATCTCTAAAAGTTGGGACACAGTGGGGATATCTTGACTTTCTGTTGATGTATATATGTGATTATAATTCTCTCCACGTTGATCGAGTTGCGAAGGACAACATTGCTGCACAGTTACCCCCTCCCCCCTCATGCTCAGGCTACTCACTCCCACTAAGGAGCGTTGAATAATTAAATTATAATTCCTCATCAACTCCAAAATGGACACGACGCTTGGAGCAGAACAAAAGTACGCTCTCATTACTCGCCGTCTTGAGATACAAAATGGCTGGTGTGCTCAGAAACTCCAATCACTTGTTACCGAAGACAAGCCAATTAGGTACCAA
The DNA here is from genome assembly GCA_005765155.1 of Zelopaecilomyces penicillatus. Taxonomy (NCBI): domain Eukaryota; kingdom Fungi; phylum Ascomycota; class Sordariomycetes; order Hypocreales; family Pseudodiploosporaceae; genus Zelopaecilomyces; species Zelopaecilomyces penicillatus. Next base: position 3,521,848 of record VCCP01000006.1, read on the forward strand.
TGGGGTAGGTGAATCGCTTGGAAATACTTTGTTCTTTCCCACTCTGACAAGATGCAGTAACCGCACCAACCGGAAAACGTAAGCCTAGCTTTTCAAGGCAAACAAAGCAGATGTATTGACAGCGGATGCAGCACATATAGGTTACTTTATCCCGCTGATCAAGTTTGCGGATTTCATTCGAGCCGGAGGAGAGGTGCAGTTGTCTAATAACTTGCGATACATGAGCTCTCAAATTAACCCGATGCAAACAGGTTGTAGTTGAGTTCATCGACTCGTACGCTTTCTTGGTCAATTATAAGTTTCCATGGGATCAAGTACAACAGCGGAAGTTGTACTACCGCCGACTGATAACCGCGGTTCTCCAGGCTGTTGGTGTGCCCATGGCAAAGGTGTCGATGGTTGAGGCGTCCTCATATCAAGGCAATGATCAGTTCATCGTGGACTTTTGGAAGCTTTGCGCATTATGCTCGCAGCAAGATACCAAAGAAACCGGGGCTGAGGTCGGAGCATCCACAATGCTGGGGCCGTTGCTCACCCCTCTACTGCAAGAGCTCGGGGAAGAGTATCTCGATGTTGATGTCCAGTTTGGCGGCACAGATCAGGTTTGTAACAGATCCCTCCCACAAGCACATGGCAAAGATGCTACGGGCCGCCCGGGCTAATCTGGTTCTGCTGGGGGTTAGCGCGGCATCTTCAACCTGGGAGAACAATTCCTGCCCGAACTGGGGTACAAGAAGCGCGTTCATGTGATGAATGAGCTTCTCCTCAGTTTAACAGGTGGCAAAATGTCGTCATCCCACCCAGCACACACCAAAATCATGTTCTTGGATGATCCGGAGGCGGTGGCAGCAAAGATTGCCCCGGGGCTTCGTGCCCAGCGCAAGTTGTGCAAGGCAACGGTGTTTTACCCATCTTGGAGCACATACTTTTCCCCATCAGCGAGATCAGGATGCTCCAGCTACAGAATGGGAGTCTGAACGGCGTTGAGAACCATTCTACCAATGGCCATCCCACCAATGGTGAGCGAAATAGCCGACCGTTTGTTGCTGATGGTGCGCCAGAGGGGGCCTTGTTCAGTGTCGCCGTTGCAGAATCAGAGTGTGTGTGCGGCTCCAAGCGCCACTATCGTACGTATATAGATTTGGAGCAAGACTATGTACAGGGTCGGGTCGGGCCGGCGGAGCTGAAGGAAGCCGTGATTAGCGCGCTCAATCAGTTGCTTGCGACGATCCGAAAGTCATACAGCTCCGACGAGGGCTGGCAAACGGCCGATCAGATGGGGTACCCAGAGGACTGTGTGGCAAGGTGACAATGACATGGACGTGGTTGGGCATCAAAAGGTTAGGCTAAGGATCATGATGGTGCTTTGACAGTATGCCAACATGCAAGGTAGCTAGATGTTCTAGGTTATTCAACCCATCCCCTCAAGTTATTCGCTACATAGTACTCCCTTTGTGACCTGTGCAATGCTTGAATTGAGGGGAAGTAAAAGGCAGTATAGCCGATGCTGATGCGCCTCAGCGGGGGGCGCATAGATGAATGATGCAAGCTGTGCTTTGCATATGCAGAGTATTAAGTAATAGTATTGTATGGTCTGGTGCGCCATGCCAGCTTAACAGATGGCCGCAATCGTTGCTCATTGACGGCTACAATATGTTGATTAGTACGGAGTAGGTAGACACAGGTTACAAAGAACATCCAGCGTTGACAGTGCGGATGTCTGGGTGTCCTGTTTTGCATACCAGGTAGATGCTTGAGTTGAGTAGCCGGCCAGTGAGAGTCAAACAAGTGCCTTCGAGTTGCCGTCGCTCAATTGACTCATCAATAAATCTCAAGAATCGAGCGCACTTGGTGAATGAGATATATAAGCTGCTAGTAGCTCAAATTTAGAACTGGGGCGAAAACAACTAGCAAAACAACGTCCACAATCTCCGACAGAGCGTCAAAATGACCACAACCAAACTACCTGACCCTTCCACTGTTACTGCCATTGATCTGGCGCGGCTAGCATCGAAAGATGATGCAGAAATTGCAAAGTTAATCCAGGCCGCCGAGTATCCTGGCTTCTTTTATCTCGATTTTCGCCACTCACCAGCAGCAAAAGACATAGGCCAGAAAGCGCGTGAGGTATACGCCGCAGCCGACCAATACTTTGACCAGTCACAAGAGGTCAAGGCAGAGGATATTCGTAAAGAACAGCCCGCATCCAGCGATAGAGGGTAAGATTATGCGATGGTGCGACGATAGCATCACGGCTTTAGTTGGCTGACTGTTCTTGTCTCTCTCTCAGATATAAATCCTGCGAGACTGATGAATCTTTTGAGGTGGGTTTAGCTGCTGCACCAGCTATTACACAAAGCAAGGAAGCAGCACATGAGCTAACACCAATCCGCGCACAGATATCGACTGATGAGATGCGACAAGGCAACCTGCAACTCCCAGGACCATTAGCCAAACATGCGCAGGTGGTCAACGACTTCCACTCTACCTGTTCCGATGCGGCGCATGTACTCCTCTACCAGCTCGCAGATGCACTTGGCCTGCCATTGCAGGACCATCACCGCCTCCATGAGCCAAGCGAGAGCGGTCTGAAGCTGATAGCCGAACCCTCAGTTCCACTCGCTGCCAATGTTATTGAGAACAAGCACCACGACAGTGGCACGCTGACCATGCTGTTCTATGATACCTGGAGTCTCCACGTCTGCCTGCCGCGTAAGACAGGCCAAGATACAGAGGAGCAGGAATGGGTCTTCGTGCCGCCTCCCGTGGAAGGAGTGGCTCTTGTCCATGGAGCAAAATCACTCGCCCGCCTGTCCAATGACAGATTTCAGGCTCCGTTGCACAGGGTTGCGCAGCCATCGGATGGGGCGGGGAAGCGCTATTTCCTATCGTACTTTTTGAGGCCGGAAGACCGGCTGCGGGATGAATGGGCCGTGGCTGCCACTTGAGCTGACCGTTGAGACACGAAACTGCAAAATAATTGATGGGTAATATTGACTGTGGGCCAATAAATGGAACGAAAAGTCAAGTTGAGGGTCTCCACTCGTGCATCGTGATCGAATCCCGCTTGCTCCCGTCTCGTGCAGTAGCTGAGGTAACTGTGAGGATGGACAAACGCGTCTAGTCTCCTCTGGCCCCCCCCGTCTCGGCAGACCCCTGTGCATATAGCCAACGGGAAGGCGAAATTCGGGGCACATACGTACATGCAGTAGTATGGGTGTGTGAGACGCTGTCTGTCTCTGCAGCCGCTCCTAGCTTGCTGAGGGATTTCACTTGTGTATGCAATACAGTTGGGTAAGCATACACCGTACATATGCACTTTGTATCAGAACAAGAAACTCCATGCAAAAGCGCCCTGTTCGAGGTGTCATGCATATATCTTGGTTGGATCTTCACAAAAATGGTCTGCGGGAGCCGACCATGAATCCACAAGCACATTATTGACTGGCGTACATCTGTCTGCTAGTAGGTAGGTAGGTAGGTAAAGAGATATCATGCCATGCACGTTAAATCCAGCTTTTTCTGACCAACTGGCCGTATACTTACGACATGTACTGTACTTGCGCAGCTGTTTTTGTGATAAGATATTGGAACTGGGTATAATGCCATGCAATGCACCTTGAGCGGACTACCACCCAATTAACTAGGCAGAGTCCAAACTACGATGATCAGGCGTAGTAATTGTCATTGTACTCTGTACTTCACACTACGTGCTCTCCATCACCAGGTTTTCTCATCCCACAAGCGTTCAGTATTGGCAGTTTTTGGCCACCTACTTTCATCGCCATCATCATCATTATTGCGACATGGTGTCTAGAGCAACAGAGTCGAAATACGCTTCTCCCGCCCCTTTGCTGGTCTTGGGTCTCAGTAGGACCGGTGGCACATGTAAGCTTGAAGCTTCAGACAGTCCATGTTCAGCGTCCACCTCTTTAATCCTGACAACTAGACCTTTGCGAATCGAATTTCAGCAGCAGGTCGAGTGCATCAGTGATTTCGTAGTGGACGCTGAGTTATAGCCTCACGATATCTCCATCTCAATGGGATTATGCTGAGGCCTGGATTATGGGCTGATTGAATAAACTGCTATAGCTCTGTCTCATGCGCTCGCCATTTTAGGTTATGAGAATCTCTATGACTTAGATGACATAGCCAACGGCGGCCCAGAACATGCAAATTTCTGGCAGCAAGCGGTACAGAGGAAGCTCGCAGGCCAAGATGGGTTTAGTAAAGACGAGGCAGATGACTTGCTGCGAACATATGATGTTAGTTTTCTCATCTATATAATCAATCCCTATAGATGGTATTCTTTCCTCTTTATTGGACATCAGTTCCCTCAATCAGGGCATTGTGCCATGACTCTCTATTAGTCCACCAGGTCGCTTCGCTGGCACTTGTCGTTTGTTGAACTTTGTGACAACTCCTCTCACTTTGAACTAACCTTTATCCATTTACTTTTAGGGTGTTCGAAACGTTCCAGCTGCTGCCTTTTCCGCCGAGCTAATCCGTTACTATCCCTCCAGCAAGGTGATCTTACCTATCCGTGATGTAGATGCATGGCATGCGTGAGTTCTTCAAACAGTCTTTCCTCATCCTTGCACACAGGTTCCAGAGGTATAAAGACACTGACTTGGATCTTTTCTAGCTCATGCCTAACGACAGTCTATCAACGCTCTGTTGATCCTGTTTTGGGCATTCTGGGTCTTTTTCACAGCGGCTCTAGAATTTATAGGAAACTTCTACAGGGTCTTCAGCAGGTACTATATTGTGGTGACTTCATTAATAGCGGCAAAAGGGCGTTTGTGGAGCATAGTGAGTACATCAGAACAAATGTGTCCCCAGAGCTGCTGTTGGAGTACCAAGTCCAGCAGGGTTGGGAGCCTCTGTGCAAGTTCCTGGGAAAAGAAGTGCCTGCGTGTGAGTTTCCGCGTAGCAACGATCGTGACTCCTTTTGGAAGAGCTGTCGCAGCCGGGACGCTCGTATAGCAAAGGCTTTTGCGACGAAGGCATTGGTAGTAGTTGGGGTGGGGGGGACGGTCTGGTGGTTTAAGGACAACATTCTGAGACTGCTAGCTAGGTAGTTTAGTTTGTGTGCTAGACATCTCATCGAACCTAAAACGTAGCAACGAGCCCTAAAGAATTTAGAGTTTCCTAAAAAAGAAAAGGCACTTCAGTTGCAATAAGTAAACTCTTCAAGATCTGTCGTGCAATGTTGACACGGGTAGAACGCGTTATAGATTTTAGAATATTGGAAACTGGACATAAACTGACTTGGTGAGTCATTTGTAGTTAATGTGCCCTGACTCTAAATGAATTGAAGGTGGGTGTGCTGACATCGGCCAAAATCGGAGCTCGATGTCTAGGGTATGTCGACACTCTTTAACCAATTTGTTTTCAGTCGTCGCAGCTTTCTCCAGCAGTACTTCAACATGGATCTGTTTAGAGATGACGGGGCCCAGGCATCGGCCTATTCCATCACCCAGATAGCTACATGGCTCAGTCGGATTTCTCTTCCACGAGCCTATGCTCAGTACATAGAGGCACCATTCACCATTCCAAAGACGGCAGCTACACTTCAAATTCTGTTTCGGTGCCAAATCACCACCTTTCCATACGAGAATCTGTCTGTCCATTATTCATCAAACCATCAAGTGAACATCAAACCTGATGTTCTCTATAAGAAAATGATGGGACCAAACAATGGTGGTAGAGGCGGGTACTGTATGGAGTTGAGCATTTTTTTCCACCACATGCTGAGTGGATTGGGATTCCACGTCTATATGACGGGGGTGAGAAACCGCACGAGAACAGATGGTGTGCCCAAGGGGGAGTATCAAGGATGGTGAGCATAATGATTCGCGCGAAGCCGTCAATTTTTCGAGGACGGCCAATTTGCTGCCAGAGATTATAACTATGGGAATGGCGCTGACAAACGATGGTAGGACTCACATCAACAACATCGTTCATCTTCCGAGCGGGGAAAGGTTCAGCGCGGATGTTGCATTTGGCGGAGATGGGCCCACATGCGCTCTTGCGATGAACGAGGACCAGACACCAGTCCAAAACCTGGGCACCCAAGAGGTGCGTCTCATTCATGGCGTGATCCCAAAACAGCGACTCCGGGAACCGAAATTGTGGATATACCAATATCGGAATGATGCGCAGCAAGAATGGAACTCATTCTACAGCTTTTGCGAGGTAGAATTCTTCCAAGAAGACTTTGAGGTTCAAAATTGGTGGACGAGTGTCAAGACTCTTCACCGATGGACTGTATTAGTTGTGCGATTTTTGCGGCAGGGGGAACCGATCAAATATCCAGAGGATGATGTGTGGCGACAAGATGAAGATGCAGACATAAATGTTGTCGGAAAGGTCATGCTTGTCAACAACGTCGTTAAAGTGAACATGGGCGGAAAAACGCAAGTCGTGCATCAGTTCAGCTCAGAAGCGGAGAGACTGGTAGCTTTACGAGAGTATTTTGGCATTTCATTAACGACAGATGAGGAACAAGCCATTGACGGCTGGGATATGGCGCTGGAGCATTGACATGCGTGCTTAGCTTCACCCCCGGTGATAACAGGTACAAGTTGATGCTGTATGGGCGGTACAGGGCAGTATTGATCTCCGCCTTACATGCTTGCGAACAGCCCAGATGCTCAGTTTGCTTCTCAATAAGAAGCCATATCATTATGTTTATCTCGCCGATGACGGAAGGTTTTATGCCTTAGCGTTCAGAATAGGCGTAGTAAACTCACGGCGTTGTAGTGGTGGGTCAGGAACTTGGCCTTGGGCACGGTCAAAATTCCACGTCTGTAGCTTGTTCTCATTCTGATAGCTATAAGAAACATATTTTGGAATCTAAATATACCTAGAGAAATATACCTAGAATTATTAATATTATACCACTTATATTAGTTTTTAGAGTTATATTATCTCCGGTTCTGGTAATCTTTATGACCTCTTATTACTATAATAGCCGTCCAACAATAAGTTCCAGTATATTAGTCCAGGGGACCCACAGTTCCTCTACCGAACTTGGTCACGTGATCCGGTCCGTTCCTACAACCGGATCATCGAGTTACAATTCCTATACCTAATCATTACAATATGAATACTTCTTTCTGGATTTAAAAATACCTTTCAAACCTTTGACCATATTTATAGCTCTAATATATTTAATACTATGGAAGCAAAATCGGTTTAGTATGCTCAAGGTAAGATAATTGGTATCCCCCCCTCTTAGGAAACATCTGGCCCCAGTTTAGCGCCACTAAAGCGCCGGTCTAGGCATCAAATGCCCAGGCCCAGTTCTCGCTTAAATTGTGTCCTATGGCTCGCAATATGGGAGCTGCCGTTCAACACTTGTGGAAGCCCCCCGCACGCCACAGGAGCCTAGGTTGTAGTTATCCATCAACACATCCCCATCGCATAGATTTATGCGTATTTTAAGGCTGTGCACCCAGTGAATATCAGTTATATACCAAGTTCTAGTAGAAGCGTAGCATGTATTATTAGTTGGTAGCTCATTAGGTGCTCTTAAACGCTGATGAGAGTACGAAGGTACTAGTTGCTAGCAAGCGCTAATGAGTGTGATACCAGTCGCTGCACATAACGTCCCAGCATGCAATAGCCCGCTAGATTTACTGCTACAAACACCTCATTTAGCAGCCGTCAGCGGTTGGCAGAAACTGGCATCTTGTTGCCTAGCTGTTATGGGATGCTGTTACCGGAACATGCTTCAAACTTCCAATTGGCTTACTGAGTTGTGAGGGGATCAACCTACCAGCCGTAGCACCAAACGCCTAACCAAATATAGCCGCCTGCCTCTCAATGGTTCGTTGGATTGGCGCAAAGCATGCAGGTTCCGTTCTGTACTGCCACGTCTGCTAGATTGATCGCTGGAAAAAGGAGGAAGAATTTCTCAGTACTACTGTCTATTAATAATCAGATCGTCGAGCAGGTCAGAGGGCTAAGACACGTAGTTGGGAACCCACACACACGATATTCGGCTTTCCATACCAGGCGCGGTTACCGATGCTGTCCTGCTCTCTTACGTTGTAAGCCTCAATGGCATAACAAAAAGGAGGCGTCACCTTTGTATGCAATGACAACCGCCTCATGAGTCTCAACCCAATTGAGCGGCTAGTGCGACAATGTTGCTGTTGTCGCCGTCGTTACTCGTTCGCCAGCATCAAGTGGCCCATTTCTGTATAGCCGACTTCTCTATTGGCGGGGCCTTAAAGTCAAAATGGATAAGGCAATGTGGGGACTACTATGATTTGTCGGAGGTTCTCCGAACAGGCATAACGAGTGGCTCATTGGATAGGACAAGCGCACAACGAACAAGACGTAGCCGCCGGCCTGGGAGGTCGGGCAAAGATGTCCCAAGACGCAGCCGTTTCCACATTGGACGCTGTGTTCTCCTACATAACAAGCCGCCATCCCTCGCCGTGACCAGTGTTTATCATATACTGTACCGGATTCTCTCTTGTGCTTTTCACATTATTTAAGGGAATAATACCCTTTTCTGCAACATGATGCCCTTCGGCGGCATCGCATCTGTGCTCGCACTCACCACAGCTGGTCTTCAATCGGCACGATCCTTAAAGAGTGCGGCCAGTCGCTACTCGACCCGCGACACGACCTTGCGTAGGCTTCAAAGCGAGCTCGGAAATGCCGAAGACATTTTGATTGCTCTTGAGGGGTTGTTGCAGACCATCGCTTCGCGGCCGGCCCTCGACTCCGACCTCTCGATGGCTGCTCTCCTCAGTGGCCCAATTGAGCAGTGCAGCAAAATATGCTGTGACTTTGAAAAGGCCATGGCGCAGTTTAGTAGCAAGTCAAAGACAAATTTTGTAGATTGGACCAAGATGGAATTCATGAGAGGGGACATCAATCAGTTCATGGACAGCGTGGCAAGATACAAGGCCACAATATCCGTAGGCTTGGGCGTTCTCACCATGTAAGCTCTCTTGCTTCCCGTTTCAAATCTAGAGCAAGTCCGGAACATGCAACACGCTTCAAGCTACTGACCTTTTCTCCATCAAGGCACACCGTCAGACTATCTCATCAGGCACTTGGAGAATATGATGAATTGGTCAAGAATACCATGTATGATCTCAATTTGCGGCTGCAGCGCATTGACGACAAGATGGACAGTCTGGCCCCAGCAAGCGACCCTGCCACCTCCAGCGTGGACATAGATTTAAGCAATGAACGAGAGGTGACCAAGCAGTGCTTGAAAATTTGCGAAGATGCCATATTGTATCTAGAGTCTTTGGCACACCGAGACTCGACCCTGTTGCAGGAGGTGCCTCCCGCGGAATCAACGAATGCCTTTCAGAAAAGGTTCGAAGCACAACTGCTCACCCGTAAAACCTTTGACGATAATCAAGCCAGCTTGGTCAAGATCGTCACTCGTCTTCGAGAGCGCCTGGGCTCCGTCATCTTGGACGGAGACTCAAACGAGCGATTGCAATTGCAAAAAGACATCCAGATGTCCAAGCAGTGTCTAGAGGTGTGCCAACTGGCGTCTAGTGAAGTCACAAATCAGAAGATACACATCATCGGGGATGTGCTTGCCGAGGGAGACAGCGATCACATGGTGGTGACGACCTTGGCAGATATGTTCAGCGTCGGGAAGACAATTTCCAAGGGCAGGTCGGCTGTGCTGGTTGGTTCAATGAGCGACGAAGCGCTCGTGCAGCTGTCCCACGATCGCTACAACAGCCGTTTCGGAACCGCAGCCCCAAATGGTCACCATGCTGAGGACATGACCGCCTCGAAGCCCGAGGCGCCAAACGTTGACACGTCATCTTTGCCTCAAAGAAACAAGAACCGGCAGACGCCTCCACAACAGAGAATCCCACCCTCGTCGAACGAAACGAGAAAAAGGGTAGGGGATTCCGAGGATATGGCGTAAAAACAGAGTGAGGAGTAATGCGGAAGCTAAAGGAACGAACTTGATAAATTTGGAGCGTGTAGCGGAGTGGCAGGTTTGTCTGTCGCATTTGCTGTAGACGGTGCCCAAGGGCAGGAGTGTTGATTAGTGGGTTACGTCTAGTCTGTGTGAGCAAGCGGGTTCGCATCGCTAGGGAACTTAACAAGAAATGGGCAAGTACAGCGTCGGCGGCTCTGTCATATGAGGAGGGGCATGAATGATGGGGCAAGGCGATTCTTATAGTTGAACAGCAAGGCAAATATTACGCGGGGATCAACGTTGATTTATGAAATCATGGACACTATGCTCAAGCCTATGCCAGTTACTGGCGTTAATATGTGCCTTCGTATGAACGACAGGAGTCAGCTGAGCACCCCATGTCGTCTTTTCAAATTTCAAATTCCTGGTCGGCGTGCCACCGAGTTGGTGGGTCCTGGGGAATCCGATCCGTAGGTGCGGCAATTGTGGAACTCCGGCCGGACTCCACATGCCTCTATGACCTAAACCACGTACTGAATCTTATATATATGACCAGAATATGAAGCTACTGATAACACTAACACTGCACATGGTCGATTCATCGACTCAAAATCGTATCAGTCCCCTAGATGAAAAGAAATGGCAACAGCCGCTGGTTCTATAGCACTAAAGAAAATACTATAGATACCAGAGATGCACATGTCCAAGATTTTTCTAGATGTTTACAGATTAAGCATAAAAGACACTAGAAAGGAAGCTATAGAACATATATTACAGTTGCTGATATTGACCACGTGGGAAATTCTCTGTACAGGCTGCTAGAACAAATCCCGTGATCACACGGGCCGTCGATGGGTACTGAAATAGAAAGCAAGGCGATAAGTATATGAAACACAAGCAATAAGACGATAAAGTTTCTAATATCTGTCTATTCACTATGCGTATCCATGCATTTCTGGCTTTCGTATACGAGCTACTGAGGCAGACGGCCTGAAAACCTGTTCCATACCGGTTGAGTGCAGAGTAATTCCATGGCACTTTGTATCTGGTGATGTTTAACTACACCACTAATGTTTCGACCTTAAGAGAACCAGGGCTTCAGATTTTAAATATATAGTGGATTTATACTAGAACTTATAAACCTACTATTCTATAGGGCCTAACATTTATCATTAACCGCTTTTATTAATTCAGTACATACTGCCAGATGCTTATTATGCTATCTTAGAAGGTTTATCACCCTATATTATAATTGCAAACTCATATTTATAAACATGAGCTGTTGAATTGAAGCTAACTTGCATATCTGGAAGGCGAGGATCAAACTCGGCTCATACAGTATCCGAGTAAGTGCTGTACCTGACGGCTAGCTTAGCCTTCCCAGGCTTGGATAGCGAGAGAGTGGTAGTGGTGGATGGTGTACTCGGTGAGTGAAATGCTGTGATAAGATGAATGCAAGAGAAATAATGGAGAATGACAAATAGAGCACTGATATTGCTGTAACGCATTAAGGATAATTATGCAATGCAAGATATGTAGCATTAAGCGATGATCAGATCCCCAGTCTGTACAAGGTAACATTACTATCATAATTAAACGCTAGTCTGCAATGTTTCCATGTCGGGTAGCTTAAATTTACCATGATGACCAAACTCAATGTCATTCCTCTTTACAATTACAGTTTTCATTAGACCAATAATAAATGCGACACTTTTTAGTGTAGTAGCTAAATAAAAAGCTTAACATTTATTCTCCCTTGCTAAATTATAACCAACGAGCATGAGGTGGGAGACCTAGATCAACTTTTCAATGTTCAACACTCTGCCGCAGGCAACGGTACTGTCAGATCTGAGGAAAGGAGTCAAGGAGGAAGCCACGCTTTTGTAGTTTGGTTCCACCTTCCCCAATGCTGCTTGACAGTTTTAGTCACATAAGGTCTGAACGACCAGAATTAACCCAATATGCAAGGGCGGCTCAGGCCGACAGCCTCAAGACCCCGACCCTTTGAACTAAACACAGCCTGTCGCCAGGCTGCTGCAAGGGAGTGGTGGAAGGAAAGGGCTGACCAGTAGGCAGGATATCTAAAGGACGGACAAACGTTCAGTTGGCATGGATTGACCTTGAAGACGCGCAGGTGCTGCAAGCACAAAAGATATGACTGCTTACTGAACATCCCGCTATGCACGATAGTATGATGGGTCTGTGGCTAGATACGCACGATCATGTTACTCCCAAAAGTTGGTTTCATCACAAGGAGATGTCTTGGCTACTGCGCCTGGTTTGGAAGTATAATAAGAACATGGCTTCGGCAGTTAAGAAACGGGATCTACCTACACCGTACGGAGTAGTAAGAGGGAACGTGGAATTAGCGCAAAAGACTCGGTTGCGGGTTTCCACAAGAGGAGATTTTGGAAGCAATTGTCGATCGTTCAAGCGGTTCATTCCGACGAGCTAGTCAATGCTTGGCCAAGTCTGACGAGGTTATGACAACAGCAAGATGCAGTCATCATCTGCCCGCTGCGAGTCAACCCGCCTGTATTCAAAGGTACCTGCTGCCGGCCGTACCTACTTATAACTACGTCACTTTACAATGGACAAGCTAGACTGAAGCGTGACGGGACACGCGGTTTGTCCAGGGGTTAGGTTTGAGGCCCGTTTTTCACGATTACGACCCCCACAGACCCTGTCACGTAATATAAGCAACAGGCATCTACGGCAGTGTCAGCGCTCGGCATTGACAGCGAATCGGCAATAGACCTGTAGATCATTACGATATCGCTGACACGAGTGAATCTTGGCTGCTGAATGACACGCCGCGGATGATCAGAGTAATGACATTACTAGATCCTCAGGATTCTTGCCAATACTGGGAGGTGACGCGTCTACGTGAAGCTACCAAGTTTACAGCATATACAACAACTTGTAAGTCTGATTAACTGGAAAGGTGAAGTGTCATCGAGCCTACTGCTACACCAGGTGATCCTATCCATTTGATGGTTGCACACAAAATCGCTCTACAATTGCTCATCTTGTCGAGTTCCTAGGCTAGACAATCTTGTCCGGGGGATCTAGCTAGTTTGAGAGTCAAGAGACTGGAGTGATGTGAGAAAGCCAACCTCAATGCTTAACTCAAACGAGCTGTCTTTCCTTCTCAAACTTAACGGCGATCCTATGCAATGCACAAGGTGTACTGAAAGTACGATAGACCTAAATCATCAAATCGATCGGGTTTATCTGTGGTCGCTTAGACCGGGATAATTGTTTCTTGATCTACCCCCACGGTATTGGACTTCAACCACGCTTATACCTGGCTATGCATTTATTGTACGTACAGATAAATGGCCCACCCGGCTGCTGCGCTGGAAGCTCAGGCCTCATCAGTCTAGCGGTTCTTGCATGCATTGAGACCAGAGCTGGTTACATTTTCTTTGCAAGGATTCTTGAAGCAGCGTGGAACGCGATGGATGTGAGCGTGTCAACACCCCTCCCCCCTGCTAGTCATTTCACGCAGGGCAGTGGATCGTGCGTCTGCAGGGGTAGGATTTTGCCGTAGTCCACAGTTTCTATGTCCACCCAAGGGGGTTTACATAGACATAAGGAGCTGGCGATCATACGATACACTTGCCTAGATGGGCATGGCTGTGGATAATCTGTACTCACAAAAGCGAAGCGGTCACTGGAGATGTGATATTGGCATTTTGTGTACGGAATAGCTATCCCGGAACCATTTACGCTGATAAATAAAGGGACATCAAGACCGAGCGAGCGTTCCTGCCAGTGAGTTACAGGGGTATGGCGGTATGAGCTGTGGGAGCCAAGTCAAAAGCGACGCTCGCAATGCCGAGGTCAAGTCAAGTTAAGACATAACATTAAGATGGTACCCATTTAGTGCCAACAAGAAATCGAGAAATCGACACACTTATTTGTTTCATTTCATTCGAAGAAAACTCAATCCTAACCCTATCTATATTCATTATACACCAACACCATTTCAAGTCACATCATCAGCCTACGTTTAATCCTTATAGCTTGTGACCATGGAGCAGCTAAACCATGCAGCTGGAGAGGATGTATGGTATCTCGGTCAAAACGTGCCAGAAACGATACAGGACTGTATTCACAAAGTTGTTGGTATCACAGCTGCAGCCTATCCTGAAAGAACTGCCGTACATGCATGGGATGGCGATTTGACGTACGCAGAATTGAACGAGCTTTCGACACAGCTGGCCAGTCATCTTATCAACTTTGGAGTTGGCCCTGAAGTCATCGTACCATTGTGCTTTGAGAAGTCCATGTGGACTGTCGTCTGTATGCTTGCAGTACTCAAAGCTGGAGGCGCATTTACTCTGCTTGATGTCGGTCTGCCAAAGGCCCGACTACATTCGATAGTCATTCAATGTGGAGCCAAATTTGTGTGCGCATCTTCAAGTAACAGCCATATCTTCTCCGAGCTACCCATCAATACCATCATCGTTGGGCAAGATTCACGCAGCGAATGGCCCACAGGGGGCGCGATTACATCGGATTCTGAACCTTCTAGTTCAATGTACCTCTGCTTCACATCGGGGAGCACGGGGCAGCCCAAGGGGATTGTGGTGCCCCATTCAAGCTTTTGCAGTGCCGTTCATTATCAAGCAGAAACGCTTGGTTTTGACAAAAATTCCAGAACGTTTGACTTTGCATCATACAGTGTTGATGTCAGCATTTTTAATACCATGGCAACGCTTGCGCTTGGAGGATGCCTTTGCGTTCCGTCTCAAAATGACCGTACAGGAAGATTAAATGAGGCCATGAGTTCGATGGAAGCCTCGATTGTTATCCTCACCCCAACTATCGCTCGGCTTTTAAGGCCGGAGATGCTTTCTTCTCTGCAGACATTGGTTTTGCTCGGGGAAGCTGCAAGTCGCCTTGACCTGGAACAGTGGCAGGGAAAGATTGATCGCATCCTCAACACATACGGTCCTACAGAATGCACCACTCTAAGCACAATAAACTGCACTGCAGGCAGCCCGGATGATGCCACTAACATTGGAAAGGCAGCAGGAGCTGTATCTTGGATCGTCGATCCCGAAAACCACGAAAGGCTGGTCCCTTTTGGCGAGATCGGAGAACTGCTACTCGAGGGACCAATCCTAGCTCGAGAATATCTTGGTGAGGTCGAGAAGACTTCCGCTGTTTTTATCCAAGATCCGGCCTGGCTTGTGCAGGGAGCATCCGGGCATCCTGGACGACGCGGACGATTATACAAGACTGGAGATCTTGTGCGGTATAACAAAGACGGCAGCCTGACCATTGTTGGACGAAAAGACACTCAGGTCAAGATCCGCGGTCAGCGACTGGAGCTAGGAGAGGTTGAATATCATGTTCGAGAATGCATCCCGACTGGATGCCATGTAGTGGCGGAGATGATTGAGCCGGGAGCCCAGAAGGAAAAGGCGATGCTGGCAATATTCCTGACGATCGATGAACAGAGCGAGCAACGCCACAGCAGCGCCTTCCAAAGAACAGCGCAGCTGGGCCCGGATATGGATTTACTGCACATTCAAGAAGACATTCTTACAGCACTATCGCAGCAACTACCTGTATACATGGTACCGTCTCTGTACTTTCTCATGACTAGCATGCCACAGACGGCGAGTGGGAAGACCGACCGGAAGCAGCTCAGATCAATGGGCTCAGCTCTTTCAGCACAACAGTTAGTTTCACTGCAGACAGGAGGCGATGGAGAAAAACGTCAGCCAAGAAATGTAGAAGAGAAGCTTCTCAGGGACCTCTGGTGTAGTGTCTTGGGACTTTCAGTGGAGAACATTGGTATCGACGACGACTTTTTCCGACTGGGTGGAGATTCCGTCTCAGCTATGAAGTTGGTGGCAGAAGCCCACAAGGCATCGCGATTGTTAATAGTCGAGAAGGTTTTCCAACATCCGGTGCTTGTCGATCAAGCTGCAATCTTGACGATCACAAACATTGTCGGTGTTAAAGAAATTCCTCCCTTTTCACTTATTGAAGGCGACACGAATACTGAGGCTCTCCTACAAGACCTCTCTAGTCTTTGCAAAATCGATGCCTCTGTCATTGAGGACTCATATCCCTGCACTTCTTTGCAGCAGGGCCTCATGTCGTTGACTGCAAAGGGCGAAGGAGAGTATGTACTGCGGGCAGTACTGGATCTCTCTGATGATGTTCAAATGCAACATTTCCAAGCGGCTTGGGAAGACGTGGTTCGTTCGAACGCTATTCTACGAACCAGAATCGTACAGCATCACCAATTTGGTCTTCTGCAGGTGGTTTGTAGAGAGAGTGTCGAATGGATAGAGGCGAGTGATCTGGATCAGTATTTGAAGAGCGATAAAATGCTGGCCATGGGGCTCGGAGACGCACTGCAACGGTTTGCGTTGGTGACCGACGTGGAGAACAAGACGCGAAGGTTCGTCTGGACTGTTCATCATGCATTGTATGACGGTTGGTCTCTCCCGCAGTTGCTCAATCTTGTCAATGATTCATACTGGGGACGCGTCACAGGCAATCTAGTTGGGGACATGGGAGGCAAGCGATCGGACTTCAATGCTTTCGTGAAGAATCTCGTCCAGCGCAAGGACATCGACAGCGAGAGCTACTGGCAATCGAACTTGGCCAACGGCGAGTTTGTGCAGTTTCCAACCCTGCCTGTGTCAGTGCAGAAGCCTGTGGCAGATGGACAGTTGGAGCTGGAAGTTGCATCCAAACCAAAGCATGGTGTTACCATGTCCACCATGATTAGGGCTGCCTTGGCTATTTTGATCAGCGAGTATACGGGCTCAGAAGATGTGATATTTGGCTCTACCGTGTCTGGCCGCAATGCCCCAGTGACTGGCATCGATGAAATCATCGGGCCTACCATTGCGACGATACCCGTACGGCTACACGCTCGAAAGGAACAGTCTGTACTGGATTTTCTGGACATGGTGCAGAGACAAGCAATAGATATGATCGCACACGAGCAGACTGGCCTTCAGCGAATTGCAAGTATGAGCGATGATGGTCGCAATGCTTGCGATTTCCAGACTTTGCTCGTCATCCAGCCTCAAGAATCCGATTTTGAAGGTGACAATACCTTTGGGTCTTGGGAAACCTCTTCTTCCCAACAGGCCATTGCCACTTACGCCCTCACCTTGGAATGTCTACAAAAAGTTGGAGGCATCAAATTTCGAGCCACCTATGACCCTGCTGTGATGGATAAGTGGAAGGTGGAAAAGATGCTCCAGCATCTAGGCACGATTCTTAACCAGCTCGCGAATTCACAGCCTGGACAGACTATCAAGCACGTCCATACACTGACCTCTGAAGACCAGGAACAGATCTGGGGATGGAATCAACAGGCCCCACCATTCGTTGAGGACTGTGTGCATCACCTTATTGGCAAGCAAGTCTCTGAGCGTCCTGATGCACCTGCGGTTGCTGCATGGGATGGAAAACTTACATACAGGCAACTTGATGACCTTTCCACACGGCTGGCCGGATATCTTGTTGAATGTGGAATCGGCCCTGAGAAAATAGTCCCTATTTGCTTTGAGAAGTCAATGTGGACAGTGGTTGCTGTGTATGCAGTGCATAAAGCCGGTGGTGCCTTTGTTCTACTTGAGCCAAGTCTTCCCGAAGCTCGCATGAAGAAAATCTGTGGCCAAGTGGATGCTAAAGTGGCCATTACATCGGCGTCTTGCGAACAGAGACTGTCGTCGCTTGTCTCACAAACAATTGTGCTGCAACAAGAGCTCATCAATTCACTTACTGCAACATTACCCAAGACCACCGTTACTCCATCAAATACTGCGTACATTATTTTCACCTCGGGCAGCACAGGTGAGCCTAAAGGATGCATTATTGAACACCGCAACTATTGCTCGGTCGTAGCTGGTCATTCACACATGATGAACATGTCGCGAGATACCCGAACATTGCAATTTGGGTCATACAACTTTGCTGGCGCCATCATGGAAATTCTTATGACGCTCTCTTGTGGAGGCTGTGTCTGCGTACCGTCTGAGGAGGAGCGTGGCACAAAACTCGAACTTGCAATCAGAAGAATGGATGCCAACTGGGCTTTTGTCACGTCCAACGTGTTGGCGAGAATACGCCCAGAGAACGCTTTATCACTGCGGACAGTCAATGTGGGTGGTGAGCCGATTCGTAGTGCCCAAATCAAAGAGTGGGCGCCCAAGGTTCAATTGCGACAGACGTATGGATCGTCAGAGACTGCTGCTGTCATCTCATCTGCAAGATTGACCGAGTTTTCTGCCGCCACTTCAGTTGGTAAAGCAACTGCAGGTAGGTACTGGATCATCGATCCAGGAAACTCGGACCGGCTCATGCCCGTCGGTATACCCGGTGAAGTGCTCTTAGAAGGCCCGTCAGCAGCGCGAGGATATATCGGCGACTCTGAGAAGACCGCCCAGGCTTTCATTGCCGCACCTGCGTGGAGAGCCTCATTCGGGCCTTGCGAGGCAGAGTCGAGATTCTACAGAATGGGCGATTTGGCTTCGTACAAAAGTGATGGTTCGCTTGAGCTGCTAGGACGCCGAGATAACCAGGTGAAGCTACGTGGTCAGCGTATTGAAGTTGGCGAAATCGAGTATCAAGCAAGACTTGCTACCCCAGAGCTGAAGGATGTTGCTGTTGAACTTGCCATCATGGACAATGGATCGGCCAAGGAGTCTCAGCTCATTGGCTTTCTCGTCTTGGATGGCATTTATAACAAGGAAAACGAAATAATCTCCCAACCAGACAAGCGAACAAGCGCAATTATTCACGCAGTTCGCGCCCGGCTGGAGACAGCTTTGCCACACTGGATGGTCCCGTCAGTTCTCGTCCCTACTTCTAAGCTGCCGCTAACACCGTCTGGGAAAATGGACCGAAGACGACTCCGAGAGATTGGTTCTTCGCTTTCACCTAAGCAGATCGCCGAGATTCGAGCAGCGGTTCAAGGGGAGAAACGAGCCCCCAAGACGGAGATCGAGTCCCGTTTACGTGACATATGGGCCCAGATTCTTAATATTGACCCTGAGAGCATTGGCATGGATGAGAGCTTCTTCTACATTGGCGGAGATTCCATCACTGCCATGCAGGTTTCAGCCACTGCTCGCGGATCGATAGGCAATATCTCAACTGCGGATATCCTTCAAAAGAGAACAATTGCCAGACTTGCCGCAGGAATTTCCGCATCTAGTAATCTCATCGCCACTGACTTTGTCGCCAAAGTTGAGGATGATCATGAGCTTTTCCAACTCAGCCCTGTTCAAGAACTATATGTTCAGCTAGAGAGTGACCCCACACGATGCTACGATCAAGGTTTCTTTCTCAAGCTCCGATCACCTGTGTCTCTGCCAGCCATTACGAGGGCAGTTGAGCAGATTGTGTCTAGGCATTCCATCTTGCGCGCACGATTCAGCAAGGGCGAGAAAGGCTGGGAACAGCGCATTACAGATGACATTTCTGGCTCTTTCACCATTTCGCAAGTTCAATGTACCCAGCCAGGCGACGCAGATGAGCTCGATGCAATCCGCAATGCCCGTGGGGCCATTGACATTGAGAAAGGTCCCATACTTAGCGCTGTTGTTGCAAACAACCCACAGTTCCAGAGTCTTTTTATCACTATTCATCACCTATTTGTTGATCTGGTGTCTTGGCGTGTTTTGCTACACGAGCTGGAAGAGCTTTTGACTATTGGAGATATATCAATCGCCCCAGCAGTCAGCTTTCGAGCTTGGTGTAGGATGCAGGCCAAGTATGCCGCTGAAAGCCTCACACATGACATCTCCGCTTTTTATGATGCAAAGCCCCCTTTCCACTCCTACTGGGACATGGACGTCGGAACAAACCTACAGGGTGGTGTAGCTAAAAAGCTGGTCATGCTAGACAGGCCAACAACGACGGCACTACTCGGAAGCTGCAATGAGGCTTTTGGGACTCGGCCAACGGAGTTGATGATTTCTGCACTGATCCACTCATTTCAGCAGATATTCCAGGATAGACAGGTACCAGATATTTTCACAGAAGGCCATGGCCGCGAACCCTGGGATGATAGAATCGATATTTCTCGTACAGTTGGTTGGTTTACCACAATCTTCCCCATTCAGGTACCATCCGAGGCAGCTGCGAGTCTGCTCGATACTATCCGACATGTGAAGGACTTCAATCGAAGACTACCAATGAATGGCTGGTCTGACTTTACCTCCAAGTTCGCCGACAGAGAGGATGCGAAGCGTAATGTTGCCAGTTTCCCTGCTGAGATTTTATTCAACTTTGCAGGCTCATATCAACAGCTTGAGCGGAAAGAGTCACTATTCCAAAACATGCCTATTCCGGAGGGCTGTGATCCGCCCGACGCTGCCGAATTGACTAGATTTGGATTATTCGACTTCTTTGGTCATAATGACAACGGATGCTTTACAATGACGGTCGAATACCCAGGCGCAGCACGTCACCAAGAGAAAATTGTCGCCTGGATTGAGCTCTTCCAGCAGACACTGGAGCAATTCGCCACGATTCTGCGCAACAGGACTTCAGAGTGGACGATTGCAGATTTCCCAGCCGTTTTCAATTCATACAAAGATATAGACGAGTTCCGCACTCGCACACTGCCACAAGTCAATGTTACAGAGCTCGCTGAAATTGAAGACATTTATCCCTGCACCCCCATGCAGGAAGGCATCTTGATTTCGCAAAACAAAGACTCTCGGATCTACCATTCTGTTTTCGGAATTGAGATTACCAACAAAGAATCAAAGCCTATAGATGTGGCCAAGATTGAGCAGGCATGGAAAGCGGTTGTGCGACGGCATCCACTTCTGCGAGTGGTACTTGTCGATACTGTGCCAGGTAGCACAAGCACCATGAACATTATTCTCAGAGATCCTAATCCAAATATCTCGGTTTATAAGGGAGGCGATAGCATTCGCACGGCACAAGAGCGTTTGAATGGACTTTTGCCACCTAGCTACCAGAAGGAGGGTCTGCAGCACCACCTCACCGTTTTCCAACACTCGGAGAGTCAAGTCTATCTTACTCTCGAGATCAACCATGTCATTAGTGACGGCCATTCGATTTTCGGCATCCTGATGCAAGATTTGGGACTCGCACTGGACAACTGTCTTGACCAGAGCAGACCTTCGTTTGGGGAATACGCGAAGCATATTGCAGACCAATCTCAGGACATTAGTCGGGAGTTCTGGATCAAACGTCTGGAGCACGTGGATCCCTGTATCTTGCCTGCATCAAGAGGTAATAAGAAAGAAGAAACCATTCTGCGCATCCCAATTGACAACATCGATTCTGAAAAGGTGCAGAAATTCTGCACCGAATGGGAAGTTACCACGGCCACCATCATCCATGCTGCTTGGGCATTGGTTTTGCAACAGTACACTGGATCGAACACGCCTTGCTTTGGTGTAATTACATCGGGCCGTGACATTCCAGTCGACGACGTGAATAACTTGTTCGGGCCGCTCATCAGCATAATTCCGCTGCGGGTGCAGCTCGATAATGAGCATTCGGTTGTTGAAACGCTTCAGAAGATCCACGGTGAATACATCGATAGTCTGCCTCATCAGATGTTCCCATTGATGGAGCTTTACAGGGCCCTTCAAATTGGGTCGACGGGACTGTTCAACAGCATCGTTTCCTCGCACAAAGCTGAGGAAAATCATGGTGACGGGGACGGGGACCATACCATTCGCATTGAAGACGGTCCTGATCTTTCAGAGTTTGATGTTTCCATTACGGTTTTGGATGGAAAGCGCGATTTGAGAGTCAGTTTGGAGTTTAAGGCCAACTTCATCCTCTCCTCTTTGGCAAATAATATTGCAAGCGCCTTCGGTGCAGCTGTCAGCTCTATCATCAACAACGCCCACATAAATCCACTTCAGCTCTCTTTGGTGAGTGCTGAGGCGAAAGAGAAGATATGGGAATGGAATGCTACAGTTCCTCAAGCCGAAAATACCAACGTGCATGATCTTATTAGACTTCAGGCTCAATTACAACCAGGCGCCCCAGCAGTTTGCTCTTGGGACGGCGAATTGACCCATAGTCAACTGGATGAACTCTCCACGCGACTTGCCTGCTACCTTGTCGGTTTAGGCATTGGCCCTGAATGCATTGTTCCACTATGCTTCGAAAAGTCAATGTGGACGATAGTAGCAATGCTGGGAGTACTCAAAGCGGGCGGTGCTTTCCTGTCGCTCAATCCTGAAGAAGCAACTAGTCGTCGCGAGTTTATCTTGAATCAGGTACAGCCCCGTATAGTGTTGACATCGTCGTCTCATCAAAACATGTCGTTGATACATGGGTGCACCCGGATCATTGTCAGTCGTGACAGTCTAGCTTCTCTCCCAATGGCTGATGTGAATTTGCCATCTCTAAGCTCCAAACCGGATTCCATGGCGTACGTCATATACACCTCGGGTAGCACAGGTCAACCAAAAGGCGTTATACAGGAGCATCGAGCGGTATCTTCTGTTTGTCGTGGTCTGGGGACCAGATTTGGCTATTCAGGCCAGTCAAGAGTTCTTCAATTTTCCTCCTACACGTTTGACGTTTCTATCGCTGAGATATTTGCTACACTGATGCACGGTGGCTGTATTTGTGTTCCTTCTGAGCAGGATAGGTTATCTGACTTGCTCGGCGCGATGAACACAATGTCCGTGAATATGGCCCTGCTTACACCCACTGTTGCTCGTATGATCCAACCTGACAAGGTACCGACGCTCAAGTGTTTGGTTCTTACCGGAGAGGCAGCTGCACAATCTGATTATGATCATTGGGATGAACTGCCCTATTTGTTCAATGGCTATGGGCCAACCGAGACGAACTTCTGCACTACGTGTGCCTATACAAAGCTCGAGACACAACCAGAGAATATTGGCACCACCATTGGCTGTACCTCCTGGGTAGTTGATCGATGGAATCACAACAGACTGTTGCCACTTGGTGCCATTGGAGAGCTTGTGTTGGAGGGACCAATTGTCGCACGAGAATATCTCAATAACCCGGAGAAGACGGTGGAGTCTTTTATTGAGAATCCTTCTTGGCTTATTGATGGCACGCATGGCTGTGAAGGGAGACATGGGCGATTGTATAAGACGGGTGATTTGGTCTTCTATAACGAAGATGGTAGCCTGAGCTTACTTGGCCGAAAGGATTCGCAGGTAAAGCTTAGAGGTCAGCGTCTGGAGCTGGGCGAAGTCGAGCACCACGTTAGCAAGTGCATTTCATTTGCAAAGCAGGTTGTCGCCGATGTCATTATTCCAGGCGGACAAAAAGATAAAGCAGCGCTGGTGGTCTTCCTCACAGCTAGTGACGAAGATATTTCTATCTACGACAGCTTCCACCTTTCAGCAGATGCGGAGCTCATTCATCTACCTAGTGAAGTGGAAGCTACGCTATCTCAGCGACTGCCAGTATACATGTTGCCCACACTCTATTTGAGATTGGCGAAGCTGCCTTTAACGGCCTCCGGGAAGACGAACCGGAGACAGTTACAGGAGATTGGGTCAACAATTTCTCCTGAGCAATCGGTAGAGCTTCAAATGGCCACCCAAGGAACTAAACGACAGGTACAAACGGCGGAGGAGCGACAACTCCGAGATATATGGGCCAATATTCTCCGCATCGATCCCTCAAAGATAGGATTAGATGACAATTTCTTCCGCCTGGGCGGTGATTCAGTCTCTGCGATGAAACTTGTCGCGCAAGCTCGCAATATTGGTGTGTCACTAACAGTCTCTGGTATATTTAAACACCCTATTCTTGCTGCGCAAGCCACAGTCCACACAAATGGCGTCACGGCGGCTGAAAATATTGAGCCCTTCTCACTCTTAGGAGTTGATACAATCGCGCAGAATATCCATCAATATCTGACTGCTCTGCTCGGCATAGAGCCTTCAATCATCGAAGACGCTTACCCATGTACACCTCTCCAGGAGGGATTGCTATCGCTCACTGCAAAGCGCTCAGGAGACTACGTCCTACGTGCCATTCTTGAGCTCTCTGATGATATTCAACCTACTGCTCTCAAGGCCGCATGGGGAGAGGTAGTTCGCGCAATCCCAATTTTGCGTACCAGAATCGTGCATCATTCTCAACTCGGCTTTCTTCAAGTCGTCTGCAAGCAAGATATTGATTGGAGAGAGGCAGATGACCTGCAGGAGTATGTGACCAAAGATCAAGAAGAACCAATGAATCTTGGGGACCGACTCTGCCGCTTGGCTCTGTTGCCTAGCTCAGGGGGTGAGTCTCAAAAGCTTGTATGGACAATGCATCACGCCTTGTACGACGGCGAAACATTCTCGCATATCATGAGCATGGTAATAGACAGCTATCAGTCAAAACTCACGGACCAGGTAGTCGACGTTGCCATGAGGAATAGGGTTGGATTCAACGCGTTTGTCAAACATGTCGCTGGCGGTAACAACGTCGAAAGTGAAGCATACTGGCGAACATATCTTTCAAATGGCGAGTATAGCACATTCCCATCGCTTCCGGCTGGTGTACAGCAACCACTGGGAAATGAGACTGTGGAGTTCAAGTTTCCTTTTAAAGCTGAGCTGGACGTGACGACCTCAACTTTGATTCGTGGCGCATTAGCCCTTCTCCTCAGCCAATACAGCGGCGCAGCTGACGTTCTCTTTGGAGCAGTCGTTTCTGGTCGAAACGCTCCTGTTGTTGGCATTGAAGATATAATCGGGCCTACTATCGCTACAGTTCCCATTCGAGCCCAAGTACACAAGAATCAAACTATTCACGACTTTTTACAGACACTACAAAAAGAGGCGACCGACATGATTCCATTCGAGCAAACTGGTCTCCAGGGGATTTCCAAAATCGGTGAAGATTGCAGAAATGCCTGCGAGTTCCAAACGCTACTTGTAGTGCAATCCCTTGAAGGCGATCAGGGCGTAACCACGTCACTCGGCAAGTGGAGAGCGTTGTCTACACGAGGCGCTTTCACAACATACGCAGTAACGTTGGAGTGCCTTCTTGGAGCTGAGGAGACTGTGTTGAGAGGAAGTTTCGATACAGACGTTGTCGATAAATGGAGGATGGAGAAAATGATGCAACAGCTCATCTCTATTATTGGCCAACTCGCCCATGCACCTCGAGATCACACGGTTGAGAAGATTCAAGTCGCCACGGTTCAAGATAAATCTACAATTTGGCAATGGCATAAAGAAGTCCCAGCACCAGTGGAGAAATGTTTACACGATCTTGTTGCTGAGCAAGTTCAGACGAGATCGGATGCCCCCGCTGTAGTCGCATTCGATGGCGAACTCACTTATAAAGAACTCGATAGACTGACCACTAAGCTTGCTGCCCATTTGGTCAGAAATGGAATTTGTTCAGAGAAGATTGTACCTATTATCTTTGAGAAGTCACAATGGGCTGTGGTCGCAATGCTGGCTGTTCTCAAGTCTGGTGGCGCGTTTGTTCCTCTTGATCCAAGCCAAGGGGCGGATCGACGGCAGTATATCTTGCATCATACAAACTCGCACATTGCGCTTACATCCTCTTTATACAGTGATGTTTCACTTGCACCTGGATGCACACGATTTGTGGTGGACAACGAATTCATGGCCAACCTGCCTGAGACCAACTGTGACGAGCTTCCATCTCTCGCCCAGCCGGGTTTCACCGCATACATCCTCTTTACATCTGGTAGTACAGGCCAACCAAAGGGTGTTGTCATTGAACACCGCGCTGTTTCTACCAGCTGTGTGAACCACGGAGCTTGGCTAGGATTCAACCCCGAGTCTCGAATGCTCCAGTTTTCT
Organism: Zelopaecilomyces penicillatus; assembly: GCA_005765155.1. Classification (NCBI taxonomy): domain Eukaryota; kingdom Fungi; phylum Ascomycota; class Sordariomycetes; order Hypocreales; family Pseudodiploosporaceae; genus Zelopaecilomyces; species Zelopaecilomyces penicillatus. The sequence goes on from VCCP01000006.1 coordinate 3,547,567, forward strand.
TCCTTTACTTTCGACGGCTGTATCGCGGAAATCTTTACAACCCTGATCCATGGAGGTTGCGTTTGTATGCCCTCGGATAAGGACAGATTGGCTGACCTCTCCGGCGCCATGAGGAGGATGGACGTAACTATCGCATTCATGACGCCCACAGTTTCTCGAATGATTCAGTTCGCAAACCTCCCATCTTTGCGCACGCTGATTATTGGCGGTGAAGTCATGAAGCCTAGTGATTGTGAGGCATGGGATGGGATTTGCGATCTCGTGCTTGCCTACGGACCGACTGAGGCTGCCATCTTCTCCGGCTTGGGCACCTGGGTCAAGAATAAGACAAGGCCAGACAACATTGGCACTGCAGTTGGCTGTGTGAACTGGGTAGTCGACCGCTGGAATCACAATCAACTAGCTCCCCTGGGATCTGTTGGAGAGCTTCTCCTTGAAGGTCATGATCTTGCAAGGGAATATCTGAGGGAAGCTGAAAAGACCGCGGCCTCATTCATCACAGATCCTATCTGGCTACTTGAAGGCAGTGGCAACCAAGTCGGCCGTCACGGACGTCTTTACAAAACCGGTGATCTTGTCCAATACAACATGGATGGCAGTCTAAGCTTCATTGGCCGCAAGGATATGCAGGTGAAAATCCGAGGTCAGCGATTGGAGCTTGGCGAGGTTGAGCATCATGTGCGAGAGTGCATGCCATCCGTGGCTGAAGCAATTGCAGAAGTGATCAAGCCCGACGGCAATAATGAGAAAGCAATCCTGGCCATCTTTCTCAGCTACAATGGAGAGGCTGACAGCAAAGATATTTTGTATGAGTCGAAGCAAGCTGCAGGTGAGCTTCGTCTGGTGCGGGTGCAAGCCCAGGTTGAAAGTGGCCTGTCGCAGCGTCTGCCATCATACATGATTCCCTCTGTGTATCTGCGGGTTGCTGAAATGCCACAAATGACATCTGGAAAAACTGATCGTCGACGACTCATCCAAATGGCAACGGCATTGACTTCTCAACGTCTTGTTGACCTGCGCCGAGAGTCTGAAGGGGAGAAGCGGCAGCCACACACAGACGTACAACGTGAACTACGAGATCTTTGGGCCAAGATTCTGAACATCAATGCCGATACTATCGGGTTAGATGATAGTTTTATTGAGCTGGGAGGAGATTCAATTGCAGCAATGAAAGTCGCAGCCGAAGCCAGAAAGATCGGTCTTGATCTTGCAGTTGCAGATATCTTCCGTCGACCCAGACTCCATCAAATGGTCAATCAGGATCTCACTTCTTCTACAGCCGCAGGAAGTGATATAAAACACTCAGAATATACCGGCCCTGTTCCACAATCATTTTCTCAGGGCAGATTGTGGTTTCTTGATCGACTCTATCCTGGCCTGACCTGGTATGTGATGCCAATTGCGGTGCGACTTCGTGGACCGCTGCGCCTTGATGCACTCGGCGCCGCGCTTCTAGCTGTTGAAGAAAGGCATGAATCTTTGCGCACAACTTTCATGTCCAAAGATGGCCTTGACTTGCAGGTGGTCCATCCATTCGAGCCCAAGGAGCTGAAAATTGTAGATCTTGCAGAGTCAGAAGTAGTCTCAGTGCTTGAAAAAGAGCAAACTACTGGGTTTGATCTCGAAACTGAAGCAGGCTGGAAGGTTACGATCTACTGTCTCAATGAAGTCGATCACGTTTTATCGATTGTGATGCATCATATCATCTCTGATGGATGGTCTGTTGATATTCTTCGCAAAGAATTAGAAGAATTGTATACTGCAGCTATTCAGGGCGAAGATTTGAGCTCAGTCTTGAAACCATTGCCGATCCAGTATCGAGACTATTCTGTCTGGCAACGAGAAGAGAATCAGGCCAACGAAGACAAACAGCTGGACTACTGGATTGAGCAGCTAGAGACCAGTCAACCAGCAGAGATTCTGTGCGATAAACCCCGACCTACTGCTTTGTCCGGGTCTGCGGCTGTGGAAGAGCTCCGAATTGACGATTCGCTTTATAATGCCATAACACAGTTTGGTAAGATCCACCAAGTAACACCATTTGTTGTACTTTTAGCCGCATTCAGGGCAACACACTATCGTCTCACCGGAATTAATGATGCAACAATTGGGTCACCAAACGCCAACCGCAATCGCTGGGAACTCGAGAATCTTATCGGATTCTTTGTCAATATGCAGTGTGTGCGAATCAAGATTAAAGAAGAGACATCCTTCGCAGATCTGGTTGCACAGGTCAATTCAACAGTAACGACCGGGTTTGCCAATCAGGATATTCCCTTTGAGAAAATTGTCTCCAAGTTGCAAAAAGGTCGCGACCTATCACGTCACCGATTGGTCCAGGTTGTTTTCGCTGTTCATGCGCAACAAGACCTTGGACAGTTCAATTTCGAGGGGACAAAGGCAGAATTGATGGCGTTCTCAGAGTCGTCACGGTTCGATCTTGAGTGTCATTTCTTCCCAGATGAGCAGGGCTTGCGAGGTGAAGTCATGTACTCAACAGACCTCTACGAGCCAGCCACCATTAAGAGCATGCTATCAATATTCCATGGAGTTTTGAAGCAAGAGCTAGAAACTCCAGCAGCCCAAATCGCACTCTTCCCATTACTGACTGATGATGCCTACGCTGAGCTGGATCAAATGGGCATACTTCAAGTTGAGCGAACGGACTACCCTAGAGATTCCAGCTTGGTCGAGGTTTTCCGCAACCAGGTCGCCAATTGCCCTGACAAAGTAGCCATCAAAGATTCCTCCGGTTCTCTTACGTATATTGAGTTGGAAAATGCATCGAATCAACTTTCCAGATGGTTAGCACGTCGCGGTTTCACTAACGAGTCGCTCGTGGCTGTTTTCGCAGTGAGATCTTGTTTGGCCATAGTAACATTCCTCGGCATTCTAAAAGCTGGCTCAGCATATGTACCGCTTGATGTCAAAACGCCAGCTGGACGGATGGAGAGTATCTTGTCCTCCATTGACGGCCGTCGGCTTGTGCTAGTGGGACCAGATCAACAGCCACCCTCGATCGGCTTGGAGGATGTGGAATATGTTCGCATTGAAGATGCACTCTTGCAGGCGTCCTCCCTTGAGCAAGAGGAATCGAATGATGTGGCATTACCATCTGCTACAAGTCTTGCGTATGTAATGTTCACCTCTGGCTCAACCGGAAAGCCGAAGGGAGTAATGGTGGAACATCGTAGCATAATGCGTTTGGTAACAAGCAGTAATACTCTCTCCCAGCTGCCAGTCTCACCTATTATGGCCCACATCTCCAACATCGCCTTTGATGCTGCAACCTGGGAGATTTATGCTACCTTGCTTAATGGAGGCACTTTGATTTGCATGGACGCCATGGCTGTTCTGGACTATACACTTATGGAGGAGACAATTATACAAGAGCAGGTGCAGACTGCCTTTATCACAACGGCTTTGTTCAAGCAATACCTGACAGAATGCCCCTCAATGCTAGGCATGCTGGAAACACTCATCGTTGGTGGCGAGCGTATTGATCCCCAAGACATAGTTACTGCACGTAGCCTTGTCAAAGGAAAAGTTATGAGCGCCTACGGACCTACCGAAAACACAATCTTCAGCACGTTTTATCGCATTCCAGAATCCGAGACCTTTCCCAATGGCGTGCCAATCGGTCGTCCCATTAGCAACTCTGGCGCATATGTCATGGACTCGCAACTTCGTCTTGTACCACTTGGTGTTGTGGGAGAGCTGATAGTCACAGGTGATGGGTTAGCAAGGGGTTACACTGATTCGAAGTTGAACAGCAACCGGTTCGTGTCGCTTGAGATCCAAGGAAAAATGACCAAAGCCTATCGTACTGGAGATTATGTCCGTCATCGACCTACTGACGGCCAACTTGAATTTTTTGGCCGCATGGATGGGCAGGTGAAGATCAGAGGCCATCGCATCGAGCTTGGAGAAATTGAGCACGCCCTGAGGAACCAAAGCGCTGTAAATGATGCTGTAGTCGTTCTACAAAATCATCAAAATCGCCATGCGCAAATCATTGGGTTCGTTACGATTCGTGACGTGGATGTATCGGCTGTCGATGGAGAAGAAGACGACAATGACGAAGCTAAGCATGTTGATGAGTGGCAAGACCTCATTTTTGGGCATGAATACAAAGCAACTGAGAATGTGGATGCTTCGGCAATTGGCCGAGACTTCATCGGTTGGATTTCCATGTATGATGGTGCTGAGATTGACAAGGGAGAAATGAACGAATGGCTAGACGATACGATTGCTTCGATTCGCAATGGTGGAGAGCCTGGCCGGGTTCTTGAGATTGGAACAGGCACGGGTATGATCCTGTTTAATCTTATTGATGGCTTGGAGGACTACGTTGGTCTCGAACCCTCTGGCCAGGCTGTCGAGTATGTGATGCAAACAGCCAAGTCTCTACCTGGGTTAGGCGAAAATGTTCACATGTTCCAAGCCACTGCGACAGATCTCGGAAAATTGGAAACGCAGCCTACGCCTAACCTTCTCGTTGTCAATTCAGTTGCACAATATTTCCCAAGCCAAGAATATCTTTTCAGGGTCATCGAAGAGGTTGCTCAACTGGATGGCATGCAAACCATGTTCTTTGGTGACATGCGTTCATTTGCCTTGTATAAGCAGTTTCAAGTAACAAAGGCTCTCTTTCTTCTTGGTGATAGGGCAAGCAAGGATGAATACCGACAGAGATTCGCAGAAATTGAACAGGCTGAGATGGAGTTGCTTGTTGACCCAGCTTTCTTCACTGCCTTGACCGAGCGACTGCCTCATCTTATTGACCACGTTGAGATTCTTCCCAAAAGAATGCATGCCAGTAACGAGCTAAGCTGCTACCGTTATGCTGCTGTCGTCCATATTAAGCGACCCGGTGTAGAGTCGAAGAAAGTACATGACATTGAAGAGGGTGAATGGATTGACTTTATGGAACAGAACCTCGACCGCCAATCACTGTTGACCCTGTTAACGTCATCTTCACCAACTATAGCTATCAGCAATATTCCATACGAAAAGACTATCGTGGAGAGGTTCGTGCTCGAGTCACTCAATAATAAAGCAGAGAGATTACTCGATAGCGAGTGGATCTCATCTGCTCGTCAAAAAGCACAAAGTTGTCCTTCTTTTGCCGCCATTGACCTGGCTGAGCTAGCACAACAATCGGGTTATCGAGTTGAGATCAGCTGGGCTAGACAATTCTCCCAAAATGGCGGACTTGATGCTGTTTTCCATCGCTACGAGCCTTCGACCAAGGGAGAAAGGGCGCTGTTCCAGTTTCCCATTGAGGACACCTCTTCTTTGCGAACCCTTAGTAGCCAGCCTTTACGGCAGCGACTCAAGCAAAAAATCCAGGATCAACTGCACGAAAAGATCCGTGCGAAACTGCCAGCGTATATGGTGCCACAGTCGATCAAGATTCTCGATGAGATGCCAATTAACGCCAATGGTAAAGTAGATCGTCGCGCTCTTGCCGATAGTGTTCAGGTACTTGTGGCTCCGCAAGGTGCGAAGAGACAGCCAACAACAGACACTGAGCGTCAAGTTCAGAGGATCTGGGCGCAAATACTGAGTATCGAGGCATCAACAATTGGTCTGGATGATAGTTTCTTCCAGCTGGGAGGTGACTCCATTGCAGCAATGAAGGTTGTGGGCGAGGCTCGTCGAATCGGCATCAAGCTCGCCGTGGCAGACATCTTCCGGCAGCCTAAGCTACATCAGATGGCCAATCACGACATTTGCGTCGATGAAGCCGCGAGAGATATTCCACAGACTGAGTATACCGGACCTGTGCAGCAGTCGTTTGCGCAGGGACGGCTATGGTTCTTGGACCAGCTTTATCCAGGTCTGACATGGTATCTTATGCCATGCATCGTGCGATTTAGGGGGGCAATCCGACTTGATGCTCTAAGTGCAGCACTTCAGGCCATTGAGAATCGCCATGAAACACTTCGCACGACGTTCTCATCAAATGAAGGAGTCGACTTACAGACAATCCTGCCTTTCCGTCCAAAAGATCTCAGGGTAATTGAACTGCCCGATGATAAAGAGAGCCTCTCAGCCATGCTCCAGCAAGACCAGAAGACTGCTTTCAATTTGGAGTCAGAAGCTGGCTGGAGGGTAACATTGTATCGCATTGGTGCAGAGGACCATGTGTTGTCAATCATTATGCATCACATCATCTCTGACGGTTGGTCTGTTGATGTTCTTCGTAAAGAGTTAGGATTGTTTTACTCGGCAGCTCTACAGAGCAAAGATCCAATTTCTATAATGAAGCCACTTCCGATTCAATACCGCGATTACTCCGTCTGGCAACGAAATGACAGCCAGGCTGACGAAGATAAGCAGCTAGAGTATTGGATGCAACAGCTGGAAACCAGCCAGCCCGCGGAGCTTTTCTGTGACAGACCCAGACCTGCAACACTTTCAGGTGAGGCAGCATGGGAAGACCTACGCATTGAAAAATCTCTCTACACGAAATTGCAGCAATTCTGCAAAGATCAAGAAGTCACGCCTTTTATTGTGCTGCTGGCTGCGTTCAGAGCGACGCATTATCGCCTAACTGGTTCGATAGACGCCACAGTCGGCACTGTCAACGCTAATCGAAATAGATGGGAGCTCAAGGATATGATTGGATTCTTTATTAATATGCAGTGCGTGCGTATCAAGGTTGAAGATGAATCTTTCGCTGGTCTTGTCAAACATGTGCATGCCACCACAACCGAGGGATTCGCCAACCAAGATGTCCCTTTCGAAAAGATTGTGTCAAAGCTGCGGAAGGACAGAGATCTCTCACGCCATCCACTTGTTCAAGTAGTATTTGCTCTGAACTCTCAATTAGACCTCGGCCAATTCAACTTGGAAGGCGTGGAGACCGAACAGCTTACACCTTCAATTACGTCTCGATTTGATCTTGAATTCCACTTTTTCCAGGAACAAAATGCCCTGCATGGAGGTGTCATGTACTCAACTGATCTATATGATAGAAAAACTATTCGAAGCATGCTATCAGTCTTCTATACAGTGCTAGAGCAAGGCCTAGCAGATCCAATGGCTAAAATCGCCCTTTTCCCACTGTTAACAGACAGCGCCTATTCGGAGCTCGAGGAGATGGGTTTGGTGCACATAGAGCGAACTTCTTACCCCAAGCAAGCAAGCCTAGTTGATGTCTTCCGTTTGCAAGTTGCATCCTGCCCTGATACGGTGGCCGTCAAGGACGAGACTACCCAGATGACTTATGCCCAACTCGACAAAGACTCAGAAAGGCTTGCCATGTGGCTCGTAAACCAGTGTCTCCCGGCTGAGGCGCTTGTAGGAGTGTTTTCAAGCCGCTCATGCGAGACAATTGTTGCTTTCCTGGCTGTGCTTAAAGCCAATCTTGCGTACGTGCCGCTCGACTCAAAAATCCCAGCAGGCCGAATGGAGAGCATTGTTTCAGCTTTCCAAACCCGAAAGCTTGTTCTTGTTGGAATTGGTGCCCACATTCCATCGATTGATATGGACGATTTAGAATTTGTTCGGATTCAAGATGCTTTGAATCAAACGTCTCAATCAACTTCGACATTAAACACAGCGCCGTCATCATCCAGCCTGGCGTATGTCATGTTCACATCAGGTTCTACTGGCAAGCCGAAGGGCGTTATGGTCGAGCACGAGGCCATTTTGCGAGTGGTTAAAGACAGTAACATTATGCAGCATCTTACTGCTAATGGAGCGATGGCTCATATAACCAACATTGCTTTTGATGTATCCGCATGGGAGATATACGGGGCCTTGTTGAATGGCAGAACTCTGGTGTGCATCGATACCCTGACTGTTTTAGATTATGAGGAGCTTGCCCGAGTTTTTGCAAAGGAAAACATCCAATCCGCCATTTTTACGCCGGCATTGTTCAAATTGTGTCTTCTCGAGTGTCCTTCCACTATTGGGCAATTGGACACACTTCTTGTGGCAGGCGACAAGGTCGACCCTCAAGACGTGTCTGCAGCAAGAGCATTTATTCGAGGCAGTTTCATCAACGCGTATGGGCCAACTGAGAACACCATCTTTAGTACTTACTACTGTCTACCTAATAATGAGCGATGTGCCAACGGTGTACCCATTGGTCGAGCGATCAGTAATTCAGGAGCGCATGTCATGGACTCCAAAATGCGCCTCGTCCCGTTGGGGGTGATCGGCGAGCTTGTTGTTACAGGCGAAGGATTGGCGAGAGGTTATATCAACCCAGAACAAAATACCGATCGCTTTATCTATGTCGACATTGGTGGAACCTCTGTCCGCGCGTATCGGACGGGAGATTACGTCCGATATCGTCCAAGCGATGGACAATTGGAATTCTTCGGTCGGATTGATGGTCAAGTCAAGGTTCGTGGCCATCGAATCGAGTTGGGAGAGATCGAACATGTTTTACGAACAAACAACTCCGCTGTAAATGATGCCGTCGTATTGTTACAGCAGCAGCAGGGTCGCGATCCCCAAATCGTTGGATTTGTCACGGTCCCGGAATCTGCCATGCGAGAAGCTGCTGAAGAGCAGCCGACTGGCGACGATGAGAACAAACACGTTGAAGAATGGCAGGATCTCATTTTCGGCCATGCTTACACTGCCACGGATGATCTGGAGGCATCGACAATTGGTCGAGATTTCATCGGATGGATTTCCATGTATGATGGAGCGGAGATTGATAAAGAGGAGATGAATGAATGGCTCGACGAAACCATAGTGGCCATCCGTAACGGGGGCGATCCCGGTAGCGTGTTGGAGCTTGGAACAGGTACTGGCATGATTCTATTCAACCTAATTGAAGGGCTGCAAGATTACATTGGCCTCGAGCCATCTGGCCAGGCAGTTGATTTCGTTATGCAGACGTCCAAGTCAATTCCAGCATTGGCAAACAAAGTTCACATGTACAAGGCTACTGCCACAGACATTGGGCAACTGGATAAATCACCTACGCCCGACTTGATCGTCGTAAACTCAGTTGCTCAGTACTTTCCCAGCAGAGATTATTTGACGAGGGTAATTGAGGAAGTACTCGAGTTGAAGAGTCTCAAGACGATCTTCTTTGGAGACGTGCGATCGCATGCTCTTTATGAACAGTTTCAGGTTACAAAGACAATGCATCTCATCGGAGACATGGCAACCAAAGAAGATTACAGTCGCAGAATGGCTGACATCAAGCAGTCCGAGATGGAACTTCTTGTTGACCCGACTTTCTTTACAGCCCTGGCGAGTCGTCTACCGCATCTTATTGCGCACGTCGAAATCCTGCCAAAGAAAATGAAAGCTACCAATGAGTTGAGTTGCTACCGATATGCTGCAGTTATTCACACAAAGAGATCCGATGATGTAGTTGGGGGTCAGATTCATGAGATCAAGGACAATGACTGGGTTGACTTCATGGCCCATAACTTGGATAGCGAATCGCTTCTTCAGATGCTACAGCGCTCTTCAAGATCGTCCGTCGTAGCAGTGGGCAATATTCCATGCGAGAAGACCATCGTGGAACGGCATGTCATTGATGCGTTGAACAACAAAAATGGCAGCTTGTATGATCATGATTGGGTTATATCAGCTCGCAAAAAGGCACAAAGCTGCCCATCACTCTCAGCTGTCGACTTGGTTACAATCGCCGAGCAGGCAGGCTACCGAGTCGAACTTAGCTGGGCCCGACAACACTCACTGCGTGGCGGTATTGACGCGGTCTTCCATCAATACAAACCCATTAATGATGGGGGCAGAGTATTATTCAACTTCCCTACAGAAGATCACAGCCGACCAGCTCAGTCACTTGCAAGCCAGCCCTTGCGACAGCGCCTCAAGGTAAAAATTGCAGACGAGCTCCGAGAGAGCGTCATGGAAAGACTTCCCGCCTATATGGTTCCGCAGACAATTAAGATATTAGAAAAGATGCCAATCAATGCAAACGGCAAGGTTGACCGGAAAGCTCTTACTGAGAGTATTTCTACGCAAATGGTAGCACAGGGACCAAAGCGGCAGCCGACCAAAAAAATCGAGCAGCAGATGCAGAAGCTCTGGGCACAAGTATTAAATATTGACGCCTCAATCATCGGACTAGATGATAGCTTTTTCCACCTAGGAGGTGATTCTATTGCGGCGATGAAACTTGTGGGAGCTGCCCGAAAAGCTAAAATCAGCTTGACCGTGTCCGACATCTTCAAGCTCCCCACGCTCGTGGCGATAAGCGGCCTGCAAGGCCAAGAGGATTTCCAGATCGAGGAATCGAAAGCTCCCGAGCCATTTTCTCTAATCAGTGAAGCGGTTAAGGACAGTGTCATGGAATCTGCCACAGAGTTCATGGACACGAGCAGCATCGCTGACATCTTCCCCACCACAAGCTTTCAGTCTTTGAACATCGAGGAGAGCTTGAAGTTCCCATTCCAAAGCCTCAACTACTTCTTCATCGATTTTGGGTTGGGCCTGGATGCTGAACGTCTTGAACAAAGTTGCGACACACTGACTGAGCACTTTTTATCTCTACGCTCTTGCTTCGTCCCTGCGCAAGGCAAGTACTGGCAGGTTGTTAGGCAGAAGCTTTCCATTTCCATGATCGTAAATGAAACCACAGATGATCCTGTGCAGGTAGCTGAAGAATTCTGTTTCAAAGACAAAAATGAAGGCTTTCAGCCTGGCCAGTCACCGACAAAGTTCGTCCTAATCCGAAACAAATCCAAGGGCAGCAGACTCATTCTTCGACTCTCCCACAACCAGTATGATGGTGTTAGTATGCCAGCCCTTATTAACACCCTTCGTGATTTATACATTGGCAAGACTATCTCGCTTGGCCCAGACTTTTCAGTCTATCGTGCGTACTGTACCCGCCGGGAGGATATCTCGATTTCCCATTGGGGGGATCTCTTACATGGATCAAATCTGACCGAGCTTGCCTCATCCATTGCTTCCTTGGAAACATCTCCCATCACTAAATCCAATACACCAGAGACCATTGTTCTTGAACAGGTTGTCAACTTGCCTCATTTACCTGATGGCATCTCACTAGCATCAGTCATCAGCTCAGCTTGGGCCGTGGTTCTTTCAGATCTTACTGGACAACAAGATGTTGTTTATGGAAGCCTTGTCAATGGCAGAAATGCTGCAATCCTGGGAATTGAAGATATTGTGGGACCATGCATCAATATTGTACCAGTCAGAGCCCAACTCCAGGCTGCGCACACATGCCATGAGCTTCTCTCGTCGATACATCAGCAACACCTTTCTCTTGGAGAGGCTGATTCGCTAGGCTTGGAGTCAATTATCGAGAATTGTACAAACTGGCCGGCCGGCGCAAGCTTCGATTCAATCTTGCAGCATCAAAACTTGGACGAGAACCCCCAGTTTGACCTGCCCGGGAACATTACCCGCCTCGACTGGTACAAGCATCCAAATCAAGTACTGCCACCAGTTCTATACGTGATATCTTATCCCATTGGGCGACATGTTCGAATGCGAATCATGACCAATGCCAATCTCATGACGACGAAGGTTGCAAATGACATACTCAGTATTCTGTGCAGCACGATTGTTACCCTGTTGGTAGATTCACAAAGGCCATTGCCCGGAAAGGAATGATGGGCCCATGCAGCTACTCAACAGCGTTGAATATTGCAACAGCAAAAAAACGTATTAACTTAATCAAAAGGCATTTCATATAGAACAGGGAGGCTTGCTTTTTTCTGTAAGATGTAACGTGTAGGGGTTGTTGCATTTTTTATGAGGTGTTAGCCTCTGCGATGTAGTCTTAATTTCTTTTTTTCCACTTATTAGCTATGAAAAATATATAAATGCCACGTTAATTATTACAATACATCTTGTACTCAGTGCGCCCACTCTTATCAACTACTAACAACGTCTTGTAATATTAATGAATATCTTATGGTTCGTACTGTGTGGCAAAAGCTGCAAGCGCCGCTGCACAGAGTACAGTTTGTTGTGTCATATTGCTGATTCCGATGAATCATTCCAAGGCTTAGAATCCATATCTCTCATTGGTCTTCTATTAGTGGCGAAGAGGTGGCTACTGCAGCCACCTCTTCGCTTTCATACTTAGTCCCCATTCTAGGGAGAACTCTAGGCCGATGAGAGTCGGCTGTCTCTCTCTAACAGCAGATGAGGTTATATGGCTGAGCGCTATCATACCAGTCTGACTAAACCGAAACCCACCTAAAAGAAATATAATCAACCCCCAGCTTGAACTGCCGATTTATTTTGAGCAATGCCGGTCTTCAGCTGACCCCACCTAGCTCGATCACACTTAAGTATATGAACTGCCGTTGACACGCAATCGTAATTGATAAGACATCTCACAGCACATGGCGCTATTAGCCTACTTTCTGGGATTTGCCCAAGTTCTAGCTGAAGAGTGAAGCAGACTTGACCTTGACATGAGACTGGGACCGTAGACTCACTGCGAGGTGGTAATTAGTGAAAAACGCCAACTTTTCAAAATTTGGACGCTCTACTCCTTCTTCCAGTCCCATATTTGTACTCTCCTCTGACCTCCTCTCATTTGCACGCCGATCTCACGATCTCAATGTAAACAATCCTCCTGCCGAAGTAGCTGTTGCATCTCACTCAAACGCTCTGCTCACTATGGCGCGATCTCTCGCGTTCAATATCTACGCAAGCATGCTATTCCCACTCCCTGCAGTCACTTTGATCGTCTGCCTCCGCTTCTACGGTCGCATAACGAAGCATATTCGCCTTTGGTGGGATGATTGGCTTGCTCTTGTTGGCTTGGTATGACTGTTGGCTGACCTCCAATTCCAATGAAGTTGAAATGATTAACTTCTGGATAGATAGCATGTATCGTTTTTGATACGTCTACATTAATATGTGCGCGCTCCGGAGAAGCTCTTTCTATGGGCGAAAACATTTCAAGTCACTGACTCAATCAACTAAAGGGATCATCCGTTATGGTGCGGGACAAAAACTAGTGGACCTGCCTGTGACATTTGACAGAGCGGTGTCTGCCCTTTTCTTTTATGAATGGATAGACGAACACGCATATGGATGCGCTATAGCTACTACTCAACTATCTCTTCTCGCTCTATACTGGCGTCTTTTTCATAATTTCAGCTGTGCAAGAATCGGGATTTTAACCATGACAGGATTAGCAATGGCATGGTGGATATCAAGAGTAAGCATGGAGAATGCCAGTGATCAGGCTTTCTTCCGAATACGTTACTGATTTGATTACTGATTATCAGACCCTTCTTGTTACTTTTCAGTGCTTCCCGCCCAGTTATGTTTGGGATAAATCGATTGACAGAGGCAAATGTCCTCTGACTCCATCCAAGCTGTTCCTCGCAACGGTTCCAGCACACCTCGCTATTGACATTGCTCTTATGGTCCTTCCAGCGTGTATATAAACCCAACTTTACAAGTCAACAATATGCTAACATGTTTTGAATAGCCCAAATCCGTCATCTCTCTCTACCCTTCAGAAAAAAGGTAGCCATCGGAGCTATGTTCATGTTTGGCACAGCGAATGGCCCCTGTCCATTTTCTCTCTTGTGAGATATGCCAGGATCATGCAAACACTGACTTTGCTTATGGTAGAACTTGTATTGCTTCAATTATGATGATTGCCGAGGCAGTGAAATATGATATTACATCTACTGAGATCATGTTCAATTCTGCAACACCAGCGGCGTGGTCATCAGCTGAGATCCATCTCAGTGTCATCGCCTGTAAGCGTCTTCCATTCTATGCCTAAGCCATCTTCCCGAAAGAGTACAGCTGAGTTATTTGCTATGCCTAGGCTGCTTACCAGTAATGCGACCTGTATTCAGCAATTTCTATCAATGGTGGAAGACACATTTCCCCTCCGAGCCTTTTGACAAAGGGAATTCAGCTTCTTTAAAGCTCAGTGTTGTATATGGATATATACGCCGCATTCGAGGCGATCCGCAATATAGCCTGCGAGCCACACTTTTCGACTCGACAGGTACCCATCATTCATGCGTTCAAAGCGAAAGTGTAGGAAGGAGTACCATTGATACAGGGCCGATGGACACGAAGAATCGAGAGAGCACTATCCCAAAGGATAACACCACTATTCATGTGGTTCACGAGATTGATTCAAGCTCTTCGAACTATAACACAGAATGGGTACAGAGGCAGACAAGAGGGCTGGATGTAGTATAATAATTTAATCGATATAATTCTCGCTTCTAGAAGCAGTGTGTTCAGGGTATGTTGTTTCACTATATGAAAATAGAACTCTGGTTGTTTTAACTTTCTCTCTGATTGCCTACTCTATATCTAATTTCTATACTAATATATATCCCATTCTCTCTTTACTAAAAGCCTCAAAGATGATGTTTGCAGCATGCTTTTAGAACCTAATACCCGTTCAAATTAAACATCACACTATAGAGAGATTTTATATTAGCATAAGACATATTAGAAGAGGGTTAACAGAGCAATAAACTAAATAATTACATTCTGAGACCAATTTATGTATCAGTATTATGCTTAGAGCCATCCGTTGTACATAATGCATTTGTAGGGATGAGAACATACAGAGTAATAGCAATAGCCTTGGGGAGTACTTTCGTAACGGCGTCGACAATCGCCAATTTTGCCTGGAAATCGATCTGGACAAGCTTGCAGAGCGGTGCATTTATCATCGCTAAACTGGTCTGGAGCACAAGAGCGCTGCTCGAGCATTTTGCTTGTGTCGCCGACCGGTTTCGCAAGCCCGTAGCCAGCGACAGTGACGAGAACAAACATGGTGAGTTTCATTGTAGGAAATTGTTGTGTTAGGCAACGAGACTTAAAGAGATTCAGTAGAGAGGATAAGAGGGTTTAAGGTAAAACAGGTTCTAATTCTTTTTATTAAGCCGATCAAGCTGTTTACTGAGAGTATGCGACTTAATAACAAATGATTATGGAAGATACTGCGCTTTGGTCACTTTCGTTTCTGTTTTCCGGAGTTTGGCTGAAGATGGTACTTATTAGCCTGCTTAGTGGCGGCGCTGGGTTAATACTATATTAAGCTTGGACTGGTACACAACCGGCTATTTACTAAATCCGCTCGCTATGGCAGCCAAAGGTGGAGGCATTAGACACTAACATTTGCCAAATCGGCTTCTATGATGTCAGCATTATGATGGTGTGCAGTACCATGGATTGAAAGCCATCGCTAGCTACATTACCTAGTACAAGATGCATTTTTGGCGGCTATGACAGGAATGTTTCCCATCTAGGCACGTATGCTTGAAGGGTGACGTGCCCCAATGTGTCTGATATCTTCCTTCGGAAAATTACCTGAATTGGAAATATCGCGTTAAACGAGGAGTGTTACACTAGCCACCGCCATGTCAATAGTCGAATGATTTCATGATAAAATATGTCGTAAGCGGGTACCTAAGTGTAAATTACCAATCATCAAAAACACAATAACTTGTTTACCTCATTATTGAATAACTTAAGACATCGGGTTTATGAAATTAGTGCATTAAAGGGCAGCGGTGACTCAATTGCCGACCAGAGCCACCCAAACTTGGCGATTCACTAAACTAAGGAAGAAGCAATTCGCAAGGAGGGTTAACAATGCCGTATGAAAGGGAAACACACAATATTCTGACTGTGTGTACCGCATCCCAAAAGACAGGAGGTGTACGCGTGTTTTTTCCGCTTTCAGCCCCTTCGATTGGTGGCGCGTTGGTTGTCCATTATACGCTTTGAGAATTAGATGCCTGCTGACCAACAACGGAAGAATCCGATGGCGTAGTCCATAGGAGAACAGTTCATCTGTCTAAGGACTTTGGTTCTGTTGTCTTAAAGTGGATTATGCAATCCTGACGAACATGGAGTACACGGAATGTCTCATGCCACTGAGCTGAACATACTGTTCAGTCAAACCTCCCACTCCGTTCCATGCTCCATCTTTCCACTGGCCTAGAACACCACCAGCCAAAATATTGCCAGCCCTTTAGTAACTGATGCCTTACCTTTAGTAGAAGAAGCTGTTACCGAAGAAGCCTTTTGATCATCCAACATGGTCTCCGGACTCCACTTGTGCATATACTTTGATCGGAAGAGGACAGGCTGCTGCGTTGAGTATTTGAGTAGGTTACTAAGACCTGCGACTATGACCCTTTGAGATTGGCTGACGAATGTACCATCAGCTGCGTGATGCCTTTGGTTCGGATGTTAACCCCAATAGGAAACCCCGAGAAGCTCACATGTATATCCAAGTTCCGGCTATGACCTATTTTGCAAGCGCAGCAAGGTAGATGAGACCAACATTAGTACATCATCGTGAAAATCAGCCCTGAATGGCTATTAACTCTTCTTTCCCTTGGCAGCCAACTGAGTAACCAATATTCCCAACTTAGCAACATACATCATACCGCTTATCGACACGTTCTGACTGTATAGCAGAAGTCAAGAAGAAAGGACAAATAAAATATTTCTCAACCCGTAAATGTTCATTAAATATACGAGTTCACATCTGGAAAAAAAAGCTACCAATGTCTCGGAGCGGGGATTTCAAACCAAGCCATGGGTTAAGCCTCCGCTTCGCCGAAGCAAAGGACCTCAAGGCGCTCGTTTTGATAGGCATTGATGCGTGCCGAGACGATCCACTGGATGCTTTAATCTACTCCCACCGCGAAACGTATCGAAAGTCATACGCTTGGGCGTACTACAGACGTTTCAGAATTTGTCTCCACGAACGTTTATGTTGGTTGTCTTGGCAGAAGTCGTCAATCAGGACCCAGATAGGCAAAAAGACTCAACCGACGCCTAAACACAGATAGAAGGCTATGCAATCTACGTACGAAAGGCGCTGGTAGAGAATAGGGAAATAGTTTCACGGAAGCTTTTGGCAGTTTATGACCTCTTCGATAATCATGCGAGGTTGACCAATCTGAACAAGATCTGTCACCGTGTCAGTACTTCACACACTATCGAAACCATTTTTAATATTATAAACCCCGCTATATGCTTCAAGTATATGAAGGCATATGGGGATCCATTTGAACCATGTCCAATTGGCGATTCGGTTTTGTCAATCACGGCAAGTCTTATGGTAGTTCCGCATCACTTTTGGTGTTTAGCCGAACTTGCCGTTCATCCTTCATTCCCACGCAGGGGCATTGGGAGAGTGCTAGTCGAATGGGGTCTCAACTTAGCGAAAGAAGAAGACTTGAGTGTAGTGGTGGAATCAAGCCCCATCGGCACCAAGCTGTATAAGACTTGCGGCTTCAAGAAATGTGGTACATGTACATGGGCCAAGGTAGACGGAGCATCGTCAGACTTAATGAGATGACAAGAACAACTTGATAAATAATAAGACTCAAGGAATGAGCCTGCATAGTCTAGATAAAGAAGTTCTACAATGTTTATTTAGCATCGAACTATATCATCATTCTATATACAAATAGTACCCTCATTATCTAATCAACTTGGCTGTATTACTTGCAACTTCTATGGTTCATTCTATGGCGAGAAAAGCTTGAATTATAAGGGTAAGTATGATAAGAGATTTGTGCGTCTTACTAGTCGACCTTAGATTGCATACAGGACTATGGCATCATGCCGCACTAACGGACGCTGCCGTTCAATTGCATTAATGAAGGCGCCGGAAAAGCGTTGAAGAACATGACACCATATCGGTCGATGGGCTACTTCTCAAGGCTGAGAGGTGCAATTCCGATGGGTTTAAGGACATGTTGGAGTCCCAGGAAACAAGGTCACTGACAGAACAGTCCCAAAGACAGTAGTCAGACACAAAACAAGGATACAGACAGATCAAGTGCTACAACAGAGCCAGGGCATTTGCGAGCGCTGAGCTTCCGAAGCTGGTGATTCAGCCGGAAGATCGCAAGAAGCCAGGTTATCACACGCTCGAACTCAGGTGTAATGTTTAAGTGCTCGATGTACGAACAGAAGATGATTTGGTTCATTCATTATCTACCAATTGCACACAGACTTGTCTTTATCAAATGATCTTAACAGAGCTTCCACCACTAGTAATATGGTGTGTTTAACTCAGACCAAGTTATATCCATTGCACTGAAGGATAATGAAGTACATTTACAATGCTAAGCAGACTTTTGAAGAAATCAACTTGATTTATTGAGAAATCTCACACCTTTTCCAATCCTCTATAGAAATCAAAATTGGTAGTGATAACTAAAAGCGGCTTGAAAGTATCCTATCCCGCACCGAAGCCAGAACTGACTTGCCAACAGTCATCGCATTCAACCAACCAATTAACACATAGGACAAACAAATCTCGATCATATAACTGTGAAACGGCTATTGAAATTGATTGCCGAACGATTTCAATGATTAGCCTCGTCTGAAGTTTGTCTGTCTGTCTGTGTTGCAAAGTGATCGCCTCTCAGTTGTCTGATCTAGATGTCTGTGTACATTGCTACGGTTCTCGACTTAGTCGTCGGGCCAGTCATCAGTGAAAAGATTCACACTTACCTCAATTCCATTAAATTTGAGTGATACAACAGTCTTCAGATGCAGCGCATCCAGCGGGGCCGGCAGCATACATGCCAGGACATTTGCCCTTTGCGGCACAATATCCAGAGCCTGATCCAGCACGAGTGCAGGGTGAGCCCGGCGAGGCAAAAGCCAGTCCGGAAATTAAGGATACGAGAGCGAATGCGATAGAGAGCTGCATTTTGTAAGATGTGAAGTAGTGTGTCGATATTGATACGGAACCAAACAGGGGGTGAGGGAAAATGCCGAGTTTTTATACATCAAATAGACATAGTCATTACAACATCAATTAACTTATGTGATAGAGTAGCGGTCAAGCAACAACAGCCCCGTAGTTGAACTGGGTATACATATAAGCTATGCGGAGTATATCCCGACTACGTAATAATCCGCAAGACATCTTGTTGTCTATTATGTTTATTTAGGGGATGTCTTGGATGAACAGCAGCATAAGGAAAGGCGTACCTTGTTGCCGACATGGCTTGAACCACCACACACTCAAGCCAAGCCCCTGTTGGATTAGCAGCGGTTGACGGCCCTGGCACAGTGGAGCCGTAGTCCTGCCAGAGCATCCGGCTTTGCACGTCTGTCGGAGCCCCCGAAACACACCAGGATCCAGCTACACACGATTTAGGGCCTTATGAAACTCCGAATCCATGACTCAAACGCCGACAAGAGCTTACCTATATAAGATAGTATCAACACCAAAAGGGGGGAGGGCCGCTTGCGCCTACGGAATGGTTTTTAAATTGGTCGTAATCATTCCTGAGAGACCACTAGCAATCTCAAACTCTGATGCAAAAATCTACCAAAGCTGTGAGGAAGTATAGCTTATATAACTATGACAACGCCCTTGGTGGTGTTTTAGAGCATCCAGAACTCTAGCAAAGCACATACGTTAGGAATTAGCACAGCCCTTTATATGAGATTTAGGCAAGCTTCTGGTCAGTTATGTATATATTGGATAATGGAGAGACCTAGACTAAATCATCGCTTCTCCAGAGACCCTTTCAAATCCTAAGCTATAAGTCATTAATTTAAGGTGACCTCTTATTGATAATAGTAATACATTACCATAATAGACCTATATAGACTTACACTCTTTAGAAACTCAGTGTTTGTTCTATTCAAATCTTATGTGTCTACTACCTATGGTTAAAATAGCTTTGGATGTACGCTGGCGGTGTTAGGTAAAAATACTCTTTCATATCACTGACTAAGTCTATTTTTAAGCTGTTATTTAACATATGTTTGAAAAGCTTTACCAATTAACAGCAATCTATCCTATACCTAGCTTAGCATAATATATTGTCCTTATAGGATTTCTGGGTTCCGTGCTATAGGTTATTAATAGTATATCTCTATTATTATTATTATTATTATTATTATTATCAGTGTATCCATAGCCATGGACAACTAACTGCGTACAGAGTATGGAGTATGCATTAAAATATTGTATTAGCCGCCTCGGGGCACTTTCCCAACACGGACTTTTTCCTATTTCTCTCTGGCATTCTGGCACTGACAAAATTAGTCCTCGGTGTGATTATGCGCCGGAATGATGGCCAGTGCATCTGGCCATATTCTAGACCTCCAGAGAAACGTGCTCCTTAGGGGTTAGTGCAGCGCTCACCGCGAGTCATAAGTACGTTTCCAGCCCACCGTATGAAATGCTACCAAAAACGGACTCTTACACTACCCTGATCTGATTAACTCAAGGCGGCAAGATGAGTTTGTTCAATCGCCTTTTACAGGATGGCGGTATAAGCATAATCGGTGATTCACCTCGGCAAAGGATATGTTGAGTACGAGATGCTCAGCGCTGGAGTAGTTTGGGTTGTAAGTTTCATCTACTCTTATTGCGCCGATTTAAGCAGCTTGGGTAGACTTTCATTCTGGTATTTAATGAACAAATACCAATCTTACCTTCAACGGGCAATTCTGGTCAAGACTACCTCACACCCGATTTTCCATTCTAGTTAGACACTATGTTTTTTTGCCAACGCCCTTATCTTTGCAGTCGCCTTTCACCCAGGCTTTGGGTTTGCTGCAGATGTCAACTCTGCAACGATCCGCAAGGGAACATCGGCAATTGTGTCGCCCCGGGAACATGCACAGGAACTATACTCGCATCTCCGGGAACCCGGATTTGTATTCCTGGTGCCAATTAATCTGTCTGCTGCCGTTCTTATTATCGGTGCGTGTTATGTCTCAACTTATGCCGCAGGTAAATGATAATAAAAATTATTACAAAACAGACTGCAATATGAAAGAGAATTTTATGCCTGTGAAACAGAGAGTGATGGTTTGGGGGTACGTCAGGTCTGGGGGCAACAGCAAATGGCAGCTATGTCTGGCATGGTCTTTGATCCAGTCAATTGGGAATTACGCAAAGCACAAGAAGTCACTTCTCTGGTGTTGTCTTTCTGAATGACAAACAATGTCTGACTCAGTTTGCCTCTTTTGTGACAGGTGTCGTTTTTACTACGCCTTGAGCCAAGCACCAATAAGATTAACGGGGGCTATTTTGAGTAGCAGGCTTGTGAACAGTGATTGATATTTGCCTATTCCGTTATATGATCTTACAGTTTGATCACTAATACGACGACCTCGGCTGACATTTCGCATTACTAGTATAAACATCCATCTCCATATGACTCACTATCGGTTCTTTGCTATTGTTGGATGCCAACATGGTATTCAGCTGATTTATACCGAGAATGTTAGATTTATTGAGTTTGACCTCCCCAGCCCCGAACGTTCAAAAACCTGGGGGTGTCTTGCCCATCTTTTGAGACGATCGCAGTGGCGTCATATAGCTCAGTAAAGAGCTGAACCACTGTCGCACAAGTGGAAACACCATGGGTAAATTTGTGGCGACGACAGCGACAAAGGATTCCCGTACGCCCCATGAGCCAGCAGCTTGTGGGCCGTGAACTGGGTCCTTCACTGATTTTGTTAGAGAACTGGGTAGTAGTCACAAAGTGGGATAGTCACGGAGCTGAACGCACCTTTAAGATGACCACGCTTCTTAGCAGGGCACAAACGAGCACAAACATGCCTGCACCGAGTAAGATTGTCGATGCGATCTTTTGAGAGAGCTTTAAACTCGATTTACAAAGCATCGGGATAGGTATAGATATCAAATAAATGTCAGTAGATACGTTAAGGACAAAATTGGCCCAGATGATGTGTTTGGAAACAGCCAGCTGACAGGCATCTAGGAGCTATCAGTTAGCACAATCCCGAACCTATCTGAGCTAGAAGGAACCGACTGCCAGGATTTGGATCAATCTGCCAATATCTGCGGAATGGGCGACAGGAAGGAGGAAATTAGCCAGATTGATAATCCAAGTTGCTGCTATAAACGCAAATCCGATTTTGATACGGATAGAGTACCTCCGGTCCAAGCCTTCCTGCAACTCTGTCAGCCCTTCGTCATATAAAAAGATCGATATTTACTGCAAAGCACTCACAGTGAGTCGGGTATAGAAGATCAGCATCGAAGCCTTGAATGCCCAAAGCAACGCCGCATAGGTGGACCATCCTGCAACTTGTATCTTGGAGCCAATCACTCTTCGCCGGTATTCTGTGCTGTTCGGTGAAAGAGCACTTCGCTCTGCGTCTGCCATGCTGTTGTTCGCAAGGCCATGGGCCACATGACCAACACTATACGCCAGTGCCGTCTCGGCAGCATAAAATGTCTGTTACGCCGAGCCTCTCTGGTGAGTAGGAACAAAATCGGATGTAAGGCTGTCGTGGGATGTACGAACCATTGCAACCCAAATGACATAGTCGTCTGCTCGTAATTGTCTGAGGCCGACAGCTCTGACGCGAGTGTATGTCCTGAGCAAAGTGACAGCTATGCCTACGCCCAAGAGCGTCCATAACTCAACGGCGAATGCCTCGAATGCTGCCTCGGCAGTAGGAACATCTGACGGCGTCGACATGAACAACGGGATTCAGCGAATCTCAAGTCGTCGGTTATTGGCGTAAGCCGGATACTGGCCAAAAGAGGGGCCTTCATTTGAGACGTCTTGATCGAGAGTATAAGTTTGAGCTGCCCCAGTTGAAAAATAAAAGGTCGGATTGCGTATTCAGGGCGATGCTTTCCCATTCGTGTAAGCATATCCCACCAACTACTCTAATTCACAAGCCAACAAATACAAGCGCCACCTGTTGGATAGTGAGACACCTGCTCATGTATTAGATTTGGCTTAGTGAACTTATGGCTCGGATTATTTCCCGATCTAGGTTGAATCTCGGCAAATGGGCTCAAAGCGTTGCGGATGATATTATAACTCAAATGATGGCGTAGGTCTGTACTTGTACACCCACACAATGACCGTCCTGGTTGGGACGGCCTTGACAATGGCCCTCTAGTAGGTCTTCGTCATATGCAATGACAGTTAAGTCGACTTCAGCCAACAAGCCTTGTAACACCATGTCAATCATCCATCTTGTTTTAATCGGCAGCACAGACCAGCAAACATCACACTGTCATGGCTGTGCATGGAATCCTTGGCTCGAGCTGCATTCGCATCTAATTTTTGTGTACTCCGTACTTTTCTGCGATATTGAAAGCACTAGTGCCACCCCTATTTCTGTAAAAAGTATAGAAGCTATAAAATATATCTTGAACATACCGATTTTCTTATGCTGTTCAGTATACATATAAATAAAATACACTTTCGTTTGCAGAATACAGACTTCTTTAGTTGGTAACTTAATGGCCTATGCTCTCTTATTATGCATTCGATATGTCGGGTTATTATGTCAAGTTCACTAGATTGGCCTTTACAACCCAAATGCCAAGTGCAGCCAAGCGCAAACCATACAGGCTTAACTAGGTCCAGAACGACCAGCATCGATGTCCTAGCATAGATATATGCCATGGCGAAAGGCCGAGCCAGCAAGTCGTCCGAAAGTGTACAACCTACCCAAGCGCAAATCATTGATATATGGCCCGAGAACCTGCAGGAGGCGACATGTGCCTCCGGCGCGGTGATGTCCCGGAGGTATCCTCTTGAATTTACACTGAACCACCTTGGTATCAATTAAAATACTAACTCATTGTCTATGATGGGTTTGAGGTCCTAGGCCGTTTGTTATAATGCCGAAGAAAATACGGTTCCAAGGTTAGACCTCCTTACATGTAAATGAAAAAGCCAATGCCTATTATTTATAATTATGATTCGTTCATGCGGCGGACGTTGATATATACCTATTATACATTTATCTATGTATGCTAGCTTAAGTTGCCCTCCTTGAGAAAAGAACATGCCAGCTTAGCAATGGCAATCTCCATTACAGCAGCCCTTTGACACAAAGTTAACAGTGAGCTGCCCGGTGGCAACGTTGTTACCAGGCTTGGTAGGAACGCTTCCACAGCCCTTGCATCCGTGATGCATGAGTCTTTCCAATCTAGCATAAGCATCATACGCAGTGCCGC
The DNA here is from genome assembly GCA_005765155.1 of Zelopaecilomyces penicillatus. NCBI lineage: Eukaryota > Fungi > Ascomycota > Sordariomycetes > Hypocreales > Pseudodiploosporaceae > Zelopaecilomyces > Zelopaecilomyces penicillatus. The sequence goes on from VCCP01000006.1 coordinate 3,571,502, forward strand.
TGGCGCCGCTCTGGTAAAAGGCGCAGAGAGCGCCGTTCTGGCCCTGAGAGCATGCAATTTGTTCTATTTTCAGTTTGTGGTTAGCAAATCGTTATAATCTTAGCCACATGGCTATGCAGATGAGGAAGCAGCTTTCAAAACTACAAGTGAGAGAGACTTACGACCAGGACCAAAGACCCGATTACCTTGGCCCTCTGCAATCAGGTTACCAACCTGTTCACGAACAGATTTGAGGGTGGCTCCAGGATTGGCGCCGCACCAAAAGCTGCCTCGACAATTGATTCCGAGCGCAGCGGCGCCAGAAATAAATAAGAGAGCTGGAACAAAATGCATGTTGGACTGCTTTGGCAGAAAGAGCTGTTCGAGATGTAGTAGTTGGGTTTGTTGTGGTTGAGTTAATGGAATAGATGCGAGAGAGAATGGTAGCGTTTCAAGTATTAGACCAACTTCTATCTATATATAAGTTCTGCGGCGGGTTTTAATATAAATTCAATCACCTTCAAGCTTACATATCAGCTTGCGGGGGGCTGTGGATAGTACATCTGACCATTCTGCCAGCTGGTGAGTCTACGTATCAACATACCGTCGTGTAAAGCCAGCTTTGCCGAGGATGGGTGTGGATCAGATTGGAAAGCCTCTACTAGATCAATCAGTAGAGGAACTTGGTATCAGCTACTTCAAAGTCCAAAGGTAAAGTGCGCGTGGAGAATTACGTTTGTCTCATAGCGCCTAGGTTGATATCATGGTTCCCGGCGTGGGGGAGGTTCAATATTTCCACGATAATACGTGCTTCAATGCAGCATCAATGTGTATTAAACCACCGTGGATCTCTTGCACGAGGGAGGAAGGGATGGATTAGGTAGGTGATCTATTATTCAGAGTCACGTCAGATTTGGACAAGACTATGTCGAGCGATCGGCGCGGTCGAAGATGCCATTATTTACTTGGGGTTTTCAACATAAACCACTAAAACAGACTGTCAGAAATGACGATTATGATGGATTTATTTGTATTTGTCGTTTTCACTAACATGCTTGCAATGAGAAAGTTATGTTAGTCCAACTAACGCAGCCGAATCATTCGATCACAGACGACCGGACCACTTCCCTATCCTTTTCTGTCGATTGGGTCATACGATGCAAGCGGGCTGTATCTGCTTCTATGTAATATTTGCGATGGAATGATGTTCAGTTAGGTAATGAAATAGAAAATTTAAAAATACTGTTAGCATCAATTCGTGACACACCTTAAGTTAGAATGAGTGTAGCCTTTCGCTGGGATGCCTCATTGTAAGTAAGGCTACGGCAACGATCCAGGGATCAGGGATGAAGTCTGTGGCATATAGCGCGTATTCATGCCGAAGCGGGTTAAAATCCTCCCCATGCTCTCCAAATTTTGCGAATGGCCGGAAACACACAGATCATAAATCCCCCGTCAAGCGATCATCCACCCCACAGTTCTAGACCATGTATCACCATAATCGGTGCTTCGTGAGTGCCCCCCACCCCCCCCCCCCGCTATGGGACCACTAATTTGGTGTAGAATGGGGTAGGTTGGACGCTTAATTCCGCATGTTGCCCAATGCCAAGAACGAACAATGTTGTAGGGCAGGTGAGCAGGTATTGTGCGATGTTTGGGGTGCCTACCTACTTGCGGATGTGACTGCTAGCCTCATGTCTGGGTACTGATGAACAAATCATGCTGTGTGTCAAGTGTGCCTACCCTACCTATTGCAATTAGATCGACTACGGCAGGTGTACGGAGTGGATGGGTTTATAAGCGTATTTATAGACTGGGGAAGAAGAAGCCGATGCTAAAAATAAGACATACATAGGTTGCGTTGATTTACTTTAATCGACCACCAGAGAAACCCAGCATCCAAACCACCCATCCCCTGCCCGCCCCCCCTTCTTTGTCCAAGACCGCAGTTCCTCCAGGGCACCATACCGCAACGATGTAGGACATCCAGCCCTTCTCTCCAAAGTCTCTAACAGGCCCCCTCGCAGTTGGGGCTGCCCACAATATTGACAGTGAGCTGGCCGGTGGCGACATTGTTGCCAGGTCTGGTAGGCACAGAACCACACTTCTTACAGCCATGCTGCATGATTCTAGCAATCCACTCAGAGGTCTCCTCAGCTGTACCGCTCGCACCGTTTTGATAGAAGGCGCAGAGTTTGCCCGTACAGGCAATCTGTTGACCTGGGTTGTAGAAGCGGTGACGAGGTTGAATATTGTCAACAACCTTTTTCAAACTCTGGATATTCCCGGCAGCACCATTAGATGGGCAAAAGCCAGAGCCACGGCAATTGATGCCTAGAGCCGCCGCAGAAGCCACAAGGCTGGTAAGAGTAATAATGACGGTGGCGAATGTCATGATTGCGTTTTCTGACGGAAGGGGTCGTTTTTTTTTAATCAAATGCAAGAGTTGTTGAGGTTTAATGTTTTGTGAATCCGAGAGCCAGAATAAAATGAGGTGATGTGTTAACGAGCTCAAGGACAAGGTGACTATGTCCTCTTATAGCTTTTGGAATGCGATGGGCCACAATATGACTCGGTATATATACTTGGAAGAGTATTGATACTTGTATATGGTGGTGTATCATTGCAATCACGAGCTACAACAGTATAATCCCTGTTGAACAATTTTCCAGCCTTTAAGATACGTTGATATTATAAGATAGCGAGCTACACGCGGCATAAAGCAACATACTGAAATTCATGCCACATTTGTGTAGTCTTATTACATCTACAGCCGTCAACATGGTGATTCAAGCAGCTCGTGGTAATCCAAAAGCAGTTTTCAAAGCTCTTAATAGAGCCTACATAGCCAACCTTTTGTTTAAACCCCTTATCACAGCCTATATCCAATACACAAGCCATGTATGAGTGCAGCCCGCAGCAAAGGTCTCTAAGGGGAATCCAAGGAAATACGTAAAAATTCATTCGTAGTCTCTAGATGGGCATTAATAGAATCAAAAGGTATATACTAAGCTCACGCTAATTAATGCATAGACTAGGAGTGGGCTGCGAGTCAGTCAATCCACCTGCGTCCGCCGAATTTAGCCTCTTCGGTTCTCGGCTTCTCAAATTCGGCTCAAACTGCTGCAGCTCGCGGAACAGCTCACCGAGGTATTAGTCGTTTGATAAACTCGAAAATGAATGGGTTGATTATGGCGCAACACAAGATAGGTATCTGTCATTCAGGAAATTCCACATCTTTCCCCACCACGATTACGGAAGTCCATACTCCAATGACGTGCTATGAATTGCCATGCCTTGTTCTAATATAACGGTGTTGGAGAATGGATGCATGCATGCGTCTGAAAGGGGGCAAGTCATCACCTGAGTTTGACGTCGGCTTGGGTGCTCATACCCCCGTCACAGCATGCTTTTTGCCTACGATACCAACTACGTCATTTAGTCTCGGTTATTCAATACCGAGTGTTGTTTGTTTGTCAATTGTGCACTAGATGAGAACTTCTTGGCGATTGAATATGAAGTCGTTGCGAACTGTACATTCCTGGCCCTTACCTCATTGGACTTGAAATATGGAAACATTGTCTCTAGCGTAGCATCAATGGCCTGTTATCATATGCAGCAGCCAGTGGTGATATTTCGAGCCGTCGACGTGAATAATGACCATCATCTTCTATATGGCATGTTCCAACCCTGTCATTTCATACCTTGACCATTATTGAAATATTTACGTTTAGAATTGTGATAGCGCGGTAAGAATTAATCGTAGTTGGTGGGGGTGTGTTGAAGCGATGATAGTCATGTTCAATTCCTTGTCATTCATAGGAAATCCATCTAATCACAAGTCACGAGCCAGACATAAAAACTCACACTGAACTTATCCCCATCTTCATCCTCACTCTCGTCTTTTACACCATCTCAACTAAACAACTCTCTCTCTCCTTATATCAATACATTCTTGAAATGGTTTCTCTATCCATCATCGCCACTCTGCTTGCCAGTGCCTCAGCGCTTGGTATCAATTGCCGTGGCTCTGCTCTTTGTGCCGACAATATCGGCGCTGATCTCGTTCCCCTCATCACTCAGATCAAGCAGCTTATCGCACAAGGCAAAGGCCAGCAATGGTACAACTCTGGAGGTATTTTACTTTGACCTCATCTAATGCCTGAATTCCTATTCATACTTCCTCAACAACGAGCTGTCCTCTAATCATGTATAATAGAGCAAATCGCATGTGTGGATGGGAAGTATGGTGCTATGTGTGCCTTCTTTCAAAGGACTGGTGGTGATGCGAGACTTGCACTCGACAAGGCTCTAGATCTGGCTAGACACGGCTGTCGCAGATGTGGCTCTTGTCCAACAAAACCAGGGAATAATGTCAATACTGGGATGCTGACAGCAAACTTTGTGAGCGCGCCATGCTGCAAAGGTAACTGTGTTTGCCCGCTTTAGATGAAAAGCAAACGCATACAGCCTCTCGCAGCACAAACCGCAAATAAAGAACCCCAGGGAATTGGATGGATTGATGGAAGACTGTACAGTACAGCCATGTTCAAGAGATGTTCTCATCAATATACCCTGAGCCACGCTGGTATCAACGAGCTGTTTGACTACATTGTACTTGGCAAATTCGAGATCCCAATCCGGTTGTCGTGACCCCGAATAAGATGCACTTCAAGGGGCAAAGCTCTCCACTTGTGAATGAAAAAGCCAATGCCTGTCATAATTATACTTCATTCATGTATCTTTTATATCTTCACATCGCCAGTCAGCCGAATATCACGACTACTCGCCCCAACAAACACCTTATACTCCCCATCCTGTATCCTCCAGGCCTGAGCTTCCACATCCCATACCCCAAAGTCACGTCTTGTAAGCTCGAACCGAATTGTAGCGGATTCATGGGCTTTCAGAGCAACCTTTTCGAACCCGCGCAGTTGCCTGGGTGGACTGTTGGGGATGGCTAAGTACAGCTGGGCAACCTCTGCGCCGGCTACTTTACCGCTGTTAGTGACTGTAGCCTCGACTATAGCTGCGAGAGCCCAGAGGTCGTTGCCCTTGCAAAGCTGCGCAGACAGATTTTTCGATTTAGTGTTCACCTTAAGGGATGAGTATGAAAAGGTGGTGTAGCTGAGGCCGAAGCCAAACTCGTATCGAGGTGTGATATTTTCGGCGTCAAAGGCCCTGTAGTCGAGGTACACGCCTTCACTAAAGTCACACTGGGGATCAAGGTCGGCCGGTGAGCTGCGAGCGCAAGGTTTGTAGACCGAGTAGTCACTCTCATTCTTTGCGAGCGTGTATGGCAGCTTGCCAGAGAATGCAGCCTCGCCGTAGAGGAGTTTGACGAGTGCTTCTCCACTATCTTGGCCAGGCAGATGGGCGATGATGGTGGCGGTGACATTGGGGTGTTCGATCCACTGGTCGACGAGGCGGATGCCTGCAGCATGGATGATGACAATAGTGTTGGCGCATTTGCGTGCTACGTTGAGCACAAGGCCGTCGCTAAAGTCATCGTGAAGGCCCTCCCGATCCCAGCCTTCAGTTGCGATGGCGTTGATGAAAACCAGGCAAGCGTCAGAAGCAGCATTAACGTCGGGGTTGGAGGATTCAATATCCCAGTTTACCCACGTTCCATCAACACGTGCTCTGTGCTGTATCGCGCTCAAAGGCTACACAGAAAATGTTAGCAAAGTTCACATATATGTATGACAGAATTAGTAAAACTAGTAGACGGATTTGGCAAACACTTACATCACTGATATATGGCGGCGCATTCGCACCAGCCCTACCTCCAGTAACAATAGTACCTTTTCTCGCAGCCTGATCAAAATGCGCTTCCTTTCCTAGCACCGCCTGTCCCATCTCAGGGGAGGAGATATAACCGAGCTGAAAAAGAATATCGGTGTTTTTAGTAGGAGGCGGAGTAGCATCATACCCAAACACGGACAGCATCTTCGGGTTGCGCTTGAAGGGGAGGGTTTTCCTCTCATTCTTGACGAGGACGTGCCCGGCAATAGCACCTTCGAGAATGATGGGCCTTGACTGTGGGATGCGAGCTTCGATTTGGGCGTGGGGCAGGGTGAGGTTCTTGATGCCGATGCCAGGTTCTGGAAAGCTTGGGTCATCCTGGCCGACGAGGTACCACGCGGCAATGATTCTGCGAATACATGATTAGCAGGGGATGCATGTAATGAAGGTTATCTGGTGGGAGGAATAAGGATAACCGCACCTCATTGCCATGTCCGTTACTCGTGTCTCACTAACAGTGCCATTCTGTACCGCCATCGTCAAATTCGTTCCCCAATTCCCACCCAACGGCATAATCATATCCAGACCCGCATTAGCGCTTCCCAAGCTATGCTTCGCATTCCAGTCCAGCAGCACAAACCCTTCAAACTCCAGTTCTGTCTTCAGCAGGCCATTCATGAGCTTGCTGTTCTCGCAGGCGTATGTGCCGTTGACGCGGTTGTACGAACACATGACGGAGCCAACACCAGCTTTGACGCCGTCCATGAACGGCCAGAGGTAGAACTCGTGCAGGGTCTTGTCGTCGATATTGGACGAGGCGGCTTCAACGCCAAAGTAAGGTCTGCGGAGGGTCTCTTGTTCGTTACCAATGAGATGCTACATTTTGAAGAAAGGGGGCAATTGAGTTAGCTTCATTCAGGTGGGTATGACGACATTGTCATCGCCATCTTTGAGGGATGGATGTGTGAGTGAGGTTTTGATGTTGGAACTTGACCAACGGGTTATTTACCTTGAGATTGGCAATGACGCCAGCATCCTGGTAGCCGACGATAGTATCGGCATTGAGCTTGCCAGAGAGATACGGGTCAACCGTGAAGCCCTCCCAGTTTCGGCCTCCCAAGGGACTGCGACCAAGCGGACCTGCATTTGGCCCCAGAGGGATATTGACTAGAATCATAACTCTCCATCAGCCATTCGCTCATTACCTCCTCAAAACCAAAACGGGGAAATCACAAACCTCCCTTGGCTCTAAACTCCTTGCCCATATAATAACCCCTTTGATACGTAAGGTTGCGGTCCCAACTGGCACCCGCATGAATACCTGACGGATACGCATTCACCAGATCCGTCGCCCTCACGCCGTTGCCGGCATCGTGAAGACACATACCGGGCCAGCCCAGACGCGGCACCGACCCCGTGTTTCCCGCACAGAGATTATCCGCCGTGAAGCCACGCGTGATGTTGACTTTTTCCTGCAGAGTCATCTGGTCCACCAGACGCTTGGCGCTGGCGTAGGCCTTTGCCCATGAGCCATGGCCTCTACCTGGCGCTGTGTTCCCCCGACTCAATGCATTAGCCACAGGATCGCACGCTGCTAGTGAATATGATGAGATTATGAGAAATGAGGGACATACGTGTTGGGTAGACGGGGGGTGATTGGAAGTGGGCGGATGCCGTTGCCGTGGTCAATGGCAGGGCTGCGATGAGCGCGCAAACGCTTGTCGAGGACCACCACATGATGCCGGTGCAATTGGCGAGGAAGACTGAGTGAGATCCAAAGAGGAATTGAACAGAAGGGGTTGTGAGATGCCGTCCGGGGACCCTCCACCAGCGGGTTTGGGTGTATTTATGAAAAATCCTCTCCGTCTCGCAGGAAGCCGGTCTCTCGGACAGGAGCCAATGACGCCAGAGGGTTTAGAGCGCTTTTCCTTTTTGCAGTTGTCCGGTGATGGAGGAGCTCCTGTAATCACCCCCTAGCTCCGGGTGCTGTAATTGCCCAGCAGCACCTATCCTCCGGCAGTTGGCTTGCCACTGTAACACAGGCAACATCAGGCATCCAAGCCGCTGTAGCACATGCAGCACTTTCGGAACGTTTGCGGATCCGTCGCCGCTGGTCCCCGCGAATCGGAACGGTTTCCGCAGCAGCCACAGCCACAACCACTAGCAGCAGTCGGTCCAATGAAACTGCTTACAGCCCGTTTATGTCAGCGTCCCCCACGTTAAAACCTTTCCCCGCACCCCCACTGTTCCTCCATCCCAACCACAGCAACGGGTGCAGATCGACAGTCTCTTCGTACTATCGATCATTTATTACGACACGGATTCATCGTGAAAAGACGAGGGGAGAACGATACCGGTGGTGTTTTCGGGGAAATTGTCGTGTTTTCCCCGATAGGATCATCACTCTAGTACTTGCGTTATTGGTGCCAACCTGGTTCTCTTCGCAAAGTGTCATTGAATACGAACTGTAGTATACATTCAACAAAATGAGGCTTTTTCCCTCCACGGACCGATAAGCTCCAAGTAGCCAACTGTTCTGTTTGCATAATAGTAACACCAACGAAAAAGAACCACCTTTAGTCACGGAAATTTATGAGGGGTAAAACAGGTAGCAAGAACAGAGCAGCGGCCCGAATACAATTGTCACAACGGATAACTACCTGTGAGAGCCGTCATCGGCTAAGCCTTAAGGATCCCAAACCTGGTCAATCTGATTCTCCTCCACCGCTACTTCTCAAAACATGATTCCATAGATGTGAGAAAAGATGAGTCCCAAACAGTCTCTCTCACGAGACTTTACATCAACCCTCCCTCATCTACGTAAACGAGGGCGGGGCATCGTTGGCGCTGACGATAGCGTTGAGAACAGACAACGCATCAACATGATCCGCACCCTGCAGATCCTGTTGCGCCCAGAGCCGTCTAATCATTCGCTCCGTTGACGTTAGGTTGCTGAGCGGTCTCTCCTTGATCGTCCTTTGGATCACATTGAGCATCAGAAGCCTGTCTGCATCGCTCTCGGCCTGGATCGACAGCAGAAACAGCGGCAACGGCCGCTCGCAAACACCGAGGTCCTTCATGATTCCAAATGCTTCTTTCGCTGCGGCACGGGACACTGGAGAGGAGACAGACGATCCTCGCGCCACGCGGTCGAGGTAGATGACGATGGCGAGCTGGAAAAGGCGCGCAATGACAGTGTAGTGCTTTCTGCTCCCAATGCTGTGATATTCTTCGTTGTCAATTCCACAGCAGAGACGCTGGTCGATGGCCCTGAGGCGTCGTTCGAGGCCGGAGATGGCCTGTTGGTGGTCCTTGGAAAGGAATTCGGGATCATCGCGACCCCTAATAAGGCTGATGGTCTGATAAAGCATCTCGAGAAGCTCGAGAGAGCATCCAAGAGTTCCCAGGATCTTGATTCAAGGGGCAGTCAGCAAAGTGAGCCACGATCACGAGTCATAATAACCTAAATCAGTTCTTACCGTATATCGGGGGCCGCTAAATGGTGCCTTGGAGATGATGGGCTCGCATTTCGACAGCTCCGTCAGCTTCTCGCTGCGCTGAAGCCAGTGCTGTATACTGAACTTGTACAGAACATTGTGGTAAAAGACCCAGTCCAGGAGGGTGGCGTCATCGCCTTGGTACGTGCGATGTTTCCGATGACCAGACTTGGCAATCTTGATACATCCTTCCATGTACATTGACCAGTTATTGGTGCTTCCAGTACGGTCAACGGCCTAGTCACCCATATTGATCAGTTTCATTGAGAGATGAACAGTGAACCCTGGTGGAGGGTCCATCAAGTGACTTCACTTACCTCGTAAAGACTCAGGAGCATGCTTGCGGCAAGGGCTTGGGAACGAACGCCATGGTGCATTTCCTGGTTGATCTGATTGACGCTGCGATGCAAAGAAGAGACGGCCTGCATGTGGTGATAGAGCGCCTCGGTGGGCTTTTGCAGATAGAGATAGGAAATGGCATTCATCGAGTGGCGAACGGCAAGGGATGAGACGCTGTTGTCGCTGAGGGACATGCGGAAGAGGAGACAGCACACATCCTGACGGAGATCACCACGAGAGGTAATCATGCGAATGGCAGAGGAAATGTCGACATTGTCTGCAAAAGAAAGAGTATTTAGTAATATGTTTATGATGGGGCATGAGAACTTCTTGTTTATAAGTCAAGTAAGCTTAGGTAGGTACTCACTAATTGGAGAAAATGCGGAGCCGAACCGGGGCGGGCCGAGAGGACGAATCGGAGCCAGCACGGGAGCCCAGCTGCCCATGTGTTTCGCTACAGGTCAATTGTTGTTAGAGATGGAAGCTAATGCGGATCAGGGGCACAGCAATCAAACAACGTGAATGGTAAAGACGAACAAACAAACAAACATATACTAACCTGGAACACCGGACTCGGAAAGCTCACGGTTCAGGCTCGTGTCCCAGCACGAAGTGTTGAGAAAGGCAACGGAGCTAGACGGCACCGCCCCACGACTCCGCACCTTGGCCGTCGCGGCTCTCCGCTTATCGCCCTCACGCGGCCATGACAAGTTGAGATCATATCCGGAGCAGACCTTCTTGCGGCGTTTGCAGGTGGCACAGGTAGGAAGAGACCGGTCGCATGCAATTTTACGTTCTAGTGAGGAGGGGTGTTAATAACCTGATGCATTCAGAGTGACTCATATTCAGCCCTATGAAGGAAATGATGACATGGATGATGAAGGTAGGGGATTTTGCCATGTAAAAGTGAGATCAATTGAGATTGAGTGAGATCAGATAAGATCAAGTGAGATCAACTTGTTAGAGCGGCCCACAAGACTGTATGTGTGAGGCTCTTGGAGGACGGCACAGAAAGGCTGACACACGCATGCTGACAAATGACAGCATGGTTGTGTTTTGAACGGCAGAGGGCAACGTGATGGTGAAAAGGTTCATGAAGTGCATCCCATAACATACCTCGGCAGTTGAGGCAGGATTTCTGCGCCTTGGCGGGCGCTGTAGCAGTCGACGCCGTCGAGGCACTCGAGTCTGCCATGATGCTGGACTTGGTTTGACTTGTTTTGTGGGTTGAGCGAGTTGAGTCTGCGGGTTTAACGATGTGGGGGTAGGTTCCGAGTTTGGTTAATGTTGGTATTTTTTTTCCCTCTCTCTCTTCAAGATGAGATTGGCGCGCCACCAGGGGGGGGTTGTTGTTGCGTCCGGGGTTGTTGTTTCTAGGATGAAAGTGAAATTTCCAAATAGATCAGTGCAAGATTGAGAAGCTGCAGCGGGATAGATGAGACGTTGTCGGCGTATGAAAGAGAGAAAAGTGATGAGGAGGAGAGAGAGAGTGGGAGCGAGATGCCCAAAAGTCCTGGAACGCTGGGCCGTGCGATGAGTGTGGCGATGTGTGAGCTGCGCACTGTACCGCGATTCATGAGTATTGCGGCTGTTAGGTTGGGGGCTAACGCAAAAGGCGTGTAGTGCGCCTCTGTGACAAGCACTGGGCTATAGTGGGCTGCAGCGAGTGGCTTGTAGTGGCTTTACAGCGGGTGGTAGTGTCGGGTCGCGATCTTCCTGCACAGTGCGTAGGGCTGGATCCGTGATCGGAATGGTCAGTACGGAGTCCATACCAGATTCCACGGATGCCCACTATAACGAACTTGGGCATTGAGCAGCAGGCGAAACAAGTAAATGCTTTGCAATATTTGATCCCTCTTTTATGTAATATTGCGTCTCATAATGGGCCCCAATGGTCTCCTCAAACCCAACTGGGTATTCTTAGCTAGAGACTTTCGACTAAACTAGTCTCGAACAAATAGAACGCAACCATTCAGCTTGGCTTGCGGGGGCGGCCCAGACAACCGAGCGATGGACGTTCCCACTCCCCCCTCCCCTCCCTTCTCTCTACGTGGCTGCTTTTGTGGCTCTATCAAGTGTTCTGATGGACCAATAACTGGTGGTGCCTCTGCTACGATGTGGCTGTTGGATGGTCGGTTCCAATTCTTCTAGAAGTGTGGTTGCAGATCTGTCACTACTCTATTCCGTCAAAGCTCATGTCCCGATCATATTGAGGAGATGGGGGGGGGGGGGGGGGGGGGGGGCTAGGGCTTCGGAGTTGACATCATTAGTGGGCTCATGGCGTTGAGAGAGATGCGCGGTGCTCGCGAAAAGTTACCTTATTGATGGCTCCAAGGAGGGATGCTTCCGAACAAAACGCTGTTCAGAGCATCAGAATACTCATTACCGTCGGATGCTGTTGACGATGACAACAGTTGGGCCTCTTTCTTTTGAGTAACACAGTGCACAGCACATAACTTGGAATGAACCGGCTCTCGGCATATTTCGCCAATCCTGATGGAGAAAAAACAGACAGGGCTTGCCTTGCCGTAGAATAAAAGGTGAGGAGAGTCATGCATGTTTGTGCCAGGCTGCATGGTGCGCAAAGCTCGGCTGAAGGTGCCGCCCGGTGAGCCGTTGATCATGCATCTAAGGTAGATAAAATGGACAATAACAGCATGGGTTAGGGGAAATGGAAGTATTGTACCCTGTGCTGTACGTCAGGCATTGCGATATTCGGATTGAAGATCGCCTTGTCAGCATCGGATCAAATGCCATGCACTCTTCAATTGAAAGGTTACATTCCCCGCTGGTGTGCAAATCAGGTACATCGTCTGTCAATCAACACTTGTTTTGAGTATCACAAATGACACCGATGACATCTAGCTCCGCCAGACCTCAACACGCCCCATTCATCATAAGTGCGCTGCAAATACTTCTGGTACAGATGAGCTTGCCCTCCTTGTTTTTATACCTCTGGGGGCTTGGGAGGGATTAATGAGCGGGAATGGATGGAAATAACGGTGTTTGGTAGGCGAGGTTGCTCAACCCTGGCATGAACAACGTCCCGGTTCTCCGAAATATCCCGACCGGATGAAGCCTGCAATTCCACATCCATGCACCAATTACGTACCAGCAAGAGCAGGCGGCTCAGTTCGTCCATCCCATCTTTGATGTTGTACACTGGCTGCATCACATAGAACATCGGTTATGGTTTCGTAACCTGTTGAATTAGTCACCTGTGATCGCTCCAGGTTAGGCAATAAGGAGACCACTTGTCGCGTGTGTAGTTGCTTTTATCAACTCGGCGTTAGATGGAAATTTACTTCTCAAATTCTGGTCCCAACCTGCGCCATTGTGACTAGCAAATTTCATGTAATATTGACAGTGATATTGAAATTTATATTATACACTCATAGAACTACTATCGTCGAATCAGGCAAAAGGGCAAATATTGTGAGGATATGTGACTGTTCAACAGCACATGGATTCAGATCGCACATCAGAGATGAAATTTGACTCTTCAGCCAATTTTATTACGATTGATTTGATCCTATGGACGCCCAAAGAAGTTGCTTTCATAAGGAAAACACAATATCAGTCACCTCAAGAGCTGGTCTCATTCATATTTGTCCAAGCCCTTGACTTAGATTGAGCCTCGCCACAACCATCATTATTGTGCAGAGTATTGGCCGCGAACCTTCAAACAGCATCACATATCGCCTACTGTAGGCAGGAGGCCACGGGATACATGGCTCATTAACCCAGGAAATCCACACATGAAGTAGGCAGTGCGGCTGAATTTAAATGCCATCACCTGCATTTCTATTAATTTTGTCTTCTCATTCCTGTGCTTCGAGTATCTCCTCCACTCTCGGCTCCTCCACGGACAAGCTAGCTGATTGCCATGCATTCACTAGTGATGACCAGGATGCTGTTTCACCAGTGTGAATATCTTCAAGGAATATGATAAGATTTGGAGGATAACCATTGAACGTATCTTTAATGTCGTGCCAATCCTCCAAAGCATTTCGTCGGACAATGATGAGTTCAATCAGGTTCGTAAAGTTTCTCAGACCGACAAGCTCGTCTCCCCAGACGTCGCCTGTCATATGCGTGATCTTAAGCCGGCGAACGTGTTGCGCCACTGATTCCATGAAGAGGAAAGGGTCAGGGGCGTAAATGATGTCTAAGTCAAAATTGACCCAACAATACCGAGGTTTCACACCATCCTCAAAGTAGCGCTGATAATGGAGTGCAACGGCATTGCGACTTTCGGAACAAACATGCAGTGCGACCGGCACCGGTGTGGGCGAGTACACATACTCAAAACCGTTTTGAAGGAGTTCATCACATTCCTGGTGTTCGGGCTCCACCATAATCTCGACGATGCGTCGCGGCTCGATGGTAGATAGCCAGATCAGCGCGCGGATTTCGTAGGGTAGACGTGCGAATCTTTCACTTAGTGTGATGTCGGCAAGATTTGTGCTAGACATGATGATGATGATGATGGTTTATTACTGAGAAGAGGGTCATAAAACGACTTGACGGAACCCTTTGCTTTTTATGGACGCATCTTTGTACTGGCATAGAGGTAACCAATGGGGAGCATGCATGTAGGGACACGGGTGAGAATCCCAATGTAGCGAGAACATCCATCCCACATTGCCTATTACATCTTGCCGAAAACCCCACTTTGAATGGTGGGAATATCTCCATGTTGGTCCTCTCTCAGAGTGTGTGCCGTGTGTCTGATCCGTGCCTTTACCTAAAGTTCCAATTGTATTAAAACATGTGTCATGTTTTAATTAATAGCTGGCCGAGACAGCAAACCATTGATGGTACTCGCGCTAGGACTCCCTCGATCTCTCTACATTGTCCATCATCCCGAATTCGACAGTCACTTTATTTCTCATTTCTGTATCATTTTACTACAGTTAAACGACAACAAAACAGCTTCGGCCTATGATACTGCGCAGGTGCTTCTTTCTGCTGGGCCCCACAGCGGCTTCCACAATTTTCCCCATCCCGCACATCTTTCCATCTGGACATGCAACAGCCAGCACCCAGTACACTTCCCATTCTTGCAATGATCACAGTTTGAGCAGTGGTTAAAACACATAACGTATTTACCAAGAACAAAAATATGAGTCCATCGTATTGGTGTGCCGATTACATACCACCTGGTGCATCAGACTCAAAGAGCACACTATATGGGTTCTTCGTTACCACACTTTTGAACTTGGAACCTTTGAGAAGGTGTTAATAGGACCAGTCAGAGGCTCATAGGGAGGGAGGGAGTTTCTAAACTTACCATTCTGATCCTCATACTTTTTTTTCCGGTTTTTTTGCTCGTATAGCGCTTGATAGTCGGCCAAACTTAAAATACCAAACGTTGTGGCAGTGAACCAGATATTTTCATTTGGACAGAACCACTCGTGTGTCTCATTAAAGCGATACCATTGCCATACATTAGCATTACATTCAATAATAACTTCTTGTATATTAGAAAACATCTCCATTGTATAACTCTCAAAACGATAAAAACATTCCTCAACCTCGCGAAAGAACATCAGCTGGCGAATACGCGAGGCTTCGGGTTCGAACCATTTAAAAGCAGTATCATCAATCGAAATAATATCCAAGTTAAAGTTAACCCAGATATACTGATCCCCGGCACCATATGCGAAAGCGCGTTCGTAATTACATACAACAGCACTGCGAGATTCGCGGCAAGTATGGAATGCTGCTGGTACCGGCATAGGCGAAAACACATGTATACCGTCGAAGGGTCCAGGTGGCGTCGTGGTTTCAAAGTCGTAGCTGAACCTGGCGCGGACCTCGACAATGCGACGGGGCTCAATAGTCAAGGTCCAAATATGGGAGCGAAGCTCAGGGGGGAGGCGAGAAAAGATATCCATCTGTGTGTGTACTGATTGGCGTTGTATCTTGCGCCTAGATGAGTTAATTGCGCGTTGATCAAGGATTGGCTTGGGCCGAATGATGGTATTGTGAGAAGAAATCAAGACTGGGAGCTGCGAGGTTTGCGGAAAATTCTTCTTTGTTGGTCCCATCCCAGGGTGTGTTTTGTGTCCCACCCGTGCTGATGGCTAAAATCCGGGTCGGTATACCCGCAGCCGTCCCTGTAAGGTAAATTTATCACATCGAAACCTTGGATGTAACAATTAAGTTGTGTTGTATATATATAATAATATGTGGTTATTGAAGGTGATTGTTGGAAGTGGCAACTGTACACGCCGCTTCCCAGCAACATCCTTGAACCCAGGCTAGCCAACTCTAGCACCGGCAACGTAGGCGAAGATGGGCATAAAGGCACTCTTAAGATCTTTAACAATTCTTTATATCAAAAGTCCCAGATTGCCGGCTTCACCAACCAATCTCAGCATAGAGCGGGCTGCGTGTTAATAGGATGGTACGAGTGGTTCCTGGAGTTGGGTAATAACTATATACCAACTATCCTATTCATAACTCCAGATAAATCTCATCTATCTGTTTTAGTGTAACCCAAGCATCCCATTGCTATCCTGGTGCTGACAAGTCTTCGTTTAATTCCATTTCATCATGTAACCGTTCATACTCAGCAGCACTGAACATTTTACCAAGCGCTGTATCAAAGAACCACAGATTTTCTTTCGGACATGGCCATGAGTTGTGTTTGTTGAAGTCATGCCATTCCGCTGGACCAGCGTCACTGTCAACAATAATTTCCTTTACATTACAGAATGTCTCTAATAGATGACCGTCCTCGAAAAAGTAGTAATCCATTTCTGAAATATCACGCGTGAACCTAAGTTCACGAATACGTGGAGCTTCCGAGTAGATCGTTTCCAAGCATGTATCGCCGATAGATACAATATCCAAGTCAAAATTGACCCAAATATACCGCTCCCCAGAACCATGTGTAAAAGCACGCTCATACTGGCATGCGATGGCACTGCGAGATTCGTGGCAGATATGGAACGCCACTGGTACTGGCATTGGAGAGAAAAAGTACAAACCACCCCATAGTGCAAGTTCGAGTTCAGGGACTGATATGAATTTGCCAAGGTTCTTGAGCCTAGTGCGGACCTCAACAGTGCGGCGAGGCTCAATAGTCAAGGTCCAGATATAAGAGCGCAGCTCAAAGGGAAGGCGAGAAAAGCTTTCCATCTCCGTGTGTGATGATTGGCGCTGTGTTTGCGTGTAGGTGAGTGAAATGCGCAGTGGGTAAGGGTTGTCTTCGTAGTGTGGGAAGAAATCAAGAACTGTGAGCTGAGAGATTCGCTCATATTTGCCACTTCCAAATACATGAATCGCACGGCTTTGCATCTCCTAGACGTCATGTTTCGTGAGGGAATTAGGAGGTGGTGCGAAGGGAAGCGTTCGGTGTGACTCCAACTCATCTTATCCAGCCCACAGTTATTAATAGTTGAGTTGCATTCACGCTGACACGGTGGGGAACCAAAACTGTCTGCGACCAACACGCATATTTTTTTAGTGTTCTTCGTTTAGCTATGGGTCGAATGGCACGCCTGCTAAATTTTGAGCCGAGATTTTCTCTGCTGCTATCAATCTTTCTCTTTCACCACTTCACTCCACGGCTTCTACTTGCATTGCATACCCATCTTCGTCACAGTTACAATGAAGCACTCTCTGCTTTCTCTTTCCGTTTTCGCCTCGGGCTTGTGGCTCTGCGCTGCAAGCCCATATCCTGAGTTGCAATTTGACCCTGATACAACAAAGGATTGCTTTGAATGGTACTCCAACAGCGAGGGCCAAACCTGCCAGGAGTTCAGGGATTTCTTCAACGCCACCCCCGAAGAGTTTTTTGAATGGAACCCGTCTGTGGGCATCAAATGCGACAAGCTCTGGATATTCGCCTCATACTGCATCATGACCAATGAAAAATATCGAAGGTTGACAGCTTCGCGGACAACTACTACTCTCACACCAACCTCCACCATCACTGAGACTTCGACTACTTTAGGGCCCTCTCCAACCGTGTGGAACGAGATCGGGTGCTATGCCGATAGACCAACCCGGTCGATTCTAGACAAGCTTGTCAGTTCGAAAGACGGAGACGCTTCTCTTACGATCGCCAAGTGCCAGGACGCCTGCTACCAATTGAGCCTCCCATTTGCAGGCGTCAAGGCAGGCAATGAGTGTTGGTGTAGCGGATCTGTCGCTGGCGAGTGGACGCCAAAGAAGAGCGACTGTAACATGCCATGTGCTGGTGATAGCAAAACAACCTGTGGTGGCAAGGATTGCCTCAATGTTTTCGAGGCACTCAAGCCCGAGGTCGTGCCAGCACCCAAGATCAGCGCCAGCACTCAAGGAATTACCACTACGACTGATCAGGGTAGAGTTGTTCAGACAACCCAAGCTGACTCCGGGGCGAGGAGGAACTTCGGTCTGTTCTAGAACGGACCATCATGCATTTTGTTTACGGCATTTGAGGTTGTCCAAGTTGTAATTGAACGGTTAAAAAGTCACGCGGGCGTGGCTTTACGCACTGCTCACTGATCAATGAGGGCGATTTTCTTCGTCTGGAAAAGGCAACAGGAACAACTGGTTAGATCGACATCCTCATCATATGGTAGATTAATCTTTAGATAGCTCGTCTCTCCCCTCCTTGTCCAATTCCAGCATTCAAAGCATTCTTCTGTCATGGGTTTTGTAAAAACACACTGCGCCTCACGAGCCACTTTCTTGACATTCATGAGTGGGATGTTGGTGCCAGCTCTCGAGGATTCACCATCCAGGGTACGGGTTGCCTTGTTGTGAACGGGGATGCTTCCATCCTTTTTCGTTTACTCTGCGTGCCGAGCTTCAAGGCACTCGATAAAAAATATACGGAGATGCATTCTGCTTTGAGTGTTCTCGGAAATTGCCATCACAATCATACGGGTCGGCATGTCTGGGGCTACTGGAAGTTTGAACAACCAACAGCATCTTCGGCACAATGACAGCAACGTATCAACCAGTCAGTAATATTAGTGGCTTTTTTCACATTTGGCCCCAGTAATTAGTAGTGGACTTTCTGAGCAGGCTAGCCGCTAACGTTGCGGCACAGCCCCTGCGCTGACGTTCCGGCTTCATTTTCGGTGCTGTTGGTCGCGAACAAATCATGAGTAATGACGGTCCTGACTCTTGAACATGCAGACAATTACGCTAGCACGTCCCGGTATGACAGTCACGATGGGAGCCGGCATTTAAACTTGGTGAATTAGCATCGCACAGCAACTCAAATGGCGGTAACCCATCACCCTGTCCAGCCGGAGCGGCAATACCGGTCTTCTTTCCGTGTCCATCAGGCCGGCCGTTGGGCCGATGCCTACCGGGGCTACTACGTCGGCATTGGGGGCAGAAACGGCAGACACATCTCACTCGGCCGAGCGAACAATAACTAGAACCCGCTCAGCAAAGCCAACACTGACATTCAGCTGGACAAAAAATATACCGTGATTGTCGAAGCCGCCGGGGATAATATCATTGTGTGCTTAAATACGCACAGCGACAGGAAAATCACAGTCAGGAGCAATATTTCCGAGCCGGAGCTGCAGCGTTCGCGTCTACCAAACCGGCGCAACGTTTGACAACATCCGCATCGCACCAATAGTGTATGGTGGTTTGAGCAAAACATGGTTGGATGGACGATTGCGGATGGCGGATTCGACGGCAGCAACGGCGTCATGACTGTCCCCAAGTCCGTAGTGCCAAGGCTGTTCTGAACACATCCTTCAAAGACTTTTCCTTTGACGTTGACATCACCCTAACTACTGACGGCGGAAACGCAGGCATCATTCTCCGTGCTTCCAACGTCCGCAGCGGTCCTGATAGCTACCAAGTTTATTACGTCGGCCTTCAACGCAGCCAAGTCACTCTTGGTCGTGCACAAAACAACTGGACAGAGTTGAAGACTGCGAAGATGGATATTCAAGCTAACAAGGTGCATCATATACGTGTAATCGCGTATGGAAGTACACTGATTGTGTATGTAAATGATATGAATCGTCCGCAGATTACTGTGAGTCATGGGACTTTTGCGGCGGGTGTGGTTGGAGCGCGTGTGTATGAGGCGGGGGCAGTGTATGATAATTTGGAGATTGTGCCACGGCAAAGCTGGGGTATTGTTGTATAAACCAAGTATATTCATGGTCAGTTATTTATTTACATACAAGAATATGTACATTTGCCTTGTTTCCGACTTCAGACTGAGAGAGTAGGCATCCACGGGCATGCTGTTGAATGACGTGATTTGTTGACATGATCACCAACTCCTGTGTCCCATATCTGAACCGCTCACTATGTATGCCATTTACTTCAGACCAGCGACTTGGAAGTTGTAGAAACAATCGTTGCTGTTGCCAGCAACATCCACAACACTCGAAGCAGTCATTATCGGATTCCCATTCCGAAGAAGCTGAACCATTTGCGAGCCCGTCCGAATCCCCGGTACCGATGCATAGTTGAGACCAGGCTGCGCAGTCTTCTCACTAATGACTTTGGACCCGCTCGTCACTCGAATAGACAGCCCAGACGCATTGCTTCCAACGACGATGGCATAATTAACTGCATCAATGGCGGAGTTACCATTGCGAGGCTTCTGGCAGGTTGCTGTCTTTAGTAAGGGGCGGTACCACATTGCTCCTGCTGCTTGGGCATTGTCAGGAGGCACCATTCCGGCTGCATCGCGGTTGTTTTTGTACGCCGAGATGAAGGACTTGACAAGCGGCTGCCACCCATAGTGAGGCCATTTTTTGGTGTCTGCGTATGCCAAGATTTCTGGAATCAGCCCCTCTGGCCAGTTGTTTCCTATGTAATGGCCCTCTCCAGCGTCGTTCTACGTGTCATTACACGAAATTAGTATTGCCAGATATTTAGTCAACGAGTCGGAAATAGATTGCTCGCTCACCCAGGTCAAAAACTCGACAAAATCGGGGTTCAGCGACAAAAGCTGGGTCATTTTCTGAGGTAAGTTGGCCTCTCCGATGCGGTAGTAGTGTTCTCCACAGCATTTTTTGTATTGAAAAGGAGAGAGAGCTTGTTAATATGGCATAACTGTCAGCTCAAATGTACGAGAAAAACACAAGACCAATGGGGGACTCACGAGCCATGTAGGTTTTCTTGTTGGCGTGGGCAGCTGTCTGAACAGCATGATCGAATGCATCGCTCACATTGCGGGGAGTTTCCGAGCCAGCTGGCCAGGCTGTTTCCCAGTTGAAGACACCGTCTACAACACTGCCCCACGTCTTGAACCAGTTTGATGGGTTGTAAAATTCAGGTAAACGATCGGTGTTTGGCAAAAAGTAGATTTTTCCTTGAAAGTTGTTTGTCTTCCAAGACTTGAAATCATGAGGACCGTAATTCCCGGTGCCGAAGGAGCTCACAACAGGGTAGTTGTTAGGACCGGCCGTCATGTACGACTTGCGGTGAATATAGTCATTCAAAACCGGCGTAAAGGCATTGATGTCGCCAGTCTGCAAGAAATCCAAGCTGAAGAAGAGCTTGAACCCAGTCATGTCAGCGTGGTTAAAGAGTTGTCGGATTGCGCTCTTGGACCAAGATGCTCCAGGTTGGCCGACGTTCAAGGCGAAGGCATCGAAGCCCAAAGCCTGGGCTTGGTCGATGTCAAGCTCAGCATGGCCGCTTCCTTCTGTGATCCCACCAATCTGGTATTAGAAAGTAGGCATCAGTTTTGTTTCTTTTTAAGCGGGGAAGGGGGCATCTGTGAAGTTGAACTTACCATGTAATGGCAGAAAACTGACTTTGCAGAGACAAGTTGGCTAGCCCATAAACTGGAAGTTGCCAAGAGGCCTAGCGCGAACTTGAGAGATAGAATCATGACGTGAACAATGTAGGGTTGGGATATTAAACAACTTGATCAGTTCTGTAAAGGGTCATAGTCATACAGATCAAAAGATGGTTTCAACAACGACAGTCCATGATATTTATACTTGTGTATTACATTCCAAGTTACGAACAAAGAGGAGCATCATTACTAACTCATGATCCATTGTGTGATCTAAATATACGCTTGCTTGAAGGATTCTTCCCCATGCCTCGGAGCTACAAAGGAAGCTACATCAATTCACCATGTGATTCCCCATTCAGGGGTGGTACTCTATACTCCCTGCAGCTTGGTAGGATCTGCAACTTATCGCCTTTACCTACCCGTACCCACCATCTTTCCCCAGATTCCATCGCGCCAAAAAGCTTGTTTACCGGGGCCCCCCAAGCTTCAGTCTCAGCCTCAGCATGAGACTGTATGGAGAATCGTCATGGCCATTTGCCGAACCAGATTGCCGAATGTGTGTAGTGTGGTGTGGTGGTAACATGGTGTAAGCCAGGGTTGGGGTTGTGCATCCTTCTGGAAGCTTGTGGGGGGGATGATGAGATGAAGGAGTCGAGAGGTGTTAGTGTGTACGTAAGAGGAATGCAGTGATATGACTTGAGAGAGATGCAAGTTTATACGAGTAATTTATCCAGCCGATTCAACGGCGTTCCACTAATTATGGCTTTAACCGTGGCTTCGCTACGGCACTTTGGGCGCTTCCCCACATGGAATTGACAGCGGCTGCAGCCTTAGAGTGCCGAGAATCTCGTCGGTCCGACCAGTTTGGTGTCTTGGGTGCCTGGAGTGGGCATCGCGAGGTTGTGGGTGGTGGTGGTGGTGGTGTTGTTGTTCCATCAATCACCATCTCAGCTGGCCATCGGCACTGATTATACCGACAGGCGAGGCTTATGATAAACGGTCCATCTCCCTGGTTATCTCTCTTTCTCAATTCACCAATCTGTATAGTTATCTCAGATTAAAGACACATTCTAACCGAGCATATGGCGCACAGTCCCCTCGGCTATCGCTCTCACTCCACCCTGCCGCCGATAACATAACTGTAGATACGGCCACTTCCGATCGAGACAAAGAAAACCCCTCGTGAGCCGCAAACGCAACGCCATGGAGATGCATGAAATCTTCAGTCTTGGGTCTGTTTCGGCCGTGATTCGTGCGAGAAACCAGCCCACGGGCCCAGTGCGGGGTATTTCCGCAAGCTACTCTGTTCATGCCATCCATCCGAACTAATAATTCTCCATGTAATTAATACACCACCATCTCCCCGTTCTTATAAGCCGCTTTCGTCCTCGCACATCCCTCTTTCTCATCTTTTTTCCAGTGCTTCTCTCTGGCAATAACCCCCTTACATACAGAGAACATGGAGCAGTACGCGTTCCCCAACGACCCTGTCGCAAACCCCGACGCCATCGTCACTGGCGACAACTTCCGCTTCACCCTCATCGGCGACCATGTCCTGCGGTATGAATGGGCCGCTGACGGCGTTTTCGAGGACCGTCCGTCTACGTTCGCCCTGAACCGGCGCTTCCCCACGCCTAAATACGAGGTTCACGATAACGCCGCCAGCGGGGAACTACACATCCGAAACGCTTCATTCCATCTCGCCTACGACAAGCAGCGCTTCAGTCGCAACGGCCTAAATGTCAGCTTCAGCAGCAAAACGACCCTCTGGGGCGCCGAGTGGCGTTTCGGCGACACCCCAGCTAACTTGGGCGGCACAGCAAGGACGCTCGATGAGGTCGATGGCCGCTGCGAGCTGGCGTCGGGTGTTTTGTCGAGATCTGGGTTCGGTGTCGTCGAGGACAGCGAGTCCATGCTCTTTGACGGCAAGGGGTTTGTTGCGCCGCGAAAATCAGGCGATCGCATTGACGGGTACCTCTTCTTCTACGGCCACGACTACAAAACCGGCATGAAGGCCTTCTTCGCGATATCAGGGAAACAGCCTCTCCTGCCTCGATGGGCGCTCGGCAACTGGTGGAGTCGGTACTATGCGTACCGGGCCGACGAGTACCTCGAACTCATGGATAAGTTTACCGAACAGAGCATCCCGCTTTCCGTCGCTGTTATTGACATGGACTGGCACGAGGTCCACGGTGACCATATCCCCCATGCCGGCTGGACTGGCTACACATGGAACAAGGAGCTATTCCCAGACCCGGTCGCTTTCACCAAGGCTCTGCATGAGCGGAAACTGAAAATCACACTCAACGACCACCCTCATTCAGGCGTGCATCTCCACGAGGAGCTCTACGAAGAAATGGCCAAGGCGCTGGACCATGATACCTCGACCCGCGCTCCTATCCTGTTTGATCCCACGTCTCCCAAATTCATGCACGCATACTTCAACTTGCTTCACCGACACCTAGAAAAGGATGGATGTGACTTTTGGTGGATCGATTGGCAGCAGGGTCCCTTTTCAAGAGTCCCTGGTCTGGATCCTCTGTGGCTGTTGAATCATTTCCACTTCCTCGACAACCAACAGCAGTTTGACGGCCGAGGTCTCATTTTCTCAAGATTCGCTGGCCCAGGAAGCCATCGCTATCCAGTCGGTTTCTCTGGCGATGCCATCATGACATGGGAATCACTCCAGTTCCAACCAGAGTTCACAGCCACGGCGTCCAACATCGGTTACGGCTGGTGGAGTCATGATATTGGCGGCCACATGGGCGGCTACAGAGACGACGAGCTCGCCACTCGTTGGGTCCAGTTTGGCGTATTCTCCCCCATCATGCGTCTGCATTCTTCCAACAGTCTGTGGTCTTCCAAGGAGCCATGGCTATATCGCCAAGAGTGTGCTGCCGTGATGAAAAAGTTCATGCAGCTCCGTCACAGGATGTTGCCCTACCTCTACACTATGAATGCGTCTTCCGCATTTGACGATGAGCCCCTTGTGCAGCCGCTCTACTGGAAGTACCCTTCTCGCGACGAGGCTTATGAAAAGCCCAACCAGTATTACTTTGGCTCTAGCCTTGTTGTTGCTCCGATTGTGCGGCCGCGCAATCAACGCACAAACTCTGCATCCGTCGACGTCTGGGTGCCTCCTGGTCGCCATGTTGACATTTTCAACGGTATTGTATATGATGGAGACCGACAAATCGCCATGTATCGACCGATCGAAGCTATTCCTATTCTCGCCCCCGAGGGAGCTATTATTCCTCTTGATAAGGAGGTTGAACCGATGGAAGGATGCATCAACCCAGCAGGCTTGGAGGTGTTGGTTGTTGTTGGAAAGGATGGCGCCTTGACTGTGCGAGAGGAAGTAACCGACGATGTCGCTAATTCCGATGCTTCTGGTGATGCTCGTGACTCAACTCGCAATATTGATCTGAGCTACACCCAAGCCACGGGAAAATTCAAGTTCGAGACGCACGGAAAGGCGGGCTGGCGTGTAAAGTTCGTCTCCGTCATGGAAGTCCCTGCCAACCTCGCTATATCAGTCAACGGTGCCACCCTCTCAGACGTCAAGACAACCATCGAGCAGCATCCCAGGGTACCTGGCCTAACCGTAGAGTTCCCCGAACTCTCCAAAGACAACAGCTCTGTCGTAATCGACCTCGGGGCTGATCCTCAGCTCAGCGTCATCGACGTAACGGGGCGCGTCAAGGATTTCATCTGGGGTTGCCAGATGGAGATGGCTGTCAAGGATCAGATCTGGCAATCGGTCCAGAGTTCACGAGCGGCGGCTGTGAAGATTGGGGAGCTTGTGAATCTTCGTCTCGATCAGGATCTTGTTGGTCCCATTATAGAGTTTCTAGCGGCGGATAGCCGTACGACAATCGCATAACTTTGCATATAGATAAGATGAAAATAAATAGAATAAAAACAGAATTGCCCAACATATTTTCTGCATTTGTTGAGGATTAGTGGTGAATGTAACGTGTGTCCGTCATGTTGAATACTGAGTACATACGAAGGAACAAACGAATACATTAGTTATCTCAATCAAGGCTGGTGCTCTGGTCGTGGTATCGGCATGTTAGTGGTGGTGTGGTGGGCACGAGCAACGTCTTGAGACAGGGTTAGGGTAGGGTAGTCCAGGAAGAATTATTCGGGTAAACAACCAAGCATCATGTGTTTACGATCAGCAGAGTAGTCAAAAAAACAACCCAGTAAAAGCGGCACAGTCATTATGAAGATGTTGCACGTGCTGAATATTAAATGAAACGGGCTCCCACTTGAATTGTCCGAAATCCTTCTTCAGAACTGTGGTTTCGGAGTTTGATCACCCAGTTTGTTTGTGGTTCAACCCACCCTATACAACCTACCGATCCGAACAACGTTTTCAAATCAAACAAAACACCTTTACAAACAACCTTCTATCACTATTTTTGTGCATTGAGGGGTTTCCAACACATAATCTCCCTTTACAAAACGCTTGGAACGCAGATACTAAAAAAGAATGGACCAAGCGTTGTGATGCGCGAAAAACGACTCTAGGCCATGACTATCACTGCAACTGTTCAACACAGACCAAGTCCCATCGCACCATCTGCTCACCAACTCACCAATACTAGACTGAGATATTATCACAACCCAAGTTAGCAACGTGGAGGCAGACACCTCCAGACACCTCATCCCCTCGGAATTATCCACGGCCCAGTCGTCGGCCCTCGAATGCTACCTACGACACCGCTTCCATGCAGAACCCTCAGCCCTGCCACCGGCTGCAGAAAAAGCAAATGAAAAGAAACGAAACAAGAAACAAAAGCAACACCACGAAAGCGAATGAATACACGGGTTTCCTCTTGCCAATAGCGTCGGTTGACCAACAAATGTCTCGATTTTATAATTAATGAGGCGCCCAAGTAGATTGCGCCACATCCGCGGACTGATGCTTGGATTATCGTCTTAAAATCTTACACAGTGATCCATATAATAAAGGCGTTTGCATCTCTGCCGTTCTTGGCGCAGATCATTTTTTACATGCCATTCCCTCTAGTATTGCTAATCAAGCAGGTGGCGCCCGGATGACATCTGATAGTCAATTTGTTTCGGGTTCGGGTTCGGGTTCCATCCGGCGATGAAAGAAAAGTGGAGTTGCTGCTGAAGACGTCACACCGATTTCCCAGGGGGGGACAGTTTCTATACTTGTAACTTCCAAATGTGTGTGTATGTGTGTTATTAAGAAGTGGGAGCTGACCAAGCCTGCCATGCTGCATGTGGCAATTGTCTCTGCTCGGTCACTAGGAATATGCGGGATGGGATTCCATGTGGAATTCTGTGGAACGTCCCCCCCCGCAACTTGTGAAAGGGTTATTAATTTGTAGGGGCTGATGGTGTATCCAATATGGTCGAACACGGATCGGATGGTGGCACGAGCCGGCAGTGGTGATGGAGACGCCATCTGATGCCGGCCGTGGGAAAAAGACCGGGCTGGCCCTACATGACAACCCAGCTGGGTAGTGGTTGGTACTCATGAAGTGATCTTATCTTTTTGGGTGGATGTGTTTGTTTGTACATGTGATATTGAAGTTATCCCAGCGGTGATGTTGGGTTTGATGGTGCTAGTTATGGCAAATACTTGTGACGTTGGTTGAAATTAAATTTCATGGTATAAGATGAAATCAACATGATATCAAACGTCTAGGTCAATTCCTCGAAATCCCCTCATAATGACAGCCTATCTAGTTCTACTTTAATTAGTTATCTTATAGCAGAGTGTTGTTAGGTTGATAGAGCCAGTGTACCAAGTACGGAACACGGCTGAGACGACTTGGCTGCTGATCTCAACCTTGCTTTTTCCCCGTCCTACCCTTCCTAGACACCTCCGTTCATTCCATGCATTTTCCGACTGCCGTGTTCGGGTTGCTCCGGACGCCCTAGCTGACTTGGACAGTCAGTCACTCAGTTATAAAAAAAAAAAAAAGAGTGGGAACAAACAGCGGAGCGGCACAGAGCCGGTAAAGGCGCAGCCCTGTGGTGTGGTGAGTCTCTCGTGACTTAATAAACTGGATTCTGTTTCACTTTAATCCTGGATACTTGTTTGTACGTATTACACACTTCATTCGAAGTCTACACTGATACGATTACATTACAAACGCTGTCAATGCCTTGAAGACCGTAAGTTGCACTTGTCGTGGATACGTTGAAATAGATTGAAATAAAGTTGCTATGGTATGGATTGCAGGCACGATTAGTAAAGCGCACCTAGCAGTTACTAAAACAAACCCTATTCTCCATGCACTAGATGAAACGCAACCTAGACCAAAGATATCATCCCAGGAACGGACATTCTTGCTTCTCCAATGCAGACAAATCTATTTCAGTAGCACCCTGACAATACGCTTATACAAGCAAAGCACTTCTTCGGCCCTACGCAAGCCAGGGGGGCCTTTCAGACATGGGCGCAGGTTAGCTTTCCACTAACACACACCTCTAGAACGCCCTTCCATGCAAACGGACATTTCCGCATGTGACGGTTCACTTCCCAAACAAAAAAAAAACATGTGCGTAGTTTTTTTAAGAACGCCTACCTAGCATTACACCTACATACGACAGTCCCAGGTAGGTAGGTGCAGTACAGCTATGTGCAGTAATGTGATTGTGATAGGAGGGGAGGTTTAAGGGGGGAGGGGCAGGAAAGCACGGCTGCTTGGGGGTAGGGTAGTTTCTCAGAGTTTTGGCTTTAACCTCGTTCTGGCCGGATCAGCGACCAGAGATGGCTTACCCAGACACCAAAAAAATAAACGGCGTGTTGAGGTGATGCCACGACAAAGCCGCCGAGGTTTGCCCTTTGGGATGCGGGGAGCGGCATGAGATCTGTGTCTGATTGCTTTAACCCTCCCCACCCCAGGTACTCGGGAGAATGGCCGGCACATGGGTTTAGGGTCACAGCTTGGCTCCTGGCTCCTGGCTCCTGAACGTGTGTGCGTTGCGTTGCGAGGGCCGAACGTGTTTTAGTATACATGCCGCCCGAGAGGCCCCAGTATCTCGCCGTTGCCTCCGAACCCGCTGATCCTTTTTCCGTCTTTGTCTGTCTACCCGTCGTCACGTTTCTCCCTTTTTTCAATTACTCTCTTCTCATTCTGTTGGGAGCGGTCCTCCCCTACCCTCCTCTCCTCCTGTTGGTCAAGCAATGTCCAAAGTCCGCAATTCCGTCTCGTGCGATGGCTGTGCTCTTCGCCGCGTCCGGTGCGAGGCCAAGCGGCCGTGTTATGAGTGCCGCACTCGAGGCATCGAATGCACTGCCCTCCGAGCCCGCAAGAAGCGTGGTCCCAAGGGCGGCCATCGAGGGACCACCAAGAACCGCATCGAAGAGTTCCAGCGACGCATAGGACAGCCCCCCCTGGATGATAGTGGCGAACCACTGAGCTCCCTGGAGAATTCACCCGCCGTGGCTATACGGCTGTCTGGAAATGGTAGCGAGATATTGGCCAACGATGTTGATGACGAGAGTTGCGGTACTGGCTCATCAATTCGGACTACAGCCACGCCTTCAGATCCCAGCCGGGCGTTTGACAGCGCAGCATATCCGGGTAGGCTACCCGTCGAAGATTACTGCCGCTTTCTCGACATCTTCCGCCAAAAGGTCTATCCAGTATGGCCAGTCGTCAACTCCGACGACCTAATTGCCAAAATCACCCTCGATGAGAACGACTTTGAGGCCTGGGCCCTCGCCGCGGCGCTATGCTCGGCCACAATCGCCCAGCTCCGACTCCCTGAACATACCGGGCCGCGTAACACAGTTTCTTCGCTTCAGTTTTGTCGCGATTCTCTTCGATTTAGGGATTTGTACGACTACCGAGAGACGCACACTGTTCCTACGATTCTGACGCCGTTTTTTCTTCACATCTTTTACGCAAATGCAAACAAGCTACGGACTGCTGCGTTCTACCTCCGGGAATGCATCACATTTGTCCATGGCATGGAGCTGGACCATCCGGACCGACAGCCTGGCGTGGAGGCTAGAGAACGGTCTCTCCGTGTTCGAGTGTATTGGTTAATTTTTGTTTCAGAGAGGTGAGTGAGGCAAGGGTTTTTTTCCATCTAGGCTCACCAGGAGGAATCTCACTAGCTACACCAACACAGACTAATTCTGTATTTTTACAGGACGTTTTCAGCACAAAATGGCCTGCCAGCAGTATTGAACACCATCGAAACCATGCCAGATGCTGAAGATGACGTGGCCGGAGACGCAAATCTAATGCAGGCCTTCATCTCCCTGACCCGACTATTTGCCTACCTAGAGGGTAATCTGATGGAGACATCGCCAGCTTTGCAACCAATAGACAGGAATAAGCTCGCCGCCAGCCAAGCCGACCTTTGTATGGATGTCCACGATTGCGCCTCCGATGAAGCCCAGAGGGTAGACCTTTTTGTTACGCGCCAATGGATTCGGTTGCTTATGTGGGAGTACACCGCCAGGTACTTTACCATGTCCTGCTATCCGGAGGATCAAGCATTTTCTCTATTCTTGCCCGTCAAGATTGGACACGAGATGCTGTCTCTCTTCTCTCTTGTCAACGACTCGGCTATTCGCGCCCACGGTTACGGAATGGTAAGTTTAAAATTTAGTTGGTAGGAAATAAGAGGCCAAGTCTCTAACAGAAACTAGGAGCTCAAAGTTTTCCGGCTTGCCGATTCATTGCTGGACATTATCAAATGTGCACCGTGGTCAGCTCGTGGCGATGGAATGCTCACGGGATCTGGCGATGTTTTGCTGTCACTGCAGCGTGTTCTTCTCGCCGTCGGTGGGAAAGATTCCGTCTTTTTGCAGAAGATGCAACAACGAATGTCTCAACTTGAGCTCAACTCGGGATCATGGCCGCATTTGGCTCTCTCACCACCAGAAAACGACCAGTCAGACCAGAGCCAGAGCGAGAGAAGCTCAAGTGGCAGCCCGGCGCGATACAGCCCTCATATTTCGAATGAGTTCATTCAAGGCGAAGTTTGCGAAGTATTTGATGATTGAGGTCATTGGACAATTTATTAACTGAATATTACAATGGTCTCCAACTATCGCGAAACCGAGGAAGGCTCGCCATTTCGTCACTCATAAAATGAACCTGCTGTGGAACGCAGTTTCCTTGCCGGCTCTTCAAATATGACTTTGACAACATATTCATCATGTGAGGGCTATATTTTCCTCCGATATAGGATGATACATCACTGGTTGCGTGATCCTTGCGGAATAGCCGATGCCACCTGAAGGATTTGGTACATGGTGGATTTATCTGACCACCTTGACCATTCTTGCGAGTGGGTCTATGTTAGTCATGGCAACTTCGTTTGTTAATTCACGATTTGCTCGCTCTATTACGTATGTCTATCTAGTGTGGTTTCCGATGACAATACTAACAATTCACAGGGAGAAAGCCTTTATTCATCATATGTATTTAAACAGAGTCAGAGAGAGCCAAGACGGCCACAACGAGCAAAGTAAACTTGTTCTGAGGATTGATTACTTCATCAACTCTAGCCCATATTCGTCATGACGACACACCGCAATGCTATCTCAAGATGAAGCAACGGAGGGGCTGGACTGGACTGTACGAGATGAAGTTTCTTGTCTGCGATCAATGTCAACAACTAGCCATAAGAATAAGGCTGCCGCGATGCGACTTCACGTATGTGCTTGCTTTATTCGTAGGCCAGCAACGTGACAGCATCGCAGCGTCAAAAACGACGACTCTAGATGTTAATACTGCCGGGATAATGGAAATCCGGGCCAACAGTTTGTTTATATTGCTTATTGCAAGCATCGGAAGGAAACATAGCGACCATGTCAAGATCCAGAATGTGATGAACTTGATCAAATAGTGATACCCAGGAGAGAGGAAATTACACCTAAAATTGCCATGTACGGCACAGACCCCTGTAGTTTAGCCACAGCAATTCATCCATTCATACTCCGTACATCCATCCATTCAAAGCAATACTATTATGGAGCCCCAGTGACCCATTTGTCTCATGCACCCAGCCTTGTCAGCTTTTCGCTGCGCCACTGCCAAGCTTGGCGGTGGCCCATCCCATCTTTCTCTGAGCTTCTCATCAATATCCAACCTCAACTCACTCCTTTGAGAGTGTAGCCACATACTTAATTCCAGCGGTCTACTTAAAAGCCGGCGTGTAAAGCCTCCCTTCTGCCTGTGTTGTGTAACACACGGGACTTGGGCCCCGACTACCATGAAGAGATTCGGACGATCCTGGCGGTCTATCCCGGTACTAAATCTGGAGTCTCAACTCATTGCCAAATTACTTCGTGCTGACCGGTCGGACAGACGCGTTTGGTCACGATTCGAAGGGTACGCCTGAATAGCGTCAATCCTCAACACACAGATTCATCTACAGGGAACAATGGTTCCTCGAATGGCCGGAGCGGGGGCAGCTCTCAAGATGGACCACGAGCCAGGTTCATGGACACACTCCTCAAGTTTGCAGAAGGTAGTGCGACTGCCCTTGGATCAGTGCTCGTCCTCGGCATCGCTGGATATTCCTACCACTGGTATTACAAATGGCTAGTGCTTCGCAAAATCGAAAACGCTTTCTCCCCCGGGTTTTCTAGTCTTGAAATGGCAGCTCTTAGCCGTCAGGTTGCTTTTGCCGACTCGGAATCCAGTGAGGGTATAATTGACGTCGACGATGAGGACTGGATTCAAAGAGACGAGCAGAAAGTACTAGATGGCATCGTCAACGGCTCCATACAAGGCCAATATTATCTCATCACGGGCGAGAAGGGAACGGGCAAGACATCGATGCTGCTTAAATCAATGCGCAAAATTCATGGAGACGGTATTGCTATGCTGGAAGCTCACGGTGACCTGGAAATCTTCCGATTACGACTGGGAAAAGCGATTGATTTTGAGTACCACGAGGATTACATTGGGAGTTTATTTAACTTTAGAGGGCCTCGAGACACCACGCCATTACTGGACATTGAGCGAGCAATGAATAAGACGGAAAAGATTGCCCTAAGAAGGCGGGAAGAGGGAGGAAACCCTCTGGTTCTCATCATCAACGGAGCTCACCTTTTGCGTGATGATGAGCAGGGCCGTGATCTGCTTGAGTTGATCCAACAAAGAGCAGAGCTCTGGGCAGCCAGCCACCTCGTTACAGTCGTTCTCAATAGTGATGACTACTGGATCGCAGAGCGACTCACAGCCCACGCCACGCGTTTGCGCATCTTTCCTGTGCGCGACATCCCCAAAGATCTCGCCATTGAAGCGCTTCACAGGTTCCGGCTTAAAACATTCGGCGAGGACGTAGCCCCAGAGATCTTGGAGCAGGCATATCGCAAAGTCGGTGGACGTCTAAGATTTCTCAGTCAGGTCGGCAAATCTACCGACATGCTACGAACTTGTGACATCATCTGCGAAAAAGAGAAACGCTGGCTTCTCAGCCGTTGCTGGATTCTCGGAAGCAACCTCGACGAAGCCGCCGAGGAAGAACAAGAACTCTGCGCCGCAGCCATGATCCTCGCCAAAGCTCTTGTCGAAAAAGCCAAAGACATGGGAGACGACGGCCGTCTCCCCCAGATCCCACTCCACGAAGCCCGGCAGATTGTCACAAGAGCCGACATCATCCAGCACCACGACCACAACAACATTCTCACGATTGACCCCAACACGATGATGGTCCAGGCATCTTCTGTCGCTATGCAGAATGCATTTCGGGCAGTGTGTAGTTTGGAAGGGTTTGATGAGCAGCTTCAGGGCACGTTGGACCGGTTGGATGAGTTGGAGAGTTTGAGAAGGACGCGGGAGCTTACGTTTAAGGATCTGCAGGGAGGTTCGAAAGTTGAGATGAGTGTGCGGAGTGCAGATGGGCAGCGGGAGAAGGTTGTTTCATTGACGGCAGAGCCGAAGGTGGGATGAGTTCTTTCATCATAAATATTATATAATGAGAGTGCATTGGCATAATGCGTGCCCGTGTAGATAAAACATTTACATTAGCTCCTCTGCGCATTGGATATTAGTTAGACTGGCAATTGACTAACAGCGATGTGGAGAAATCCTGACCCCGCCTAACGAAGCCCAAACATCATCCCAGAAATGGCACTCTGAAAAGTCTAGCTTTTCTACTTTGACTCCTCTGTCTATGAAAACACCCTTTGTCTCACAGACATCAAATCTTGGCCAAGGATGGCTCAACGTGGACGGATTCCCTTTATCTGCCATCCTTGTCCAGGCCGTAACCAAGGTCTTGCTCAACTCGCGCTCTTTCATAGTTAAATCGCAGGTACCGTTCCCCCAAGGCAAGTTATCAAGATTAGAAAACACAAATGGCAGATCCGCGGTATGCGTTGAGCCATAAAGCTCAAGGAGATCCGGGTTGGGAGCAGGCTGTCCACCGTACCGGAGCCATGGACATGTGGGTGTATGGTTGAATCGGTAGGCATAAGTAGGAGAACCGGCTGCGATGGCAGCTCGGAGGGTTTTGTACGATTGGCAGGTATAGCTTATGGTTGTGGTGACATGTGTTACGGCTCTGATTATGGCATCTTTGACAGACCCGGATTGATTGAATCGAGCGAGCGGGTATTTCTTGGCGACCAATGGAGCGACGGGCCCCCAGAGGTTCAGAAATTGAGTGTAGTTGTCTTCAGTGATTGGGCCTGGGGAGTTTTCATAATAAGGGATATCAAACAGGGTATTCTCCATGACATCTTGTATCAAGTTAGCGACAAGTTATTCATGTGTGGCCCTGCTCAAATACATACTTGTTCCAACGATTATGGGTACCTTTGAGCCCGTCTTTAGAGGTTCTTTAGGTATAATCTTCCCATCTAATATCGGGGAGCTCAAACTTGTCATGTTGGGCAAATTAACACCAAACGATAGCGTAAGCTGGCTGTTCTCTTGAAGTGCGGGTGTCCTCCCAAATGCGTCAATCAGCTGGTCGACTGATCTCGACTGCAAACACTTAATCTGAAGCAACAGGTTAGCATAATGATCATTTCACTCTTCTTGATTGGCTTACATCTGTACTTTTGCATCCAAGTGTCTTTGCGAAGCTAGAACCGCTGTACTGCGCAATGTCAAAGGGTATCATGTCCACGCCTCCACCAGACTCCATGACGGCTGCAGATATGAGAGTCTTGACTATAGGCAGAGTAGACACAACAAACGTGTTGTCAGCACCGGCGCTTTCCCCAAAGAGCATAATATTTTTGGGATCACCGCCGAAGGCGGCAATGTTGGACTTCACCCATCTGAGGGCCTCTAGATGGTCTTGGATTGCCATGTTACCCTGAATTCCGGCTTTAGCGAGACCCAAAAAGCCTAGAGGCCCTACTCTGTAATTGAACGCTACCACTATCGCATCTTCGGCAAGGTTGCATCCGTTGTACATTGGATTTGTTATGGCGCCTTCGAGATTTCCTCCCCCATATGACCAGACCTTGACGGGCAATAATGATCTTGGTGCGACACTAGCAGGGGCGTAAACATCCAGATACAGACTTGGAATGAAGTCAGCGGCAATCAGTAAATACTATATAGAGCTGAGCACAGGTCCACTTACCAGTCCTCTGAGGGGGTCGGATCAACAGGATTGGATGTGAACTGTATGCACGGTGCGGCAGGACTCGTTGCAGTCAGAATTCCGCCTTTGAACGAGTCTATGAATGGCTGCGGAGGCATGAAGCGCAGCTTTCCGACTGGAGGCTGAGCATATGGTATTCCTTGGAACCATGATGTTCTCGCGCTTGGGCAATACGCGCCTCGCACTGATCCGGCTGCGATATTCACAATGGGAGGAGGTGATGAGATCAGAGCAGTGGCCCCGCCAACACTGACAATGAGCGAGGCGGCCAGCGATGACCATAAGAATAGAATCATAGCAGTAGTGAATAGGGAGGATATGTGTGTTGTTTAAATCTGTGGATGGCTCTATTTTGGAGGATACCAGATGACTTTCTGCTGCTCGGATTGTTTGCTGGCTGTGGAATATGATGGCGGGTGGATCAGCGATGGTTCGGTTCACATACCCCCGCCTTACAATGGCAGCCTTCAGATATCAGCCCTACAAGGGTTGCTTCAGCAGATTATGCAAGGAAGACCAATTAACAGTGTCTCTTCTTTCCATCCAAGAATCCACCCGATAGGTTCAAAGTGTTTAATTTTTTTTTTTAATTTTCAGTGATAGCAAGCCTAGAAATTGCACTCAGAATGTCAGATCAATTGCATTTGTCTTGTTTCAAGGATGGATTCCAAGCGGCTTTCATCTCACCTTTGATTCGCGCATCTCAGTCAAATTTGCACCCTCTAATTCGTGGGGTGTGAGATATGCTAGGATTATACTTGATTGAAATGGCGCAGAATAGTAGATACATTGAGAAGCAGTGATAGACTGTGCGATCATCTTGGGATGTATTGTTTTACTTGGTCATATTCCCGTTTGCATCGATGTTGAAGTAGGCATGGAAATTACATGTGAAAAGCGATATGACTGCCTACAATTCAGTGTCCTTTGCATCCCATTAATGAATGCATGTCACGCGCCAAGTGAAGAAAACGATGTACTGTATCAGATGCGGGAGCTGTGTTTCCCTCAGCAGTGAGAATTTCAGAGGTACTGGATTTCTCGCATTGCTCGTATTCTCGCAGCATCGCATTTTACCCGCAATACGAGAGCCCTTTCATGGGACTATTTGATGCTGAAGCTTCAGCGTCTGTGCCCTGTAGCTGGAGTCTAGATTCAGCCGTGAGACACAACAATAGCTTCCATCGCCTCCTCGACTAACAAAGCACGGGTCCAGCGGTTGATGATTGATTTATTTATATACCGACGTCCATCTCTCATAGAAAATTGATGGAATAACCAAACACAGCTACTTTGATCATTGTCGTGTGTGCAAATAAGATATTTTATTTATTGGACTTGAAACACCATCGCCAATAATACCAACATCAACACCAACACCATCATGATAGCCTCTCCTTCTACAGCCTACTCCAGAGAGGCCGGTGAAGAAGAGCACATACTTCAACTTCCTGATGGAAGGCAACTTGCTTATGCAAGAAACGGACCCCTCAACTCCCGAACCGTCATTGTCTTCTTCGCTGGGATGATGAGCGTTGGCACCGCCGGAGACGTCCCCGAGCCTTGTCGTGAGATTGAAGCACAATGGATATCCCCGACGCTGATGGGCATGGGTAACACAAGCTCCCGCCCCGCGAATAGACCATACTCCGAGACTCTAGCCGCAGACATGACTGCTCTGCTGACGCACCTGTTTCCCACTGGTGCAATTGATAAACTGTACATCGCTGGCGGCTCGTATGGCACTGTTCCGGCTCAGATGTTGTATGGTGCGCCGTACAAATTATTTCCTTTTGGCCGCAAAATCGCTGGATGCATCCTATTAGCAGGGTTCTCGCCGTTTAAATACCACAAGCAGTATGCAAAGTCTCTAAACTGGCAGAATTGGTTCTCGCTCGGGCCCCCATCCCAGATGCCATTCCGTCTACTTCAGCACATGTTCAAAGCAGGGGTGGCTCCAAAGGTCAAAAAGGTCGAAGACGCTGGTATCATTCTTCGCAAGACACTTCTCGGCACGATGGACGACGAAGAAAAAAAAATGTTTTCGTCCTGGCTGGAAATGAAAGGGCGGACAGAAGATGATTTCATCAGCCATATGGCTCACGGTACGGTCAAGTCGTGTCAAAATTGGGATGGGTTTATGGAAGTGTCTGATGTGATTCACTCTGATTGGGGGTTTGATCCTGCCAATTTGGATGCAGAGCACTCGTCCAAACCTATGCTTGTGGTGAGTTCGGCAAGCGATGAGATTGGGGGAAGCACGAGCGGCTGGCTTGTGGACAACTATAAAGAAGCGAGCCTTAAAGTGATTCCAGGTGGGCATATCTCTGCGCTATATTACATGGATGAGATTTGGAGGGATGTTTTGAGCCGTACGTAGACTGTACTATGTGGCTTAATGGTACGTTTAGTGTGCAAACAGTTAGATGAACTACGAGATTTCGTTATGGAACAGCTGATTTGTTAATTTTGTAGTTGCAACATGGCTTTTCCTGAGGCCAATTCCCGTGTTGATATATATAGAAATATTTGACTTGCAGTAATAAGCTGTAATCTGAGCCACGATAAGATAAATTCACAACGCAATGCTTTGGAGATGTCAGATTTCACGCTGGAATCACACAAGAAGTGGGGGGATTTGGGGGCCGCAACCGCCACATCATTATTTCCGCCTTAGTAATAATACCTTGGCCACGGGTAAAGAAGCCAAGATGGGAGATGTGTTGCCACAAAAGCCACCAAACACGGCACTTGGGGTCGGGTTTGTAAAATGGTGTCATCATACAGCCAATATGTTTCATTCAGCTGGCTGACTCTGTCCGGCACGTTAGGAGATGCATAGATAAGGGAGAGCTGAGAGGTTTTTACATGTTGTTCATCTGAACAGTATCTGTTGAGTTGATTGGACGTGAAGTACATAAGTGTGTGACATTCGTCATGTTCCGGTAGAAGACATGGTCGGTGCGCGCACGCCTCACTCACCTCATGCGCCTTACTCACCATATTTCATCCGTTGGCAGAGAGAGCTTGCCTGGCGCCATGGTCTTCCTCATGTTGACCAACAGTGGACAAGACAGCGAGTGAAAGTGGAATTTATCCTTTGCACAGAACATGGCAGATGAGGGAATTAATTCTATACACCTTGTTAAACACTCAACAAACTAAGCAGAGCAGCACCCTATGCAGCCGTTGAGTGCGCCAGGTTCACCAAACATCATTCGATATTGTCTCCTCTTTATTATCCAGGGTATTATAACCCCCCCATGCTCAAAAACCCCAGACGGCATGGATATGGATCCAGAGCGGGTTTGCGACCTTTTCCGCCAAGCTCTCTCCGCAATGCGCGGGAATGAACGCTAGCTGCCCAGTGCTTACGCGGCGGCTGTTTTGGTACATGGTAGTACTTGTACAACTTTTGTAACGGATTTAAGTTGTGTTTAAACTTTGGGATATCGCAATGGGGAGGATTGATATCGGTGAGGTAGCCGATCCTCTTGTGTTAGTTGGAGTATTTGCAGTCATATGGACAATGGAGTCTTGTCTGTACTAAATGGTAATAATTAAAGCATACACCATGAACAATACACACTGTATTGTATGTAAACTTATAATACACCATCTACACTTCTAGAAGCCCCTCATCGCGGTCTAGCCTGCCGCCATCTCTCGCCACAAAGTCAAGGGTGCCTAGATGGTCCACTCTCACCCTCACCCTCACGGGCCTTGCACCCACGAGCTACGTCTTGGCAAGCCTAGGTAGAGGCTAGTCCAATGCTTGAAAGTTTGCGATGGCCGCACCCGTGACCTGATTGTATTATTACCACTTCAAATCCTCTCTTCTTTACAAAAAAAAAAAAAAGCTTCCCGTAGATCCTCCAACTCGCTATTTTCTCCCTTATGCGAATCACCCTGGTAGTCTTTGCGCAGCTACGAATCATCCATCATGAGCGAGGCAGAGAAACATCAGTCGGAGAATTTGTCTTCGCACTCTGATGTTGGGTATACGTCCAACGTGCCCGTCGACCCCGATGCGGGATTATCCGAAGAGGAAAAGGCAGAAATTGTATGTTGCCTAGCTCAGATATCCTAGTTGGAACGAAATGCTAATACTTGAAAATAGGATCGCAAGCTGGTATGGAAGCTGGATCTTACGTTGATGCCATGGGTGAGTGGCCCCAACTCTTCTAGCCTTCTTATTCTTCACGCATTCTTACAAGATTTAGCTTTGCCTGCTGTATCTAATATGTTTTCTTGACCGCACCAACATTGGCAATGCCAAGGTGGCAGGCATGACTGAAGATCTTGGTCTCAGTACGAATGAATACAACGCAACCCTGACCATCTTCTTCGTCTCTTACGCTCTATTTGAGGCCCTCTGCAACTTTTTGCTCAAGAAATTTCGTCCTTCCATTTTCATCCCCATTATTATGTAGGTTCATCATGGAGTCAGGCAGCGCGATTCACTCACAAGTGTAAACTAACATATTATGCTGATAGAATTCTCTGGGGCGCATGTATGCTGGGCATGGGTTTCGTGCGCAACTGGTCCGATCTCATGGCTGCGCGATGGTTCCTTGGTGCTACAGAAGCAGGTCTCTTTCCCGGCATCAACTACTATTTATCGTGTTGGTACAAGCGAAATGAATTCGGTGTCCGCGCTGCCATTTTCTTTTCGTCAGCTGCTCTGGCTGGCTCATTTGGCGGACTTCTTGCAGCAGGAATCGAAAACCTCGATGGCAAAGCTGGTATTGCGGGCTGGGCGTGGATCTTCATCATTGAAGGAGCCCTTACTATCCTGATCGGGTTCATCTCATTTGTCATGGTCTATGACTTTCCGGACGAAGCCAAGTTCTTGACCGACAAAGATCGTGCAAGAGTTATTTATCGACTGAAGCAAGATAAGCAGAGTTCGGCGGAACATGAAGACTTCAAAATCGAATACCTTTGGGCTGCACTCACAGACTGGAAGACGTACGCTGGCATGCTGATCTACATGGGGCCCCTGATGCCGCTTTATTCATTCAGCTTATTTCTTCCAACCATTATCCAAGGCATGAGCTTTACATCCAAGGATCAAGTGGTCAAGAATCAGCTGTTGAGCGTACCTCCGTATGCTGTCGCCGCCGTCTTGACCGTGCTCGTCGGTTTCTGGTCAGACCGCAGCAGAAAGAGGGCCATTTTCAACCTCTGCGTAGCCCCAATGGGCATTGTCGGTTTCTTGATGCTGACGATTTCCAAAAACCCTGCGGTTCAATACACTGGAACATTTTTAGGCGCAATGGGAATTTATCCAACCATTCCACTTACAATCGCATGGATAGCCAACAACGTCGAGGGTGTTTACAAGCGCGGCATTGTGTTGGGTTTCGTCATCGGCTGGGGCAACTTGAACGGCGTTGTGAGCAGCAACATTTACTTCAATGGTCCTCGATTCTACGAAGGGCATGGCACTATCATGGGTTATTTATCTATTTGTCTGTTTGGAGGTAGCGCTTTGATGTGGTTTCTTTTGGATCGCGAAAACAAGAAGAGGAGGAATGGCGAGAGGGACCATTTGGCCGAGGGAAAGACGGAGCAGGAGCTGGATGCAATGGGGGATAAACGCCCGGACTTTATGTATATGCTGTGATTTATCGAGAATAATTCTACCAAGGAGATAAGATTCAATTCCAAGCCTGAGGCTGACAGTCACCCATCTCACTCACCAGATGGTGGGGTATCTCGAGTTACCCCGCGATGCTAAACTTCTCCTCCAGCCTTTGTGAATCTTTCATGGCTGCGTCGTCATCGATACTCTACCATCTGTTGATCCCGTTCAAGAAGACATCATTGGTGTATAAATTCCTCATATCATACCACATATCATTTCAATTAATCATGCAGCCATCTCAGCTACCCTTGCAGGACCAGTTGCGCCACCTTCGCACCATCCTCTCTTACAATCCCACTCTCCTCCAAGTCCTCAATGGAGCAGCACAGCTCAGCTTGCCCAACTGGTACCTCGCGGCTGGCGCTTTATCCCAGACAATCTGGAACAGCGTGTCTGGCAAGGCACCTGAAGTCGGCATATCGGACTACGACCTAGTTTACTTTGACGACACAGATCTCTCCTGGGAGGCAGAGGACCTGGCCATCCAAGCAGGAAAGAAGCTGTTTGCAGACCTTCCTGTTGAGGTGGAGATTCGCAATCAAGCGCGTGTTCATTTGTGGTATGCGGAGAAACACGGCGTGCCATGTGCACCGCATAAAAGTGTAGAAGCAGGGATTGACTCGTGGATCTCGACGAGCGCCATGATTGGTGTTAGATTGCTGGATGATGGGCAATGGAGCGTGTATGCTCCGAGGGGTTTGTCAGATTACTTTAACATGATTGTGAGGCCCAATCCTATTCTTGGGACTAGGGAGGCGTACGAAAGGAAAGCTGCGAGGTGGGTAACGATCTGGGACAACTTGACGGTACTGCCATGGCCGCAATCTTGATGTCAAAGTTTAGGTATATAGAGAAAAGATAGAGCATTTGCAAGTGCCAGCAGTTTTACTAGTCGAGTTTGCATGTTTTGTAGATGATAAAAAGGTGGTTGGCGCTCCTGGTGCAAAAACAGCCAGCCTGATGTTCGCTTCAAAGCCGCGTTTAAAGATAATATGTTGTGGTTTGTGTTCTTATCAAGTCAACAATATCAAGCTGTTACCCCATACCCTTTGTAAAAGCTGTGCAGTGGAATGTGTCAATAGGATCGTGCAATTGTGAGATCAACCAGTGCATCAGACTTGGTGTGAATGTTAGTTTCACCCATGAATCCGACACGTCTAAGCCGCAAACACTATCCATGTAAGTGACAATTCATGTTGATCTACTCTCGATCGATTCATAGCACCATGATGACCTCGATGACCTTGATGCTCCACCTCTGGTCGGCACACTGGACAAACCGGAAGTCCGGAAGTTGCGGGAGCTAGGCATCAACAAATCACCCCGCGTCTTCAACATTCTTTGGTTAATTACCTACTTATTTTCGTCTACTCATGGCACTTCTTGTTCATTGGGCGGCTGCAGTATGGTGGAGTTAATGAAAACCTCACAGGGATAACTCTGTGGATGTGGTGGAGAAATGCGTTGATCAGCATGGGGACTGAAAGAGGATTAGCTTGGAAAAGACAACCGATATTAAAGGGCGCGCACCCCAGATTTCCGAAAACAGAAGAATAGAATTTTGTTTTCTCCTCTTCTTCCAATTTGTATTGTAGCAGTCTAGACACATATTTCTCATCCATACGGGAGCGTGCGCATATGAAGTCGACAATTCCCATGGTAAATTATTTGCGTAATACTACAATACAGGTTTAACTTTACATTAAACGCAAAATGTCATGCGCCGATTGAGATGGATGCGTTTGATCACTACCCAGATTGGTGTAATGTGCATGTGCAGGGGTGCTAATATCAATGAGGCTAGTCCCCCTTAGTCCAACAAGAGCCCCGGTTGGTGTAGTGGTAGCATACTAGTTAGCACGTTCATGATATGTTCATGGTGCGTCCCGAAAGGGGCTAGTGACCCAGGTTCGATTCCTGGACCCGGGCTCATGTTAATTTTTTTTTGGTTTGGATTGTGGAGTCGCTGGCCGGTATCACATGACCAATCAGCTCACCAAGTAAGTAAAGTATTTATTTATTTGCTTTTCCATCTCTCAACACCCACCCAGTTTTTGTAGACAGGAGTGGGTGACCAGCGAAATCATCTATCACTGTAAGTTTAGAGAACATTCTATTCTGTACTGAAGATGCCCAAAGTTATCCCTTCCGACCAGGTAACGAAACAGGTCCAGTCGAATCATATGTAGTTTTTTCATGGTTGATTGATTATGCGGTCACCGTCCTCACTCGCTGCAACCATGAAGTATTTGTCGTTATAGGTGAATGGTTGATGATCCTTCAAGTCTTGAATATCGATGATTTCCGTCATGACATCTTGCCAACCAGCGTCATTGATGGACGAGTCGCCATTTCCACGACTGGTAATCGATCACAGCTGTTATATGCCTCCAAAAGATGTACACACCGTCTCCACTTTAATTATGTATGCCCTCCTCTATGCAATAAGATTGCAAGTCATACAATGGTGAGTGAGACTTACTGAATGAAGAGTATAAATCGCCCCATGAGAGTAATATAACAGCAGCATTGGTATAGTAGTAACAGGGCAACATGCAGGCTAGTGGCGGGCCGCGCCCGTCTGTTGCGGCCTGAAGTATGTAAATAAAACAACTGGTAGACATCATTCCGTCCTATACTTTCCGGAATGTTATAATATTGTTGCTATACCGGTTGGCATGCAGGGTGGTATGCTTACATGCAGCATTCAGCTCACATTGTCTCCTAGTTACTTTCCTAAACTAGATACAACCACAAGACAGATAGGATAGACAGCCCAATCGCTTTAATTATATGCATGCAATTGTCAAAACTCTCTGTGATATCAACTAGTGAAATAATTATGTAACCTGAGCTTTGTATTCACCCAGTAGTGTTGAAAATGGGACACACTAATAAATACTATCAAGACGGTAGATACTGTTTGCTATTATAAAGTGTGACATCGCTATCTAGCACCGTCTTTATGTTATATATATTTGCATGGATCTGTTTGAATTAGCTAGAATACTAGTCTTTGGAAGGGAAAAAATCGAATTCTCAGTGTTCTATGATATGCCCCAGCTGACAAGTGGTTAGGTATCAGACGAAAAATAAAGTCCGGGTCCAGGATTCGAACCTGACTCTCTGACCCCGCAAAGGGCACAGCCTAACATGGCTGCGTGTCACCCAGTG
Organism: Zelopaecilomyces penicillatus; assembly: GCA_005765155.1. Classification (NCBI taxonomy): domain Eukaryota; kingdom Fungi; phylum Ascomycota; class Sordariomycetes; order Hypocreales; family Pseudodiploosporaceae; genus Zelopaecilomyces; species Zelopaecilomyces penicillatus. Next base: position 3,615,201 of record VCCP01000006.1, read on the forward strand.
TTTCCACTACACCACCCCGGATTCCGCTAGGCTAAAGTGGACTAGCGTCATATATGAGACACCCATGGGCCTCTCACACTAAGCCTAGTAGGGCATCAATCAGTGACTTTTTAGTGCTTAACAAATATCTGCGCTGTTAAACCTGTGACCCGGCTAATCACGTGTACAAAACGCTTGCACCAGTCCTACGAAGAGGGCATTTTCACGGCTCTGTCTGGTCATCTAAAATCAAGCCTAATCAAGATTTTGCATGATCTGATTGTTCACTGCTTCCAGTAAAAGTCCTACACATATTGATATATTTGTGAAGTGGTGTTATGAATATAGAAGAAGAGTGGCTCATGTTATATTGAGTGCGCAGTGGAGAGAGCCATGTTGAGTGTTAGTGTTTTAAGTACCTGTAATAGAACAAATCAGGGTTGCATATCATGCCTTTTCATCACCCCATCAAGTCGCCAGAAAAAAAAGATTGCTCATTTCTTTATTGATTTAATCTGGGCCCAAGATCTGTTTTTTAAGTCATGCTAAACCGCTATCGTTCCCGCTGACATGCAGTAGCATTAACCTGTCTCATGACCGAGTCTTCCGATGCTTGGCTCGAGCGCAAAGACGGCCCGAACTTCAAAGCCGGCTTCCGTGTCTGAGTCTTTGATCTTCATGTATGGCGTTAAATTTTTGTTCTCCTCTTCTTCGGAAATCTGTCGGTCGCCTTCAACTTGTTAATCTTGCTTGGCATATCTTATAGATGCCATCCAACTCGGTGGTTGCATTACCGAGAGTTGTCCTTGCATCCAGCCGCTACCCCATCATCGGCTAGTTGGCAGCAAAGCCGGCGGGGTACAGCGGAGGTTTGACTAGGTGTGGAAGGACGAATGCAACGAATCCCGATTCATAGCAGTGGTTGCTGGCGTTGCGTTCGAGTCTTTCTCTGCATTCCATGCACACTTTTATAGTTACCTACTACCTACAATGAGAGAGGCACACCGCTGGATCACCTGCCATTCCTTCATCTCCGGCCTCTACCCCAGATTCCCGTCAAGCCCTCCCCGCTTTCTAATCCCAGCTCTCTACATCAAGTCCAGACTGGCTCCTTTTTAAGCAGCAAATGGTTGGATGATAAAGATTCTACTTCCGAAAGCCACATTGAGCTCTCCCCCATGGCTGAACCAGAAGTCCCGAGGAGGCGTCCAGTGCATTAACTCATTCCCATCGGGGCACCTCGATCTAATGCCAACTAGCCCGAAGCTAGCGACTGCTGTAAATCCGCCATCACCAATCAGCAACCCTTGGACCGTTGACGTTGCCTTCGGCTTGAAGGTGTGGCGGCCAATGTCCACTCGCTTCCCATGATCTGCCCGCTTGTTCCTGGATTGTGATCAATGCGAATCATTCGCTATTTGTGGGGTGGTAATGTCACCAGAACAGTGATGCATGGAAAGGTACACACCCTCGTGGCCAAAGGGGAAGAGGTAGCATGGGGGTGTGGAATATAAGGAGTGAGATGCCCTTGGACAGAGAGCGGCCATCATGTTCTTCTTTACGTTGTAGTGACTCCCTTACGTTGTTGGATCATCACAATAAACGTCTCAGTTCTTATACGGCATGTCTTGACAAGGAATACTGAATCTAGCTTGAACAACCCAAGCAACAAAGTTAGGCGGCGCGTTGCAGCAGACGATACTTCGTTGTCGCATTTACATTCACCAACTCTTTTTCCAGCGCTGTTTCATACTTCAACATGAGGTGTTATCCAGCGGCCGTTTTTATGGCCAGCTTGACTTGGTTATCAATAGGCCAAGCAGCTGTAGCAAAACCCCCAAGCCAATGCCCCGGCGGTTGCGCAACTTTGAGTGCAGTTGCAGACAATGTATGCCAGAATGGAGACAGGACATACAGCGCAGAAACTCCACCAGCAGGAAGTTACATGCCATGGTCCGCCATACCTCGATCCATGTCGTCGGTTCCCGGAAAACAGTATGTTACCATTGTCAACTTGACACCACATAGATTTAAGCTGCTACGCACCCATTCCTATCAAATGGACCGATTCGACTTTGGCGATATTCCTCAAGGACGCGCTCGACAAAACACAGTAGTCTACACCAGCAAAATCGGAGCAAACCCAGTGGACGATGGTGGCGAGGCGTACTACAGTATTGAGGGAACGGATAAAAAGTTTGTCATTCGAGCTACCACACGTATTCCAGACAGATATGCGGCGCGAACTGTTATTGATCTTACTGGAATGGGCATGGGTCAACGAGAGTATCTTGACCCTGCTAAGGAAGCTCCTGTGACGCTGGTCATAACTGGAAGCAACGACTATGGATTCATTACGTCCCTTCGGCATGGGCCTGGAAACTGGATGAAGGGTCTTTACCCCACAATCAAGGATCGAGAGATGCAGCACGTTATAATACCCGGAACACACGACTCGGGGATGAGCAAAATCAGCGGCAAACTTGTCTCTGGGGGTATTTCCGAGAATACTCAGACGCAAGGTATCAACATTTATGATCAACTACGAGCAGGCGCTCGGTGGTTCGATTTACGTGTTGGCACAGTACACAACGTTCCAAACAACGACGACCGCAGTTTCTGGATCATGCATGTCAATGATGAAAGAGCTGAGATCGCTCTGGGCAATACCGGAGAGTCGCTCGACGAGGTCATCAGTGAGATTAACCGTTTCACAGCCGAGTTTCCAGGTGAAGCCATCTTCTTCCGCGTCAGGTACCTAATCGGCATTCGCAAGATACCTAGTCTGGGACCCATCTACTGGAACAAGCGTATTGTGGATGACTTCTTCGGCAAGTTGAGAGGAGTGAACAATCGCTGTGGTAATTTGGCTACGGATGTCAAGTTCAACAAGAGGAAAGCCTCATACTTTATGGACCAAAACGGTGGCAATGGGTGTGTCATTTTCCTCCTTGCTGGAAACATCAAGCCGGACTTGCCTCAGGACTCAATTGCAGATGGAATCTACACAACAAATCAGATGGATATCAATGATAACTGGTCCAACCTGCCAGAGACTGAACCCATGAGCAAAGATCAGGTAGCTGATTGGAAGGGCGTCGGCAGATCTGGAGGCTTTGCCAATGACGCATTCCACATCAGCCAGTGGATTGTAAGCTCAGATATTCTCACAACAACCAGGTATAGCATTCAGGGACTCGCAACGCTGCCGACCAACCCTGCTTTGTATTGGATGGGAGTCAATAACATGAGTCCTGAGAGTTGGCCAACCGTTCTTTTGGTTGACTATATAGGCACGGTGGTTATGGATCGCAATAAGTGGGATGAACTGAGTGCTGATCTGTACACACTGGTTGTTGGGCTGAATCTGTACATGGTCAGCGAGAACTGTGACGTTAGCAAACAGCGGTCGCCACTGTTACCTGGTGGTCAGAAGAAGATGAAGACGAGTAGTCTGGTTCAGCCTTGGAACGGCATCATATACGCCAACGGCACTGTTGTTAATAATCCACCGCCGACGCTGCATCCTGGAAGAGTGGAGGTTTTGAGGAGCGGCACCAAATTTTTGAATGGTACCATGTTGAGGCATGATGTGGTGAATCCTGATTTCAAGTCAACCAAGGTCTAAGGTATGGTGGTGATTGTACGGCATGTGTTGTTGTTTCTAATCACAGCGCAGCTTGGCGAGAGTACGAGCATTGCGCAAAGGGAAATGGGATATGATCAAGGGATTATGTATATATGATGAGCGTTACGGCGGCGCCAGGCTGTTTTGGCTTCTGAATTGTAAATAGCGTGTTAGTTGCGAGTGGGTAAATATTCATCCAACCAGATGTTGACGATATCAAGATCACCCACTAGACAACCGATCTACTTACAGCGGTGTATTTTCTTCGCCTAGTGGACAAAGCTTCACTGCCCGATGGGATGCCAATGGTTGTACAAAATTGTGAAGTATTAATCAACCAATGGAAATGGCAAAAAATACCCGATATGTTGTCCTGAGGCGCGAATATCATCTCAGGGGGTAAGGCCAGGCTCGGTGTCATTTTTTTAATCAGGTACCGCATCTATAAAGTGATGGTCATGGTCTCGGATGGAACAAAAATTACCTCCAAGGCTCACTCACATCCTCTACCTACTCAGTTGCATCTCTTTCCACAGCTCACTTCCAAGGTACGTACCCCTCCACCAACTAGAGAGATTTTAGAGCAGCCTCAACACGTATGCTTCTCACACAATGATTCATTGATTAAAAATTGGACACTAATCCATTACAGAATGCATCTCCTCACCTCAATTGCCGTTCTCATCTCTCTCACGTCTTTTGCTCATGGATGGAGACTCAAGATATTCCCAGCCTCGCGAGGCGGCTGCTTCAATGAGCCGTCATACGACCGCATCAGTCAACAGAGCAGTGGCTGTCTCAGCGTAAATACAGTGGGATACATCGACGCACAGACCGAGGGATTACAGAAGATTGAGGTCTATGGCAATAACAAATGCACTGGAAGACCCATTAGCGTCGTTGAATCGTTGGCTTGTACGGACGTTGTCAGTCAAGGGTATCAAGGGATTAAGATGGTTGTCTTTTGAATGGGGGGGGGGGGGGGGTCCCCTCTTTTGTAGAAAGACGGCACTATTAGTAGATGGTCGATAGGCTATTTATTCATGAGCCACGTACGAATTAGCCCCGTGTGAGAGAATGTGTGTGTCATCCGTCAGCGATTAATAAACAACACATACCTAGTGAAGCATCAACCTCTTATGACTTCGCCACTGCATTTCCACACTCCATCATCGCCCTTGAGGAAATAATATATGAGAAATGGCTTCCATCGCATTCCCGCATCTTGCCAAGGCCGCGCGCTTACGGGACGGGACAAACTACGGCTACGTCTACGTCCCTGCGCAGCCCTCCAAGCCCACGCTCCTCTTGCTCCATGGGTTTCCCAGTTCCAGCTACGACTGGCGGCACCAAATCGCTCGTTTGCCGGAAGCGGGCTATGGTGTTCTAGCTCCTGATCTGCTGGGATATGGCGATACCGACAAGCCGGCTGAGTTTGAGAATTATAAGATGGCAAATATGTGCGCGCACATTACCGAACTCTTGGACAAGGAGAGACTGGCTACGGTGATTGGAGTAGGCCATGACTTGTGAGCTCATACATAATGCAAGTGATGTTGCACGTTGGCCCTTTTTAACGAGTTGAACAGTGGCTGCGCTCTCCTTACCCGCCTCGCTATTCGCTTCAAGTGTCGCCTCTCTGCTCTTGTATTCATCTCAGTCGGATACATGGATCCCAGCATGAAACTTGACGTCGGTAAGCACTCTGGATTCATTGCCCGCTGCATACAGTGGTTGCGAAGACGAAAAAAACTTCACCAATAATCGCTGACTCTAATTTTCACATTTTGATTCAAGCTGCAGACACTATCAATGCAGCCACCAAGGCTGCGTTTGGTGAAAGCACACTTGGTTACATCTCATTCTTCAGCACCGAACGGAGCGCAAAGATGGTCGAGTCTGCACCAGACTGCTTCGAGTCCCTCATCTATGCAGCAGACCCCTCGGATTTCCGTCGCTATTTAGGCGCTGAAGGAGCTTGCGAGAGTTTACTGAGAGAAAATCGGATTCTACCGATTGGCGATTTCATTTCCGCAGCAGAACTGGAAATGCATCGCAAAATTTTCCGTGCGGGAGGATACACGGCGCCTCTGAACTGGTATGCATTGGGTTCGACATGAAGCGGCACAGAGCTGAAGTTATGGAAATGAGATGAAATGAGCTAACGACAGTATCTCTCCTTAGGTATAAAGCGCTCGTGCGCTCAGTGCCATCTGAGCAAGACGCAGGATTAACAGACGAGGAGAAGACGATACGTGTCCCGACGATGATGGTGGTGGCTGAGAACGATCACATTATCATGCCGGAAGGACAGGTGCAGATTCTGAAACATTGGGCTCCGCAACTTCAGACATTTAGAGTAAGCACAGGTCACTGGGCCATGTTGGAGAGGCGGGAGGAGGTTCAAAATGGGTTGGAACAATGGCTGCAAAGTTTAGAATCACGATGAAAAGAGGGTATGTGAGATGTATTACAATCGGGATACAAGGTAGCTGGTAAACGATTTCACGGCAATGGGAACACGGAATATTAATGAGAATATTGAAGTATCGTAAACGGATTTATAAAGTAAAAAAACCACCCAATTTCCTAAACGTTGACATGTATGAAACTGCACACCAAATGGAAGGACAAGTTCATCATAAACATAAAACCATACAAAACGCTTCCATAACATGAATAAGAGCAAGCCAACACAGTGGCTACCATATAGCCATAATCTATTCCCCCTTTATTTACTCACTACCCTTGGTTTGCAGCTGCGTCAATTTGCTCGCACTCGCAATCTTGACACACAGAGACGCCACACTCGCGGTACCCGTAATGTCAAGCAGAGGAATATCCGCACCAAGATCCTTGACGAAATAGGTTCTCAGTTCCATGGCAATCAGACTGTCGACACCGTTGTGGCTCATTGATTTGCCAGTGTTGATGTTGTCGAGGGGTGTGGCGAGCATAGTGGCCAGTTTGTTGCGCACAGCTTCAAGCACAACGGCGGAAGCCTCGTCGATTGTGGTGGCTGCCATTAACTGAGCCTGCATCATGAAGATTTGATCAGAGCCAGATCCAGAACTGCCAGAAGCACCTGCAGTTTTGGTGGCGCGAAGATGTGTAAACAGCGGGTATGACAGGTATGTTGGAGTCGGGACACCGACTTGCTTGAATGTAGCTGCCGTTGTGAGGCCGGTAACAAGTTGGCAAGTGGTTTGGTCAAGCTGGGATCGGGGATCCATTAAGCTCTCAATCATGAGTTGAATCTCCTCCTCGCGAAGAACCTCGAGCACAGCGCCTGGTCGCTTGCCCATCATTGTGCGCTCCCAATTCTCTGCAACGTAGCCAACAGACAGCACAGTTCCGAGATCAATGGTCGAGCAAGCAAGGCCTTGTGAGAGACGGTGTCTAGCCAGGGCATCCTGGAAAGTGTTGCCTGCAGCGTAATTGGCCTGGGCTCTGTTGCCAATAATACCCGTAGCGGATGAGAGCAACACGAAGAACTCCATATCCTTGGGCAAAAGTTTGTGAAGATTCCAAGACCCGACGACCTTGGGCCGGACTGCTGTCATGTATGCATCGTAGGACATGTTCTCAAACATTCCATCAACAAGAACCATGGAGCCTTGTATACATCCTTTAATAGGCGGCAAGGTTGATTCACACTCTGCCACAACCTCCTTCAGCCGATCTTCATCTCCAACATCGCATGCAAAGACGTGAGATTTGCAGTCTTTCTGCTCAAGTTCTTCAACCATAGCCAAAGCATCTCCCGCAAGCTTTCCCGTTCGCGAAAGGAACACAAGATGCTTTGCACCCTTGGAGGCCATCCAGCGAGCCAGACTTCGTCCAATACCACCCAAACCTCCAGCCAACACATACGTTGCGTTGGAATCCAACTCATATGCGGGGGGTTGTGAAGGAACAACAGGAACAACGTCAGTGGGCGATGGAGTAAAGACCATCTTGCCCATACCTTTACCGGACTGCAAGACACGCAGACCTTCTTCAATCTGGGCAAATGTCATGACTCTAGTGGGTTTCGCCTCGTGAATGTGACCTTGGGAAAACAGTTCCAGAGTGCGGACGGTCAAATCATACACGAGCTGAGGGCGGTAACGCATCATGGTTGGTAATTCGACACTGGCCATGGTGACGTTGCGCAGGAAGGGTCGCAGGTCAACCTTGCCGTTGAGCTGTGCGTCTTTCTTGCCAATCTCGATGAAACGGCCAAAAGGTGCAATAATATCCCATGACGCCCGAAGTAACTAGAAGAAGATGCACATATTAGCAATCTCGAATCATGTGGCAGAAGTAGAAGTGTAAAGTAAATACGAACCTCGCCAGCGAGGGAGTTGAGAACCACATCAACACCTCTATCGTTTGTCATTCGCATCACACCCTTGACGAACGAATCGTCACGACTGCTGAAGATATGATCCTCAGGAATGCCATACTCCATCGTGAGAAGCTAAAAAAACCCGGAAGGTTAGTTGAAAGAGGTCACTTATACATGTTAGCCAATAGGAAAGAACTCACCTCTCTCTTTTCAGGCGATGACACCGTTGCGAAAATCTCAGCTCCAATATACTTGGCATAATTAATCGCAGCTTGTCCAACACCACCGGCAGCAGCATGAATCAAGACCGTCTCGCCCTTTTGCAACCTCGCTGCGTTCTCTAAGCCGTAAATGACGGTCGAGTACACACAAGGTAGGCCGGCAACGCTTTCGAAGCTACATCCATCAGGCATCTTGACTGTGACGCTTTGATCGACTCTTCCAAGAGTTTGGAAACAGCCGGAATCTTCTAGGCCGGAGAGGAAAACCACACGATCACCTGCGGTTAAACGAGTGACTTCGCTGCCGACACGAGTGATTACTCCTGCTGCTTCACCACCGATACTGTAGGCCATGTGCTCGCCCATTGCAATCATCAGGTCGCGGAAGTTCATGCCCACTGCTCGGATATCGACTTCGACTTGTGTTGGTTTTAATGGAGTGGAGTATACCTCGTCAGTGACAAACTGCAACATGTTCAGCTGTCCTGGAGATGCAGTAGCCAGCTTCACGGGACGACCTGCCTCTCCAAGCGGCTTCATTTCGGCCTGAGGGTTTGTCATGCGTGTGGTCAGGTAATCGTTGGCAGAATCAGCATCGACCAGGCGATGCGAAGCAAATCCACCGCTGGGAAGCAAAGTGTACTCTCCATTAATCTTTTCGACGGGTAAATGGTCCACAAACTGCTGCTTGAACAGTCGAGTAATAGCACTCAGTAGCGGCTCTTGAGCCAGGTCCGAGTCTTCAATCGAGAGCAAGACTAGATTAGCCTCGTCAACGTCGCGCTCCCATCGTACAGTACGCGTCAAGCCCGTAACGAGGTTCAGGTTTGGATTGTTTGTTGTGTTTCCCGTAACCCACAGCATAGCGCCACAAGTCGCAATCAGCTGTCTGATATTCTCAAACTCATCTTTAGATGGAGCGGCGAGGATCTCACGCTCAAGTTCGACAACAGACACACAGGTGTATTGGCTAACATCCGTCTTCACCAAGTCCAAGTAGTGCACAACAGTACAGTCAGGGATAGCAAATTCGCGCTGGAGATGTTCAGAGAGCGATTTAGCCAAGTCGCTGCCGCCTGGCTGGGAGGACACGACGAGAGTGTGCTGCCACAATGAGCTGGACGAATTGCCGTTGACACCCTCGTTGGATCCGGCTGCGTCGGCAATCAGCAAGGACTGAGCGTGCAACTCAGGATCAACACGGTCTTCCAAGTTGAGGCTTATGCCTGAGAATCCAGAGTCTTGCAGGACCCTGTTCCACTGAGGCACTGAAATCCAAGGGCTCCATCGTCGCTCAGGTTCAACACCAAGCCACCAGCCAGGCAACTGTCCAAATGCAATGCTCGACCACATGTTGTCCTGACGAACACCTTCTTGAAGAACAAGTTTGCCGCGTGGCTTCAGGAGATGCCGGATATTGGTCAAAGTCTTGCGCAGATCCTGAGTTGCGTGCACAACGTTTCCAGCAAAGATGTAATCATAAGATCCCAGCTCCAGACCCTGAGTGCTGCCAGAGTTCTCAGCGTTGAATGTCTTGAACTCCATGATGGAAGCGTAGGACTTGAATTTCTCGCGGGCCTTTTCAAAGAAGCCAGCAGAGATATCCGTAAATGTGTATTGACTGACATGAGATTCAATCTCTACTGTTCCATCCTTTGCGGTGGTAATCGGAGCAAGGCACTCGAGAACAGCAGCCGTTGAGCTTCCTACACCGGCGCCTACCTCAAGAATGCGAAGATCGCTGGAGCTCTGGCGCACCACATCGAGATATGCGCGAGTGTATGCAGGCAAGTCACCAAGCCCAACAAGCGCACCGTAAACACGGTCAAGGAGATCGTCGATACCAAACATAAGACGCAGAGGGTCTTCCTCGTTCTTAATCACCTTGATGATATTTTCTCCCATGCGCATAGCAAGCTCTCCTTCGGGGTTGAAGTTGCTGACGTATTCGAACAGCTCTGCTTTTTTCTCAGGGTTTTCATTGAGTTCAGTCCACTGGCTAAGCTTCATGGCTCGGATCTGGTCCACGTCAAGCCATTCTTTCACCTGCGTCATCCAATCGTGATATCTGACAAAGTGGCCCTCAAACTTGGTCGCATCAACTCCACTATCTTTAAGCTCCTTGAGTGCATCTGTAACTCGCAAAACAGTAGCAAGTTGTAGCTTGTTGATCCAATCTCTGTAGTCGGCTGTGTCTTGTTCTCCTGTCAAGCCCACGTCTCCAAGCGACTCTTTCGTTAGAAGATCGGGGTCTAGAGCGGTGACGACATTATGGCATAGCTTTCGCTTGCCGTGTGCTGCTGTGTCGGTTGTTTCGAGAGGTGTGGCACGGATACCTTGGATAGACATCAAGGCCTGCTCAGATGCGCCGTCCCAGATCGTTACATCGCTCTGGAACTTGTCAAATGCTAACAAAGATGAGCGACCATGGCCAAGATATGTCTCCTGAGGCTTCTTGCTGATTGAAGCAGATATCCAGACATCCTTCATGAATGTGGGAACCATGGCCCGGTCCAGGGTTTTCGCGCCTGTCATGTCAATGACAGAGGCCAAGAATAGATGGAGGAAACTATCCATTGTAGCGGGGTGAATAATGTGCTCATGTGTAAACTTCTTGGGCATCACCTGCACAATGTCAGGCACAGTAATTGTACCCAGAGCTTCACCACCACGGCTACCAGTAACTGAAACACCAGAGAGATTCTTGAAGAGAGGGCCGAAGCTGAGACCAGCTGTGACAAGCTCTTCATAAGTACGGTCGATGTCTACGGGGGCGGCACAACGCTCCCGAGCTGTCTTGAGAGCTCGCGCAGATTGCGCTGCCTCTTCACGGCCTTCTCGTCCGGCGTCAATGGGGCCATCGGGTGTGGCATAGTCGACTGTGATATAACCAGTGCAATGCTCGACCCAATCGTCAGCCAGGGGGTCGTAGCTCGTGATGGCGAATCGCTTCCAGATGGATGATCCTTGAAGACTGGCCTCGTCTTTTCGTGTCAACGACAGCGCGATCTCAACACCCTCCTTTGTCTCTGGCACAACCAGAGCACGCTTCAGGGATATGTCACGCATGCGATAACCTGTAATCGTTTGCGCTGGGTCTGCAATCTGGCGGGAAGCCTCAATAACTGCAGCAAGGTATCCGACGCCTGGATAAATAATCAGATTGGTCACAACGTGATCCTTGAGCCAAGGCTGCTCCGAGACTCGGATAACATGTCGCCAACGGGGAGTCTCCTTGTTCCAATCATTAACAGGTGCACCAAAGAGATCGTGTCGAGGCTGACGTCGCAGACGGAAGTTGCGACTCAGTCGGCTCTCGTAGCAATTTCTCTCTGTGTGATTGAATACATATGGGGGCAAGTCGGTCAGCATTCTTGGCTTGCGTTGTTCTGATCCTGTTGAGATAGGTACGAAATTGTCACGGGAATTGTTGACTTCTTGAATATTCACGGGAGTGCCCCTAGTTGTGAGGAAACCGATTGCCTCGAAAACTGTGAGCAAACCAGGAGCAGTTCGGTTAAGCACAGGCAAATAGTTGAACAATGAAGCGCTGATTTTCCCTGTCAAAGTCTCCTTGATCGCGCTTCGGAGTGCCGAGTGAGGGCCAATTTCAAGCACAGTGTCTGCGAATATGTTCTCCGCATTGCTGTTCATCTTTAGTGAAGCTTGGCCCTGAGAAATACGGCTAAAGCACATGGACGACAAAGCCTCGTGGAATCTCACAGGCGACACCATATTATCAACCCAGTACTGAGCTCCAAGATGTGTCTCGGTGACACGCTGGCCCGTCACACTGGAGAAAAGCTCGACGCCCTTGGACCCAGCGGAAGTCTTCACATCGCCGATATTCAGGTCGCCCAGGCTAGCGAGATACTCATCAGCAACCTCGCGCATATGAGCGGAATGATATGCGTTGAGCACGTTGAGTTTACGAGCGAAGATGCCTCCGGCCTTGGTTAGGTTTTCCTGAAGAGCATCGACCTTGGTCTCATCACCAGCGACAGTATGGTTCGCGGGGCTGTTGTAACAAGCGATGACGAGCTCTCCTGGCATGGAGGCATTGACTTCATCGATGTGAGTTTGCAGCACGTCAGCTTGAAGACCGACAGCCATCATGGCGCCCTTAACTCCTAGCTGCTTGGCGGAAACAACGCCTCGGAAGTATGCCGTCTTCCAAGCTGCTTCCTGGCTGAGTCTTCCAGCAGCATAGGCAGCTGCAATCTCACCGGAAGAATGGCCAACAACTCTGGTGGGGAGCACACCCCAGCTATCTAGCAAATCTGTTAATGCTACCTGGATCGCGACACAGGCCGGGTGGGAAAGCCAAGGCTGGTTGACTTGTGATGAGGCCTTGTCTCGGCCCAGCTCCTCCATGAGAGACCACTCTGCGCCAAGAGAGCGCATGTATTGCGTCGCATTCTCAAGGCTATTCCGAAACACAGGATAAACCTGAAGCTCACGGCCCATGGCATACCACTGAGCACCCTGACCAGTGAAGACGAATCCAATCTTGGGGGGCGATCGCACGCGAACTGCCTTTGCTAGGTCGTGTTCGCTGGCAAGAGCCGAAGCTAGATCTGAGAGTGTAGATCCTACTGCGTAACTTCTCCATGGAAAGACGTCACGATTCTTAGATAGTGTGTATGCTAAGTCAGAGAGGTAGGTCGTTGCTTTCTCTTGAGTAAGGGGAGGTTGGCTCTTGACCATCAGATTCTTGAGATGTGTTGCAAGTTGTTCAGCGTTGCGGCGGACACCGCCCTCATCAAAAGAAGACAGAGAGAAAACGTAGGGGTTAGTAGAAGCAGATGACTCTAAAGTCTCGCCATTGTGCGCGCCGTTTGTGTGGCTTCCGTTTACGGTCTCTCCATTCTTCGTTTCAACAGCCGTCTCGGTGTGACCGTTTGTGGTTTCAGAGATTTCGCCCTCTGCAGTACCATTTGAAGCCGGTTTTGTGCCTTCTCCGTTCTCCAGTCTGTTGATTCTCTCCCGGATCTCATCAGCTGTTGGGGGACTCGCGACAGTGTTGTGCAGAGCCTCGATGCCTCTCGATTTGAGATAATTATAAGCATCGTCAAGAATGATGTGTGCGTTAGTACCACCTACGCCGAAGGAGTTTACACTTATCCGGCGGATTCCCTGTGTAGGCCAGGGCATTGTTTCCAAGGGGAATGCAATGTTCCATTTCTTGATGGGGATTTTAGGGTTGACCTTTTCAAAGTTGTTGTTAGGCGGAATGATGCCATTCTCCAGGATCATGAGACCTTTGATGATTCTATGTTCACACAAAATTGTCAGCAGAATCACTCTACAAATATTGAACGGAGGATGTGTCAAGTGCAAGTGAGACTGGAGAAGGAAACACTGACCCTGCAACACCAGCACCACCCTCAAGATGGCCAATACTTGACTTCAGCGCACCAACAATTAATGGCTCTTCCGCCGATCTAGATGATGAGAATACTCTTGCTAGGGCTCCAGCTTCTAGAGGGTCGCCCGCAGCGGTACCCGTACCATGGGACTCTACCATGCGAGTATCCTTGAAATCAAGCTTGGCGCGTTCATACACACCTCGAATGAGAGATTCTTGAGCTTGCATGCTGGGTAATGAAATTCCTGCGGTGCGGCCGTCTTGATTGACGGCAGTCGCGCGCACAACACCTCTGATGATGTTGCCATCCTTGATGGCGTCGCTGAGACGCTTGACAATGATGGTTCCGACACCTTCACCTCGTGCGTAACCGTCTGCACGATGGTCAAAGGTGAAGCAACGGCCTTGTTGACCGAGAAAGCCGTGGTGACCCATGTTTATGATGTCTGTGGGGAATCCTATCAAGGTAACACCACTCACAATGGCCATTTTGCTTTCGCTGCAGGCAAGACTTTGGCAAGCCAAGTGCATTGCTACCATGCTACTTGAGCAAGCTGTGTCGAGAGTCATACTGGGACCCCGAAGGTTGAAGAACCATGAGACACGATTTGAGAGTAGTGAATTGGTGGTTCCTGTGGGCTTGTACTTCATTGATGACTCGACGTCCATGTTTAGATTGGCCAAATGATCATGATTGAAGCCTGAGACAAAGACGGATGTGGCCGTGTTGTTGACATTGGGCATGGAGATGCCGGCTATCACATTAGTTAGCATTGTTCATCAGTATCTCCTCTCAATTTCTCCATGAGATGTAGACTTGGCGGGAAATTCCAATGAAGTAAAGTACTCACCATTCTCCAAAGCGTGGTAAACATTCTCAAGGACGATTCTCTGTTGAGGATCCAGGGTAAGAACCTCGCTGCGAGTTGTGCTAAAGAATGGGGCGTCAAAGAAGGCAGGGTCTTCTTTTAGAAAATGACCGCCCTTGACTGCAAACTACACATTCGACAGTTAGCAAAATCAACTTGACCCCTTCAATCCTGAGAACTCACAGTGCCGCCATGTTCCGGGTCAGGGTGATAATGGCCACTCGCTCCAATACGATCTTCTGGAAATTCACTCCATGCTGATCGGCCCTTGAGCAAAAGCTCCCAAAGGTTCCCCGAGTTTGAAGCATCCTCTGGAAATCGTGTGGCAAAGCCAACAATGGCCATGGGCTCCGTCGCATCTTGCATAGTCTCTAGATGAGAGTCCCCATTAACATCACTGGGGAGCGGCAGTGCCCCAACGCCGTGGTCACTGCCATTGGATTCCTGTGCGTGCATCTGAAATGTCGTTGAGGCGGTAGGTCTACAACATTCCCCGTCTTGATGCAAGACAGCACGTTGAAGAAAAAGAAAAGAGTGAGTGTCCTCAAAAAAGTCGCCAGAATGTGGGTAATAAGTGAATGTAACCCCAAGAATAAGAAGTGTTGTTGGTTGTTGGGAAGCAGCAACACACGTAATGAAACTGGCAGTGGATATAAGAAGCAACGGGAAAGTTGTGAACGGGCCTCAAGATGATGATCATGTAGCTAAATATAATCAAGTGATGGGATTTTCTCCATGCAATTCTCGGAACCGACAGAAATCCTACACTCCATTTTCCGGGGCAATGGTACGGGTACGACTGGGGTCGGAGCATCTGCACCTCTTCTTAGTGTACACGGACAACCAAAGTCGGCCGGAAATTCGCCTTGTTTGCCTCTTTTCTCGAAAGCAAAACAGGTAACAAGATGTTCCTTGTAGAATGTACGGTAACTCCCCCCTGCCTGTTCGGTTCTCGCCACAGCAGGCTTAGTTTATTACTCAGTGGATCAACAGCCAATCCTTGACTCAGGAACGCTGCTTTGCCATAGGCTCAAGGGGGTTGATGTGGCGTTTCCCGATGGATCGACTAAGGCCCTGAGTATGAATCCCTGTCATTATCGACTTTGCCGAGTCGTCAGACAAGGTAGAGATACTTTGGCCCAAGAAAAGGGCTATTCTTCCACTTTGGGGTGTGGATTGGCTTTTTGCACGCGGTAGGCAGCCTTCTGTTGTGGCCTTTCAATCCACCCACCCACGCGAAAAGGAAGAAGAAAAGAAAACATTCTAACTTTGGGAACCGCGGGGTCCCGTCAATATCTCATACCCGCGCCGGGTCCCCGGTTGCGGGAGGAAGAATGACGCCAATTGAGTCTTTTCAATAGTACGGCGTTTGGCTCTGTCAGCGTTTAAAAGGGCACTACTACGTATGCGGACAAAGGATGTATAATCACGTACTCCTCGCTTACATAGAAGACTTGCTGATGAAAGGAGGGCGAGGGGCGAGGGGGAGCCAAAAGTCGTCTACAAACCAGAAGGCCACGTCTCATCAATCAAACCAGTTACTATTATTATGATTCATGGAGTCTGGAGCCTTGTCTGATATTTTCGATTTTATTTATCCGCGTTGCGACCGAGCCACCAACGGCCCGAATCTGACCCCTCCCCCCTTCACCTGTACTGAACGCGAATGGGAATACGCACGTGTTGAACACCTGCATAACACATACATATGTATGTATGTACGGAGTACCTTGCTGGGGTGTCGGCTGCAAAACGGGGGTGCTAAAAATCTTTTGTTTTGATATTCTATCCTTGCAAGAAGCAGAATGGAACCAGTCCATGGAGGCGAGCAAGTGAGGCTAATAGTTTCACTAGTCATGGAGAAGGATTGTAATATTCCATAGACGTAACCCCCTCCATAAATCTATTCAAATGGCGGGGGGATCAGTCCCCCAAGTGGTGATTTGCATTGCTTAGCCGCCGTCACCATCTGATTTGAGAATGTCAGCTCAAGGGAGTCCGAGGTTCGGCCAATTTTCTTTGGGAGGATCATCAAGGTTAATTGAGCTAGAGCATTAACCGAGACAAAATTTGATGCTTAGAATACCCCAGATATTGCTGACGGGAGCAATCTGACGGAACGCTTATAGACTTTGGTCTTTGGTGCCACTTTGGATCTAGCCTGGTATTGAAGGGAGGCCGAAATAGGTTTGATATGGCGCACTGATTCCATCAGCGCCAATGTTTTGACTCGTGGTAAAAATGACTGCTAAATGTTTTGCATTCTATAGGATATGTGGGTGTTTTCGGCGCTTCATTCTCGCCTTTACGTGCCCCATGGGACCCATCATTCCCAGGCTCCGCGGATTCAGTTTGATTTCTGGGTCAACGCCAACGCCTTTCCCTTGAACAGCCCCGGTTTCTTCAATCTCAAAGTCAAAGAGAAGCAGCATTGTAGACACCAAGCTTAGAATCTCCTTTTCCGCCACGTGTCGTCCAGAACACAAAGACTTACCGCCGCCAAAGGACCGAAGATTGGCCCGCTGTCTCTTTTGTCTTGCCTCAAACTCCACCTTTCGTGTCAACTTCTCACCCCCGTCTTTACCCCCCTTTAGTATCGGTGCATCGCTCTCATCTGGGTCCATCCAACGCTCCGGCATAAAATCATATGGATTCTCATAAACATCTTCGTCGAAATGTAATAGCCGCGAGGGCAGCAGCACGACGCTCCCTTGTCGCAATAGATAGCCTTCTAGTTCCGTGTCTCTGGTGACAACTCGGGCTGCTGCAGATTGAGTTCCCAGGCGGATAGCTTCATTCCATACGCCGTGAATAAATGGGTTCGCTTGTAGCGCGTTCATGTCAAATCGTAGGTCGTCTGGGTGACGTGAGCTTTCAACAGGCTCAAGGTATTTGTGAATCTCCTTGCGGAAGCGCGTAAGCCGAGCTGGTGATGTGGCGATGGATAGAAGTGTTGAAATGGCCAACGGTGCGGCGTTGACAATAATCCTGTGATCCAGTCAGCTAAAATTTAATCCTCACATCTGCTCCGTTGATCGTACACAAACAAAAACGCTGCGTGGAGAGCAGCCTGGCCACGCAGAGTAAAGCCAAACATCTGCGCCAACTGTTGCCTCTCAATGTTCATTGTGAAACCCCATTCCTCGGTCCACGTTTCTTCAACATTCTCCATTTCCGGCAGTTTGCCGTCTTCAATCCATTCTTCAAACGCCTTGAGCATCCGTTCGCGACCCTTCCCTGCCTTTGGCCACATGTTGAATATGGGCGCAAATCGCATCCCAATATACGTCGCATCATTGAAAGCCTTGAAATCTTCCCACATATTCTTCCCCCAAATCTTGGCCAGACGCGGACCAAAAAACGTAGAAGAAGACGTCTCAAAAACAATTCGCTGCATAGCCTCATTTAGGTCGACGTCAACCCATTTGCCACCCTCAAAGCGAGCCGTGTCAATAACATGATCTAAACATTGATGAAACTGCCCAAGGTAAACACTCATGATTTTGTCAAGCCACTGGCCACTGAGATACTTGACCCAGATATGGTGGTTGCTATCCATGTACACCTGCGACTCAAGCTCAGTACTGTTGCCACCAGCACCACCTTTACGGAGGGCCGTGGCAGATTTTCGTTCAAATGGTACTCTGAACCAATGCAAGTCTTCTTCGGGAAGTGCCATGCCGTTGCTAAACATGCTCTCCAACACAGGTTCAAAGCTGAAATCGCGTGAGCGACCGAAGACGCTTTGGGCTGTTGCACCGGAACCAAAGATGTGGAACTTGGTGTTTAGCATCATGAGAGAAAATGGCGATGTGCCATAGCGGTTTCTAGATGCCGTGTAAGCCATGGTATTTCCATCGATGGGGAGATTTGCATATCGATCGATCCTGAAAATGCATCTTACCTTGATTTCTCCCATAGCCCATCTTGATTGCGAAGAAACCCAATCATATGCTGGAAATACGGGAGAACATATGGAGCCACTGGTGGTTCCTTTCCAGAGTTTGGAGTCACCGCCTGCGACTTCACAATGGAGAGACACCAAGTCGCCAACGGGATAAGGAGAACGGTGGTCATCAACGCAAGCAACGCCCGGCGACCGGACGTTGTTAACGCGGTGGGATCATCCTCGTCAAAGAGCGTGTAAAGCATCCTTGAGGCCATTGCATCGGAGCCCCAACTCTGCAGTGTGTGTTTCTGTAAACACGCCTCTGTGAATAATGTACAATAGTCAATCCTTGGAGGTTTGCATCTCAGTTGGTGCAGTCATTGAGACTCTTCGTTACAATTGACACCTTGTGCCTTGCCAAGTTAGAACCAACACATTGCTGTTAGCTTTGTCCCTACGTACATCCATTCAAACTCTCCTCTGCCCCCACCCCGATGTGAATCAGCAACGGGGTTTATCCTCACGCACGCTCCACCACAGGTACTGGTACATTCTGCACATCTTTGCTGACATTGTCACTAAATGCAAGGATGACCCCATGGGGGACAGGCGTACTAAGGAGGCGCCAACCGGGGGGGGGGGGGGGGGGGGGCTTACAGCCCGAATCACACGCAACGGAAATGTGGTAATGTGCCGGGGCCCGAGTTCCACAAACTTCTTTTTATTTGGCGAAAAGTCCATATTATGTTATGTTAGTTGCAGCTTGCAACGGGAGAGTCGCTGTCTTGCCTTGTTATCGTGCGTGATGGAGTTATGCTGACTGCTGAATTGTCTTGGGGAACAATGGTTTAGCCAATGATAACGGCTGTTCACTGGCTTTAGGATAAGAAACACACCACCCGGCTGCGTTATGGCACAGCTGAAGTACCCAGTTTAGGGATGTAACCCTCCCCCCCATCTTTATCGTCGATTCGTGTCGAGTCGTGAGGCACATGGTGGTGTTGTGGATCATCCCCAGCCTTGCTGTTAGCGTTTCGGCCGGAAATGCCTGTCCGGGTTGTTTGCTGCAGCTGCACCACAATCCACAAATTGACCGCCCTAAGGCCGGACGGTCTAATCCTTCGAGATGTGCCGGGGCGGGTTGAGCACCATGTCGCCGAGTTCCATCGTCTTCCCCCATGGGTCACGCGTGGATGTGCCATGTGCGTCATGCAAAAGTAGTCGTGTAGATCCACCTCCAGCTACCCCTTCCTTCATGTACGGAGTACTAAAAAGATTAACCCATAATAACTTCGCCCCTTACCCTAACCCGGCGAGACCTTGTGTGGAGCAGGCAGTCGAATCGAACAACGCAGTCTTCGCCGCTGTCATCAAGTTTCTCGCTCTTTTCACATCATTGGAATTTTTACTGTATCGATATCTCTTTTACGTTTTATCACTACAATCTATCCACATTAGACCGCCGTCCGAGACAATAGAGTCGAGCTAGAGCGCCTTCAACGTTCAAATTATACCCCCAGAGTCACAGCCATGAGAGTCCTATGCCTACATGGACGGGGTTCCAACAATGAGGTGAGTCACTTTCAGACCATGGACTTTGACACATCATTCCGGCTTCCATCTCATTGAAGCCTATTCGATCTCTTGATCAACAAAGGCATTCTCGATTCATACACATGTGTAATCTGAATCTAACATGATGTTCCCTCACAGATCTTTCAGATGCAAACCGGTATGTTTGTCCTCAACCAAACCGTATTTTGTCATCATCAACAAACAATGCAGCGCATTGTCCACACACCCTCAACCCTTGCTCAAGTTTCATTCTCAGTGGAGATGCGCTAACCTGGTGTCTGCGTTTCAACCTGCAGCTGCAATCCGAGCTGAACTCGATGACTTTGAGTGGGAATTCGTGCAAGGCACAGTGAGACACACAGAAGGTATGCAGTCTGCTTCTTTCCTTTTTCTTTTCTAGCTTTGCTTCCATTACCCGGCTAGAAGCTTTGAGTTTCTTGGCATGACGATGATGATGGTATACTGACCATGCCTATAGGCAATTGGTCCCTTTACACAACAAAATTCTCCAACCTACCCCTATATGTTTACTACAACCCACTGCTACCTACATCCGTTATGCAAACGGAAGATGAACTACGACATATCATAGAAACAGAAGGCCCATTTGATGGTGTTCTTGGGTACTCTGGCGGCGCTGCGCTTGCCGCCCAGCTCATCATTAGAGATTGTCAGGATAACCCACTAGCCCTACCACACGAGCGTCCCTTCCGGTTTGCCATCTTCATCAACGGAGCTTCCCCACTGCATGTCTTCAATATGGATCACGTCAATGGGCCAACGCGAGAAGATGACGGCATCACTGCTGCACTTATGGCAGAGGCTGCCGAGATGCTTCTGCGGCCATCGGCAATTCGCCGAAAGGCTGGTGTTGATGAAGAAGACCAACCCGATGAAGGCGCACTGAGGAATGCCATGGACCGGTTGAAGGGTATTGTATTGCCGGATGATACGCCAGCTTTCACGGATGGAGTTCATGGTTTGACGCGATTCAATGAAACAAGAGATGAGGTTCTCATTGACATTCCAACTTTGCATATTAGATGTACCGAGGAGGATGACCGCCATCACGGGCAACATCTGTACGAGATGTGTGAGCCAGCCATGGCCAACGAGTTTCACCATGGATACGGACACGATTTCCCACGAGGAAGGGTGGAAATCAAAAAGATTGCTGAAATGATTCGAGACTTGGCAGACTCTGCTTAGATGAAGATTTATTTCCCATTTCCTTTCACTATTTCTTGTAGCTTTGTTTCTAGATCAGCCTTTTGTTTTCTTATCTTCATGTATGATGGACAGTACCATGCAGCATTTCTTCTACACAAGTGCGCAGCACATGATTTCTTTCACCGTCTAAACATCTACAGTTATGAAGTAGCTTTCAATCTCAAGCTTATAAACCAATGTGATCCCTTTTACTACCCCAAAATTGCAAGTTCGGCCACAGTGGCACCGACCGTCTTGTCAGTCCCCTGAGAGCCGCGTATTGTAAACCTCACTCTTTGCGCATTCCAAGCAATGTCAAACTTTACGCTTGTAACATTAGCATCCGGAACCACAATCCTTTTTGCCCTTTCCGGGTCATAAGGCGCTGATATCGCGACGGAATTAGTTCCGTAGATATGCTCCCAGGTTTGCGAATCCAGGGTTTCTTTAGCACCTGTTTGGCCTTCCAGGGTAAATTCAGTCGCCGGCGCAGCTGCCCAATTGACGAGCATACCCTTGATCAGTTTCATCTCACCTAGTTCGACAACGATGGATGCTTCCATTTCAGGGGATTGTGGTTGCCAAACTGTGTCGTTTGAGCCATCTACAGCGGCTACGGGGTGTCTGCCGGTCACCCACGGGGCAAGCTGTGAAGATGTTGAAGATGATACGGAGCGAACTGCGGCGCATTGTATCATGTTTCCTGCAATGGCAGTGCTGTTCAAGTCTGGCCTGCGCGTGGGCAAACGTATAGACTCCGTAGGTCGTACTATATAATCCACTGGACCGGTATTCTTGTCGATGAACCGGAGAGTAATCGGCCCACCAGATTGGTATAAAGGTCCAATTCCTGGCCGTCGTGAGATGACAGTCTCTGTTGGTCCAATATCGAAATCAAGAACCGCATTGTGGAATTTGACACCTCGCACTTTAATTCCGTCCGTCAGTTGCGGTACCATCACAGGATCGACGACAAGTACAATCTTGCCCGTCTCTTGGTCAATAACGGCCTGCATCCCTGTGAATCCATGGGTAAATATCTGCAAGTATCCTCCGTAACCCGTAAGAAACGGAAAAGCTGCCGATGTGTGGTCAGTTTCACCAAAGTGAGACGACATGTCGTCTAGAGTCGCTCCAGCACCCGCGGCAGCGTCAGCCCAAGACCAGGTATCTGTTTGTTGTTCGCTAAACTGATAGAAAGGAGCCCGAAGATACGGTTGAGATGCTTGCAGCATGTAGGTATAAGCAGCGCATCCCGTTTGATGGAGGTGTAGCGAACTAATGGCGTAGATTGCCCATGTCATAGCTGGACCATTGGCAGTCGTAGCCCTCGAGTACTTGAAGATGTTAGCCCCATCATCAAGTTTCACAATCTCAGAGCGCCAAGGATAAACTTACAAAAGCCATGTCGTTCAAAGCTTGCTGTTCGCTGATTCTCCATCTCAGCGGATACGACACGAGCGTCACACTGGCTTGCTTGATCTTAACCTCTCCATCCATACCATCATGTTCAATCATGATTTGGCCATCGTTATCGTAGGGAATCTTAATTTTCTCTGCAATTGTAGACCAGTTTGATGGTATTTCACCATACTCAATGACTGCTGCTGCAGCCGGGGCCCATTCGCCTAACAATTTCTTGATCCCAACGTTGGTATAAGCGCCATTGTTAATGGCATAAGCAAATTCGTCCTAGCCAAACAGTCAGTTAACAAACAAGAGTCCGCTAACTACAGTGTAATGCATTGGGGTTTAACGTTGGAAAGACTCACTGGCTCTCCAAGAAAAATTGTATCATACTCCCCCGATTCTTTATTCAGCACGACGTATTGGGCAAACATATCAGCCACACTTTTTATAATCGGCCAGGCCTTTTCTCGAAGCCAATTTTTGTCTCCCGAGTAAAGATAGCGATTCCAGTGCGCCATCGCAATCCCCGTGTTGAGGTGATATTGGTACCAAACACAAAGACCTGTACCAGTGCAATTGCCATATCGGCCACTCGTCCAAGGGTACAAAGCTCCAGGTCGTGAATAAGATTGTGCATTTTCCTCAGCTTGTGACAAAAGACGTTGCCGGTAGTTGAGGATCGGCTCTGCACGTGGCGGGTGCAATGCCTGTAGAGGCGGATACATCCAAACATCACTGTCCCAGAAAACAAGCCCTCCATATGAGTCACTTGTCAGCCCTCCGACTGGAATGGAGTTCTCTGTTATTCCCTTTGGTGAGTCAACCCCAACAGTGTTGGATAGAAGGTGGAAGAGTGAAGCCCGGACTGTGGTTTGTACTTCATGATTTTCCGGGACAACAATGTCTGCATTATCCCAAACTTCTTCCCAAGAGGAACGGTGCTCGTGGAGCAGCTTGTTCCAGGAGATTGTCGAGCTATCAGTAGCAGATTTGATAGCTACAGAATGAGCGTGACTGGGGAATGCATCTGTTGATGCGATCCCGATATACTTGACGATGCTTATTGTCCTCGCGCCTTTGGTTTGCAAGTCAATCTGCCAGCTCTGTGCTATGGAGCTGAGATTCTGAGAAACAACGTCTTCTTGGCTCGTAGCATTACGCCGAGATCCTTTCACAGCAGCAGCTTCACGCGAGGTTAGCCCCGAAATCGCCACACGAGAGGCGACGTAAGCTGTCGTCCTCTCAACACCCCAAGGTTTAACTGATGTCCAGATCAGTTCCTCTGCGTTGTCAACAAAGCCCTTGTCGCCGAAATTTGCGCGCGACGCGCCTGCACCATCAAGGACATCCGTCACAGTGAAGTTACGGGGGCCTGTGACTGTAACATCCAGTCGCACGAGACCAAGAGTGAATCTGCGGTGATGTGCCAGAACAGTAAAGTTCAACTGGATAGGGCTCTTGTCATGCTCTGGCCTCCACGTAACGTTTGTGTTTACCACGCCATCTCTGATGGACTGGCTCTGGGAATATTGGCGCACAGTCGATGCGTCCACACCAGGTTTGTAGCTGATACCAGAGTCTGTGGTGATGACAAGACCAGTCCAGTCTGGCAACCCGCTGATGACACTCTCGCCACCCCGCAGAACATTCTCAGGCAGCGTTGGATGCTTCACCTTGGTCTGCAAGTTCCAGAATCCAGCGACGGTGCCAAAAGTCGCACGCTCTTGGTCCAATGGCCAGCCTATTGATGCACATTATCGTCAACACTGCTTAATTCTCGGGTGGGGATGAGTTTGTCCTACCGTTCAAGGCAGGAGATCCATCCGCCTTCCGCTCAACCCAGTAACCAGCTCCCTCTGCAGGGAGTGTTTGGCCAAAGTATCCATTAGACACGTACGGAGCACACTGATAGCGATTTGGTGTAAAAGTCTCTGTCTTAAGAGTCCATTGAAAATTGTCGTCTCTGGGGTAGGTGACATCCGGTGTGGAAAGCCAGAGATGCTTCAGATCTACGCCAGACAGCCAAAGCGCTGTACCTATGCCGCAGATAAGAACAGCTGCGCTCCACAGGCTATATGGACGCCTTTGGTCGCTATTGTTTTGCTTTCGTAGTGGTAATTTGGCCGGCCGGTCTCGATGTTGCTCGGCTGGCTTCATCCTGGATATGGTGTAGAAGCACTGAATGATGACGTGAACTACTCCGTACCCTACCTAAAGAATTCAGACCAGAACGTGCTGGTGGTCTTCTCCTCCCTGTTTGAGTTGGGGCCAGAGAGCGAGTCTCCTGCAAGTGACCTAAATAAGCTGATTATAATAGTAAGGCTGGCTATACCCTGCCCGATTCCACCAAGCGTTCAATCCAAGGATTCCTACCCTGGAACACCCCCAGCATTCGATCAATATTCGCCGAGTAATGGTGCCGCCGAATTTGATGCCGTTGCGGGGACACCATCCTGTCAGCGTTCAAGGTACAAGTACAACCGGCTACCAAGCGACATGTACTCCATACACGCCTGGTCCTCTAGTCGAGTGGGGTGGTCTGCTTTCTGCACGGAAACGGTATTGTCCGGATATGCACCGAGATCCGTGTAGGCATCTTGAATCAATTCGCGGAATGTGAAGCCCGCAGTACAACAATCCATCCTCTAAAGCATCTCACATGGAGTTACTGGTGTGGTTCTTCTAGTATAACATACGTCACAACGCACTGCGCGATTTAGCCTCACCACTGCTGTGCCAGCATCTTTGATCTGTTAACCGAGTTACCATAGACGATAGAAGACAACTGCAGCCGCAGGGCAAAATGGAATCCCATTTTCCTAGCAAGGCTGCCGTCGACGACTTTCATCTCGATATTCTCGGTCAACAGCCTGCACTGAACACCATCTATACTCATCTATGTCTATGCTTCAGTGTCAATGACCCCTCATCCTACCCCGCCATTGTGGATGATTTGCAACAGGGTCTAGAGAAATTGACAAGCAGTTTTCCATGGCTTGCTGGGCAGGTCGTGCAGGAAGGTGCCGCTGATGGCAGTACTGGTGTCTTTAAAGTGAAACCTTTTAAGCCATCGCCACAGCTCATCACCAAGGATTTGCGGGGGTTGCCCGGCATGCCAACAATGAATGAGCTTCGTGTAGCAAGATCTCCCTTTTCCATGCTGGATGAAAAGGTTTTGGGGCCCCGTGAAACACTCACTGGAGTTATGCCAGAAACCCTCCCAGTGCTATTGTTGCAAGCCAATTTCATCGAAGGTGGTTTATTGCTAGACGTACTTGGCGAACACGGAATGATGGATATCGCTGGCCAGAACCAAATCGTTCACCTGCTTTCCAAGGCATGTTGCCACGAGCCTTTCAGTAGTACAGAACTCTCCTTTGGAAACTCTCCTCGGGAAAATACGATTCCTCTTCTCGACGACTCTTACATACCAGGCCCGGAATTGGACCATCAAATCATCAAACCCCGTCAAGACGCGCCAGCAGTGGAGGCAGACTCAGAGCGCAGCGGTGAATTATCCGATGCGTCGTCTCCTTGTACTTGGTCTTATTTTAGTTTCACGCCCGATTCACTGCAGGACATCAAAGCACTGGCGACGAGCACAATAGCGGCTTCAACACAGTACATCACAACGAATGATGCCGTCTGTGCATTCATCTGGCAGGCCGTCATGCGAGCTCGATCTCCCCGGTTGCGCCCTGGACTTGAAACCACCTTTGCGCGAGCCGTCAATGCTCGCAGATATCTGGATATTCCAAAGGAGTATCCCGGTTTGGTGCAGAATATGGCCTACACTACTTACACAATTGAGAATATGCTGCGGGACGAGACGTTGGGGAGCGTCGCATCGAGACTGCGGGCGGCAGTGGATTTGGAAACATCAGACATGGCTTTTCGCACACGAGCTCTTGCTACATTCCTCCAGCGATCGCCCGATAAAAATGGCATTAGCTTGACGGCAACACTTGATTTGTCGACGAACATCTTGCTAAGCTCTTGGGCAAATATCGACTGCCACAACAAAAGCTATGGCGATAAGCTTGGAACGCCAGAAGCAGTGAGATTACCTGCTTTTCTGCCCATTGAGAGCATGTTCTATCTTCTACCGGAGTCTTCTTCAAATGGAGGAGGGCTATTAGCAGGGCTATGCCTTAGGCAAGATGATCTACTACGGCTGAGAGAGGACAAGACATGGATTGCGTGTGCGGAGTTCATTGGTTGACATCTGGGTAAATGAGACAGAGGAAGGGGATTGATGGGAGAGGACGATGCGAATAAATTATCCATGTGAATGTCACGTATCTAAGTCTATGGTGAAAGAGGAGAAGGACATCCAAGATTACGTACAAAGGACACGACTCAATTGCATGTAGATATGGAGTAATATATCACATGGTATTACACAGCTGCATTTTTTTCTATTTGGACAACATTTATAGATATCCAATTACTCCCAATTCACATCTTCTTTGTCTTTGAAGATTCTACATCCAATGTATCCAAAGACAAGAAGCACATGATGCTTACACCTCGGCTAATCGACTAACACCCTGTAGCCAATGTCTCGGTGCTGCACATCTCTATATCAGCAATCGCTCTAGCGGGTCACCCCGTTCCCTAGGTAAACCTCCGCACCTCCACAGTCGTCCCTGCTGATTATACTATCACGATCCGTGCCGCGACCCTCACTCAGCCTGTGATCATGGTGCGAGATACCAAAACCGACATTTCCGAGCTGGTGCCATGGAGTGAGCCTGCTTGGTATAGGACATTGGCTTCTCCCTTTTATGGGAAATCTCACCGCGAATTGCGAGACAAGTTGCGCAAGTACATTGATACCAATATCATACCTTTGTCGCTAGAATGGGAGGAGAAAGGAGAGGTTCCGGCGTCAGATGCTCTCAAATTCTGTCAATCTGGTATTCCCTTTGAAGACGTGCCGGATCAATATCGACCTTCCAATGTCCCTAACCTGGCTGGCGTTCCTCGCAATGAACTAAATACTTTCCATTTACTAGTCGGCACCGATGAGCTGGCTCGCATTGAGGGAGGAGTTATCATTGGCCTTGCTGGTGCATCTTCTATCGGAGCACCTCCTATCATCCACTATGGCACTCCGGAACAGAAAGCCAAGTGGCTACCCGGCCTATTTTCGAGGACAACGTGCTTCTCTTTGGGAATAACTGAGCCCAGTGGTGGCTCTGACGTCGCTGCATTGAAAACAACGGCAACTCTCTCCAGCGATGGCAAGTTCTACACTGTCAATGGCGCCAAGAAATGGATCACAGGATCTCCTTCGGCATCACACATGACGACTGCCGTTCGGACAGGAGGACCAGGGATGGGTGGTATCTCTGTGCTTGTCATTCCCATGGATTCCCCTGGCGTGACTGTGGAGAAAATACACAACAGTGGGCAAAATGCTGGCGGCGCATCACTAATTGATCTTGAAAACGTCCAAGTCCCAGTGGAGAACCTCATTGGCAAAGAAAACAAAGGATTTTCCATCATCATGCGAAATTTCAACAAGGAGCGTTTTCTCCTAGCTGTCCAATGCAACCGCAAAAGCCGAACCTGTCTCGCACTATCCTTCACATACGCCCTAGAGCGCGAAACCTTCGGCAAACCCCTCATGGAGAACCAAGTCATCCGACGCAAACTAGCAGAACTCGCCCACCGAGTTGAAGCACACTGGGCATGGCTGGAGCAGATTGCCTTTCACGTCGACTCTTCACCCCTAGGCTGGCAAAACCCTGAATTGGCGAGCAGGATTGCGCTCGTCAAGGTTCAGGGAGGGCAACTCTTGGAGATGGCTTCTCGGGAGGCACAGCAGATTTTTGGAGGTGCTGGGTATCAGAAGGGGGGGCCGGGTGCGACCGTGGAGCAGATTAGTCGTGATCTTCGGATGTTTGTAAGTTTTGTTCCTCATCCTCCCCTGCTACTTAGGAATGTGTACTGACTAGGGTGGTGAATGTAGGTTGTGGGTGGTGGGAGTGAGGAGATTCTTGAAGATTTGGCTGTGCGACTGGAGACGTTGGACTTTGCGAGGCGCAAGTCGAATCTGTAGACAAATGACTGTGATGTACGCAGACCAAGATACTGATAGTTTGGCATGCAATATCTCTCAGAGAATTATCGAGCGGACGTTTTGTTGTTCATTATATCCTGTATCATGTCATGTTTCGCGACAAAGTTGATGTCTCTGAACATGCTTGGCGTACTTGTTTTTTACACGATTATTTACCCAATTGCTGTACCTCCCCACGATCATAACACAAGAAGAAGAAATGGCAATTGTCAATTCTACTCAGCTCTCTTGCCAAGCCAGCCAATGAAGCCTCCAGTGTTCTGGTCCTTTAGATCACTTCCACCAGCACATGTTGGAGGGTAGCCGTCACAGCATATCTCCAACACCTCGCCAAATCTGTGCTGCATGTAACCTATTCCACCCCCGCTGTTGGGAACCATTTATTGGATACCACACGTCGGCGCATAACAGGGTGACAGGCCTCAATGCAGGTGCGTTGCAAAAGCGAAGCCCGTCATGTAAACATAATTGGCGCCCGCACAGTAAATAGCTGAGACTGCTCTTTCAACAATTGAGCCACCAGAACTCAGCCTTACCCCTAACAGCATCATGGGAATATCAGTTGTCTAGCCCTCCCGCGGGGTAATCGATATGGCGGTTCTTGGCAGAATTTGCATAACTTTCACATGTGGCTTTATCACGTTTTGGGAAACAAACACGCCACTTGTGAGTCTCGAACTTCAGCTGCCAAACAGAGACGTACTTTACGAGTTTCTACACACGGCAATTCGTGGCTTCATGCCCGTCTCAGCCTGGCGTATGTTAACCGAATGCCCAGGCCAAGCTTTCCTCATCACAAGAGTATTGGATGCCTCGCAACCAATTGGTCGAGTATGTGATGCCACCCTTTTTTGACTCTTGAGCTTGGTGTTTAATTTACGGCCCGTCCCGATTGGCTTCATTGGCTGAGAGGGGACGTTGATAGTGGCAGCGCACTGACAAGAGGGTGCTCGGCTGGAGTTAGTTTGGTCAAGCGATGTGGTCAAAGTCAGGATGGCAGGACAGACAGCAGGCTTCTATGCGAATGGAGTGGCAGTGTATGCAAAGCACAGTCGGTCAGTCAATATTTACGTTTTGATTCATTCAGCTAGGTAAAGATGGCTTGATTGTATCGTGAGGGGATATGAACGACAGCAATAGGCAAGTTATAATGCGGAATATGATGTACACACTGATGGATAGTACAACAGACCAATTCCAAAATGGCTATAAATTCGCCTCATTCCCCAAACCAGCGCCGCAAATATCCATCAACCTACAACGCAGACTTCAATAGTATTCTCCATTCCTACTCTTCTCTTCCAGACATTGATTGTCTCTACTCAAAATTGTCAACTCAAAATCCCCAAGGCAAACCTTGACCATGGCATCTCCACAGGTGCCACTGGGGTTTACCCCAGCCACTGAAGCTTGCCAAATCGCCATGAACATGTCCAAAATCAACTCCCTCACCACTTTCTGTGCCGGAGACAAGTGCGACGCAACAGAAGTAAACAACTTTCTCAAGCATTATGGCTACATGTCGGTCTCTGAAGCTTCCTCCTCGGGTGAAGTTGGAGAAGGCACTTCTGCCGCACTCAAGGCATTCCAAGAATTTCACCAACTCAAGGTGGATGGCATTTTTGGCCCTCAGACTAGAACTGCAATGACCCAAGATCGCTGCGGGTTCCCGGATATGGTTCACTCTGTGGACTTTACTGTTGTTGGCCCTTGGAAAGACCGTAATATTCGATACTGTTTTGGCACTCAATCAACGCAACTTGATCCGAATGTTTGCAAGGCAGCGATTCGTCGCGCCATCAAGACTTGGGCTGATGCGGGCGTTGGCTTGACCTTTACAGAGGTTGCGACAAATGACAATCCAGAAGTCTACATTGACTTCCGGCCCGCCAACGACCCTGATCATTCCATGGTTGGGGGTGTTCTTGCCCATGCAGACTTTCCACCAGGATACTCGATTGTGTCAAAGACTCTTCCATTGCCGACACACTTTGACGACACCGAGCACAAGTGGGTTGACGGAGCAGCGGCCAATGCTTTCGACATTGAAACCGTCGCTCTTCATGAGCTTGGACACATTCTTGGCCTTGCTCATAGCAGCGTCTTGGGAACTGTCATGTATCCTTCTGTCTCGCCAAACTTCGTCAAGCGCACCCTGACAGCCGATGATCTCAGTGGTCTTGGTAATCTCTACCCAGCCTGGCGCAGCCTCGGCGGCGTGTACAACGGTAAGCAGCAATTCCATCCTTTCTCCCTTGACCAATGACAAAGTAGTAATAATAACATGGCAAAAAGGCATACCGGCAGTTGTTTCATGGGCAGAGGGACGCACTGATGTCTTCGTCCGAGGGACAAACAACGGTGTCTATCACAAGTGGCAGAATGGAGGCGGTACCAAGTGGGGTCCTAGCGATTCTGAATATGAGGATTTGGGTGGTACGATCAACAGCAACGTATCAGCTGTGAGCTGGGGCAACAATCGTATTGATATTTCTGGTGTCGGCACTGACAATGCTTGTTGGCACAAGTGGTGGGATGGGACAGCTTGGCGAGGCTGGGAGAGCCTTGGTGGAGGCATTATCGGTGATGTCTGCGCCGTCTCTTGGGCTGCCAACCGTCTCGACCTCTTCGTGCGGGGCACAGACAACGCAGTCTGGCACAAGGCCTGGAATGGAAGTTCATGGCAACCTAGTATCAACGGTTGGACCAAGCTAGGCGGTACTATCTTGGGATCACCCAAGGCCGTGTGCTGGGGCCCCAACCGTATCGACATCGTCGTGCGAGGAACTGACAACGGCGTCTACCAGAAGACCTGGAATGGCACCACATGGCAACCTTCCATCCTTGGCTGGACTCCTCTCGGAGGCACCGTCATGGACGACATCACCCCTATTTCCAGCGGCCCCAACCGCTTAGACCTCTTCGCCCAGGGTACAAACAATGCCGTATATCAAAAGACCTGGAACGGTAGTGCTTGGAGCCCCTCGGCGACAGGATGGGCGAATCTAGGCGGCGTTGTGGCCTCGCGGCCGTCGGCTGTTGCTTGGGGAGGAAGCAGAATCTACCTCGCTGCTCAGGGGACAAACAACGCCGTGTTTGCAAAGGAGTGGAATGGGTCGGCTTGGGATGAGTGGAAGTCGCTTGGAGGTGTGATTACAGATGCGCCAGTTGTTGATCCTCGTGGAGGAGAGAGAATGCCGATTTATGTGCGGGGTACGAATGCTGCTTTGTATGCCTTTGATTGAGTTTGAGATTGTCTCTTATTTTTATTTATAGCAAGTACCTGTTTATGTGTTTATGTGTTATGTTATGGTGCTTCCTTCATATAAGTGACTTGGGAGCCGCAATGATCACCGCATCATTAAACTTTGTAAACTTCCTAATCTCTCGGATCTCCCAACCTGCTTTCCCAAAGAGGTCTCGCCACTCAGACTCACGCCTTTCTCGTGCATCAAATAGGACCTTCATAGTTAAGCTGAGAGCTGCCGTATATTCCATGCCAATTGATCGTGACGAAGTTTTTTCATCAGGCAGCACCTTGTCGTCGATGATGATGACGCTCTCTTTGGTCATGGAGGGGGCATGTGATTGAAGGATGCGAAGGCATGTTTCGTCATCGTTGTTGTGGAAGATTTGGCGGAAATAGTAAATACGCGCACCTGTTTTATGGTAATGTTAGCAATTGATATGTCCAAAATCGTGCCATTGGAGGTCGAATGCCATGATGTAGGGAGTGAAGCCGAGACATACCTTTAATGGGCTGCTCAGTCAAGTAATTATACCCCATCTTCTCGACCCCATCCGGGACGTTCGCCATTTCCACCACCGTTGGCCTATCTTGCAAGATAACACGCCCAGGAAGC
The DNA here is from genome assembly GCA_005765155.1 of Zelopaecilomyces penicillatus. NCBI lineage: Eukaryota > Fungi > Ascomycota > Sordariomycetes > Hypocreales > Pseudodiploosporaceae > Zelopaecilomyces > Zelopaecilomyces penicillatus. The sequence continues at coordinate 3,647,630 of VCCP01000006.1, forward strand.
GTCGGAAACTTGGATTTAAAGGCCACGCACTGCTGTCCCGCGCCGCCACCCACATCGACAAATGCGATGTCTTGGCTGGCGATACTCGCGCCCATTTCGGTAGGAACATCCACAGCCTCAAGCCAGGTTGGAAGACTGGAGAGATGGTGTTCCATATAACGATGGAATGCTGCCTTTTGAACGGGGTGCGACTCCAGCCACCCATAAAGATTCTCGTCAGTGCCTTGTCCATACTTGAAGGCATTTGTTGCTTCTGGGAGGCCGAGAACAGTGGGCAATGCAGCAAAGCCCGGCAGACAATTATCGTTGCTGTTGAGATGTTAACAATGTGCCATGCCAATGGGTGAGTATATAGGTGATCTTACTAAACGGTAACTGCATCTTTAAACAAAGGCGATGCCATTAACTTGGTGAGCTCCGTCGCTTTGTACTGGCCGGGCTCTTCTTCACTGGCCATGTTTTGTGTGCACAGATAGTCCATTATAGACTCCATCATCCCGGACTCAAGGCCACTTGCCTCACGAAGCTCAGCCAGATTGTGAGCTGCCGCATCATTAGCGAGTTTGGAGAAGATGCCAAACTCTTGGCCGATTCTAGAAATCACCAATGTCAAAGGCTAAGTGAGAATCCAGAGATTCAATTGTTAGCACTCAGTCCAACCCCTTCAAGGCGATACAATAAATCTACAGTGGTTTAAGAGTGCGCACTTACCGAATTGACAACCCGTTGCATTGACTCAAAAGGCTCCTCCAGCGCAAGTGCCGCCGCCCGCAACAACTGCTGCAGTTGGTGTCGCTCGTCTGTAGTCGCGGACGTAAAAATGGTTGATTGTTTGGAGGCAATAGCCCCTAGTTGGCTAATCAAAGAATCCATGCTGGGTGTAGATTTCTGTTCGCCTTTTGTCGTTCGACCAACTCCATTAAATGACGAGGCGGCCATATTTATTGGGATATGCGAAAGTGAATGAGACAAGATGCCTAGATGGCAATCTAAGGTCGGCTGGATGGATGGGTATGGTAGGTATATGGTCATGTGCCAAAATGCACACAAAGACGGACAAGGTGATCCTATCAAACATATAGTCGTACTATAGTACGTCGCTATCAAAATTACCTTGTCTCGCGACCGGGGGCCCGGAAGCTGGTAACGGTGATGAGAAGACACGGCACGGGAATAGGAGTCTTCAGCCCGTGCATCGTGTAGAAATATTGAAGTTCACCGTCGTCATAGCTCAAGATGCTAAGAGCGCTACAGCCGCTATTTCAAACCAGTAGCTTCATATCGGATTGTGGTGGGAAAAGCCGATGTCATATTAAGTACTAATCCCTAAGCTAGCAAGGATTATGTCCCGAAAGCCCGGATTCCGCGTTAAGACTCCATGAACCCCGTTTCGCTACATTCTACCGACTTTTTCCCCTTGTGAACCGCAGAGCTACATCGGCTAACAATACGAGATACGATACGAACACACGGCGGCTTGACGAAGTGAACCAGTCTTATGGTTAGCGTCCAAGTTCAATTCGGTGCAACTCGCTCTTGAATGAAAATAGACAGCTTACAAATGTCGCCGTGCAAAAAATAGCAACAGGTTTGTCAACAGGTTTGTCAACAGATGTGGCAAGTTGAAACACAAGAAAGCCACGCTGGAAACTTGTCACACATTGGTAGGCCAATAACCGCCACAGCGTAACATCTGGTACCAGTGTAGTAGGTGGGCTGGCGATGAACCAGCTGCAGTTATGAGCACAAGTTACCACAACCCCAGTACTTCACACTTATTTAACCGCAGAAAGGGTCGGCGGATAAACCTCCAGGGTAGTTAGTGCAGATCTTCACTGTGCCGCGTGCCGCTCTTATCTAGCAATCTCATCATGGTACAATGCACTGGCACACGGCAGCAAGGTTCGACCTATTTGCTAGGGCTGACAATCGATTAATCGATCGATCGATCAAGTTGAACGGGTGAAAAATGCAGGTAGCCGGCCAGTAGTGCGTATCTTAGCTTCATATCATGATCTAACGGTGGGGCATGTGCCGAGAATGGGAGGGAAGAAGAGTTTGAGAGAAAAGAAGGGTTTGAGACAATAGTTCAGAATCCATAGGATTGGTGTCGGCCTTGTAAGTGGGATGTCAAGTACCATAACGACTTACGAAATTGGGATCACACTAACACAAGGGTCATACGTTTCCCCCCTCATACCTTGCCATTAGTGGCAAGGCCAAAACAAGAAACAAATGGCAACCAATATCGATATTATTCATGGCATAACTCCTCAACAACACATTTTTCTGTACCTGTTAATAATGTGGGTGTCTGCTTACTTAGTGATAAGGTGTGGTTATTTGAAAAAAAAAAAAAAAGAAGGCTTGATACAAATTTCGTAAGTGTATATAGTGCTTATCATCCAACTATCCAATGTATTCATTGAATAAAGCAAGTTAAGCTAAACATCACTTCATCGTTACCAGCCTCCCGTGTTGTATATGTTTCCTGTTTCAAGGATCTTGATGATCTGTCTCAGAGATTCCGAGCAGCGGGATAAATGACATCAGGTTGTATTTATCCGTGAGAGGGGGAACTTTCAGTTTCCAAAAGTGCCCAATGTCCTTTTGACAGTACCAGGCTCTACAAGTGTTGTGTTTAGCCTCGTTCATAGTGGACTAGTCGGTCCTGAGCCGTGTTACACAAGTCTAACGATGATAAGACCTTGTGACGCAGCGCCACCCTACGCCTTTTGTCCCAATAAACTGCCGGCAGAGAAGGAGACCTTTACTAGGCTTTTTGTTGAGCAAACCCTGTTTTTTTTTTTGGTCTAGAACCGTCCAGCTGTCCTTTTTCGTTCAAGTTTGATCAACTGTCTGACATCATGCATGAACATGGCGGTTGTATCGGCAAGGGGGGTGGTGGTTCTTTAAACGGCCCAGAAAGATTGAGTATATATCTAGAGACGTCTCAAGCTGTGCTTACTATATTAATTAACCCTCATCAAACATCGTTTTTTTCTTGCCTTACATCGAACAGTCCAATGGAGATCTTAACACATCACGTAGGCGCGGCCGGTTGGCACACACCGTTGGCTAGCTGGGAACAAAATCCATCTTGTCAAAGCCCTTCATGCTCCTTTACAGACTTTTTGCCTGATAACTCAGTCTTGATTACGGCGTCCAAAATCCTGCAAGTTCTTGAACGATATCGCTTGAGACAATCACACAATGACAACAAGTATTCTGAGAAGGCGCAACAAGGAACCATCCGGTTTCTGACTCTGATTTACAAACATGTCGCCGCTGGTTTGGCTATACCCATGTGCTTACCTGCCTTCCCCTTCAAATCACCCAATACACAATGCAAGGTTCTAGGCAAGCTCCCTGATGAGGCAGAGAACCTAGCTCTCGCCCATCTTAACGGCATGTGCTTGGCTATCCGGGACATTTATCCACCGGGTGCAAAACTGGTCATAGTATCAGACGGTCTCGTATACAATGGCAAGTTCCTCAATTCCCCATTCTGTTGTCCAAAGAATATCCCTTTTCTAACTGCTTTAGACCTTATTGGTGTACCAGACAGGGACGTCTGGGCCTACAGTCAAGCAATACGAAACATAGTAACCAGCAACAACTACTCTTGCATTACATTCTCGAGGCTCAAGGACCTTGTGTCTTTTAGTGGCCCAGACAAGCTGGACGAGATTACATACGTGTCCAACGCGGTAAACTTCCGCCGTTCATTACTCAATGCCTTTGGCGCCCCCAACTGGGATTGGAAGACAGTATCCCAGAAACAAGACACGTGCCTTACCTATCGAGGATATTTAAAGTTCTTGGAAACAGATCTTCAGACTATATACCCAATTGGCGTTGATCGCAGCAAGTCCAAATATAAAGCGGGCTTGAAGTATGTTGCTCGGGAAATGCTGTACAGGGGTGATGTAAGTTGCATAAACATCCTTTTTAAGCGGGGGGGGGGGGGCTTAATGGTTCACATTTAACACACGATCTGACAATGGGCCATCGTACAATATAGGCTTTTGCTAGGGCTGTTGAGAAAAAGTACGACAATCATCTTCGACTTTCGATTCACCCATCTACCAATGAGATGAAGATCTCCATCAGTTTACTACCTACAACCACGCTATACACGACTCCCTGGCATTGTGTTGTTGCATACCGTGCTGATGGCACGATTGTATCAGGCATGCGCCAAGATTTCGACACCAACTCCGAGTTTGAGCTGGTTTACAGAAACGGAAACCCATGTTACTACCGCGAGAAGCTAGACTTGTTCCACTGGGCCACTGAGAAAGGAGGTATCAACTGCGATCCTTTGTATCCATCAGGTTGGATCATCACACCCGCTGCGGGTGCCTTCTCGCTGTCTGCATGCGACATTGATGGTCAAAAAGTCCGGGCGTTGTCTGAAATAGCCTCGCCGGTAGTACTGCGTGGGTTTGTGAAAAGGCCGGATCAAGACAGCTTTCTGCAGAAGTCGCACGACTTTGGTGTGCCTGTACCCTGGCTGTGGGGGACTATTCTGAGCGTGAAAGACTCTGGGGGTGACAGAGGAGTACTGAATAATACTCTTTCCAGAGAATCGATGCCTTTTCACTACGACGGGGTGTTCAAGCTGGAAAAAGAAACTGCTGAGGATGGGAAAGAAGTGCTTGTGCAAAAGCCCCCGCAGTAGGTTGCCTCCCTCTAAATCATTTCCCATGAAATGCGCGGACAAATGCTGATTATCTACGGATAGCTTCCAAATTTTCACAGCGGCTACCTCATCCCCCAGGAACTCGGGATTTACAATCTTCTCCAGCTCCACAATGTTCTTCAAGTATATGCCCAAATTCCTCAACATTGACACACTTGCCGCTCAGTCTTGCACCATCCAGACGGTAGCTTTCAACAACCCAACTGTGACAGGGAGTAAACTAGTGATTCCTCATCCCACAACAGGAAAACCCTGTCTTCGATACCACGAGCCTTGGCCAGCTACAAAAACCAAGTATGATAGCATACTCGTCACCCTGGAGAACCACGACGAGGATACTGGTCGACAGCTATTTGAGACTATTGACTCAGTGCTCTACGACAGAAGGGTTGCGTACTACCATGTTTGGGAAAAGGGCGACATGCTCATCAGCGACAACATCCTCAATCTGCATACAAGAACGAACTTTGAAGGCAAGGCTGACCGCGAACTGTGGCGCATCCATCTTGACTAGATATTTTCTTCTTCCTCGCCTTAATGAACAAGGTCTTTTTATATGAATATTGGAAGACAGAAGGCGCGAAGAAAAAAAGGAACAAGTCATTCTCTTGGCATTGCTCTATGATAACAGGGTAGGGAGAGGGGGGGGAGGCTGACTTTGTTGCTTTTTTGGGAAGTGTCAAAAAAAAAGGCGAAACTGTTCCGGCCGGGAGTTCGTGGTGGAACCGTTGCAAGGCAGGCAAGCAAGCTGGCGATCGAGCGTCAAGCCACCAGCCCGCATGATACTGGTCGGGGTATTTTGTGAGCGATTTGCTGGAGTCCGCGATCTCATCGCAGCTTGATTGATTGATCAATCCCCCCCAGGATTCTACCCCAGCAGCAACATGTTTCTCAGCAAAATTCATTTGTCTAATGGTTGCCACCGACACAGGTTTCTTTTTTTTATTTCAACATCGCTTAGCATGAGGGTGAATATGGATGGAGTCTCGACGTTTCTTTTTTTCTTTCTTCTTCTTCCTTTTTTTTCTTTTGTTGTTTTCCTTTTTCCAAGGAGAAGGTCTCATAGCCACGTTGTATCGAAGAGGATTGTTGTGGAACGCCACTGGATTGGGTCAACCCACTCGGTTGCCCGATATCAAAAATGATAGCAATATATAAAATTATTATATATGAATGCCGCCCGCTATTTCCAAGCTGCACCTGTTTAAGCTCAATGGCGGCGGGGTTGCACGACTGGGGTTGCCAGTATTGCTTACCACAAAATGTCAAAATTACATGGCCTCAAATATTTGCCTCTAGTTTTGTTTTCCAAACGCCGAGGCCGTGTGAGTGAGAGAGACCAAATCAGATAGAACCTTTCATCTCTCGTTCCCCGATGTCAAAGGAAATGAGACGGAAGTGTCAGCAGCGAATGAAACCATCGTGTTCACTTCCCCCCCCTGGACGCTGACTCAACTCAAACTTTGGCTGTGCTTCATCTCCAGTTGCACGGATGCCCGCCCTTTCCATCCCAACGCAAAAGACACAAATATCTTTTGTTTTATTTGCCACTAGGCTAAACGCGCATTCGCATACGAGGTGAAAGAAGCCAAAGCCGCGCGCCACGGCCCAAGAAATCGTGAAGCACGCGTGTCCGGGCCGCCGGAGCCAACGGATGACAAGAGTGTTAGTGGCCCACTAGTGTCTCGAGTATTGGATTTCAAGAGGTCGAGATGAAAAGCCATGAAAACGCCGCCGACTACAGAGCTGCGTAGGTGCACTGTGGGGTTGGGAATTGAATGGAACTGCTTCCTAAAAATACAGGTTGGGTGTATGGTGAAGTAAATGAGTGTTAATATAAATTAATCAACCCCCGCAAAAGAAATATTCAGAACAGTGTCTCCTCTTGAGCCTGATTCAATTGGTGTTGTTGGCATTTGTCAACCACAGAAATCGAGCCGAGTCTCCAAAAGTGAGACACACATGGCGATTTCTCTGCGGAAATTCGTCCCATGTTACCCAGAGGAATCCGGTCTCGGCGCGAGAACCTAGCCCTTGAGCAGTTCGGCCAACGTTCTTACAACTACAATAGGGTTGGGCATCCAGATAAGTAGTTCATGACGACGCCATCGACTTATAGCTGAGCCCAATAGGCTAAGCTGACTCGGCCGCGTGAGAGCATCCGGTGAAAAGCAAACATGGATTTGGGGGGTTTTCCTTTGCTTTCGGTGTGCGTGTCAGACCATCACGCCCGCAGCTTGGTAATTACAATTGGTTCAATAGAACAGAACAGAATGGTGTTCTAGCAAGAGGGCCGCGTCGCGCAATGTGTGTGTGTGTGTGTGTGCAACACCAACATCCCATGGCTGTAAACTAAAAGCTTGGAATCAGCCCACCTCCGCCGGTCCGCCACGTTTCAGCCTCCGTGCGCCGACCTACTGGTCCAAGAACCCGCTTCGGGAGCCCGGGCTGGAAGGGCACCGTGTTTCCGACGGGGTATCCCAGTCTTGGGGTTCATATACAACTAGCAGCTAGTGGAATGGGAACGCTCGTGGTGGCGCATTCATCGAAACGCTAACAATCATTAGTGTCTGAACTCAAAAGGGCTGTGAGCTCTCTTCCCAGAGAGAAAACGGCAAAAGGTACCGGCTTTAACCCCTGACATTGGAAAGATGCCGAGCACGTCCATAGGGCGTCTCGGCATGCTGAAGGCGGAGGCGGAGGCGAAAGGCAAACGACGAAGCGCGGCTTGCGCCCTGCAGTTCTGGCAATGCCGGGCTTGTATTTGAAAGCTCTCAGCCCTCGCATGCATTACACCGAAAGCAAGCAGCTCATTCTCTCACGCTGCCCGCGCCGAACTGTTTTCGTTGTCACCAAAGCTGGAAAATATGAGCTACGGTATTCATGGCGGCCACGACCGACCAGTCAAGCGCGCAGCTACCTTGACCGGCAAAGCACCATTCATCCCAGCCAGAGAACCTCTTATACTCGACTTCAAGGAAGCTCTCGTCCTGCCACCTTCTCCTTCAAGCTCTGTTACGTCCTTCAGCGGGCTTGCGCGCGCCACTGACGCCGAGAAAAGCGTTACTGTTCTTCCTCCCCAATACTGGCCTCGACCACCCTCCTCTCAACGCCAACATCATAATCTTAATAACAACAACAACAACAACAACAACAACAACAACAACAACAACAACAACAACAACAACAACAACAACAACAACAACAACAACAACAGTATCCACAACAATATCAACAGCACACCTCGTGTAGTCCCTTCAGTACCTAGCAAGCCGGAGATGGCATCTACACAGCATCTGAGGGCACAGCGTCAATGCTTGCACCTCTGCAGCAAAACCGTCTCGGCCGGCGACTCTGTTGCCGAGAAGATGGCCGAATATTTCAGTCTCGTCAACCACCCCCCTAATAGTCTCGTCACTCTCGCAGGTGATTTACTTCAGACCTGTCAACTAGTCTCTGTTATTGAGACCGGCTTGCGGGACGCCGTCAGCACGGCGCATACGCTGCCGCTGGACATGATCAAGGTCCTTGACAAGAGATTCGGCGTTGCGCAGGCAGACTATCGACTCATTGACCGCGTGGTTGTCAAGGAGCTTGAGTATGAAACCAGTGGAGCCTTGGGCCGTATGAAGCGCGGCCTGGGAAAGATGTTTGGAGATAATCATGGGCTTGATAAGGTGGCTTCCTCACTTGCGCGGGCGCGAGAGGATCTGGAAATCAGCTCTCAATTATTCGTCTGGAACGGAGAGGTCAATGTCATGGAGGAGACAGAATACGGCATGGGATACATCGGTCTCAGTGCAGCGCTAGATGCACCGCAACTTGCAAAGAAAATCACCAAGACATCGATTCCTCCACGGACAGACTCTGTACTTCCCCAGATCCCCGACGGCTACCAAGCAAGTCTAAATCGATCCGCCGCTGCCGTCCATCAAGCCGAGCACTCACAGTCGTTGCCTTACAACCCACCTGTGCCTCCCAAGGCCGGAAGGGACTCCGTCAGTCAACGGTCACCCCGATCGGTGAGCGAAAAGAGTCATTTTGATGCGCAAGAAAGCTATCGTGAGAGCCCCAACACAACATACTACTCGAGCCCTGCTATTAGCTCCCTTCATGGCGCCCACCACCACTACTCCCATGAGCCAGCTGCTCCTGATGCCAGAAGGTCACCATCCCGAGGATCACCAACCCGTGATGACCTGCACATGGGACCCGAGATGGACGCCCTTGTTGGTGACTTGGCAAAGCGTGTTTTTGAGAGTTCAGACAAGCATTTAGTCGACACAAAATTATCTTCAAAACTGCCACGGCGCACTCCCGCAAAACGTTTCAATGCTTCTCACTCTGAGCAGCCGGGCACCTCTATTGCCCTCCTTACCGCCATCCGGGCAAGGGACCACAAGCTCGTCGCACAGCTCCTTGAGCAAGGCGTTGCATCCAATGCCATTGGCGACCTTCATCCTCTTAATGAAGCACTGCTTGCCCAAGACATTGAAAGTGTGCGCCTTCTACTGATGTACGGCGCTGATCCTAACAAGGCAAACCATCACGGCGAAGGCCCCTTGTTGGTATGCGCGGAAACATCATTTTTACTCGGGGCTATGGCACTCCTCAAGTACGGTGCTGATCCCAACGTGTTGGCGGCTGCGGATATGGAAACGCCTCTGACGGTGGCGGCCATCGCGAACAATGTTCAATTCACATACCTGCTGTTGATGCACGGCGCAGCGCCAAACCATCCCACTGTTGAGGGTAATACTATCCTCATCGGCTCCATCAATAAGAAAACTCCCCATCGGCTGGTGGATATGCTCCTCCAGTACGGAGCAGACCCCAACGAGAAGGACCGAGAAGGCAAAACAGCCCTTTTCCAGACAATCCAGTCCGGTAGGCCGGACATTCTCCTTACCTTGATCCAACACGGCGCGGACCCCAACCTGCCTGGACCAAAACACATGCTATGGCCGGCAACATATCAGCCCGAATGTCTGAAAATCCTTCTGGACCATGGCGCCGACCACAAAAAGACATCAGGCATCATGGAGCTTGCTGCTAGTATCAACAACATCGAGTCCATCAAGATCCACCTCAAGGCTGGTGTGAGTCCCAACGCAAAGAAGGATGGCATTTATACACCCCTTTGCACTTCCATCCGCGACAACCGCACAGACATTTTCCAGTTGCTCTTGGAGAATGGAGCAGACCCTAATGTCCCCGCGAGCGAGTATCCAGCTTTCAAGTGCGTTACACACCACAGAGAGCACCTCTTGCCTGCGCTGGTTGCTGCAGGAGTCGACTTGAGAAGCCCCAAGGGCATTCTTGAAAAGGCAGTAGCCTCCAATAACATGGATGCCCTCAAGTGGCTGCTTGATCAAGGCATCGCGCCAGATGAGAGGAGTCCAGAGGGCCACACACCTTTGACAAGCGCCATCCGAGAAAACCGCATCGAGTTTGTCAAAGTCTTGCTTGCCTCGGGTGCCAACCCAAACATCAGAGGCCAAGACTGGCCGGTCTGCATGGCTGTCCGACACCCAGAAATCCTGAAGCGTATTCTCGCTGTTCTACCCGACGCTCGAGCTTTCAAGGGTGTCGTCGAGATGGCAGTCGTCGCCAACCAGCTAGAATCTGTCAAACTCCTCCTCGCCGCCGGCGTATCAGTCGAAGACCGAAACGGCGGCGTCTTCTCACCCCTCACCACAGCCATCAGAGAGCGCAACCACGAAATTGTCGAGTTCCTCATCGGCGAAGGCGGCGCTGACGTCAATGCCCCAGGCGAGCATCTACCCATCGTCAAGTCCCTGCGCAGATGCCAGGACAACCACACCGAGATCATCGACATGCTGCTCGACAAGGGCGCAGATCCTAATAAAGTATACCGAGGCTGGAACGGCATTATGCAAGCGCTGGAGAATGGAGATGCTGTGATTTTGGAAAAGATTTGCAAGAAGTGTGGTGTTGATCTGAAAGTGAAGGATGAGTTGGATCGGACAGTGATTGAGATTGCAGTTTCGAGACGGTGGGAGGAGGCTGTTAGTATTCTGTTGGAGAATCCGCTGTAAGAAGCTGATGAAGTACTTTGCAAACATTAACGAATCTCATATATCCAAATGTATAATACTTGTTTAGTATTTAAGCGTGATTTGACTGGAATAGACCAATTTGCTGATACAACAAGTGTTTCTCAAGTATACCTTAGTCACTCCACTGGCAATGTCAACACATCACCTTTCCATTTTACTATTAAAAACAAATCAACACATGCAACTCAATAAGAAAAACATGTGTAAAGAATCGTGATGAACATTAGAAAATCTCATTTCAGGTTAAACTATGCCTTCACCAGTCACCTGTGGCTTCTACCAGACCATGTCCGGGTACACTAACCGGCCTCGCCGAATCCCTTCCCGGCGCCTGTCGGGAGCATTTCCCGCTGCTACTCACCGTGTCTAGACTCCCACAATTACCTTAACCAATCTTTGTGCAAGATATACTGATCTCAGTTTGACGTATAGGCTTCACAAACAGACGATGGATCATCACTATTTGGTCTTGGGAACATCGCGGGTCATCATTTGAACCGGCTACTCCTGTAATATCACCGAGATTTTTAAGTCTTCATTCATATTCTTGAACACGGTAGAATCATACATGATATGTTAACTATATAAATGGGCAATTGAACCCACCATATTCCAAGTTGCTCTCCAAGCTTAAATATCAAACAACACAACACTTCAACATACCAAGACAAACACAATCCGCAATTCAGCCCACCTACTCTCAGCACCCTTCATACACTTTAAAGTCGCAGAAAAGATGAGACTCACCAGCATTCTCGCTCTTGCCAGCCTTGCCGCTGCTCTCCCCCATTCACCAAACGTCAGAAGCGAAGCCATCGCTACCGCAGATGGCACTCCTCCCAAGAAGGAGGGCGATATGTGTAACCCACCAGGCTCGAAATGCGCACCTGATATCTACTGCGTGATGCTTCCCCCGCAGATGAATGCTTGCTCATTGGTGCCCCAACTCTGCTATGGCACATGCATCAAGATCAAGGCCTTTTGAGACTCTATCCACTTTCGATTCGGAGGGGGGGGGGTAATAACACCCTCTGATGGACGCTTCTGCCAAAGTCAACTACAATGAAGGAGGTCTAGAGAGGTTAGAGAGTTAACTGAACTCTTGTGTGATGGGCATGGTTGGTGGACGGTTTTGGTGGTTGGATGTACCAATTCGGTAGATTTATCAATGGACAGTCATTTGCACAATTTGAACAATGAAAGGTGGCTTGTATAATGAGCACGACAATTGGAATATCTAAAATTGCTTCACAAGAGTGTTTCTTAAGCACATCGTATTACCTTGATCTACTCGTATGTATGATTTCTCAACTTGAATGGAATAGCGTGTTTGTAAGTTGTGAAATCTCAATGATGAATAATCACTATTCTCTTGAGAATATCGCAGGTTGTGATTTGACCCCGACTTTTGCTGTATTCCCATACTATTCATGCATGACATGAATTTTGGGTACGCATTGATGGCTTAGAACAACGTAATTAGCTTTTCCATTGAACTTTGCTCCGGATCAAGAAATCTAGGGTTAAGACCAAGATTTGAAAACAGATGGAGATGGTGATGATGCGTATACCTTAGTAAGATGGGTCACAATCTTCCATAGCATCTTGATTATTCAAAGCAGCAATGAGATCCAGAAATACCCAAGCCGCTCTCTACATCGCCAACATCAACACAAGAAAATACAAGAAAACAACAACAGCAACAGCAACAATACCACATTCAGCAACCCAGTCTCAATTACCCTTTTTTTTGTTCACCCTACAGACAAAATGATATTCTTCGGCATCCTCGCTCTTGCCGGCCTTGCCACTTCTCTCCCTCATACACAAAGAGGTGAAGACACCGCTGTCGTCACTGCTGGCACTCTCAAGGAGGGCGAGATGTGTGCAGTATCCGCAAGCTGCGAGGTGAACCTTGCGCCAGGTTGCACACTCAAATCTGCCACGGCAAGTGCGTCCGGGCCAATTGAGTTTCTAGCAGGTTTTTCCAAGGGGGGCCGACAATGCTTCTTGGCAGACGTTCTTCTAAATTCACCAGCCACTCGATGATACTATGGCTTTCACTCGCTACCCATCAGATGGATGGTGTCAAAGGCAACTCAGAGGATGTTTAGGGGGTTTTACTCAGTTCAGAGGTGATACAGACTGGGACGGGTTTGGTGGGTGGATGGCTGTTGTATATTACCAAGATATTAGATTGATTCATCAATACATAATCAGTTGGTAAAAAAAAGTATCCAAGCCGGTATATTTATAAGCCCTTGACTTAGAATATGTCAAATGTCTGTCTTTTTTCCTACATCCGCAATCCCGTCTCATTATGCCATGTCCTGTGGTCATTTGTTAACCATTGAAGTGTTATACAAACATAGGATAATAAATCTGGAATTAAGCTGCTATATTCAGCTGAGATGTTGATTTTAATTTAATCTCTATTATAGTGGTATCTATGTTTAAAGAACTTTGGGAATCTTCGTCAAAGCTGGTCACGACCTCCCATACAATTCACACAGTTCATCGCTACGCCATAACATCAATACATATGCTGATGCAAATTCGATTCTTTCTCAACGGCTTTATCACATAACAAATATTTTATCTCCCTTTCAAGCGTCATCTAGATGTTGATGAAAATAAATGGAGTCATGTGCTCGATTTCATTTTGTGTTCTTGGGATATCTCTGTAGGGTATCCTGCAAAATTTCCAATATTCCGATGCAAGCCAGAAGGTGGAACATACTGGATGAAAAGGGCATGCTGCCTTCAATTCTGCTAGTTGTGCAACATATTGTCATATACTGGATCTGCACAAGCAGCTTCAGGGTTGACAGGACAGAGTTGGCGTCGGGGAATCAAGCAAGACATCACCCACTATTGCAAATCACTTCCGCGTTTCTTACCGGAATTGCAAGATAACAGCAAACAGTTGTTAGAATTGCTCTATTATAGTACCATTGAAAGCTCAACTGTGAATTTAACGTTCAGAGCTGCCATAAACAATAGCTTGATACTAATATGCTCTGCCAACAGAATAGGTACATAACCGAGCCACCTAACCATCAAATCCTCTCCACACAGAGTAGAATACTCTCAAGATGCTCCGGGTTGCCATGAGCACCATCCATTAGATAAATAGCGGCGAAGAGCTATATTTTTGTCGATTTATTAATGAATATCGAAGAGTATCCATCTAAATGCACTAGAGGCCCCCTTGCAGTCCAGAGAAGAATCCCAGAGATTAGACCTTCCTGCACGTGCGAGTGCACCATTGGGGGAACATCGCGCATTGAATTGGGTGCACTGGTACGCAAAAAAGCCCAGTCTCGCACTGCGGGGTGGTTCCACAGGCATCGCCCTCCTTGCCTGTTCCAGCAGTGATGGCGGTATCTTCGTTTCTAGGGGTTTGTGTGTTGGGCAGGGCAGTGGTGAGGCCTGCAAGAACGAGGATGTTGATGAATCTCATTGTTTCTGAAAGTTGGAGGAGTATGTGTTGAGTAAAGTAGTTGGCTGGGTGCGGTGTTGTCTTTTGGCTTGTTCGAGGGTCGGTTGTTGCGGTTGTTGACTTGGAGAGCGACTTGAAGTTTTCTGGATCAACTTGCTCATTTAAATACTCAACTTGCTATTGAATATAATCATTAATCTTACTAAGTCGTGTCTCTTGCCAAGATTTTAGTATTACTTCGAACTTTGCCTATCTCTCAGACTCCCTGTACAGAAACCATTCACAGATGCCTTCTATGTGATTGTTAATCAGCACCAAACTGTTTTCGGCTACGAATGTACACCTAAACCTTTCCATGCTATACTATGTGGTAATATGGGAGCAGTCGGCGCAAATAATGACCCGCAATATCATCAAGTAAAAGAATGAACCTTATTGTCGTTTATTTTAGAGCGAAACGTCAACCGAAATAAGCTTAATTGACCAGGGGGGAGTATTGGTCCTCCTGCCAATAACGGTAATTGTGGGGTACAAAGAAGTGTCATCAAGGTGAAAAACGGAGGAACAGATGTTGAATGACAACAAGGAGTACGCCCAACTTGCGCCTAGAAAGTAATGTTGAAGCGGCTCGTGTACCCGAGATAACCCGATAAATACGAACAGGTTATGTAGGTAAATCTCACTACAAAGTGGTAAAGCATTCGCGGTTGGGAAAGTCAGCTCACTTTTACGTGTTATACGAGTGTGGTCGCTATGAGCTCGACAACATGTTAGTTATGGACGAATGATAGTGGAAGGAGAAGATGACAGTCTGATTGTAGGTCTTGATTTAAATATATATTCCTACTTTTTATATACTCTTCTACCCTGGGTTTAATTACCGTTGTAGATCTGCGCTACGCATGTCATATATTTCAGGGTAGGATTGGACCGCCAACGTAGGCTGGACGGCAGTAGGACAGACAAACAACAATGCGCGAGACGGTGTATCATACATAGGAGTGTCTAAAACAGCAAAATCACTTGAGAGTGACTTGATTATCCATGTCTAGGCTGCAGATTGGTGTATGCCCTTCATGATCATATTCATTGACATGAAGTAATAATTCTGAAGTAATCCTCCAAGACACAATTGTCCATTTTCTGCATTGCCCTGTGGCCCAGAAGAGCCCCGCATAGGCCAAGATAAGGCATCACACTTGTCCGCTCGCTCGCAGTGCCAGTAGCAAGGCAAACGAACACAACACCAAGGCTCACACGGAGAAGATTATAGAGATCTCGAGTCGTCTCCAATACTCCAAAGACGTCTCTAGAAGAACGTTAGAGCTGTAATTTTAGGCACTGATTGGATGCTATGAGACTCTGAGCGGTTACCTTTCGAGCTCAGTGTTCGAAAGAATAGCATGGCTGGCCACTTGAATGAACGCGACGGCTGAGTCAAGGCAGGCAGCAACGCAACGTTTTCGCATCTCATGAGCTTTGCTTGTAAAAGGTATTAAAACATCGCCCTGATCGTTTAACTTTGCGGGTATGATTGCTATCCACGGCGCATAGATAAAAAACATAACTTTATGATATAGGCAAAAGGTATGCAAAAGACGTTGACTTTGCCGTGTTTTACTGCTCTTCATGACCTGCAGCACTTTGGCAGTATCACAGAGTTGGTTAAGTGAATTAAGTGCTGGAAGGCTCACCACCCACTTTTTAAGACGTTTCTCATTCGACTCGAGTTGTTCCACCCGCTCCTGGGTCGAGTCATGTGGCCCCGATCTCAAGATACTGGGACTGTATTGGTTACAAAGAATTGAGTGGCTGAGCTCTGCCACAGCGCAATCTCTGAAAAGATCACTATCAATACTGTTTCCAACACTAGGAAAACATCCTATCCAGTCATAGTCGAGCAGCTGCCGTGGACAGGTTTTAGTTCGCCAACTTTGTACGCAAAGATGTCACAGGAAATTTGAACTTACTGGAAGCATGCCGTGATGTACTGCATGATCTGTTTCTATACAGTACAGAAACCAAACAGCGCGTTCTTCTAGCCAAAGGCTATCGTTGTGTAGATCTGTTTGACATTGCCGAGGCCGGAAAAGCCGTAAGCTTCTAGCGCACTGCACTGCTCCCGCAATGACATCGCCGGCAAGAGATGGCTCACAATGACGTGAAATGGTGGCATGTTGTGTGTCAGTATTACCTATATGAGATAGAGGAGAAATGAGAGTGTAGTATTATACCAAAATTAGCAATGTCTAAATGGTGTCAATGAGCAGATAATTATGGGCGTGTGGGTCAGAAGTGAAATATTACCTGAAGTTTCAGCAAACTGTTAGCAGCACCATGCAAAGATTTGGAGTAGCTCAGAGTGCTGCTGAGTGCATTAAATGCGTCCTCGAGATCGCCAAGATGAGAATTGGGCGGATTATGTATCAGCGAAACATACTGGCCGATAGCGAGAACACATTCCGTAAAGGCTTCAGCTACGAGACACTCTCCAAGCCGCTGTTGGAACCGTCTTATCGCCCCTCTAGCGTACTCTTTTTGGAGAAATTGGCCTATGCTGAAGATAAAGAAGTTGAGATTAGTAAGTGTCAAGTGTGTTGCAGCTGCAAACAAAATTCACGTTGCACCTACGATGAAGATCCATCAAACGCAGCTTATTTTGTTATCCTATTAGCATTGCATGGTAATCATTTCGTTGCAAGGCACTTACCATCAAGCCACCGACAAATGACCAACTCATCCTGACACAACTTTGCTTGTTGAGAATACTTATTGTGTGACAAGTAATTTTTTGCACCAGAGAGCATAGCATCCAGTTTGTCCATAAAGCGTTCCACTATCAAGGCTGTTGAATTTGGAACACTGATGGCAATGAGATCTGAGAGCCCGTATAACGATGCTGCTGAGAATTCGACTTCATTACAAAGATGTTTGGGAGAGATTGATAGTAAACCATTGAGATCAGGGTGTTCACGACTCCTCGCGGCAGTCAAGTCAACAGCGCTCCTGATAGGCTGTCGTTTGCTCTCGCGAGCTCCGGCAATTTGGGGTTCAACAGTAATAGATGTTATTACACGAGAGACTCCCTCACTGTGGCTCGGGCTTGGCGTAATCACTAGAGTGTCGAGCTGTTCAGTGTCCGGTAGACCCACATGGGCCGCGGATAACGAATTTAAAGAAGGTTGTTCTATGTGCGGAGCAAGTATACCTACCATCTTCTTCAGTAAACGCAAAGTCTAGCATTGTGGCTTCCTCACGTGTTGCGGAGGAGTGAAACTCGGATATTGACTCTATTTCCCAAGAGAAATCATCATCGTATAAAAGCCAAGACGAGGCAGTTGACATGGGAGGCGTTGCAGGTATTTTAGAAGAGGGTCCCCTGTTTGCGGGGGCTGCCTGTACACTGGAATTCCTCCGATTGCATCGCGGCGCCAGCTCTGGGTAGAAGCACTCTTGGCTGATTTTCTATGGATGTAGACTGGTTGGGATGGTTCTTGATCTAGGTTAGAGCTGCTTACCTCGCAGTTGAGACGCGGCTTAGCCCCATCACCTGTTTCCATCATTAAAAATTAGAAACTATAAAGCAATTCATATCAGGGACATGCTGGCAACCTACACCGGACTTTTCTTGAACGACATATATCGCAAGCCCCTCTGCGACGAGTGATACGCCGTGTTCTTTGAGGGGCAGCCACAAGCATTGGAGACTCGGAAGTCATTGTAAGTGTTCTTGGCAAATACACTGGTACCAACAGTCGGGAGTAGAAGGACGGAGAGAGGGATGAATGGATTATTGTCACGTCGCACAGACAAGGGTAAATATGGGCGGAATTTATCATGGACTCGAAAAACAACCAACAAGTATCTGGCCATCACATTCAGCTATCAGCAGTATTCGCCTCTTGAACATGCACGTGTCGATGCTCAGTGATGACTAGAAATTCAGTCTAAATTAGGAGTTGACCGACCCAACAGCCTTGCCATCACTGCGAACGCTCATATCAGCAAGACTCGATTGTAATAATTACATCAGCGGAGCAATGCACATATCACTGGCTGCACAGACAAGGTGGGCGGTTTATCACAAGACAGGGATTTGCTTGACAAATCATTGTGTGAGAGTGATAGGTGTTTGAACTGCATGTAGAAACAGAGGTATTTGAGTACTCATACATACAACTTTGTCTGAAGCTCTCCGCATATAATGGCTAAGCGCAAACAAGGGTCTCTCAGCCTGTCTCAGTGCAGCCTTGTTTTCCCGGCAACGCATGTACGTACTTAGTGACAAGTTCCAACTTGCCTTTTGCCTTGTTTAAGAAGAGCAGCAAGCGGGGAAGCAGTTGGTACCTTTAGTCCCTTCTCCACATCCCCAAGCTCTGGGTGGTGATGATCTGCAGGAGGCGACCCATTAACAGATCTTGACCGAACCTTACGCATACACAATCACTTCAAATGCGGGAGAGCGGCACGCTTCTTATCGGAAATGTCGGCAACGGGTATGTAGCAATACAGAGACGGATTCGGACCCCAAGCCGCCTTGGAAGTTGGAACCAACACACCATGAATCACGCTGCTAGCAGCGTAACCCTGCCTGAGAGGATATAACGTTTGAACTGACCTTCTGTGTGTTGGTCTTCACTTTGACCTGTTCACATCTCCGAATCCTCGGCGACTACTGATTGCGTTTTGTTCCATCTGTCGTCACTACACCAGCCATCATGTCCTTTTTAGGCCAACCCCGACCACCGACACCCCAGATTCTCGTGCACCGGCAGCCAGACAAGGCGGAGTTTGACCCAACAAAAAGACCGTCCAAGTACATCATACTCATCATGGGCTCTACTGCTGTGGCCGGCAAAGTCCAAATCTCGCAGGCAGTGGCCAGAGCTTTGTTCTGTCCGCTTTTCCAGGGTGACAGCCTGCACGAGTCCACGGCCAAGGCTGCCATTGTCGGTGCCGCACGGAATGCTGCCGCTGAAAACGCGGAAGCAACACATGATGGCGCAACCTCGTCTGCCCCCAACGAGACTCGCTACCAACGCATGTGGCTCTCTCGCATGACCAGGACGGGACATTTGTTCCCCGAAGAGTCTCGTCCTGCAGCAGAGGGGTTTTCTGGTTTTGGTGGTTCTTCCATGACACCGACGTCCAAAGATGATCGGCGGGGGTCTTCAAGCTCTGTTGCGTCCGTGGCTTCGACAACTCCTGGCACACCTTTGACCCCATGGAGCAGTGAAGGCCAATCTACACCCCAGCCTCATCATCACATCCCCCGCGCCCAACCACCACCACGTTTCCCAAGGAGGCCACTACCCATAATCCCGTATTCACGTTATCCGAAGATGAACGGTTGCGGCGTGCGAATCCTGCGCTTCTGGTTTTGGCGCACCCTCAGTTGGAACCTTGGCATAAACTTGCCATCAGAAACGCCACTCGAGAGTATGGTATTGGCATTATCTTTGTGCCTCTTTACGAGGAACAAGACACTGATAGCAACGATGATGATGATGAAGATGATCTGCCTATTCTGCGACCTTTGGATCCTAGAACCATGACAAGCTTCCCCACATCTTTTGGAGATAAGATAGCTAGGGTGCAGGCCTGTCTGGACAAGGAGATGAAAGTAACCATCAATACCAGTGCTGATGTTGAGGGCAAAATCACGGAAATATTGGATAGCTGTAGAGAAATCATGGGTGTTGCACCCACACCGTTGTCATAAGTAATTCATATTCATTTTGCCATTCTACATCCAAGCTTGTCTGACATTTGTAACATAAAACTACAACATGGGCAAAATCAGAAACCTGCCACAGTCTCTTCGGGCCGTCTTGAGATTTCCATATATTAAAGCTCACGGTATGTTATACTCCTCACTGCTCAAACGGTACTCTACTCTCAACAGCTGCCAAACACAACATTCCCAACAGTTACAACATCGTCCAATCTCGGAGCGTGCATCGACTTTTTCAGCAACATATGCACACAATGCGACGTGTGCTCGTACCTTCGCGTCAAGTGGTCACTGCGAAGGCCATTGGTGTAAGCATGTGCAAGACGTAGAAGAATCCATGCGCAGTGCACCGAATGTTCACGACTCGTTGACCACCATCTCGCGCCGTCTACTGCGCCATCGCCTAGAGCTGCAAGTTCTTCGAGTCCCATCTGGTTGCGTCCACCTTTATCGCTCCAATACACCCAGGTTGCATTGCTGCCGTTGTTGGAGAAGGATTCTCCGGCTGCGATGAACTCCTCGAGACCATGTCGCACACATGGGGCTGGTAGCCACGCCTTTGCTAGTAGATCAAACTGACAACCCATTGCAGTGGCCTCTACAACTGAGTTGCCACATGTAAGCCCCCCGAGTTGATTGCTGTTTGGGGTTGTTGAGGTCGGTGATCGAACTCCAAAATGCAAAGTGCAGAGCACAGTCAGGGCAATGGTGAGAAGTGCGGTTATAATCTGCCAAAGACGAGTTGATGATGGCCCATTTCGCGTGTGATAGTCGCAGCAGGTATGGGTTTCAAGCGACGGTTGTGTAGGCTCCGTCAACTTATCGTAATGACCCCTCTGGTTTGAACGGTGAAAACCCGCAAGAAACATTTCCATCATATCAAGTAGGCAAGTAATAGTCGATTTGTATGAAAACCATCACAATTGAGTGCCTATCATTTGAAGCTTGGGGCGTGGTATCTTACAATTGGGGTGGTTCGTGACCAAGATGAACACACGTCTTGGCAAAATGAGAGAATGTTATCAGCGACCAAGTCTCACTGCGTTGAATATACCTAATCAGAAGGAAAGATGGTTAATTGAGTGTGCACAAGGGGTCAGAGGTAAGGGAATGCAAGAATTGCGTGGGCGGATAATGTCTGTACAATTCCGGATTCGGGTAGGAACCGAGTCGGACCGGGTGAGGGTTGCTGTGGTCCGACAGCATTCATGGGGTGTCATTGGTTTTAATGCATTAGACGACAAGCATCTACTACAGAAACCATCTTTGCCCTACAGTCTACGGTGCAATGACTAATACCACGTCTCCTGTATTTCTTACCGGGCATGTCACCAACTCGAAGTCAACCTGCCTGCGTCTCTTGAGATTTAGTTGCTCGCCAGTTCAACATTGTTGAGTCTTTTCTAGTGTCTTTTTTGGGTGTAAACGATTTAGAGAATATCAGGTCAGTTTTTCCATACAATTAAATACTATTCTGAATATATCTGATTACTGACAACAAATTTCCATAGATGATTGCTTATTGCCCACCTACCACAATGCCTTCCCAGCACAACTACTCTTTATTGCGCGATCAGTCAGAGACTGAGTCCAAGTTACCGCATGAACAGCATAAACTTCTGCAAATCTGGCTCAAACACAAATTCGTTATCCTTTTTGTTCTGTCAAATATCTTGACATTTGTTGTTTGCCTTCTTACATCGCGCTCTCTGGTCTGTGCAAGCAGTCCGCTCTCACAGAAGTCACCCCCAATCAGTCAACAGTGGGAAGAAGTCTCCAAAACAAGAACATCTCAGGTCATTGATGGTATTGAATTCATGGGGACCAAGTGCGGGAACAGCTGGCAGGAAGCCAAGGCCATGGGCTGTCACTTCGACGTCATGGCATCCAGATGGTATGCGCCCGAATGTTTCGACAAAAGTGTCCTCGACGATATGCTGGCTGAGCCACATATCGATTGGAACTTCACCTGGTATGCAGACAAATACCACCGAGTGGTCGTGCCGTCTGAGAAGGTGCTCAGCGGCGAATTCGACAAGGTGTATCCCGATAATCTCTTCCATATCAAGCACTGCCTACACCTCTGGCGCAAGCTTCACCACGCAGTCATAAAAGGTATGCCTGTGGATGAAGAGATCCTAGACTACAAACATACTGTACATTGTACAAAGATGATTATGGACTGGACAAGTCCAAACTTTCAACGGCACTCAGTTACTTCAGCAAAGTCGGGAACACCGTTTTGTAGATCTAACCCTGTGGGATTGTTGGAAGTGAAGGGGCAGTGAGAATAACCAAATAGATTGTTCAATGTTACTGTGGAGACACAAACCCAACAATACAGATTTATGCTCTACAATCCCATCTCAGCATTCTTGTGATGTAATTTAGTACATTTTTTCCAATGTTCCTCTATCATAGCTTCGGATGTTAGCATGATCGCCGGTCCGGTACGATTTCTTCGGCCTCATCCATTTCGGGCCGACAGTATATTCACCCAACCAACCGAGGGGAAAGTTATGCACCACCACAGCGCTCACCTCAGTCCGAACGGTAGATGAAAGCAATATCCGAACCTGTTTGGAGTCCATTTCCATTTAGCCGCGGTCCGAGAGACTACACCAATGATGCACTCCAGTGTTCAGAAAAGATTGCGCATGTTGCTCAAATAAAGCAAAGGTGTTGGAACGCCAAAGCATCATCACCCCTTGCTAACAATACTTCAACCTATTCTTTCAGTGAACGCAGCGCAATATTGGTTTTTTTCGGAGATACGCACGCCTCAAATCAAGAAGCTTGAACACGAAATCTACCATGAAGATCTCCATTCTTTACACTGCCGTGTTTGCAGTGCTCGCTGCTGCTGCGCCGGTTCAGAGAGACACATCTTCTCGTGTCGCTGCGGTCCCGCGTTCCCCTCAGCTCCCCACCATTTACGAAGAAGATTTTGTGCAGGATAAAAGGCAGCTTCCCACAATTTATGAGGAGGACTTTGTGCAAGACAAAAGACAACTTCCTACCATCTATGAAGAAGACTTTGTGCAGGACAAAAGACAGCTTCCCACCATTTACGAGGAGGATTTTGTGCAGGACAAATAAGTGACAGTGAGTTTCCTGCATAATTATCAGCAGGTAGCAATAATGAGCTAACATTTCTACTGCGAGTGCATCAATCTCTATCGGTTTGATACAGTTTTCATTCAATTTGGGTTGTTTAAAGATAACTTGTATGGTCCGATGTGGCGCTGCGATGGGCAGCACAGCTCAAAGGTAGTTTATTTATTACTGACTACATGTTGTTATCTGGTGGCGAATGGAAATGAATTTGACTGGTTGGAATTTAAACATCTTGAACTTTTTATATGAGTAACGTGTGGGCCTTTGTAGATCCTTAATCGTGTTAGGTCAAGTGTACTTGTTGAATAGTTCAAACTGTAGCCCTTTGTATGCCTACTCCCAGCTTACTATGGCAAAATAACAGCCTTCACCCATTCTTACTCTACAGACAATATGTGACCTAGTTCAACCTATTCTGTCAGCTACCACATGATGTAGATGTCCTATGAGCGAAGAATCAGCGGTCATTATTTCTCTTAGTGAAGAATATCCCGTCCTGTAACGCAAGTTCCTATGAGTTGTAACATCTCATTATTCCGTGCCTATCGCACCACAAAGTGCAGCCCCACCCACACACACTAGTCATCGGACCAGAACGCTCGGTCCGAAAGGATCACGGCCTTGGTTGAGTCCCCCGATCCAAAACGGGTGAGAATTTATGACCAGGATCTTTTTTTGACAAGCCTTGAGATATTACGCACAACTGCTGTTGGGGCTTGTGGACCATTCCGTGGGTAACAGTCGCTACGTTTAGTGAAGGCCAGAACCACGGTCTCTCAGTTTCCAAAGTGTAACTCCTTTGGTTGAACTAAGAAGCACGACTTTCACTTGTCAGTATGGCCCCAATGGCAGAAACAACATATTTTAACATTAATATCGACAGCGACGTTATATCTTGTATTGCGATGTCGGACGATCATGGACATCTCCTTACAAATGAGGAAGATGGTGCTTATACAGACAAAACAAGTGATAGCACCTTCACCTATAAAGGTTTCAATTTACCTGATCGGTCCCGGTCGAGATGGGGTCACTTAAGTAAGGCCATTGTCTTTTCAACAATTGTGGCAGCTTTCATCTTGATCTCGTTCACTACCTCTCTGGCAGCACAGCTTCTTGTCGCTAGACACCACTGGTCCACCAATACGCCTGTGCAAAAGGTCACAGATTATTCTGTTTGCAAAGCAGGCACGGAATTCAACTGCGGCACCACGGCGGCAGAAGCGCGTGCCATGGGATGCCATTTTCAGCTATGGTCGTATAGCTGGGTCCCTCACGATTGCTACGACCCCGAGTTACATAGAGCCTTTCTCCGACGGCAGGCTGAAGAGGGTTGGGGATATTTCCGCGACAGGGACGGCCATGAAGAGATACCTCTTGATGTGATTCTTCGCGGTGATATCAGCGAGATTTTCACAACATGGGGCCAACACTTTTGGCACTGCGCGTACTATCAACGCAATTTCTTTCTCGCCAAGGTGGGCATCACGAACCGTGATCTTGACTTGCACCATAGCCTTCATTGCCAGAAATGGATGTCGAACCCGTTTTATCATCCTTGGAATACCACCAATGTCAATCTTACTGTGGGGTTTCATACTTGCGATTCTGTTCATGGTTTGGGTGTCTTGGATAAAACAGAGGACTTTATTTTTCATCACCCTCCGAGTCAGATTGGATAACTTCTGAGGTAGCAGTTAGTTGTCAACTAGTGAAATATTTAGCTTCTCGCAATTTTGTATCTCCTCTAAAGAACTCTGAGCAAATGTGCACCATGATCTTGTTTTCTTTTTTACGTGGAAGCGAAGTGCATGAATGCACTACTCCGTAGTAGTGAACTCAAGATGCCAAAACGACTTCGGGGCTACGGCGAGCGACTAATATTAGATGATATATACGATTTTATGTTTGATACTAAGACACGTGTTATAATAATGATCGCCAGATAACCTCTATGCCCTGAATTTGCAAATTTCCACCGTTTCTATTTACCCCCAACCTGTAGAAATGGACTTGCAACCTCGTCGTCTCCTTCAATGGCCTTCCTCCTGGTTGAATCGTTTGATCCAAATAGAGATGGCCAAGACCGTGCAGTGACAAAAATCAAGTTAAGACAAGTGAAGAGAATCGCAATGATCATCAATAGTAATGAAGCATCGGCAAGCCGAAGACCACTGATAGGCAAATCATTAGTTATATACATCTAGTGATAACAAATAGACTCCAGTGATTCTGACATGGATATAAAACTCACAGGATAACATTAAGACATCCAAATATAATGACGGAACGTCCAATCCAGATATGAAAGGTCGTCTGTTTAGACTTAGTAGCTGTTACTAGGAATTCCCTGTGGTGAGCGAAGCCTAGAAAGGCTTGAAGCGGGATGAGCGCCGTAAGCACGAGGCCAAGAAGACCATGCGGTTGAAGAAACATAAGCCACTTGGAAATATTAGTGACGTGGTACATGTGAGAGAGCATCAAGCCACCGGAGAGGTACAGGAGAATGCTGTTCCAACTTACCAAATTGTGTGTCACTGCAGCGTATATCAGAATGAGGATGCCTGCAGCAATCAAGAGCGAAGCAATGAACTGGAAAGCGACGTGAGATCCAAACCCGCCAACCCGTAGCGCTATCACACCGCAAGGATAGAGAACCATGACTGCTGCAGCCATGAGACCTCCGTGAAATGCAAATAGAGTCTTTGTAGACAATTGAAGACCACTAGAACCCGAAACCGAAGTCGGCGCTCCATACTTCTCATCTTTGTCGGCAGAGATGTAACTTGGGCGGGTCCAATCCAACGATGGAACCATCACGGCTTTGCCATTGTCAACTTGGGCAGCTTCACCCATCTTGAGCTTGAAGTACCCATATCCTTCATGCTTGTGGATTTCCGTATCTTCAGAAACGTGCGACAAGAATTGATAGCCGTTATAAGCCCAGATCCATTGCTGGAAATCAGGCGTAGTGTTTACCGAATCCCAAGAGTCACAGCTGTAACATATGAAACTTGTCTCGAACCACCCCGTGCTGTTCAGCGATATCGAATGAACGTCGACCTTGGGCAAGAAGGTGCTCGGCCGCGGCTCGAAATAACCCCTAGCAAAGGTATGAGCTTTTCAGTAACGTTCGCGTGCTGCGTCATTGGCAAAGGAAACCTACTTTCCACTTCGGACACTCAGAGTTGGATCTATAAGGAACAATATGTTAGTATTTTGTAGTCCTAAATATTAAATATAAAATAAAATCTAGCAGCTATGTAGACTTGCCTTTTGTTGAGTTCGACTCGCCGTATGTGACAAACATGAGCGTCTTGTACATGGTGCTACCAATACCAACACCTGCCCAGCCAGCAGCGCGAGGTCGTTGGTAACCAAAGGTAACGGCCCAATCTGAAAGATGTGATGTATGATTCAAGCGGGTATTAAAAACAAGGCAGAATCTAAACTGGTCTTGAAGGTCTGACAATTGGCAATACTGGGCGGAGCTGGCTACAAGGCCGGCAAAGCCAAGTAGTAGGAACATGGCTCTGCCTACGCATAGTCTGATGAGAAACATGCTTGGAGTCACGTTGTAGGATGTGTAGGGAGTATTGGTGTTGTTCGAGAAGTCAAAGATGCCACAGCGAATTCAGCATATGCAGACTGGTCAAATACAGTGCATTCACAAATATGAAGAAAGCAGCGGGGACTTGCAGTAAGGCGCAGGTAATTCCGAGCCTGCCACGTTAGTAAACGCGTAACGGGCAAGGCTCTTCCGAACTACCTACTTACATTGGCACAAGTATCAGAAATCTGTGAAATACCACTCTTCCCTGCCTACGTGAGGCACCAACCAAGCGATGTGACGTTTTACACTAATGAATTCGACATTTTATTCATCCAATACGCTACAAATTATTTTCTTGAATTATGATTTAAAAAAGCAAGAAGAATGTTGAGGGGTTCGCGGTTTCCTTGAAGTGTTATTGACAAACTGTATTCCACTTCGTCCATGATTCAAGTGGGGAAGTTTCAAATGAAAGTATTAACAGAGAACGACTTTTGGTGAAAGGTCAAATTAAAAGTCAGCCTAAAAGAACATGCCAAAATCACTCCTAGAATTTCATAACACATCTATCCAAAACGGACTTCATGGCCTATCCCAAGGTTCATATGCATTATACTTTTCCAGAATCTGTTTCACCCTTGAGTCGTGCTCCGCCGCTACGAACTCATCAGCCCAGCCAGACTCATCCACCACAAGATCTTGTTGCACTTGTGCAAACGACGGAGGCGACAATTGCAAACTGGCGACGAGATGAAGGATGCTGAGCAGTATTACCGTGATAGGGACACGACGCATTGTTTCTTTATTGAGAAGTTTGAATGTTGCGTATTTTGCTGTGACTTATGGATTAGCTGCGAGCTCAGGCCATGGCATGAAGTCAGACCATTACTTTGGAGTTTTGGTTTTCGCACTTCAAGACTGAGCCTGTGCTGATGCTAGAGAATTTGACTTTGCAGTTGGTGTACAAAAAGCTAGAGACTGGTTCCAGGCATTAGAGGAGACTGAGTCAACGTAGAGCCGGAAACTGTCAGGCGCAGTTTCAATCTTGCCGGGTAGATGGACTGCAAGCAAGACAAACCTGAGCCGATGACATGCCGGCTTACCAGTCACATCGGTGAAGGAGTGCTCATATTCGGCGATCTCCAAATTGTGCGTTTGCCGAGTGACTCGGTCTGTCACTAGCTCGGACTGTCAGATCGAAGATGGAGCATGACCCCACCCACCATTGTTCAATTTCGATGCCGATTCCGAGTCCGGGGTCCGAAGGCGGGGTCGATCGCGGGATCCGATTGCGATTCTTCTTGGTGTCGTCTCGGTTTGGGCAAAAGTAACTACAGTGTGGGCGGAACAGATGCCATGGCAAATGGGTAGAAGCTACTTTCGATCTCACTAGCAGTCGGCGGAGAGAGTAGAAGCGATACAAATCTTGACATGTGGCGGGGGTAAAGAAGATCATTCACAGTAAAAGTGATATCATGGAAACAGGCAACCGGGG
Source organism: Zelopaecilomyces penicillatus (assembly GCA_005765155.1). Lineage (NCBI taxonomy): Eukaryota > Fungi > Ascomycota > Sordariomycetes > Hypocreales > Pseudodiploosporaceae > Zelopaecilomyces > Zelopaecilomyces penicillatus. The sequence goes on from VCCP01000006.1 coordinate 3,675,756, forward strand.
TTCTAGACTAGGCTCTTGGGTGCGTTGGTTTTCTCAATTGCATGACTTAGCTGAAGGTAATTCAAGCACTCATCAATCTGCGGATAATAAATCTGCGGTCCATCCTACAGCAGTCTGGGTAGTTCAACCATGTCGTTGTCTCCAACAGAGCTTCATAGGCTCCCGACCTGTCGATGTTGTGAATGTAACCGATCTCACCTCTTTCTACACATACTACCCAACTCTGATTCCCCTTCTGCTACGGAACAGGATGGACTGTCAAAGTTTGACAATTTGCGGGCTTGGATCAAACTGGACAATCACTCTGGTCAGCAGGGAGATCAGTCCGAGAAACACATTTCGCTAGATCACACCAATGAAAGCGCATTGGCATTCCATGTTCCCGACCACATGTTAAACTTTCCAGAAAGGCACATCACCATCGTTTTAGAAATGGTTCCGAAAAGCGCCAAATCAACATTTCTATCTACGGCAATAAACTTTCTAAGAATTCCAAAACGCCAGCCTGAATATAGCTCAATTGACTCATTCTCGTCTTCCGATCAGTCTTACGATCTCCCGTATGACGGACACAAACTTGACAGCAGATTACGCCGCTTCAAGATGCCACAGATTCTCATCATGGCCATCGGTCTTACAGCTCTTATCGTCGCTGTCTGTACTTTTGCGTTGTTACCATTCTCACAACATGGCACAAACATCTGGCCAGAAGACGGCTACATCCGATATCCAACCCCAGGCAGTAACGGTCCAAAGCGCCAACTACGTATCCTATATCAAAACGCAACAGAATGGTCTCGCAAAAATCCGCATAATAACGGCCAATGGAGAATGCGTATTGACGACCAGGCACTTGTTCCAATCGAGGCGTGGGATCGCGACGAAGATCGGATTCAACAGTGGTTCGCCGACCGCTACCCGGGAATGCGCCACGTCGTGGAAACGAGAAGCTACTTACGTCCCAGCTGGCTTGGTTCGCTCAACGTGTCTGTGCCTTGGGATGACCAGTTTCACTTTGCGCATTGCATTGTTGCCATGCGGAGGTATTGGAAGGCGAAGGAAACAGGCACTCATGTATGCCCGCGTGATATTTCTCCAACGCATGTTCAGCATTGTCTTAATTGGCTGGATGGCATTGTGTTCAAGCCAGAACCTGGTTTGCCGTACATGGGACCGGAGATGGCGTGGCAGACAAAACTCTGCTTTTGACCCTTTTAGATAGAAAAAAGCTGTATATAAAAGTGTGCAAGAGAGTTTGAATCATTCATGAGCTTGAAGTTTTATTTGTTTGGTTAGGCCACCGATTGCTGTATACCCTCCGGTTTTTAAAATGGGAAACGGCTCATATTTTTCTTTACATGGAGAAAGCAGCTAATTTTACCATCAAAAGATGAACCGCTGTTGAATTTTGACGGCAGATTATTGCTAATTGTTCCATGGTAAATTATAGACTTATGTTCCTTCATTCCACCAAGCTCGTCACGCATCCTGCTCGTGTTTTAACGTCATATTATACAGTTCATTTCACTCATCGTCTAGTCGAACGAATCCAAGCCTCCATCCTATTTAAATTTCTCAATAACGCATGCAACAGGTAGTCGCTTCATCAGATGTCATCAGCACTTGCACTATGTAAGAACCGAACAATCAAGGCTTCCGCCTCGCGCCGCGCCGCTTCAAGCTGCTCCTCAGTCTTTCGTTTCCTCATCATCGGATTATCCAACTCGAAAGGGCTGATTTTATCCATGAACCAGTAAATATCCGCAATCTCTTTGAAGCGTGAGATATTGCTTGGTCTTGCTGCGCCAGCCCCAGCGAGCGCCTCATGCCATGCGCTCGCTTCATCCCACTGGATCTCTGAGCAGTCTGCAGTGGTTGAAGGCGTAAAATCGCCAGTGAGTATCGCGTTGCGAAGATGAAGCTGGGGCGTGCTTTCGTATGGTCCTGGAAGATTTCCTCCTGGGATGTTGCCAAAGGAGTACCCCATGTACTCGTCTGCGGCCATCGCAACGTATGAAAAGTCATAATCTAGGAGCGCCGTGACCTCAAGACTGGCGGCATCAAAAAGGAGATTGCCCGTTGCTGGAAGGTTCATTTGTTAGATGTGTTGGAAATCATCGGTCGCGTGTCACACAGAGTAGTAGTGACTTACTAAAGTCACCGTGGACAAGCACCTTCTGGGTGTCATTGTGATTTTTGAAGATATCATCAAGTCGATTATCGATGAAATCATCAAGCCTTACCCTTACCCCATTCTCTTTCCAGCCTCGCATCACAGGGTTATCATCAGCCTCTCCAAGTTTGACTCTAAAGATATTTCTCAAAAAGTCTTTATAAGTCAATGAAGGGTCCCCTGTAAAAATGGCCATCTGAGCGCTGATAACCTCCCCACTTTGTTCATCGAATTTCAGTCCACCAAATCTGTCCACTGTGCGTGGGATCTTGAACCTCTGTAGCAGAGCTAGGATATCAGACATTTGCCCAAATACAACTGATTTATCCTGAAGAGACAGGGCATCGAAGCCTCGGGCAGGCATTGTCCCCCGCATGTACTGCTGCATAGTGAAGCCCTGACCCGTGGAAGTACTGGCCCAAGTGTAGACATCTGGGACAATGTGGCTGTATTTGGAGTTTGTGAGGGCCTGTCGTGCTAGGGTCATAAACGCGACTTCGTTTTCAACACGGTTGGTGTTGTTCATCCCTGTTAGGGGATTGGAATTCGCTAATCTGACAATTAAATGCGCAGAATTGGCGGGGAATAGGACAGAACCAGGTTGGGTGTCAGCATTCTGAGCAGACTTCAGCTTTTGTGCCGAGGTTGTTGGTGCTGTCAAAGTAACAAGGTAGATGAAGTTGTTGTAGGGAAACGGGGTGTTCATGTCATATTCAACAGGTTCAATGCTCTCCGCCTGAATGATCGTTAGTGCTCTGGCATCTGGCATGGTGGACATGGGATGACATGGAACTCACCTGTAGATCATTCAGCTGCAGGATTGATTTGACAAAATCCATGCGCTGATCGTAATGTTCGTGATCCATGGTGTTGAAGAGGCGTCGATTGAGAAATCCTTTGCGCACGAAGTAGTAGAGTAGAGAACGTCAAGAGGGCAAATGATTTGAGACAATAATGGACGTAAATGGAATGTATGCTTGCCGCTTTATACACAGTTTTTCAGAAGCACAGTCAAGGCTGTAATGCAACGCAGCATGCAACGCAGCATGCTCCGTACATTTCGGTTTTTTCCTCTTTTGGCAGACAAACCCGATGAATTGCTTATAATACTCTGGCCCAACAACAGGTCAATTAAACAGTCAGGGCCCCGCCTCAAAGTCTCCTGTCTTCTGGCTCCTGTCAAATGCGTCGGTTGCTGGGGGGCATTGATTGGAGGTCGTGGCCAACGTCTCTGTGAGATCCGCAACGTGCAACGAGCAACTGGGTATGTATGAGTTGAGGGGCAACCAAGTCGGTGTTGTTGATGGTGTTGGTGACCAGGAGTGCATATGCACATGTGCAAGCGTGGATTCTAGGGTTGTTTGTAAACAAGGCTCGGCGGTATTATGACAGAGTCGTACTCGTGAATCCATCAAGTAGCTATTCACGTAGCAGCCAGCCCCCCCTGTTGATGCTTCACAGAACTGTAGTCAAGGTACAACAATCGCAAAATTGTCGGACATGAGTCAATGTATCGGCTACACTCTAATAGCACGGCCCTAAAAAGCATATGAAGCATGGCACTGCTGGAAACGCTTTGACTAGAGATCTTGTTGCCAGGCAGGTTCCGTACGATCTCTAAGCGCCCGCAGAGCGAACCCCCCACCACAAAAGTCCTTCTGTATTGGGACATGCTGTTGGCCGAGCTGCACCAAGTCAAGGTACTTTGCAACTTGATGTACACGGAGTAGACTTGAACATTCACGTCCGGGTTTGCTGCAGTAACGTTCTCTGCACGCCGACAGTGTTTGTTGGCATTGGGGCACCACTTCATCAGAGCCAACTTGGTAACCATTGCCTACTATATCCAAGTATAGGTACGCCAAGGAATGCGCCCGGGGACAACATAGCTGATCGTGAATGCCAAATGCCTTAGATCCAGAATGAGTCTTTGAATGCTACCTTGCAGTTTGCTAGATGCTGATTTACTTCTATGCGCTTTCATGTTTTTGTTCTGTCGTCGATGATACCATACTTTCCAGCAGCCTTTTAGTGGGTATTTTTAAGTGATTGAACAGAAACATTGAACAGGGCTTCCAGCAGATCTCTCAGTGGGTCTAAAAGAATGGAGCAGCATTATGAATCGGCTGTCGGGATTCTGAAAACGCAGCTCCAACATGTCATTATACCGTCCAGCCTCCAAACGCAATTGAACCCAAGGATCAAGTCAACTAAACTATGAGTCTTGATAACTGTAACGGCTCCTACAGCCTTGTCGGAATCGACAACACGGGAAGGGGTAGACAATGTACTCCAAAGTACTACCCTACCAGGCTTTGAGGAATAGCCAATTGGAGCCATCATATGTCTCGTCCAAACGAACAGGCCTACGCAGTACTGGAATGCCATTCGATACAACCAACATGGACAAGCCGAACAAGACGAACACAGTCACGTGTATACGTGTTATTCGATCACTATGTAATCTCTGGTTATCATGTCCTTCGCCGCCCCTGCTCCCCATCCATACGGCCCGCGTTGTGGTCGCCCACCTCATAGCCCCATAGTTTCACAGCATCACAGCTCACTCTCCTCACTCCAGCGATGGAGTCGCTTATTCATTCACGCAGTGCAACTTCTATGCTGTGGACTGGAGATGATACCTTCGGCCCCCAGGCCGGCACCTACTTCGATTTCACGTTGTATTTTGAGCACAGCATATTAACGATTCTCCCAGCCTCCATCTTCCTTTTTGTGTGCCCTCTTTACATGTTCCGTTTTCTGCGTAGACCAGTTAGCTTCAAGCACGGATTGCTTCTCTGGACAAAATTAGTAGGCCTGCGACCAATTGATGTATATTATTCTTTTACATCGGTCGGCTAATATTGCTTTCGTAGCTAATTGCTGCGCTGTTGCTCGGTGTTGAACTAGCAAACACCATTCTCACAAGTCGCCATGGCTCCTCAATACGAAACAATGCTTCAATTGCCGCTTCCGTTCTCTCTAGTGCCTCGATGCTCTGTGTCATATCTATACTTTATGCCGAACACCGTCGATCGCTTCGGTCATCCTCATTTCTTAGCGCCTTTCTGTCCATCACAATGCTCTTCAACATTGTGCGCGCGCGATCCTATCTCAGTCGCGGTAGGCTGGACGTCTTTGGTGCGCTGCAGGTCGCCATAGCCATCCTCAAATTCGTCTTGATATCGCTGGAAGAACTGTCTAAGCAGTCACTGTTCCAACCTGAGCACCATTGGACCTCGATAGGTGCCGAAATGAGAGCAGGGTTCTGGAATAGGTCTCTCTTCGTATGGGTCAACAAAATTCTACTAGTTGGGTTCAAGGACGTCATTAATGTCAAGGATTTACCTGAGATTGAACTTGAATTCTCTGCCGAGCGACTTTGCGACAAGTTCCAAAATAAATGGCAAGCAGGTCAGTCATCAAGACCGAAGTTCTCTCTATTATTCATATTAACTTTGACAGCCAACAAATCGTCGCAGTATTGCCTACTAACAACGAGCATGAAGGCTCTCGTCTGGCCATTCATCGCCATCATTGTGCCGAGACTTTGCTTCACGGCCTTCACTTTCGCGCAGCCTTCCCTAATTCACACCATTGTGAGAGCGGTAGATCAAAAAGAGTTGTCAAAGAACGCCATTGGTAGTATCATAGGTGCTACTGGTCTTGTCTATTTCGGCCTGGCTGTGAGCTAAAGATCATGCCATCTCGGACTGTGTCGCTCGACTAATTGTCTCACAGGTGACGCGAGTTTGTTACACTCACGCAGTCTACCGATGCCTCACAATGAACCGTGGAATGCTCGTCTCTGCAATTTTCAAGCATACACTAGAGCTAGATTTAGCTACTGCCAAACAATCAGCTGCCGTCACGCTCATGAGTACCGACGTAGACAGCATTGGAGCAGCCTTCACCACGATCCATGATCTTTGGGCGGGAATCATCGAGCTTGCTATTGGTGTTTACCTTTTAGCTAGATACGTCGGACCAGCAGCTTTCCTGGTTGCAGTACCTGCAGTGTGTGAGTAAAACATGACCCAAAATATTAAACGTCGACCCGTGGCGCTAATGACAGCCAGTATCAACTGTTTCCTCTCAATATCTCGCAAAGAAAAATGGTCCGGCTCGCAAAGCTTGGAACCAAGCCGTCCAGAAACGCGTTTCTGCTACTAACCACATCTTGGGCCAAGTCAAAGGCATCAAAATGACGGGTCTTGCTCCTGTAGTCGCAAAGCAGCTTCAAGGTTGCCGTGTAGCTGAGGTTGAAAAGTCCAAAAATCTCAGGAAGATTATAATCTACATACACGCTCTGGGTAAGAGGTGCGGACACATGTCACCAGCGAACGCGTTGCTGAAATTTACTAGCACAGTTCTTCAACACCAATACCCCCGTTCTCGTTATCGCTGGTGGCTTATTCTGGACAAATGCCTCCAGAGGCTTGAATGCTGCTGATACGTTCGCTACGATTTCGCTCACTCGTCTTGTCTCGTCGCCGATAACGACCTTGCTTGTTGGATTTCCTCAGGTGACGAGCTTACTGGCATGTTTTACGCGGATTCAGAACTTTCTTCTCTTGGATTCATGGCCTGGTGCGAAGAATCTTACATTTTCCGTACCTGCGCCTTTAGCGGAACACAATGCGCACAAGTATGACTCGGAATCCGGTATTGAGATGCAGAAGAGTACGCCATCGCCACTGAAAACAGCCTCTGTGGAACTGCGACCATTGATCGAGCTCTCCGATGTATCTATTGCTCCAGCTATTGATGCTGAACCAGTCTTGCATGGAGTGGATCTCAAAATCCCGGCGTCAACACTAACAGTGATCGTTGGTCCTGTTGCGTCTGGCAAGACGACACTTCTTAGAGCTATTATTGGGGAAGCTTACCTCACAGGGACCGCAACCGGCATACAGCAAGTAAGCACGGGATATTGTGATCAAGTTTCGTGGCTTAGGAACATCTCAATTAGAGATAATATTATCGGGCCAGCTGCGTTTGACAGTAGCTGGTACGACAAGGTTCTTAACTGCTGTTTGCTGCATGAAGATTTACGCCAAATACCAGATGGAGATCAAGCCCTTGCAGGAAGTGGTGGCGTAAGTCTTAGTGGCGGACAGAGGCAGAGAGTAGTATGGGCATCTATTGAACTGGTGAACGAACTCACTTGCTGATTCGTGTCTAGGCACTTGCTCGAGCCGTATATGGTAGACCGTATTTGCTAGTCTTGGATGATGTGATCAGCGCACTGGATCACCATACCTCTCACGCAATACTAGAGCGACTTCTAGGACCTGCTGGTATTCTTAGGACTCTAGGAACCACCGTGGTCGTGATCACACATTCCGGTAAATCTTCCACATCAAATCGGGACCTCTAGCTGACTTTGCCCAGTTCAACTTCTTGCAATGGCAGACCATATCCTTGTTCTAGACGGAAAGGGTAGCGTCGAGGTCCGAAGAACAGAACATAATGCAAATGAAAATAATACTCTAATTGAGGAACTGCGAAAGGCCGATGCTATTGTGGAAGGTGATGATTCGAAAGACGATAACCCCATCTCTAATCAAGACGCGACACCGAAAACTACACCAAAGGTCACTATCAAAGTGAATAATGCGAAGAAGGTTGAACGACAGAGAGGCGATCTCGGGCTGTACAAGTTCTAATTTTTATCCAGCGGTATATGGAACTACGTTGCCTGGATGGTCATGGCTGCTATCAATATGCTCTGGGCCCAAATGCCTCGTAAATATGAACCTCTCGTCTTGCTGCTATTGGTACTGAGCTGACATCTACAAAGTGATCTTTCTTCGCATCTGGCTCTCAAAAGCTCCAAATGACAAGACATATTTCGCTGGCTAAGCCACGCTCGGAGTGACTTCTTGCCTCTCCTCCGGCGTCATGCTCGCGTATGTAACTACAACTCTGTCGCTTACACAGTCCTGATAGCTGATACTTTGGCAGGTTCTACATGCTTAAAGTTGCGCCTACATCGGCGGAGAGGCTACACTGGATCTTCTTGCAGACTGTGATGGGGCAAGTAAACTAGAGAAGATACTCTGATGTACTTATTTGCTAATAGTTACAGTGCAACCCTTGGGTTTTTATCATCCACGGATTCCGGTTCTCTCTTAAATCGGTAAGTGGGATGGCTGGTGATTTTGATGCATGATTTTGATGCATGCGCTGACAGCCTCACCTCTCATAGCTTCAGCCAGGACATGTCGCTTATCAACCAAGCTTTGCCCTTGGTATTACTAAACTTTGCCATTCGTAAGACTTCAACATTCTGTATATACGTGCTCTAGACTGACACGAGTAGTATTCTTTGACAACCTGGTCAGTGCCGGCATCATAGTCTCTGGTGCAAACTACGCAGCAATCGTCATACCATTCCTAGCTCTCATTATATATCTCGTGCAACACTTTTACCTTCGCACATCACGCCAAATGCGCCATCTCGACCTGGAAGCCAAATCCCCACTCTACACACAATTCTCAGAGACTGCAGCCGGCATCCAACATATCCGCGCATTTTCTTGGCAGTTTAACGTTTTAGCTCAGTGCTTTGAGCGTCTCGACTTCTCCCAGAAGCCTTACTACTACATGTTTTGTATCCAAAGATGGTTAACTTTAGTCCTAGAGCTCAGCGTCATGGTAGTTGCGATCGTATTGGTGACTCTGGCGCTTAATTTACCGCACACTAGCTCGGCGAGTGCCATAGGTCTGGCGATGGTAAACATGATTGGCTTTGGTTCGGGAATGGCGAATTTGATGAATACGTGGACGCGGTTAGAAACATCCCTTGGTGCTATTTCTAGGTTGAGATCGTTCACAAATGAGACACCAACAGAAGAGGATATAAGTAACGAACCAGAAATACCACCTGGTTGGCCACAACATGGCAGGATTGAGTTCAAGGGCGTCAGCTCGAAATACAAGTGAGTCATGATGCTGATCCTCGAACAACAAACACTGATTCTCCAAATAGTCCTCAAGACGCACGACGAGTGCTCAATGATATCTCATTGCTCATCAAACCTGGACAAAAGGTTGGGCTGGTCGGTCGCACTGGCAGGTTAGTTTCAGCCCATGTAAAACAGACAAAGGTTGTCATGCTAATCGATTACACGTGCAGTGGAAAGAGCACACTCATCTTGACACTGCTCCGTCTTCTCGACCAGTCTGGCTCAGTCGTCATTGACAACATCAACACCTCGGACATTAAGAGACAACACCTGCGATCCAGAATTACCTTTATCGCCCAGGATCCTGTTGAGCTACCAGGCTCGGTGAGATATAACCTTGTCCCGTTTCATGTAATAGGAGCGCAAAACAATACCATCAATGAGACGTCTATTCAAGAGGTACTGTCAAAGGTTGGACTGTGGGAACATGTCTCTGCAAAGGGTGGTCTTGATGCAGACTTTTCAGCTCTAGGTCTCTCTCAAGGACAGAGACAGCTATTTTGCCTATCTCGTGCCATGCTGCACCATGAAATAATGGAAAGCAAGATCGTGCTGGTCGATGAAGCAACAAGCAACATCGATATTGACACAGAAAGGAAGATGCAGGCAGTCATGAAAGCAGCATTCTTGGAGTGCACAGTAATAACGGTCGCGCATCGCCTGGAGACGTTACAAGGAGTCGATGTTGTCCTCGAGTTGGAAAACGGCGGCCTGAGTAAACGCAAAATGCCAGAGGGCTCTGAAATAGCTTTCTAATGATGGACGTAATGGTCATAGCTAGTCAAGTCAATGATCAAAAACATGATTATGAATTCATCCTGCCATAACAGCCATGGCCCTAACAATACAGACGCATGTTTGGACATCAGTGTCACAGGAGAAGAAGGTCGAGATTGGGACGACGTAAGTTTGATATATTAAATATGAGCGAAAAATTGAGGAAAGCTTCTGACGGTTAGAGATTATAACATTCTAATATCCCAATGGGCTACCTATACTCAAGTGGGATTTTATCAAGACCAACCAGAGTAAAAGAACCTTCACTGTCTTTGTGTAGCACAATTACTGTCCTGGCATCTGAATGGAAAGTAGTTTTAATTAGATAGATACTTCAAGCCAGAGGGAAGATTTGGATAACAGCGATTAGGTGTGAATGAAGTGGCCTATTATTCTCCTCCTGAATAGACTTGATTATATTAGAATAGGGCATGTCTGTCATGTTGATTATATGCTATCTTCAGGGTCCTCTAAATTAACTAATTACTTGTATAATTTTGCCATTTTTGGCACAACAATGCCTTGTCTTATGTATGACTTGGAGAGACACTCATATCTAACCGCCGTAGGATATGGGAAACACATTATCTGTCTGTAAATGTGTCCTAACCGCACGGCATATAAGATTATAGGCAAAGTTGGATAGATTGCAAGGTGTCTAAGTGATTATTACTACGTAGCCATCTAGCAGTTGTTGTATTCTTTCTCCTACCGCAGTAGTTGAGGCTCCCGTCAGGTGTGTCTGTATTCCTGCGTGTCTTATTCTCATTCTATCAAGTACACCCCTGTATAAACCTTTTTAGCGTGTGCTGGTTGTCTTACAATCAGCTTGGATGGTGCATTTCGCCGCCGGGTCGGTGTGTAGAAAGTCGGCATTGAACATGGCAAGTAGCTCCTCGCTAATGAAACACACAGTCGCGTGACTGCTACACCGTATTAATACTAGGTCATTGTGTGAGCCCTGACAGCGCCTCGGGATAGACAGAATAAGAAATCTAAAATTGCAGGCTTCAATGATTCTTTCTGGTCAAGCAGTGTGACCAGATATGTTCCAGACAGAGAGTGAAGGCATGGAGACGAAGATGCCTGGTCAAGATGATATTCGTGATGCGAATCTCCTGGCCAAAGGCAAATGCCACGAGAGAGCCTGACTATAGCTCTGGCTAGTAAAATCAATTAATCCTAAGAAACAGGCTATTTAATATAGCCGGTCACTTAGGCTGGAAGAGCTAAATATTAGGATATGCACAGGCCTGGCCTGTATATGAAGTTTGAAAGAATAATTAATCAGCTCAGATGGATCATAAAGCTGCAGCATAAAAAATGCTTGTCTTTAAAAGAGGCTTAGAGAAATGGTGAAGGCCGAAGAAGCAAAATGCGTAAAAAGTTGCTGTAGCAAGCTCATTTATATGCTACAAGAACAACATCTCTAGCCAAGCTATACCATCAATCACCATAATTATGGAGTTCTAATCCATCTGGAAATGCTCTTTCAATACTAAGTGAATTGTGCCACCTATTCAGTCTGCCTACTAAAGTTTCCGTTATGCGCGACAGAAGCGCGATAAGTCAAGCATTAATACGCACCCGTTGCAGCGGGCGTCCTTTTGTCTTGATTGGGTAAGAGATGAAGTGAATGGGTCGAAGACAGATGAAGGGTAATTTGAGAGGAGTTTGTAAAAAGCTTCAATGCGAGACTTGAGACATGCTAATCTCAAGGTTGCTGGGCATAGATTCATATACCTCGAATTCTATTGTAGTGGCCAGCTTCAACCGGTGCAATGATGTGCACAGAACGTCACTTTTGGCTAACAATGACACATTTCGTTTGTGACGCAAGGCTCAGTCAAGTAGTTGCCTTTGATAAATGCATGTCTCATGCAAGATGAGTGGTGACCACACGTCCACTTGTGCAATGAGTGTGGTGCATTCAGGTCAGGATGGTGAAATACATACAGAACTACTAAAGTACCTAGTATACAACTGTTCCAATATAATATTGAATAGGTACGTGCATCATGTCTCACACCCATGCTGTTCGATTCATATTCGGGCTAGACTCCTGCGTCGCAACGTGGATTAGGTATGGAAGCCTGAAACAAACATCATTCAGTATACCGCATGAGCATCTAGGAGATACTTGACTACTACCACAATGTGGAATAGAGATGGCACCACAGCCTCTAGATATGGAGATCTTCTATTACATCTCACATGTGGGTGGAGGGGGACGGTTGCTCTACGGAAGCGGGTGAGAAAGCATATTACTACGCATTGTGCACACCCCACTTGTTGTCATCCTTCCAGCGGGTCGTGTCTGGGTCTACAAACAAACTGCCGAGGGCCATGGATGGAGATGAAAGAGGTTAGTATCTCGTCGACGACATCAGCTGCAAAGGACCCCGCTGCCGGGCGGGGCTAATTTTGAGAACCTGCTAGTATTAACCCCTTTGATCACCAACGAATCAGCAAGCTGTTATACGACGGAAATGTAAGACATCCGAATGAATAGCACGGATCGCCCACGAAAGAGTGGGGAAAAGATGTTATGAGGATATGCCCAGCGGCTCCACATCGAAGGACTAACTTGCTGGCCAGCAGCAACAAATCAAAACGCAAAAGAAAGGAGGTAATAACGAATTAGTGATTTACAGGATCTCAAAAATACATCATCAATAACGTCGATCTTTGGGAGCGAAGCCCATCGGATAGGTAGGTAGGCAAGTAGGCTATACAATGCAAGGTAGGGCTTTTCGGGAGTTCTGACGGCTCACCAAATATCGCACTACCTGCGGCACTTGGCGCATCAACTCAATCATAATTCGGCTGTTGCGTATCGCCTAGAGACGTTACAGGTAGTTGATCTTGTTCTCGAGCTGGATAAAGGCAGCCTGAGTAAGCGTGAGATGATACTAGATGGCTCTAAGATTGAATTCCAATAGTGCACCAAATTGGTCTACATTGTCCGATCCGAGAAAAAACCTGGCTGGAGCTAGCAAGGGAGGTTAATACTGTGTACTGCAGAATTTCATACAGATTTTATGATTCTTAAGACGGTGGCCTGCTGTTAAGCATCACCGATATTAATAGAAATATGGCTAGAACCCTACTGTAAATGTTGAGCGGGCCACTACCTCTGGGGCTGCCTCCACCTTAATTGCTTGAGTACAGTTCGTTTGGTATCCTGGAAGACCATATCCAGAGAGAGTATGCTATCGGAGGATATGGCAAGAAAATTGAGGTGCTGGATATTTGGAAGGTAAGTGACTGTATTAATACAGTAGTTCTTTCTTATGCTTTCATATTCCGCGACAAGCTTAGGTTATCAGCAGGCTTTAATGGGGGGAGCTATGAACAGTCGTTCATACAAAAAATTCTTAAGGATGTTATTGTTGACCTTTTTTTAGGACTTGGCATCGAGAAGTAGGATAGATAGATACCTTAAAGGGAAAACCTGGACTCCTGCTAGACTTGTTAGGGTATCTAAACTTGCAGATTTTTATAAGATTTGTCGGATTTAAGCCAGTATTTACTATACACCTAAATCTAATTATAAGGTATACACTCTTATTTATCTTGCTTTCTCTATTTAAATCAAGATATTAAGATAATAAGGGTAAGAATATTGAGGCAGTTAAAAGAACTGTATAGATGTCTTAGTAACTGCTCTCCCTCTCCCGATTAATGGGCTAGCTGGCTGGCCTACTGCTTGCTTTGCTAGCCAGCTTGCTGTTTGACTTGGTAGCTGACCAACCTGCTGGCTGACCTGCTGGGTACGCTACTACTTGATCTACTGCTTGGACAAAGGGTAAGTCAGCAAGCCAGGCAGCAAGCCAAGCAGCTATATAACCTATACCAAGGCTGATAATTAATTATCAAAAATACCGGTATCTTTAAAAACAGTTGAGAGGATTATTCCACCGAACTAGCTATTTTAGTGATTGTGCAGTGATAAAAAGGTTACAAACTCACTGTTCTAAGATCAGATCCATGGCTGGAGTCGTAGACCTCATGAGCTCTATCCATGATAGGCATGTCGTTGGTTCAGGGACACTCGTACTCTTCCTCGACAATAATACTTTAAAGCTAATGGTAATTGGAGGAAGGAATTTGAAACGGAATGGAGTACGCTTTCCAGCTCTACTTTGCTATGTTTTCAGGCAGTGCATCCTCCCCATTAGATATTAGATATATGTTATCTGAAGTTAGGTCGAACCGGTCCATGTGGGCTCGACTGCGGAAGGTTTTGGCAAAAACTTCTTGGAGTTAAATAATTCGTGTGGATGAGCTTTAACTCTAGGTCTGACTTGAATAACCTTTTCCCCGAGTAATAGCTGTTTAGTGCTCCCTGTGTAACAGTTTAGAAACTAGTTGCAAGCTTCCCCAGGTGTTGCCTTTGGGAGCTGTGATCCGACCGAGCGGGCACCTAGTGTCTTCAGGTCTATTTTTGCACTTATACATGCGTTGACCAACCGCGACCTTTACGGAAACAATAGGGGCTCATGACTCATGACTAGCAAGGTACGAATGAAATGGTATACAGTGGCAAGATTTGAATGAAGGAGAGAACGGAATACTTCCGCGTGTCAAACGTTGCCTTGGATCTTTGCTTGACTCGGGCTTGTGCATGACGCCGCAGTGCTTATAATGATGTGGAGCGGAGCATAATGAAAGCCGCTGGGTCTGTCAGCATGGGCCAATTTGGGTAATCTGACCATCCGTCTTCATTCCAGACATGGATATGTTTACGCATACAGTAACCGGTCTTACATCGGACTTTTCAGCATGTCAGCACATTAGCATAAGGGGGATCAATCCCCAGGTCGGAAGGAACTTCCTCCTTAGACTTAGACATCAGTCCATGCATACAGCTGGTCTAAGCATAATTCTCCGTATCTCTCAGCCCATTCTATTTTTGAGAAGACAATCAGCCGCCTCGTGTCAGTCTGCTCCCAGCTCTACCACCCTAGGACCATATGGGGGGTCGTTCTCAACATCTTGCATGGAGTGGCCGCATAACCTGAAGACTCAAAATCTTTGAAAATCTGGCCATGGGGGTATTCACAGATTCTTCGGTTGCTCCATCCCCTCGGGCATCTGATGATTTATCAGAGCCCTTATTCCAAGATATACATCTCAAGTCCGCCAAATCTAAACTGCCCTGGTCATGGTGTTACATATTCCCTTGGCTTCTCTCTGTGGCGCTCTTTATTCTTGTCGCAGTGGAAAAGGCTAAAAAGCTGTCCAAGGAGCCCATATTTTGGAAAGAATATGAATTTGGTACGCTTTTATATCACTACTTTCCTTTATCAATCTTGATATTTGTAATTAGCTAACCTATCAATCTTCAGAGGGTGCAAAGCGAGAAATCACACCCACATGGAAAGAGGTCAAATTCACAGGTGGGCTGAATATCGACAGTGGTAGAGTTGTTCGCGAGATTGATCCTAACCAACCGTCCTATGTTGGAACCCCTACGCCGGAAATTGACGCTGCATGGGAAAAACTCATCCAGCGTAAGTGACCACCAGTCTATATGTGGTTGTGAATAACATGTTAATGCGGCTGCAGCGCTTAATCTGTTTATAACTCTCGATGAGGCCGCTGCCATGGGAACACATGGCATGATTGTTGAGCCTGAATCAGGCTTGTACCTAGCAATGTAAGTTCCGTGGCTATCCAGGCTTGTCTCAGTTTCTAACAGCGTTCAACAAGGCCACAAGTCCTGCACGATCTTCATTGTTTAGTACGTACATCCCCACCCCTGAATTTAAACATTTTCACTCATAGGCGCTTCCAAGAACTTCATTCGCAAGGCATTTCGCATTGATCATTACCCAGAAGAGAAGAACCTAACGTCACTTCAAACTCACACAGGTAATTGACATTGATTAACACACGAATGAAGGCTTGCTCTGACTCGACGTTTTTCCAGATCACTGCATTGACGCTCTGAGACAAAGTCTAATGTGCACGAGCGACATGACCATCATCAGACAATACTGGTCGGATGAATATCATCGAATATTGGCAGACTTTGACAATGTTCACATGTGCCGTGATTTCGATGCAGTGAGACAGTGGAGTGACGGAAGAAATGGTCAAGATGAGGATGTTTGGCCACAGGTTGCTGAGAAATTGAAAGGGAAGAAACCTGCCAAGTAAAGCTATGGTACTTTATTTTCATCAATTCTAGAAGAATAATAATTATGTTTACATGTAATGCAGTACCTAAAACTTTTGCGAGCAACCAGATAGCTGAGAGAGCATAACTTGATCTTACTTCAGAAAGTGTACAATAGTTGACGATATACAAGATGTTTGGCATGACGTCAGTTTAACCAAATCTGTTGATTCGTATCAGAAGCCCAAGCTACAGGTGTCTTGTCTGATACATGACGCTTCTTTTGATGATGCCGCAGATTTTCCTGCATGTCATCAGGAGTGCGATATGCTTAGAAATCCATCTCTGACGGCGGCTATCTCGGCATGTCCAAATTCAAGGCTCCCTGTGCTACCAAGTTTACAGGGGCTTACAGGCCCAGTAAACCCCACCTACAGCGTTGGCACTGTAGCTGACAAAGCGTCAGCGCTGTGACCGCTGTAGCCACTCAGCCCAGGGCGCTGTGACCACTGGACCCAAGCTGCTGATGGCGCTGTAGGTTTACTGACTCATTGCTGTGCATGCGGGGAGCAAATTCATCCCTCTCCTCCCAAGGTTCAGGCTCGTCGGAGATGTGATCAGTCTTCAGCTTATCCGCCTTTTCACGGAGGCACTAATGCACCACAACGATGGCTTGTGCCGGATTTATCATCGGTTGAGATATCCGAAATGCCGAACCATTTCCGACCACTGTAGGAGCCACCGTGAGATCGCCTGCAGGTGTCAGTTACCCCTGTCCCTGGTCCTTCTGCCATAAGCCGTATACCAGTTCAAGTTAGTTAGTAACGTTATGCTCTCCTTTTATACGAAAAAGATAATCGCCGACAGTTATGGGACATAACCAGCCCTCTAGACCATTTTCCTACTTGGATGGATTGTAGAATTGTCTGGGTTTGGAGCTGTAAGTGGAAATTGTAGATGTGTGATTCCACATGGATTCAGCTCTCGATTTTATCCGCCATTGCATCATCAGCTCCTGTTACTGCTCACATTCACCTAGACTTGCTTCTCAGTTGGGGTGATATCCCACCCCCTTTCAGTTCCTCAGAGCACTCTTTGTGTTGCCATTTCCCGTTCTCCTCGCTTTGTTGTCTGGTACACCCCTCCCAACTTTATACTGTACTTCAACAGCACACAATCCTGTTGATCAACAAATATGACGGCGTTTTGGAATGCATCATACCGTCCGGTAGCTACGGAGAGTTCAAACGGTCACGGTACAATCGAGCCTGATGTACCAGTCAAACACTTTAGCCGGATCTCCAGGACAACATTTCTACTTGCATCCGGGGCTTTAATAACAGCAGTAATGCTCATTTCCTTGGGGGCATACAGTGTCATTCATTCAACCCAGACAAATGGTGCATCTAAAACCAGCTCTATCGGACGCTGCGGTAACTCCTCCGCAGAAGCGTTATCACTAGGCTGCTCATTTGATCAAAGCACACTCTCTTGGTTCCCGCCCTATTGCCCTCACTACGCCAACGAGGACTTTGTCAAGATGAATCCTGAAAAGCCCTGGAAATTTTACACGAATCCATACAAGAAGATACCTGCTACGGAAACTCAGTGGACCGATATCTTGGACAACAAATTTGAGATTTGGGGGGAGAGGGGAGAGCATTTGAGCCATTGCGTCTTCATGTTTCGCACGCTGGGGCAGATTGTGAGAGATAGTGGGCGTTTCGTCCCCAAGCATGTAAACTACCACCATATTGAGCATTGCACGAATGTTCTGCTGGATCTTGTCAGAAAGGACAAGGACTTTTACGAAATTGAGACCAAGGTCCCTCCCATTTCTTATGACCAGGACTGTTAGGCAATGTTTAGGCTTTATATAGATAATATGTATTAAATACCAGATTGAAGTTATTGAAACTAAAAACCCTTCATGATTGAGCATTGAGTGCTGTCATTTCCTCTACTAATCCAGCGAGTAGCATCCGCTGTAACCCACTTCAACAGGAATTGGAATGGCCCAAAAGTTTGTTCCATAATCCGTCATGTTGATCAAATACTCGGCGCAGTGCATCGTATGCTTTGTGTCGACGATGATATTGTCAATATTTTGACGTCCCTCGAAGAATGCACGATACTGCCTCTTCCAAAGCGCCGCGCAATGCACAATGTGGTCTCGAACCGATGTGTAGTAGACTGGCAAATCTCCCATCGCATCAATAGTGAGAAGATCTGTTCTGTTTTCATAACGGTACCCAAGCCAAGACCCATCTGACTGATACTCCTCGACGGACCTTTGGTCGGCGCAGGGCTTTGGAACCCAGTGGTTGCTGAGGATGTCGTACATACAATTCCGCTGCTTGGCCTCTTCTGGCGTGCTGCCGCAACCCTGCCATTTGGCTGTCGAGATTTGGTAGTGAATAGCTCCGAAGCTATGAGGTGGTCTGGACGCGCGGTTCTGCATGAATATCGTGCCCCAGATAATAGATGTGAGTGCAAAAACCAAGAAGTGGGTGATGATTTGAGTCGAAGAAATCAGGCGCTTTCGTGCAGCTGCTTGATACGTTGGCTGAGATTGCTCTGTGTGTGAGTTTGAGGCATCGTCCCGAAGAAATGGCTCTGATTCAGCCTCAGGTAACATCTTGAATGGAGTTAAACGTTGTCTGTATCTTCGATAGGAATGATTGTAACTTTGAGCAAAGAATGAAGAACTCTGAGCTGTTGTCCGCGTTGGGTGATTTATCTAGATACGTAAAATGGGGCGACGGTCTGACATAAGCCCTCACCTCACCGAAACCGCTTTAAGAAGCTCGCTTTGATCAATGATAGCACATATTAAGACCACGTTCTTAGCTGTATGATATTTGCTCATATGAATACTAACGATACAAACAATGGGAATAAATGCATTTATGCAATAGACACATACGAGCTTCATCATTGCAAGTCTTCAGTTACTGTCATTGCGCTATCATGAGTATTTAGATTTATGACAATAAGGTTTTCAGGCTAAGATTATATGTAACAGTATACTTGATTGACTCTACTCCTGAAAATGAACCCCAGTGACAATAACCGCTACTAAAACCAGCGAATTCCATCTTGGGCTAACCATAACTCCAGTCCTGACAGACTTTCATGAGCTCAGTTGGTTAAATGCCCTTATGCTTTATTAGCTTCTGCAATCCAAGTAACTCGGAAAACCTATCAACTTACGTATCCATTATATTGCTGACCGCCCCGGCCGCCAGCAGGCTTGACGACAACAGGCTTCACCTCATGGGCAACGGCAACTGGCTCAACAACAGGTGCAGCGGAGGCAACGAAAGCCGAGATGGCGAGAACAATGGCGGTAGCAAAACGCATAATTGCGGATAAGAGTCGAAGTTGAAATGATGCTGTGGGTTTGTCTAGGACGTATGTAGATGTCTGATAGTAATAGATGGAGGATGTTGAGAGACCAGTTACGTCGGTGGTTTTGGTTTAAATAGTTGCTCGACAGGAAGAGAACAGTAGGCGTGAACTCTCAGTCACTCATCAAAATACGCCACTCTGTTCATAGTCATCATGTGTCAGAAAATAGTACAACAATCACATATTACACACGCCTGTTATTATTTGACAGCATTCTTGATTCCATTTATACCCCCTATTACACCACATGCTTTGGGATGTGTGATTATTTGTCGCCATATATAAGCGAGGTTGCCTATTATTTCACCGTTTTGAATAAATCCAACAGTAAACCCCCCCCCCCCCCCCCCCACCAACCAAGAGATATAAACATATTGCCTAAATCACTGCGACAGTATTTATGCCTACTTTAGTAGCATCCAACATTGTACATAATAGGAAGGGACTCCGTTAGTTGGGCTCGCTCTAGAACCTTGGACGTGTCTCAGACGAGTCATTGAATCCACCACTGTCCTACTCATCAGTCTGCTACCCGATGCAGTAACCTGTGCGAATACGCAGCATCGTTGATAGCACCAATCCTTAGTACAGGAGACTACAGTATCGTCACACCGTATGGTGGACGAGTCCTTTATTCACAGGCTCAAAAATAAAGACAGCAAAAGTAGCACATTATGCTTATCAAAGCCTTCTTGCATCCTAGTGAGCATTTGATATCATTGCCACTATTGCCGTCGCATCCGGAAGTACGTGAGCATGAGGAGACTGTTTTTGCTGTGAACAGGCAAGAGGCCACGTCCTTGAATTGTCTTTTATGTAACTGTGCTTACTATAGTCAACGATCGACGGCCCAGACAACATCCTTGTCCCCATACCCCTGTCGTCTTAACGGCGATCGGGAGATTCGGTGTTAATTGCCCAAACCGGACAGGCTAGCGTCTTAGAAGCTCATCCGGATAATATCAAGTTCACGGTAATTAAGGCTTATGTTGATCGAGAGTCTTCCCAGCCGCACCTCACTACTCTACATGATATAATAATTACAGTGCAGCTGATAATAGCAGGTGACAAATCATTACACCCCGCATGGATAAAACATGCCATCAAGCTCGTTTTACTTCAATTAAGCGCTTATCTAAAGCCCCGTGATGCCCTCGCAAACTACTCTATGCACCTGCAGCCAGGAGTCTTTCGGCATTTTTTTGCCGAAGCCCTTCATTGTAAGAATTGCGGCTCATAGCCCAGTCTCTCAGTGCACCAAAATCACGGCATGTGTGGATGTTCTCAAAGTCGGGAGACGGCGAGCCTCTGTTCTGTGACCATCGTAAAGGAATCAGAGTCATATCCCCACTGCACATAAGGGAGAGGCGAATTGTATCAATGCAGTGATCTGCTTCGAAGTAGACGTGAGCATGCTGTAGGGTCCCTTCATATATTAATGTATGCAGTCACTTACCTATATGATTTCGTGTACCAGGGTTCCTCAACGCTGGATAGTGATCGATGTAGATGTACTGTCGGAGAAAGTTCTGAATTTGTGTTAGTAGAAGCTCCGAGGGTGCTGAGATATATTATTGCATACCAAACAGTGGAGGTCATGAAAAACGTTTAACCTGTCAGATTGTCAATATTTTGAGATGTGTCAAAGGCATCATGATTCATCCACGCACTCCCCAAGATAAAGATCGTAGTCGGGGTCTCGATAAAGAGTCCCTTCGACTTTTCCATGCTCTTTTTGCGTTACAAAAATGTTATCCGCTTTTATCGTGTTAGCACAACGCAAGAAGTCCACAGAATTTGGCGGAGAAAGAACTGATATGGTACTCACGGCCTATAATGTATTCCCAAGATGCGTCAAGCTTAGCATTTGGAGGCCCAGTGAATCGAGGATGCGTTGGTGGAATGTACGACTGATGGCTTTCATTGAACTTAATCGCCGCATTAAAGCGAATTCTTTTTGGAGCTGCTTTGATTTGTTTTGTTGCAGGTTCTATCAAATGAATTAGGCATCAGAATTGCTCACAGTTGATGAAGCATGCATCTCACCAAACTCTGTTGCGGTCCATGGTTGGGCGCAAGGCGAAGGACTCCAGAGGTGTCTGGTGAAGAGTAAGATGACCAAACACAACGACACGAGCCATGACAAAACAAGGCCAGCTATCAACCCTCTGTCTTTGAGTCTGCTTTCACAGAAACGGTTGGATTTACTGTTTGAAAGAATGTTGGTTAACAAGCCTTTTCGGGTCTCTTGACAGGATTCAGAGCTGTGTCTGGATGAATATTCCATTCTGCCTCACCTTGACCAACAGGATCACATTGAAACAGCGCCAAATAAATATATATATGTCAGATTGTTATACTTCAGCTCGCCAAAAGAAGTAAGCGCAGATTCGAAGGCATGAGCCTGCGGAAATATGAGCTAGTAATCTTACGTGAGAAACGACTTGCGCCGAACCTGTAGACTCAAGAAGCAGCCAGCCACAAAGCTTCTGGGACATGTACTGTTGGTCTCAGCTGCTGATGTCGATCTCTTAAAATGTCCTGTACGTCCCGGTACAATAGAAACATCTGGTGCGTAATGAAATACGCAGCCTTGGTTATTTTGTTATCCGTTAACCAGTACTCCACACACATGTCATCGCAGGTAGCACTCAACATAGCTTTCCTACATGCTTTCCATGTAATGTTGTGGCGGCTGACTTTTTTTTCTCTTTCCAAGTTATCCAGAGGCCATGCTCTCAAATTCCAATAACGAAATTGATGACTCCAATCACTTATTCTTCTATCCAAACTCTCGCAGGCGACTTCTTGTGGTGGTCTTCTCCTTTGCTGCCATTATCTTAGGGCTAGGAGCATACCTTTTTATCGCTCTCGCTCTCGCCGCTTTTCCAACGCACGCCCAACATGTCTCCTCATATAATCACGAGTCAACACAATTCTCACGTCGATCAAAGACCTGCGAGATGCCTCCCAGCACGGACATGGCACAAGGATGCAAATTTGACATCTTGTCATTCTCTTGGCTTCCCGCCCCATGTTTTGACGGTGAATTAACATCCCAATTTCTGGCTATGAAGCCTGAAGGATGGAAGTGGTACGCCCTGGATAGCGCTGCCCCAGACTACTACAATCATAGCATCCAGGTTGGAGCCGATGATGTTGTCGAGATAGACATTGCAGAAGTTCAACAGGGAAATTACTCGAGTCTTCTGGTGACCAATGACTACCACTTCTACCACTGTCTCTTTGCTTGGAGAAAATTACATCGAGCGTTGCAGGGATTTGCAAATATGGATTCGTATATAGTATCGCTGAATCACACGAACCATTGTGTGCATATGTTGGGCCATTATTGGGAAGGTTCAAAGGAAATGAGTGGTTCGAAGCTTGAAACAATAATAAGCCGGAAGACTCCCCAGTGTTGGTTATAAGTTAGTTGGCCAAGGGCTCTTTATAAAGGAAATTTTGCTTGAAAACTGCAGACTTATATATGTGATAACTATAATCTATAAAATAAGTGTATATATATGTATACACACACATATATATATCAAGTATGCCGGGCTGGAACTGCAGCGGTCGTTAAATGATGAGTTCCGATATGGTCTAGGCAACCCACGATTGCCCATCGACGGCCTGCTGATGCACCGCGGGTTTGACTGTGAGTGCGGGTATGTCACTAGGAGCTGGAAATGGTTAAAGGTGCACCGCAACCGGGAGTATAGAGTTAAAGGATCCAAGGGCTGTAAGAGCTGTACTACACAGCAGCTCAGCGTCAGATTGCAGACCTTCTTCACCGGGCCCAAGTCAGGCATCCACTATTTCTCCGTCACGGCCGTGGGAGCTGGTGGGGGGTTCCTTGGAGGGGGAGAAAGAAGAGAGAAGATATATACCGGGTGGTACTAATGGTAATATTGGTGGCCATGAGCAGCACTAATAGGTATTATTGCAATTTGCAGTATAAGGTCATAACTAAAGCTAGTAGCGATAGCAGTGGAAGAAAGGCACGATAGTTATCCGGGTGAAAGTCTGTAAAAAAGAAGAAAGAAGTGATTGTATTGCCGATATAAAAAAGAAGGATACAACTAGGAATCCTTCTATCTTTTATATCTATCTAATTCTAAGATAATTTAGAATTATTTAAGATATTCTAAATAACTATTTAGAATTATTAGGTATTCCAAATACTAAAACAGAAAGTAAGCACTAGTCTATCTCTTTATAGGTTAAGCTATAAGGGCTTTGTAAGCTTAGCTTACTAGGCTGTATAGGTCTAGCTGTTAGTGTGACGTTTGGTGAATTCCCAAGGGATAAACCTAACGAAAGGGGTTTATGTTGGCAGATGAGTCGGGGTGTTCTGAGCAATAGGTCTGTCACGTTGGTGATAGATACGGAGTATCGTAACCAGGGGTCAAGTATCAGCGTAGTGAGCGGTAGCGAACAATACGATGAAGTTGAAAGTGTGTTGATAACTATCTAAGCTATGTTTTAAAGAGTGAAAATTGAGGGCGTATATATACATCGTGGATCACTTGGATCACTTGTCGTGCAAGTGGTGATCCTGGTGATCCAAGTTGCTGGCTCACCTGGCTCACCACCATTCTTATGGTGATCCCACTGATCTATCTAACTGGTCCCCTTCCTCCATGGTACGTACCTTCCCTAGGTCACATGACCGGCCTATTGTACGACCATGTCGTTGGGTCGTGACACGATGTCTCCCTCCCAACGGTCTTGTCCTCAAGGCCCGTTGGTTGTTCCTTCGTAAAACGTAATTCCAGCCACAATTGTAGGTGTGGTTCCTTTCTTCCTTCTTCATGTTTTAACATCATGCCTCAAGGTATCTCAAAACGTCGTATCAGTCAGAAGACTGATCAGCGCAAAAGTCTTGCGATTCTTATCGAGGGTACTGGTGATATCGTCATGCCTTGTTCCTTTTGTTCTCAGCGTCATTTGACGTGTCGTATGATTGAAACAACTTCCCGTTGTTCCGAGTGCGTTCGTCGTGGTCGTTCTTGTGACGGTTCGGGGATAACTATGTCCTCAGGTATGTTTTTCCATTCCGTTTTACTTTCCGGAAGGTAACTGGTCTATCCAGTCGCGAAGATCCTGTCAGAAAAGAATCGTATTGAGCGAGAAGAGGAGGAGACAGAAAAACAGCTTCAGGCAGCTCAGGAGGCGGTGTCTGCTGCGGTAGCACGACTGAGTCGTTTGCGTCGTCAGCGTCAATCCGTGGTGTCGCGTGGTCACGAGATGGTGAAGCGGGGTTTGCAATCGCTGGATGATTTGGATGCGGCTGAACGGATAGAGTCGGATGCGGTGATTGAGATCCAGTCATTGGGGGGTTTTGACGTGATTGATTGGAACTCGATTTTCCAGGATGGCTCCTTGCCCTCTGGTGGTATTGTCGCATCAGGGGTCGGCAATGATTTAGGTGGTTAGGGGGCTCCCATGAGTTTTCCTCGGGCCCAAACCCTTTCCACTTAACCAGGTATTCTTTCTTGCCGTTGTTTAGCCTGTAGTCTATGATTGTTTCGACTTCCCATTCTTCTTCTATTGCGTGTACTGTGATGTCTGTGTGTTCCTTCGCGTTGTCTGGTGCTTTGCTTAGTAAGGAAATGTGAAATACGGGGTGTAACCGTATGTTCTTTGGTAGTGAAAGTTCGTAGTTGGTGTTAGAAATGGCTTTCTTGACTTTGAAAGGTCCAAGTTTTTTGAAATCCAATTTGTCGCTTGGTCGCGTTGTCGTAATGTTTGGAGAAGTTTTGCCTGGTGTGTAGCGCAAAAGGTACACCATGTCTCCCTCTTTAAAGATTGGTCCCTTCAATCTTTGTTGATCCGCATAATGTTTCATTCTGTTGCGGACGATTTGGAGTTGTGCACGGAGTTCTTCGTGCAATTGTCGTTTTTGTGTGGCGTCAAGCATGGCTTTTTCTGATTTTGGTCCTTCTTGGCGTGGTAGGTGAAATGCTTCCGGTGTGAATCCATAATTGGCGTACATTGGCGTAAGTTGTGTTGATTCGGAAACGGATGTATTGTAGGCTAGTTGCGCGGTTGGTAGGTGTTTTACCCAGTCATCCTGATGGTAATTAATGTAAGCGCGTAGGTATCCTTCAATAATTTGGTTGATTCGTTCCGTTTGTCCGTCCGTTTGTGGATGGTAGGCGGTACTGAGTCTGTGTCTGGTCCCAAGATATCCCATCAATCCTTGCCAAAACTTAGAGGCGAATGTTGTTCCTCTGTCGGATATGATTTCTTCTGGTAAGCCGTGTGAGCTTACAACCACTCTGTTGAAACTATAAGCAAGATCTTCGGCTGAGCTTGCTTCTAGGTAAGGGATGAAGTAAGAGAACTTCGTTAATCTTTCCACAATAACCCATATGGAGTCGTAAGCTACTCCCGTGAGAGGTTCCACAGACAGGGGTAGTTTGACGATAAAGTCGAACGATACTGACTCCCATGGTCGTGCTGGTACCGGTAACGGTTGTAATTCTCCGTATGGTTTGTGTCGTGCTAGCTTGGTTCGTCCACAAGTGACGCAGTCACTTATTACTTTCTGGACTATTCGTCGTAGTCCTTTGAATCCGTAGTATCTTTGTGCTCGTTCTGTGGTCTTCGTAATTCCTTGGTGACCATGAACAGGGGATTCGTGTAGTTCTCGTATAATGGTCTCCTGGAGTTCTTCAGGTATCCAAAGTTTCTCATCATATTCGTAATGTCCATCTTTCCATTTTGTGCCTTCAGGTGCCTTTGCTATGTCTTCTGAGGAGTACGCTTGCTTGACTCGTTTCAAGACAGGGTTAGCTGACATAACTCGGTATGTAGCGTTTAGTTTCATCTGTAGCGCGCCTGATTCGGTCATTTGAAAGATTTGTCCTTCATGATGAGGCTTTCCATCATCATGGTCGCTTCGTCGGCTTAGAGCGTCTGCTCTGCCGTTTTCGGATCCTTTGCGGTGGATGATTTCGTAGTCGTAATCCGCAAGGGTTTCTGCGTAGCGGGTTTGTCGTGCGTTTAGCTTCTGTGTGGTGGCGAAGTAAGAGATGTTCTTGTGGTCGGTAAAAACCTTTATTCGGTGATTGCTTCCTCGCAAGTAATGTGAGAATTCGTCAAAGGCTTTGACGATAGCCATGAATTCTTTGTCGTAGATTGGGTAATTGAGTTCTGCTCCATGAAGTTTCTTGGAGTAGAAGGCGACAGGTCGTAGTCTGCCTTCGTTATCCCGTTGTCCAATCTGCGCTCCGATGGCGTAGTTTGAAGCATCAGTTTCGAGTTCCGTGGGTTTGTCTGGATCGTACATCGCTAGTACAGGTTCTTCGCAGATTCGCTTCTTAAGTTCTTCAAATGCGGCATCCACATCGGGTTTCCATAGGAATTTGCGATCTTTTTTAGTGCATTCGGTGAGTGGCGCGGCTATCTTGCCATAGTCGCGGATGAACTTTCGGTAGTAATTGGTGAAGCCCAAAAACTCTTGTACGTTCGTAACGTTTTGTGGCGTCGGCCAGTCACGTACTGCAGCGATTTTCGCTGGTTCCATTCGAATCTCACCTGGTGAAAAGATATGTCCTAAAAAGGTAACCGTTTGTTTGTGAAATTCACATTTTTCTGGTTCGACGAGAAGATTGTTGTCTTGGAGTAGTTGTAATACCTTATGGACGTGTTCTCTGTGTTCTTCTTCCGTTCGGGAGAAGATCAGAATATCGTCTAGGTAGACTACTACGAAGATATCCAAATGTTCTCGGAGAACGTTGTTGATCATGCGTTGGAATGTTGCAGGAGCATTGGTTAGGCCGAAAGGCATTACCAGATATTCGAAAAGTCCAAACTTGGTTCTGAAAGCGGTTTTCCATTCGTCGCCTTTCTTTATTCGAATCAAGTTGTACGCTCCTTTGAGGTCTAGGGTAGTAAACCAGTTCATTCCATGCAATCGATCGCGTAGTTCGTTGATCAACGGTAGGGGGGTCCGATCCTTGATTGTGACTGCATTCAACAATCGGTAGTCCACAACTAGTCGTAGCTTGCCATTCTTTTTGGGTACAAACATGACAGGGTATCCTGCTTCGGATGTGGATGGTCGGATATATCCTTTTTCGAGCATTTCGTCAAGGTACTCTCGTAGTGTTTCGAGTTCCTTGGCGTTCAGTGTGTAGATCTTGGTGAAAGTAGGCTTCTTTCCGTCCATGATCTGGATTTCGTGGTCCCATTGGTTGTGCAAGGGGAGTTTTGTTTCGAGTTCTTCGCGAAACAGTTTGACGTACTTGCGGTATTCTTCTGGTATAGGTGCAAGTCGTTTTTCCATGTCTGAGGGTGATTCGTTCTTGGAGTGTTCTCGTAGTTGCTCCATTGTTGTCCTAAGGGCGGCAATAACCCGTCGGGTTTGTCGTTGTCGACCGTCGTGTCGTTTTTTAGTGTGATTTCCCGGTGGGAGGCCCTTCTCGGTAGCCATAAAGCGTACTTTCTTCGCTTTGCCCATTGTCGTTGGATCTTCGTGATTTTTTGGGGACGATGCGGTGTCGCTCCATCGCATCTGGCCTGTCTTCCAATCGATCTGTGGGTTACTATCAAATAACCAGGGGTGGCCTAACACAAGTTCGTATTCTCCAGTGTCCATTACGTCGAATGTAGCACTGTCTTGATGTCCTTGGACTTCGAATTGGAGATGATCAGTCTCTTTGTCGATCTGTCCTCCATTATAGGCGAAGGTATTTCCTTCCAGGTCATACAAGGGGTACGGTTCTTCCTTGTCACGCCATGGTAGTCGTGTGCGATTCACGGCTTTTGGTGATATGTAATTGCCCATTGCTCCGCTGTCCACTAGAGCGTGAAAACAATGTCCCATGATCCGTATTTCCGTCGTTAGTTTGAGCCCGTTGGTGCCTGTTGCACAGAGGGTCTTTCGTGGGGGGTCGCGCTGTAACCCTCTTACAGGCGACTTTACTCGTTTTTTGAGTTTCCGGGGTTGCATTCTTTGCATGGTCCGTCGTATTTTGTTCTGTCCAAGCCTTGAGTGATTACATGGTACAGAGTTCGATCGGCTTGACTTCCTTCGTGGGTTCGGAAGTTGAATTCTCGTTTGTGGAGGTTCTTCATTTCCTCGTACATGCGTTTGTTTTCCTCCGCATGTTGTCTGCATTCTTCTGGGGTCTTGGGGTGTGGTTCGAACACGCCAATTCCAAAAGGTGCAAAGTACTCAGCCTCGTGCCAGTCGACGAATTGATCTCCTGTGAGGACATTCTTAATTCCTCGTGCTCCCATACGGTGTGGGAAGAATTCGTTCTGGATTTTTGTTTTCTGGTGTTGAAAACAGGAGAAGTCGATGCATGACATCCAACTGATTTCGCTGTGGAAAACATGATTAGGGTCTAGGAGTGCATGATCGTCTTCGTGTTTGCTGTAGTTGGTTTTCAACATGAAGGCTCTTCCAAGGTGGTTTCCTGGGACAGGGACGCCTAGGCCTTCTTCCAACGTCCATTCACGAACGTATTTGGTGATTGTGAGTCGAAGGTTGACTCTGTCCGCGTGGCTTGGTACTTGCGTAAGTTTGATTGCTGCTTCTCTAAGGTGTTTATGGGCAGCACTCTTAGGTGGTGGATATGGTGTAGCATGGTATTGAGTTGTCCTGAGAGGTTCTTCGCTCTCGGATTCTGAAGAGCTGGAGTCCGAGCTGTCGCTTGTTGTTTCATCTTCAACCAGGGTGTTTTCGTCATCCGTGGCAGGGATTACTTGTCGGTCCGGAATCTCTTCGAAGTATTCTTCCTCATCTGTGTCCATATCCAGTTGTTGGTCCCATTGTGCGGTACCGGATCGGGTTAGCGTGGTCCGCAACATTGGTGACTGTCGAGGTGTGGGGTGTCCGTAGTTTCCGGGTCGTCCTCGTCCCCATCCTCGTCGTCCCGTCATGGCCAGGGTTCGTCCATCTTTGGCCATGGTGTGTGCGCTTCGTCGCGCATCAGGTACTGGTTTCCAGTCTTTTCGTTCTCGTTTCGGTTGTCGGCAGTCCCTGGCGAAATGTCCCATTTTGTCGCAATTATAGCACTTGACTTTGGATGCGTCTCGTCGTTGTGCAGCGTCGAGGTCCATTCTGATTGGTAGGGTGTTAGGGTCATTTCGTCGTTGACCATGGTTTGCCTTATGTTGTTGTTGCCGTGGTTGGAATCCGAAGTAAGTTGGTTTCCAGTTTCGTCCTTCGTACTTCTTTTCTTGTCGGCGCGAGTGCTGTCTGTCGTCGATGGCGACAGCCATAGCGCAATATTCCGTGAAAGAGTCCGGTCGGACTTCTTTGTACAATTCGTCTTTGACTTCTGACTTGAGTCCATAGTACAGGGTTTCCATACACGTTTGCTCATCTTTTTCGGGTAGTTTGGACAAGATTTGTCGGAACTTCGCAACATAGTCCGAGGCAGACCCTGTCTGACGGAGGTTGCGTAGGTGTTGTTCAGCTTGTCGTTTTTCATTTGACGATCCGAAGGTGTTCAGGAGTTGTTGCTCAAAGATGTCGTAGTCGGCAAAGATTAGGTCAGTTTCCTCCTTTGAGGTCCCCATCGAGGCATTGTTGACGTAGTCTCGAAGTGTTGGTTCGAACCAGGTAAGTGCGGTTCCGGTAAGGAGCCCTGCGGCGTACCTTACTTTGACTGGTTCGAGCCGGAATTGTGTTGGATAGTACAGAAAGAAAGCGCGGAGTTGGGTAAGAAACCCTTGAAGTTTGCTTGGAGTGCCGTCAAAAGGCTCGGGTGTTCGTGGCTTCAAGATTTCTCCGGTGTCCTTTCCGGTGTGCATCTGTGCTGCAACTGTTTCCAACCCGTGTCTATGCTGTTTCGCTTGGATTTCCATGTTCTCGAGAAGCTGTTTGACCTGGAGTTGCAAGGTTTCGGTGGCGAGCTTGGCCATCTTCGCTTCTTCTGCACGTCCCTTGCGCTCCTCCTCTAGCATTTGTTTGAAGCGTCTGCTGGTTTCTTCCAGCGCGAGAACATCTTCTTGGAGTCCTTTGATCTTGACGTCGTCATCGTCTTCTTCCTCTTCATCTACCTCCATGTTCGGATTGTTGTTGACAGGGGCATTAGGGGTGCCTCCTTGGTTAGTACTTCCGGATGAGGTGGGGGTTTGAGGAGCCATCTTGCGAAATAGCGATATTGCCCAGGGTAACACAGTAACCCACTGAACAAGAGTTATCAACGTGTGACGTTTGGTGAATTCCCAAGGGATAAACCTAACGAAAGGGGTTTATGTTGGCAGATGAGTCGGGGTGTTCTGAGCAATAGGTCTGTCACGTTGGTGATAGATACGGAGTATCGTAACCAGGGGTCAAGTATCAGCGTAGTGAGCGGTAGCGAACAATACGATGAAGTTGAAAGTGTGTTGATAACTATCTAAGCTATGTTTTAAAGAGTGAAAATTGAGGGCGTATATATACATCGTGGATCACTTGGATCACTTGTCGTGCAAGTGGTGATCCTGGTGATCCAAGTTGCTGGCTCACCTGGCTCACCACCATTCTTATGGTGATCCCACTGATCTATCTAACTGGTCCCCTTCCTCCATGGTACGTACCTTCCCTAGGTCACATGACCGGCCTATTGTACGACCATGTCGTTGGGTCGTGACAGTTAGGTTGTGCAGGTCTAGCTGCTAGGCTGTAGTAGGTTAAGCTGCTAGACTATAGCAGGTTAGGCTGCTATATATAGAAAAACCCATTTATTTTAATATAAGGATTAAAAAATAATAATCCACCCCTATTCCTATAATAAAGGCTTAATTATAATATTTCTTTATTAGATTTATAAAATATACTTATAAATAAGATATAAATATTCTAAAAAAAAAACTATTAATTAATATTAATAAGACTTTAAAATACTTTATTATTAATCTAATTAAAAGAGTATAGTAAATACTAATAACTATAAGGAGATTATAAAGATAATTTCTTTTATAGCTTTTAATATCTTTCTAAGATAAAACTGATTTCTTAATATATTAATAATTATCTTAAAATCAAATTTAACTTAAATAATCTCCTAAATGTGACGTTTGGTGAATTCCTAAGGGATAAACCTAACGAAAAGGGTTTATGTTGGTAGATGAGTCGGGGCGTTCTGAGCAATATGTCTGTCATGTTGGTGATAGATACCGAGTATCGTAACCAGGGGTCAAGTATCAGTGTAGTGAGCGGTAGCGAATAATACGATGAAGTTGAAAGTGTGTTGATAACTATCTAAGCTATGTCTAAAGAATGAAAATTGAGGGCGTATATATACATCGTGGATCACTTGGATCACTTGTTGTGTAAGTGGTGATCCGGGTGATTCAAGTCGCTGGCTTACCTGGCTCACCACCATTCTCATGGTGATCCCATTGATCCATCATGACTGGTCCCCTTCCTCCATGGTATGTACCTCCCTCTGGTTATATGACCGGCCTATTGTATGACCATGTCGTTGGGTTGTGACATGATGTCTCCCTCCTAATGGTCTTGTCCTCAAGGCCTGTTGGTTGTTCCTTTGTAAAATGTAATTCCAGCCACAATTGTAGGTGTGGTTCCTTTCTTCTTCCTTTATGCTTTTAATATAATGCCTCAAGGTATCTTAAAACGTCGTACTAGTCAGAAGACTGATCAGCGCAAGAGTCTTGCGATTCTTATCGAGGGCACTGGTGATATCGTCATGCCTTGTTCCTTTTGTTCCCAGCGTCACTTGATGTGTCGTATGATTGAAGCAACTTCCCGTTGTTTAGAGTGTGTTCGTCGGGGTTGTTCTTGTGATGGTTTGGGGATAACTATGTCCTTAGGTATGTTCTTCCGTTTTGTTTTATTTTTCGGAAGGTAACCGGTTTGTCTAGTTGCGAAGATTCTATTAGAAAAGAATCGTATCGAGCGAGAAGAGGAGGAGATGGAGAGGCAACTTTAGGCAGCACAGGAGGCGGTGTCCGCTGCGGTAGTGCGATTGAGTCGTTTGTGTCGTCAGTGTCAATCCGTGGTGTTGCGGGGTCATGAGATGGTGAAGCGGGGTTTGCAGTCGCTGGATGATCTGGATGCGGCTGAGCGGGTAGAGTCGGACGCGGTGATTGAGATCCAGTCATTGGGGGGTTTTGATGTGATTGATTGGAACTCGATTTTCCAGGACGGCTTTTTGCCTTCTGGTGGTATTGTTGCATCAGGGGTCGGCAATGGTTCAGGTGGTTAGGGGGCTCCTATGAGTTTTCCTTGGGTCCAAACCCTTTCCACTTAACCAGGTACTCTTTTTTGCTGTTGTTTAGCCTGTAGTCTATGATTGTTTCGATTTCCCATTCTTCTTCTACTGCGTGTACTGTGATGTCTGTGTGTTCTTTTGAGTTGTCTGGTGCTTTGCTTAGTAAGGAGATGTGAAATATGGGGTGTAACTGTATATTCTTTGGTAGTGAAAGTTCGTAGTTGGTGTTGGAAATGGCTTTCTTGACCTTGAATGGTCCAAGTTTCTTGAAATCCAATTTATTGCTTGGTCGTGTTATAGTAATGTTTGGAGAGGTTTTGCCTGGTGTGTAGCGCAAAAGGTACACCATGTCTCCTTCTCTAAAGATTGGTCCCTTTAATCTTTGTTGATCCGTATAATGTTTTATTCTGTTGCGGATGATTTGGAGTTGTGTATGGAGTTCTTTATGCAATTGTCGTTTTTGTGTGGCGTCAAGCATGGCTTTTTCTGATTTGGGTCCTTCTTGGTGTGGTAGGTGAAATGCTTCCGGTGTGAATCCATAATTGGCGTATATTGGTGTGAGTTGTGTTGATTCGGAAATGGATGTGTTGTAAGCTAGTTGTGTGGTTGGTAGGTGTTTTACTTAATTGTCTTGGTGGTAATTAATGT
Organism: Zelopaecilomyces penicillatus; assembly: GCA_005765155.1. Lineage (NCBI taxonomy): Eukaryota > Fungi > Ascomycota > Sordariomycetes > Hypocreales > Pseudodiploosporaceae > Zelopaecilomyces > Zelopaecilomyces penicillatus. The sequence continues at coordinate 3,709,044 of VCCP01000006.1, forward strand.
AAGCGTGTAAGTATCCTTTAATAATCTGATTGATCCGTTCTGTTTGTCTGTCTGTTTGTGGGTGATAGGTGGTACTGAGTCTGTGTCTGGTCCCAAGATATCCCATCAATCCTTGCCAAAATTTAGAGGCAAAGGTTGTTCCTCTGTCGGAGATGATTTCCTCTGGTAAGCTGTGTGAGCTTACTACCATTCTATTGAAGTTATAGGCAAGATCTTCTGCTAAGCTTGCTTTAATATAGGGTATGAAGTATGAGAACTTTGTTAGTCTTTCTATAATAACCTATATTGAGTTATAGGCTACTCCTGTAAGGGGTTCTACTGATAGGGGTAGTTTGATAATGAAGTCGAATGATACTGATTCCTATGGTCGTGTAGGCACTGGTAGTGGTTGTAACTCTCTATATGGTTTGTGTCTTGCTAGCTTGGTTTGTCTATAAGTGATGCAGTCATTTATGACCTTCTGGACTACTCGTTGTAGTCCTTTGAATCCGTAGTATCTTTGTGCTTGTTCCGTGGTCTTTGTGATTCCTTGGTGATCATGGATAGGGGATTCATGTAATTCTTGTATGATGGTTTCCTGGAGTTCTTTAGGTATCCAGAGTTTCTCGTTATACTTATAATGTCCATCTTTCCATTTTGTGCCTTTAGGTGCCTTTGCTATGTCTTCTGAGGAGTACGCTTGCTTGACTCGTTTCAAGATAGGGTTAGCTGATATAACTCGGTATGTAGTGTTTAGTTTTATCTGTAGCGTGCCTGATTCGGTTATTTGAAAGATTTGTCCTTTATGATGAGGCTTTCTATTATTATGGTCGCTTTGTTGGCTTAGAGCGTCTGCTCTGCTGTTTTCGGATCCTTTGTGGTGGATGATTTTGTAGTCGTAATCCGTAAGGGTCTCTGTGTAGCGGGTTTGTTGTGCGTTTAACTTCTGTGTGGTAGCGAAGTAAGAGATGTTCTTGTGATCGGTAAAAACCTTTATTCGGTGGTTGCTTCCTTGTAAATAATGTGAGAATTCGTTAAAAGCTTTGACGATGGCTATGAATTCCTTGTCGTAGATTGGATAATTGAGTTCTGCTCCATGAAGTTTCTTGGAGTAGAAGGTGATAGGTCGTAGTCTATCTTTGTTATCTTGTTGTCCAATCTGTGCTCTGATGGCGTAGTTTGAAGCATCAGTTTCGAGTTCCGTAGGTTTGTCTGGATCGTATATTGCTAGTACAGGTTCTTTGCAGATTTGCTTCTTGAGTTTTTCAAATGCGGCATCCATATTGGGTTTCTATAGGAATTTGTGATCTTTCTTAGTGTATTCGGTGAGTGGCGTGGCTATTTTGCTATAGTCGTGGATGAACTTTCGGTAGTAGTTGGTGAAGCCTAAAAACTCTTGTATGTTTGTAATGTCTTGTGGCGTTGGCCAGTTATGTACTGCAGTGATTTTTGCTGGTTCCATTTGAATCTCACCTGGTGAGAAGATATGTCCTAGGAAGGTAACCGTTTGCTTGTGAAATTCATATTTTTCTGGTTCGATGAGAAGATTGTTGTCTTGGAGTAGTTGTAATACCTTATGGATGTGTTCTCTGTGTTCTTCTTCCGTTCGGGAGAAGATCAGGATGTTGTCTAGGTAGACTATTATGAAGATGTCCAAATGTTCTTGGAGAATGTTGTTGATCATGCGTTGGAATGTTGCGGGGGTGTTGGTTAGGCCGAAAGGCATTATCAGGTATTCAAAAAGTCTAAACTTGGTTCTGAAAGCGGTTTTCTATTCGTTGCCTTTCTTTATTCGAATCAAGTTGTATGCTCCTTTGAGGTCTAGAGTAGTAAACCAGTTTATTCTATGTAATCGATCGTGTAGTTCGTTAATTAATGGTAAGGGTGTTTGATCCTTGATTGTGATTGTATTTAATAATCGGTAATCCATAACCAGTCGTAGCTTGCTATTCTTTTTTGGTATAAACATGATAGGGTATTCTGCTTCGGATGTGGATGGTCGGATATATCCCTTTTTAAGTATTTCGTTAAGGTACTCTTGTAATGTTTTGAGTTCCTTGGTGTTCAGTGTGTAGATCTTGGTGAAAGTAGGCTTCTTTCTGTCCATGATCTGAATTTTGTGGTCCTATTGGTTGTGTAAGGGGAGCTTTGTTTTGAGCTCTTTGTGAAACAGTTTGATGTACTTGTGGTATTCTTCCGGTATAGGTGTAAGTCGTTTTTCTATGTCTGAGGGTGATTTGTCCTTGGAGTGTTCTTGTAGTTGCTTTATTGTTGTCCTAAGGGTGGCAATAACCCGTTGGGTTTGTCGTTGTCGATCGTTATGTTGTTTTTTGGTGTGATTTCCTGGTGGGAGGCCCTTCTTGGTAGCTATAAAGTGTATTTTCTTTGCTTTGCCTATTGTCGTTGGATCTTCGTGATTTCTTGGAGATGATGCGGTGTTGCTTTATTGTATCTGGCCTGTCTTCCAATCGATCTGTGGGTTACTATCAAATAACTAGGGGTGGCCTAATACAAGTTTGTATTCTCTAGTGTTTATTATATTGAATGTAGCATTGTCTTGATGTCCTTGGACTTTGAATTGGAGATGATCAGTCTTTTTGTTGATCTGTCCTTTATTATAGGCGAAGGTATTTCCTTCTAGGTTATATAAGGGGTATGGTTCTTCCTTGTTATGCTATGGCAGTCGTGTGCGATTCATGGCTTTTGGTGATATGTAATTGCCCATTGCTCCGCTGTCTACTAGAGCGTGGAAACAATGTCCTATGATCTGTATTTCCGTTGTTAGTTTGAGCTTGTTGGTGCCTGTTGTATAGAGGGTCTTTCGTGGGGGGTTGTGTTGTAACCCTCTTATAGGTGACTTTACTCGTTTTTTGAGTTTCCGGGATTGTATTCCTTGTATGGTCCGTTGTAATTTGTTTTGTCCAAGCCTTGAGTGATTATATGGTACAGAGTTCGATCGGCTTGACTTCCTTTGTGGGTTTGGAAGTTGAATTCTTGTTTGTGGAGGTTCTTTATTTCCTTGTATATGTGTTTGTTTTCTTCTGCATGTTGTCTGCACCGAGGTTTGTTGCAGTTGATCGCTATTGTGGCTTCGCATTGAGTTCTTCCTGGGATACTGTCTTCCAGTAGTTGTCTTTCGTGCTATTGTATCAGCTTCTGTTGTGAGTGTATATTGTACTTGAGGTTGGTGCAATCATATAAGTCCTCCTTTCCATAGTCTGTGAGTTGTGGTCTGTTGTGTTCTAATTCGAGCTTTTCCTATTTGTGGACCTTGTAATAGATGGACTTGTAGTCTTTGTTTTTGGCTTCTTGTCTGTATTCTTTTGGGGTCTTGGGGTGTGGTTCGAATATGCTAATTCCAAAAGGTGTAAAGTACTCAGCCTCGTACCAGTTGATGAATTGATCTCCTGTGAGGATATTCTTGATTCCTTGTGCTCCTATATGGTGTGGGAAGAATTTGTTCTGGATTTTTGTTTTCTGGTGTTGAAAACAGGAGAAGTCGATGCATGATATCCAATTGATTTCGCTGTGGAAAACATGATTAGGGTCTAGGAGTGTATGATCGTCTTCGTGTTTGCTGTAGTTGGTTTTCAATATGAAGGCTCTTCTAAGGTGGTCTTCTGGGATAGGGATGCCTAGGCCTTCTTTTAATGTCTATTTATGAATGTATTTGGTGATTGTGAGTTGAAGGTTGACTCTGTCTGTGTGGCTTGGTACTTGTGTAAGTTTGATTGCTGTTTCCCTAAGGTGTTTATGGGCAGTACTCTTAGGTGGTGGATATGGTGTAGTATGGTATTGAGTTGTTCTGAGAGGTTCTTTGCTCTTGGATTCTGAAGAGCTGGAGTTTGAGCTGTTGCTTGTTGTTTTATCTTCAATCAGGGTGTTTTCGTTGTCCGTGGTAGGGATTACTTGTCGGTCCGGAATCTCTTTGAAGTATTCTTCCTTATCTGTGTTCATATCCAGTTGTTGGTCCTATTGTGTGGTATTGGATTGGGTTAGTGTGGTCCGTAGTATTGGTGACTGTTGGGGTGTGGGGTGTCTGTAGTTTCCGGGTTGTCCTTGTCCCTATTCTCTTTGTCCTGTTATGGTCAGGGTTTGTCCGTTTGTGGCTATGGTGTGTGTGCTTCGTTGTGCGTTGGGTATTGGTTTCTAAGATTTCTTGTCTTTCTTGGGTTGTTTGTATTGCCGGGAGATATGTCTATATCCATTATAGTTGTAATATTGGACTTTTGATATATCTCTTTTCTGGGTTGTGTTGAGTTCTATTCTTCTAGGATTCAGGGTATGTCCATAGGCAATGGGTTCTTCTCTGTGTTTGCCTTGATTGGATTGGTGTTGTGGTTTTTGTTTAAAATCATTTTATCCTGATCCTTTGGTTTTCCTTTGTTTGCGTTGTGTAAACTGTCTGTTATCAATCTTGGTAGCTATTCCGATGTACTTGGCCAAATTTTCAGGTCTGTCCTCCCTGAAGAGTTTATCCTTGATTTCTTCTTTGAGTCCGTTATAGAAGTACTTTATTAGTGTATTGTCTTCCTAGGTGATCTGTGAGGTGATCTGTTTGAATTCTGAGGTGTAGTTCGAGGCTGATCTGTGTTGGTGTAGTAGTTTGAGTTTTTCGATTGTAGCTCTCTCTTTGTCTACTTGTCTAAAGACTTCTTTGATCGCGTCTTCAAAGTTGTTGTATTTTTGAAAGATCTTTTTGGTTTCGTTATCCTGGTCTTTTTCCTCCTTGTTTATGTAGTCTCTTATAATGGGTTCGAACCATTTGAGGGCAGCCCCCTCTATGCATCCTGCGGTGTGTAGGATTTTTGCAGATTCCTCTTGCAACTGGTGGGGGTAGAACTGGTGGTAAGCTTTGAGTTGCGTTAAGAATATTTGAAGTGATCTAGAATGTTCGGTGAAAGGTTCTGGCTTGTGAGGTTTGATGATTTCATTGAGGTCTTTCTGTTTGGCTTGTAACTTGGCTTCGAGTTCCATATTCTTCTCGCGTAGAGCCTGAAGCTTGGTGGTAAGTGAGGTGAGGGTTGGTTGAGTGGTACCTATGATGATTGATTGAGGCAGTTGGCGATATTGCTTAGGGTTGCGCGGTAACCTACTGAACAAGAGTTATCAATGTGTGATGTTTGGTGAATTCCTAAGGGATAAACCTAATGAAAAGGGTTTATGTTGGTAGATGAGTTGGGGCGTTCTGAGCAATATGTCTGTTATGTTGGTGATAGATATTGAGTATTGTAACTAGGGGTTAAGTATCAGTGTAGTGAGCGGTAGTGAATAATATGATGAAGTTGAAAGTGTGTTGATAACTATCTAAGCTATGTCTAAAGAATGAAAATTGAGGGCGTATATATATATTGTGGATCACTTGGATCACTTGTTGTGTAAGTGGTGATCTGGGTGATCCAAGTCGCTGGCTTACCTGGCTCACTATCATTCTTATGGTGATCCTACTGATCCATTATGACTGGTCCCCTTCCTCTATGGTATGTATCTCCCTCTGGTTATATAACCGGCCTATTATATGATTATATTGTTGGGTTGTGATACTAAACTCTAAGCCTATAATAAATATAAATAATCTTCTACTTAAACTAATCTATTATTAATCTTAGGATAAGAGTATCTTCCCTACTAAGTGTTACAACCCAATAACATGGTTATATAGTAGGCTGGTTATATAACCTAGGAAGGGTATATATTATAGAAGAAGGGGACCAGTTAGGATGGATTAGTAGGATTACTATAAGAATAGTAGTGATCTAGGTGAGCCAGTGACTTAGATTACTAGGATTATTACTTATAGAACAAGTGATCCAAGTGATCTATAATATATATATATACCCTTAATTTTCACTCTCTTAATTTAGTCTTAGCTTGTTATTAATATACTCTTAACTTTATTATATTATTTATTATTATTTATTATACTAATACTTAACCCTTGGTTATAATACTCTATATCTATTATTAATATAATAGACCTATTACTTAGAATACCTTAACTTATTTACTAATATAAACCCCTTTTATTAAGTTTATCCTTTAAGAATTTATTAAATATTATATATTAATAACTCTTATTTAATAGATTACTATATTACCTTAAATAATACTATTATTTTATAATAGCTCCTTAAATCCCTGCCTTATCCAGAAGTACTAATTAAGAAGGATTCTTCAATATCCCTATTAATAACCTAAATATAGATATTAATAATAAGATTAAGATTACTTTTAAAGACCTCTAAGATAACTAGAAAGAACTTAAATCAGAAGTAAAAATCTTAAAGAAGAAACTTAAAGAATAATATAAGACATATAAAGAAGAAATAAAAATAGCCAAACTTACTATTAAAACCTTATAACTCCAGATTAAACAGCTTCTTAAGAATATAAAAATCTAAGCAAAACAGTATAAATATAGGCTAGAGATAGTTATAGTATAGATATATAATAGAAAAGATACTAAAGAAATCTTAAAACTATAAACACCTAAGCCTTTTAATAATACCCTAAGCAAGCTTTAAGGATTCCTTACTTAACTCTATACTTTCTTTCTATACTATCTAATATAATTCTAGCTTAAACTAGTTAAAGTAAGATATATTATAAGGCTCCTTATTAGAATTATATTTATCTGGTTTAAACTAATACTTTAGGATTATATTAATAATACCTTAATAAGCACCTTAAAAGAAAAAACTAATCTAATCTTTATTAACTATAATATCTTTAAATAATAACTCTTAAATATCTTTAGATTATTAAATAAAAAATAATAAGCAAAGCAATACCTATATAACTTATATTAAATAGGATCTACCTTAGATTATATTATAAAGTTCTATTAAATCTTATCTAAACTATCTAAAAAAGATAAATAAATATATATAGAAACCCTATACTATAGACTTAAATTAAAAGTTAAGGATAAGTTATATAAAGAAATCCAATCAGACTCCTTTATAAAATACTATACTATAGCTATTATTATTAATAACAGATAATACTTATACCAGTAAAAAAAGAAATATAAAGAATAAAACTAGAAACCAACTTACTTCAGATTTTAATTATAATAATAATAATATAAAGCAAACTATAATTAATAATAAAATAATCCTAATACCCTAATAATTTAAATAGACCTTAATACTATATAATAATAAGACATATCTAAGGTCAAGTATTATAATTATAATAAAATAGGATATTTTACCAGAGATTACTAATAACCAAAACAAGAATAAAAGAACTAGAAACCAGTACTTAATATATAATAAAGCATATATATTATAGCTAAAAATAAATAAACTCTAGTTATAATAGGACAAAGAGGATAAGGATAAGGATAACCCAGAAACTATAGACACCCTATACCTTAATAATCACTAATATTACAGACCATACTAACCCGATCTAATATTATATAATAGGACCAATAACTAGATATAAATATAAATAAAAAAGAATATTTTAAAGAGATTCTAGATTAATAAGTAATCCCTATTATAAATAATAAAAATACCCTAATTAAGGATAAAATAATAAATAATAGCTTAGACTCTAGCTCTTTAGAATCTAAAAGTAAAGAACCTCTTAGGATAACCTAGTACTATATTATATTATATCTATTACCTAAAAGTACTGCCTATAAATATCTTAAAGAAATAGTAATTAAATTTATATAAGTATTAAGCTATATAGATAGAGTTAACCTTTAACTTATAATTATTAAATATATTTATAAATAAATAATAAAAAAAGGCTTAGGTATTCCTATTCTAGGAGACTACCTTAGAAGAGCCTTTATATTAAAAACTAATTATAATAAATATAAAGATAATTATATACTCTTAAACCTTAATTATATTTTTTATAATAAAATCAGTTAGATATTATATATTAACTTTTTCTATTTTTAATATTAGAAAATAAAAATCCAGAATAAATTCTTTTTATATTATATAGAAGTATAAGGAATTAAAAATATTCTTATAATAGATTAATTTATTAACTGATATAAGGCTAAATACTTTATACCTTTTAGAATTAATATATTCGAACCATACCCTAAGACCCTAAAAGAATATAGATAAGAAGCCAAAAACAAAGACTATAAATCCATTTATTATAAGGTTTATAAATAGGAAAAACTCAAGTTAGGATATAATAGACTATAAATTATAGACTATAGAAAAAAGGATTTATATAATTATATCAACCTTAAATATAATATATATTTATAATAGAAGCTGATATAATAATATAAAAGATAACTACTAGAAGATAATATCCTAGGCAGAACTTAATATAAAGCTATAATAGTAATTAACTATAATAAACCTTAATATAGATAATATATAAAAGAAAATAAATATATATATAAGGAAATAAAGAATCTTTATAAATAAGAATTTAACTTCTAAACCTATAAAGGAAGTTAAGCTAATCGAACTTTATATTATATAATTACTTAAGGCTTAAATAAAATAAATTATAATAAACTATATAAAAAATATAATCCCAGAAACTTAAAAAACAAGTAAAGTTATCTATAAGAGGGTTATAATGCAACCCTTTATAAAAGACCCTTTATATAATAGGTATTAATAAGCTTAAACTAATAATAGAAATATAGATTATAGGATATTATCTTTATACTTTAATAGATAATGGAGTAATAGATAATTATATATTACTAAAAGCTATAAATTATATATAACTACTATAATATAATAAGGAAGAACTATACCCCTTTTATAACCTAGAAGGGAATACCTTTATCTATAATAAAAGATAGATTAATAAAGAGACTAATTATCTTTAATTTAAAATCTAAGGATATTAAGATAATACTATATTTAATATAATAGATATTAAAGAATATAAACTTATATTAAGCTATCTCTGATTATTTAATAATAACCTATAGATTGATTAAAAGATAGGCTAGATATAATAGAGTGATATTATATTATCTCTAAAAGATTATAAAGATTTAATAATAATAAGCAAAGCAAAGAAAGTATACTTTATAGCTATTAAGAAGAGCCTTTTACTAGGAAATTATACTAAAAAATAATATAATAATTAATAATAATAAACCTAATAGATTATTATTACTCTTAGGATAATAATAAAGTAATTATAAGAACACTCTAAAGATAAATCACCCTTAGTATAATGTTTAATAAATTCTTAAGGGATAAACCTAATAAAAAGGGTTTATATTAATAGATAAGTCAGGGCGTTCTAAGTAATAGGTCTGTCATATAGGTAATAGATATAAAATATTATAACCAGGGGTCAAGTATCAGTATAATAAGCGATAATAAATAATATAATAAAGTTAAAAGTGTATTAATAACTATCTAAGCTATATCTAAAGGATGAAAATTAAGGGTATATATATATATTATAAATCATTTAGATCACTTATTATATAAGTAATGATCTAGGTGATTTAAGTTACTGGCTCACCTGGCTTATTACTATTCTTATAGTGATCCTACTAATCCATTATAACTGGTTCCCTTTCCTTTATAGTATATACCTCCCTTAGGTTATATAACCGGCCTATTATATGATTATATTATTGGGTTGTAATATAATATCTCCCTCCTAATAGTCTTATCCTTAAGGCTTATTAATTATTTCTTTATAAAAATGTAATCCTAGCTATAATTATAGGTATGGTTCCTTTTCTTTTTTCTTTATATTTTTAATATAATACCTTAAGGTATCTTAAAATATTATATTAGTTAGAAGATTAATTAGTATAAGAGTCTTATAATTCTTATTAAGGGTACTAGTGATATTATTATACCTTATTCCTTTTATTCTTAATATCACTTAATATATTATATAATTAAAGTAATTTCTTATTGCTCAGAATACATTCATTATAATCATTCTTATAACAGCTCAGGGATAACTATATCCTTAAATAAGTTTTTCTATTCTATTTTACTTTCCGGAAGGTAATTGGTTTATCCAGTCATAAAGATTCTATCAGAAAAGAATTATATTAAGCAAGAGGAGAAGGAGATAAAGAAACAGCTTTAAACAATATAAAAGGCAGTGTTCGCTATAATAGTATAATTAAGTTGTTTATATCATTAGTATTAATCCATAATATTATAAGGTTATAAGATAATAAAATAGGGTTTATAGTTATTGAATGATCTGGATATAACTAAGTGGGTAGAGTTGGATATAGTGATTAAGATCCAGTTATTAAGGGGTTTTAATATAATTGATTGGAATTTGATTTTCTAGGATGGCTCCTTACCCTCTAATAGTATTATTATATTAGGGATTAATAATAGTTTAGATAATTAAGGGGCTCTTATAAATTCTCCTTAGGTTTAAACCCTTTCTATTTAACTAGATATTCTTTCTTATTATTATTTAATCTATAATCTATAATTATTTTAACTTTCTATTCCTCTTCTACTATATATATTATAATATCTATATATTCTTTTATATTATCTAATACTTGATTTAGTAAGAAGATATAAAATACAGGGTATAACTATATATTCTTTAATAATAAAAGTTTATAGTTGATATTAAAAATAACTTTCTTAACCTTAAATAATCTAAGTTTTTTAAAATCTAATTTATTACTTGATTGTATTATTATAATATTTGGAGAGGTTTTGCCTGGTATATAATATAAAAGGTATACTATATCTCCCTCTTTAAAGATTAATCCCTTTAATCTTTATTAATCCATATAGTGTTTTATTCTGTTATGAATGATTTGGAGTTATATATAGAGTTCTTTATACAGCTTCTATAGTTATATAGTGTCTAGTATAGCTTTTTCTGACTTCAGCCCTTCTTAATATAGTAAATAGAATACTTCTAGTATAAATCCATAATTAATATATATTGGTATAGTCTGTATTAACTTAGAAACGGATATATTATAAGCTAATTATATAGTTAATAGGTGTTTTATCCAGTTATCCTAATAGTAATTAATATAAGTATATAGGTATCCTTTAATAATTTAATTGATTTATTCTATTTATCTATCTGTTTATAGATAATAGGTAGTATTAAGTTTATATCTAGTCCTAAGATATCCTATTAGTCCTTACCAAAACTTAAAGGCAAATACTATTTCTCTATTAGAGATGATTTCCTTTAATAAACTATACAAGCTTACTATCACTTTATTAAAGCTATAAGTAAAGTCTTCTACTATACTCGCTTTAAGATAGGGTATAAAGTATAAGAACTTTATTAATCTTTTTATAATAACCTATATAGAGTTATAAGCTACTTTTATAAGAGGTTTTATAGATAGGGGTAGTTTAATAATAAAGTCAAATGATACTGATTCTTATAGTTGTATTGGTATTAATAATAGTTATAGTTCTCTATATAGTTTATGTCTTGCTAGCTTAATTTATTTATAAGTAATGCAGTCATTTATAACCTTCTGGACTATCTATTATAGTCCTTTAAATCTGTAGTATCTTTATATTTATTCTATGGTCTTTATAATTCCTTAATGATTATAAACAGGGGATTTATATAATTCTTATATAATGGTTTCTTAAAGTTCTTTAAATATCCAGAGTTTCTTATTATACTTATAATATTTATCTTTCTATTTTATGCCTTTAGGTGCCTTTACTATATCTTCTAAGGAGTATACTTGTTTAACTTATTTTAAGATAGGGTTAGCTAATATAACTTGATATATAGTATTTAATTTTATTTATAGTATACCTAATTTGGATATCTAAAAGATTTATTCTTTATAATAAGGCTTTCCATTATTATAATCGCTTTATTGGCTTAAAGCATCTGCTCTATTATTTTCAGATTCTTTATAATAGATGATTTTATAATTATAGTTTATAAGGGTTTCTATATAGCAGGTTTATTATACATTTAGCTTCTATATAATAATAAAGTAAAAGATATTCTTATAATTAATAAAAACCTTTATTTAATAATTGTTTTCTTATAAGTAATATAAGAATTTATTAAAAGCTTTAATAATAGCTATAAATTCCTTATTATTAAAATAAAATGGGTTTTTTCTATATATAGCAGCCTAACCTGCTATAGTCTAGCAGCCTAATCTGCTATAGTCTAGTAGCTTAATCTGCTATAGCCTAGCAGCTAGACCTATATAGCTTAGTAAGCTAAGCTTATAAAGCCCTTATAGCTTAACCTATAAAGGGATAGACTAGTGCTTACTTTCTGTTTTAGTATTTGGAATATCTAATAATTCCAAATAGTTATTTGGAATATCTTAAAATAATTCCAAATTATCTTAGAATTAGATAGATATAAAAGATAAAAGAATTCCTAGTTATATCCTTCTTCTTTTCTATATTAGCAATTCAATCACTTCTTTCTTCTTTTCTATAGACTTTACTCTAGATAACTATTCGCTGCCTTTCTTTCACTGCTATTATTACTAGCTTTAGTTATAACTTTATACTGTAAATTGTAATAGGTTATAAGCCCGGAAGAATAGTTATTCCAGACTGTAAAAAGAAGACTCTTTTTCCTGCTGTATTCAACCTCTTTATATATCAGATTTTTCGCCCCTCCTCTGACCAGTCGGACCCATATTTCCCACTAATCAGAAGTCATGAAAAACACTGCATACACAAGAGTTGAACATTGGACCTACAGCTTATAGCATGACCCACTTTCGGATTTATAGATTACTAATTTAGACTTATAGAATTATAGGTTATGGCTTTATTAACTATGCTAAATATGGTTAATCACTTGAATTATTAGTTAAGTTTGCAAAAGGCCTATATAAGACTATAGAAGTCGGCTGACTAAGCAAAGACGCTGTGCCAGCTATGCTATAACCTGACTATAGCTAGCATGTGACAAGCAACCCTCACACCTGTCACCCCCCCCCCCTAGCCAATTAGCTATTTTTAGGGCTCTTATTAAGACCTGGCCACTTATAGCACTGCTATAACCGGCACTTTCAGCTGTTTATAACACTGTTATATAGCTATAAGCTTATTTTTAGAAGCTTATTTTTCCTCTATATCGCTATAACTACTAGTTATAACAGTCTGATCCTGAAAATGTCAGGTCAGGACTTTTTAATAGAAGAGAATTTATTAGAATTATAGGCTCTTCGATCTTAGATATAGGAGCTCATATAACAATTATAACAGCTACAGGGCCAATTTATAGCGGCTACAGCTGCTAAGACTGCTGAAGAACCTCTATAACCTTAACTTTAGCCACCTTAATCACTGCTATAGCCTATATAGTCTATTAACCTATTAGGTGATCTAGCTTTGAAGGAGCTATCTAAGAAAATATAGGCCTTTCTAGAAGCTTTTAGGTTAAAAGGCCCTGATAATTATAATTAATAGCTTTAGGCCCTATTTATCCAGCTATAAGCATTAGGATTACCTAATTTTCTATCAGAACCCATTATAAGCAGTTAATTTAGTGATTATTATTAGGCTATTTTGCTTCTGTTACTTTATGACAGCTGCTTATAATACCTAAAAGCCTCTATAAGTTGGGCTATAATGCCTCTAAAAGCTTATCAAATACTGAATAAGCAATACTGCTATAATGCTACCCTATAGCGTGGAACCCTCTATAGCGCCTTTTATAAGCTTAGCTTTAGCAGCTATAAAGGCTCTATAAAGACATTCAACAGCAAATTCAACACCTGACTCGCTAGGCTATAGTTAGCTTTAGTTACTATACAGCCTATAGATCAGATAAATCAGTATCTGAAGGCTGTAAAAGAAGCTTTTCTATAATGGGCTGAATGCTAAAGGAATAATATCAGGATTCATATAGTATTTAACACCTCTCTTAACGCCCTAAATTTACAGTTCCTTATAGCAGACTTACTAGAAGAGCTATAGGATAAAAGCTCTTTAATTATAAAAGCTAGCTCCTATAGAGCTAGAGAAGCTAAGGAACCTTCTAAAAAAACCTATAAGGACTTTAAGAAGAAGGAAAAACCGTTTAAATCCATTAAAAAACAGCCTTATAAGCCTTTTTAGAAGGATAAAAAGATAAAGAAGCCTGCTATTAATAGCAAGGAACCTAATAAAGCTTCCTTTATAATAGGCACTTATAACCTATCTATAGATGACTGGAATACTGCAGCTAGTACCTAAAGCTCTGATTCTAAATCTAATATAGAAGGTTTAGAAGCTATAGAGCCTAAAGAAACAGCTTATAGCACCCATTATAACGCTAATTTAAAGAATGCCCTGCTATATAATACTGGCTCAACATATTATATCATTAATAACAGAACCCTCTTTACTAATTATAGCGCCTATAATAAGAAACCAAGGCCTATAGCAACTAATAGCAGTCCAATCTATCCAAAAGGATCTGGAACAGCTGTATTTATAGTGCTTATAGGGCTTAAACCCAGGACTTATAGCACTCTAAAGCTGAAAAATACATTATATATCCCTGATATAGATATAAATATAGTAAGTAGGGTAAAGCATTATACTTCTAGTAATACACTTCTATAAAAGAAGCTATTTATAATAGACCGAACCTGCTATAAACTATTAAACTTCACTAAACACAGCTTCTTCCTTTAGCAAAAAGGGAAGCCTACACCTGAATTTACAGGGCCTTCCAACCACTATTATAGCTATCTAATAGCGGTTGAAATCACCTCTAACCCCCCCCCTGGTATATATAAGGACCTTACTGAGCCCTCTAAACCAGCTAAATAGCTGCTAGAACTAATAAAAAGCCCTGAAATTTCAGGCCTATATACACCAGAAAGCCCTGATCCAGACTCAGGCCTACTATAAGACCTATTAGAAGATACTATATCCCTTCTAGAACCCTCTAAAAACACTGTTATAAAGGGAGATACAGGTCTTTTAGCTAAAACTAACTATCAAAAGCTGTTATAGCTAGCAGGGATTTGGCACATCTGTCTCAACCATATTGGCCTATAGCTGCTAAAAAAGACCGCTAAAATTTCAGCGGGCTTATCTGATTTTACTGTTGTAAAAGAAGCAGATTTCTTCTGTTTAGCTTGTATATAGGCTAAATCAGTATATAGACCCTCTAAAAACCTAATTCCAGACCCACTGAAAGTACTAAAGGTTATAAAGGGAGACACCTTTCAGATAAAACCAACCCCCTATAATAAGCTCTCTATAGGGCTTATTCTAATAGAAAGAAAATCCCGTTATTAAAAGGTTCTCTTACTATCTAATAAGGAAGGTTATACTATCTTCTCAGCTATAAAGGGGTTATTTAAAGGGCTAAAAGCCCATTATAAAAAATACCCTTTATAGCTGTATTTTAATAATGAAAAAGAGGTCTTAGCATTATTAAAAGACTGGCTAGCAGGCAAAGGTATTGGTTTTAGTATATCTAGCCCCTATATTCATAAGCAAAATAGCCTGCTAGAACACTCTATAAGGGTTATTCTAGATCAACTATAGGCCATTATAATCTAAGCCTAACTACCACTTTTTCTTTGGACTACTATTTTACCTATTATAATTAACCTTATTAATTATATAGTGGTTATAAACAAGGACCTCAGCCCATTACAGCTCTTCTTATAAGAGCTAAAACCAGCTCTAACAGCTAACAAGCCAAATCTAGCAGCCTATAGAGCTATTAGAGCCTATTATAAGGTTGTTATCCCTGCTGAAAAGCGCTAATAAGGTGCTAAACTAAGCCCTAGAATAGAGCCAGCTAGGCTACTAGCTATACTAGACAAAAACATCTATTCGATCTATATACCTTCCTATCAATAGATAACTAAGACCTCTTTTCTTTATATTATAGAAGGAATAGGCCCTATAAGTCAAAGCCTTAAGGGTAATTTTCACAGTCTTTAGAGCTCTTCTAGCTTAAAGGGAGAATTAGAAGAGCTTTATACCCTGCCAAAATCAACAGATCAATCTACCCTAAAGGATCTGACCGATTTACAAGCCCTTAATCAAGCTAGAAGACCTATCCAACTGCCAGAGCCTGTACTACAGACGCCATAACAGCTGCCACAACCGCTACAACAGCTGCCACAGCCTGTATCACAGCCTGTAACACAATTACCACAGCCTACTAAACAGCCTGAACAGCTGTCAGAAGACTCTAAACCTATACAGCTAGATCTTGCCTACCCTATAGATATCTGCTATAAGCTAAAGGCAAAATTCACTACTAAGGCTTCTTTAGAACCTGCTGGCTGAAAACAAGCCCTAGAAGACCCTGCTAAAAAACAATGGATTAGTACTATTTATAGCGAATTCCATCAGATTTTACAAGCTAAAATCATGTATTTTATCCCTTTTTCAGAGGTTCCAAAAGACCGAAAAATCCTGAAAAATAGGCTTGTTCTTAAGCTTAAAAAGGATTCACAAAATCAGCCCTTAAAATATAAGGCTAGGCTTGTTATAAAGGGTTTTATATAAATTAAAGGAAAAGACTACTTTAAAACATTTATAGCTATTAGTATTCCCCCTACTTAATGGATTTTACTAGCTTTAGCAGCCTTTTATAACTAGGAAATCGAACAAATCGATTTTATAAGGGCTTTTTTAAACAGCTAGTTATCTGAGGATATTTTTATAGAATTTCCAGAAGGTCTCTCTTCTTTTATAGAGACCCAGACCCCTAGAAACCAGCCTTTAACAGCCTTATTAGCTAAGCTAGGCTATAACCCTGCTATAAAACAGGTTATCCTGCTAAAAAAGGCCCTATACAAGTTAAAGTAAGGCCCCTATGAATAGTAATAGTAGCTAATTAAGCTGCTAGCTACCCTAGGGTTCTAACCCTTAGTCTCTGACCCGGCTGTCTTTATCAATACCCAGACTAATACCTTTATTATCACCTATATTAATAACTGCCTTATTATAGGACCTGACCTACCCTATATTAACAGGCTAAAACGCCTGTTAAATAAGGTTTTTGCTATAGAAGATAGAGGCTCTATAGCCTTTTTCTTAGGGGTCCAAATCAGCCATAACCGGGCTAAAAAGGAGCTATGGTTATACCAGTCTTAGTATATTAATAAGGCTCTTCAGTGCTTTCAGCTATAAGATACAACCCCTACAGCTATCCCCCTACAGCCCAGAGCACTAAAAGAACCCCTAAAAAGGGGTCTTACCCCTACTGAACAACAGACCTATCAGTAGATTATAAGGACTTTAATATATCTTATACTGCTTTCCAGGCCTGATATAGCCTTTCCAATACAGTAGCTTTCTCGATATATACAACAGGGCTATATTAACCACTATAACACAGCTAGGAACCTTCTAAAGTACCTAAAAGGCTCTAAAGAACTAGCTATCTTATATAAGGCCTCAGGCCTTATACAGGCTAGACAGACAGCTCTTCAGCTACTAGGCTATTCAAACAGTGATTTTACAGGCTGTAAAACCACTAGCAAATCCACCTACAGGTACCTCTTTAAGCTAGCTAGTAGGCCTATCTACTAGAAGGCTAAAAAACAGACCACTATAGCCCTCTTAACTATAGAAGCTAAATCAGATGCTTTAGTAGAGGCTATAAAAGAGCTAAAATAGCTCTCTAAGCTCTTTATAGAGTTAAAAATCCCTCTTCAGCGGCCTATAGACCTATATTATGATAATACAGCCTCTATAAGCAATACTAAGAACCCTGATCAGTATACCTAAACTAAGTATACCCTGCTAAAATTCCATTATATTAAGCAGGAAGCAGCTAGTAAGCTATTTAAGATAAATTATCTTACAACTAAGGCTATGTCTGCTGATAGGCTAACTAAGGCTTTAACAGGCCTTATTTTTCAAGGCTTTTTAAGCCTTTTAAACCTGCAAAAACCCCTTATAAAGAGCTAGCTATATACTATATAGCTTACTAAAGGGAGTGTTAAAATAAAATGGGTTTTTTCTATATATAGTAGCTTAACCTGCTATAGTCTAGCAGCCTAATCTATTATAGTCTAGCAGCTTAACCTGCTATAGCCTAGCAGCTAGACCTATATAGCTTAATAAGCTAAGCTTATAAAGCCCTTATAGCTTAATCTATAAAGGGATAGACTAGTGCTTACTTTCTGTTTTAGTATTTGGAATATCTAATAATTCCAAATAGTTATTTAAAATATCTTAAAATAATTCCAAATTATCTTAGAATTAGATAGATATAAAAGATAGAAGGATTCCTAGTTATATCCTTCTTCTTTTCTATATCAGTAATTCAATCACTTCTTTCTTCTTTTCTATAGACTTCACTCTGGATAACTATTCACTGCCTTTCTTCCACTACTATCATTACTAGCTTTAGTTATAACTTTATACTACAAATTGCAATAATAGAGAAATAGGAAGTCTAAAAAAGAAGCAGAGGAGCTAATAAAAGGAATTAAACCCTTAGCCCCCTCTATACTATATACCACTAATTCAATCTATAAGATATAAAAGAAAGACCACTACTTAAATAGGTATTAATTTATCTTTATAATACTTAAGAGTAGTAGGGTATACTATAACTATTAAATTTATTAAAAAGATAGATAATATATTCCTTATTAAAAGGCCTATATTATATATCAAATACTTTAATAGTTATATTAATCTTTATTCTAATAGAATAGTTATAAAAGGGACCCTTTAATATATTAAAGAGATAGTAAAAGCTTTTTTTAATGGATTAATAATTTAAGTTATTTGATCTAGTAGATCTAAATACTATACTATATAAGTATAACCAGTAATACCTCTATCTATAGGTTAAATAGCAGAGTTAAACACTCTAGGGATATTAAGGGAGTTAAAGGGATTAAATATTAAGGGAATACTTGATTAAGGATAGATAAGGTAGAAAAAGTAAAGTATATATATATAGGCATCTGAAGGTTATATTTAGATACTATTACTTGATTGATTATAAATATTACCTAACTTAATGATAGGGTTATCTTTAATATTTACTAGAAGGGTTTTAATAGCTGGGTTGAATACACTCTTTTACTAGTTAATTAAGCTATAGCTGTATAAGCTGTATTTAAGGGGATTGAACTATATAAGTAGATAGGCTATACCCAGGCTATTTAAATAGGTAGATATTATCGAATTTAAGTTTTTTTTTTTCTCTTTTATCTAAGAATTTTCTAGTGTATTTAAAAGACTAACTATTAAAAAGCTATCTTCTTTATCTGATCAGTTATAGGATAATCAATTAATCCCTTAAGTTTAATTTATTATATCGCTGCTTTATAGCTTTTCTTGCCTATTTAATCCTTGTAGACTACGCTGGCTATACAACTACCCTAAAATCACCCTGTAGTTCTATGGGTAGTGTTAGTATTGTTATATATATTGTTTTCCCCTTATTAAAATAGTTTACAAGGGATAAGTTTCCTATAATTATATATATTAGCCCTAGTAATATATGATATATAGTAGTGCTTCTTGCCTGTATTAAAGCTTATTATAAGGCCTTTTATATTTCTCCTTATAACAGTATTAAGGGATAGGTATTACTGCTTAAAAAGACCGATTGCAATATCTTATACTATACCTAGTTATATTAATAGATTATTCAGCTATAGTTAAAAGGCTTTCTAATAGAGATAATTATAACACCAAGCTTTAAGGAATAGCTTCATACTTTAATAGAGCCATTTATATATAGCAAGACATTTAAAGTAGCTCACTAATAACTACTTATAGTCCTATATATAAGCAGCTCTACTAGTATTCTAAAGCTAATTATAATATATTAAGGAAGTATTACTATTAAAGATGGATTATATAATATCCCTGATTATTAGAGAGCCCCTTTAATATAGTTATACTAAGGCAAATATAATACCAAGCTTTATATAGGATTATTATTATTCTATACAGCTAGTATTACCAAAACATATCTTATAAGGATTTATTATAAACCAGTAATTGTTTTTAGGATTACTGATCGATCTCTGATAGCTAACCTTTATATTAAAACTATATATTACTCTAGAGCTGATATAGCTATACTACCACTATTAGTTCTTAAGGATCTTAGTACTACTAAGGAAGGTATTTAATACTTATTATCTTAGAAGATTATTAGCTTTAAAGGAGATAAGCATATCTAGAATAGATTATTTATTTCATAATACCGCTTTATAGTACTTACCTATAAATTTATCTAGAAAATCTAATACTTTTTATAGGAGATTTTCTTATTAAGTATAGTATTGCTTTTTATAATATTATTATATTAATCAAGTATATCTTATTATAATAATATATCTATAACCTTTTTATTATATTTAGGCAGCTTATAAAAGCTAATAGCTTTACCCTAGGTCTATACCCTACCCTCTCTAGTATTAGAAGAATATAAAGCTCTAGCAGTATTTTATTATTAATTTAAAGCTTATAGGTACTAAGTTTTATCCTATTAACTAGGAGGAAGATGTTTTTGAGATATTCATTTACCAATAAGACCTAAAGGAACCCAACCATCAGTCGATTTTCTATACATTTCTAGATAAAATAGAGTGGTTAATTAATGACTTATTTCGCGCCTACCCGGTTCTATCTGATTATTAGGCTTATAATAGCTGTGCTGATAATATAATTGTATTCTTTAATAGTAAAAAGCTTAATCCTATGATAATTAAGGATAAGGTATAAGCCTACCCTTAAATCAAGGTAATACTTATTATTGGCTAGGAGAGGTTTTAGGTAGCCTTGATTCTTGAATTATATAAGATACCTGATAATAAGACTATGAAAGAAGCTCTAATAAATACAGTTTGGCTACTTGTTAAGGAAGCGAATAAGGCCAGTATTACTCATGGATATATTATTCGCAGCTTGATTATTATATCGGATCTAGTGATATTATTTTCTTGTATATTAAAGGGTATAGTGCAGTGCAACTTAATAGTCAAGCTATATAAAGATTTTATTGACCTATTCTATAAGCAAGCAGATACAGGCTATAGCCTTAAAGAAGCTATTATCCTTGATATAATTAGTTCAGAGAGTTTAATACAATCTATTATAGATATCTTGGTCTTAAGAATTAGTAATACTAATATTGATCCAGATACCGATCTCTTTACTATTAGGGTAGACTTACTTTAGGTTATCAGTCTTTCTAAACTCCTTAGCGCTGGGTTGGAAAACTCAGATATCACAAGTATTGACCCTAATACTATTGCTCCTCGAGTCATCTATACAAACCCAACATCAAAGCTTCTTATAAATCAATTTCTTTAGACTATAAATAGGAGTGTATACTATAACGATAATGCCTATAATACTAAGAGACTTATTAATATTATTATATAATACACCTCCAATCTCTCAGAGCTAAACAGTCAACAGACTGATTATCACAACCCAACGACATAATCATACAATAGGCCGGTCATGTGACCTGAGGAAGGTACGTACCATGGAGGAAAGGGGACCAATCATAATAGATCAATGGGATCACCATAAGAATGATGGTGAGCCAGGTAAGCCAGCATCTTGGATCACCCAGATCACCACTTACACAATAAGTAATCCAAGTAATCCACGATATATATATACACCCTCAATTTTCATTCTTTAAACATAGCTTAGATAGTTATCAACACACTTTCAACTTCATCGTATTATTCACTACCGCTCACTATACTAATACTTAACCCCTGATTATAATACTCAATATCTATCACCAATATAACAGACATATTACTCAGAATACCCCAACTCATCTATTAATATAAACCCTTTTTATTAGGTTTATCCCTTAGGAATTTACTAAATATTATATATTGATAACTCTTATTTAGTGGGTTACTGTATTACCCTAAGCAATATTACTATTTCATAAGATAGCTCCTCAAACCCTTACCCCATCCAGAAGTACTAACCAAGAAGGCACTCCTAATACTCCTATCAACAACAATCCAAACATAGAGGTAGATAAAGAGGAAGAAGACAACAATAACATCAAGATCAAAGGACTCCAAGAAGATATTCTTATACTAAAGGAAACCAGCAGACACTTCAAACAAATGCTAGAGGAGGAACGCAAAGGACATACAGAAGAAGCAAAAATAGCCAAGCTCGCCACCGAAACCTTACAACTCCAGATCAAGCAGCTTCTCAAGAACATAGAAATCCAAGCAAAACAGCATAGACACGGGTTAGAAACAGTTACAGCACAGATGCACACCGGAAAGGACACCGGAGAGATCTTGAAGCCACAAACACCTAAGCCTTTTAACAGCACTCTAAGCAAACTTCAAGGGTTTCTTACCCAACTCCACGCTTTCTTTCTATACTATCCAACACAATTCCGGCTCGAACCAGTCAAAGTAAGGTACGCCCCAGGGCTCCTTACCAGAACCGCACTTACCTGGTTCGAACCAACACTTCGGGATTACATCAACAATACCTCGATAAGCACCTCAAAGGAGGAAACTGACCTAATCTTCGCCGACTACAACATCTTCAAACAACAACTCCTGAACACCTTCGGATCGTCAAATGAGAAACAACAAGCCGAACAACACCTACACAACCTCTACCAGACAGGATCTACCTCAGACTATATTGCAAAGTTCCAACAGATCTTATCCAAACTACCCGAAAAGGATAAGCAAACGTATATAGAAACCCTATACTATAGACTCAAGTCAGAAGTCAAGGATAAGTTATACAAAGAAGTCCAACCAAACTCCTTCACAGAATATTACACTATAGCTATCACCATCGACGACAGACAACACTCACACCAACAAGAAAAGAAGTACAAAGGACAAAACTAGAAACCAACTCACTTCGGATTTCAACCACAGCAACAACAACATAAGGCAAACCACAATCAACAACAAAATAACCCCAACACCTTACCAATTCGCATAGACCTTAATACTACTCAACAAAAGGATATAACGAAAGTCCAATATTACAATTATAATAGATATAGACATATCACCCAGCAATACAAACAACCCAAAAAAGACAAAAAACCTTAAAAGCCAGTATCAAACACACAACGAAGCATACACACCATAGCCAAAGACAGATAAACCCTAGCCATAACAGGACAAAAAGGATAAGGACAAGAACAACCCGGAAACTATAAACACCCCATACCTCAATAGTCACCAATATTACAGACCATACTAACCCGATCTGGTACCATACAATAGGACCAACAACTGGATATGAACACAGATAAGGAAGAATACTTCAAAGAGATTCCAGACTGATAACTAATCCCTGCCACAAACAACGAAAACACCCTGGTTAAAGATAAAACAATAAGCAATAGCTCAAACTCCAGCTCTTCAGAATCCAAGAATAAAGAACCTCTCAGGACAATACAGTACTATACCACACCATATCCACCACCTAAGAGCACTACCCACAAACACCTTAAAAAAGCAGCAATCAAACTTACACAAATACCAAGCCATATAGACAGAGTTAATCTCCGACTCACAATCACTAAATATATTCATAAATGGATATTAAAAGAAGGCCTAGGTATTCCTATTCCAGAAGATTACCTTAGAAGAGCCTTTATATTGAAAACCAACTATAGCAAACACAAAGATAATTATACACTCCTAAACCCTAATTATATTTTCTATAGTAAAATCAGTTGGATATTATGCATTGACTTCTTCTGTTTTCAATACCAGAAAACAAAAATCCAGAATAAATTCTTCTTATACTATATAGAAGTATAAGGAATTAAGAATATCCTTATAGGAGATCAATTCATTAACTGGTATAAGGCCAAGTACTTTATACCTTTCAGAATTGATATATTCAAACCACACCCCAAGACCCCAGAAGAATATAAATAAGAAGCCAAAAATAAAGACTGCAAGTCCATCTATTACAAGGTCTATAAATAGGAAAAACTCGAATTAGGATATAATGGACTATAACTCATAGACTATAGAAAGGAGGACTTATATAATTACACCAACCTTAAATATAATATACACTTATAATAGAAGCTAGTATAATAGCATGAAAAACAACTATTAGAAAACAATATCCTAGGAAGAACTCAATGCAAAGCTATAATAGCGATCAATTATAATAAATCTCAATACAGACAATATATAGAAGAAAACAAACATATATACAAGGAAATAAAGAATCTTTATAAACAAGAATTTAACTTCCGAACCTATAAAGAAAGTCAAGCCAATCGAACTCTATACTATATAATTACTCAAGGCTTAGATAGAACAAATTATAATAGACCATATAAGGAATACAATCCCAGAAACTCAAAAAACAAGTAAAGTCACCTATAAAAGGGTTATAGCATAACCCCCTATAAAAGACCCTCTATATAATAAGCACTAATAGGCTCAAATTAATAATAGAAATACGGATTATAGGATATTATTTCCATACTCTAATGGATAGCAGAGCAATAGGCAATTATATATCCTTAAAAGCTATAAATCGTATATAACTGCTATAGTATGATAAGGAAGAACCATATCCCTTATATAACCTGGAAGGAAATACCTTCACCTATAATAGAGGATAGATCAACAAAGAGACTAATCATCTCCAATTCAAAGTCCAAGGATATCAAGATAGTACTATATTCGATATAATAGATACTAGAGAATATAAACTTATATTAGGCTACCCCTGGTTATTTAATAGTAACCCATAGATCGATTGGAAGATAGGTTAGATATAATAGAGCGATACTGTATCATCTCTAAGAAATCATAAAGATCCAATGATAATAGGCAAAGCGAAGAAAGTATACTTTATAGCTATTAAGAAGGGCCTCCCACCAGGAAATCATACCAAAAAACAATATAATAATCAATAATAATAAACCCAATGGGTTATTATCACCCTTAGGATAATAATAGAGCAATTATAAGAATACTCTAAGGATAAATCATCCTTAGATATGGAAAAATAACTTGTACCTATACCAGAAGAATACTATAAGTATATCAAACTATTCTATAAAGAGCTTGAAATAAAGCTCCCCTTATACAATCAATAGGATTATGAAATTTAGATTATAGATAAAAAGAAGCCTACTTTCACTAAGATCTATATACTAAATACCAAGGAACTCAAAATATTATAAGAGTACCTTAATGAAATACTTAAAAAGGGATATATCTAACCATTTATATCCAAAGCAGAATACCCTATCATATTTATATTAAAAAAGAATAGCAAGCTATAACTGGTTATGGATTACTGATTATTAAATATAGTTATAATCAAGGATCGGATACCCTTATTATTAATTAATGAACTATATAATCAATTGTATAGAATAAACTGGTTTATTACTCTAGACCTTAAAGGAGCATATAACTTGATTCGAATAAAGAAAGGCAATAAATAGAAAACCGCTTTCAGAACCAAGTTTAGACTTTTTAAGTATCTAATAATATCTTTCAGCTTAATCAATACCCTTGCAATATTCCAGTATATAATCAATAATATTCTCCGAGAATATTTGGATATCTTTATAATAGTCTACCTAGATAATATCCTAATCTTCTCTTAAACAGAAGAAGAATATAGAGAACATATCTATAAGGTATTATAACTACTCCAAGATAACAATCTTCTCATCAAACCAGAAAAATATAAATTTTATAAATAAATAATTACCTTCCTAGGATATATCTTCTTACTAGATAAGATTCAAATAGAATCAGCAAAAATCACTACAATATATAACTAGCCAATGCCACAAGACATTATGAATATATAAGAATTTTTAGGCTTTATTAACTACTACCGAAAGTTTATCCACAACTATAATAAAATAGCTATACCACTCATCGAATATACTAAGAAAGATTGCAAATTCCTATAGAAACCTGATATAGATATTACATTTAAAAAACTCAAGAAGTAAATCTATAAAGAACCTATACTAGCAATATATAATCTAGATAAACCTATAGAACTCAAAACTGATGCTTCAAACTATACCATCGAAGCATAGATTGGATAATAAGATAACAAAGATAGATTATAACCTATTGCCTTCTACTCTAAGAAACTTTATAGAGCAGAACTTAATTATCCAATCTATAATAAGGAATTTATAGTTATTATCAAAGCTTTTAATAAATTCTTATATTATTTATAAGGAAGCAATCATCAAATAAAGGTTTTTACCAATCATAAGAATATCTCTTACTTCACTACCACATAGAAGTTAAACACACAACAAACCCACTATATAGAGACCCTTACGGATTACAACTATAAAATCATCCATTATAAAGGATCCAAAAACAGTAGAGCAGACACTCTAAGCCAACAAAGCGATCATAATAATAGAAAACCTTATTATAAAGGACAAATCTTTTAAATAACCAAATCAGGCATACTATAGATAAAACTAAACACTATATATCAAGTTATATTAGCTAACCCTATCTTAAAATAAGTCAAGCAAGCATACTCCTTAGAAGATATAGCAAAGGCACCTAAAGGCATAAAATAGAAAGATAGATATTATAAGTATAATAAGAAACTCTAGATACCTAGAGAACTCCAGGAAACCATCATACAAGAATTACATAAATCCCCTATTTATAATCACCAAGGAATCATAAAGACCATAGAACAAGCATAAAGATACTATAAATTCAAAGGATTATAATAAGTAGTCCAGAAGGTTATAAATAACTATATCACTTATAGACAAACCAAGCTAGTAAGATATAAACTATATAGAGAGTTATAACCACTATCAATACCTACATAACCATAGGAATCAATATCATTTAACTTTATTATTAAACTACCCCTATTAGTAGAATCCCTTATAGGAGTAGCCTATAACTCGATATAGGTTATTATAGAAAGACTAATAAAGTTCTTATACTTCATACCCTATATTAAAGCAAGCTCAGTAGAAGATCTTACCTATAGCTTCAATAGAGTGGTAATAAGCTTATATAGCTTACCAGAGGAAATCATCTCCAACAGAGGAACAACCTTTGCCTCTAAGTTTTAGCAAGGATTAATAGGATATCTTAGGATTAGATATAAACTCAATACCACCTATCATCCATAAATAGACGGACAAATAGAATAAATCAATCAAATTATTAAAGGATACTTATATACTTATATCAATTACTACCAAGACAATTAGGTAAAACACCTACCAATTATATAACTAGCCTATAATATATCCATTTCCGAATCAATATAACTTACACCAATATATATCAATTATGGATTTATACTAGAAACATTTCATCTACCATACCAAGAAGGACCAAAATCAGAAAAAGCCATGCTTAACACCATACAAAAATAACAATTATATAAAGAACTCCATGCACAACTCCAAATCATCCACAATAGAATAAAACATTATACAGATCAATAAAGATTAAAGAGACTAACCTTTAAAGAGGGAGATATAGTATACCTTTTACACTATATACTAGGCAAAACCTCCCTAAATATTATAACAATACAATCAAACAACAAATTGGATTTCAAGAAACTTAAACCATTCAAGGTTAAGAAAATCATTTCCAAAACCAACTATAAACTTTTACTACCAAAGAATATACAATTACACCCTATATTTCATATCTCCTTACTAAATCAAGCACCAGATAATATAAAAGAACATATAAACATCACAATACATACAGTAGAAAAGGAATAGGAAGTCAAAATAATCATAGATCATAGGCTAAACAACAACAAAAAAGAATACCTGATTAAGTAGAAAGGGTTCAGACCCAAGGAAAACTTATAGGAGCCTTCTAACCACCTAAACCATTACCAACCCCTGATATAATAATACCATCAGAGGGCAAGGAGCCATCCTAGAAAATCAAGTTCTAATTAATTATATCAAAACCCCCTAATAACTGGATCTTAATCATTGTATCCAACTCTACCTGCTTAGCTATATCCAGATTATCCAATAACTATAAACCCTACTTCACTATCTTATAACCTCGCAACACCACAGATTAACACTAGCAATGCAAATGACTCAATCATACTACTATAGCGGACACCGCCTCCTATACTACCTAAAGCTGTTTCTCTATCTCTTCCTCCTCTCACTTAATATGATTCTTTTCTAATAGAATCTTCACAACTAGATAGATCAATTACCTTTCAGAAAGTAAAATAGAATAGAAAAACTTACCTAAGGATATAATTATCCCTAAACCATTATAAAAACAATTATAACGAACATATTCCAAGCAACAGGAAGTTGCTTCAATTATACAATACATCAAGTAACATTAGGAACAAAAGGAACAAGGTATAATAATATCACCAATACCCTTAATAAGAATTGCAAGACTCTTGCATTGATCAGTCTTCTAACTAGTATAACATTTTGAGATACCTTAAAGCATTATATTAAAAACATAAAGGAAGAAGAAAGGAACCATACCTATAATTATAGCTAAGATTATATTTTTACACAGGAACAACCAATAGGCCTTAAGGACAAGACCATTAAGAGGGAGACATCATATCACAACCCAACGACATAGTCATACAATAGGCCAGTCACATAACCTAAGAAAGGTACATACCATAGAGGAAAGGGGACCAGTCATAATGGATCAGTAGGATCACCATAAGAATGGTAATAAGCCAGGTGAGCCAGCATCTTAGATCACCCAGATCACCACTTACACAGCAAATGATCCAAGTGATCCACGATATATATATACACCCTCAATTTTCATTCTTTAGACATAGCTTAGATAGTTATCAACACACTTTTAACTTCATCGTATTGTTCACTACCGCTCACTACACTAATACTTAACCCCTGGTTATAATACTCGATATCTATCACCAACATAACAGACATATTGCTTAGAACACCCCAACTTATCTGCCAATATAAACCCTTTTCATTAGGTTTATCCCTTGGGAATTCACCAAACATCACACTAATCCTTTAGATAACAGCTAAACTATACTTATTACAGGAATAACTAGCTTACTTAGCACTTATATCCTTAACCAGCTAGTATTAAATCCCTATATAAGCAAGATTATTATACTTAATTATAGTAAAGATAATGGTCGCTCTAGATAGCTAGTGTTTAATAATACACAAGGCTTAATAAATAATTTCTCCAAGGTCAAGTTCTTAGGAGTTAATCTATCATTATTAATATTTAACCTTAGCTAGACTAACTATAATACTTTGCTTATATCAGCGGATCGCATTATCCATAATACTTAACCAGTCAACTTTATAATTAATGTTTTATTATTTAAGCCTTCTATATATAGTGTACGGTATCTTATTAATTTTATAAATTATTGCAATTTGCAGTATAAAGTTATAACTAAAGCTAGTAGCGATAGCAGTGGAAGAAAGGCAGCGAATAGTTATCCAGAATAAAGTCTATAGAAAAGAAGAAAGAAGTGATTAAATTATTAATAGAGAAAGAAAGCAGGATTCAACTAGGAATCTAGCTATCTTATATATCTAAATAATACTAGGATTATTTGAAATTATTTAAGAATTCCAAATAATATTTCTTTAGATTTCTAAGCATTCCAAATAATAAGAAAGGGAGAGGTATAAGGGATAAGCCCTTATTTTACTAGTCTAGCCCGATATAGCAGGTCAGGCTGCACGGGCTTTTTAGGTCTTATAGCAGGTCAGGCTGCTACCTTATAGCAGGTCTGGCTGCTAGGGCTATAGCAGGTTTAGCTGCTAAGCTGTAGTAGGTCTAGCTACTAGTCTTATAATAGGTCAGGCTGTTATATAAAACCCACTTATTTTAACATAAATAAAGCTGCGAAACCGATTATCTTTATCTTAAGTATCAGCACTATAGATCAGTGGATGGTAAAGGAACCAGTACCAGAGAGATAGCTTAATGATTTAAAACTGGTATATATAGGATATAGGTAGTTTAAACTCGCTATAAGCTTAATCCTGGATACAGCAATAGAGCAATCTAAAGTATTAGCAGCTATAGTTTAGGTTGGCTAGATTAGAGGACCACGGGTGGAAAAAGGAATATAGAACCCATAAGAGTTTATTCCTAGCCTTATTACCAGCTTAGTGGCTTTAGGAGTATTACTAGATATATATAGTCCTGGTAATACTATAAACTGGATACCGGTGCAAGATATAGCTAGGCTTATCCTGGATATTTCTGGGATCATAGAACCGGTGCCTGTGTTGGATATCTTAGGCTACTTTCACTGTATAAACCCTATCAAAACAAGTTAGATAGAAGTCATACAGGTACTAAAAGACTTTTACGGCTATTATATTACCAAGGTTATCCCACTAAAGGAATGGGTAAAGGCTGTAGAGGATAGTGTAAGCCATATCAATACACCAGAGGAGGTAGCGAAGAATCCTGCTGTTAAACTTCTGGATATATATAGAGATATGGCAGCGGGTAGCCGAGATGGCTATGAGCCATAGCGCTTTGAGATGGAGAGAACGATGGCGCACAGTCAGACGATTAGAAGTTTGGGTCCTGTGGATGCAGAGCTGATTCGTAACTGGTGTAAACAATGGGAATTTTAGTTTGGATTGAGACGGAAATATATGTGTACAACATTCGCAACCTTCGAATGATGAAAAATAAAAGCTATTTGATATCCAATTCTACTCTATTGGGAGGCTCAAAATATAAAAATCTACAGCCTGGGTCACGCTGACTTGCCAACGTAACATGACCAAGGTAACTTGATACTATATTGAGAGGCAATTTTCAGAGTGACAAAGTATCAATATCTGGCGAATATCTGGTGCAACTAACAATTCCTCATGACCATCTCTTTCGACAAGACACCGGTTTCTAGCCTTGACATACCCACAAACAAGCATTGTCACAAAACCGTCAGCACAAAAGCCGCCTGCCAGGTGACTTTACTGTCACCCTTTATCGACAGCCAGTCGGTCTGTCGGACAAGCAAATGACAGGGCATTTTCCGCCAATACTATCACCCCATCTGCGCCCAGAGATTTCATTCACCGTGTGGGTGCATGCTTCCATAATTTTCTTGACGGTAGGAACAAGCTCACCAGCTCGACTCATATAAAGGGGAAAATTCCAGCTAACACAGCATCTGTTGCTGCCAGAATTCCAACACATTGCTCGATCTCCATCCATGAAAATTCCAGTTCGATCGCTTTTTAAAACGCTGATAAGATTATCGCAGGCGGCGGGGTTTGTGTAGTGACCCGAGCCACAGTCGTTATTGGGAATATTACAAACATCATCCCTTTCTTGGAGCGCGGGGATGGTTTGTTCCTTTTCATGGATGGAACCATAGCTAAGGGGAAAGAGTGGAGAGTTAGAGTACATTTAGTATGATGTAATGTCGTCGACAATCAACTTACACTGTTATCATTCCGTTTTCGACTTGGTGTTGAGAGGTGACTGACATTCCGGGTGCAAACAAAGCCGGAATAGCGTTGGCACCGGCAGTGCCAGCAGCGAGAAGGCCACCAACAACAGTGAACTTGTTGAAAAGCATTTTCGGATTGGATGTAAAACGGATGTTTGACTTTGTGTTTGGCTGGACAGATAACAAAGTAGACGGTTGATGGTTGACTGAAGACTAAAGAATTTGATGTTCTGAACTGGACCATCCAACTCTTGATCAGGTTCTTATATATTACTATGTCTACCCTGACATTTCTAGCATTACATCCCTTGACCGAGCCAGATTCATAGAAATCCACCCATGTAAAAAGAGTGTATACCTAGATAGAGAAGATACAAAGACGTACTCACAAAACCAACTGAGTAGGGCCGACTTGACACTTGGTAATTGCCAATTACTGGCCTATGGGTATGATAGTAGTAGGGCAACATTATTTACCAATCAAAATTCGGTGCGTTTATTTTCTACCATATAGTACCGCTAGATGTGTGGTCATAGGGGGTCGGTCAATTAGAATTTGGATTGTTATGTGAAGAACGACCCGACATTCTGTATTAACATCACCCCAATTGTTCTAATGAGATCTTCAACATTCGGGCTCTAAATGCCATGGATTGATTGCAACACATCCAATCAATTGTTGCTGCGTTAGCTGTCAGCCAGCTGATAATCCCCGACGCCCTCAACAACCAGCCTTCCCGCCACGTTTGCTACGAGCGGCTGGTGTCGGTGTTTTTTGAACCAATTACCGACGGGCATTATTATCGGATGTTTTTTTTCTCCTTGCAGAGCTTGGTTTGACCCCACTAACCCCTGATAGGAACAGGGCGATGGAATCAGGGGGTTGGCAATATTTGCTTGGCATGGCACATCGCTGTTGGCTGTTTTTGTATCTCATGCTGTAATTATTACCATCGGCATATTGACACGATTTCTGTGATTGTACTGTTGACCAAATAGCTTTGCGAGGAAGCAGGAAATATATCAATATACATTTCAACTATAAAGATCCCTCTGTGACCACAGGTCTAGATAGAAGCCATCAACTCCCAAACACTTTCTAAATTGGTCTGCATCATCCAAAACTATCACCCAGCTTATTCATCACATTGCCCCTTTGACACAAATCTCACCATGCGTTTTAACGAGTTTTCTTTGTTGGCCGGTCTTGCCACTGCCGTCGTCAATGCCAGTGCTATCCCAACTTTGCGTTCGGATGGTTTAGTCAAGGCTGAAGAGTACATCAAGGACGGAATTACATTTAGCTTGTACGTAACCCGACTTGATCCTTGAGTCGAAAAACCCTCTGACCTTTTCACAAAATACGTTCTAATACCCGTCATGAATATAGATGGACTGGTAATGCTTCTCAAAAAGAAGCCAATCCTGGTCTGAACGCGCGAGCCCCTGTGTGCCAAACCACCCCATACCCTGAATGCCCCGGCGGCCACTCGGGAAGCACGACCTTATGCTCGGCCGCTATCGCCGCGCTGGAGGATAAAATTCAAAGCGGTCTGCCAAAGACGCCTCGATCATTCTGCTCCGAGCAACAGGGCAGAAAATGCTGCATCAGCTGGTCCAAGGACATCAATAGTGGTGTGTACTGGGACCTCCTGGATGCAGCAAACGCTATAAACCACAAATGCAGGAACATTGAGAAACAAGAAGTTTCTGGGCTGGCTAGATATGTGTTTGTGGGCGGTACATGCACTACTGTATGCCTTTCCAACAGGGAGACTGGCTGCAAGTAGGGCTTTGCCCTCGTTTTTATGAGCTCTGCTCTACTATATTGCCCGTTGTCTTGAAGCTGGAAATAGTTGAGATTCTGATGGCACTGTTACAGCCCGGCATGCCGAAGATGGATTTTTTAGGATAATCTATATACATCTTCAATAACACTTTGCTCCATATCGCCTATCACCGTTCCACCTTGTCTTGAATTGTATTTTGTAACCATTGATTTACAAATAAGCATGGCCATCCCATTCCCAATAATCTCTGTCTTAGTCCCTGCTTTGCTCAATCTCTGCCATTTTTACATGTGAGATGGCCTTGGAAAACTTAACAGGAAGTACGTATCGAGTAATTCGTTTGGCCATCACCTTGAAGTCTATAATAAAGTTTCTATACAACCCTAGTACGTGCTTCATAGGCTGCAACTCTTTCTATTAATAAAAGCTGTCCCAATGAACGGCTCGGGATTGTTGTGGGATAGGTACTCTGTATGGAGAGACCCCACGAGAAGATGAGCGGGATTTCACGCCAAGGATGGTGCTGCATCATGTTGATTGGAATAGATGACCCAGTGTTTCACACGGCTCATTTTGATTATGCCGGTAAACTCTCTCCTAATCCGGGTGAGGTAGTTTAGTCTATTTTACCTCCCGCCCCGGCTGGCAACCATCCCAATGCTTCTATTAGGAAAATAATCAGAGTTGGGACATGATTTGCTTTTTTGCGGTGGGATGCTAAAATGTCTTACTTGGTTCGGAAGAGGCGAAAATTGACAGTAAACCGACCGGTCAGCAGAGTTGGTGCCGGCCCCTGAATACCTGTTTGTTCACCAGACTTCGCGCGGGCATTGGTCGATAACCTGGTGACATTTAGACTATGTGGGTATCAACTTGAAAGCAGGAAATTGATTTGTCAGTGTAGGGCACAAGGTTCCGGAGCGACAACCCGTCTAAGCTACTCTCCTCCAATCATAAAGATTCAACATTCTCATGTACAACCCTTGGCACGGTTACTGAGGCATTGATCCAGCCATGTGCCGCCCAAGTTAACCCCTCCTATCATGCAACTGACTTTTACTTCTCCACACGCCCTGTAGCAGGTGTCAGCCCCCGTCCAGAGCTCATGAACCAGGAAAGTGGCGTTGGCGCTCCAGGAAACGCAACAACCTCCCCGGCAAATGTCCCTCGTCCCCCAGTTCGAAGCGTGAAGTCGACATTCAGGGTGTCAATCAACGATTTGCAAGCAGTTTTGTTTGCCTGATGAGAGCCGTCGCATTCCGGCTCTTCTCGTGTCTTCAAGGATGTCCTGTTCCGAGCCCTGGAAGTCGTGGTTTTCAAAGCGTTGAATGCATTCGCCAAGTGGATTGAACTTGAAGTGCTGGCATAAAGGTCGATCAAGTCCATGTTGGGAGATCTTTCTCCCCCGTCAACAGCCTGTAAAAGACCAATGCGCATCTCATCGCTCGAGGCAGCGATATAATCTCCATGACCGTTCATGCCAAACGCGTTGAAGAGGAACACAACATCGCCCCACATGTCTGCCGACGCTGCGGCCTGCGCCAGTCCAGCAATAACTTTGAGTGAATCGGCATTATCGAGAGATAAAATACCAACATTCTCCTGGATATAGGGTAGTTTATCAGGCGCGAATCCAGTAACGTTGAACCAAACTTCGCCCTTTCCGGTCCCCTGTAGTTGAACGTTTCCGTATGCAAGGGCGTTGATACTGTCGTTATAGCTCAACCTGAGCGAGAAGACGGGAGCAAAAAAAAACGAAAGAATTAGAAAGAGGGGAAAAGTGATAGGCATCATGTTTGGTAGGGAGCAATAGTCATAAACGTGGATCCTGAACAAGTAACTGTGCCATTGCATTTCATTACATGACGGCCACATCCTCTTAAATAGAAAAACCCGAAACAACATTCATGTCCTTATTGATGAGGGGCATTTAAAAGCCTTGACCCACCTACTAGTATACAATAAGTTGTATGCTAGTTTTAATTTGCCTTGCTGCTTTCTTTCCCCTTTGACTACTTCTCTGCCTTCCGCTTTCTAGATAGGGGGTTGATAAAATAGTGGACCAAGTGTTATTAAAAGCCGAGCTGGATAGGATATTACCTTATTTGGCTAAATAGGATACTTTTAGAGTATGAATGATTCTAGTGAATCCGATGATTGGTTGATTATATACCGAAAACTATCTTGTATTAATGGTTAATAGCCTGAATTATGATTATAATATAACTTAACCTATATATAGTAATAGTATAAATAGATATAATATTTTAATCTATTTATTAATTAAATAAGATAAATAAATTAGTAAATAATTATATTATAAATAATAAATATAATAGTATTAGCAGCTTATAAAAGCTGGATATAATATAATATCTTCTCTTTTAATATTTTTTTTAAAGACTTATACCTTAATATAATAAATTAAGTCTTATTCTTTTAATATAATTATTCTATCTATTAAGGTATATTTAATACTTTTTATAATATTATTATTTATATATAATAGGATTACAAGGTATAAGATATATATACCTAGAATAGTATATGACCCCTAGGTATATAGTACTTCTTAGCTTGCTTTTGCTACCATAACATGGACGAAGCAAGTAATAGTCTTTTATAATAATAATACCTGAATGCAATTATCCTTATCCTGCCTGACTACTATAAATTAAACCTGCTGTTATATTATAAATCTTATTAATATCTTTAATCTAGCTTTATTTATATATTATAAACTTAAATTAAGAATAATTAATTATAAAATTATTATATAATAAATCATTATATTATTATAGTTTATAAAATAATAAAATAAATTAATAATTATAATATAAATAATTAAGATATTTAAACTAGTTATTTTTAAAGATTAAATATAATATTATTTTATTATAATATTATTAATAAGTAATTAATATATATATATATATATTTATTATTGCAATTTGCAGTATAAAGTTATAACTAAAGCTAGTAGCGATAGTAGTGGAAGAAAGGCAGCGAATAGTTATCCAGAGTAAAGTCTATAGAAAAGAAGAAAGAAGTGATTGAATTGCCGATAGAGAAAGAAAGCAGGATTCAACTAATTAGGAATCTAGCTATCTTATATATCTAAATAATACTAGGATTATTTGAAATTATTTAAGAATTCCAAATAATATTTCTTTAGATTTCTAAGCATTCCAAATAATAAGAAAGGGAGAGGTATAAGGGATAAGCCCTTATTTTACTAGTCTAGCCCGATATAGCAGGTCAGGCTGCACGGGCTTTTTAGGTCTTATAGCAGGTCAGGCTGCTACCTTATAGCAGGTCTGGCTGCTAGGGCTATAGCAGGTTTAGCTGCTAAGCTATAGTAGGTCTAGCTACTAGTCTTATAATAGGTCAGGCTGTTATATAAAACCCACTTATTTTAACAGCTATTAATAATCATATAGGCGTGTATTAATAATGCTTTCATACCATTACTAATAGTCCTTCCCTCTTGTATTATACTTAATATTGTAATTTGCAATATAAAGTTATAACTAAAGCTAGTAGCGATAGCAGTGGAAGAAAGGCAGCGAATAGTTATCCAGAGTGAAGTCTGTAGAAAAGAAGAAAGAAGTGATTGAATTGCCGATATAGAAAAGAAGAAGGATATAACTAGGAATCCTTCTATCTTTTATATCTATCTAATTCTAAGATAATTTGGAATTATTTTAAGATATTCCAAATAACTATTTGGAATTATTAGATATTCCAAATACTAAAACAGAAAGTAAGCACTAGTCTATCCCTTTATAGGTTAAGCTATAAGGGCTTTATAAGCTTAGCTTACTAAGCTGTGCAGGTCTAGCTGCTAGGCTATAACAGGTTAAGCTGCTAGACTATAACAGGTTAGGCTGCTAGACTATAGCAGGTTAGGCTGCTATATATAGAAAAAACCCATTTTATTTTAACACTTAACAGTTAAGCTAATACAAAGGCCGCTTTAAATGGTCTTTCTGATATAGCTCTGGAATTAAGTTCCTTTAATAAGGATAATAGTGAAAGTAGCGATAATAGTAATGATAAGGATAATTACTAAAGCAATCACTTAAGGGATTCCAGCATTCAGGAAAATAACTTACTTAGCTTTTACTAATACTATTTTGATAGCTGGGTTGAACACACCCCCTTACTAGTTGACTAAGCCGTAGCTGTATAAGCTGCACTTAGGGGGATTGAACTGTATAAGTAGATAGGCCATACCCAGGCCATTTGAACAGGCAGATATCATCGAATTCAAGTTTTTTTCCCCCCTTCTACCCAAGAATTTTCCAATGCATTCAAAAGACTAGCTATTAAAAAGCTATCTTCTTTATTTGATCAATTATGGGATGATCAATTGATCCCTCAAGTTCAATTCATTATATCGCCGCTTTATGGCTTTTCTTACCTATTCAATCCTTATAGACTACGCTGGCTATGCAACTACCCTAAAATCACCCTGCAGTTCTATAGGTAGTGTTGGTGTTGTTATATATGTTGTTTTCCTCTTATCAAACTATTAAAGACTCCTACTCCCTAACAGCTAGGTTTTTAATAAGAAAGCTTTATATTTATATATTATTATATAATCTAAGAAATCCCTTTTATTTAGCTAATAGTTATCCTTATTACTATAATTCTCTTATTTTATATAATATATTTATTGCTTATTATTCCACTTATATATCAAGATTTTTTCCATTATATAAAATTGTTTTAGTATAAAAGGGTTATCTTCCAGCTCACTTGATTTGCTTCTATTATTATATACCTTTAGGTTTATAATATTAAATATATTATATATCCTAATTAAATCCAGTAATTAGAGTTAGTAAGCTAAGCCACTGCTTCCCACCTGCTTTTTAATCTAATAAGAGCCTATAAATTTCTTTATTAACTTCCTTATAGGATGTTTCAGCTTAAGGTGTTTTATAGTGATTATCACCCAGTTGCCAACTTTAAACTGCTTTTCTTATCTTTTCTTGTTATACCACTTTTTATACTATTAATATACCCTTTTCAATACCTCTATTACTATATCATAGCTTACCTATAGCTCCTGGATTCTTTCCCTAAAGCCCTTATATAATCCTTTTAATTAAATTCCATCTTATACTAATGCTATTAGCTTATAGCTATATAGTAGATAAGCCAGGGATTCTCTTATAGTATTGTATTATACTATATTATAGTAGAACTGGGCTAACGGTAATCTTATGGTCCAATCGAGCTGGTCTTTATTAATAAAGCTTCATAGATAATATTCGATTATCTGGTTTATCTGTTCTATCTACTTA
Source organism: Zelopaecilomyces penicillatus (assembly GCA_005765155.1). Classification (NCBI taxonomy): domain Eukaryota; kingdom Fungi; phylum Ascomycota; class Sordariomycetes; order Hypocreales; family Pseudodiploosporaceae; genus Zelopaecilomyces; species Zelopaecilomyces penicillatus. The sequence goes on from VCCP01000006.1 coordinate 3,747,483, forward strand.
TCTATCTATAAATAGAATACAATGCTTAATCGCCGCTTACAAGCTAATAAGTGGCAGAACGTTTTCCAGAACACGCTTATAAATATTATACTATAGTCTGATATAATTCCTTATTGTGACGTTTGGTGAATTCCCAAGGGATAAACCTAACGAAAGGGGTTTATGTTGGCAGATGAGTCGGGGTGTTCTGAGCAATAGGTCTGTCACGTTGGTGATAGATACGGAGTATCGTAACCAGGGGTCAAGTATCAGCGTAGTGAGCGGTAGCGAACAATACGATGAAGTTGAAAGTGTGTTGATAACTATCTAAGCTATGTTTTAAAGAGTGAAAATTGAGGGCGTATATATACATCGTGGATCACTTGGATCACTTGTCGTGCAAGTGGTGATCCTGGTGATCCAAGTTGCTGGCTCACCTGGCTCACCACCATTCTTATGGTGATCCCACTGATCTATCTAACTGGTCCCCTTCCTCCATGGTACGTACCTTCCCTAGGTCACATGACCGGCCTATTGTACGACCATGTCGTTGGGTCGTGACACGATGTCTCCCTCCCAACGGTCTTGTCCTCAAGGCCCGTTGGTTGTTCCTTCGTAAAACGTAATTCCAGCCACAATTGTAGGTGTGGTTCCTTTCTTCCTTCTTCATGTTTTAACATCATGCCTCAAGGTATCTCAAAACGTCGTATCAGTCAGAAGACTGATCAGCGCAAAAGTCTTGCGATTCTTATCGAGGGTACTGGTGATATCGTCATGCCTTGTTCCTTTTGTTCTCAGCGTCATTTGACGTGTCGTATGATTGAAACAACTTCCCGTTGTTCCGAGTGCGTTCGTCGTGGTCGTTCTTGTGACGGTTCGGGGATAACTATGTCCTCAGGTATGTTTTTCCATTCCGTTTTACTTTCCGGAAGGTAACTGGTCTATCCAGTCGCGAAGATCCTGTCAGAAAAGAATCGTATTGAGCGAGAAGAGGAGGAGACAGAAAAACAGCTTCAGGCAGCTCAGGAGGCGGTGTCTGCTGCGGTAGCACGACTGAGTCGTTTGCGTCGTCAGCGTCAATCCGTGGTGTCGCGTGGTCACGAGATGGTGAAGCGGGGTTTGCAATCGCTGGATGATTTGGATGCGGCTGAACGGATAGAGTCGGATGCGGTGATTGAGATCCAGTCATTGGGGGGTTTTGACGTGATTGATTGGAACTCGATTTTCCAGGATGGCTCCTTGCCCTCTGGTGGTATTGTCGCATCAGGGGTCGGCAATGATTTAGGTGGTTAGGGGGCTCCCATGAGTTTTCCTCGGGCCCAAACCCTTTCCACTTAACCAGGTATTCTTTCTTGCCGTTGTTTAGCCTGTAGTCTATGATTGTTTCGACTTCCCATTCTTCTTCTATTGCGTGTACTGTGATGTCTGTGTGTTCCTTCGCGTTGTCTGGTGCTTTGCTTAGTAAGGAAATGTGAAATACGGGGTGTAACCGTATGTTCTTTGGTAGTGAAAGTTCGTAGTTGGTGTTAGAAATGGCTTTCTTGACTTTGAAAGGTCCAAGTTTTTTGAAATCCAATTTGTCGCTTGGTCGCGTTGTCGTAATGTTTGGAGAAGTTTTGCCTGGTGTGTAGCGCAAAAGGTACACCATGTCTCCCTCTTTAAAGATTGGTCCCTTCAATCTTTGTTGATCCGCATAATGTTTCATTCTGTTGCGGACGATTTGGAGTTGTGCACGGAGTTCTTCGTGCAATTGTCGTTTTTGTGTGGCGTCAAGCATGGCTTTTTCTGATTTTGGTCCTTCTTGGCGTGGTAGGTGAAATGCTTCCGGTGTGAATCCATAATTGGCGTACATTGGCGTAAGTTGTGTTGATTCGGAAACGGATGTATTGTAGGCTAGTTGCGCGGTTGGTAGGTGTTTTACCCAGTCATCCTGATGGTAATTAATGTAAGCGCGTAGGTATCCTTCAATAATTTGGTTGATTCGTTCCGTTTGTCCGTCCGTTTGTGGATGGTAGGCGGTACTGAGTCTGTGTCTGGTCCCAAGATATCCCATCAATCCTTGCCAAAACTTAGAGGCGAATGTTGTTCCTCTGTCGGATATGATTTCTTCTGGTAAGCCGTGTGAGCTTACAACCACTCTGTTGAAACTATAAGCAAGATCTTCGGCTGAGCTTGCTTCTAGGTAAGGGATGAAGTAAGAGAACTTCGTTAATCTTTCCACAATAACCCATATGGAGTCGTAAGCTACTCCCGTGAGAGGTTCCACAGACAGGGGTAGTTTGACGATAAAGTCGAACGATACTGACTCCCATGGTCGTGCTGGTACCGGTAACGGTTGTAATTCTCCGTATGGTTTGTGTCGTGCTAGCTTGGTTCGTCCACAAGTGACGCAGTCACTTATTACTTTCTGGACTATTCGTCGTAGTCCTTTGAATCCGTAGTATCTTTGTGCTCGTTCTGTGGTCTTCGTAATTCCTTGGTGACCATGAACAGGGGATTCGTGTAGTTCTCGTATAATGGTCTCCTGGAGTTCTTCAGGTATCCAAAGTTTCTCATCATATTCGTAATGTCCATCTTTCCATTTTGTGCCTTCAGGTGCCTTTGCTATGTCTTCTGAGGAGTACGCTTGCTTGACTCGTTTCAAGACAGGGTTAGCTGACATAACTCGGTATGTAGCGTTTAGTTTCATCTGTAGCGCGCCTGATTCGGTCATTTGAAAGATTTGTCCTTCATGATGAGGCTTTCCATCATCATGGTCGCTTCGTCGGCTTAGAGCGTCTGCTCTGCCGTTTTCGGATCCTTTGCGGTGGATGATTTCGTAGTCGTAATCCGCAAGGGTTTCTGCGTAGCGGGTTTGTCGTGCGTTTAGCTTCTGTGTGGTGGCGAAGTAAGAGATGTTCTTGTGGTCGGTAAAAACCTTTATTCGGTGATTGCTTCCTCGCAAGTAATGTGAGAATTCGTCAAAGGCTTTGACGATAGCCATGAATTCTTTGTCGTAGATTGGGTAATTGAGTTCTGCTCCATGAAGTTTCTTGGAGTAGAAGGCGACAGGTCGTAGTCTGCCTTCGTTATCCCGTTGTCCAATCTGCGCTCCGATGGCGTAGTTTGAAGCATCAGTTTCGAGTTCCGTGGGTTTGTCTGGATCGTACATCGCTAGTACAGGTTCTTCGCAGATTCGCTTCTTAAGTTCTTCAAATGCGGCATCCACATCGGGTTTCCATAGGAATTTGCGATCTTTTTTAGTGCATTCGGTGAGTGGCGCGGCTATCTTGCCATAGTCGCGGATGAACTTTCGGTAGTAATTGGTGAAGCCCAAAAACTCTTGTACGTTCGTAACGTTTTGTGGCGTCGGCCAGTCACGTACTGCAGCGATTTTCGCTGGTTCCATTCGAATCTCACCTGGTGAAAAGATATGTCCTAAAAAGGTAACCGTTTGTTTGTGAAATTCACATTTTTCTGGTTCGACGAGAAGATTGTTGTCTTGGAGTAGTTGTAATACCTTATGGACGTGTTCTCTGTGTTCTTCTTCCGTTCGGGAGAAGATCAGAATATCGTCTAGGTAGACTACTACGAAGATATCCAAATGTTCTCGGAGAACGTTGTTGATCATGCGTTGGAATGTTGCAGGAGCATTGGTTAGGCCGAAAGGCATTACCAGATATTCGAAAAGTCCAAACTTGGTTCTGAAAGCGGTTTTCCATTCGTCGCCTTTCTTTATTCGAATCAAGTTGTACGCTCCTTTGAGGTCTAGGGTAGTAAACCAGTTCATTCCATGCAATCGATCGCGTAGTTCGTTGATCAACGGTAGGGGGGTCCGATCCTTGATTGTGACTGCATTCAACAATCGGTAGTCCACAACTAGTCGTAGCTTGCCATTCTTTTTGGGTACAAACATGACAGGGTATCCTGCTTCGGATGTGGATGGTCGGATATATCCTTTTTCGAGCATTTCGTCAAGGTACTCTCGTAGTGTTTCGAGTTCCTTGGCGTTCAGTGTGTAGATCTTGGTGAAAGTAGGCTTCTTTCCGTCCATGATCTGGATTTCGTGGTCCCATTGGTTGTGCAAGGGGAGTTTTGTTTCGAGTTCTTCGCGAAACAGTTTGACGTACTTGCGGTATTCTTCTGGTATAGGTGCAAGTCGTTTTTCCATGTCTGAGGGTGATTCGTTCTTGGAGTGTTCTCGTAGTTGCTCCATTGTTGTCCTAAGGGCGGCAATAACCCGTCGGGTTTGTCGTTGTCGACCGTCGTGTCGTTTTTTAGTGTGATTTCCCGGTGGGAGGCCCTTCTCGGTAGCCATAAAGCGTACTTTCTTCGCTTTGCCCATTGTCGTTGGATCTTCGTGATTTTTTGGGGACGATGCGGTGTCGCTCCATCGCATCTGGCCTGTCTTCCAATCGATCTGTGGGTTACTATCAAATAACCAGGGGTGGCCTAACACAAGTTCGTATTCTCCAGTGTCCATTACGTCGAATGTAGCACTGTCTTGATGTCCTTGGACTTCGAATTGGAGATGATCAGTCTCTTTGTCGATCTGTCCTCCATTATAGGCGAAGGTATTTCCTTCCAGGTCATACAAGGGGTACGGTTCTTCCTTGTCACGCCATGGTAGTCGTGTGCGATTCACGGCTTTTGGTGATATGTAATTGCCCATTGCTCCGCTGTCCACTAGAGCGTGAAAACAATGTCCCATGATCCGTATTTCCGTCGTTAGTTTGAGCCCGTTGGTGCCTGTTGCACAGAGGGTCTTTCGTGGGGGGTCGCGCTGTAACCCTCTTACAGGCGACTTTACTCGTTTTTTGAGTTTCCGGGGTTGCATTCTTTGCATGGTCCGTCGTATTTTGTTCTGTCCAAGCCTTGAGTGATTACATGGTACAGAGTTCGATCGGCTTGACTTCCTTCGTGGGTTCGGAAGTTGAATTCTCGTTTGTGGAGGTTCTTCATTTCCTCGTACATGCGTTTGTTTTCCTCCGCATGTTGTCTGCACCGAGGTTTGTTGCAGTTGATTGCCATCGTGGCTTCGCACTGAGTTCTCCCTGGGATACTGTCTTCCAGTAGTCGTCTTTCGTGCCATTGTACCAGCTTCTGTTGTGAGTGTATATCGCACTTGAGGTTGGTGCAATCATATAAGTCCTCCTTTCCACAGTCTGTGAGTTGTGGCCCGTTGTGTCCTAATTCGAGCTTTTCCCATTTGTGGACCTCGCAATAGATGGACTTGCAGTCTTTGTTTTCGGCTCCTTGTCTGCATTCTTCTGGGGTCTTGGGGTGTGGTTCGAACACGCCAATTCCAAAAGGTGCAAAGTACTCAGCCTCGTGCCAGTCGACGAATTGATCTCCTGTGAGGACATTCTTAATTCCTCGTGCTCCCATACGGCGTGGGAAGAATTCGTTCTGGATTTTTGTTTTCTGGTGTTGAAAACAGGAGAAGTCGATGCATGACATCCAACTGATTTCGCTGTGGAAAACATGATTAGGGTCTAGGAGTGCATGATCGTCTTCGTGTTTGCTGTAGTTGGTTTTCAACATGAAGGCTCTTCCAAGGTGGTTTCCTGGGACAGGGACGCCTAGGCCTTCTTCCAACGTCCATTCACGAACGTATTTGGTGATTGTGAGTCGAAGGTTGACTCTGTCCGCGTGGCTTGGTACTTGCGTAAGTTTGATTGCTGCTTCTCTAAGGTGTTTATGGGCAGCACTCTTAGGTGGTGGATATGGTGTAGCATGGTATTGAGTTGTCCTGAGAGGTTCTTCGCTCTCGGATTCTGAAGAGCTGGAGTCCGAGCTGTCGCTTGTTGTTTCATCTTCAACCAGGGTGTTTTCGTCATCCGTGGCAGGGATTACTTGTCGGTCCGGAATCTCTTCGAAGTATTCTTCCTCATCTGTGTCCATATCCAGTTGTTGGTCCCATTGTGCGGTACCGGATCGGGTTAGCGTGGTCCGCAACATTGGTGACTGTCGAGGTGTGGGGTGTCCGTAGTTTCCGGGTCGTCCTCGTCCCCATCCTCGTCGTCCCGTCATGGCCAGGGTTCGTCCATCTTTGGCCATGGTGTGTGCGCTTCGTCGCGCATCAGGTACTGGTTTCCAGTCTTTTCGTTCTCGTTTCGGTTGTCGGCAGTCCCTGGCGAAATGTCCCATTTTGTCGCAATTATAGCACTTGACTTTGGATGCGTCTCGTCGTTGTGCAGCGTCGAGGTCCATTCTGATTGGTAGGGTGTTAGGGTCATTTCGTCGTTGACCATGGTTTGCCTTATGTTGTTGTTGCCGTGGTTGGAATCCGAAGTAAGTTGGTTTCCAGTTTCGTCCTTCGTACTTCTTTTCTTGTCGGCGCGAGTGCTGTCTGTCGTCGATGGCGACAGCCATAGCGCAATATTCCGTGAAAGAGTCCGGTCGGACTTCTTTGTACAATTCGTCTTTGACTTCTGACTTGAGTCCATAGTACAGGGTTTCCATACACGTTTGCTCATCTTTTTCGGGTAGTTTGGACAAGATTTGTCGGAACTTCGCAACATAGTCCGAGGCAGACCCTGTCTGACGGAGGTTGCGTAGGTGTTGTTCAGCTTGTCGTTTTTCATTTGACGATCCGAAGGTGTTCAGGAGTTGTTGCTCAAAGATGTCGTAGTCGGCAAAGATTAGGTCAGTTTCCTCCTTTGAGGTCCCCATCGAGGCATTGTTGACGTAGTCTCGAAGTGTTGGTTCGAACCAGGTAAGTGCGGTTCCGGTAAGGAGCCCTGCGGCGTACCTTACTTTGACTGGTTCGAGCCGGAATTGTGTTGGATAGTACAGAAAGAAAGCGCGGAGTTGGGTAAGAAACCCTTGAAGTTTGCTTGGAGTGCCGTCAAAAGGCTCGGGTGTTCGTGGCTTCAAGATTTCTCCGGTGTCCTTTCCGGTGTGCATCTGTGCTGCAACTGTTTCCAACCCGTGTCTATGCTGTTTCGCTTGGATTTCCATGTTCTCGAGAAGCTGTTTGACCTGGAGTTGCAAGGTTTCGGTGGCGAGCTTGGCCATCTTCGCTTCTTCTGCACGTCCCTTGCGCTCCTCCTCTAGCATTTGTTTGAAGCGTCTGCTGGTTTCTTCCAGCGCGAGAACATCTTCTTGGAGTCCTTTGATCTTGACGTCGTCATCGTCTTCTTCCTCTTCATCTACCTCCATGTTCGGATTGTTGTTGACAGGGGCATTAGGGGTGCCTCCTTGGTTAGTACTTCCGGATGAGGTGGGGGTTTGAGGAGCCATCTTGCGAAATAGCGATATTGCCCAGGGTAACACAGTAACCCACTGAACAAGAGTTATCAACGTGTGACGTTTGGTGAATTCCCAAGGGATAAACCTAACGAAAGGGGTTTATGTTGGCAGATGAGTCGGGGTGTTCTGAGCAATAGGTCTGTCACGTTGGTGATAGATACGGAGTATCGTAACCAGGGGTCAAGTATCAGCGTAGTGAGCGGTAGCGAACAATACGATGAAGTTGAAAGTGTGTTGATAACTATCTAAGCTATGTTTTAAAGAGTGAAAATTGAGGGCGTATATATACATCGTGGATCACTTGGATCACTTGTCGTGCAAGTGGTGATCCTGGTGATCCAAGTTGCTGGCTCACCTGGCTCACCACCATTCTTATGGTGATCCCACTGATCTATCTAACTGGTCCCCTTCCTCCATGGTACGTACCTTCCCTAGGTCACATGACCGGCCTATTGTACGACCATGTCGTTGGGTCGTGACAAGTAGTATAGAAGATCAAAAGCTTTAAGTCTTATTATATGATTTCTTAGCTTAATAAAAGCTAGGTTATTAAAATCAGTTTTAGGGATAATAACTGACTCTATAGCAACCCTTCCATATAGAATAGAGATCTAATAGAATATTTCTTAGCAGGCATTATAGTTATGATCTATAGATCGATTAGGTAAGATATAAGGAGAAGAAGGATTATAAGAATATAATAAACAATAAGAGAGTATATATTATAACCCTAACCCTAACTATATAATTATTATATAATTATTACCCTATAATAAAATATTCTTTATTAGATTATATTTATTAAAGATATATAAAAGGCTTTATTTTAATTTTTAAAATCTATAATTATATTAAATCTATATTATTTATATATAATAAGAATATAAACTATTTATATATTAAATAAAATAAGTATATCTAAATCTTTAACTAATTTAACCCTTATTTATTATAGTATTTATATTATTAACTTACCCTATATAATATAATATATTCTTACTAATTAATTAAATTTTATTATCTTAGGGTTATACTAATCCTAATTCTATCTATAGATTAAAATATATATATATTAGATATATCTATATAATCTTTATATTATATCTAAGAATTTACTCTAAGTTCAATCTATAGATCAAAATCATAATATATACTAGATAAGCAAATATAGGATATATTTATAAAAGGATAAAAATAGATTATTATATCTATCTATAAATATAAAACCTTTTAAACTCTATAGTTTAATTTATATAATAGAAAAAATATTTAAATTTAATAATAGGGTTAGGCTTTATATTTCTAACCCTTAGCTATCTGATTATTCCCTATCCCCTATAATATAATAGTATAATATAGGACTAATCCTATATTAATCTAATCCTTAATAGCTAGATATATATCTCTGGTCTCCTTATCCATTGCCTTCGAAAACCAGAATAGATATTATAGTTGTTCTATATCTATGATATCTAAGGTTTTAGATAGAATTTCTTTGGATATATCTAATAGTATTTCCATATAATCCTTCCTTAACCTACTATAGATATTATTAAAATACCTTAATATTAATATCTATTTATCTTTATTAATTATATATTCTACTTATTTATAAAATCAGCTATCTTAGGTATATTTTATCTTTATAGGTAGTAAAGTATTACTTAACTTACCTAATTATATTTAAAGGCTATATATAATATAAGCTATTAAAGGCAAACTATAGATAGCTTAAATAGCTTTTGGACTCCTATATATTCTAATCCTAAGTTTTTATCTTTATTAATAAACCCTAAGTATAGATAATAATATAAGAAGAATATAGATTATAAACTTACCTAGATATAGTTTTATCAGTACTAGTATCTCTTCTTTTATTCCTTATAGCTCTTATATAATAAGGCCTAGGTGGTATATATGCTTAATATACTATTAATCCTCTGGCTTTATATCTACTGGCCAGATATAATTGTATAGTTTATATACCTAATTTGGGTTTATAGTATTATTATATTCAAGATTATTATTATACTAACCTTATCTTATAGAATTTATAAATGATATAAGATTAAAGGCTTTAAAGGTAATTAATTGATTCCTTTTCTTAATAACTTCCAGGTCATTGAACTTGACTTTGGATTGGCTTAAAGAATTCATAGCAGTAGCTATTAATAACCTAAAAGCATAGGCTAATATAATTCCAATCTATAGATCAACTGAATCTTAGGTAAAAGATATAAGTGAGAGAAATAAAATAGGATAATAATATATTCTACAGTATATAAAGATCCTAACCCTAACCCTTATTATATAATATCTATTCTAGATTTATTTAATAATAAGTTATTAATATTATCTTATATAATATTATAATAAAAAGATTTAAATCTTTATTTAATATAATTTATAATTTATTTTATAATAAATAAATACTTTTAGATTTATTAATATATTTATTTATTAATTTATTTATTTAATAATATTAATAAAAATAAAATAAAATTTTATTTAAGTTAAAAGAATTTAGATTATTTAAAAAATAAAAAATACTATAATATACTTATCTTAATCTTTATATCTTTTTAATTATAAAAAAGATAATTATTTTAAATTATATTTTTTTAATTAAAATATATATTATTATTAATTTTTATTTTATATAATTTATATATTATTATTTTAAATTTAAAAAGATATATTTTAGTTATATAATATTAAATATATAATATAGGGTAGCTGATAAAATTGGATTCCTTTTATATATAAAAGTATTAATATTTAATATCTCTACCTATCCTATATAAAAATAATATTTCTCTTGCTTATTAAGCAAAATTTATATTAAGATTACCCTATTAATTATAGTTTAATCTATAGATCGAAATCTAGATAGATAGGGGCTATAAATTATATAATATACAATATATTATTAAAATATTATTATTAAATACTCTTAGTATATATTTATCTAATCAATTATATTATTTTATATAGCCTTAGTATATTCTAGTATAGTATATACTCTAACCCTTAATATATTTAATTTTTATATAAATTATTATTATATTATATAGTATATATTAAACCTCCTTATAACTTTATAATTATAAACCCTTACTCCTATCTCTATTAATAACAGCCTCTTAGCCTGATCGCTGACTATAATAAGCTTTATTATCTTTCCCTTTCCCTTCTTGGTTGCACTGGTGGTGATATTATTATTACCCTCAGTATCTGCTATCTTAGAGAAGTTTTGAATCATTATATTATTATTAAGGCAAGGATTCTTACCATTGATATAGTTTAATATAAGCTTAATGCCTCTCTTTTAGTGCTTACTGATATCTAGCAGATTCTTCTTTATAAACTTAATACTCTCCTCCAGATTATATAGTATAAATCAGGCAAGTTCACTATAGAACTCACCCTTATATCTGACCAATTTATAATTATAATAATCCTATTATACTCTTACCCTAGGATATTGATTGATTTTATAACTATAATAAATACATAGAATTTTATAGGTATATATAATCCAAAGCTCTCCCTATATAACCTTAGGAATACCATCCTCTATTATAATAATATCTATATATTTCTTAAATATATAAGATTCTTAGTATATATTAAATATATCCCTGATTAATAGGATATCCTAATATATAGTATTTATAGAGCTAAGTCACTATAATCGATTGATCGCTTGCTATATTATACTTAGGTTCTATAGATATTCAAGGATAATACCTAAGCTATAGGATTAATAGAGATTCACTTTAAATGCATTTAGTATAAGTAAGGTGATAAGGCAGCTAATATTAGAATTAGGGTTATTAAATTTATACTATACCTTATCTCTCTTATATTATTAATAAGAGCTATGAATCTATAGTATTCAGACCCTAATAAAGTTTAATATAGTAATTAGGATCTTATTATATCTATTAGTAAATTTAAGCTATTTATATAATATAATAATAAGCTCTTAAAGGGTTAATCCTGGTTTATAATCTATAGATTATAATTCTTATGGTATAGATATTCTATCATTTCTATCTATAGATCGAAAAGGCTATTCCTTATAGTATATACTAATATCTCCTTATTGATTAATAACAATAAATAGATTCCACTTATACTTAAGTAAGAGGGTGATTGATATATACCAATACCCTACCCTTTCAAGTATATAACTCATATAGTACCTTCTATATAATATATATAATCTTAGGAGATTTATATATCATTATCTGGATTATAATAATCCTATTAATTAGGCAGGGTATACTCCTATTAGGCCTATAATAATAAAAGTACTATTAAAGGCTATTGATATAATCCTTAGCTGCTATTATATTTATCTTGAAAACTCTAGCTATAATATATATATCTTTCCTTCTTAATATATTAAATTCTTATATCTTAGTCTCTGCTGCCTATACCATTGATTTGTTTATATAGAGTTTAATCTTTATGATTATCTAACTATAATATATTATCCAGAGGGTATCTATATCTCTAAGTAACTTAATATTTCTTAGGTTGGCCTATATTAGTATATAGAAGTTGGTATTGATAGATATTAATACCAGCATTTATTGAATACCTATGTTTATTAAGATACTAGGTACTATTATAGTACTCTTCCCCTTCCCCTTTATATCTATATTGTTAGGTATTATTATAGTGAAGGATCCTATATTCTGATTGATAATATATTGAATCCTATGCCTGTTTTGGATATCCAACTTCAACTTAATAATGCAGATATATATAAGTGGAATGGAATCACTGGGTACAATCTCTGAGTTATCTAGTAGTGCTATTTTACTTAGTATACCCCTATAGATGATAAAGATTGATATTACTGGATGTATAGTATGCTGTATTATATTGGAATCTTATTTATTATTAAGCGTATAGTTCTCGAATAATATGGGGTATATAAGGAATAATAGTATAGTTAGATCAGAGATATATTTGATAAACTCTGTATGGTGCTTTTGCTGATTGGTAATATAGATTGTATTGCCTGCCTGGCTATTAATGGTTCTAATAATTAAGTGATCATGAGTTATACCCTTATACTCTCCACTGCTATATATCCCTTTCTATATCCCCTCCTTATATTATATATTAGATAATACTTTAGCAAATAGCTTCCACTTAAACAGCTATACCAAGTTCTAAAATAGTTTAATATAATTAAGTTTATTATAGATATGATTAAGTAATAGGATTATGGTGTATATAAAAATGGCCTTATGATTCAGCTAGTTAATGATGTAATATATTATTGAATGGGAGCTTTTGATAGTATAGCCTTTATTATAGACAATTCAATTGAACTATGTATCTATGATTTTTAATAGTACTATAGTATTGGATCTGGTTCTATCTATATTTAGGCTTATTAGGTCCTTAATCTCTAGTTTATCTTCTAGATTCTATAGGATTGTTTCCTTTGCCTCCCTAAGTTATTAGAGGAGTCCAGGGTTAATCTCTGCTATCTTATAGAGTCTTATCCTTATATTCCTAACTACCTTGCTATATAAGCTTAATTATCTTACCCCTATGATATAGGGGATAACAATGATTTGTTATAGAGTATCTGGGTTTATATACCTATCTCTCTGCTTATTAATCCACTTCTGCAACTCTACTATATTATTCAAAGTAGCTTCTCTTCATGCCTATAATATAATCTTATTATAGGTGCTATAATAGATAACAATATTAAAATAGCTAGCTTATTATACTATAGCTTCAAGGAAAGTCTGTTTAACTACTATAATAGGGCAGAATATAATACTTAGCTTATATAGTTGTTTATCTTTGATTAGCAGCTTAGGGTCTGCCTTAACTAATTTATATACCTTCTTGGTTATACTATATAATAATAAAAATATCTCTAGTATCTTTCCTAGCCTACACTTATCTACTAATATTATAGCTCTCTATATACCCATTATCTTATTAATAATTATATTTATCTCTATAATTATCTATTAGTATATATTATATATACCTGTTATAGAGTCACCACTGCTAATATGCCCTCTATACTAGGATATATGATTGGGGTGGGGATAGATAGTGGTAGATTATAATAATATATGCTTTTATTAAGTATCTAATATAGCTTAAGCTTTTTATTATTTATTTTAGTGATATAATCAGGTATAGCTAGATCTTACTAATTAAGAATACTAAATATCTTATAAATAATTATAAGGTCTTTTTTATTAGATAAAAATATCCTTATAAGATCTTTATTTTCTCTTAGATCATATAGCCGCCTTTGATCTTTACTATCCACTATATCAGCTGCTGAAGTAATATTGTTAAGGTGCTGTATTTACTATTTATAGGGTTCCTAATTATTAAGGCTGGCTTCTATTATATTGAATTCACTATTAAAGCTGATATTTGCTCTTATCTTTAATCACTCTATTAAATTTTCTATATCTACACTCTTAAGTATAGGCAGCTATAGAATAGACTCCTTCCTTCCTTCTTCCTTGATCAGGTCTATACTAGGGGTAATTTGCTCTAATATATTCATAATGCCCTTATAAATAGCTGATATAAGATCGACTTAGATAATGTCCTTATCTAGCCCTCCTCTAGCTCTTATAGCCCTAATAAAGATCCCTATCACTGCTCTTATATTCTTATATAATAATATACTATTAAGGTTATTGGTTTTAAGGCTATTTATTCTATTAAAATATATAGCTATCTCTATAGTAAGGTCCTATAATATAATCTTATCTTTATTCCTTATCTATACTATTACTATATTAGTGCTAGATATATTAGTAGTATATCTATATCAAAGAGATAGATTGTTCTGATATGGTTTGGATGAGATAGGTAAAATCATAGGAGTTAATCTATATTTCTTGAACTATATAATAGTATAGAGGGCTATAATCCAGTTATTATAGGAGTAACCCTATATAAAACCTTTCTAACCTTCTATTCTATTATTTTCTAAAAATCTAAAGAAAAAGAATATTATCAACCTATAATACACTACTATAAATATCAGGGATTCATCCCATTTTATATCTTTGGTAGGGTTAATATCTAGTGGAAATAGTTTACTTGCTAATCCCTTTCTTATAAGAATATCAGATTGCTTCTCTAGGTTTGCTTATAGATATAGATACATCCTATCTATATATTTGATACTGGTATAGATAGTTATAATATAGTTAATCTTCTTCTTCTCTACTATATCAAGAGCTTTTATAAGGGGATATAAGATATAGGTTATTAATATCCACTATTAGCATTAACCCCTTAGGATATAGATATATATAATATATGATTGATACTAGAGGTGACTGATTTCGATCTATAGATAGCCACTCAAGCCCACTCAATTAAGCTAAGATTGGATCTATAGATTATAATCCATATATAATGCTATATATACCTTAAGCGATTATATTATATACTGTCTCTATTAAGAAATATCAGGAAGGTATTTATTCCTAGGAACCCAAATAGGCCTACCACCCAGGGGGCAGAGTCTCCAGCCACCCTTATAATGCCTAGCAATATCATCCCGGATATATACCCTTTAGAATTATTATAATCTTTTATAAGGCTTTCTAAGGATCTAACACCCGGCCTGAACTTGACTGGTGGTTGAACATACTTATTATAGGGTAGAGCAAAACTGTAATAGATATTATATAGTAACACTCTACTGGCTCTCCAGATACTGATGCTTATAATAGTCTTGCCTGGTATATCTAGGAGTGATAATAGTCTCAGTTTTAATAGCCTGACCTTTGAGAATTATTGATCTAGTAGTGGTAGGAGTGTCTTAGGGTATGTGTTATTATCTTGGTTGTCATTATTATCCTCTCCACTGTTGTCTCTGCTGCTGTTGTCTCCGCTGCCGCTGCCGCCTCTGCCTCTGCCATTAGCCTTGGCCTTGGATTTGGCTATGGCTATGGCTTTGGCTTTGGCTTTGGCTTTGGCTTTGGCTTTAGCTTTAGCTTTGGCTTTGGCGGCTTCTTTAGCTTTTTTAGCTTTGGCTTCTTTGGCTTCTTTGGCTTTGGCTTTGGCTTTGGCTTTGGCTTTGGCTTTAGCTTTGGCTTTGGCTTTGGCTTTGGCTTTGGCTTTGGCTTTGGCTTTGGCTTTGGTTTTGGTGTCTTTGGCTTTGGCTTTGGCTTCTTTAGCCTTGGCTTCTTTGGCCTTGGCTTCTTTGGCCTTGGCTTTGGCTTTGTTGTTGTTGTCTTTGACTTTGTCTTTAGCATTGCTCTTGGTATTGGTCCCGCTCCTGGGGCTCTTGCCGCTCTTTGTATAGTTATTGTCGGCCGTGTCATCGAGAGATTCACTGGTATCTTTGAACTTATCGTCGCTACTGCTTTTTGATTCGTCACTATCTAGGCGATCCTCTCTGGTATTAGTGGCTGGATTGTCTCTATTGCCCTGCAATAGTATGATATACGGTATGGGGTTATGCTGGTCCTTGGGCAACCAATATAGGTTACTATTATAGCTGCTATCGCTGCTGTTGGCGTGGCTGCTGTCACTGCTATTTATATTGCCTATGAAATGGCTTCTTGTTTGTATTTTTTGCTTATGGTTAGCCTGATTTGTTGGGTGAGTGTATGGTTATATTCCCCTGGTATCTATCTATCCGTTTTGTAGTCTTTGTATAGCGCTTCTTTGTTGGTTTGCCTTTAGATATGATGGATGCTGCTCTGGCTTGCTTGGCTGGGCGTTTGGCACTGGTCTCTCTGGCTTTGCTTGTCTTTGTTAGCTTGCCTCTGGTGCTCTCTCTTATTCTGTTGGATCGATAAGGTCTTGTTGTGTTTGCACTGCTACTACTAGCGGTCGCTGTTGTAGGGTGTATGTATTGCCTTATCCTTATATTGGTTCTTTTGGATATTAACTGGCCCGGTAGAGTAATATTATCTTCCTATCTGGTATAGTTCAGGCCTCTTAGCTTATTAAGGAGCTATTTATTAATACCCTTAGGATTATAGTTATTCTTGGACTCTTTTGTTATGATAGGTGATATATGATGATGAATGTCTTTATGCTGATTGAATGAGTTGTATAAGATTGTATTGGACCCTTTATATTAATGAGGGGGGGGGGGGGGGGGGGGGGGGTTGGTATAGATAGATGTATTGGATGGATGGAAATAATAGCTATGCAAACTTGAATGACTTATATATATTTTATAAACGCAGTGGTTTGGTTATATGTATTGCTATGGAACCTATATCCCTGTTTATCGCTCTCTTATTTGGTTAACCCTCTATTCCTTTATATTATTATTATTAAATTATTTTTTTGAAGCTCTTTGAGGTTCTAATAATACCTTAGCCTATAGCCTCCTACTGTATAGCCTTGATAATATAATATTACTGTATTGGCTGGCTTACTATATAGGCTATGTATTACTATTTATATAGTATATTAAGGGAGTGAATGGCTATACTGGATCCAGCTCCTTTATAACTAGCCTTATATCTATAGATAACTCTAATAGCAAATGCTTAGGGGTGATTATAGTGTTTCCTGGTCTAGGTTGATAAGACTGCCTCTTTTATATTTGATTTGGTAGGGGTGAGGTTGGTATTAGATCCTCTCCTTTATTGCTTCCTTATTATTCTATTTGCATCTATAGATTAAAATCACATTCTAGCTCCATAAAGTGAACATTAAAAAGATTATAAGGGATATACTGGCTTGGGCTTAGGGTCTAATTCTAATATTATATTACTAATCGATTTATTACTATTAGTGATACTAATCAATGCTATACCTGGCCTTTAAACTCTTTTATTACTAGGGTGGCTATCAGATTCCCTTGTATAGCTTTTATAATGCCTAGGTTTGCCTCTCATCTAAGCCAGATCATGAAATCGGTTTGTAATGTGAATGTCTATTAGAAGTATCTTTTTATCTATATAGCGCTGCCTGGCCTTATATATATCCTATAGTATAGGGGTATTATTATATCTATGAATCAGTACTTCCTATCAGGTCTATTGATACTATAGATATACTATGGCTAGTAATATATATAGTAGACTTGATATAGTGGTATTTATTTGGTTCCCTTCTCTTTGCACCGCTGGGTCATTTCTTTCTTAGCCTTGATCTAGTTGAAGCGGTGAGCATATAACCCAGTCCTATGCAAGAACTCTCTCCCCCTGGCTCTACAGTATAAGCATATTCCTGCAGTGTTCTCTAGATCTCTTTTATATTAATAGGTCTTCTCTTCCCTGATATGGTCTAATCGTTTGATCTTGTCTAATCCTATAAATTCTATTAGAGCCTTTGCAGCGATGTGCCTATCGGGTGGCTTGGGCCTGGGGTTGGGTTTTATATATATAGAGTATAGCTTGTTGTCTTGGCTGCATTAGACCTAGTCTTCTTTAGCATCCAGGAACTCATTTATAACAGCCTGTAAATAGATTATATAGCTAAGGTATATTTATATAGCTGCCTTATCAGGGTTGCTTTTATCTATAGATTATAAAGGAGCCTTCTTATCTATAATAATATATGATTTAGATAATAGTCCGTCCTGCCCTGCTTGACTGGTTTCTTATGTAAATCCTGTTATCTTTTGGGGTGCATTGGTATATATAACTATTCAAATAGACTTA
The DNA here is from genome assembly GCA_005765155.1 of Zelopaecilomyces penicillatus. Lineage (NCBI taxonomy): Eukaryota > Fungi > Ascomycota > Sordariomycetes > Hypocreales > Pseudodiploosporaceae > Zelopaecilomyces > Zelopaecilomyces penicillatus. The sequence goes on from VCCP01000006.1 coordinate 3,765,347, forward strand.
TAATAGAAGCCAGAGCCTAGTACTATGATGGCTACTATAACCTATTTCCTTGTACTATTAATCCATTCTATGATAATAATGGCCTTCTCCTCGGTTATACCTAATGATAATATAAGTGTTTTATATCCTAGGTGGTCTGTTATTCGATCGATCTGGGGCATGGTCTGGCAGTATATAATGATTTACCTGCCTTCTTCTTGTGGTTTGAATATGGATCTCTTTAGGCTCGAAGTCACTATTGATTCGACCCATCATATTATACCCTCAAACCTATCCTTATCTTCGGCTCACTGCCCTAAGCATATGATTCTATAACTGATATTATATCGGTTAATAGACTCCCTGACAATGCATGGCTTTATGAGTTTGTTCTATTCGATGAAGCCTAGCGCTATTACTAGTGGTAGTATAGCTATAAGCTATATACTCTATATTTTAATCTGGTGGATATACTATCTAAGGTTGTGAAGGCTTGGTCTATAATCCATTGCTATGACTGTGAGATGGCATTCATCTACTATAATATGGTCCAGGCCCTGCCTCTATAGCAGCTGGTATATGCTATTAAGGAACTCCTCTATGTATATGAGCTTGGTAGTGATGATGATGATAGGGCCCTCCATATTATCCCCTCTTATCCAGTGTATGGTACGGATCCCAGCCCTAGTGAGCTCCTATTCCATTAAGTGGTGCAGGGCCATGGTTAATAGAATAAGGATGGTTATGCCTATACTATTAAGGGTGTACCCTATTATGACAGGGAGGGTCTTGCCCCCCCCTATGGGTAGGATAATCACCATCTGCTCCTTTAGGCCTATCCCAAGCATGGCTATAGCCTCTTATCTCTGGCTGCTGCTCTGGAAGCATAGGGCGGGGTCCTTTATTATAGATCTAGCTATAGTAATGAGCTCCTGCTCTATGCGACCCTGGCTGGCCTGCTTCCCAACCCTTATGAATGGGATGGTTGTGATGTCAGCCCTATTATCTATGATATCTCGCTGGTCAGGTTTAAGTATATTGGGCAGTCTGAAAAGGTTCTGCTAGCTGGTAGATACCTGATATGCTTGATATAGTAGGATACTCTTATACTGCCTGGATGCGTCCGTGTATATATGGTTGAACATCTGATATAAGTGGTTGCTTATCTCTGCCAGCTTGACTATTAGGTGCTCCTCCTTAGGGTTATTAGAGCTGATGCTAGCACTAGCCCCGCCTATGAATTCTAATCTAAAGTTAGTCTGGTCACTCCTTAAGAACTTATCCTTAGTAATGGCCGCTGCTACTTGCCTTTACCAGGCCACCTATATCTATAGCAGGCCATTTAGTATGTATATCTTTGCTAGTATAGTGGAGATGGTATTGTTGCCCTATACCTTGCCTTCTAGGCTTGACTATAGGAATGGTAATAGTATAGCGCTTGGTCTGCCAGCTTATAGAAATGTCTGCCTAAGGGGTGCGATGTAGGCGATGTATATAAGAAGTATATTACCAATCTCTGGTAATAGGAAGTGAATGTTCTTTTTATATATGCTTGAGCGTTCCTGGCCCTTGTAGTACTGTATATGGAGCAGTACCAGCTTCTCCTAGATGAAAAGGTGCTGCTGCCTTGTGGTGTTGTATATGGTGATAGATAGGATTTCTGATGATTGCAATGGCGGCCTGGGTGTGATATAGCAGAGTATAAGGAGTAGCCTAAGGAATTCTTATGCCCTTATCTTATACACCGCTATAGCTATATTATAGAGCCTAGGTAAGATTATCCCTTTTATACTGCTATCCCTTATTATGAAGGTATTGCTTAGTAGCTCATTACCCTGGATATATTAGAGTAGTATAACCCTGCTATACGCTATTAGATAGGTGTTGTAATGGTTGATAGCCTATAATATACTATACTATATACTATTGATATCATCCTGGATATCGCTGGCCTGGATATATAGTATATAGTTTGTATTGAGAAGGAGGTACTTATCTAGGAGTGATTTTGCTTTATTGAAGATAAACCTAGCTAATTATATAATATTCTATATAGTGATGGCTATGCCCTTATACTGGATGGTTATGCTATTTAGTGATTAATAGACCTAGTACTGGGTAAGGCTATCTATACTTGCTTTGAAGAGATACAGTCTTTAGTTTAGAATATATCTAAATAGGGTTTTATTAGACTGTATTATATATCTATTAATAAGCTTGGTTAGCTTTTCTAGTACTATATTATCTATCTCTGTATAGTTATTATATATTATACTGAACAGTATCAGCTGGGTGGACTATACTAGCACTAATAGTTTGCTATTGAAGTTGCCTGGATCTTTTTATCCCCTATTGCTCTATTTGATCTATCAGCTTATATATTTGCCTGATAGTAGGTAGCAGCGATCCAGGGTTTAGCTTACCTTATGGCTTATTATAGTATAATAGCTAAGCAGTAACGACTTAAAGGGCTAGCTGCCTATAGGATGATATATCAGTGAGCAATATAGCCTCTATAGTATAAGCTATAACTATATATTATCTAGGCTAGGATCCCTATCTATCTGCTTGATGACTTTATCTATATATATAATCTAGGATGGTAATGTCTCTATGATATTGGTTGGTATAGGGTAGCCCTCTGCCTATGTAAAGTACTCTATGCCTTTATAAACTGTATGGTAGTAATAGGCTATTAGCTATTTTATATGATTAAAGTAATTGATTAGTATTAATTTATTCTTAAATGATTGGAATATATTAGCCTTGGATATATAGCTTATATAGAAGCAGCTAAGGATAAGAGCCTACTATTGGGTTATCCTATATATTGCTAAGCCCTCTTATACCAGCTTATACTTACTATATAGTATCTTTTCTATTATATTCAAGATATTCTCTAGTTTAATATAATCCTCTCTAGATAATATATACTTAAGATCCTGCTTAGGTAGTGTATATAATAATATAATATCTTTATTGTACAGTCTATCCAAGTATACAGTGAACCTGGTCCGGTTCACCTAGGGTATATATATTGATTTGGTCTTACTACTATCTATAACTGCCCCTTTATACTGGATATCATTAGTAGCCTATATACTATCTTATATTAGTAACTGGAATAGGCCTATCTTAATAATAGATCTAGACCCTATTAGCCTGGGAACAGACAGTAGTATTAATACTGTAGCGCTATGGATAGCTATCTTAAAGTAGATAGTAAGCTGCTTTGCCTGGAATAGCATTTGCATACAGCAGCATCTAAACAGCAGCTTCTCACTACTAACAGGCCGATGCTTTGCCAGATATTCCTATAGCTTAGCCCTCTATATAGAGTAGTGCCTATAGTATAGATATAAATACTTATAGCCATCAAGGATCATTAGGCATTAAAGTGGCTGAATAGTATGGTCCTTAGCTGGCTATTATTAGAGCTCCTTTAGAGGCCTCAGCCTATAGGCACTAAATCTATTTATCAGTAGATATAGCTGCTTACCCTTAATATAATATAGCTTAGCCTATAGATAATATTTCTAGTTAATTAGATTGGGTATAAGGTATATCCTATATTAGGTATATATCAGGATCTAATATTATTAATTATAGATAAATCTATTTATTTTTTCCTAGAAGAGGTAATCTATATATATAAGGGGGGATGGTAATTAATTTATAATACTGGTTATATAATAATACCCAAGCAGGGCAGCTCTATAGTTTGGTAACCTAAGCTATAATAACCCTAAGCTAGTATTTAGGCTTAACCAATTATAATAGGGAATTCCTAGACCCTAATCCTATTATTCATATTAATTATATTATTCCCTTTGTATATCATCCTTTATTAGTCATAGCAGGGCATTTAGGTTAAGGGCCACTAATCATACTTGGCCCTACCCCTCCTTTACACAAAAGAAGCCTGCCATATAATAGATAGGTACTAAACTAAGCCCTAAAATAGAACCAGCCAGGCTGCTAGCTATATTAGGTAAAAATATATATTTGGTTTATATACTCTTTTATTAATAGGTAATTAAGATCTCTTTCCTTTATATTATAGAAGGAATAGGCCTTATAAGCTAGGGCCTAAAGGGTAATTTTTATAATCTTTAGAGCCCTTTTAGCTTAAAGAAAGAATTAGAAGAGCTTTATACCCTGCTAAAATCAATAGATCAATCTACCCTAAAGGATCTGACTGATTTATAAGCCCTTAATCAAGCTAGAAGACCTATCTAACTACCAGAGCCTATACTATAGACGCCATAACAGCTGCTATAACCACTATAACAGCTGCTATAGCCTGTATCATAGCCTGTAATACAATTATTATAGCCTATTAAACAGCCTGAACAGCTGTTAGAAGACTCTAAACCTATATAGCTAGATCTTGCCTACCCTATAGATATCTGCTATAAGCTAAAGGTAAAATTCACTGCTAAGGCTTTTTTAGAATCTGCTGGCTGGAAACAAGCCTTAGAAGACCCTGCTAAGGAATAGTGGATTAGCGCTATTTATAGTGAATTCCATTAAATTCTATAAGCTAAAGTCATGTATTTTATCCCTTTTTTAGAGGTTCTAAAAGACTGAAAAATCCTGAAAAATAGGCTTGTTTTTAAGCTTAAGAAGGATTCATAAAATCAGCCCTTAAAATATAAGGCTAGGCTTGTTATAAAGGGTTTTATGCAAATTGAAGGAAAAGACTACTTTAAAACCTTTATAGCTACTAGTATTCCCCCTACCTAGCGGATTTTACTAGCTTTAACAGTCTTTTATAACTGGGAAATCAAGCAAATTAATTTTATAAAGGCTTTTTTAAACAGCCAGTTATCTAAAGATATTTTTATAGAATTTCCAGAAGGCCTGTCTTCCTTTATAGAGACCCAGACCCCTAGAAACCAGCCTTTAGCAGCTTTATTAGCCAAGCTTGGCCATAACCCTGCTATAAAACAGGTTATCCTGCTAAAAAAGGCCCTATATAGGCTAAAGCAAGGTCCCTATAAATGGCAATAGCAGCTAATTAAGCTGTTAGCTACTCTAGGGTTCTAACCCTTAATCTCTAACCCAGCTGTCTTTATCAATACTTAGACTAACACCTTTATTATTACCTACATTAATGACTGCCTTATTATAGGGCTGGACCTACCCTATATTAACAAGCTAAAACGCCTGTTAAATAAGGTCTTTGCTATAGAAGATAGAGGCCCTATAGCCTTCTTCTTAGGGGTTCAAATCAGTTATAATCAGGCTAAAAAGGAGCTATAGCTGCATCAGTCTCAATATATTAATAAGGCTCTTCAGCGCTTTTAGCTATAAGATACAACCCCTATAGCTATACCCCTATAACCCAAAGTATTAAAAGAACCCTTAAAAAAGGTTCTTACCTCTACTAAACAACAGACTTATCAGCAGATTATAAGGACTTTAATATACCTTATACTTCTTTCCAGACCTGATATAGCTTTTCCAATACAATGGCTTTCTTAATATATACAACAGGCCTATATCAACTATTATAATACAGCTAGGAACCTTCTAAAATATCTAAAAGGCTCTAAAGAACTAGCTATCCTTTATAAGGCTTTAGACCTTATACAGGCTAAACAACTAGCTCTTCAGCTGCTAGGCTATTTAGATAATGATTTTGCAGGCTATAAAGCTACTAGCAAATCCATCTATAGGTATCTCTTTAAGCTAGCAAGCAGGCCTATCTACTGGAAGGCAAAGAGACAGACTACTATAGCCCTCTCAACTATAGAAGCTGAATCAGATGCTTTAATAGAGGCTATAAAAGAGCTAAAATAGCTCTCTGGGCTCTTTATAAAGCTAAAAATCCCTCTTTAGCAGCCTATAGACCTATATTATAATAATACAGCCTCTATAAGTAATACTAAGAACCCTGATCAGTATACCCAAACTAAGCACACCCTATTAAAATTCCACTATATTAAGCAAGAGACAGCTAGTAGACTATTTAAGATAAATTATCTTATAACTAAGGCTATACCTGCTAATAGGCTAACTAAGGCTTTAACAGGCCCTGTTTTTCAGGGCTTTCTAAGCCTATTAAACCTGCAAAAACCCTTTATTAAAAGCTAGCTATATATATATAGCTTGCTAGAGGGAGTGTTAAAATAGGCGGGTTTTATATAACAGCCTGATCTATTATAAGATTAATAGCTAGACCTATTATAGCTTAGCAGCTAAATCTGCTATAGCCCTAGCAGCCAGACCTGCTATAAGGTAGCAGTCTGACCTATTATAAGACCTAAAAAGCCCATACAGCCTGACCTGCTATATCAGGCTAGACTAATAAAATAAGGGCTTATCTCTTATACCTCTCCCTTTCTTATTATTTGGAATGCTTAGAAATCTAAAGAAATATTATTTAGAATTCTTAAATAATTCCAAATAATCCTAGTATTATTTAGATATATAAGATAGCTGGATTCCTAGTTGAATCCTGCTTTCTTTCTCTATCAGCAATTCAATCACTTCTTTCTTCTTTTCTATAGACTTCACTCTAGATAACTATTCACTGCCTTTCTTCCACTACTATCATTATTAGCTTTAATTATAACTTTATACTGCAAATTGCAATAGAAGGCAATAGATTATAGTCTGCCTTTGTTATCTTATTATTTAATCTATGCTTTAATAGTATAGTTTAAAGCATCAGTTTCAAGTTTTATAGGTTTATCTAGGTTATATATTGCTAGTATAGGTTCTTTATAGATTTGCTTCTTAAGTTCTTTAAATATAGTATTTATATCAGGTTTTTATAGGAATTTACAGTCTTTCTTAATGCATTCAATAAATAGCGTGGCTATTTTATTATAATTATAGATGAATTTTCAGTAGTAGTTAATAAAGCTTAAAAACTCTTATATATTTATAATGTTTTATGGTATTGGTTAATTATATACTACAGTGATTTTTGCTAATTCTATTTGAATTTTATTTAATAAAAAGATATATCCTAGGAAGGTAACTGTTTATTTATGAAATTTATATTTTTCTGGTTTAATAAGAAGATTATTATCTTAGAGTAATTATAATACCTTATGGATATATTCTCTATATTCTTCTTCTATTTAGAAGAAGATTAGGATATTATCTAGATAGACTATTATAAAGATATCTAGATATTCTTAAAGAATATTATTAATTATATATTGGAATATTATAGGGGTATTGGTTAGGCTGAAAGGTATTATCAGGTATTTGAAAAGTCTAAACTTGGTTCTGAAGATGGTTTTCTATTTATTACCTTTCTTTATTTAAATTAAGTTATATACTCCTTTAAGGTTTAGGGTAGTAAACCAGTTTATTCTATATAATTGATTATATAGTTTATTAATCAATAATAAAAGAGTTTAATCCTTAATTATAACTGTATTTAATAATCGATAATCTATAATTAGTTATAGCTTGCTATTCTTTTTTAGTATAAATATAATAGGGTATTTTGCTTTGGATATAGATAATTGAATATATCCCTTTTTAAGTATTTTATTAAGGTACTCTTATAATATTTTAAGTTCCTTAGTGTTTAGTATATAGATCTTAATAAAAGTAGGCTTTTTTCTGTTTATAATCTGAATTTTATGGTTTTATTAATTATATAAAGGGAGCTTTATTTTAAGCTCTTTATAAAATAGTTTAATATACTTATAGTATTCTTCTGATATAGGTATAAGTTATTTTTCTATATCTAAGGGTAATTCATCCTTAAAGTGTTCTTATAGTTGCTCTATTATTATTCTAAGGGCGGTAATAATCTATTGTGTTTATTACTATCAATTATTATATTGTTTTTTGATATGATTTCCTAATAGGAGGCCCTTCTTAATAGCTATAAAGTATACTTTCTTTGCTTTGCTTATTATTATTAGATCTTTATAATCTTTTAAAGATAATATAGTATTGCTCTATTATATCTAGCCTATTTTCCAATTGATCTATAGGTTACTATTAAATAACTAGGGGTAGCCTAATATAAGTTTATATTCTCTAGTATCTATTATATTAAATATAGTACTATCTTAATATCCTTAGACTTTAAATTAAAGATAATTAGTCTCTTTATTAATCTGTTCTTTATTATAAGTAAAGGTATTCTTTTCTAGGTTATATAAGAGGTATAATTCTTCTTTATTATATTATAATAGTTATATATAATTCACAGCTTTTAATAATATATAATTGCTTATTGCTCTGCTATTTATTAGAGTATAAAAATAATATCCTATAATCTGTATTTCTATTATTAGTTTAAGCCTATTAATGCTTATTATATAGAGGGTCTTTTATAGGGGGTTATATTATAACCCTCTTATAGATAACTTTATTTATTTTTTAAGTTTCTAGGATTATATTCTTTGTATAATCTATTGTAATTTCTTCTGTCTAGGCTTTAGGTGATTATATAGTATAGAGTTCGATTGGCTTAACTTTCTTTATAGGTTTAGAAGTTGAATTCTTATTTATAAAGGTTCTTTATTTCCTTATATATATATTTATTTTCTTCTATATATTGTTTATATCAAGGTTTATTATAGTTGATTGCTATTATAGCTTTATATTAAGTTCTTCCTAGGATACTGTCTTCTAGTAGTTGTCTTTTATGCTATTATATTAGTTTCTATTATAAGTGTATATTATACTTAAGGTTGATATAATTATATAAATCCTTCTTTCTATAGTCTATAAGTTATGGTCTGTTATATCCTAATTTAAGCTTTTTCTATTTATAGATCTTATAATAGATAGACTTATAGTCTTTGTTTTTGGTTTCTTATCTATATTCTTCTAGGGTCTTAGGGTATAGTTTAAATATACTAATTCCAAAAGATATAAAGTACTTAATCTTATATCAGTTAATAAATTAATCTTTTATAAGGATATTCTTGATTCCTTATACTTTTATATAGTATAGGAAGAATTTATTCTGGATTTTTATTTTTTAATATTAAAAATAGAAGAAATCGATATATAATATTCAATTGATTTTATTATAAAAAATATAATTAGGGTCTAGGAGTATATAATTATCTTTATATTTACTATAGTTGATTTTTAATATAAAGGCTCTTCTAAGGTAGTCTTCTAGGATAAGGATACCTAAGCCTTCTTCTAATATTTATTTATAAATATATTTAATGATTATAAGTTAAAGGTTAACTCTATCTATATAGCTTGGTATTTATATAAGTTTGATTACTATTTCCTTAAGGTGTTTATAAGTAGTACTCTTAGATGGTGGATATAATATAGTATAGTATTAAGTTATTCTAAGAGATTCTTTACTTTTGGATTCTAAAGAGCTGGAGTCTGAGTTATTGCTTATTGTTTTATCTTTAACCAAGGTGTTTTTATTATCTATAGTAGGGATTATTTATTGATCTGGAATCTCTTTAAAGTATTCTTTCTTATCTATATCTATATCTAGTTATTAGTTCTATTATATAGTATTAGATCAGGTTAATATGGTTTATAGTATTAGTGATTATCGAGGTATAGGGTGTCTATAGTTTCCAGGTTATCCTTATCCCTATTCTTTTTATTCTATTATAGCTAGAGTTTGTCCGTTTTTGGCTATAGTATATATACTTTATTATATATTTAGTATTAGCTTTTAAGGTTTCTTATCTTTCTTAGGCTATTTATAATATTATACAATATATCTATATTTATTACAGTTATAATATTAGATTTTTAATATATTATATTTTTAGGTTATATTGAGTTTTATTCTTTTAGGATTTTAGGTATATATATAGGTAATAAATTCTTCCCTATATCTGTCTTGGTTGGACTGGTATTATAGTTTTTGTTTAAAATCATTCTATCCTAATCCTTTGGTTTTCCTTTGTTTGTATTATATAAACTATCTATTATTAATCTTGATAGCTATTCTAATATACTTAGTTAAGTTTTTAGGTTTGTCTTCCTTAAAGAGTTTATCCTTAATTTCTTCCTTGAGTCTATTATAAAAGTATTCTATTAATATATTATCTTCCAAGGTAATTTATAAGGTGATCTATTTGAATTCTAAGGTATAGTCCAAGGTTGATCTATATTGATATAGTAGTTTGAGTTTTTTGATTATAGCTCTCTCCTTATCTACTTACTCAAAGATTTCTTTAATTATATCTTTAAAGTTATTATATTTTTGAAAGATCTTTTTGGTTTTATTATTCTAGTCTTTTTCCTTTTTATTTATATAGTCTTTTATAATGAGTTTAAATTATTTAAGGGCAGCCCCCTCTATATATCCTATAGTATATAGGATTTTTATAGATTTCTTCTATAATTAATAGGGGTAGAATTAGTGATAAGCTTTGAGTTGTATTAGGAATATTTAAAGTGATCTAGAATATCTGATAAAAGGTTCTGGCTTATAAGGTTTAATGATTTTGCTAAGATCTTTCTATTTAGCTTATAATTTAGCTTTAAGTTTTATATTCTTCCTATATAGAGCCTAAAGTTTAGTAGTAAGTAAGGTAAGGGTTAATTAAATAATACCTATAATGATTGATTAAGGTAGTTAATAATATTGCTTAGGGTTATATAATAATCTATTAAATAAGAGTTATTAATATATAATATTTAGTGAATTCCTAAAGGATAAATCTAATAAAAGGGGTTTATATTGATAGATAAGTTAAGGTGTTCTAAGTAATAGGTCTATTATATTAATAATAAATATAAAGTATTATAACCAGGGTTAAGTATTAGTATAGTAAGCAATAGTGAATAATATAATAAAGTTAAAAGTATATTAATAACTATTTAAGCTATATCTAAAGAGTGAAAATTAAGGGTGTATATATATATTATGGATTTATTAGACTTATTAATATTTTCCCTTATAAGTCCTATGAGTCTATATATAGACTTGATAAACTCTTTATTTACTTAAGGTATAAGTCTAATAATCCAGTTTATTATTAATGTTCTATTAACTTAAGTATATATTGGTCTATTTATATGACTATATCCTATTTGTATAACTATCTTATTGGGTTATAACACTGCCTCCTTTTCAAAAGATAGAGTATTCCTATTATAATAATCTAGTAATATATATCCTTATTATTATATAATAGAATTAGATTAATTGGCTTCCTAGTAGTTCCTGTTTAAGACTTACTACTTATATAATAAACCGGCTTATCTTATTAGATAATACTTTGATATTTATTATTAAGGTAATATAGGTACCCTCTGATAGTATAGCTAGGCAGGCTCTTTTAACTAAGGGATAATATAAGATAAAGAAGGCTAGGGTTAATTAAGTGATTAGTAAGAAGATTGATTTCTAGAGTGAGATCCTGTTTTATATAGTCCCTTTCTTAATTAAGGATAGATTTAATTCATGTTTTTCTCTTTTTAAAAAGAAAGAGGTAGGTTATAAGATTAGTGGGCATTATAAAGATGTATTTATCTATTTAAGTATATACCTTAATAAGCTAGAGATTAATCTGATATTAATACTAGTATTAACTCTTGCCTCTTTCTCTGCTATATTAATAGTCTTATCCTAGTATTAATCTTTTATAGTACTATTTAAAAATAAGGATAAGAATTACTTTATTATAGTATTAATTATATAGATGCTTTGGTTCTTTAATCTAGTTATATTCTTAGTAAAGATAGATATCTCTATATTATTATCTATTACTAAAATAATAAAGAAGATTGGTATATATCCCTATTTCTAGATCTGATTTATTATTATTAACTTGAATTTAGAGTATAAGAATATTAGTAATCGAATACTGATTAAGATAGGCTAGGTTTTAGTATCTGGAAATCGTGATAACCCTAGAAATTCAGAGCTAAGGTTAAAAGATCGATTCTCTTTATTAGAGCGTTAAGCAGATCTTCTTCGTCTGATCTTTAAACCAGCAGAGTTTATTGCTAATATCTTTAATAGCTCTAATTCGATCTAAGAAGAAAGATGTGGATCTATTATTATTGAAAGGAGTTTATCTTCTGGATAATATATAATAGCTTCACTTGCTTAGGATGGCTGCCCTCGGGGGTGGAAGGTAATAGCTTCACTTACACAGGGTAGCTGCCCCTGGGTGTGACGTTTGGTGAATTCCCAAGGGATAAACCTAACGAAAGGGGTTTATGTTGGCAGATGAGTCGGGGTGTTCTGAGCAATAGGTCTGTCACGTTGGTGATAGATACGGAGTATCGTAACCAGGGGTCAAGTATCAGCGTAGTGAGCGGTAGCGAACAATACGATGAAGTTGAAAGTGTGTTGATAACTATCTAAGCTATGTTTTAAAGAGTGAAAATTGAGGGCGTATATATACATCGTGGATCACTTGGATCACTTGTCGTGCAAGTGGTGATCCTGGTGATCCAAGTTGCTGGCTCACCTGGCTCACCACCATTCTTATGGTGATCCCACTGATCTATCTAACTGGTCCCCTTCCTCCATGGTACGTACCTTCCCTAGGTCACATGACCGGCCTATTGTACGACCATGTCGTTGGGTCGTGACACGATGTCTCCCTCCCAACGGTCTTGTCCTCAAGGCCCGTTGGTTGTTCCTTCGTAAAACGTAATTCCAGCCACAATTGTAGGTGTGGTTCCTTTCTTCCTTCTTCATGTTTTAACATCATGCCTCAAGGTATCTCAAAACGTCGTATCAGTCAGAAGACTGATCAGCGCAAAAGTCTTGCGATTCTTATCGAGGGTACTGGTGATATCGTCATGCCTTGTTCCTTTTGTTCTCAGCGTCATTTGACGTGTCGTATGATTGAAACAACTTCCCGTTGTTCCGAGTGCGTTCGTCGTGGTCGTTCTTGTGACGGTTCGGGGATAACTATGTCCTCAGGTATGTTTTTCCATTCCGTTTTACTTTCCGGAAGGTAACTGGTCTATCCAGTCGCGAAGATCCTGTCAGAAAAGAATCGTATTGAGCGAGAAGAGGAGGAGACAGAAAAACAGCTTCAGGCAGCTCAGGAGGCGGTGTCTGCTGCGGTAGCACGACTGAGTCGTTTGCGTCGTCAGCGTCAATCCGTGGTGTCGCGTGGTCACGAGATGGTGAAGCGGGGTTTGCAATCGCTGGATGATTTGGATGCGGCTGAACGGATAGAGTCGGATGCGGTGATTGAGATCCAGTCATTGGGGGGTTTTGACGTGATTGATTGGAACTCGATTTTCCAGGATGGCTCCTTGCCCTCTGGTGGTATTGTCGCATCAGGGGTCGGCAATGATTTAGGTGGTTAGGGGGCTCCCATGAGTTTTCCTCGGGCCCAAACCCTTTCCACTTAACCAGGTATTCTTTCTTGCCGTTGTTTAGCCTGTAGTCTATGATTGTTTCGACTTCCCATTCTTCTTCTATTGCGTGTACTGTGATGTCTGTGTGTTCCTTCGCGTTGTCTGGTGCTTTGCTTAGTAAGGAAATGTGAAATACGGGGTGTAACCGTATGTTCTTTGGTAGTGAAAGTTCGTAGTTGGTGTTAGAAATGGCTTTCTTGACTTTGAAAGGTCCAAGTTTTTTGAAATCCAATTTGTCGCTTGGTCGCGTTGTCGTAATGTTTGGAGAAGTTTTGCCTGGTGTGTAGCGCAAAAGGTACACCATGTCTCCCTCTTTAAAGATTGGTCCCTTCAATCTTTGTTGATCCGCATAATGTTTCATTCTGTTGCGGACGATTTGGAGTTGTGCACGGAGTTCTTCGTGCAATTGTCGTTTTTGTGTGGCGTCAAGCATGGCTTTTTCTGATTTTGGTCCTTCTTGGCGTGGTAGGTGAAATGCTTCCGGTGTGAATCCATAATTGGCGTACATTGGCGTAAGTTGTGTTGATTCGGAAACGGATGTATTGTAGGCTAGTTGCGCGGTTGGTAGGTGTTTTACCCAGTCATCCTGATGGTAATTAATGTAAGCGCGTAGGTATCCTTCAATAATTTGGTTGATTCGTTCCGTTTGTCCGTCCGTTTGTGGATGGTAGGCGGTACTGAGTCTGTGTCTGGTCCCAAGATATCCCATCAATCCTTGCCAAAACTTAGAGGCGAATGTTGTTCCTCTGTCGGATATGATTTCTTCTGGTAAGCCGTGTGAGCTTACAACCACTCTGTTGAAACTATAAGCAAGATCTTCGGCTGAGCTTGCTTCTAGGTAAGGGATGAAGTAAGAGAACTTCGTTAATCTTTCCACAATAACCCATATGGAGTCGTAAGCTACTCCCGTGAGAGGTTCCACAGACAGGGGTAGTTTGACGATAAAGTCGAACGATACTGACTCCCATGGTCGTGCTGGTACCGGTAACGGTTGTAATTCTCCGTATGGTTTGTGTCGTGCTAGCTTGGTTCGTCCACAAGTGACGCAGTCACTTATTACTTTCTGGACTATTCGTCGTAGTCCTTTGAATCCGTAGTATCTTTGTGCTCGTTCTGTGGTCTTCGTAATTCCTTGGTGACCATGAACAGGGGATTCGTGTAGTTCTCGTATAATGGTCTCCTGGAGTTCTTCAGGTATCCAAAGTTTCTCATCATATTCGTAATGTCCATCTTTCCATTTTGTGCCTTCAGGTGCCTTTGCTATGTCTTCTGAGGAGTACGCTTGCTTGACTCGTTTCAAGACAGGGTTAGCTGACATAACTCGGTATGTAGCGTTTAGTTTCATCTGTAGCGCGCCTGATTCGGTCATTTGAAAGATTTGTCCTTCATGATGAGGCTTTCCATCATCATGGTCGCTTCGTCGGCTTAGAGCGTCTGCTCTGCCGTTTTCGGATCCTTTGCGGTGGATGATTTCGTAGTCGTAATCCGCAAGGGTTTCTGCGTAGCGGGTTTGTCGTGCGTTTAGCTTCTGTGTGGTGGCGAAGTAAGAGATGTTCTTGTGGTCGGTAAAAACCTTTATTCGGTGATTGCTTCCTCGCAAGTAATGTGAGAATTCGTCAAAGGCTTTGACGATAGCCATGAATTCTTTGTCGTAGATTGGGTAATTGAGTTCTGCTCCATGAAGTTTCTTGGAGTAGAAGGCGACAGGTCGTAGTCTGCCTTCGTTATCCCGTTGTCCAATCTGCGCTCCGATGGCGTAGTTTGAAGCATCAGTTTCGAGTTCCGTGGGTTTGTCTGGATCGTACATCGCTAGTACAGGTTCTTCGCAGATTCGCTTCTTAAGTTCTTCAAATGCGGCATCCACATCGGGTTTCCATAGGAATTTGCGATCTTTTTTAGTGCATTCGGTGAGTGGCGCGGCTATCTTGCCATAGTCGCGGATGAACTTTCGGTAGTAATTGGTGAAGCCCAAAAACTCTTGTACGTTCGTAACGTTTTGTGGCGTCGGCCAGTCACGTACTGCAGCGATTTTCGCTGGTTCCATTCGAATCTCACCTGGTGAAAAGATATGTCCTAAAAAGGTAACCGTTTGTTTGTGAAATTCACATTTTTCTGGTTCGACGAGAAGATTGTTGTCTTGGAGTAGTTGTAATACCTTATGGACGTGTTCTCTGTGTTCTTCTTCCGTTCGGGAGAAGATCAGAATATCGTCTAGGTAGACTACTACGAAGATATCCAAATGTTCTCGGAGAACGTTGTTGATCATGCGTTGGAATGTTGCAGGAGCATTGGTTAGGCCGAAAGGCATTACCAGATATTCGAAAAGTCCAAACTTGGTTCTGAAAGCGGTTTTCCATTCGTCGCCTTTCTTTATTCGAATCAAGTTGTACGCTCCTTTGAGGTCTAGGGTAGTAAACCAGTTCATTCCATGCAATCGATCGCGTAGTTCGTTGATCAACGGTAGGGGGGTCCGATCCTTGATTGTGACTGCATTCAACAATCGGTAGTCCACAACTAGTCGTAGCTTGCCATTCTTTTTGGGTACAAACATGACAGGGTATCCTGCTTCGGATGTGGATGGTCGGATATATCCTTTTTCGAGCATTTCGTCAAGGTACTCTCGTAGTGTTTCGAGTTCCTTGGCGTTCAGTGTGTAGATCTTGGTGAAAGTAGGCTTCTTTCCGTCCATGATCTGGATTTCGTGGTCCCATTGGTTGTGCAAGGGGAGTTTTGTTTCGAGTTCTTCGCGAAACAGTTTGACGTACTTGCGGTATTCTTCTGGTATAGGTGCAAGTCGTTTTTCCATGTCTGAGGGTGATTCGTTCTTGGAGTGTTCTCGTAGTTGCTCCATTGTTGTCCTAAGGGCGGCAATAACCCGTCGGGTTTGTCGTTGTCGACCGTCGTGTCGTTTTTTAGTGTGATTTCCCGGTGGGAGGCCCTTCTCGGTAGCCATAAAGCGTACTTTCTTCGCTTTGCCCATTGTCGTTGGATCTTCGTGATTTTTTGGGGACGATGCGGTGTCGCTCCATCGCATCTGGCCTGTCTTCCAATCGATCTGTGGGTTACTATCAAATAACCAGGGGTGGCCTAACACAAGTTCGTATTCTCCAGTGTCCATTACGTCGAATGTAGCACTGTCTTGATGTCCTTGGACTTCGAATTGGAGATGATCAGTCTCTTTGTCGATCTGTCCTCCATTATAGGCGAAGGTATTTCCTTCCAGGTCATACAAGGGGTACGGTTCTTCCTTGTCACGCCATGGTAGTCGTGTGCGATTCACGGCTTTTGGTGATATGTAATTGCCCATTGCTCCGCTGTCCACTAGAGCGTGAAAACAATGTCCCATGATCCGTATTTCCGTCGTTAGTTTGAGCCCGTTGGTGCCTGTTGCACAGAGGGTCTTTCGTGGGGGGTCGCGCTGTAACCCTCTTACAGGCGACTTTACTCGTTTTTTGAGTTTCCGGGGTTGCATTCTTTGCATGGTCCGTCGTATTTTGTTCTGTCCAAGCCTTGAGTGATTACATGGTACAGAGTTCGATCGGCTTGACTTCCTTCGTGGGTTCGGAAGTTGAATTCTCGTTTGTGGAGGTTCTTCATTTCCTCGTACATGCGTTTGTTTTCCTCCGCATGTTGTCTGCACCGAGGTTTGTTGCAGTTGATTGCCATCGTGGCTTCGCACTGAGTTCTCCCTGGGATACTGTCTTCCAGTAGTCGTCTTTCGTGCCATTGTACCAGCTTCTGTTGTGAGTGTATATCGCACTTGAGGTTGGTGCAATCATATAAGTCCTCCTTTCCACAGTCTGTGAGTTGTGGCCCGTTGTGTCCTAATTCGAGCTTTTCCCATTTGTGGACCTCGCAATAGATGGACTTGCAGTCTTTGTTTTCGGCTCCTTGTCTGCATTCTTCTGGGGTCTTGGGGTGTGGTTCGAACACGCCAATTCCAAAAGGTGCAAAGTACTCAGCCTCGTGCCAGTCGACGAATTGATCTCCTGTGAGGACATTCTTAATTCCTCGTGCTCCCATACGGCGTGGGAAGAATTCGTTCTGGATTTTTGTTTTCTGGTGTTGAAAACAGGAGAAGTCGATGCATGACATCCAACTGATTTCGCTGTGGAAAACATGATTAGGGTCTAGGAGTGCATGATCGTCTTCGTGTTTGCTGTAGTTGGTTTTCAACATGAAGGCTCTTCCAAGGTGGTTTCCTGGGACAGGGACGCCTAGGCCTTCTTCCAACGTCCATTCACGAACGTATTTGGTGATTGTGAGTCGAAGGTTGACTCTGTCCGCGTGGCTTGGTACTTGCGTAAGTTTGATTGCTGCTTCTCTAAGGTGTTTATGGGCAGCACTCTTAGGTGGTGGATATGGTGTAGCATGGTATTGAGTTGTCCTGAGAGGTTCTTCGCTCTCGGATTCTGAAGAGCTGGAGTCCGAGCTGTCGCTTGTTGTTTCATCTTCAACCAGGGTGTTTTCGTCATCCGTGGCAGGGATTACTTGTCGGTCCGGAATCTCTTCGAAGTATTCTTCCTCATCTGTGTCCATATCCAGTTGTTGGTCCCATTGTGCGGTACCGGATCGGGTTAGCGTGGTCCGCAACATTGGTGACTGTCGAGGTGTGGGGTGTCCGTAGTTTCCGGGTCGTCCTCGTCCCCATCCTCGTCGTCCCGTCATGGCCAGGGTTCGTCCATCTTTGGCCATGGTGTGTGCGCTTCGTCGCGCATCAGGTACTGGTTTCCAGTCTTTTCGTTCTCGTTTCGGTTGTCGGCAGTCCCTGGCGAAATGTCCCATTTTGTCGCAATTATAGCACTTGACTTTGGATGCGTCTCGTCGTTGTGCAGCGTCGAGGTCCATTCTGATTGGTAGGGTGTTAGGGTCATTTCGTCGTTGACCATGGTTTGCCTTATGTTGTTGTTGCCGTGGTTGGAATCCGAAGTAAGTTGGTTTCCAGTTTCGTCCTTCGTACTTCTTTTCTTGTCGGCGCGAGTGCTGTCTGTCGTCGATGGCGACAGCCATAGCGCAATATTCCGTGAAAGAGTCCGGTCGGACTTCTTTGTACAATTCGTCTTTGACTTCTGACTTGAGTCCATAGTACAGGGTTTCCATACACGTTTGCTCATCTTTTTCGGGTAGTTTGGACAAGATTTGTCGGAACTTCGCAACATAGTCCGAGGCAGACCCTGTCTGACGGAGGTTGCGTAGGTGTTGTTCAGCTTGTCGTTTTTCATTTGACGATCCGAAGGTGTTCAGGAGTTGTTGCTCAAAGATGTCGTAGTCGGCAAAGATTAGGTCAGTTTCCTCCTTTGAGGTCCCCATCGAGGCATTGTTGACGTAGTCTCGAAGTGTTGGTTCGAACCAGGTAAGTGCGGTTCCGGTAAGGAGCCCTGCGGCGTACCTTACTTTGACTGGTTCGAGCCGGAATTGTGTTGGATAGTACAGAAAGAAAGCGCGGAGTTGGGTAAGAAACCCTTGAAGTTTGCTTGGAGTGCCGTCAAAAGGCTCGGGTGTTCGTGGCTTCAAGATTTCTCCGGTGTCCTTTCCGGTGTGCATCTGTGCTGCAACTGTTTCCAACCCGTGTCTATGCTGTTTCGCTTGGATTTCCATGTTCTCGAGAAGCTGTTTGACCTGGAGTTGCAAGGTTTCGGTGGCGAGCTTGGCCATCTTCGCTTCTTCTGCACGTCCCTTGCGCTCCTCCTCTAGCATTTGTTTGAAGCGTCTGCTGGTTTCTTCCAGCGCGAGAACATCTTCTTGGAGTCCTTTGATCTTGACGTCGTCATCGTCTTCTTCCTCTTCATCTACCTCCATGTTCGGATTGTTGTTGACAGGGGCATTAGGGGTGCCTCCTTGGTTAGTACTTCCGGATGAGGTGGGGGTTTGAGGAGCCATCTTGCGAAATAGCGATATTGCCCAGGGTAACACAGTAACCCACTGAACAAGAGTTATCAACGTGTGACGTTTGGTGAATTCCCAAGGGATAAACCTAACGAAAGGGGTTTATGTTGGCAGATGAGTCGGGGTGTTCTGAGCAATAGGTCTGTCACGTTGGTGATAGATACGGAGTATCGTAACCAGGGGTCAAGTATCAGCGTAGTGAGCGGTAGCGAACAATACGATGAAGTTGAAAGTGTGTTGATAACTATCTAAGCTATGTTTTAAAGAGTGAAAATTGAGGGCGTATATATACATCGTGGATCACTTGGATCACTTGTCGTGCAAGTGGTGATCCTGGTGATCCAAGTTGCTGGCTCACCTGGCTCACCACCATTCTTATGGTGATCCCACTGATCTATCTAACTGGTCCCCTTCCTCCATGGTACGTACCTTCCCTAGGTCACATGACCGGCCTATTGTACGACCATGTCGTTGGGTCGTGACAAGTAGTATAGAAGATCAAAAGCTTTAAGTCTTATTATATGATTTCTTAGCTTAATAAAAGCTAGGTTATTAAAATCAGTTTTAGGGATAATAACTGACTCTATAGCAACCCTTCCATATAGAATAGAGATCTAATAGAATATTTCTTAGCAGGCATTATAGTTATGATCTATAGATCGATTAGGTAAGATATAAGGAGAAGAAGGATTATAAGAATATAATAAACAATAAGAGAGTATATATTATAACCCTAACCCTAACTATATAATTATTATATAATTATTACCCTATAATAAAATATTCTTTATTAGATTATATTTATTAAAGATATATAAAAGGCTTTATTTTAATTTTTAAAATCTATAATTATATTAAATCTATATTATTTATATATAATAAGAATATAAACTATTTATATATTAAATAAAATAAGTATATCTAAATCTTTAACTAATTTAACCCTTATTTATTATAGTATTTATATTATTAACTTACCCTATATAATATAATATATTCTTACTAATTAATTAAATTTTATTATCTTAGGGTTATACTAATCCTAATTCTATCTATAGATTAAAATATATATATATTAGATATATCTATATAATCTTTATATTATATCTAAGAATTTACTCTAAGTTCAATCTATAGATCAAAATCATAATATATACTAGATAAGCAAATATAGGATATATTTATAAAAGGATAAAAATAGATTATTATATCTATCTATAAATATAAAACCTTTTAAACTCTATAGTTTAATTTATATAATAGAAAAAATATTTAAATTTAATAATAGGGTTAGGCTTTATATTTCTAACCCTTAGCTATCTGATTATTCCCTATCCCCTATAATATAATAGTATAATATAGGACTAATCCTATATTAATCTAATCCTTAATAGCTAGATATATATCTCTGGTCTCCTTATCCATTGCCTTCGAAAACCAGAATAGATATTATAGTTGTTCTATATCTATGATATCTAAGGTTTTAGATAGAATTTCTTTGGATATATCTAATAGTATTTCCATATAATCCTTCCTTAACCTACTATAGATATTATTAAAATACCTTAATATTAATATCTATTTATCTTTATTAATTATATATTCTACTTATTTATAAAATCAGCTATCTTAGGTATATTTTATCTTTATAGGTAGTAAAGTATTACTTAACTTACCTAATTATATTTAAAGGCTATATATAATATAAGCTATTAAAGGCAAACTATAGATAGCTTAAATAGCTTTTGGACTCCTATATATTCTAATCCTAAGTTTTTATCTTTATTAATAAACCCTAAGTATAGATAATAATATAAGAAGAATATAGATTATAAACTTACCTAGATATAGTTTTATCAGTACTAGTATCTCTTCTTTTATTCCTTATAGCTCTTATATAATAAGGCCTAGGTGGTATATATGCTTAATATACTATTAATCCTCTGGCTTTATATCTACTGGCCAGATATAATTGTATAGTTTATATACCTAATTTGGGTTTATAGTATTATTATATTCAAGATTATTATTATACTAACCTTATCTTATAGAATTTATAAATGATATAAGATTAAAGGCTTTAAAGGTAATTAATTGATTCCTTTTCTTAATAACTTCCAGGTCATTGAACTTGACTTTGGATTGGCTTAAAGAATTCATAGCAGTAGCTATTAATAACCTAAAAGCATAGGCTAATATAATTCCAATCTATAGATCAACTGAATCTTAGGTAAAAGATATAAGTGAGAGAAATAAAATAGGATAATAATATATTCTACAGTATATAAAGATCCTAACCCTAACCCTTATTATATAATATCTATTCTAGATTTATTTAATAATAAGTTATTAATATTATCTTATATAATATTATAATAAAAAGATTTAAATCTTTATTTAATATAATTTATAATTTATTTTATAATAAATAAATACTTTTAGATTTATTAATATATTTATTTATTAATTTATTTATTTAATAATATTAATAAAAATAAAATAAAATTTTATTTAAGTTAAAAGAATTTAGATTATTTAAAAAATAAAAAATACTATAATATACTTATCTTAATCTTTATATCTTTTTAATTATAAAAAAGATAATTATTTTAAATTATATTTTTTTAATTAAAATATATATTATTATTAATTTTTATTTTATATAATTTATATATTATTATTTTAAATTTAAAAAGATATATTTTAGTTATATAATATTAAATATATAATATAGGGTAGCTGATAAAATTGGATTCCTTTTATATATAAAAGTATTAATATTTAATATCTCTACCTATCCTATATAAAAATAATATTTCTCTTGCTTATTAAGCAAAATTTATATTAAGATTACCCTATTAATTATAGTTTAATCTATAGATCGAAATCTAGATAGATAGGGGCTATAAATTATATAATATACAATATATTATTAAAATATTATTATTAAATACTCTTAGTATATATTTATCTAATCAATTATATTATTTTATATAGCCTTAGTATATTCTAGTATAGTATATACTCTAACCCTTAATATATTTAATTTTTATATAAATTATTATTATATTATATAGTATATATTAAACCTCCTTATAACTTTATAATTATAAACCCTTACTCCTATCTCTATTAATAACAGCCTCTTAGCCTGATCGCTGACTATAATAAGCTTTATTATCTTTCCCTTTCCCTTCTTGGTTGCACTGGTGGTGATATTATTATTACCCTCAGTATCTGCTATCTTAGAGAAGTTTTGAATCATTATATTATTATTAAGGCAAGGATTCTTACCATTGATATAGTTTAATATAAGCTTAATGCCTCTCTTTTAGTGCTTACTGATATCTAGCAGATTCTTCTTTATAAACTTAATACTCTCCTCCAGATTATATAGTATAAATCAGGCAAGTTCACTATAGAACTCACCCTTATATCTGACCAATTTATAATTATAATAATCCTATTATACTCTTACCCTAGGATATTGATTGATTTTATAACTATAATAAATACATAGAATTTTATAGGTATATATAATCCAAAGCTCTCCCTATATAACCTTAGGAATACCATCCTCTATTATAATAATATCTATATATTTCTTAAATATATAAGATTCTTAGTATATATTAAATATATCCCTGATTAATAGGATATCCTAATATATAGTATTTATAGAGCTAAGTCACTATAATCGATTGATCGCTTGCTATATTATACTTAGGTTCTATAGATATTCAAGGATAATACCTAAGCTATAGGATTAATAGAGATTCACTTTAAATGCATTTAGTATAAGTAAGGTGATAAGGCAGCTAATATTAGAATTAGGGTTATTAAATTTATACTATACCTTATCTCTCTTATATTATTAATAAGAGCTATGAATCTATAGTATTCAGACCCTAATAAAGTTTAATATAGTAATTAGGATCTTATTATATCTATTAGTAAATTTAAGCTATTTATATAATATAATAATAAGCTCTTAAAGGGTTAATCCTGGTTTATAATCTATAGATTATAATTCTTATGGTATAGATATTCTATCATTTCTATCTATAGATCGAAAAGGCTATTCCTTATAGTATATACTAATATCTCCTTATTGATTAATAACAATAAATAGATTCCACTTATACTTAAGTAAGAGGGTGATTGATATATACCAATACCCTACCCTTTCAAGTATATAACTCATATAGTACCTTCTATATAATATATATAATCTTAGGAGATTTATATATCATTATCTGGATTATAATAATCCTATTAATTAGGCAGGGTATACTCCTATTAGGCCTATAATAATAAAAGTACTATTAAAGGCTATTGATATAATCCTTAGCTGCTATTATATTTATCTTGAAAACTCTAGCTATAATATATATATCTTTCCTTCTTAATATATTAAATTCTTATATCTTAGTCTCTGCTGCCTATACCATTGATTTGTTTATATAGAGTTTAATCTTTATGATTATCTAACTATAATATATTATCCAGAGGGTATCTATATCTCTAAGTAACTTAATATTTCTTAGGTTGGCCTATATTAGTATATAGAAGTTGGTATTGATAGATATTAATACCAGCATTTATTGAATACCTATGTTTATTAAGATACTAGGTACTATTATAGTACTCTTCCCCTTCCCCTTTATATCTATATTGTTAGGTATTATTATAGTGAAGGATCCTATATTCTGATTGATAATATATTGAATCCTATGCCTGTTTTGGATATCCAACTTCAACTTAATAATGCAGATATATATAAGTGGAATGGAATCACTGGGTACAATCTCTGAGTTATCTAGTAGTGCTATTTTACTTAGTATACCCCTATAGATGATAAAGATTGATATTACTGGATGTATAGTATGCTGTATTATATTGGAATCTTATTTATTATTAAGCGTATAGTTCTCGAATAATATGGGGTATATAAGGAATAATAGTATAGTTAGATCAGAGATATATTTGATAAACTCTGTATGGTGCTTTTGCTGATTGGTAATATAGATTGTATTGCCTGCCTGGCTATTAATGGTTCTAATAATTAAGTGATCATGAGTTATACCCTTATACTCTCCACTGCTATATATCCCTTTCTATATCCCCTCCTTATATTATATATTAGATAATACTTTAGCAAATAGC
Source organism: Zelopaecilomyces penicillatus (assembly GCA_005765155.1). Taxonomy (NCBI): domain Eukaryota; kingdom Fungi; phylum Ascomycota; class Sordariomycetes; order Hypocreales; family Pseudodiploosporaceae; genus Zelopaecilomyces; species Zelopaecilomyces penicillatus. The sequence continues at coordinate 3,789,680 of VCCP01000006.1, forward strand.
TTCCACTTAAACAGCTATACCAAGTTCTAAAATAGTTTAATATAATTAAGTTTATTATAGATATGATTAAGTAATAGGATTATGGTGTATATAAAAATGGCCTTATGATTCAGCTAGTTAATGATGTAATATATTATTGAATGGGAGCTTTTGATAGTATAGCCTTTATTATAGACAATTCAATTGAACTATGTATCTATGATTTTTAATAGTACTATAGTATTGGATCTGGTTCTATCTATATTTAGGCTTATTAGGTCCTTAATCTCTAGTTTATCTTCTAGATTCTATAGGATTGTTTCCTTTGCCTCCCTAAGTTATTAGAGGAGTCCAGGGTTAATCTCTGCTATCTTATAGAGTCTTATCCTTATATTCCTAACTACCTTGCTATATAAGCTTAATTATCTTACCCCTATGATATAGGGGATAACAATGATTTGTTATAGAGTATCTGGGTTTATATACCTATCTCTCTGCTTATTAATCCACTTCTGCAACTCTACTATATTATTCAAAGTAGCTTCTCTTCATGCCTATAATATAATCTTATTATAGGTGCTATAATAGATAACAATATTAAAATAGCTAGCTTATTATACTATAGCTTCAAGGAAAGTCTGTTTAACTACTATAATAGGGCAGAATATAATACTTAGCTTATATAGTTGTTTATCTTTGATTAGCAGCTTAGGGTCTGCCTTAACTAATTTATATACCTTCTTGGTTATACTATATAATAATAAAAATATCTCTAGTATCTTTCCTAGCCTACACTTATCTACTAATATTATAGCTCTCTATATACCCATTATCTTATTAATAATTATATTTATCTCTATAATTATCTATTAGTATATATTATATATACCTGTTATAGAGTCACCACTGCTAATATGCCCTCTATACTAGGATATATGATTGGGGTGGGGATAGATAGTGGTAGATTATAATAATATATGCTTTTATTAAGTATCTAATATAGCTTAAGCTTTTTATTATTTATTTTAGTGATATAATCAGGTATAGCTAGATCTTACTAATTAAGAATACTAAATATCTTATAAATAATTATAAGGTCTTTTTTATTAGATAAAAATATCCTTATAAGATCTTTATTTTCTCTTAGATCATATAGCCGCCTTTGATCTTTACTATCCACTATATCAGCTGCTGAAGTAATATTGTTAAGGTGCTGTATTTACTATTTATAGGGTTCCTAATTATTAAGGCTGGCTTCTATTATATTGAATTCACTATTAAAGCTGATATTTGCTCTTATCTTTAATCACTCTATTAAATTTTCTATATCTACACTCTTAAGTATAGGCAGCTATAGAATAGACTCCTTCCTTCCTTCTTCCTTGATCAGGTCTATACTAGGGGTAATTTGCTCTAATATATTCATAATGCCCTTATAAATAGCTGATATAAGATCGACTTAGATAATGTCCTTATCTAGCCCTCCTCTAGCTCTTATAGCCCTAATAAAGATCCCTATCACTGCTCTTATATTCTTATATAATAATATACTATTAAGGTTATTGGTTTTAAGGCTATTTATTCTATTAAAATATATAGCTATCTCTATAGTAAGGTCCTATAATATAATCTTATCTTTATTCCTTATCTATACTATTACTATATTAGTGCTAGATATATTAGTAGTATATCTATATCAAAGAGATAGATTGTTCTGATATGGTTTGGATGAGATAGGTAAAATCATAGGAGTTAATCTATATTTCTTGAACTATATAATAGTATAGAGGGCTATAATCCAGTTATTATAGGAGTAACCCTATATAAAACCTTTCTAACCTTCTATTCTATTATTTTCTAAAAATCTAAAGAAAAAGAATATTATCAACCTATAATACACTACTATAAATATCAGGGATTCATCCCATTTTATATCTTTGGTAGGGTTAATATCTAGTGGAAATAGTTTACTTGCTAATCCCTTTCTTATAAGAATATCAGATTGCTTCTCTAGGTTTGCTTATAGATATAGATACATCCTATCTATATATTTGATACTGGTATAGATAGTTATAATATAGTTAATCTTCTTCTTCTCTACTATATCAAGAGCTTTTATAAGGGGATATAAGATATAGGTTATTAATATCCACTATTAGCATTAACCCCTTAGGATATAGATATATATAATATATGATTGATACTAGAGGTGACTGATTTCGATCTATAGATAGCCACTCAAGCCCACTCAATTAAGCTAAGATTGGATCTATAGATTATAATCCATATATAATGCTATATATACCTTAAGCGATTATATTATATACTGTCTCTATTAAGAAATATCAGGAAGGTATTTATTCCTAGGAACCCAAATAGGCCTACCACCCAGGGGGCAGAGTCTCCAGCCACCCTTATAATGCCTAGCAATATCATCCCGGATATATACCCTTTAGAATTATTATAATCTTTTATAAGGCTTTCTAAGGATCTAACACCCGGCCTGAACTTGACTGGTGGTTGAACATACTTATTATAGGGTAGAGCAAAACTGTAATAGATATTATATAGTAACACTCTACTGGCTCTCCAGATACTGATGCTTATAATAGTCTTGCCTGGTATATCTAGGAGTGATAATAGTCTCAGTTTTAATAGCCTGACCTTTGAGAATTATTGATCTAGTAGTGGTAGGAGTGTCTTAGGGTATGTGTTATTATCTTGGTTGTCATTATTATCCTCTCCACTGTTGTCTCTGCTGCTGTTGTCTCCGCTGCCGCTGCCGCCTCTGCCTCTGCCATTAGCCTTGGCCTTGGATTTGGCTATGGCTATGGCTTTGGCTTTGGCTTTGGCTTTGGCTTTGGCTTTAGCTTTAGCTTTGGCTTTGGCGGCTTCTTTAGCTTTTTTAGCTTTGGCTTCTTTGGCTTCTTTGGCTTTGGCTTTGGCTTTGGCTTTGGCTTTGGCTTTAGCTTTGGCTTTGGCTTTGGCTTTGGCTTTGGCTTTGGCTTTGGCTTTGGCTTTGGTTTTGGTGTCTTTGGCTTTGGCTTTGGCTTCTTTAGCCTTGGCTTCTTTGGCCTTGGCTTCTTTGGCCTTGGCTTTGGCTTTGTTGTTGTTGTCTTTGACTTTGTCTTTAGCATTGCTCTTGGTATTGGTCCCGCTCCTGGGGCTCTTGCCGCTCTTTGTATAGTTATTGTCGGCCGTGTCATCGAGAGATTCACTGGTATCTTTGAACTTATCGTCGCTACTGCTTTTTGATTCGTCACTATCTAGGCGATCCTCTCTGGTATTAGTGGCTGGATTGTCTCTATTGCCCTGCAATAGTATGATATACGGTATGGGGTTATGCTGGTCCTTGGGCAACCAATATAGGTTACTATTATAGCTGCTATCGCTGCTGTTGGCGTGGCTGCTGTCACTGCTATTTATATTGCCTATGAAATGGCTTCTTGTTTGTATTTTTTGCTTATGGTTAGCCTGATTTGTTGGGTGAGTGTATGGTTATATTCCCCTGGTATCTATCTATCCGTTTTGTAGTCTTTGTATAGCGCTTCTTTGTTGGTTTGCCTTTAGATATGATGGATGCTGCTCTGGCTTGCTTGGCTGGGCGTTTGGCACTGGTCTCTCTGGCTTTGCTTGTCTTTGTTAGCTTGCCTCTGGTGCTCTCTCTTATTCTGTTGGATCGATAAGGTCTTGTTGTGTTTGCACTGCTACTACTAGCGGTCGCTGTTGTAGGGTGTATGTATTGCCTTATCCTTATATTGGTTCTTTTGGATATTAACTGGCCCGGTAGAGTAATATTATCTTCCTATCTGGTATAGTTCAGGCCTCTTAGCTTATTAAGGAGCTATTTATTAATACCCTTAGGATTATAGTTATTCTTGGACTCTTTTGTTATGATAGGTGATATATGATGATGAATGTCTTTATGCTGATTGAATGAGTTGTATAAGATTGTATTGGACCCTTTATATTAATGAGGGGGGGGGGGGGGGGGGGGGGGGTTGGTATAGATAGATGTATTGGATGGATGGAAATAATAGCTATGCAAACTTGAATGACTTATATATATTTTATAAACGCAGTGGTTTGGTTATATGTATTGCTATGGAACCTATATCCCTGTTTATCGCTCTCTTATTTGGTTAACCCTCTATTCCTTTATATTATTATTATTAAATTATTTTTTTGAAGCTCTTTGAGGTTCTAATAATACCTTAGCCTATAGCCTCCTACTGTATAGCCTTGATAATATAATATTACTGTATTGGCTGGCTTACTATATAGGCTATGTATTACTATTTATATAGTATATTAAGGGAGTGAATGGCTATACTGGATCCAGCTCCTTTATAACTAGCCTTATATCTATAGATAACTCTAATAGCAAATGCTTAGGGGTGATTATAGTGTTTCCTGGTCTAGGTTGATAAGACTGCCTCTTTTATATTTGATTTGGTAGGGGTGAGGTTGGTATTAGATCCTCTCCTTTATTGCTTCCTTATTATTCTATTTGCATCTATAGATTAAAATCACATTCTAGCTCCATAAAGTGAACATTAAAAAGATTATAAGGGATATACTGGCTTGGGCTTAGGGTCTAATTCTAATATTATATTACTAATCGATTTATTACTATTAGTGATACTAATCAATGCTATACCTGGCCTTTAAACTCTTTTATTACTAGGGTGGCTATCAGATTCCCTTGTATAGCTTTTATAATGCCTAGGTTTGCCTCTCATCTAAGCCAGATCATGAAATCGGTTTGTAATGTGAATGTCTATTAGAAGTATCTTTTTATCTATATAGCGCTGCCTGGCCTTATATATATCCTATAGTATAGGGGTATTATTATATCTATGAATCAGTACTTCCTATCAGGTCTATTGATACTATAGATATACTATGGCTAGTAATATATATAGTAGACTTGATATAGTGGTATTTATTTGGTTCCCTTCTCTTTGCACCGCTGGGTCATTTCTTTCTTAGCCTTGATCTAGTTGAAGCGGTGAGCATATAACCCAGTCCTATGCAAGAACTCTCTCCCCCTGGCTCTACAGTATAAGCATATTCCTGCAGTGTTCTCTAGATCTCTTTTATATTAATAGGTCTTCTCTTCCCTGATATGGTCTAATCGTTTGATCTTGTCTAATCCTATAAATTCTATTAGAGCCTTTGCAGCGATGTGCCTATCGGGTGGCTTGGGCCTGGGGTTGGGTTTTATATATATAGAGTATAGCTTGTTGTCTTGGCTGCATTAGACCTAGTCTTCTTTAGCATCCAGGAACTCATTTATAACAGCCTGTAAATAGATTATATAGCTAAGGTATATTTATATAGCTGCCTTATCAGGGTTGCTTTTATCTATAGATTATAAAGGAGCCTTCTTATCTATAATAATATATGATTTAGATAATAGTCCGTCCTGCCCTGCTTGACTGGTTTCTTATGTAAATCCTGTTATCTTTTGGGGTGCATTGGTATATATAACTATTCAAATAGACTTATAATAGAAGCCAGAGCCTAGTACTATGATGGCTACTATAACCTATTTCCTTGTACTATTAATCCATTCTATGATAATAATGGCCTTCTCCTCGGTTATACCTAATGATAATATAAGTGTTTTATATCCTAGGTGGTCTGTTATTCGATCGATCTGGGGCATGGTCTGGCAGTATATAATGATTTACCTGCCTTCTTCTTGTGGTTTGAATATGGATCTCTTTAGGCTCGAAGTCACTATTGATTCGACCCATCATATTATACCCTCAAACCTATCCTTATCTTCGGCTCACTGCCCTAAGCATATGATTCTATAACTGATATTATATCGGTTAATAGACTCCCTGACAATGCATGGCTTTATGAGTTTGTTCTATTCGATGAAGCCTAGCGCTATTACTAGTGGTAGTATAGCTATAAGCTATATACTCTATATTTTAATCTGGTGGATATACTATCTAAGGTTGTGAAGGCTTGGTCTATAATCCATTGCTATGACTGTGAGATGGCATTCATCTACTATAATATGGTCCAGGCCCTGCCTCTATAGCAGCTGGTATATGCTATTAAGGAACTCCTCTATGTATATGAGCTTGGTAGTGATGATGATGATAGGGCCCTCCATATTATCCCCTCTTATCCAGTGTATGGTACGGATCCCAGCCCTAGTGAGCTCCTATTCCATTAAGTGGTGCAGGGCCATGGTTAATAGAATAAGGATGGTTATGCCTATACTATTAAGGGTGTACCCTATTATGACAGGGAGGGTCTTGCCCCCCCCTATGGGTAGGATAATCACCATCTGCTCCTTTAGGCCTATCCCAAGCATGGCTATAGCCTCTTATCTCTGGCTGCTGCTCTGGAAGCATAGGGCGGGGTCCTTTATTATAGATCTAGCTATAGTAATGAGCTCCTGCTCTATGCGACCCTGGCTGGCCTGCTTCCCAACCCTTATGAATGGGATGGTTGTGATGTCAGCCCTATTATCTATGATATCTCGCTGGTCAGGTTTAAGTATATTGGGCAGTCTGAAAAGGTTCTGCTAGCTGGTAGATACCTGATATGCTTGATATAGTAGGATACTCTTATACTGCCTGGATGCGTCCGTGTATATATGGTTGAACATCTGATATAAGTGGTTGCTTATCTCTGCCAGCTTGACTATTAGGTGCTCCTCCTTAGGGTTATTAGAGCTGATGCTAGCACTAGCCCCGCCTATGAATTCTAATCTAAAGTTAGTCTGGTCACTCCTTAAGAACTTATCCTTAGTAATGGCCGCTGCTACTTGCCTTTACCAGGCCACCTATATCTATAGCAGGCCATTTAGTATGTATATCTTTGCTAGTATAGTGGAGATGGTATTGTTGCCCTATACCTTGCCTTCTAGGCTTGACTATAGGAATGGTAATAGTATAGCGCTTGGTCTGCCAGCTTATAGAAATGTCTGCCTAAGGGGTGCGATGTAGGCGATGTATATAAGAAGTATATTACCAATCTCTGGTAATAGGAAGTGAATGTTCTTTTTATATATGCTTGAGCGTTCCTGGCCCTTGTAGTACTGTATATGGAGCAGTACCAGCTTCTCCTAGATGAAAAGGTGCTGCTGCCTTGTGGTGTTGTATATGGTGATAGATAGGATTTCTGATGATTGCAATGGCGGCCTGGGTGTGATATAGCAGAGTATAAGGAGTAGCCTAAGGAATTCTTATGCCCTTATCTTATACACCGCTATAGCTATATTATAGAGCCTAGGTAAGATTATCCCTTTTATACTGCTATCCCTTATTATGAAGGTATTGCTTAGTAGCTCATTACCCTGGATATATTAGAGTAGTATAACCCTGCTATACGCTATTAGATAGGTGTTGTAATGGTTGATAGCCTATAATATACTATACTATATACTATTGATATCATCCTGGATATCGCTGGCCTGGATATATAGTATATAGTTTGTATTGAGAAGGAGGTACTTATCTAGGAGTGATTTTGCTTTATTGAAGATAAACCTAGCTAATTATATAATATTCTATATAGTGATGGCTATGCCCTTATACTGGATGGTTATGCTATTTAGTGATTAATAGACCTAGTACTGGGTAAGGCTATCTATACTTGCTTTGAAGAGATACAGTCTTTAGTTTAGAATATATCTAAATAGGGTTTTATTAGACTGTATTATATATCTATTAATAAGCTTGGTTAGCTTTTCTAGTACTATATTATCTATCTCTGTATAGTTATTATATATTATACTGAACAGTATCAGCTGGGTGGACTATACTAGCACTAATAGTTTGCTATTGAAGTTGCCTGGATCTTTTTATCCCCTATTGCTCTATTTGATCTATCAGCTTATATATTTGCCTGATAGTAGGTAGCAGCGATCCAGGGTTTAGCTTACCTTATGGCTTATTATAGTATAATAGCTAAGCAGTAACGACTTAAAGGGCTAGCTGCCTATAGGATGATATATCAGTGAGCAATATAGCCTCTATAGTATAAGCTATAACTATATATTATCTAGGCTAGGATCCCTATCTATCTGCTTGATGACTTTATCTATATATATAATCTAGGATGGTAATGTCTCTATGATATTGGTTGGTATAGGGTAGCCCTCTGCCTATGTAAAGTACTCTATGCCTTTATAAACTGTATGGTAGTAATAGGCTATTAGCTATTTTATATGATTAAAGTAATTGATTAGTATTAATTTATTCTTAAATGATTGGAATATATTAGCCTTGGATATATAGCTTATATAGAAGCAGCTAAGGATAAGAGCCTACTATTGGGTTATCCTATATATTGCTAAGCCCTCTTATACCAGCTTATACTTACTATATAGTATCTTTTCTATTATATTCAAGATATTCTCTAGTTTAATATAATCCTCTCTAGATAATATATACTTAAGATCCTGCTTAGGTAGTGTATATAATAATATAATATCTTTATTGTACAGTCTATCCAAGTATACAGTGAACCTGGTCCGGTTCACCTAGGGTATATATATTGATTTGGTCTTACTACTATCTATAACTGCCCCTTTATACTGGATATCATTAGTAGCCTATATACTATCTTATATTAGTAACTGGAATAGGCCTATCTTAATAATAGATCTAGACCCTATTAGCCTGGGAACAGACAGTAGTATTAATACTGTAGCGCTATGGATAGCTATCTTAAAGTAGATAGTAAGCTGCTTTGCCTGGAATAGCATTTGCATACAGCAGCATCTAAACAGCAGCTTCTCACTACTAACAGGCCGATGCTTTGCCAGATATTCCTATAGCTTAGCCCTCTATATAGAGTAGTGCCTATAGTATAGATATAAATACTTATAGCCATCAAGGATCATTAGGCATTAAAGTGGCTGAATAGTATGGTCCTTAGCTGGCTATTATTAGAGCTCCTTTAGAGGCCTCAGCCTATAGGCACTAAATCTATTTATCAGTAGATATAGCTGCTTACCCTTAATATAATATAGCTTAGCCTATAGATAATATTTCTAGTTAATTAGATTGGGTATAAGGTATATCCTATATTAGGTATATATCAGGATCTAATATTATTAATTATAGATAAATCTATTTATTTTTTCCTAGAAGAGGTAATCTATATATATAAGGGGGGATGGTAATTAATTTATAATACTGGTTATATAATAATACCCAAGCAGGGCAGCTCTATAGTTTGGTAACCTAAGCTATAATAACCCTAAGCTAGTATTTAGGCTTAACCAATTATAATAGGGAATTCCTAGACCCTAATCCTATTATTCATATTAATTATATTATTCCCTTTGTATATCATCCTTTATTAGTCATAGCAGGGCATTTAGGTTAAGGGCCACTAATCATACTTGGCCCTACCCCTCCTTTACACAAAAGAAGCCTGCCATATAATAGATAGGTACTAAACTAAGCCCTAAAATAGAACCAGCCAGGCTGCTAGCTATATTAGGTAAAAATATATATTTGGTTTATATACTCTTTTATTAATAGGTAATTAAGATCTCTTTCCTTTATATTATAGAAGGAATAGGCCTTATAAGCTAGGGCCTAAAGGGTAATTTTTATAATCTTTAGAGCCCTTTTAGCTTAAAGAAAGAATTAGAAGAGCTTTATACCCTGCTAAAATCAATAGATCAATCTACCCTAAAGGATCTGACTGATTTATAAGCCCTTAATCAAGCTAGAAGACCTATCTAACTACCAGAGCCTATACTATAGACGCCATAACAGCTGCTATAACCACTATAACAGCTGCTATAGCCTGTATCATAGCCTGTAATACAATTATTATAGCCTATTAAACAGCCTGAACAGCTGTTAGAAGACTCTAAACCTATATAGCTAGATCTTGCCTACCCTATAGATATCTGCTATAAGCTAAAGGTAAAATTCACTGCTAAGGCTTTTTTAGAATCTGCTGGCTGGAAACAAGCCTTAGAAGACCCTGCTAAGGAATAGTGGATTAGCGCTATTTATAGTGAATTCCATTAAATTCTATAAGCTAAAGTCATGTATTTTATCCCTTTTTTAGAGGTTCTAAAAGACTGAAAAATCCTGAAAAATAGGCTTGTTTTTAAGCTTAAGAAGGATTCATAAAATCAGCCCTTAAAATATAAGGCTAGGCTTGTTATAAAGGGTTTTATGCAAATTGAAGGAAAAGACTACTTTAAAACCTTTATAGCTACTAGTATTCCCCCTACCTAGCGGATTTTACTAGCTTTAACAGTCTTTTATAACTGGGAAATCAAGCAAATTAATTTTATAAAGGCTTTTTTAAACAGCCAGTTATCTAAAGATATTTTTATAGAATTTCCAGAAGGCCTGTCTTCCTTTATAGAGACCCAGACCCCTAGAAACCAGCCTTTAGCAGCTTTATTAGCCAAGCTTGGCCATAACCCTGCTATAAAACAGGTTATCCTGCTAAAAAAGGCCCTATATAGGCTAAAGCAAGGTCCCTATAAATGGCAATAGCAGCTAATTAAGCTGTTAGCTACTCTAGGGTTCTAACCCTTAATCTCTAACCCAGCTGTCTTTATCAATACTTAGACTAACACCTTTATTATTACCTACATTAATGACTGCCTTATTATAGGGCTGGACCTACCCTATATTAACAAGCTAAAACGCCTGTTAAATAAGGTCTTTGCTATAGAAGATAGAGGCCCTATAGCCTTCTTCTTAGGGGTTCAAATCAGTTATAATCAGGCTAAAAAGGAGCTATAGCTGCATCAGTCTCAATATATTAATAAGGCTCTTCAGCGCTTTTAGCTATAAGATACAACCCCTATAGCTATACCCCTATAACCCAAAGTATTAAAAGAACCCTTAAAAAAGGTTCTTACCTCTACTAAACAACAGACTTATCAGCAGATTATAAGGACTTTAATATACCTTATACTTCTTTCCAGACCTGATATAGCTTTTCCAATACAATGGCTTTCTTAATATATACAACAGGCCTATATCAACTATTATAATACAGCTAGGAACCTTCTAAAATATCTAAAAGGCTCTAAAGAACTAGCTATCCTTTATAAGGCTTTAGACCTTATACAGGCTAAACAACTAGCTCTTCAGCTGCTAGGCTATTTAGATAATGATTTTGCAGGCTATAAAGCTACTAGCAAATCCATCTATAGGTATCTCTTTAAGCTAGCAAGCAGGCCTATCTACTGGAAGGCAAAGAGACAGACTACTATAGCCCTCTCAACTATAGAAGCTGAATCAGATGCTTTAATAGAGGCTATAAAAGAGCTAAAATAGCTCTCTGGGCTCTTTATAAAGCTAAAAATCCCTCTTTAGCAGCCTATAGACCTATATTATAATAATACAGCCTCTATAAGTAATACTAAGAACCCTGATCAGTATACCCAAACTAAGCACACCCTATTAAAATTCCACTATATTAAGCAAGAGACAGCTAGTAGACTATTTAAGATAAATTATCTTATAACTAAGGCTATACCTGCTAATAGGCTAACTAAGGCTTTAACAGGCCCTGTTTTTCAGGGCTTTCTAAGCCTATTAAACCTGCAAAAACCCTTTATTAAAAGCTAGCTATATATATATAGCTTGCTAGAGGGAGTGTTAAAATAGGCGGGTTTTATATAACAGCCTGATCTATTATAAGATTAATAGCTAGACCTATTATAGCTTAGCAGCTAAATCTGCTATAGCCCTAGCAGCCAGACCTGCTATAAGGTAGCAGTCTGACCTATTATAAGACCTAAAAAGCCCATACAGCCTGACCTGCTATATCAGGCTAGACTAATAAAATAAGGGCTTATCTCTTATACCTCTCCCTTTCTTATTATTTGGAATGCTTAGAAATCTAAAGAAATATTATTTAGAATTCTTAAATAATTCCAAATAATCCTAGTATTATTTAGATATATAAGATAGCTGGATTCCTAGTTGAATCCTGCTTTCTTTCTCTATCAGCAATTCAATCACTCTTTCTTCTTTTCTATAGACTTCACTCTAGATAACTATTCCCTGCCTTTCTTCTTCCACTACTATCATTATTAGCTTTAATTATAACTTTATACTGCAAATTGCATAGAAGGCAATAGATTTATAGTCTGCCTTTGTTATCTTATTATTTAATCTATGCTTTAATAGTATAGTTTAAAGCATCAGTTTCAAGTTTATAGGTTTATCTAGGTTATATATTGCTAGTATAGGTTCTTTATAGATTTGCTTCTTAAGTTCTTTAAATATAGTATTTATATCAGGTTTTTATAGGAATTTACAGTCTTTCTTAATGCATTCAATAAATAGCGTGGCTATTTTATTATAATTATAGATGAATTTTCAGTAGTAGTTAATAAAGCTTAAAAACTCTTATATATTTAGAATGTTTTATGGTATTTGGTTAATTATATACTACAGTGATTTTTGCTAATTCTATTTGAATTTTATTTAATAAAAAGATATATCCTAGGAAGGTAACTGTTTATTTATGAAATTTAATATTTTTCTGGTTTAATAAGAAGATTATTATCTTAGAGTAATTATAAACCTTATGGATATATTCTCTATATTCTTCTTCTATTTAGAAGAAGATTAGGAATATTATCTAGATAGACTATTATAAAGATATCTAGATATTCTTAAAGAATATTATTAATTATATATTGGAATATTATAGGGGTATTGGTTAGGCTGAAAGGTATTATCAGGTATTTGAAAAGTCTAAACTTGGTTCTGAAGATGGTTTTCTATTTATTACCTTTCTTTATTTAAATTAAGTTATATACTCCTTTAAGGTTTAGGGTAGTAAACCAGTTTATTCTATATAATTGATTATATAGTTTATTAATCAATATAAAAGAGTTTAATCCTTAATTATAACTGTATTTAATAATCGATAATATATAATTAGTTATAGCTTGCTATTCTTTTTTAGTATAAATATAATAGGGTATTTTGCTTGGATATAGATAATTGAATATATC